>CM050649.1:32553594-33969142 GCA_027574665.1 Rhynochetos jubatus | reverse complement strand
CTCTCCTCTCCTCTCCTCTCCTCTCCTCTCCTCTCCTCTCTCTTTTTCTTTTTTCTTTTTTCTTTCTTCTTTCTTCTTTCTTCTTTCTTCTTTCTTCTTTCTTCTTTCTTCTTTCTTCTTTCTTTTTTCTTTTTTCTTTTTTCTTTTTTCTTTTTTCTTTCTTTTCTTCCTCCAGTTTACAGTGTAACCTCCTCAGCTATGACAGAGTTTCTTCCCATCTGAACTTGTGGAGAGGAGCTCTGGGTAAAACTGTATTAGTTGGCATCATTGCACCCAACTCAACAGATAACAACTTTAAAATTCCCATCAATCAGAGATGATTATATGGGATCCAGGAAATGAAAGCTCAGCTTCAAATCTGGTGCAGAGAACTTGCACTGCAGGATTTGACTGTCAGCTTGGGTTTTAGAAAAGGCCCAAGCAGGATTAGGTTTCCAGCTTCTCAGCTGTGGTGTTATCATTTTTGGGCTGTTCTCTCTCAGAAGGTGGTGGAAGCCCTGTTGCTTCCTAGCTCATGTATGAGACTTCAGGACAGAGCCTCTGGCAGGCAGGGCTACTGAGACTTTGGGAAGGTCAAAATCCCAGAAAATTAGAAATGTATTGAAATTATCCTTACCCCCACCAGCAAAACCTGCTAGAACGGTTCATTTTGTACTGAGCCTTGCATTTTGGTCTGATGTCCCTTACTATGAATTTGCACTACAGATGCCGATACTCTAAAGGAGCCATAGAACTGAAAATGACATGCAAGGAACAGAACTGATGCAAGCCAAGATAGCATGACCTTGGAAGTAAAATAGCTGCATTTGCATTGTGCCAGGATAAAAAGCCCTCTACATCCTAGAGTTAACCACTGAAGCAGCACTACCTTGACAATCTCTGAACTTCAGTATGCATGTAGAATAAACACATAATTTCAAAACTAATTGGCGCTCTACCATGAGAAAGCTATACAAGTAGAATGTGTTCTGTCAAGCAAGAGATGTGCTTGACTGATCATTTGAGAATGCTGTAATTTTATTTTGAGGGACATGCAGGTTTCTCTGGAATATGGAAAGAACTACATTTGCCAAGTTCCTAATCAGCATTGTGATGGGCACTGGGTAACAGGAAACAGGAGTTGCACAGTAGAAGGAACTGTGGTGTCCGAGTGTCTGACAACCTTGTTTTGAGCTGAGCAGAAATCAGTTAAGGTCATTTAGATGTCTGCATACCATGGATGCAGGTACAATTAGTGGTTTTCATCATCAATGCAGTAGTTTCCGAGCTCTTCTATTCTGCTGTCTCCCCTGACGTATACAGAAATTGCACAACATGCTGGGAATCCTACATTAGCATGAATATAGACAACATAGTGATGCTATTATAGCTGTGTTACTAGAGTAGGATGAAACAATAACCTAAATATATATTCTGCTTGCCATGGCTCATCATATCACCCTTTTACTCATGGGCACTTTTTACTCTTGACATAAGGCAATGTAAGATCAAATAATCTGCTACTTCAAATCAGAAGGTGTTAGCAGCATCCTTAGGCTTTCTCCTATTTATTCCTGCAGTAGTAACTATTACATATTTCCTGTTGTCTGATACAGGGAGGTACTATCTCTTCACTTTTACAATTCTTAATAATCCAGTAAATTATGGTTTGGATTTTGGAAGCTAAGAATTAGTTTCCAAATCAAGCTTATTTTCTGTTATGATAGTGGACCTTACTTCCCCTAATTAAATATGCTTAGCTCCTAGATTTGTTATTTTTAGGTGCATTTAAAGTTTGAATCACCATAGTATCAGAGAAAAAAGTAGTGGTAAGGACTTTTATTTCTCTAGTAAATAGGTAATTAGTAATTCTGCTGATACCGGCTCCATGCCGGCAGGAGATAAATAACACTACTTTACTTCCATTACTGGCTCAGCAACTGTATCTGAGGGTTAAAGGACACCACGGTGCCATCCGCTCAGAGCACAGCACAGACTATTTCCCATTGCTGAATTTGATTGTGTAAGCATTGTTCTGCTTTTAGCTCTCCCATACCACATCTCAGTTACTTGCCTTTGTTTTCAGGACATAATTTATTCACTTTTTTTGGTCTCTTGACTGACTTATCATTTAGAGACTACCATCCCTTTGCCAATTCTCACACAAACGTTTCTGTATTATCCTCCTGCCTGTCCTCATTGTTTGAAAAGAGCTTTCCAAAACTGTGTATGAAACCACAATTGTAGTTGTCTCAGAGCTTAACCTCTAAATTTTCTACGTCTGTGATTCATTACACACAAATCCTTTCTAACTGCATGACGAATACTGTATCATTACTCACTTTTATTGCTTTCTGTCTTCTCTCTTTATCAGTCTATCTCTTGTTTTAAAATAAAAACACTTTGGAAAAACAGACTACCTTCTTCTCTTTCTATGCAGTCTCTGAACAGGAGATTTTCTCCTGGAAAAAGCTCTTATGTAATATAGTATTATCTCCATCCTTATTCTTGCATATTGCTCACACTATAAAGTGGTTAGTGAGGTTGCTTCAACATCTTCAGATAAAATGATGGGGGAGAATATTAATTTGACAAATTAATTTTCTTATGAATGTACACAAACACCAATACCAGTGTTTGGTTTGTTTAGAATTTACAGCTTTGAGGAATTTTTTTTTTCTCTTGTACTTTAGTAGGTTATCGGTATTTTGTAGAACGAAGTATCTATAATATTTTATTTGGAAACCAGGGAAAGTCTAGATAATATCAAATCATAATTTGTTTAAATAGGAAATAGATAAAAAGAAAGAAATTGCTAAAAGACAAAATTAACATTACAACAGGCAAAGATAATTTTAGTTTTAAATAATTTAAAATGTTTCTGTTGAAAATTTCATTCAGAGCAGTTCAGTCCTAAGAAATCACAGATTTTGATGAAAGTGTATTTTCTGTGAGTCATCTGTATTTTTTAAATAAATTTCCACAAGATAATTAGCTTTTTTTGTGTCACAATTAATTAACAGAAATGAATGACATTATCTATCCTATACTTTTTATACTCACTGTGGCGAAAGTTTTATTACATTCCTTTCACACCAGGATTGTTCTTCTACCTCTTGTTGTCAAGTATCAGTGATGTTTAAGCATTCTTGACATTTGTGAAGCTCCCCTGAATGACTGTTGACAAAAAGGCTTTGCAATACATGTTAAAAGAATACTCAGGGGAACTATCAGAATACAGTAAATCTTGCTTCAAGAATGCCCAAAATGTTTTGTATATTTTTAGTATTAGACATTTACATTATCCAGTGGGCTATGGCAATTCCTGTTCAATTTAGCATCTCATTTTCTCCTATTATCACTATACAAAAATTGAATGATTTTTCTTCTTAATTCTTATTCTTTTCATTTTTTCACAAATACGAACTTTTAATACACAATTGTTTACATGTTTGAGTACAGACTGAAGTGTTGTGGACAAGTGGCATTTCACAGACTTCAAAGCCTCTGAGCTTTTCTAAGTAGGTGCCTGGTTAAATTGATAGGTGCCATCAGACTGATTTATTGCCTTGAACAAGTTTCTGTTGTTGGGCATTGAAGTTGCAAGAAAATCCTTGGCACTGTGTATTCCTTTACAGGCTATATATCTTTATGGAACAACTATGCTCCACTTCATGGCAATTGGCATGTAAGAGTCCATCACTTATTTATGTCTGAAAATTTGGCACAGATTTCCATATGGACAGACAATTTTGTCAGAAATTGATGAAAAGCTTTAATTCCAAGCTTTAGTGAAATTATATGCGGCTGGAACTTTCTTGTGACAGGAAAAACATCTTTAAAGAACATCATGCCATAAATATGGTTTTGACAGATTATATCCCAAGCGTATTTTCTTCAGTGTGAGGTGTGGGGTATAGCCATAATTCTTTCTGACTGACCAATTTTTGCAGGGGCAGTTAGAAGTTCTTTCTGCAGCAAGAGAAATCCCCAGAAGGGGCAACATGCCAAATGACAGTATTCAGTCCCAGTGTTAGGTGCTGGGAGCAGCGTGATCAGCACCTGTTGCCATGGCGTGCTAAAACTGTATTAAATGATTGGATTTCAGAACAGAATGAGCACCAGCTGTAGAGAAGAGGCCTCTTACAACATTAAGGTGTGCCCTAAAAACTTCCTTACATAGCAAAGCTGTGAATTAAACACTGATGTTACACTTGTACTGCTGGGCTGTTGAAAGAGCCCAGCATTGGGCTCAGTGACAGGTGTCATTGATAAACCACTCACACTGCAAAATTTTGTTTGTGGTGGAAGGAATTAAGAGTCCCTTAGGTGCTTATTTACTTCTGAAAACAGATAGTGAAGGGCCAAGTGAGGTGTTACACCCATTATTTCTTTTTTAGTGTATAATTCAACCCTTAAAACTTTGAAAGTTTTGTTTCAGAGAAATGTTTCTGATAGAACACCTAGGCCATATTGTCACTGGTTCTATGGATGGTATAGAAAACATAAATACTTAGATAACTGACTATTCTTATTTACAAAATAGGAAAGATGTGATCTGCTTTTGAACTCTTTCACAGTTTATCATGTCTTACTGTCTGTGATGGATTTTTAAATCTCCCATGAAAAGTTGAAATTAATATTCAGCAGTTGCTTTTCTAATCTACTTTACCACTTAATTTCTTATGTTGGTTCAAGGACACTCTGAAGTGCCTATTCAAAATACATCTCTCAATACAAATTGCCTAGTTTTAATTTCTTCTCATGGTGACACAAAAAAGCACGAACCCGTAAGGTGACCTGTTCAGAACATTTAAGTGTCAGAAAACCAGTAATTCTGTCAGTTTCATGGAGTTTCTGATAGAAGTTGAACAACCTTGAGATCAGTAAATCAGCTGGCACCTAGTCTACTTTTAATTGAATAATTTTTATAGCTATAAAATAAAAGCTGATACTGTTTTCTCAGGTGTAACTAGTAGTGATTCTAAATGATAATAAAATAACCCTAGCACTAAATCTCAGTCAGTTAGGTAGCTGTGAATCAGAAAACTACCTGTGATTGTTTACAAGTATATCTGCAAAATTTCTTTTAAGGGTAGATGTTTGTTTGAGCAATTCTCTAAGAACCGTACATTTTGGCAGCTGTCTATTTTCAGCGGAATGCGCTTTGTGGCATATATGCATTTCCAAAGGAATGGTTCCTGACCTCAGAATCAACAGTTTAAGGGCACAAGGAAAACATCAGGTTTTTTGTACAAGTCCGTAGGATTGGTAAACAGCACGGAAAAAGTCTGCATTTAAGAAGGACTTAAATAGAGACGTATAAAACCTCGTATTTGAACTTGCTCAGAGTCACATTACAGTTCAGCAAGTCATAAACTGAATCAGGCAAGTGTGGGAATATCACAATAGTGACAGGGCAAGAGCAAGGAAAATAGTGCTGGAGTTGACCTTTAACACAGGTTTAAATACCGATGGTGAAGAGAGAGAGATATGTTCATTGTGATCACAAAGGGATCCCATAGAAGGGGAATTTGGAAAAAGGAGCAGTGTCATTGACAACAAAGACATTCACCAGTTACGTGATAGAAAAGTGGTGTATGTGAAAGTGTTAAGTGTGCACATGTATTCAGGGATGAGCCTCAGGAGAAATTGCAGCATTAAAAAAGACAGGATATTATGAGGGATATATGTGAAGGCAAGATCTGGTTGTGGAAATGGGCATAGAAGAGTTATTTCTTTGAAAGGGATAAACACTTCATTTTGGTTAAGAAATGAGTAAATGCAGAACTTACTAAGCAGGGACTGGTAGTGCAATCTGGACTGTGTGTACTCTGAAAAGTTATTCTAAGCAATAGCCAACAGATCTCCACAGGTTAAACCATGTTTGTAGAGAGAGCTTATAGAATCATTTGAAATGAATAAACACATTTCTAAATAGCAACATCCCGTTTTGCATACACTTCATTGGGATAGTGAGAGGAAAGAATATGCTCCTTAATTTGCAGGGGCAACAGATCCCTGAAGATCTAACTTACAAAATCATTTTAACCTTTACATAACATTTGAGTGGTATTACTCAATGGCTGAGTCAAGACAGTCAAAATCACATTTTGATCCACTCAGTTACCGTCTCTGTCAGCATCCTGGTGTTTCCCATAGTTTACTTGCTGCTTAAGGGTTCTGTAGGCCTTTTCCATTACTGGGTTGAAAATACTGGGGGCTCTTGTTCACCAAAGGTGTCTTAAATGTTTCAAATCTCACCCTACATCAATATGCAGGTTTATGAGGTTCCTATGCTTTCTAGTAGCAGAAAAGAGAGTGTGTGATACATGCAGACAGACATTTCATTAACCTAGAGAAGACCTAGAAGGCAGATGATGTTAGGTAACGTAACTTGCAGATAAAGCAGAAGTAAAGACAGAGATCATGATACTGTGTCTGCTGTTATTAAGAGGGCCCCACATGTTTAGCACCAATAAAAATCTTCTGGTATAACAAATACAGGTCTAGTAACATTAAAGTCCACGTGATTGTTTTGGTACCAATGAACATAGTCTTTCATAACTGGATGTTCTCCAGGAGAAGGGAGTGAGTTGGACAATTGGAATATGATTAATAGGGCATGACACTCGGTGATCACTAGCTTCTTTGAAAAAAAAAGTAAAATATCTCAAACAGTCTTTCTACTTTTAATGCATGGCATTTCCACAGAATCTATCAGTAACACAAACTCTAAAATATAATATGAAGAAGAGATAATGGGAGACTATAGTTATTTTAATGGAAATATAGCTACTGTAAATATGTTTTGGAAATTTTGTTGTACTTTTTTTCTACTTTCTTTTATACTCAACTTTTCAATTTGTGAACTCTCGCTGGATGTACTACTAATAAAACCCCGTATATTAAATTGCTCCCTGTTTATCCCTATATTCCTAGAACCTGAGTTTTATTCCCATGAGACATACCTCTGTTTTGAAGACATTCTTGATCGTTTCTATGGGATTGTATTTTTCAGGTAATATAAAGCCAAATTCTGACCTTATGCCCACCTTGCAGAGGAATGCCTGAAAGACACTGAAAATGACTCGTTAACGCCTTAGTAATCAAAAGCAGAATTTGATCAAGAAATAAACTGCCTATCAGTGGTATAGTCATACTGAGCACTTAAAAATAATTTCTAAGTCATGTACTGGTATCTTAGAGGATGTTTTGGATTGTTGTCCTTAGTATCAGTCAATATATGTTAACTATGAATGATATAGTCTTAACATTTTTCCCCATATGTAAGCTGGGACTAGGTCAAACCGTATCCTTGAGGAAGGACAGAAGGTGTAATTCTCCTGGGCTGAGTATGTCCTTTGTTTAGTTCTCCTAAAAAATGAATGATTGCATTCTTAGACAATAATGAGAAGTGAAGGTATAACTTTTAGTCATTTGGAACAGGTAACATTTCTTTGTTTTATAGCACACTGCAGTCTTCATCCAGGTCTGAAAGAACTAGATATTGTCAGAGCACAAAAAAAATGAATCAATATTCATTTAGTACTCAATTTAGTGCTTCAGGCTTAAACATGTTAGATTAAACCAGAAATTAAAATGTCTGTCTCTATTTAATATTAAAAAGGTACTGCAAATAAGGCAACACAACACTTCACAGACCATTTTTTTGAAAAATCTGCAAGTGTGCTAAAAGGTATATTTTTTAAATAGTGTGGTGTTAGCTATAGCCCTTTCTTATGCCCCAGAAATTATTTTGAAATCTGTGAATTTGCAGCTCAGAGTGGTTGGATGAAAGTGGATCATCTGGATGATCATATGGATGCTTCTATTTTGGGACTTTGAGTCATTTAAAGATATATGAAAACACTTCAGCATTTATGCTTCCAATCTAAAGTTAATAATTATAGCACGTTTATATAGTTAAAGCTAATTAGCTATGGATTATCACCCACTGTTGCAATTAAATATATTTTACTATAATAGCTTGCCTTGTTGCCTTAATTGCTAAAAAACAATCAGTGTCTTATATTGTAGCTGTCTGTGTGTTGTTCTTGACCATTAAGCTTTATATTGTTGTTCTCAGTAAAATTAACTTCTAAAAAGAGAAAAGCATGTGTCAAATTATTCAGTGTATCATAAGAGAATCATTATCCTCACTCATTGTTTTACCACTTGTATAAATTATGTGCACAAATATACTGCCTTTAGAATTTATTATGGATTACTAGGAAATTCACTGAAAATTAAACCTGGACTCCCATTCAGCTTTTAAAATCCTAATTTAACAATTAATTTAAGCACATGCTTAACTCTTCAGGAAAGCTAAATCACTGAAGTGCATGTTTAATTCACTTTTGGAAATGAATGGACAGGCGGAAGAGAACCTAAGGATTTAAGCCAAAGCAAACTGAAGTCAGTGGAACAAACGACATTGATTTCAGTTGGCTTTGTGTTAGGTCCCAAATACATCTGACTTATTTTGTTAAATGAGCCCCATTTCTGATGATAGGTATCTTCTTGGAATCATGAATTTTGCAAGAATTAAGTACATTTAACTTGTCAAAAGAATCTGTCTGGAATAGGATATTGTAATATCATTTCTATCAAGAATTGTAGGGTTGTTTTTTGTTAGACAAACTCCGTGGTTTACATATTGATCCATAATCTCTAGGTCCATGGTATAGCTGCATTTATACAGTGTAGATTGTTAAGCCTAATGTGTACAGGTTTATAGGTGCAGTGTTTGAAAAAAAAGCTTTAATTTGGGAAATGAGCAAACACTGAAAAATGTTTTCTGGGATTTCTTTATCTGATTAAACTTCACACTGGTCAAACTTACACAAAAGAATCTTCTAGGAAGTTACCTACCAGGTAGAAATCATATTCCAGTAAAGCAACCCCAGAACTAAAAAAGTTTTGAGTCAGGAAGAGCACTAAAGAGAGGTGTTATCTGTGGCTCTTCCTGCTCTTACCCTTCTCTAGCCATCGGTGGTGTTTCCCAATACCATTCTGGTGTTGGATACAGAACACAGGGCTGGATGGACCTTTGGTGGCATGAGATAGCTTTTGTTATGTTCATAAGTCATGCCAGGAATTAATGTGCTTGCTGCTACATTACTATCATGTTTTTAAACAGGAGGATATAACAGCACTGTCTTCTCAATAATTAAATTAAAAGCTGTCAGAAGACCATATAATATTTTCCTTTGAGACAAGTTAAGACTCAAATAAAACAATAAGCTGTTTGATAACTTAATACAGAACAGATGGGTTTCAGCAAAGCTGGATTTGAAACAGAGTAGCAATAACTGATGTTGAATACTAAATCAAACTTTCCTTTTACAGTATGAGAGTTTAAGATAAGCAATGCCAAGGATCATTTGACCCTTTACCTCCAGTGGTAATAGTTGATATCAAAACATGTTATTTTCAAGGCTTTCTTTACAAACCTTTTATTTTATTCTAATTGCTGTTAGAAAGGATTCTAAGCTGAGAGTTTTGATTTCCCAAAAGTAATGCTTTGTTTAACATTGCCACAGGTTATCTGGTTTATAGGAAAGGCTGCAAAAGCCTACATGGAAATGGTTTCCCCATGGTACTGTGCCTTTCTCTGAATTCTAAACACTGATGATGAGCTGATTCTGACAGATTTTTAGCAGCGAAAATTCAAAGCATTTATACCTACACTGGTGCTGTTAATATCAACTTTATTGCTTTATTCTTGAATGGAAACAGTATTTCATATCTCTCTTGATGTTATAGAAAATGAAACATTTCAGTAAGATTATTTTTATATGCCCAAATGGTCTTTTTCATTTCTGTTCAGAAGTTCTGAACTTTTCCTCAGCTTGGTGTCCTACTAAGTTTCAAAATGTCAGCATTTCTAAGGAAGAAATGTTATTTTATGATCTGTCTTAATGGTCTTTTTCTCTCAATGTATTACTTATTAAACAATTCACTATATATAAAAGTAAAATTCCATGCAGTTTTCATCTAGTTGGCAATACTGTGAGAGATGTTTTCCTCTCAGAAGGAGGATACCATTAACAGCTCCATTGATTGATGTATGTCCATACATTAAGGACAAAAAGGAAGAACCAGTTCCACTGGTAGTTGCTTAAGAAGCCAAACAATTAATCCTGAAATTCCTACTTTCACTCCAGTGTTTCAGATATGAATGTCTGTAGACATTTGTCAAAGGTACTTAAGACCAGTGAAAATTATGTGCTAAATGAAAATTATATGCTGCACTCTAAAACACAGAAGCCTCATATCTGTTTGATAAGTCACTACACACATAGGCAGACATAGTCTGGAGTAAATCAGACACTAAAATTTTGATTTATTTAATTTCCTCACGCCCACGTCTTTTGAAAGCTTCCTTTGTCTTTCACAGTTTATCTGTTGACTAGTGAATTTATTTACCGTGCTTATCTTAGCTACTAACATGGTAGTTGTGAAAAAAAAGCCTCTGTTTGAATTCAGGAGGTATGTACCGACCATGTTCACCCAGAGGTGGTTTTATTTTACCTACGTTTAGTCAATCAAATTTTTATATTTGTTACTTGTCCAGGCTGTCCCTCAACAGTTATTGGAGGCATAGAGGAAATTTGAGAGGGTAGTTTTTTTCAGATATTCTCTGAACTCATGAGGATTGTGAAAGCAATCATTTCCGTTGTTAGTATCATACTTATGTACAGGGAGTCATACATATAAATAAGTATATCAACATATCTTTAATTTACTGTTAGAAGTAGGCATTTCCCGTTTACTTTAATCCAGTTAGTGTGGGTAGCAATTAGAGAAGCTAAAATGGTTGTGATTTCAGTCAGAGCACTGCAAGTCCATAAGCCAATATTTGGATTACAAAAGCATGCATCCATTTAAGAGAATTTTATTACCATTCATTCAAAATGAAATTACATTATGAGCACAATTGCTGTCTGTAACTCTGGTTTCAGCCTTTGGCTTTGACAAAAAAGATTATGAATGTGTATGTTTATTAATCATGGCACTATTTCTTTTCTAACATGGAAAGAAGAAAAATAGTATCTTAAATATTTTCTTGCTGTAATTTGCTGAAACATGTCTACTCAGGTGTTCATTGAGATTTTAAGAGTTTCATAAATTTCTCTGGAACAAAAAAAGTCACTATTTCTACCACATCTCATTTACATAATGCCTGTTAAATATCTCTTTTCAGTGCAGAAAAAACCAAAAGTGTTTCAAAATCTAATTTACATAATACATGCAGATGTAGTAGTGCTGCACAGTTAGACTGCTTCAGCAAAATACTTACTTTGGAGACTCAACATCTGAAATTGACAATCCCCAACAATTAAAAGGAGAGCTTGTGGACTTGTAGTATGTATTATCGCTATTTAGATTTTTCTTTTCTACCAATGTTTACTGTCAGCTTAGACAATACTTCTTTTCTTAGGGTGTTTATGAATGACAAATGACATTTTAGATAATATACAGACCAATAGACTATGAGATACTTTTCTCTAAGTTTAACTGAAATTGAAAAAACTGTTTTCTTTTATTATATTACACTATCAACCACTGTTGCCATCAGTTTATAATACACCTGGATCTAAAGGGAAAGTTCCTCTTCTACCTCTTCATGACATTCTGGTGCAACAGGTAAGAAGGCCTGAATGAGAACCAGCAGTGGGGTTTGATAGCTGCACAAGGAACTGATAGGCATCTCTTTAAGAGATGGGCTTCTACATACACATAATTTCACTAAGAGAGAATTATCTCCTGTGGGAAACTACTGGCTAATTGCTTTCATAGTGCTGTCTGTCCCATGCATTATATATTAGTAAGTATGGGAAAAGGCTTCATCTTTTTTTATAAGTTAAGGAATAGAATAATTCCTTCCTACTTTTATATTTTTCCATTAAAAATTCAGAAGAAACAAAGTGGAACTATAAATGGTATCTGCTTTCCAGGACACATGTGCATCTACACTTCTGTCAGTGCATAGGTGCCGCTATGCATGCTTTTGTTCCTCTGGCTGTAAAATGTCTTTCCTTTCTTTTTTATGAAGTTACATGTGAGGAAAAAAACCTTCAAACCAGTCAGTTCAGAAAGTAATGTGTGTTGTATGTGAAAACATCGTAATGACTTTTTTTTTAAATTATTTCACCATTACTTGAATATGCAGTTCAAGTCAAATGTTTTTCAAAGAAAAATTTGGAATTATTAATTTTGATGCTTTCAGATAAAATTTATCTTCAGAATTCCTACCCTCCTTGCCCCAATTTTATCTATTTGAAAAAAATCTTTTTTGATAGAAAAGTGGATAAAAAATATTGACGAGCACTTTTCTACCCTTGTTCCCTTTCCATGTTCCATGACCTGTTTAACAATCACATCAGACAAATCACATCGCACAGTTTCAATTTAGTGCTGCAGAAGTTGTTACTGTAGATTTACCGACCAAGGACCATTTGTTGCTGTATTATCTAGGTGGGTTTTCTGGGTGTTATGATGACTTCATAATTGTAGAATAAACCCAGAAATTATGTGTTCATGAAAGTATCTATTTTATGACCACTCCTTCGGAAATGATAGCATAATACAGAATGAGATATGGCTATTCTGCATATAGACCATATGTATGAAGATGTATTTTTTTCCAGTCTGACTGTATAGGTTGTAGTCATGTGCTTCTCCTCCTTTGTGGAGTAAGGAAGATAGATTTTCCTTGATGATCTGATTTTAATCAGGGTTATAAGGCAGTTACCTTTAAAAATGCAACTTGATTTTTGCATTCTAAGAGGATTTTATGCACTGTGGTAAATTCCCAAAGGATGTAGTCTTCTCAAATGCTTCTAAGCCTAGCATCTAGTTTATATGTTAGTTGCATGACTGGTGGTTTAATTTAAAGCTTCTTGCAACAAATCCATTATGAAAATGTATTAGTCTTTGTCCCAACAAGATCATGCTGGAACTGCATTATCCTGGTTACAACTAGCTGATCATCCTGACTGTCATAATTCTTTTTGCAGATTCTTTGCACCAACTTTATGTGGGGGTTTGTGTGGATATTTAGGGACAGGTGATATCAGTATGACCCTCTTCAGGCTACTTCAGCAACTGTTTTTCTTTAACTTACCATAAATTCCATTTTAATGTTGTTCTGGAGGTCTATCACTTCTCACAAATCCCTGCCCTTCCTATGGGACCTTAAGGAAGCAATGGAAATGTAGGGTTTTTAAAATTTTTTTAAATTTTTTAAAATTTTTTTTAGTTTGGATTGCTTGGCCATCTCATAGAATCATCATCGAATAGTTTAGATTGGAAGGGACACTAAAGATCATCTAGTTCCACCTCCTCTGCCATGGGCAGGGACATCTTCCTATAGACAAGGCTGCTCATCCAGCCTGGCCTTGAATGCTTCCAGGGATGGAGCATCCACAACTTCTCTGGGCAACCTGTTCCAGTGCTTCACCATCCTCTACATGAAGAATTTCTTCCTAATATTCAATCTAGATCTACCCTCTTTCAGTTTAATGTTGTTAACCCATGTCCTGTCACTACAGGCCCTTGTAAAAAGTCCACCCCCAGCTTCCTTGTAGGCCCCTTCAGGTACTGGAAAGCTGCTATAAGGTCTCCTAGGAACCTTCTCTTCTCCAGGCTGAACAAGCCCAACTCTCTCAGCCTTTCTTCAAAGGACAGGTGCTCCAGTCCTCTGACCATCTTTGTAGCCCTCCTCTTGACCTGCTCAAACAGGTTCATGTCTTTCCTGTACTGAGGACTCCAAAGCTGAATGCAGGACTCCAGGTGGGGTCCCACAAGAACAGAATAGAGGGGCAGAATCACCTCCCTTGACCTGCTGAACACACTTCTCTAGATACAGCCCAGGACACAGTTGGCTTTCTGGGCTGCCATCACATACTGCTGGATTATGTCCAGCTTTTCGTTCACCATATGTTGATTAATAATTTGTCCTTCCATGGTTCTTTTGTTTCTTCAACCTTCAGCCATTCAGACATCTGCTGTAGATCAGCAAAGATCGTGGAACTAAAATGTCAGTTTGAACTTTCAGAATCTTACCAAGAACACAATCAAAACTCAAATGGATAAGAAGTGATTTTGTCTGCTGATTCTAACAGGCTGGCTTTCAAAAAAGTGTTGCTTTGGGAAGATCATGCTGGTTTCTTTTTAAGAAGTTGGACAGTGTCATCAACCAGAGTAGCACGATGTCTTGTATGAATGAGGTGATAATTTACATACTTCTCAGCTATCCAGTGTTTGTCTGGTTTTTTTTCTACTTGAAGTGTTATGAAAAATTTAGTACAACCACATTCTCCCTATTAAGAACATAATATGTTTTGCAGTCTGTATGGTCAAAGCGCCAGGGACCTATGACACTGTGATGGCAGATAAGTAAGTGTATTGTTATTCTGTGACTGCTGGAGTTCTTCAGACCTCCTGGTGCACTAAATTTATTCTTGATAGCTTGGATAAAATATACTGAGAGAGCTTCTGTTTGAACATGTGATTGTATGAAAAGAAGGAAATTTTTGCATTGTTATTAGTCATTGAAATGATTTTGCTCCCGTACTGATGTTTGAATCAGGATTGTCCTCCTCCTGCTTCATAGCTTACAGCAGAACAAACACTGTGATTTAAAACCTGTTTATTCTGTAATCAATCACACAGTTTTGCCTTGAGGCATTTATTTGAGAAAACAGTATAATAAGCTGCTTGCTCTACTTCCTAAGACCTTTGATTCATTAAAGCAAGCATGAGGGCCTTTGCATGACTAGACTAATACCATTCTAAAATTGCAGTCCCATATTTGTAGATATGTAATCAGCTGAGAGATACTAGAGGTGCAGTATCATCATTGCATGTATTTCAGAATACCTTTTTATTATCCTAGTGTGTGAGGACTAATTTACAAAGATCTCAAGTATATAATGTTGTACATACATTCATGTTTCAGGAATTCCATGAGGAAAGGAAAATGTACACATCGCTCCTAGTTATTATAAATCAAATAATGGTGTTCAAGTAAATACTGACAGAATCTATGCAAGAGCTGACAATGGAGATTTTGAAAATTCTGGTATTTTTTAATGATTTCTTAACAGTGTGTAAGTAGTAAGTCTATTCACAGAGAATATATCTGAGCTCAAAACTGATGAATTAGAACCATTACATTGGCAATGTCATTCTTTAATTCAAAATTTTGCCAGGTTTTTAACTTAAAATGTGGAAAACCAAACCCTACAACTTGCTATTGTCTAGTTTTTCAGTAAAATATCCAGGACAGGGATAATTTTTTTAGATTTTATTTTGATTTGATACTTCTTTAAGAAATGAGTCTCAAGTGTAAGTAAACCACTGCATGTCTAGACAAAGACAGGATACTCAGTATGCAAACTTAACAATCAAAATTGGTTTTATTAATGGTACAGCACCATCCTAATTTCCATTTCTCATCCTCCAGGGTTTAAGATGAAATGAAACAAGGAATTTCAGACTATTTTATCTGCCAGGGCAGTTTTCTTCATCAGGTAAGTTAACAAAGGTCAGAATGATACCTTCTGAATTTGACAACTCATGTTCAAGATTCAGTTGCATATAGATAAGCAGTCATTAGCAATCCTGTTAAATCAATTGACAGTTTCATAAACAACAAGTTTTCGAGAAAATAGGCCAGACTTAATCCTGCGGTGCTGTCTTCAGTGGTGATTCACCCTCAGTATAGAATGGTACTTAATTATATTTCATGAGAAATTTTTGTGAGGGATGTAGGTGGGTTGGCTAGAAGAGTTCATTTTTCTGCTGGATGTAGAATAGCTCGGTACAGTGGCAAGTAACCAAAATTTCTAAGTGTGTGGGACTTCTTTATAGTAGAGTAAACATACATAGACAATGATGGAAAACTACATTATCTGTATGCCAAGAATTTAATGAAAAATATATGAAAGGTAAATTTTCATCTAGAGGAAAGAATGAATTGGTAAGGATTGAAATGGGAAAAGTGTCTGTAGGATTTCCTTTATCCGGCTTGAGTAACCAATGTTGGTCTCCTTAATAAAAATGACCTGACAAAAATGGTAAACTTAATTTAGCACACATATTCATATTCTACCAGCTGATGATGTTTTTCTATATCAATGCAGTTTACATTATTGGTTGCTTACAGAAATAATGCAAACCGTATGGAACTCAGAATAAAAACTAAGAAAGGGATTATCATGTGTGTTGCGTTAATGAGCAAATATAATAAAACAAGGCAGAGCAAAAGAATTTTCTATTTGATTCCATGGTGATTTATTATTTTTTTTCTACATGATTCTTTCCCCTCCCTTGTATCAAATGAAAGAATGGAAGACATATTTTCATTGAAAATGATGCTGCTTAGGAAGTGTGTTATTTTGGGAAAGTTTTCTTAAAAGTAGAAAATCACATTGAATAAAGTTGATATAAAATATTTGACCTTTTTCTCTAAGTGACTTGTATTTAAAAGCTGCTTTATTTTGCAATACAACATCTAAAAGGAAAAAGGAAGACGATTTCTTTTTTTAAGTTTTACCTGACTTTTTTTAATTAAAAGGAAGGTTTGCATATGGTTTCTATATTTTAAGCTTTAATCAGGACAGAGTATCACTTATAACAAAAAAATATTCTCATCTCTATGAAATAGTTTTATTTATTTGAGATGCTGAATACTGTTTACTGTCATTTGAGAAGAATTAAGACGTGTTGACAGAAATTCTGTCGTGCCAAATGTCACAAGGTTACTTGCTAGCTGTTGTTTCCTTATCTAAGAGTCAATCTTCCCTTGAACAGGAAGTCTCTTGTGGTGTTCGTTTTGAATAAGCTAACCTTTGCTGCATAGGAGGTTTTACGAAACTGTGGAGGCTGTTAAGAGATTTAGTTCTCTACTTTGGTATCAGTGGAGGGTCAATTGGTGCTACAGATTTTCTTTTCTTTCTAATGGGCGTATGTCAGGCTATCACTCATGGAAGAAGGCATTTGCCCTAATATATTTTTTTTTGTTGTTGTTTATATAGGCAAATAAAAGAAGTTAACTGTAGCCTGCCTCTGTGTTTCAGATACAGAAGGTTGGTTTGGGGTCAATTTATTAGGCTACAGATTTTCGTTATGAGAGAGTCAGTGCTATTTTCAGAAAAAAATACAGTAACACTGGCAAAAAATACATGTAGTAGTATTTTTTTTTTTTTTTAACCTCTAGTTGCATCATTGAGGCAGTCATAGAATGACAGTATCTGTGAGTCTGCAATCAGACTGAATCAGAGGTGTATTTTGGCATGCTGTATAGGCATATGCAAAATGGCAATACCAAGCAGAATAACAGGAGTAAAATGTGAATTTTAGGTAGGCTGTGGCTGCACAAGGAATGATGGTCAACATTCAGCTAGAGACATTGTTCTCCCGCCTTTGTGGGGCTTCACTCATCTGACCATTATTGGAAGAAGGAAGGGTGTTATATGTTTGAAATATTATGGACCGCATAACAGAGAACTCTGAATATGTCCTGACTTCAGATAGAATCTGTGTGTGCGTCAACCTGGACATGCGCAAAGTGTTCAGGGTCATACTGGAAATCCCCTGCTCTAACCAGTACAGGGGAGCACTGAAGAGACAGGGGTGATATAAAGATGACCTTAAAGAAGAAAGAAAAATACTTGGGTATCAGCCTTACTTTTTGTGAGGACCGCGATGTTGATTGACTTCCACATGTCTTGGTGTGTACTTCAAGTATTTATTCTTTCTATAAAGGGTAGCATAGAGAGAAAGTGATTATGAAAGTGGACATACAATTGAAAACAATTCTTGGTTTTTTTATAATGAGTCAATGAAAACAGAATATTGTTTTTGAAGGTGTTTTTTTTTTTTTTTTTTTTTTTTGGTTACTATACAATGTTGCAATGGATTGATATGGGGAAGATTATTTTACATACTGAGGCTTCCAGAATACGTGTTGCTGCACTCGCATAAGGCTTGTGTTTTCATTACTGTTCTTAGCAGTAGGAGACTGATGCACAATAAAAATAGTTAGTCACAGTTCTCCATCTCTCACTGAGATTTTGTCTTGCTTCATGAATTTTAAACCTGTCAAAAGCTTTAAAGCATTTCAACAAAATAAAATGCTATCTGCGGTATTAAAAAATGTTAACTTTATGAGCTGGGAAAAACCCCAGCTTTATTTTGATTCTTCTCAGCTGTGCTCTGTTTCTTCATTATCTAGGTGTTGAGGTAGAAAATTATGTAACTTAATTGATAATCATTGCTATTTTACAGCTGTTTTCACATATTACTGTGATTTCCCATATTGTGCATTTGTTTCGGTATTAACTAAAATACAAGGCTTTTACAAATATGGTTAAGAGTTCTACTGAATTTGAAAGAGGAGATTAAAAAAGCCAGCTTCACTTTAGGAAAGTGGTGTAGTGAAAAAAGTGGACTAGTAGGGGTTTTGTTTATTTTTCTGTTTTACTTTTTAAGGAATGCACTCTCACTGAAAGTAGCATATCTAAGATTCTAGGTCTATGTGCAATTTCTTGTGTAAGTACAGAAATAAATTTGTACATGTCTATCTATATTTACACATTCTGTTTACTGGAGTTGTTCCAACATGCTGGTAATGCTTCATAGGACCTACAGCATTGTAGATCATCTGAAAATATTGTAAGTCAGGGCAATCGATATGTTCTTGGTTTATGAAATTGACATCTAGTAACAAGAAGAAAGGCCTTGCCAGAAAATCAATAAATATGTACTGAAAGGCTTTTCCTGTGAAAGTTTGTGCTGAGCTTATGGCATAGATGAAACCTTTTTGATCAGAGGTTCATTTTAAAATTTGTTTTAAGGCAAATGCAGAGTGATGCCTCTCCTGTGAGTCTCACTCCAAGGTAGGTTTGTTAAAAGGACAGCCTGTCTTATGAAAGGGCTGGAGCAGAGAACATCACAGGGATTCAGCATGTTAGCTGTCAGATGCATGAGGTTATGGAGAACCACAGTCATTGTGTGGTTTACACAGAGTATAGTTTGATAAGATAAACTCTCATTGCTTGACAGGACAAGGGGTAATGGGTTTAAATTGAAAACGAGTGGATTTAGACTAGGTATCAGGAAAAAATTCTCCCTGGAGAGGTGTTCAAGGCCAGGCTGGGTGAGGCTCTGAGCAATGTGGTTTAGTGGAAGGTGTCCCTGCCCATGGCAGGGGGGTTGGAAGTAGATGGTCTTTAAGGTCTCTTCCAACCCAAACCATTCTATGATTCTATGCTTTCTATTTTTACTGACAAGGCTTTTGTAATGTTTCCAAGTTACAATACAGTAGAAAGATGTCCCCTTGGCTGTGAAACACAGAAGAGACTTTATCATTGTAGGATCCACCTTCAGGCATGATAATGTTTGGCAGGGTTGGCCTGCAGAAGCTGTTGTTGAAGGCACTCCAGACTCCAGCTCTTGGATGAGGAAGAAGGTGTCAGTCTCTGCTGAAGAGGCTGAGTAGGTAACACTGAGACAGGATGAATCCCCACTGCTCAGCTGCAGTTCAGTTGTACTGGATAAGTCACCTTTCCAGCAAAAAGGCTGTTATCCCAGAACACCACTGAGCAAACACATACTCAGAAGGGAAAGGACAGATGACTGGGGTCTATAAAAGAATGGCTGTGGGATTCTTAAAACAAATTAAAACTGCAAAAATCTCATGAAGTGGAAAGAAATATCCAGCCCAAGTCTTATGGGATCGTGAGAAAATGCTTGTCTTTAGGGACTATGTTGTATGTATAGAAGGGGAATTATGAGATACATCTTTTATGTATGTTTCCCCCTGTAATGTTTTCCATGTTTCCTTCCAAAGTTCACTGCACAGGAGATATTTTAAAGTAGTATTTCATTATGTCTGTTTGCCTTTGAAATGTATTCTGTTGTGTTAAGGATCTATAGACTGTCATGGGGATGTGGTTGGTTAACTGAAGAAAAAAAACTTGATGAGCCTTTGAAAAATTATATACATGTGTATATGAAGTAAATTTAATTTCCTTCTGTGTACATAAATGGACCATATGGTATGATATGTGGTACAAAAGATATACAAAAGCTAGCTTTTCCTTTTGTGTGTAGGCTGAACATAACACTAACTAGTTCATTCTTTAAGTCTAGATAAAACTGTGTTGGCAGGTTTTTTTCTCAAAATTTGAAAAACATTTAGTTTAGATGTGATTCCTACTAATAGTGCTCGGTCCAACATAACAGCCCTGCTATACAAGGATTGACTTTGCCTTTTAAAACTTTCTTACCTATTGCTTCTGTAAATGGAAACAGGCTAGAGAAATTAATTTTCCCATCAGAATTAATTCAGTGAGATTTTTCTGTGAGCATGGCAGAATATGCAAGGCTGCAATGGGTCTGGGTCTCTGAGAGATTTTAAAAATTTTTGTTTTTAAATTTTAATATGATTTAGTTTCTCATTTTTCTATGTAATAGTAAAAGAAACAGAAATGTTCTACCTCTTGAAATGGCAGGAATTATATCAGCATGTTAGCTGAATGGCAAATTAACTATTATTGAAAATATTTGCTTTATGAAAGTGCTTCATGAGATGGCTTTCACTGAACAATTTTTTTTCAAAGTAAATAGGAATTTGTTCTGGAATAATTTTAGGAGACCTTGTGTTAAAAAAAAAAAGGTATAAGCTCACTGTATTCATACTCCTTTTAATTTCATCTAGAAGAGCTTATTCTAAGGGACATTTGCACAACACAAATTTTTTTTGTTGCTTGACATTTTCTCACGAGAATAAAAGTCTGAAGTTACTGTCTATAAGCTATACCTGTGTGAGCGAATCACAGTGTTGTTAAGAATGTTCTGCTGGTCTTATCTTGTCACAGAACTGGGACTGAAGGTAATATTTATAGGTCAATGTCATGGGAAGAAAAGGCCTATTGTTTACTGACCTTCAAGCAATATATTTTTTCTAAAGCCAAAATAGAATGAAAACTTAAGAACTGACAAAAACGTGCTGTTCAGTTTGTCTGTACAGTAGAATTTATGTTTAATTTTTAAGACAACATTTCTGTTTATGCCCTGAAAATTATATATTTGTAGTTTTGAAAGTATTTAAGACACCATAAAATAGTAAGACTTTGTGGAAACAACTATTCCTCTTATCATGAAGAACATTTCCTTGTTTTTTCTTCCAAACTTTTGCCATCTGTAGCAGTGATTCTGCACATTATTGCTTCCATTATCATATTTAAGCATGAGTTCATGTCACTTTCCACTTCTAGATCAAGGACAATTTATGCCCTTAAGATCAAACATGTGTTCTTCTTCGTGTTTTGCAATTTGTCACTTACACATCTGATTATCCCACTGCCAGAGAGAAGGGTTGAGTTATTGTTGCCACTTATATTATATTTAAGAATCTGACTTGCACAGCTTCATTTCTTTTTTTAAATGATATTTTATCTTCCAGTCATGTACAAATAAATCAAGAATTATCTTTTCCCAGCATGAGGACAATACAGCTGATTTTTGTCTTGTTTTTTAAAATACTAAACAGCAGTGTTCTTAATCTTTTTCTACAACTTCTTTTCTGATTTCTTGACATAGCATAGTGAAACATCTGTTGTTTAATGCTTTGAAGAGAAGTGCTGGTTTGTTGAAATACATTATTTACCTACCAAGGACTCTTCCTGCTTGGGAAACCCTCTGACACAAAGCTCAGGAAAATGTCGTGAGCCTCAGGTCTGTACATTAAGTCACCCCATAGGATCCCTGATTTCACGGGGACTGACGGTACAGATACGTTTAATTACCTGTCCATTCGCCATTTCCATAATCCAGGCTATTTGTCACACACATCTTTTCTGCTCCTTCCTAGAGTCAGCTGGTCCTAGATGGGGTGAACATCTGATTGGGAGAAGTCATGGTGTGAGAGAGGCCATAGCTCTTCAGCCCAGGGATGTTTTCGATAGATGCCTCTGCTTCAAAGATCCAAAGTAGCCCTGTTCCCACAATGTGAGCTGATGTATCCCCTCCATGTCTCGTCACCTGGGAAATCTATGCTGTTTATGTGCTGGAGACTTGGGAGGTCTGAGCTAAGGGTTAAGTTTTTCTTTTTCTTGCTTGTATGACTGAATTTTCCTTTTCCAAGTATAATGAGCACAGCTGCACAGCATACCCAGGTGTATGTGATATGTGTAGGAGTTGATTTTTGTTTGGCCAGTGTTTTTTTTTTTTCTCAGTGAAAAATATTTTCTTTCTTTTTAATATGATTGTTCTGTCTTAGGTATCTCAAAGCAAATTAAAAAAGCATGACCTATGACGATGCCTCTTTAAGCATGTAGAGCTTTTTCAACACTTTCCATGCGATAGTTTGCCATTCAGTTCAAGAATAAAGAAATCCCAAAACTGTCAGATGCTCAGGAAAGGAAGAGAGATGCTTGAAAAAACAACAAAACACAGATGTGCTGCAGAAATAAGTGACCTGGCACTACTAAAATTGTCAGTGTGCTGCTTTTAAGTGCTAGCTGGCTTCATGCACCGTTAAACAAGGGCTTCTTTAATGCTTTCACAAGAGACCTGTTCCCTTCTACACTGTAGATATTTTAGTTACAGTACACTTTTATATTTAAATGTAGTTATTGTGACATAAAGTTCCTTTTCATTCATGTATTTCATTTATGCTAATCCTATATCTAATTTTACATTAGTTGTGATACCTGTTTTCATCTTGCTTTAAAATATTTATGGCCAAAACCATCCCTTTTGCATTTCTCCCTGACATATTCTTGCACATTTCTTAACTCAAAGTCCACCTTAAAACATTTTTTCTTGTATCCTGCTGTATCGGCCGTACATGGCCTCTATCACTTGGAATTCTATATAATTACCTAGTTGAGGTAAACAATAAATCCTTGAAATAAATTAATTTATCCCTTTCTTTTTTTTTGTGGTTCTAGACACAGTATCAACCTTGAGATAATATTTTCTGTGGAAACACCCCTAGGAATATTTAAGTTGACCCATTTACTAGTCATTGCTTGTAACGTATTCTTTTTGATGGAGGTTTCTGTTGCCTTTTGAGCACTCACAAAATATATTATTTTGTAGCAGCTAATTAAGATTTTCCTTCCCAGAATGTATTTTTCAGGAGTGTGGAGGTAATATTAGCATGCCGAAGGTTCATTAGAAAACAATGAATATGCAATTCTAATTTATTTTCATATTGCTAGCACCTGACCGGATGCAAGAAGGAAAGGATAGCACTTTGATAAAATCTAAAATAATAAACCCCCATGTTTCCTAAGACAAGTGCAGTATCTTTCAATGGTCAACTGTACGTAACAATCAACATGATCTGAAATAATATTTTCCTTACTTGTCTCAAGGCTTGATATTTCCAAACACTAGACAGTGACAGTAGACTAAGGTAATCCCATTCCAAAATCTTCATTTCCATTTATGCACTGTTATTTTGTTCCTTTTTATTCCTACTTTAAGACCATTTGAGCCACCTCTACATCTGAGGTTTTTCCTTTTCTATTTGGAGCACTCTGTCTCTGAATGACTGGTTTTGTTTCTATTGTAGAATAAACTTCACATTAAAAGGTGAAGGATCTCATTTGTCTACAATATTTGAAAGGTCTCCTAAAAGTCCATTAAAGACGACCAACACCTTTTTTCATAGGATCTGGAAACAACTCCTTCATCCTTTAATTACTTGTTAACACAGGGTATTTATAAAAGGGTCAAATTATTTCCATATAAATTAAAGTAGAAAATATTTCTTCTGATGAGAGAGGTAATTGTAAAGCAATTTTATTAATTCAAGGAAAATAAGGGCTGGTAGTGTGTAATCTTTAGCCTTGGGCTAGTAGACATCTTTTGCATTGTAAACAGCTATTGATTACTTTCAGCCATCAGTGGAAGCACAGCAGTAGACAACAGTTTTGATTCACTCATGATATGCAGCAGTGATAATTGTTAAACCAAGCTTCTGTCAGGTTTGTAGAATATTACTGAATTCTGTGTCTGAAAGTTATTTGGTTTGAAGATTAGAGGGAATGCCTGTTTGCATAACCACATCTGTGACAGGAAGGGAATCAATCCCCAGGTTCTGTTGCAGAATAGGAATAACAGCGTTTTCATGAAACGGTTTTGAAGCAGCAGAGAAGCTTCCCTGAAGTGCATTTTTGTTAGCCAGTGATAAAGTAAAATGCTAATGAACAAAATGTTAATTTGTTATCCTGATTTTGTTGGTTAGAAACATCTTCAGTAGGGGCGTTTTAGCAAAAGTTAATTTACTTCATTGTTGTATAAAAAGCAGAAATGCAAGAATTCAAATTGCAAGTTATAGTTTTATAAGTAAAGAGTTGATAACTGTTTATCTCACAGTTACTGCAGAACATCTGTTGAGTTAATTTGGCACACCACTAGGATGCTATAGTCTAAGGAAGCTAACTGTCACCAGTTGAGACTTTGACAAAATGATCCCCATGTGTCATACTGGATAAAGTTTTAGATGATAACTATGGTCCAATCTAGCTAGAGATTTATTTATTTATTTCATGCTAATTTGCAGGGTTTGGGAATTTTTAGTATCTTTGAGCGTGTTTGTTTGCAAATAAATTATTTAACACATATTTTGCATGAGTTTTAGGAAGTCTGTTTTACATGTCATTCTTAAAAATGATGAACGATAGATCTGGTTTGTAGTTGGAATTATAATAAATATCCCGTGTGTTATTGGCAGTGCCACTTATGAGTAGTTTTGGTTGTGAAAAACTACTAGATTGATGACACTTGTTCAATGTTTGCTTTACACAAAAATTGAAATTGCATCTCTTTTTTGTGTTTCTCTGAATGAGGAAATATACATGAATATTTGGGCCATTGTTTTTGTAGTCCATAAAACAGCCAGATCGTGACTGTTGAAAAGATGGAGGACACCACCCATGGGCTTCTCTGAGTCCCATCGTAAATGAAATGACATACGCACAAGTTACTTTAATTACAAAGGATTTCTGCTTCTTCATCATAAAAAAATGTGAAACAAAATATTGAGTCACGTCAGTCTGAACTTATGCCAGGCTATTCTGTTTTTGGGAAGCAGATTTAAATAATTTCTTGTTCAGATCCAAGAGAAAACTCATCACAATCTGTGTTTTAAGTAGAGTACCTTGCTTTACCTCTATTGTCTTCAGTCAAATAACATTAATTAACTGTATGTACAGTTGTTGCTCATTTACATTTGGTAAATCTCAAGAAAGATATAGATGAGTTGTACTATGCAAATATCCGCTTGTAAGAGGAGCAAGTTTTGTTTCTGTGGAAAAATGCAGAGGAAATTCCCTTAGCAGATACGCATTGTGTTTCTCTTTACCCCTCTGGATTAATTTTCACTTAGGATAAATTATGTGGTGTGGAATATGCAGACCCCAAAGAATGAAGATCTAACTCCCACCTGAGGTTTTTGGAAAGGTTTTTGGGGCTGTAAGGGGATTGAAGGGAAAAGGAGTTTAACAATATTATGTCATGCCTGCACCCCTCAATTTACCCATGCCAGGAAACCTGGTCATAGTCTGAAATGAGTATTTTCTAGGGAAAAAGTGGGGTTAAAAGAGTAACTATTCATTGGAAAGATTTAAAGATTTTTCTAAGTTATTCTATAATTTTAAAAAAGAACCCCCAGGAGATAAGCAAGTCTTCATTCTTTTTTAATTATTACACTAATCATCGTGCAATTGACATTTGGGATTGATCTCTACTTATGGAAGAAGAATGGCCCAGTACCTAATTGGATACAGCTGTACACTGTTTGGGTTTATTTTTAGAATCCAAGAGAATAATGAGACATTTCAGATACTGTGGAATCCTTAGCAGGATTACATGAACTCACTAAATTCATCTCAAAAATTGTGAATTACATGGTACATTGAATTGCAAATTATCTCTATAATTCGTTGTTCATGTAACTTCACTGATGTCAGTGAAAGAGCAGTGCTCACAAAATGTAGCACTCTTTAACCCCTTTGCAATAATACTTTCAAAACATAGCTTTTTGCTTTGTTTCTTAATGATTATTAAGCGTGTTATTGATCCTCAGCATCAGGTAATGTGGTGGTTTGAAGCTTTGTTAAGGCATGGGACTGAAAAGCAACAGATACATCTTTAAATTATTTTTTTTTTTCTCTTCATGGGCTTTCTCTTTACACAATCTAAACACAGGCTCTAACCTGTGTCTCTCTGTAACAGTCCTCAGGATTGCACCGTCAACACTGGTCCTCCCTTATTTAGGCTTCTTTATGATTTGGTCTCTTTCACGCATTCTCTATTCCTTAATGAAATCGTATCTCACCACTGTCAGCACTTTACAGTTTATTGTCAGAACAGTGCAGATCAGCTGAAGTGAGATCAAGAATGTAGCTTCGTTTGGTTTGGGAGGATTTTTTTTGGGCTGTCAGAAATGAGAAATGTAGAAGATGCAGAACTCAGAGGTAGTTCTGACATTTCTCCACAGATGATAGGCTCTTTACAGCATTGTGATTGGTCTGTCAATATTTCAGTCAAATCTTTCCTATAAAAATGTTGACTGGTGATACAAACTCTCACTGCGCTTGTCTTTAAACCTGCAGAACCAGCTGACAGTGTTAAAGAGAACGTCATAGTGCAATGACATGGTCTTAAGGTAGAAGGATATAATAACAATTGTTAATTCAGGACCAGTATTAAAGAAACTCTTCATGCGATTCATGAAAGAGACACCTGAAACTGAGTCATCACTAGGAAGGACTCCTACTTCTGATCAGCACTCTGAGTCGTAAGAACCATCTCTTTGGTAGCTGAATGACAGGAAGCTGCGTTTCATTTGATACCTTGGTATGTGTGTGGCAGACAAGCAGAAACAGCAAGATAATGGGAAAAGTCAAGAGAAAAATAATTCGACTAGTCCTACTTTTATGGGCCAACACAGCCTGAGGCAGCCTCCTGGCTGCAGTAGTGCCTGGGAATCTCTTCTCTCAGCCTCGGCAGGCTGGTCTGGGTTCTTCTGCAGGCTCCTGAGAACACAGACTGTTTTACAGTTCACCTGAGCCTCTTATTGTCTGGATTATTTAAATCACAACAACAAAATTGTTTCTGCTTTTGCTCTGCAACCAAATAATGGAAATGGACTTCTGTATTTCTTGTCATGTAGGCAAAATGAGATTGACAGCATGTTTGGTCCAGTAGGGGAATTTGCTGTTGGACTGTAGTGCATGGGTAGAAAGATGGATCAAACCAAATCAAACTGATCTCAAAGTTTCCACAGGTGATGCCCGCTGGTTCTGCAACCAGCAGAATCAGGTGCCTGTACAGTGCTCAAAGAAAGGCAGGCTTCTAGATGGCACAAAGGATCAGACGATTAGTGTATGTCTTTACCCAGCAAGTGACTGTCTTTAAGTATGCAACGTGCCTTTGAAGACCTGCCAACAGATGGGTAAAGGGAACATTAAGAACTACATTTGTATTAAGGTTTTACTTAAATGGCAGCTCTCTAAAATGCAAGATGCAAATAGCCAGAAGTCTGTTTCCACTGCTCTGAAAGTATAAACAATAGCTGGTCTCTGTGATGACATTTACCTATGCTGGAGAAGAACAGAAAAATGACTCTCTTGTGTCAACGTTACTCATGAGTTATTCTATCTTTCCTCAGGGGTGAAGATAAATGTCATCATAGAGATCAGCAGCCACGTAATGTACAAAGGATAGCAAATGGGTTAGATGTGGGTAGATGCAATTTATTTTCTTGAGTTATTGATGACCTTTAAGAAGGGACACTAATACTGCGGGAAGCGTTTTGTTCACCAGCAGTTCTGTTTACTTGATATTCTTCATAGCCTTCAGACTTTCTGTCAATTATTATTTTATTATTACTTACTTTAAAGGATAATTTTCTTTGTGAGCTTAAAAAAAACCACCAAATTTTCATAGAGAATTTATCTGAATAATATGAGGATTGTCAACATTCACTGTGATTTCAGTTCAGGAAATTATTTCCATTTAAGAAAAGGCATTTAAGCACATGCATGCCCCAGTCTATTGTACATGACTAAAGTGCTCTTTTGGTTCTGTGCTTATAATAAGAAGAAAAAAATATAAGAAATGGTATAAAAGCAAAGATAAAATTGATGCATTTGGAGGTGTTATTCTAAGTTTGTTGCAACAGTAAATTCTCTTTTTTCAAAATTATTTGTTCCTGAAGACCATAATACTGGAATATCAAAAGTAGCTTGCAAGCCATGTCCTTTTATCTGTACTGTTTATGAAAATAAATAATAATAAAATTGGTATTTCTTTGCTACTATGCTTGAATTACACAAAACCTTAAATACCTAATTTTTTTCCAGTAAACTTTCATAAAATACATTTAAGGGAAACATGCCACATTTTTAATTCAAGCTGATACACCTCTCCAAAACCCTTTGCAAAAAGATTCTGAAGTTGTGAGTGAACAGAGATTGTTTCAGCTGTCAGTGACAGCTAACGAGATTCCCTTCAAATCTGTTGAAGTTTATTTAGCTTAAAATGACATCAGACAGTTTTCTCTTTCCTAGTTAGGCTTAAAGAAAGAAAGTGGATCTGAATAGGAAGCATTTTCCCTTAAGTCACAAAAATTACGGATAATAAAAGAATGAAGCCTTCCAGAACAAAGAATATTTATCAAATGTTGAAGTACTCTAAATTGAATCTAAGAAAATACATTATATGTTGTGAAGGGAAGGAAATAGGAAGTGTGCTTCACAATAGAGCATCTACCCTGAGATAAAATACAGCAAAATTAAAAAACCTCATTGTATGATTGTAAAAAGGCACTGTGATAATGGAAAACAAGCTTATTTTTGAAATGTGGGAGATGCTGACTTTGTGAGTTGAATCTGAGTTTAATCATGATCAAGCAAGTTTTTCTGGTGTGGTAGGAATATATATTTTGTTCTCTGCTTACTTTACAACTGTGAAAAGGATTACGAACTACACTATTCTAGTAAACTCAAAGAAGGATGGAAAAGAAGCTAATCTAAGGAGAAGAGTAAATCTGTAGATGTGAAAATTCTTCAGAAAAATGATAGTGAGAACATTATCATGAACTATTTTAATACTGAGGAAGGGGCACTAAGAAATCAATATAAGGAAACTGAGAACTCTGTATCAAGCACAGATGTAGAAAGAAAATGCCAGCAAACAGAAACCAGGTCAGGTTACAAAGGGTGAATATAAACAAAAAAAGAAAAAAAGATGGAAACAAAATATGAAAGTTCAAACTGAGATGCAGCTAATAAAAGATATCAAGCGTATCCAGAGCACTTAGGTTAGTACTTATGTGACAACCAAGGAATTAGTCTGATGCAGAGCAGTAAGAGAAAGCTGATGCTGACAACTCTGAAATGTCTGATACCTTTTCTATCAGTCCTTCTAAAATAGGTACTATACATTTTTACAGTAATGGGTTATGTTCACGCTGAAATAAGAAAAGATAAGGTGAGAGGTTTAAGGAAATACCATGTTTTCAGATTAGCTAGGTCTACAAAACTTTGTCCTAAATTACTTAAAGTACTAATTGATGCAATCTAGAACTGCTAATAGTTTGATACTGTAGACAAAGGAGGAGAGCAGAAAAATAGAAAAGGGAAAACATGACATATGTCTTCAAAAAAGGGGTGGGCAGTGCGGAGAAATTATACAGCTAGCCTTTCAGTTATTGGAAAAATTCTGTCCCTCTATTCCACTTCAAATTTCTCTGGAACTGAATAATTGTAGGCATGTGAAAGGTGTAAAAATTAAAAAAACCCCAACAAAGCTATAGGAGGCTTTAGATAAATCCAAGTTTCCTTTCTAACAGGAAAAGGACAAGCCTGTTTAGGTGAGAAACAGCAACTGTCATGTCGTTGCACTAGTAAGTTTTTTTAAATTTGATTTTATTTTTTCTTTACTATTAGTAATGATACCTTCATAATTGAGGAAGGGAAAGGCATGAAAAATAATCATGACAAAGCTAGTAAGAAAATCTACTTTAGAAAGCAGTTATCAATGGCTTCTAGAAGAGAGTATTAGTGGAGTTTCTCAGAAGCATATCATGGGGCTGATTCTTCTCAGTATTTTCAGTAACCACTTAGATGATGGAATATACTTATTAATTCTGTACATATCTCAAAGTCAGGAAGGATTTCAAATACTCTAGAGGACACAGAATTAAAAATAACCATGAAAAGTTATGGAAATTACATGGAAAAAAATATAGACAAATGCAATATTATAGGGGATCATAAATTGAATTTCAGTTGATAATGTTAAAAAAGGCAGATCTTCTGGGATATATGTAAAGAAGCTTAGTCTGTGTATATACAAAATAATCCTTCAATTTGTAGTCCCACAACACTGTTTGAGCTCAGCACTTCAAGAAACACATATGGACAAATTAAAGAATGTCCAGAGAAGAAAAGCAAGAATGATAAAGTTGACAGAAAATATAGCCAAGGAAGGTGGAGAAAAATTTTCAAAGAGAAAGGAGAGGGCTTCTATGTCACAGTCATCTTTAAATACCTGAAAAACCAAAGAGTGTGTTTTCTGTGCCAGTGAGGGATAAGATGAGAAGTAGTGGCATTGAAAATAAAAAAAAAAGATTTAGAGGGGACTCGATGAAAACCTTTTTGGTGATAAAGACAATTAAATTCTGGAGCAGAAAGAGGTTGCAAAGTCAAACTCACTCTCAGACTTTAAGAACATGTCATATACACATTTCAGAATTAACAAATTATAGTTATTACTTCTTTGTGACACTGGGATGGACAAGATGACAGTTGTAGGCCGGTTCCAACTTTATTTTTTGTTAATTTCCATAGCTTGAAATGAGAGGAAGAAGAAGATCAGCAGCCTGTGTTAAGCATATTTAGAAAGAAGAGAGGAGCTAAGGAACACATCTCAACTATCATCCAGTTTCTGGCTATATCTTACTGCTAGATAATGTTGAATTAGATACTATTCTATGCTGTGATTTTGTGGAATTACATAGATCAGAGAAAGATGAATCAAAAAATTATTTTGTGGATTGTTTTGGTAGACTGTTACAACTAGTATTTCCATTACAACATAAAATAATAGAATCATGGAATGGGTTGGGTTGGGTGTGCATGGGCAGGGACACCTTCCACCAGACTGGGTTTACTCAAAGCCTCATCCAAGCTGGCCTTGAAGACAGCCAGGGATGGGGCATACACAGCTTCCCTGGGCAACCTGTGCCAGTGCCTCACCACCCTCTCTGTGAAGAAATTCTTCCTGATATCCAATCTAAATCTCCCCGCTTTCAATTTAAACCTGTTACCCCTTGTCCTGTCACTACAGGCCTTTGTAAAAAGTACCCCCTCAGCTTCCTTGTAGGCCCTCTTCAGGTACTGGAAGGCAGCTCTCCCCAGAGCCTTCTCCTCTCCAGGCTGAACAAGCCCAACTCTCTCAGCCTTTCTTCATAGCAGAGGTGCTCTAGCCCTCTGATCATCTTCATGGCCTCGTCTGGACTCGCTCCAACAACATATACATATACAGTAAAAATCTTTATCATCTAGTTAATAGTTTTAAAATATGATAAGCATAAGACATATTTTCTCATCCAAACCTCAGATAGACCTCAGTGGAAAAATTGGGTTCCTTGATCATTCACTCAAAACGTAGATTATTAATCATCATCTCCCACAATAACCAATCTAGTTCTGGTTTTCATTTCTCTTTTCTGATCTCTGCTTGTACTGAAATAATGAACTACAATTTTGTGTTTAGAAAGCCCTGTTAAAGTTATTCACTTGGTAGGTGTTACTAACATTGGGTCTGCATCAGCATTATTTCTCTGATTTTATTTGGATTACCAATTTACAGCAATGTGCATAGTATAAAATCAGGCCTCGTGGTGCTTAATATAGTTTATCTTTTGCACAGGTAAATGAGTAATTTCCTGAGCCATTAACAAATGTTAGTCAAGGTATACATTATAGTAATTCAAAGAGTGATTAAACTTACTTGTTTACCATTTGAAAGTTGGCAAATAGTTTTAATGATGTTTTTGCAGCTGAAGGTTTAGCAACATCGGCATGTTCATTCCACTTATTTACATTGGGTCTTGGCTTCATACATTTGCACTTACAGTGTTAAGTGTGGGACAACATTAAGGCCCTGAAAATTATTTTCTGTGATGTTCAGTAAGCTTTATCTGTGTGTAAACCCTGTATTTAATTTTTATGTAAACCATATGCAAATATATAATTATCATGCTAGTCATATGGAACATTTCAAAAGGATTTCTAGTATTAAAGTTCAGAATAGTGAAAGAGGATTAAACACATTTGATTGTTAATTTCACGTCCTTAAGGAAGTCTGCAATCTCCTTATTTTTAATACTTACATTTTAGATATAGAGAATAAATGAAGATGTATTTTCCTTTTCCTGTTTACTTTGAAAGTGGTATAGCATTATTTTTCATGATGCTATTTACAGTCTGGGAATCACAGTGATCAGCCGATGAGCATTGTAAGAGTCAATAAAATATGAAATTTGGAACCAAAACAAGTGCTTCAGGGACATGGAAACCTTTGACAATTACATTCAACCATCAAAATTAAAGGAAGAGATATGAATAAGGTGACAGATATGAAATTATGTATCCTTTTCTCTCTACATTTAAAAATATAACAGAATACTTGGCCACAGGAAGGCTAGAAAGAAGTTGATTATCATCTTTCAGGGACAGGGGAAACTTTAATCATTTTATGACAAAAATACTGACCTATGGTTCACCATCTGTTTGCTCATCTCCTTCCTCTCCCAGCTGTCTTCTCCTCGTTGACTATCAATATACTGATAATATTAATTATGATCAACAGTCTGTTGAGTCCAACAGCACCCAACCCTTTGCTGTATAAAGTTAGGTGTTCAATATTAAGTAATCAGTGTCAGTAGCTGACTGGCACTAACCACAGTTAGTGGAAAAAACTACAAACCACAAACCACGGTTTCTAACCACACCTGATTTAGTAATTTTTATTTTTATGTAATACAGCAAAGTGACCACTAAGCAACTTAAAAATAATTATATCCAAAACTTAGCTATTCTTGTCAATCCTCCATATTTCAGAAAGCAGAAGGCTAGACATCATATGTTATAAACAACCCCAAAAAATCCCAGTCCTGTATTTCTAAACATACATCTGTCCCTTAATTGATTTGGAACACAGTGGGTGGAATTTGATAGCTTTAGTGGTATAAACTACAGGAGTTTCTTCAAAGGTTTTTGGACATGAGCTGAAGGTATTTCTATGCACACCAGTTGTCATTACAGTAGATGAAGTTACTGGTAACATCAATAACCATGGTATGATTCCCTAATGTCATGTTGCTTCCATTGCCACACTGTACCAAGGACAGGGGCTGGTGATGAGATTCTCATGCGTCTGTTTGGTGCAGACATCACTGTGCAACACTGGGGTTGTTGCACATCATAGTTATGCCAAGGAAGGAGGGAAACAAGTCTCCAATTAAAAAAAATAATCTGCAAAAGAATGCATGGTGAGCTGTATGTGTCTCATGCTTGTTTGGGTATGCCTGGAGACTTACTTAGATGAAATTTTAGAGGCAAGGAACAAGAATATTTTTAACATTCAATCAAATACCCTTTTTATCTTTGAAATGACACTTCATATCAGATCTCAGTATGAGTTTTTTTATATCCTTATGAAAGAAGCTTGGGAGACAACACATTACAAAACTTTTTTTTTTTTTTTCCCATCTTGCTTTCTTGATAACACAATTGTTTTCGTGGTACAGCTGAACACGAAGGGAAATAAATTGTTTTCTGTTGTATATTCATAAGTTAATCTCAACAATAGCCTCATATCCTGGTATACCATATCTCTGGGCATATTCAAGAATTAGAAATAAATATACTACACATCTTATAACTTACTGCATATTTTATTAATATACTGTACTGCTTTCAGTATGGTAAGTGCTGTTGGGTCTAACACTTACCTGCATTCCATCTGTGTAATTTGTTTTCATAACAGCATTATTAGAAAAGTAGTCCTTCCACTAATGTTTCTCAAGAGGCTCTAATTTCTCTTTTGAACGTTTTATTTACAGACAGTGATATGTATATGTTTGTATCCTAAATAACACTCTTTATATCTTTGCACACTTTGTTTTCGTGACAGTTGGTAAGTGCATGTGATTGCACCAACCTGATGCCCCTTTCTTCTGTTTAAGGCTTATAATGTATTTCTTTGCATTGCAGCATGCGTCACCCAGACAGGTGTAAAGAAGTGTGACTGTAAATATTGATGAAGTCACTCTAGAGTTAGCTATTTAAAAAAAAAAAAAAAAAAAAAGGCAGAACAAATAATCATGCCCTTATAAACCAATTTTAAAATGTTTTGAAGACTTCTCTTCCATGATCCAATGTTTCAGTGCAAATCTCAAACTCCAAAAAAATCTAAAATTTGCTTGTTGAAATAGTCCAGGTATTACTAACTGGTTTAGGAAATTCTTTTTTCTCCATGTTTACAGTTGTGGGATACTACTGAAACTGTTCCTTCACCTGCTGGAAGATCTTTCTACGGATATAATTTTCTAGTTACAACTGGTATATAGAAGCAGTTCTCCCAATACATTCTTGAGACTTCTGGAACATGCTTTGGGTTGTGATGAGTACAAGACACTCCATAGAAAGAACCTAGAAGTCAAGATAAATTAGATATATCAGTCATTTGTCCAGTAGAGGAGTCGTCCCATATCTCATAGGATATACAGGCTTAAGCTGTTTTTCTAGCCTGTGAAATGCAGACACTTGAACACAACTCTCTATCTTTTAATCTTTTGTTTAGTGGTTATTCTCAGAAATTATTCTTTTCTTGTTAGTCCAAAATAGGACATCAAAGACCAGATAAACCTCTGCTCTGTGTAAAGTCAGCATATGCCTGAGAGGAAATTTTGATCTGAAAAGTCACCATTAACTAAAGAAAAAGCTGTGGTAAAATCATTGTTAAGTAAACTATGCTTACCACTTCAAAAAATGTTCTGTCACCTGCTGTTACTTGTAATTTTTTTTTCAGATGCTGAAGGGAACTATATATATTCTAGACATACCATGAACCCTATAGTGCATTTCAAAATCCATGAAAGGATTCTTAATGAAGCAAGAACCCTTTGATTTAAAAAGACACTAGAAAGTTGCAAAGTTAATTCAAGAATTTTTTGTTCATGAAGATTTTCTTCAATCTATACTTTCAAGAAAATATGCTGGAAATTATAGGTTATATTTAAAAAGTATTTCAAACTTTGAAAACTGCAAAATGTCTAAAGAATGTTGAATGAAACTATACGAGACACACACATAGTGCACACCAGTACTTATGAAAGTACCACTGTGAAGAGAGCAGTTCTTCAAAAAATACAGACTAAACTGATTCTGAAAACAATCTCTGGGATGTAATAAAATATTCTTTACTCGTGTTACTCATTTGCTCATTAAGAATGTCAAAGTCTTCTGCAACTGTCAAAGGAAATGGTGGTATTAACATCTGCCTGACTGTAAAATCTTCCTGTCCTCTGATTTAAACCACCGGGTTCCTGAGTCAGGGTCTACTGTACTGCTGGCCTCAGCATGACTCTCTTGGGTAATTCCACAGCTTGTTGAACTATTTCTACCATATTTTATATGTTGTAGTAGGAGAGAGGGAAGAAGGAGCTTTTAAAACGTTGAATCATGAAGACAGATATTTGGGGAGATTGATGGAAAAGATATGACCTAAGCATGTTTTGAAAAGTTGCTTATGTTTAAAACTGTAGGTGTCTAATGTAAAGCCAAAGGGATAATATTAAGCAACACATAACAGCTGTTGACATGAACTGTTTCTTTGACTCCTTTTAGAAGTTTTAATGTCAGGTCAATTGTTACTCTATCTGCTTCTTATGTTTTAAGTTGTTTTATATTTATTTCTCTCCTTGGTGCAAGAGTACATTACAGGAATTGTATGTTACAGTCATTGTGAAATAGCTGGTAAAAGAATGACATATTGAAGCTCATTAGGTGGAAATCTTAACCTAAATTATATGAACATGGAGATAATGAACTGTGGGTTCTATATTTTTCTTGTATGTGAACTAAGTTTATTCTTCCCAAAACCTCAAAACCAACACCCAACAGTCCTTCACAAATTGTAAACATGGCTGTTTCATTCCATGAAATACCGACTTTTTGTGATTATGTGTAAAAGAAAGAAATTTATGCTGACAAGATGATTGTGAGGAACAAGGCATTGGCAGAATAACAGAAAAGAATTTGGAATATACATAAGATCAAGAACATGCCTGTATATCTTCTTTCAATGAATTATGAATGTTTTATTTTAGCATGAACTAACAGTATCTAAGAAAATTGCAAATGAAAATGACCGATACTAGAAAGCAATTAAATAAAAAAAGAAAAAAATCATATAAAGTGTAAATAAAAGATTTTCTTATAGAGTCTAATGTAGCATCATAAAGTTACAGGAGTATTTTACTATATGAACCTCCCCCTAGTTGTTTTCTGTCACATCTCAAACATTATATTTCAAACAGAGGATAAAGCCATTGAAATTTTATATTCAAATTATTAAAATGCAAGAAAAAGAAAAAGTATAAGTTAATACTTCTTCAATGCTTTTGGAAATATGCTGATGTTTGCAACAAGTTGAATGTACAATGAACGCATATGGGTCCTAATTTGTTATTTCTAGACTTTGATAGAAATGCTGGTTTAAATTACTAGCTCAAATTTTATACTAATGCTGCTATGGAACTGGAGGCATAAACTCTACACTACATGAGGCTCTTTTCTATTCTTTGTGGCTTATATCTTAAAATATTTTAAAACATTTGTTCGCAAAGGCAGATGTTTTTCTGAGAGTTAATTTGCTTCACTTTGAGTAAGAAGCATTGAGTTTTGCAGTTTTCAGGTAGGAAAAGAGGGAAACAAAGCTGTTAACATTTTCTGATATGATGGTTTTTTTTTTTTTAACTTAAAAATGCACAAGGAAATGGTTTGCACAGAAGTAATTTCTTACATTGGTGGGAATCTGGCAGTATTAACCCTGCCAGGGAAACTTAGAAACTCCCTTTTTCCCACCAGTTTTCTGCTTGATTTCCTATCCGTGGTCAAGCTTTGGATATCTGTACTTAGGAGCTGCAGGTAGGTAGCCTTTGTGAAGCCTTGTCATGAAAAATGTGCCAGCGTTTTTGTCCAGGAACTGGTTCCATTTGAGTTCTATGGACAACATAATGTTTTCAAACTAAATTACTTTTTTGCGTGTATTTCCATCCACTGTTATGAGAAACCTAATACCTTACTTGTCTTACATTAAGCAATGAGAAATTTTCACTACTTCTATTGGCCAATGGTTTGACTGTTATTAAATGTAAGGTTTCTATTAACCTCACAGTTATATTGGTACCAAAAAAGACTTGTGTTTTTTTAAAACTACAAAGAAAATCAGGAGTTTGTAATGCCAATTATACCTGTCATTAAGGCCACATGCATGATTTTGTTCTCTTCTTAATTGTTTTCTTTGAAACATGAAGAAGGAATTTTGAGCAGTCACTGAAAATGACAACTTTTCACTCAAAGCCCAGGGTTTTCCTTCTAAATTCTTTGAAACAGAGGAAAAAAGGCATTCCCAGGAATTAACACAGTCCAGATCTATTCCACAGCATTTCATAGAATCACAGAATCAAAAAAATTGTTGAAGTTAGAAGGGACTTCTGGATGTCCTCTGGTCCAAACACCCTGCGTGAGCAGGGCCATCAAGTGTCTAGAGTTGCCCAAGAACAAGCCAAGATGGCTTTTGAATATCTCCAAGGATGGAGACTTCATAAACTCTCTTGCCAACCTGTGTCAGTGCTCAGTCACTCACACGGTAAACAAAAAAAATGTTTCCTTATGTTCAGATGGCACCTCCTGTGTTTCATTTTGTGCTCAGTGTGTCTTGTCCTGTCACCAGGCACCACCAAGAAGGGCCTGGCTCAGTCTTCTTTACACCCTCCTTTCAGATAATTATATATTGATGAGTCCCTTCCCTAGCCTTCCCTTCTCCAGGTTGAACAGTCCCAGCTGTCTCAGCCTTTCCTCATAGGAAAGGTGCTCCAGTCCCTCAAGTATTTTTGTGGCCCTTTGTTGTATTCTCTGCGATATGCCCATCTCTCTCTTGTACTGGGGAGCCCAGAACTGGATACAATAATTTCTGTTAAGAGACTTTCTACTAACATAGAAAGTGCTTAATGTTTCTTCACTGTATGTTGGTTTGAAATTGGATTTCAGACAAGGATGAAACAAAAGAAGCTAAGGTGATACAATGTTGCCTTAAAATTTTCTTTCTCAAGACAGCTTGGTTGCTTGTCATTGAAATCTTCTTTATGTTCACAATCAGTATACCCTTTCTTGCCAGTTTACTCTTTCTTGACATGTTGTCATACATCCACACTGGGATCATCTCCTAGTCCCTCTAGACTGTGTTCCTGAAACTAAACTAGCTTTGGCTAAGCTTTGTGCTAACCTGCCTAGAAAGAAAACTGCATTAACAAGTAAAATACATTTTGTATTAATAATTGGAAAAAGCTTGTAAGCTACTTCCCAGATCTGTTAGCTGTAAGTCAGTTACTGCCAAAATATCCCCAAATGAGTGGTTCAGCTGTAGCAACAGTGTAAATGCACTGGATGAGTGTGCATATTGAAAATGTGTACAGAAGGTACTGTCACAGAATCTATAAATGAATGATATTATTTGTTCCTTAATTTTTCCCTCCCCCTCAGCTGTTTGTAGTAAGTTACACTTTAGACAACATGCTTTTCTATGGTTTAAAATACTGTAAATGTGAAAAAGTATGCTCATTAAACACTGTCATTATTCACTTCAGGAGAGTTAAGGGTCTCACAATATGTAAACTTATTAAAACTGTGAATTTGAATTGTGTTTTATAAGGTTTCCGACGCAAATGTAATGTTGGCAGTTCACAATGTTCATCCTCTGAAACAGTAAAACATGCTACTGGAAAAAACTTGCAGAAACATTCACTCACTGAACAGAAAAGTTAATCACTCATCTCAGGCCATGGACCGTTTCAGTAACGATTGGCACACTACTGAGAACTGGCACCAAAGCTATAGGTTTGACAGCATCTGGAGATTTCCATAGATGCATGGAAAATTCTTAAATATGTGATCAAGCTTCATTTAGGACATTTTGTGTTGCAAGAACATTAAAGAACCTCAACAGGCCTTATCCTTCTCAGGCAGACTTTAAAACACAGCGTTGAGAAAATCAAGCCAGTGCATAACTATGTCATAAAACATAGAAGGGAGATGAGGTGTATTACATGGATTATCACTCCATGATTTTGAGAATTTCTATGGCCATGAAAAGAGCATCGCTGGGTGTAAAACTTAGTGAGGAACTTTCTACTACTTCTAAACATTTTTCTTTTTTTTCTGCTTTGTTCTTGGGATGGTGAGGAAAGAAGGATATTCTCCAACTTTATGAATATTGTCCTGCTTATTAATTTCCATAAGCTGCTTCCGTAGTCAATGGAGAAAAGGAGAGACTCTTGCTAGAGGGCTTTATGTCTGAAGTGTGTCTCCAGGGCCATTAATTTCTTTGCTCTAAAGTATGTAGGAGAAAAAAAAAAAAAAAACACCAGAAACCAAACACAAAACAAGAAAAATAAATGATGTGGGGTTGGTTTTTTTTTCTGACAAAGATTTCATTGTACTTGAACAATGTATGACCAAGATTCATCATACTTCAAAACTCCCAACCTGCTTCCCTTATAGTTAATGTAGAATTATCACTGCTTGCAACAGGAACAGTTTTTCTGTACTTCCTGATTCAGTGATGTAGCTTCCCTCCACTCAAAAAAATCAAGCAATTTTACTATATATGCAGTTAAGAACAAGTCTTCTAAAAAAATTGGAAGGCCTGACTGTTTAAGATGAGATAAAATATCACTGAGCTTCAGAAATATTCTACATTTTGGCCTTAGAGTGCCAACTCAAAATGTCAAGCTCACAAATCAATAATTTTTTCTGCCTTCATATTTGGATTGTTAGGCATCAAAATGGAGTAGAAACATTACAATGTCATTCATAGTAATCACTACCATCTTAGTACTACACTAATAATAACATGAAATAGTGTAGTGTTGATATTTATGAGAATATCAGAAAATTTCACTAGATTTCACAGACACTATAGAATACCTCTCTTATTCTGTATTTATTATGTCATCTGCCAATGGTGCAAAATAAACTACTGCAAGCTATGAAGAGTCTTAAAGCATATGAAGAGACTTAAAGCAAAATGAACAATACATACTATATGAAAATTTTTAATGAGATCACTATTCACTCATGATTCATATTGTACCCCTGATTTTTCAGCAGCAGTCTACATACAAACTGATCTAAAACCTGGAAGTACAATCTGACTTTGATATTTAAATTACAATAGCAAGTGAGTATGTCTGAGAGCTTTAGAAAAGCCTTTTCAATATAATTGTCACCTTAAGCTCTACAAAATAAAGTACGGGAATGAAGATCAAAACAGGGGTTGTTAAGTTAAGAAAAAAATCTTAATTTACTATCTTGAGAAGGAATAAGAATGATAGGTCTATATTATTTTTAAGAAGTGTACAAAAAATTCTAATTTTTCACATAATAAAGACCCAAAACTGTACACTCATACTTGCAGATGCTGCTGGGTTTAGCTCCTGACGAACTCATTTCTTGAGTCCCATGTAATTCTCTCAAAGTTCATAATACTAAAAAATGCTTTTTATGTGGAAGGTAAAAGGGATTTTAAAAAAAAATTTATGCCTACTGATATTTAAATTTCTGTGTTGATATGAAGACTCTAATTATGCATGATCTTTTTTAACAGCATTTGAATTTTGGCGCTGCTGAGGAACATTTCTAATTATTCTAATCTGACCATCTGAAATACACTGTGGGTGAAGAGGAAAGTTAGGAGCCTTAGTTTCCTATTCAGACAACAGGTAAGCAATTGACTGCACTGAAGTTAGACCTCCTGAATATTCATTTGAAAATGTAGTCAAAACTGCTCTGTAGAAGTGAAGGGAATGCTGGAAGCTAAAAATCCTATGTTTTTATTATGCAAAAAACAAAAGGTTATAAAAATGTCAGGTCCTGACAAGAGACATAGTGGGTGCAGGTAAAAAGGAATTAAGGAGATAATCAGAGTTAGAAGATACAAAACTTACGATGGCTGACTCTGGGGAAGTAAGAAGGTATCTGAATTGCTGCAAGGATTCTTGAAGGTAGAGCACAGCATTTAAGAATGTCACTTTATGTATATAAACCATTTCAGCAGACTTGTCCGCATGATTCATTCCAATTTTGGTTCTAGAATACACATTATAAGTGCATGTATCTATGTGTGTATGCTGTTCGTCTTCTATGTTGTTCTATAATTACTTCTTAGCATTTACCATATGTTGGAGTATAAATTCAGCTCTCAGCATGTTTAGAGTGTAAGAAAGGAATCTGAGAGAAAAGAAATTATGAAATGTCCTTTTTCTTGCAAAACTCAGGTTTTCAGCTAATATTTACTGATGTTTTCCTACTTCAACACTGTTTTTTAATGGAGTCAAGAATTCTTGTTCATATCCAGACTTTAAACATTAGGGCAGCCAGTTCCATGAGTACTCTAAGAGCCAGTGTTATTTTAGAATCATAGAATCATTTAGGTTGGAAAAGACCTTTCAGATCACCGAGTCCAACCATAAATCTAGTACTGCCAAATCCACCACTGAGCCATGCCTATAAGCACCACATCTACATGACTTTTAAATACCTTCAGGGATGGTGGCTCAACCACTTCACTGGAGAGCCTGTTCCAGTTCTTGAGAACCCTTTCTGTGAAGAAATTTTTCCTTATGTCCAATCTAACCTTCCCCTGGTACAACTTGAAGCCATTTCCTCTTGTCCTATGACTTGTTACATGGGAGAAGGGACCAACACCCATCTCTCTGCAACCTCCTTTCAGGTAGATGTAGAGAGTGATAAGGTCTCCCCTGGGCCTCCTCTTCTCCAGACTAACCAACCCCAGTTCCCTCAGCTACTCCTCACAGGACTTGTGCTCCAAACCCTTCCCCAGCTCCGTTGCCCTTCTCTGGGCACACTCAATGTCTTCCTTGGAGTGAGGGGCCCCAAACTGAACACAGTGTTAGGGGTGCGGCCCCATCAGTGATGAGTACAGGGGGACAATCACTTCCCTGGTCCTGCTGGACACACTGTTCCTGATTCAAGCTAGGATGTTCTAGGCCTTTTGGTCACTGGTGCACACTGTTGGCTCACATTCAGTTACTGACCAACACTTCCAGGTCCTTTTCCGCCAGGCAGCTTTCCAGCCACTCTTCGTCAAGCCTGTAGTGTTGCATGGGGTTGTTGTTACCCAAGTGCAGGACTGGGCACTTGTTCTTGTTGAATCCCATACAGTTGGACTCACCCCATCCAGGTCCCTCTGTAAAGCCTTCCTACCCTCAGGCAGATCAACACTTCCACCCAACTTGGTGTCATCTGTAAACTCACTGAGGGTGCACTCGATCCCCTTGTCCAGGTCATTGATAAAGATATTAAAACTGGCTCCAGTACTGAGCCCTGTGGAGCACCACTTGTGACCAGCTGCCAGCTGAATTTATCTCCATTCACCACCACTCTCGGGGCCTGACCATCCAGCCAGTTTTTTACCAAGGAAGAGTACATCTGTCCAAGCCACTGCCAGCCAGTTTCTCCAGGAGAATGCTGTGGGAAACAGTGTCAAAAGCTTTACTAAGGAGAAAAAGTACAAAAGGTTTCAAGGAATGGCTGTGACTTAGAGTCCACATGAAGCTTTTGGTTTTTTTTTCTTTGATCCAGGGAAAGTTGTGTGTGGAGTGAAGCCATGCACTGCAGGTAAATTCTAGAAGGTTATTTTTTTCAGATGGGAACACAACTTGCTTTGACATCAGAAAATATAACAAATAGTTTTTGCCTTTATGGCACAAAGATTTTAAAAAAACTAGCCTGGATTTGAAAAATAAAACTAAGACTTATGGTTTCTATCTTAATTGTATATGATGTTATTATCATAAAATAATGAGCAGGGCACATTGCTTTAGACGTCTTTATGAATGGACAGCATGGATTATTATTTGTCACTAGACTGCATAGTGTGTTGTTATTTTTCAGGATGTTTTAGTTCGCATAGGTGTGACCCAGTTCATGCTCCTGAATTTCAGTTATAGATTTGTTCACATGCTGAGAAAGAAGATAGCAGATGACAGCAAACTATCATATTTCAAATTATAGAGTGAAGGAAATGAAACATCAATAATAACCTATTTATATCAACACATGCAAATGAAAAAGTATTCAAATATTTTTATCCTACATTATTTTTCATTTTTGACTGACTCCAGGCTTAGTAAATCATTTTGCAATTTTGAGAACTCTGTAGGTATGTGTGGTTTTTGTATGTGTAAGAGTTACTTTAGCAAGGAAGAATTCAGCCTGTTGACAAGGTTTTTATTTGCTTGGTGTTTTTTTTTTTTCGTTAATAAACAACTAATACACATAAACATATATTTATACACATGAGAAAAAATGTTTGATGTTGAGTTATTTGGTAGGAAGAAATCTAATGACATAAACCAATACCAGCTATAGTTGTGACTATGTTATGGTTTAGGCCCAGCTAGAAACAAAAGACCAGGCACCCATGCACTCACTCCTTCCCCCAGTTGGGATGGGGAGGAGAAAATACACAGTCTCGTGGAAGGAAACAAGGACAGGGAGGGATCACTCACCCATTATGGTCATGGGCAAAACAGGCTTTATTAGGGGAAGAAAAGTCAATGTAATTGGTTACCAACCAAATCAGAGGAGGGTAATGAGAGATAAACCAAAACACACCACAAAAACTTTCCCCCCAGCCCTCCCTGCTTCCCAGAATCAGCTTTGCTCATGATTTCTCTGTCTCCTAACCCCAGTGGCACAGGAGGACCAGTAATGGGGATTGTGGCCAGTTAATCACACATTATTTTTGCTGCTCCTTCCTCCTCAAGGAGGGGAGGACTCTTGACACCCTTCCCCTGCTCCAGCTGTGGGGTCCCTCCCACAGGGAGGGATCCTTCATGGAGAAAACAGTCCTCCATGACTTTCTGTGACATGAGACCTGCCCACAGGCTGCAGTTCTTCATGAACTTCTCCAGCGTCGGTCCCTTCCGTGGGGTGCTGTCCTTCAGGAGCAGCCTGCTCCACCGTTAGCTCACCATGGAGTCACAGACTTCTTCAGACACAGCTGTCTGCTCTGGCGTGGGGTCCTCCCCAGGCTGCAGGGGTGTCTCTGCTCCCCCATGACCCTCCGTGGCTGCAGGGGCACAGCCTGCCCTCTCACTATGGGCTGCATGGGAACCTCTACTCTGGCCCACCTCCTCCCCACCTTTCCTCATTGACCTGGGTGTCTGCCTGCTTGTCTCTCTCACATCCCACTCTTCTCTCCACCCTGTTTCTGCTCTTGCACTTTTTTCACTTTTCCCCTCTTCAATATGTCAGTCTCAGAGGTGCTGACTGGCTTGGCCATGACCAGAGGCAGGTCAGACTTGGAGCTGGGGAGCAAGCTTCTAGCAGCTTCTCACAGGAGCCATCCCTGTGGCCCCCTCCCCCACTACTAAAACCCACACCACAGAAACCCGACGTAGACTATGTTTCAATGTTTAATGAAGTTCTCAATAAAAATTAATTCTGGGTTGCAAGGAGTTCTACATGGGAAAAAAAGTGTTCATTTCTCTTAAAAATGATATCAAAACAGATAGCTAAGCATGAGGAAACTGATGCCAGGTTGGGTCAGGTTTTGGTGTGAAAAACAAAACATTTTCTATGTGATACAATTCAGTTTGACATTTGTAGAGCTACAATTACATTATAAAACACAAATTGGAGATTTTTTTTTCATTTGACTTTTCTAAAATACAACCAAGGATTTTAAAATAAATTTCAGAACTTGTACAGCTATAAAAGCTGTTTTCTACATTTGTAAGTAAACTAGAGAGAAGGATTAGTATTCAGAGCTTCAATTCACATAAAGCTTATCTGAAATGGTTATACACTTTTGGTTAGCAAATTTAGGCAGGAACCTTCTCAAACTAAATTGTCTATTTTGGTTCTTGCAACACTTCTATATGTTAGGTTAAAAATCGTACAGATTTTTTTTTTTTTTTAAATTTAATAACAGATTAACAGTTCTTTCCTCATGAACAAAATGAACCCTTTACATGAAAAATTTGCTTAAATCTCCAGTAACATTTTTCTTTCCCCTCTAGCACAATCAACCTGTTTCATTATTTGTTTGCACTTAAAGTCTCTAGATGTGTCTTACCCTACTATTTCCCTTCCCAGTCCTGCTCTTCTTTGACAGTCTGTGCTCAGTGGAATTTCAGAGGCTGGTGTCACCTCACCATAGAACATGATTGTGGAATGAATCTGGGGTTAGATCAATAAAAATGACCATGACATGGCCAAACATCATCCACATTTGTTTATCTCTAAAGACATTCAACCTGGCTTTATATTTTTTCTTCTTAGGGAAGTGTACAGTTAGAAGAAAGTGAAGACTGATGAAAAGTGATCACATGTTTTGTCTTATAGCCTGAAGTAGTATAGTCTACCATCAGAAAGAATTTATATTATTTCTACCTGTCTACCAAGTTATAGAAGGACATACAAGGCTGTGCAGTTGGATGGGAGAAGGAAAAGAAATCTTTATTGTTTCAGGGAATTGTAAGGGCATATGCTTAACTCTGCTTAAGGATGAAAATGTTTCCATATTTCAGAAAACCTTTCTACTTACTGACATGAAGATTATGCTGCCTAAATGTGGGGACAGATTTTTTACTTCACCTGATATCTGGTGGGTACAGCAGGGCAGGACTGTGGTTAAGTTAGTTATGGCTCCCAGATTACAGTGTCAGTGTTAACAGTGACCTTGGGGCTTGGCAGAGTTTAAAGCAGCATATGAAGTACCTGAGCTAAAGCCATCTCCTTGAATATGAATGGCAATACTCTGCCAATATGCTTAGCTGTCACTGGCACAGCCCCCTCTAAGAGTGCCTGGAGAGCACTTGTAGTCCAGCAGCTGGCTTTTATGACTGTTTTCACGGGGTGGTAAGCCCTTGAGCTGTGAGAATGGCCATGTGAACAGCTTTCTAGCTCTGTGCTATTAGAGCAATGTGAGGTCTCTGACTTCCAGGAGACCTCAGACATGCTGTCAAATGCCGGTCTGTGGCATCCAGCAATGAGCTGTGTGAGATGGGAAGTTGTTATCAATAACAAACCTCCTTTTAATTTTAGAGAAAGGAAGAGGAACCTAATTGGAGGAGAAATGAGCTCGGGTCAACAGCCCAAATTACCAGTCACATACTTCATTCAATTTTATATTTCCTGTCATTCGCTCTAATTTTTTTTCCAGTGCTTTCTCTGCAGATTTTCCATCCCACTGGATTGTGATATAGTTATATATGGGTTTCTGATTTTACATTATATCACACTGACAGTTCATAAAGTGCAAAATACCAGTGAGCCATTTTGGTAGGACATTTTAGCTTTGTTCTGACTTTGAGTGGAATGAAATATGTTCTGTTAAAAAGGGAATTTGTGGAGGTAATCACCTGGAGCAATATTTTTCAACAGAACTCTTAATTTCACAACTTGTTCATATATGAAATAAACTTTCACTAAAGGCATGTGTTTGACAAGGAACTGGAACCCTTTCTACCCAGGCACCTAAACTGTTGCTGTGTACAAATATGTACAATCAGACTATAAAGACATAAACCCTTTTGGTTCACAGATGTCACCAATTGGGCTATGACATGGAACAAGTTCAATGACTACACATCTATCTTTTTCATGTTATGTTTCAAAATTGAAAATTACTCTGTGTATATATTTCTATAGAATGAGAAGTCTCCTGGTGTGTGCGTTTTACACTCATTTCTTTCCCTTCTCTTTTTTTCTTGCATATATTTAAATGAAGAACAGGCTCTATCTGTGTATCTATGTATGTCAAAGGAGAGTAAAAAACCACATACACTGTTTTCACACTTAGATAACTGGTGCCTAAGGGTTAGTTGGGCAGGAGGGCAGGCTGCAAAGCAGCCTCTGTGAGGGGTGGCTGGGTCTGCCCCAAGCCAGACACAGCCAGTTTCCAGCTGGCTCTGACCGACCCACCACAGGACACAGCTGAGCTGCACAGCCAGCATGGCAGTGCCTTGGGGAAAGCCTCCATAAGGAAGGGCAAAACACTAGGTGGAGAGAGAAAAAACATGGTCAGAGGAGGAGGGAATGCCCCATTTTACCCTTTGTATATCTGGGTATGCATATGCATAAATAACCACATAGTTTTTCTGCTTTTGATTTTTCTGGCATGTTTTCTCAACAACTAAGTATAATCATTTCTCAGTGAAAAAATTTCTGACAATACCCACTGTTTCATGCTACTGCAAAGAGAGGATTCTTACAATTTTAATCTGCACAATTTTCTGGAGAGTTATTACCTGGAAAGTGTATATTAGATGATATTGCCTTCATCTTGTAGATTCAGCTAAGCACTTCTAAATACCTTTGCCTTTGAATATCTAAGAAGTCCCACTGACTGTGGTTCAGACAGTAAAGCATGCCATAAGCTGAGGTAGATGTGTAAAATTTACCATATTTCAAATAAAATTGCTTTCAAGCAGACCGGTGTTCTTACCTGTATCTTTAAATATTACTGTGCCCATTTGCCTATTATGCAGGCGAAGAATCCTAAACTATGTCAACTGTGGATCATAATATTTAGCTTCATGCATACGGAATGTCTGTCCGCGTGAAACTGATAAGAGGACTTAGTTTGATATATAATAGTAAATATTCATGTTACATATAAGTAGTTTGATATATTATTTTTCTCTGTAATCAGGTTTTCCATCTCCTTTTAAGAAAAACACCTTTTCTTTGAGAACCTGTGTGCATCCTAAATTAAAGTGAACTTTAAGTGTGTTTTTTCAAAGTCTTATCATAATTGGCATTACTGAAATGAAGAAAATCCTTAAATTTTTATCAGAAAAAGAGTATTTTCACAAATATTATTCTCTGTTTATGTCATGGTCCATACCAATAAAATAGTTTTAATCTCGTACACATCTTCTGAGCTTTAGACATTTTACCCTGTCAAGTAAAATGTACCCAGACAAACAGATAGAAACAACTCTTTTTTTTTTTTTTTTTCTTTTCCTTCTCTGATCTTGGTCTCTTAATTACTATATCTTGTGGTTTAACTCTGGCTAGCATAATGCCATGAAGCTGCTCTCACAGATTCCCCCTCCCCTCCTCCAGTGGAGGGGGAGAATTGGAGGGAAAAGGACAAGGAAGCTGGTAAAATTGAGATAAAAACTATTTAGTAATTGAACCTAAATTAATATATACAAATGCTACTACTACTAAATAATTAAAATAGAAAGTAAAACATATGATACAATATGATACAATTATGATACAGTTAAGATACCATTGCTCACTAAACAGTGCATAACCTGGTGCTGACAAGTGAGAGTCAGAGCCAAATAGATGCAGCCGAGAGTGATCACAGCCTGAGAGCTGCAGCCCGAGGGCCGGAGCCCGAGAGATATCGCAGCAGATTCCAAGAAAACCCTATCAGCAATAGCACAACCAGGAAAACTAAACAAGGCCACCAGTTACCTCCAGACGAGCCAGCACAGGAGTTAGCCAAGCAGCTAACGCAGGAGTCAGGGAGAGTGTTAGCAAGTGTACGGAAGTAAATGAGCAAGAGAGTAAGAGAGTGAATAATGGCTCCCAGACCCCCTCCTGGCCTAAGCCCTGAGCATGACGTACTATGGAATTGAATACTTCCTTGGTCAGCCTGGGTCAGCTGTCGGAACTGTGTGTCCCCTACACTGCCTGTAGCGAGACAGTGAGAGCTGGGAATGCAGCTGCAGTATGAGAAGTGAAAAAAGACATTGAATTCATTGCAGGCATTCCCCAGTGCCAGCTAAGACCTTATCAGTACTTCTCTCATCATAAATCCAGGAACACAGCTTCATAGCAGCGACGGTAAAGAGAGTTAACTCCTTCCTGACTAAACCCAGCACACTATTGTAGAATAAAAGAAACTAAACTGTTCAATTTTTGGTTTAACAAATGAATAATTTATTGTCCCATTGCAGTGTATACCCAACATTTCAAAACAAAAGCAGGAGATAAAGAGAAATTTCATTTAACAAACGTTGTAACTGACATTCTTTAGTGCCACTCATATCGTGGTCTGTGGTACCACATATTTTATCAACTACTATGGTACAGATATACCTAAAGCCCTTAGTTCCACCCATATATTACAATACCACCATCACCCTTTTGTATAGTTTGTAAGTACCATAAAATATGAGTAAAGGTGTTAGAAAAGTTTAGGTACGTAACACCGTAATGTGTTTGAAAATTGAACAAATATGATACTACATTGCAATTTAGGCAATAGACACTGAATTATGAGGGGATGTTCTCATATATGCCCTAATATATATTTATTGTTTATGGTACAGTGATAAAATGAAAGGGTGTACTGGTTTTGACTGGGATGGAGTTATCCTTCATAGTAGCTGGTAGAAGGCTCTGCTTTGGATTTGTGCTGGAAACAGTACTGATAACACAGGGATGTTTTAGTCACTGCTGAGCAGTGCTTACACAGAGTCATGGCCTTTTCCACTTCCCACCATACCCCACCAGTGAGTAACTGTGGGTGCACAAGAGGCTGGGAGGGGACACAGCCGGGACAGCTGAACCCAACTGACCAAAGGGATATTCCATATCATACGATGTCATGCTCAGCATATAAAGCTGGGAGAAGAATAAGGAAGAGGGGGATGTTTGGAGCGATGGCATGTGGTCTTCCCAAGTAACTGTTACATGTGATGGAACTGTGCTTTCCTGAAGATGCCTGAAAATAGGAAGGAGGGAGTGAATTCCTTGTTTTGCTTTTCTTGTGTGCACAGCTTTTGCTTTACCAATGAAACTGTCTTTATCTCAACCCATGTGTTTTTACACTATTACCCTTCCAATTATATTGCCCATCCCATTGCGGGGCAGGAGGGGAATGTGCAAGTAGCTGTGTGGTACTTACTTGCTGGCTGGGGTTAAACAATGACAAGGGGACTGAAATTTAGTAAGTTCAAAGTTACTTGTTCTTTAAAATGAGTTATGGATGTCTTGGCAGAAATTTACTTCTAGTTGTTCCTTGGGAAAAGAACTGAATAAGAATGTGATTTGAATTATAAGTGGTCTTAGTTTATAAAATACATAGGTCCTATCTACAGGAATAATTTCACTTATCTTTTAGGAGTTAAATCTGGCTTGATATGGTTCGGTTAGTGTTTATGCCAAGATAAGTAACACAGCTACTCAAAACAGGTATCATCACATTATGACAAGGTCAAGTTTATAGATAATTTTAATCCCAACTGGAAATATGCAGGCTTATTTTGTATTTCCTTATGAAATATGGAAGTAGCAATATTTCATTAAAAAGATTTGGCATTAAATGTGTTTAATAAAAAAAAGCTAGCTGATATTTCACATATTAGAACCCTAAAAAATAGACTCCAGCCCTGGTGATAAAAAAGTGTCTGGCTGTAATTTGAGGCAAGAGTTGTCCATAATCGTAGCTTTTCCTAGGCCATATGTAATTATTTGTGAAGAATTATGTTTGTGGAGTTCTATATTTAAAATTAATTATTTTTTATCAAGATTTAGACTAAAATAGCTATATAATCCTTGAAGGTGCCAAAGTAACTTGTAAATTCAGCTGCTAACTTTCAAAACTCTTCAAGATACCTTGCACCTTAGAAAAGAAATAATGCATAATTTACTAGGGTCACTGAAATATGAGAAAGTTTGTTGTGGAATTTCTTTCAATTTTTAATGCTTGCTTTTAAAAACAGATTGTTCTACCTTCAGATGTAAAAAAAGCCAATTCAGCTAGTGAATTTTATGTATCACCATCTCAGACCAATCCAATCCAACATGGATTAGCATGACAGTGGTAGAGAATTCAAATTCTAGTTTTTCTCCTTTCTTTATTACCTATGTGTGAGTCAAGGTTAGTGGGGTACTGCCATGAAGGTTGTCTGGGTCTAGTTTCATGAGGGTATTATGCATTAACCAGATGGACCAGTAGTGCCTCATGATATTTGGAGATGTTGCACCAGGCAAGCCTGATCCAGTTGGTCACTGACTCATAGAGAACACATCGTTGGTTTTGCTAGCATGATGCCACCGGGGAGGCTTTTGTTGTACCACTTGATGTCTTAGTAGAGCAGGGAGGTTACCTGCTCATCCCTGACAGAGTTTCCTCCTCCCGCAGCCTGAAAGCTGGATAGCACTCAAGCAGTTGCCTCTCTTTTCTAGGTGGTGAAGCTCTTGGCCCTGGGAGATCTCCAACTCTGGAATGATCGTGCAGCTATTCTCTTCCTTTCTGTGTAGGAGGCAGGTTAATTCACTGTTTCAAATGACTGTACAGTAAAGTTTTATCTCCAGAGTTTGGATCACTGTTGTAAACACTGTCAATAGCAACACATTTTGGCTGTATTATATTTGGGACTAGTTTTGCTTCCTGTAAGAAGAAAACCCCCTCTTTATTAATTTTTTTTGCATTGTCTTCTAGTGTAGGCTATGTATGTTGTGTATTGCATTGTATTTGAGACAGGAATTGTATCCTAGTGTGCATTAGAAAGTGTATTTTCATTTTGCAACAAAATATAAACAACAGTTGTGGTGGGTTGACCTTGGCTGGCTGCTAGGTGCTCACCAAGATGCTCTCTCACTCCACCTCCCCAGCAGGACAGAAGGAGAAAGTATGACAAAAAGCTCATGAGTTGAGATAAGGCCAGGGAGAACACTTACCAACTACCAACACTTACTTGGGGAAATTGGTTTAAGTTATTGTCAATTACTAACAGAGTAGGATAGAGAAGAATGAAAACAAATCTAAACCCACTTTTCCCCCACCCTTCCCTTCTTCCCAGGATAAACTTCACTCCCAACTCTACTACTTCCTCCTTCTGAGCAGAACAGGGGGATAGGGAATGGGGGTTGCAGTCAGTTCATGGGTCTTTATCTCTGCCACTACTTCCTCCTCACACTCTTCCCCTGCTCCAGCATCGGATCCCTCCCATGGGACACAGTCTTTCACAAACTTCAGTGTGGATTCTTCCCAAAGGCTGCACTTCTTCAAGAACTGTTCCAGCGTGGGTACTTTCCACAGGGCGCATTCCTTAAGGCGTGGACAGCTCCAGCTTGGATCCCCCATGGTGTCACAGGTCCTACCAGAAAACTTGCTTCTGTGTGGTCTCTTTGCCACGGGTTGCAGTTCCTGCTGGTATCTTGCTCCAGAACAGGTTCTCCACAGGCTGCATTTTCCTTCAGGGCACATCCACCTGCTACGGTGTGGGTCCTGCATGGCTACAAGGGCACAGCTGGCCTCACCACAGTCTTCATCACAGGCTGATGGGGAATCTCTGCTCTGGCAGCTGGAGCGTCTCCTCCCCCTCCTTCTCCACTCACCTGGGTGTCTACAGAGCTGTTCCTCTCACATATTCTCAGTCCTCTCTTGCAGCTGCAATTGCACAGCATGTAGTACCCTTTCTTAAATATGTATCACATAGGCACCACCAGGATCATAGGTCTTGGGCCAGCAACAGGTCTGTCTTGGAGCTGGTTGGAACTGGCTCTGACCAACACAGAGGCAGGTACTGGTGTCTTCTCACGGAAGCTACCCTAGCAGCCCTCCCTCCACTACCAAAACCTTACCACATAAACCCAAAACAACAGTGCAAGCAGAAATATCTGCAACAGCCCCAGAAGGTCACAGATATTTGCCATACAGCAAACTGACTTATCCTAGGATTATGCTGTCCAGGCAGAGATTGTGCTGTAAATAGATTCCATTCTCAGGTTTGTGGTTAAACTGGCAGGGATGAAATGACTATAAAGAAGTGCTGTTTTTTGATGGAACACCCAAGAACCTCATCCAAACTTCTATCTGTCTGGAATTTGAAGAAGAACACAGTACAGAAAGATTTGAAAACAAATCAGGTGAAGACAAGAAATAGGAATTGTAGGTCTATTACAAGAAATAAGTATTTCTGAAAGGATCATACTCATATGTTTTCAACAGCCTAATAGAAATTCCTTTAGAAACTACCTGATTATCAAACAGCCAATACCTTTGGGAAAATAAATAGGTATCTTAAGTATGATAATGCTAAGTCACAGGAAATTGACCTAAACTTGCCTGCCAAAATGTTACAAAAGCAAATACTGAAAAACATATAAAAATAATAATTTTATTAAAAATTACTTGTCTTGTATAAACACAAATAGAAAGCTTTAAGCCAAAGAGACATTTCTAAAATACCGGGAAAATAGGCTTACTAGAATGTTAAAGTTGATGCCATCTTACCAAAGTTAAGAAACATCTATCAGTGGTATGATTTCCTTACATTTATAAATCGTGATACTATGTCTGAATGATTTTATTACATAAGTGGAGAGCTGAAATAAAAGAAGAGTCTTAAGAAAGTAGAATTACTATTATTTATTTCAAAAGGTAGACTAGCAACTAAAGCCCTAAAGTGAGCTTTTGAACAGTCATATCTTCTACATGTAATTATCTCATAGCACATCTCTGTCGTCAGGAACTACTGAGTCAGTTGTTTTAAGGGGGACATCTATGTGGGCTGCCTGTCTGCAAGCCTGTTCTAAGGGAAGTTTGTATCACAAGGGGCAAGCTTATAAAAACAAACCAAAAAGAAGAAAGACTATCAAATGCTTCAGGTGTTTTGTATTTTAGTTGTCCTTTTTAGAAAAAGCAAAATATTTTTTTTCCTTTTTCCATACTCCTTTGTTTATTCTGGGGGGGGAGGAGTCCGTATCTGTGTGTGCATGTGTAGAGTTTTCTACTTATTCCTACTGCCTCTTGTGCCACTTTATTTTTCCTATACTAAGCACAGGTTTCTTTCTTCACAGAAATGCCACTATATTTTTTTTTTAATTTGCAATTTTCTTCCACTGTGTCAGCTTCTGCAAGTAGGTGCAGTCCTCTGCTCTTCACAAAGGAGTGAGCCATACTACTAGTAGTACCAGATGATGATTGCAATCCTTTCCTATCTCTTCCCTGTTAGTAACATTGTTATTATTTTATAGTTAAAAATATTAATGCATAGAGCTTTATTAGCATTTGATCATACTGTATAGTCTTTTAAATGTGGTAGAAAAGCAACATCTCCTCCTTCAGGAACTGAAAGATAAAAGCCATATTCTTTCCAGGAAAACAATAAGAGTGCAAGAGTGAGAGCCATGAAAAAAAAAAACCAAAAAACAGGGAAGTGCCTGGCTACTGAAAGGGGCTACTTAAAGAAAAAATAGCAAAACTAAAGCCTCTCAAGGAGATTGCATTAAATGGACAAGACAAAAGATAAGTGAACATTTAGCTTCTGAAACACTGTCCTTTCACTATATTTTGGGAATTAAATATGTGTGTCTCTAAATTCTGTTCTTATAAATGTGGCTGGTGGTTAGAATATGTTTCTCACACCTTTCAGAAGGTTGTGTTTGTTTCCTGGCTGTAGTGCACTTAGAGGAGATGTAGTTTGGAGAAAGACTCCTGACCAGAGAAGGGAATAGGGACTAGACACCGCAGAAAAGTAGCACATTCATTTATGAGTACTTTAGATTTGAACTGATAATTTTTCCATTCGAGCATGTTCAGCAAAAAAGTATTTTTCTTATGGAATATACTTCAGAGAGAATATATATTCAGTATAAACATATTTTTCTTTCAACTTGGTTATATATAATACTTCTGACGATTATTACAGATGGGAGTATTGTCTCAGGTTTCTCAGCAGAGCTCGCCTTTGGATGAAGTAGTGCTGTCCTTCCCTTTTAATTAAAGATCCAAACATACGCTGAACACATCACAGAGTATCAGTCAATTCTTTGGGGGTCACTCTATTTCTCTGTTCATTTAGGACTTTATAACTTTCCTCAGTAGACAATGGGTTCCCTTCCTCAGTAGACTGTCAAAAATCTGAAATCTGATCTTTTGTGTTTTCTTATTCTGTGAAAAACAGTGTGAAAGATTACTATAGAAACTTCTTAGCTAAGTGCGTATTTCTGACTTTTGCAAAACATTCTGCTGCAGTTTGCTTGCCATTATTTCACAGAATCATAGAATGGTTTCGGTTGGAAGGGACCTTAAAGATCACCCAGTTCCAACTCCCTTGCCATGGACAGGGACACCCTCCACTAGACCAGGTTGCTCAAAGCCTCATCCAGCCTGGCCTGGAACACTTCCAGGGATGGGGCATCCACAGCTTCTCTGGGCAACCTGTTCTAGTGCCTCACCACCCCCTCCGGGAAGAACTTCTTCTGGATATTTAGTCTAAATCTCCCCACTTTCCTTATGGCTTGATTTTTCTCTGACATGTCCATACTTGGAAAAGAAAAGGAAGAAATGTAATATGAATATTTTTGGAAATTTGTTAGTTTTTTTAAGATTAAAGAGGTTATATTGCTTTTCCAAAGAAAAAATATATTATGCCCACCCAGCTCTGTCTCTAGTAAATTTTTTGCAATTAATATATTAAGATTTTTTTTTGGTGAAGAAATGGAGAAGCTGTTGCTTAAAATTTGGACTGGATTTATAACTTTACTGCATACAGATTATGACTATGTGATTTTTTTTCCATGGCACTGCAGGCTATTAATAGGCAGCCTACCACTGCTGTTGAAAAATATTATTAGCTTCCAAACCTGAAAATATTCCTCAACCGTCATCTGGGAAATTCAGTACAAACACACATCTGCACAGAGTAACAGGCTTGATGGTCGCACTCAGAGAGTGGTGGTCAACAGCTCAATGTCTGAATGGAGACCAGTGATGAGCCATGTTCCTCAGGGATTGGTATTGAGACCAATACTGTTTAACATCTTTGGTGAGGTGGAAGGTTGGACTGAGTGCACCCTCAGCAAGTTTGGTGACGACACTAAGCTGTGTGGTGCAGTTGACAAGCTGGAGGGAAGGGATGCCATCCAGAGGGAACTTGACAGGACGGGGTGGTGGGTCTGTGCTGACTGCGTGAAGTTCAACAAGGCAAGGTCCTGCACATGTGCCAGGGGAATCCCAAGCACAAGCACAGGCTGGGTGGAGAATGGATAGACAGCAGCCCTGAGGAGAAGGACTTGGGGGTACTGATGGGTGAAAAGCTGGACATGAGCTGGCAGTGTGTGCTGGCAGCCCAGAACACCAACCGTATCCTGGGCTGTATCAGGAGAAGAGTGGGTAGCAGGTTGAGGGAGGGGATTCTCCCCCTCAGCTCTTGTGAGACTTCACCTGGAGTACTGTGTCCAGCTCTGGTGTCTCCAACATAAGAAGGTTATTGACCAGTTGGAGCGAGTGCAGAGGAGGCCACAAAGATTCTCCGAGGGCTGGAGCACCTCTGCTATGGGGACAGGCTGAGAGAGTTGGGCTTGTTCAGCCTGGAGAAGAGAAGGCTCCAGGGAGACCTTACAGCCCCTTCCAGTACCTGAAGGGGGACTATAAGGAACCTGGGGGAGACTTTTTACAAGGGCCTGTAGTGACAGAACATGGGTTAACAGTTCAAAACTGAAAGAGAGTAGATTTAGATTAGATATCAGGAAGAAATTCTTCCCAGAGATGGTGGTGAGGCACTGGAACAGGTTGCCCAGAGAAGTTGTGGGTGCCCCATCCCTGGCTGTCTTCAAGGCCAGGCTGGATGAGGCTTTATGCAACCTGGTCTAGTGGAAGGTGTTCCTGTCTGTGACAGGGAGGTTGGAACTGGATGATCTTTAATGTCCCTTCCATCCTAAACCATTCCATGATTTCAAGCCATTTTGCCTAATTACATCCGATGGAATTCATATTTTTTCTGGACATATTTCTTTAAACCACAGAAAAATAAAGATGTTATTTCCTCTCTAATATCTCTTTATGCTCTACAAGACAAAACTCTCACTAGTATCTTTGAAAATTTCTTTAGTGAATGTTACCTAAACAAACATTTCTGCTTTAGACCACAAGAGAAATGCCAAGAACAGTTTGAAAAAGGCAGATACACTGTCATTAGGAGGAACAAAGCTAAGGACCTTGTTATTCCCATAGTTTTGCTAGAAACAAAAGGAGAGAAAAACCAAGTTTTAATACTTGATGCTGATCAGCATGCATTAAGCTTGTCTACCTTTCACAGAACAGTAATGCTCAAAATGGTGTAGTGAAGTGGTTGTTGAGGGGACAGCTCAAAACCACTTCGATGATAATTCAGTGCCCCTAAGCACTTCATGTCAGGCTTCAAATGACACATAACAATCAACAACAATAAAAAAACCCAAACAGCTAGAATTTTTGAGTGATTTGGGGGTTTTTCTTCTCTTTTAAATTATTTGGGAGCCTATAACCTTTTGACTTTCACTCATGAAATGGGAATGGCATAATAAGGCATTACAGCCACCATTAAAAACTTAGAGAAGAGTAAATCTCTATTAATAATATGAGTTTAGAAACAGTATTAACTCATTTCAGTTACATGTTGACATATTCTCTTAACTGAGATACTAATTCAAAAGGATATAATATAAAAGCTGCCTTTCTGAACCTTGAATCCAATAAGTAACTTTTTTAGAATAAATGTAATTTAAGAAACTAGACTTTCAATAGAATGCTCTTTTACTTATGTTTTCCTACTACATCTTTTTAATGGCTCTTGATTTTCTGCTTTTTTAAAAAGCAATATTTTTTTTTCTGTTACTTTTCCCAATTAAAATTAACTATCATACTTTAAGTAAAATATAATAGTGATTGCTAAAATAATTTAAGTCAAATTAAAAAGTTTCTTTACCAAGGATACCTAAATTTCACATATTATTTGTTCAGAACTGAACAAAACTAGGCCAGGCTATGGTTATTACCTTCTGATGAGTGCAGAGCAATGCTGAGGAACAGAAATTAGTTTTTAATGAAAAAAAGATAATTTCAGCCGAAGACCTGAGTCTTTACATGTTTGGATTGTACTATAGTGATAAATCCTCTTTTATCTCAAAAATTATGCAGAACATTGAGGAAAAAATGAAATCTATAGTTCATGAAAATAATTGATGGTAGAAGTTGTCAGTGAAGAGGTGGCTGACCCCCTCTGTGCCTTGCCTTGCTTAGCAACATCCCTTAGCAACAACACACTATTAGCACGTATCATCAGGCAGGATAGAATCATGAACAATGAAATGCTAACCATTTTTGCATCAAATGGGTGGTGTATGAACCTTCAAGACTTTTTGCATTTGAATCAAGTCATATGTTCCCAGAGTTGTCTTTTTAATGAAATGTCACTTGCTATTTTTAAAAATGTTCATTTTAATTGGTTGCTTTGTTGTGGTGGGGTTTTATTTTTTTTTTATTTTATTTTATTTTATTTTTTATTTTTATTTGCTCATGTAAACACGTTGTGTCAACAATTTCTACGTACACTCTCCTAAGATTCTGTGTTTCCTTACTGTGACCATGCAACTCTCCTCTGTGGCCCTCTACATTCATTACTTCATGTGTTGGGTTAAGTCATAGTGATTTTGTTTGAGACCATTGAACATGTAAATCCAGAAATTCATTTATATAATTCAATTTCTACCTGTTCTTGCAAAGTTAGCCAGGCTTCTCCTGTGCAGGGGTTGCACCAGTTTCTGTGATTGCACATGCAGAGCTGCCTTTAAATTTCCCAACCTTGGAGCCTTGTGGAATTCAAAAGGGAAGTACCTCTTTTGCATTAAAATGTTTGCTATTGTGGAAAGAAATTGCTTGTTTTAATACTGTTTGAAGTCATGAGATTCAGTTTCACTCATAACATATGAGGTAAGAACAGTGGGAACAAACTCTGATGGGATCTTCCTGGGTAGGCTTGGGCTGCTGCTGTGAGATAGTGTCCCTGACTGAGAGTAGGGTTGTGTGACTCTGCTCCAGCAAAGGGAAAAGTGTCAGGGTTCGTGGCAGCCTAGGATGTACTCAGTCCAGAGATGTTATGAAAAGTCCAACTAGCCCTGTCATTTTGAAATGAAGGCATTATCTCTGGACATAAAAGGGTTGGTCCAAGACAGGGCACTGTTCGCCCTTTATAGTCTAATAAGAATTTTCCTCTAACACGCTTAGCTTTTCTAAATAGTACTGATTCTTTCTCTATCTGACTTTGAGAAATGGAATCTATCTGCCACCCTGTGAATGATGTGCCTGAGTTTTCTTTGTTTCTGTGACAAAGGAAACTTTTAGAAATTCAGTACAGTTAACTCACTGCTACAGGTGATCACAAATATTTTTTTCTTTTTGATTTGAAGAAATTCTTCTACTTTCTTTGAAAATGTTATGCTTAATTCCCAAGGCTTTTTTTCCTGTATAGTAATTAAAGAAAATGGACACATAAATCATACTAATATAGTCTACAGTGTATTTTAAAAATCCTAAAATACCTTTTTAAATTTTTGGAGCAATTGCAGGAATTGAATAATCTAATGTTCTTCTCTAGTATGTGCAAAACCAAAAATCTTTATTAGTTTCCACAACTACATTTTATTGTAAAGAAAAACATTTGTGTTATATCTGTATTCGAATGTGATGAATACATTTGAATATAGATATGATATACCAAATGATTTGTTGTACTGCAAGCAAGAGAAAAAGAATTACTGGTGCCTCATGGCTCTAATATTAAACAGGGGTACAAGTAATAGGCAGCAGTATTGGCTGGAAAAGCCTGTCTGTTACTCAACCACAAGCTGCATCTAGTATATGCAGTAGTGTTGCTCTCATGTGAAATGTGAAATACGGGTACATTTGACTTTCCCTGGGCATGACTGGGCTTACCTTGGCAGACCTTCAGTGTTCAGGATTTGAATGCTGCTGCTTAACTGAAGTGGGACGTTTCTGCTTTAAGAACCAAGGACTAATTTTCAGCTCATTAATTTACACATGTAAATTAGACTGTCCAGTCTCACTTTGTGGACACTCTGGCTTTCTATCGCTAGTCAGAGATGTTTGATAGCCGTAGCAAATGACTGCACAGACCTTGTAGAATAAAACTCCAAACCCATAATTCAGTTCTTCAGGTGGAACAAAATAGATAGAGGTTAAAAAAAAAGAACGTGAGAGAAAAGAAACCTTTAGCTATATCCTTGCCTGAATGTTTTTGTGTGTTCTGAGAACTTTGGTGATTTCAGACTGACATCTTGGCAAACTGAACGTCCCCATGAAGCTTTCCCCTCCCTCCTGCACAGTCAGTGTCCTTGCTGATGCACAAATCCTTTCTACACCCAGGCTTTTTGGCCCTGTCATATGCTGTGAGTTTCCCCAGGTACTAGTACTAATAGTGATCCTTCTTGATTCTCTTTTTTTGGAAGAAATGCTACTCTTGAAACACTGGAGAGGAGACTGGGTGAGAAAAGGAAAAGAGAAATCTTGATATTAGAAAACCATGCACATTTTGGTGTGTGACCTGTGATCTTAAGTTCTTGTAAAAAATATAACATCATACAGTTAAGGAATATATGCCACATTGTATGCACAAGATAGCAGAATTAAATTTGACATAGAACATAAAGTAAAATTTAAGCATTTAAGACTATAATTTAACATTGATTTTTTTTAATGAAAGTTCTTATGTCTTGCAGTAGTATTAATCTTTCTCTTTTACATTCATACAATTCATTTCTAAAGAAGAAAAATTATGAATAATCACTTTTATGGGTCAGTATCCTGGGGTGAAGGTATCTGCACTGTATATTTTACATCTCTATATCAGATGCTTTTAATTACCTTCTTTTTTTGCTCTCCCATTTCTGTCCTCATTGATGATAGAGGCAAATAATATTTTTAACTTCTTTTTCTTTATATAACACTTGAACTGATAACAAAAAGAAGTCCAAGGTGGAGAATAAGGGTCATGAGGGTGTTGCTTTTGTAATGTATATTTAAATTACAAACTATAGAGTCATTTCCTAGACCCAGAGGCAAATCAGGTATTATTTGATATTGCTAGTAAGATTTAGATATTTGCTTTACTCCACTGGAGTGACAGATACTCTTTTTGAGCTGCCATCTGTCAAATCAGCAGAGATTGTTATAGTGATTTTAATATTTTAAAATTCCTCACTCTTAAATAAACCCCACCAAACCCCCACAAAACCAAACCAAACCAATTTTGTTTTATATAACAAGATTGTTAATTCTACATGGAGTCAATAATTTTCTAAGAAAGGAAACCATCTTAAAATTACACTTGCAGTAGCTTAACTTCTGTCACTTTGTAATTAACAGCTTGCTATTTAATTAGCAGGTTTCAATGCATTTTACTAGTGAATTACTAATGAATAAACATGCAAAAGGTTTTTATTATTTTGTTGATAACACACACTTAGTGCATTGTTAACTTGATAAAATGTCTCTTGGATACTGATACCAGAATTCTGTTCTTACCCATTCCAGCCCACAATGATTGCAATTGTTTTGCACACAGTAATTTTAGCTGGTAAAGGCTCAGAGCACTAAGCTGTGCTTGGCAGCAGCAAGCACCTGGAAGTGAAGGGCATGGCATGTTATTGCTAGACGGTCTTCCTTGGGAGAACCAGTAAGCCCAGAGTAGCGTTGTACTTATTTACCTTTTTTTCATGTAACATCTACCACAAAATAACTGGCATAGATAGATATCCTTGTAACCTGGAAACTTTAAAAAACTGACCAACCCTAGTTGTGGGAACACGGTAAAGGCAGGCAGCCTGTTTCCTTCCTGTAATGACAACTGACTTACAGTTTATGTTGTCTTGAACTCCAATACACTAAAAAAATCAACACAGCTTAGCTGCAAAATATTGGTTGGCCTAGGAGAACTGGACCTCTCTCATGAAGCTTCCTTTAGGAACTCCCAGTAAGCGAAGAGATTTCATCTTCCTGTAAGAAATTCGTATTTCATACTCCTGCTTGGAATAAGAAATTCATTTGTGTCTTTTGAACACATAAGGGCACTTTGGAAAAGCTTAATACAGACCACAGGCATGACTGGTATTAAGTTGGGCTTAATAACAAAATCCTAGGTAAAATCAACATTCTTTCCTCAGTGAGACACAAAGAAGCAGTATGAGCCTAATTGTCAATGAGTGTATTCTAATTTAACATGGCTGGTTATGGTGCTGAGCATTCACCATAAGGTGAAAGTAAGTCTGCATCAGGGATCCTTAGCACATCTCAGGTCAATGAAATGCTTACATAATTTTTGATCCTGTTAACTCTAAGGGTGAAGGCTTGTCAACTTCAAAATTGTTCAGAAAGGATTTAAACACATTGAACTTTAAGCACCATAGTTTTCTCATTGCCTGCAGTGTGCTTTCAGCTATCTTGAAACAGACATCAATGTTCTCACAGCACTTTATTGTTTGCCTTAAAAACAGTAAAGTTATTCAAGTTTCCTCCCTGTAAAAAAAAAAAAAATTTAGGATTAGCGTATTGGGTTATAGTGAGTCGGTCCTGATGTCAAGTATAATGTTTATTTGATTGCTGTTAAGCTTGTGTCATGTTCAGTTTTTTGGAAGATTGACAGATTTGCTGAGCTTCTAACAGAATATTTTTCAAAAGCCATCTTGAAGCTCTAGTTTATTCAAAAACATTAAGGCAGTGCACTTTAAAAATTAACTGAAATTTCATGAAGAGGCATATATTAATTTTGCTAAGCAGCTTTCATGGACATATTTTATACTAATAATCTCCAGTTGAGAAGGAAGGTGTCCCGTACCCCACAGACTATACTAGGCCCACGAGACCAAGGATCTGTATTACAGCTTATTTTATACAGTAAAATAACTCAAACTCTGATATATCAGTTATACCTTCAATACCTAAGAACATCTCTGCTGTGGTTTAACACCAATCAACAACTAAGCACAAAACAGTGTCTCACTCACCTCCTCCCTCCTCCAGTGGAGGTGGGGGAGTGAATCAGTGGAAAAAGATAAGAGAGCTTGTGGATTACTACTACTACTACTGATAATAATACATAATAAAAAAAAGGTAAAAGGGAAGGGAAAAAAAAGATACAACCTCTCATCACCGGCTGACTGACACCCAGCCAGTCCTTGAGCAGCGATTGCCCCTCCAGGCCAACTCCCCCAAGAAATATACTAAGCATGTTGTTTGGTGGCATGAAATGTCCCTTTGGCAGTTTGTTCAGCTGTTTTGAGCTTTGTCTCAGGGCAGTATGAGCAGCTGAAAAAGTCCTTAGTTTAATATAAACATTACTTGACAATGACTAAAACCAACAGTATGTTGTCAACAATTTTCTCAGCTCAAGTTTAAAACAGCCTCACACTAAAAACATTAGTGTGTTACCAACATTCTACTCAACAGTAATCCAAAACCTACCCTCATACTAGTTCCTGGGAAAAAATTAACTCCATCCCAGCCAAAACCAACACAAGCCCATACATGCCCTTTTTCTTCATGGTGCATACAACCCCCCCCACGTTTGAGAACAATTGCTTTCTATCTCTGGAGATAGTGTTTATGGTCAGTGTGATAGTGTTGATAATCCAGTGAGAAGGCAGGTGTCCTGGTCCACAAAGCTTCTGAGGATGGCATTCAGCCAGGCAGCCATCTTGGTGTGCTACCTCTTCGTGGCCTTCACACCAAGACTGTTATGTGAAGTTGGTATGAGATGTAAATGTTTTCTTGGATTTGACTGCCTTGTCAAATACTCAGCTAGAGTATAACATTTAAAATAAGTTAGCATCTGATTTGCATCATAAGCATCATTGTTCTTTCCTTAAAGCAACTAGAAATACCTCTTTTTAAGGACTTTTGTTTTTAGTACCTGCACCTATACACACTGAAAGTTGAGTCTTTCTGGGTCATCTGCTTTGGTAACCTTTACTCTTATTTAACACTGAGTTTAATTTAAATAAATAATTTTATATTTTTTGTTGTCAGACCAAGTATTTGCCTCCCACTTGGTAGATAATAGCCTTGTTTGTCTGATGCTGGTCTGATCCAAACTCTATGTTATAAGAGGGAGGCCATTTTCATCTCCCACCATCCTACCCAGTTGGAGTTATTTCTTTACAAGAGCAAATACCTGTGTAAGCACTTGTTTAGAAAGACATTTTTGTGATATGTACATGTTGCCTCTGAGAATTATGCTTAAGTCACCACAACTGACACATTTCGCTTCTGCTCTTGCTGAACTTCAGTGGTAGCTGAAAAAGTGAGTGTCTACTTTTATACTTCAACCTTCAACATCATGGCAGTAAAATGAGTTTTTGGAACACTCCATAGTTATTAAAACATGTACTAAGTACTGAAACAGTAGTAAATATAAATTAACCGTCTAGATAAATATAGCCTTTACTGCAGAATGTTGAAAAGAAGTAGACAATAGGAGGCAGGACTAGTGAAATAACTGTTTCTCTCATATCGCTTCAGCTCCAAGTATATCAGTAAAAGGTACAATTGTTCTTGTCAATCACAGCTTTGTCTCAATTTGACTAAAACCTTCCACCTACATTAGAAATCCATTAGCCATGCTGCTTTCATGACAGGTTTTGTTACTCCAGGATGGGGGTGGTTTCTGCCTTTTTATCAAATAATTCTTTAGACTTCATTTTTGATTCTATTTTACATGGCAGCCTGAGACCACTAAGCTGCTTGAGTGCAATGATTTAAGACAAATCCTACAGGACCAAACAAAGTAGATGGACATTATGAATAATTTATGACATTTTTTTCAATTTGCTTCAGCAGACCTCTGTGAGGTCTAACTACTGATGCCATAAGAATTTCAGAGCCATACTGACAATGTAGGACAGATTTTTGGTTATGAGGACATCATGAAGATCTGTAATTGTACAACTCAGGCCCTGACAGAAGAGTTGAAATTAAGTTATTGAAAAAAAATTCTGTCCCTGGGTACAGGATTAAACAGTGTTTCAAACTAACGTTTGAACAATGAAAGTATGTACAGACCAGTGATTTTGGTCATATAATCTTAGGGAAATTTGAAAAATTAATAGATTTTCAGAACCAATGTTTCACTTCTTGAAAATTATGTTTTCTGAGGATTTTCAAGCCTAATACCATAGGCTACCTTGGAAAGCAAGGCTGCCTTGCTTTTGTTTTTATTTTCTAATGAAAAGTGACTAGGAAAGTAATTTTTAAAGTTCCTTTAAAATATGACCACTATTACAAGAGTCCTTAAACACTTTCAAAAAATATGCCTTTTGTCTTTTTCACAAAAAGAAAAAAAAATAGAACTGGAATAAATAAAGTGTTTGAAAGACTAGCAATCTATATCCTGTCATGCATACATGTTGGCAATCCAACTAACAAAGTTATTAAAAGAATTTTTGCATAAATGATGACCTACTACTGATAGATTTTAAGTAACATTTGGGAAAGAGAAATTTACATTTCCAAATATGACTAGGCCCACAAAAAAAGTTGAGGTGTGAGGATAGAGAACTCAGAATAAACTAGTAGTAGTATGTATTTTCTACAATGAATGAAAAACTCTTACAATATGCTTATGAAGAATAAGCATTATTGAGTAATTTCTAGAAAACTCTGGTATTTCTTGTGCAGAGATAAATCTCAGATTAATAAATGATTTGTCATAAGAATTTCAGAGCCATATTGACAATGTTAAAGATGACATTTTAGGTTCATCCAGATTCCAGTGTCTAGTGCTAGACTATACATATGACACCCAGACTGGTTCACTGCAAGGGCTTATATCAACTCAGACACATGATTGTGCAAACATAGCTGCTCTGCACTAGTGCTTAGTATGCGCTGTGGCATATGGATTTACCAGATTATCCAAGATGACTTAGTAATTTTTTGTGATGCACTTTTACTGTCCTTCAGGGATTTTTCCCCAGAGGTTTGGTTAACATTTGTTAACTGATGCTTTACAATGAAGCTACAAACCTTTCCCTCAAGGATACTGGTGATTGATCATAAACCAGAATGCTAGCTTGATTAGTCAAGGGAGTGGAACAAGGTAAAGAGACATCGAATTCACCATAATAAAAATTATTTACAATGGATTTGAAAAGGAATTCTAAATTAAAAAAAAACCCCAATCAAAACCCAAAAACCTCTGGAGAGAACTTCCAATGTTGTATTTGTCATTTTCTAGATTAACTTTTTCTGGAAAGTTAGAATGTTTTATTTCAAAGTGATATTATGGTTTGAAATTAGCCTATACTTTATGTAAGATGGGTGGTAGTGGGATTTTTTTTAAGATTATATAATAAAATATGAATGGAATATTTTGATTTGATAGAAAAAAATAATTTCTACTGAAATTAAATGTAGCATTACAAATTTATCTGGAACAAAATTTTATTTTTAGTGATTGCCACAGTATCACTGAGAATTCTGTTCAAGCTAATATTTTTGTTTCCTTCATTTCATACTTGTCACTTTGCCTTCTAGGGACTACAGAAAGGTGGAGAAAATAAGTAAGTTAAAATTTGGAAAAAATATTTAAAACTGATCTTAGAGGTCCTCTAAATGTGTTGTCAAAAATGTCAAAAAAACCCTACTTTTTTTTTTTTTTTTCCCTGAACACCAGTAGTTCAATGGCAATAAAGAAGTATTGGGAAGAGCAGATTCTTTTCCGTATAAAGGTAATTTTCTGCTTATTGTGCAGTTAGTAAACTTTGACTGGGAGGTAATCACTGAAGTATTCAAGTGGCTTTCTTTCAATACAGTTGAGTTATTATCTGGTGTGGTAATAAGAGAAATTAATACTTTTGTAGGGCCATGTCCTTCTGAGTGCACTATCTATGGATTTCGATTAGTATGAACTGGAATTCCAGCTATTTAGAATAGTAAAATGATCTTCCTTCTTTCCCTTTTGTATCATACTTGTCACCAGGGCACATAGTTTTTCCTACACACTGGTAGATTTTTGTCTTTTTTTATTTTTTTTAAGCATATGCTTTACAAGGTATTCTATAGTCCTTTTTTTTCCCCCATACATTTTTGTTCTCTAGGACATTGCAAATGCTTTGTAAAACCTTCTTTCTTCCACATCAGTACTTTAAAGGAGTGAGGTGTTTGGGAGGAGCTGTTTGCAAGAGCTATTTTGAACCTGAGTCAGTTTTGAAATCTGTTTCTGAAGTGCTTTGTGTGTACGTGTTTTGGGAGAAAGTGGATAAAACTTGCTGCTTAATGTCTTGGCATACCAGTTCACATTCAGCTATCGAAACTCTTTCCTTTTTCCTGCCTGACATAGACACTGTTGCATACTTTCACTGGCTTTTTTTTTTTTCTTGTCCAAAACAAAAACCATTTCGCATACACCCCAGGATCTATATTTTCTTTCTGAATTAGGCATTTTATTTTACTATCTCTGTTAGCTCTCATGACTGGAAAAATATATTGCTTTTTAACACAGGCTCTTCAGCCTATACTTTTGCCTGACTGTAGAAAGTTTCATCTTTTGTTTTTTGCACTAGTTTTTGAATGTGAGAATTTCAGTGCAGTTACCCATCTTTTACATACAAGAAATAGAAAAGTGAGTTCACTTCTTGAAGCCTGTAAAAAGCAATGACTTTCCTACTGTATTCACAATTCAGTTGCCACCTTGAATCAGTTAGCTTATTGATAAGATAGCTTTAATAATGTGAGAAATATTGGTAAACTGAAAGATTCTCTTATGCAGAATTTGGCTTTTGTTGTTTATGAGCAGATTAGACAGAATATTTGTATTTAATGAAAAAACTACTTTTGCCATCTTTAGTCAAAAGGAAGATCTGTCTTATAAAGCTAAATCAAACAGACTCCCTACATCCTCACAGAATTGCTATTCAATTCCTTCTATTTCACTTCTTACTGACAAACATGATCATACTTTGGAGTTAGCAGTGTGATCATTTTTCATTTTCCTCTGGAGCAGTGATCATGATTAAATTTCAATAGGAATTTCCTACACTGTGTACCCCTATACCCAGCATAGGTTAACGGTGGGAAATATTTAAATTCCCTCCCCATCTAAACCTTATCATTCAGGCGGTTTATAATTAAATCTGTTAGACTATATCAGAATTCTTTTAAGTGTTTATATCTTCTGTTCAGTACAGATACCTACCAGCTTCTTACAGCCCAGTCCAAGAAATCTGTTTTACAGGATTACTTGAAGATATGCACTCAAATATTAGTCTATAAGCCATACTTATTTTTATCTTTTTAAATCTGTCAGTATATTCTGCTCAGGTAATGCAGAAAATACTCACATTGTGTTGCCTCAATGTTATGCTAAGTAAAATTTTTATTATTGTTTATTGTCATTTAGAAAAAAAAAATATGTTATGCATTCTTCTTCTGAAAATAGTAGAAAAGTAACAGAATTTTCAATAAGTTGATTCTGCTTCCTCCACAATCACTTAATAATGAAGTTAAAGCTGAAATATTAGTGCCTTTGGCTAAGCACTTTTTTTCCCTCTAGTACAGTAAAAGTAACATTTTTTATTATTTTCATTTCAGTGTTTCCTAGGGGATTACATCTGTGATTTTAATTCTTCTGCGGACATGGTAAGAAACAGTTTCTATTCTAAATATTTCTGTCTAAGTTACTGAAGATGCACAATATGTGAGTGACATTAAGAAAGAATGGTGGGTAATACTCTTGCTAAAAATGAAAACTTTTTTTATTTCATAATGTATATCCAGCCTTTGCATGATGAGTTGCATGTTCACCTAAGTAATCGATATGAACTCAGTGAAATCTGATTTATTGTTTTTCATAGGGATACATATTGTTTTGCCTTTCTTTACGAATGGTATTTTTTTTTCTATTAACAGTATGAATGTATCTTACCACTTAGCTCTTTTAAATAATAGATTTCTTACTGAGATCCTCAGCAGTTAAACACAAGCATTGCTAGATGTTCTCTACCTTGACTGCTTGAGGAGCTCAAGTCCTGTTTTTGAGGTTGTTAATGTGAATATAGGTAAAATTAAAGAAAAACAAACAAAAAAACCCCTCATAAAGTTCTCTGTGTTTACAAGATGTGGGGGTTTGGCCACTTACCAGAAATACCAAGGAAGGAGAATAAGCAATCATTTGATCATTTGTGTGAAAAAATTACTAGAGTTGTCCTCTTCTTGCAATACCAACAGAAGTGCTTATACTGAAAATAATGGCAAAATCAATACTTTTCAGGAACTCTGAAAATTTCAGGCTTCTCAATATTCATATAGCTTGGCTTATTTTACTTGACATTCCAGGAATTTAAAACTGAAACAAAACCAAATCTTCTTTCAGCTATACAAAATGAACATTAAAATTCAGTCTTCTGTGATATGATGGCTTCACACTGGTCTAACTGGAAGTTCCATCCATCATTAAAACTATGTTTAACAATACCATTATAAATATAAATCTTTGCTCATATATGTGGAAAAATGTTTTGTGCATTAAAGGTCATTCAATGAAGATTTCTTTTCTCTCTTCAGAAGGTACTTAGAACTGTGTGGTTCCATAAATTATTTAGAACTTTATGACCTCATTATCAAAAGCTGTAATAATGAGAGAAAAGTGAACACGTACCTCAATTTTGATATTTTACTCCATTGCAGAAAGTTAGGAAACCAATGAATTTTACAATAATCTGTAAATGGAAATGACTGTTTTAAGGAAGTGAAAATTTGTATTCTTCCTTCCTAATACTTTAATGTTTTCCTTGTTTCGCTATTGCATATTTCAGAGAACTCTGTGTTTATTAGAATGAAGAGTTGTTCATTAGCTCTATGCTTTACAAGAGCTTTTAGTGTTTCAGCTGGGCAGATTTATATAGAAGTATTCTGTGTCAGTGAAAAACTGAAAAGGTGCTTGCAAAAAATGGGATTCATAATGGCATATAAAGCAAAAGCAATAGCAATACGTGTCAAAGTGAAAGAAGAAACTGAATATGGTTTCTGATGCTTAAAGACCAAGTACTATTTTTATTCATAATGGATTGAAATTAGTGAGGTATTTACAGGGTAAGATAAGATATGGTTGTTTAAAAATGGCATACCTGGAATAGTTGATATTGATAAGAAATAATAGTTAGGTTAAGTGAGGAGATGCTCCAGAGCAGCCACTTTTGTTATCTGATTGCTACCATTGATGTACAACAGTAAAAGGATACAAACTCTCTATTTAAACAAAATAGATCAAAACTTTAGCTAATTTTTCTTTCTAGGTTTGTTCAAACTTGTCTGCTCTTATTTCTTCGCTGTTCATAACAGAACAAGCAAAATGTTAATTTCTTCTTCCTTGTCTTGTCCGACAATTTTCCTGGATTCTCCTTACATTTTCAACTAGTTTCTGAAACCTAACTTAGTAACTTATTTTGTTAATCATCTTACAGAACAAACTGCAAAAGTCCAGGTTTTTTAAGTCACCTGCCTGTGTCATGCCAGATCCTTATAGTTTTGTAAAAATCTGGTGCTGTGAAATGTTTGTATTGCTGTTCTACACAAAATGTTGAAACTTAGTAAATTAGGTAAAAAATATTAAGAAAATATATTTCAGAGTTGAGCTGTGGTTAATATTTAACTAAATGACAAATGAGTCAGTAGTGTCAGTACACCAACAAGCTAGTTAAAAATGCTGGCTAATCATTAAATCATCAAATTCCTCATAAATATTACCAAACTGCATAGTGCCTAAGGAGGCTTCTAAAATGCCGTCTGTCTATTTGATTATAAATTCTAGCTCAATAGTGTTCCTAAAGTTAATTAATTTAATAGCTTGGGGCCTGTTACATATTTTAACAATGAAATTTAATTATTCTCTGATGTATGAACCTCGACCCTGAGGCCAATTATAAAACTTCCTTTCAACATCCTGTTCTTGTGTGATGGTTAAAGACCTCCCTCCTTCATTCCTCCCTTACAATTAATAAAGTATTTTTTTAGTCTGCAGTCTCAACAGGCAGATTTTAGTGGCCCTTCTTTACCAAAAATGTACAAATGACTGGTCTATGTCCCAGCTCAGCTTTTTTAAAACACGGAACACAACAATGAACTTTTTGTTTGCAATAGTTAAATGTTTAATCCTTCTGGAGTTTCCTGAGGGTGAACTTGTCCCTCACCCCATTTGTGTCTGCACACACTTACATCAGTGCTTGCTAGAATCCAGGAATGTGAGAAAGCTGCAGTGCCCACCAAGGCAGTAAAATTTGAACATCTAAAAAACAGGGGAACTGAAATTGTGAAGGTACTGAGAGAAGGGGTTTTGATAGAGGGTGAAGGTAACAAATTCTGTAACTTGGTTCTTGTAACCTGGAGATTGATATTGCAGGTGAAGTCTTCTGTGAAAGGTCAGCAGCTGCAACTATATGGATAAGTTCAAATAAAGAAACAACTGGGAATTGTGACAGTTTGGAACTGGGACTAGATAAAGAGTCAAGCAAGTGCTTGAGGGAAGTTTGAAAAAAAAATCAAGGAAGCAAAGTAATCTGTCAGCTGAGGCTGAAGAGGCTTGAAGGGTCTGAGCACTTGTATATGTAACCTTGGCTACTCTTCTAAAGCTGTGATTATCCTCAGTCCCTGTAGAAGTTCCATGTACTTTCAACATAGTTTCTAGTTCAGTGAGGCTTCTTGTTTAGTATAAAATTTATACAATGTACAAGCTGTTTTCAAGAAAAATGGTAATCCCCTTCTTTACTCTTCAGTATAAATGGGCCCTTAATAACTAGCATAAGATATCACTGTAATGATACGCATCTGCATTTAGAAGTGTGATTTCTGCCGGCTACAATACATATCTCAACATCAGTACTTTATTATTATGGTATTTTTACTACTCATTTGGCTTCTTAGAATCGTTTGGGAAAAGAATTACTAACTAAAAAGAATAGCAGAGTGTAAGCAAATAACACTTTCTAATAGTAATATAAACATCCAATAGACTATCAGTGCAGCAATAATAAATTCCACCAAAACTCAAAATATTGTACTTTGCTTGAGAGGAAGCCATTAATGTATTTAGCATATACACAAAGTGATACAAATTTTGGGTCCCTACTGTACAAAACAGTACAAAGAGTGCACTGTTTATTTATTTTTCTTTTTCAAATTATAGGCCAGAATCTTAGAAGTGAGTGGAAGTATGATTAAGTTTTTGCAATTGATGAGACTGGCCCTTGCATTAGAATGGCACCAGTCTCAGCATTTTCTTTGCATGGAAAATGACAGGTATCATGCTGAGGAATTCTGTATGCATTTAGCATGGATTCAGAGGTGGCGTATGAGTTGCATTGGTGATATCTGATAAACTTTCTTTTACGTGTTTATGTGTTTTTTAAAAGACAAAAAGAATTGCACATGATTAATATATTTTATTATTTCTACATACCCCATCCCATCTTGCTGACAATTTCTTGTTCAGAGTGTGCATGGTAATGTCACAGTCCTGAGTTTCTGTCCTTCCTGCTGCACTTTCACATTATAGCTGGTTTTAGTAGCAGGGTTCATTTCCATATGTACATTTGGCTTGTGGAGTGAAGTGTACAATTGGATGATACGCTTGCTTACACTTACTCTGTCACCGTGAGATAGTCCACAGAAAAAATAAAAATCTGTATTGTCCTCTGCAAGGGAAAAATGTATTTCCACCCACCGTAAAAATCTACTTTTAATATATTTGCATTTTATTATTTATGGCTTTCTATGCTTTCCTTCTGATATTTAAAGCTGTTGTACCTGATTCAGAAAGTCTTAAAGATATGTGCCTGGCTTTTTTCTATACACTTTGTCACTGAAGTCATCAGGGCCAGTTGCATCTTTAAAGCTAAGTTTGTTTCTGTTTATGGATAGATAGCAGTCGTGTGGGTTCACTTAATGCAAAACTCATCTTTGAATACTCCAGTGAAGTAACCCCCATTATTACTCTACCTAATACAGTTAAATGTCCTAGAGTAGCAGCTATTAGAAATTGAATTACTTGGCAACAAGGTGATGACCCCATAAATTAAAATTTTGATGCTGCAGAGAATTTAACATATAAGCTTCAGTGAAACTATTCTCATAATTAAAAAAAAAGGTATTGGTTTGCTGGATAGGCGACTAGACTAACAAAAGGCTATGGAAGTGTTTACTGCTGACAGCTTATAAACAAAAATACAGGTCTTTAAGTGTCTGCAAAGTATATTGATCCAGATGGCTTGGACATTTGACTTTGGCTTAATTTTCTTCTTGCTACAATTTAACAACGAAAAAGCATATTTGTGATCATATGATTTTTGAAGTTTTCAAGAAAAATTATTCTCTGTCTCTCCTTCTGTGTCATCCAGCCATCAACATATACACAGGGTTACTTTCTGCCTAAACACATGCAAATGAAATTATAATAATGCAAAGCTTTGTGTAAGGCCAGGTACCAGTTGTTCCCAAAACTATGTGAAAAATAGTGTGAAACGGATAATGTATCACACTGGAGAAATTAAATAACTTTGTAAAAAAGAGTTTTATTTGAATATTTCTGATCAAATATTAACAGTAGTTTTATGGCTGCTGTTCCTCTCTTCACTGCACTTTTATTAGCTGAAATTTTTTAAATTGAATTTCCTGTAACTGCGATAGACAAACAGAAAATCTTTAATCATGTCTTTATTCTGTACTGATGAAATACTAATCTCTAGAGGGCAGTTTCTACAGAAATATATATACTGGAGATGTTTCTTAATGTAATACTTTCAGCTTTTGTAGGATTTCATTCATCTCTCCAATAAAAGAAAAAAAAGATATAAATTAATTTTTTGAAGTTTTTGCTTTGAGAAAAAATATTACACTAAATTTTGCCCTCAACAAAGATGATTCCGATCATGCTTTTAGCTATGCCAAAGGTGTAAGCAGACCTAATAAAGATATAAGAGCTCTAGGTGTTTTCAGTAATTAGACACCATCAACAATTATAATAACACTTACTCTTCATTTACAACTGTCAGTGCTGACATTTTTCCTGGTCCTTTTATCTTCTGTATGTTGAAGTGGTAGAGACCGCACTAATTTTTCCTAAGAAAAAAGGAAAACATTGATATTTTGAACCATAAACCAGACTTTAAGTGAACGGAATACATCCTTGATGGTTAAGGATGGGTTGTGCTACAATGATGGAATAAGAACCAGAACCTGAATGATTGTCTGATATTGTATTTCCTTGTTGCTATGTTGGAAGTGGAGAACTGATACATAAAGAATCTTCTAATTTGACACATGTAATCCTCTTACTGAAGCTGGTACACTCAGAACTTTGTAATGGTCTGGATTCACACAGTCCAAACAGGGGTGTTTTAAAGATTAACTCACAGCATGCTGCATGGTTTCTGGACCACCAGAATACCATGACCCTGCTTGCAAATTCTCAGCTCTATTATAAGGCCCCTGCAAAGTTATGCCAGGGGCTGGTGTATGAGGTTTTAACACATTTAGTCTCTTCAAGGAAGTGTCTAAGTCCTTGCTGGTCAGTTATTTTGGGAAAGAAGTAATCAGTGACCCTGAATCCCCACATACTCTTACTGAACGCTAGTCCTGGAACACAAGTGGCGACCAGGACATGACAAAGTAATGGCAAGGTTATTCCAGTCACCTGCCCATCAGGGCAAATCTGCCTCAGTTTGCTGACCAAAACACAGTGCAAACTCCCCTACTTGCTGCCTTGTATATTCATAACGCTGCTGAGCCAAAAATCAGTATCCACGGAGTCTTCACACCCTCAGGACATGTCTGTGATCTTAGGCTATAGGAAAAATGTCAGAGTCTGGGTAATGAGGTGACCCAGTGACTGTCAGGCCAAATGCTGTTATAAGATTTCCAAGAGAGAAGCTGTTGCATTGTCATCACTTTCTTCACTATGATTCTCTCAGATGTTCAGTGGATGGTTGCTTAGGAAACAGTATCAGGCAGGTGCTAAGAATTAGATTTAGGAGGAGGAGAACATGTGCAATGTCTTCCAGGGTCAGAAAATTAAAAATTAGTCTGCTCACTGACAAATGATCATCAGCAAGGGTTTAGGTGAGATTATCACATCATTGTGTCTGAGGTACTGCAGCACAGTTCTCTGTGTAAGAATATAGATATAAGATCACAGCCATCTCACAGGCATGAGAAGGCAGTTTAAGACTGGAAAATTTACTACTGAACCTCCTATTCAACCTCCACTCCAATGGACATCAGAGTTGCTGTACTTTATTCTGTTGATCTGAGAAGTTTGGCAATTCAAGAGGGAATTCAAGACCTCTATCAGATCTTCCTATTTTGTGTCAGAAACACCCATCATAGCAACAGGATGGACATCAAGGGGTACATTAACAGTCTTAGCTGCCTGACAGCTGACACTTGTCATCAAACAACTACAATTAATGCTTTTTAGTAACTATTGACTAATGCAGATTGATATTGGTGACCACTGGTAACCTTTATGTTTCCTTCAATATGATAGAGAGACCCATACAACATTTACGTGTTAAGATTTATACCCTTTTCCCTGGAAAGTCACAGAATGAATTAATTTATCATGCACAGGTGAACATCAGACCTCATGATTTAGTTTCTTCAGAACATAGATATTTCAGGAACCTGAGAAGCTTCACACTGTTAGGCTAACAAGCAGTGTGAGTTTCTGTGTGAGAGAGAAAGGAGATAGTTTTTATTGAACACTTTAAGTTAGCAATTTGTCTATGCATATTATCAATGTATTTGATGAGCATCCAGTATTAGAAACTAGAAAGAAATTTCATGAAAGAATCTACACTTTTTTCCTCAATCCTTGCTGCTGGGCAACATTTCGCATCCACATCTGATATGATCTCTTTAGGAAGTAAGACTGATTAGAACATCTTGCTTTTCCTCACTGCATCAGATGTTTATTCGTAAGGCCTTGCTGACAAGGAAAATCTGTAGAATTAGTTCTAGTTACAGAGGACTGGCAAGGTTCCTGTGTTACCCACATCAGTCTGGCTGATGGCATACTGTCACTGGGATAGCTGGACCCCAGCTGAATGTATGTGACTGTTGCCTGTGTCAAAATAGCTAGGATGGAACAGAAAAATGCCAAGGAAGGAAATGAAAGAGAAGCCAAGCTTGGGTTTTCACACAAAACCTTTAAAAAATTTCGTAAATAGATCAAATACTGGAAAGGATGACTTTTGGATTAGGTTTTAATCAGCTGACAGGACCAATGATTTTCACTTAAACTAAGGATATGTGTGTCTGTAAGATTGTGAGGGTCAGAGATGAGAAAAAGGAAGTGCTTTTTAAATTAAATGAATAATTCAATGATTTGCAGTACAGGTTAAATTTCCTTGTCTAGAGAAAAGTAAGATGAAAAAACCTGATAATGTCTACTGATGCTGTTGTATTTCTCTACAGCTTTCCTAAAGTCTACTTTTTACATAAAACTGGTAGCATATAGTTACTGCCAATAACTCATGCATCTTGTCTGTCTTCTGCATCCTTCATTTTAGTTCCAAGTTTTGTTCCTGCCACTTTGTATAAGTGACACCTCATTGATAAGGAGTTAGAATTTAATAATAGCAAATAAGCAGATAATTGACAATAACAAGAGTCAGACACAAGCATATGCTGATAACCTAAATTATTAGTGTCTTTCTCACATCTGCCTTTTTTTCCTCTGTAAGGGTATCACAGATTGCAATTCTTGAGATCTTGGCTCATGTATTCTCATGGGAATATCCCATGTTCCTTCTGTCATTGTACTTTTCTTGGCTTCACTGGAAATCTTCATGAATAGAAAATGAAGTCAGATATGATAGAGACATCTGTTCCTCACCTAGCAGTTGAGGCCAGGACCAATTTTCCTACAATATTGTTCTTTCCATATAAATTCTATAATTTTTTTTGGATCATTTACATCAGATTTGTTAATTGTATAAAGTTACATAGACCTCAGAAAAAATCTAGATGGGAATTTCAGAGCAGCTGTGGCCTTGAATGTTAAGGTTTTATTTCAATTAGGTAAAGAAAATAATCAAATAAGTTTGCTAAAAAAAAATACATAGGTTAATGCCAAAATACTTTCAGTGAAATATCTTTTTTTTTTTTTTTTAATACACAAAAAAGTAGTGACAAAGCCAAAGCAGTTGCCTTTTTTTTTGCTTGTTTCTTTGTTGTTTTTTTTTTTTTTCTCCCAAATCAGTTTGGAGAGAAGAAAACGTTAATTTTCTTGCTGCCCTCCTCTTGCGTGCTCCCCCCTGCCCCCCAAAGGTGAATGAAGTAACTAGCTAACTAACTAAACTAGAAAAGATTGAGGTCTTCAAAATTTTCACTATATAAGCAATATAATTTTTAAGAAAACTGTTCTATGACTGATGAAATATTCTATTCAACTGAAAAAAGCATCCATAATCTTGTTGTTCTTGTTTTGTCTTTCTAATTAGTTCACCTTTTTTCCTACCCTGAAATTACCATCTGGAGGAAGCTGATATTCACCTCAATACTCTCCTCTTGTGACCTTCTGTCATACTGACTACCTACACACTTTCCTGATACAATTTCCATATAATGAAGACTGGTTCTCAGCTGCTACTGGAGCATCTGAAGATACATATCTGCTCATAAGAACTTGCATTTTTAGTGTTTATAGAACTGGAAATGTGAAATTCTAAGGATGATTTTGATTAATATGTCTGCTCTAAGTGCCCTGGTTTACATGTTGGAGGAATGGATTTCTGCATTTATCATGTTTGCATTTTCATTCTGGTGCATTTTTTAGTTTCTTGATGAAATACATATAAAGCGATTTTTTTTTTTTTTTTTGCCTCATGAATATATTAATGCATATGAAGGCATTTGGCTCCAATAAACACACAAAAAGCACACATCATTTCCAGAATGACAACACACAACAATCAAGAATGTTTTGAATTATTTGTCAACACATGAGGCTAAATTTGGATTAGGATAAAGAGCAATTATAAAATACAATAGTTGTGTGATGACTCAAGCAATGAACACTCTTATTCTGGATAAAGAGTGATTGATGTCTCTTTCGTGATAATCCACCTAAATGCATGGTAGGCAAGTTCAAATACAAATCATTCAATTACTGTGAACAAGTCAATAACCTGATGACCTGTAATATCAACATCCCAGTAAAGAATTAATTGAATACTGCTATTACTCTGAACAAAATTAAGTGATACCAAAGGCAAAACTACTTAGAGAAAATAAACACTTCCCTATTCAAATCACATCTTTCTGACTAATTGTCTTGAACTGTCTAGAGAAGTAATCTAGGTTATAAGAGATGTTAAATCTTATTCTGAAGTGATTAAACATACCTGTCTGCTTCTTAACTTTGGCAATTATTTTTTATCTTGGCTTTTTTTCCCAGGATAGAAATGCTTCAACCTGAGCTTAGGTCTACGTTCTGTAAACATGAAAAACAAACAAACAAAAATCCTGTTAACCAGAAATCAGTCTTGTATATTCATGAAGGCTTTCCTTGACCACAGTAGCTGAGTAGTTTTGATGCTTCTATATATCATATAGATGATATCTAGAAAAAAACCCCCACAGTAGTATTAGTTTCTTGGTTTTACCCAAGCTGGCAACTAAGCACCACACATTTATGTCATGCTCAGGTCTCACAGTATCCAATACAATCTCATTGACCACCACCACTGTTACCATCCTTTGATATAATATGTAGATATAATTCTCTTAGTCTATGGACCACCCCTGTGAAATATCCATAAAAGTCCACAAAATGTCCACTGAGTTCATTTAGTCCACAGCTTCAGACTTCATCTGTTATGGTGGTCATTCAGGACGGGAGAAGTGGTGTGTTGCATGGAGTTCCTGGGCACTAAAGCCAGATCAGGTTGGAACACCTTTACACTTGCACGGCTTCTTGCAAAGCTTGTCCTCCGTTGGTTCAGGTGGTTCCTGCTATAGTAGGTCCTATAACATGCAATTTAGATCACAGTTTAGAACAATTTAAAAGTATATCCGTTACAGTTTCCAAACCCTGGTCCCTTTGGGCCATGTTATAGAGTTAAACATTGCAATCCCCTTGCTCCTAGCCTGGCTATCTATAAGGAATTCCTGTTATGGTAGTTCTCATAACATACAACTCAAATAATGGATTACTTTCACCCTGGATTAAATCACCTTGATGTACACCTTGGACCCCCATCCTTCTACATTACTCATGAAGTGCACACAGGTCATTGATGAAAAAGAATTCCAAGAATAAGTTTACACTTTCTGAGGAAGGAATAACCCAGACTGTTTTTCCCAACAAGTTCCTTAATATGTACACTTTCCACAGTGCACAGGGGTTTTCACTGGGCAGGGTCATGTCAACTGGCAGATCCTCTAGTGTTTACTAGCTAAGTGACTTCTGCTAAATGTGTATCTCAATGCTTGAATGTCCCAGTACCCCTTGCTCCCCGTGTAGTTTTTAACAGTCCATTGTATTGTTCAACTTTCCTGGATTCTGGTGCATGATAGGGAATGTGATACACCCAGTCAATGTCATCCTCCTTGACCCAGGTGTTTATGAGGTTGTTTCAGAAGTGAGTCTTATTGTCTGATTCAATTCTTTCAGAGTAAACTGCTGAAAGAAGTATCACCATAAAACTTGCTTTTTGAGGCCGAAGATAGAGTTCTTGTCAGTGGCATGAGTACCAGGCTATGTTTACACCATACAGTAATTTCTTCCACTATGGTAGTTTCCATAGTCGTGTGATACAATCAAACTTCCAGGCTTCCCCATATTGATATTTCAGACATCATCCTCTACCAAAAAGGCTTTAGTCACTTGGCTTGTTTGATTATGGTGCATTTTTGACATTCATAGATGACCGGTGCAATGGCACCAATGGTCAAGTCCACCCCTTAATCACAGGACTATTTGTATGTTGCATCCTTTCCTAAATGTCCTGATGTGTCATCGACCCATTGGGCTATAAATAACTCACCCTTATATTCCCAGTCCAGATCCACCTGAACCACTTCTGTTCTAGCAGCCTGGTGCACCTGCTCATTCTTTTGATATTCTTCAGTGTCATCACTCTTGGCTACGTGAGCATCTACACAACATAATTTTACAAACCAGGTTCTCTACCCAACCAGCAATATCTTGTCATATTTCAGCATTCCGGATGTGTTTACCTCTGCACTGCCAGCTGACCTACTTCCATTGCTGTAGCCACCCCCACAGAGTATTTGCCACCATCCATAGGTCAGTGTAGAGATAAAATACTGACCTTTTTTCTCATTCAGGAGTATCTACTAGCTGGATGACTTTCACTTCTGCAAACTGACTCATTTCACCTTTTCCTTCAGCAGTTTCATGGTATCATAGAATGGTGTAGTTGGAAGGATCTTTACAAGTCGTGTAGTCCAACTCCCCTGCAATAAGCAGGGACATCTTCAATTAGATCAGGTTGCTCAGAGCCCCATTCAAGATGACATTGAATGTTTCCAGGGATGGGGTGTTTTCCACATCTCATGGCAACCTGTTCCAGTGTTTCATCACCTTCCTTGTAAAAAATGTCTTCCTCCTCCTGTTCTTGTGATTGCTCTGCTGCAGAACAGGCTGCCTCTTCTGATTCTTTCTTCTGCTCCCTCTTAAGAGAAGCTTCTTCATCTCTTACTAAATGAGATGACTTCTGTTTCCATTGTTCATTTTTAGTTACAGTGGTAACTGATATAGTGTCTGGTTTAGCTATAGTATCTGTTGATATGTTTTACCTCTCTTCTCTCTGAGAGTGCTGCATAATATTGAGCAGCATTTTATAGACATTGGCCAGGGCCCAGCACTGTAGAACAAGTTGTGCTTCTTTGGAATAGCCATGACTTTTTTCTTCAAACATTCTACCATTTCATCCAACATAGATTGGCTGTAAGGAAGAAATTCTTCCCAGAGAGGGTGGTGAGGCACTGGAACAGGTTACCCAGAGCAGCTGTGGATGCCTCATCCCTGGAAGTGTTCAAGGCCAGGCTGGATGAGGCTTTGAGCAACCTGTTCTAGTGGAAGGTGTCCCTGTCCATGGCAGGGGGATTAGAACTGGATGGGCTTTAAGGTCCCTTCCAAGCCAAACCATTCTATTAGTCCATGATTCATTAGGATCCTGCAGTTGTTCATGGGTGAAGTTCCAGACCTTTGGAGGTGAGAAATGCATGCCCATATTCCCCCACGTGTCTTGCCACCCATGACATGTGGTGGGAAGCCTAGGTCATATTTCTAAATTGCTTGTTAACCTTAGACAAAATGGAAACAATATTAAAAAAAAATACAAATAGAAGTATCTTAAGTACTCAAGAATTTGTTCAAGATACTGAGAAGTTATTGTAACAAAGGAGAAGACATCACAGAAGAAGGTTGCAAAAGTGCCATTCTGTATTTCCTCTACAAAAAAACTCTCAAAGACGTATAATTGTTAATTGTCTCCATGAATTGTAGCCGAAGTACAGAAATGGATTCAGTACAGAGTCCAACTTAAAATTAAGCTCAAGGTCAGTGTTTTAATAGAAGATCTCCCAGGCAAAACATCACTAATCACTACAGAGCACAGTAAACTGCAAAAGCCAACCAATCTTTAATATGCACAGCAAAAATAGGAGTATGGCACAGATCACATAATCTAATATTGAGAACAGATGAATCATTATCATGACCTTCAACTGTTAACAGATATAAATCCATACTAATATGCTGTGGTAAATCTATCATTATCTCAAAGCCTTCAAGCCCCACGTTGGGTGCCAAAAACGACTGTCGTGGTTTAAGTCCAGCCAGCAACTCAGCACCACACAGCTACTCACTCACTTCCCCACCAGGAGGGGAGAGGGATGAGAATCAGAAAGGTAAAAGAGTAAAGTGGTGGGTTGAGATAAAACCAGTTTAATAATTGAAACTAAATAAAATAGTAATGAAAATAATGAAAATAATAACTAAATTGTAATGAAAAGGAAAATAACAAAGATAAATAAAACTCAAGAAAGACAAGTTGATGTAAATGAAAACAATTGCTCACGACCAACTGACCAATGCCCAGCCACATCCCTGAACAGTGGCACCCCCTGCCAACCTTGCCCTAGTTCTATTTCTGAGACTGACGTTGTATAGTATGAAATATCCCTCTGGTCAGTGCAGGTCACTTGTCCCGGCTGTGTCCCCTCTCAACTTCTTGTGCACCCACAACCTACTTGCTGGTGGGGTAGGGTGAGAAGCAGAAAAGGCCTTGACTCTGTGTAAGCACTGCTCAGTGATAGCTAAAACATCCCTGTGTTATATCAACACTGTTTTCTATGTTATCAATGCTGTTTTCAGCACAAATACAAAAAATAGCCCCATACTAGCTACCAGGAGAAAAATTCACTCTATCCCAGCCAAACCCAGCATAATTAGAAACATAAGAAAAAAGGAAAAAAGCCCAACCTTACCCATTTGTCCAAAATTGGCACTTATGTTTTAAATTTCCAAGTGACTGTTATTTATCTCATGACTACTCCTTCCTGAATTAGAAACAGAAACATTCATGAATGCTTTCAGCCCAAATTTGTCATATGATGTCAGCAGATCCTGCTTCAGTGGGAATAGAGATAAAATCATTTCAACTTCCTAGTGAATTAAAGTTTGTGATAACAGATTTTTGTCTTGAATTTGCCTTGCCTATTCAATTCTAGAAATTCCTGTTATACTGACTCTCTCCGTGATACCATACTTTTTTCCCCAATGATCAGACTCTATTGGATTTTTAGTTGCTATTATAATTTTGTGACTGATCTACTGAGAAATTTTAACTCCTCCCTACTAGGTCTGCTATTAATAAACCAGGAAGTTTGACATTGATGATCAACTAGATAATTACTTTTTAATGTGTGACTGGATTTTACAAATCTATTTGCCAAAACAGAGTACTAAAAGTTAGTGCACTCCTCATGAAGCTATCAGAATAAACATCCTTATTCAAAGGAGTCAGATTTTTCTGACCTGTTACTTCTGAAAGTCAGTCACATATTGTGGAGATCCATTCTTAGACACTCAATTCTGAAATATCAAATACCTTTTCCAAGTCATCAAAAGTTGGAACTAACTGCTCATGTCAATATAACACTGACTAAAGACATTAGTATATTTTAAAGGTGCCTTGAGGAAAAGAACTACAGAAGCCTAGCCTAAGGTTAAGAACTCATCTTAATCCTTTGAGTACTCCAACTGTGTAATGCTGACATGTACTTTTGTTTATCACTTAGTAATTTTTTTTTCTTTGTCTTCTTCTTGACAAAAAATTCAGGGTTGTCCTTTTGGCCCATGAGTTGAATAGTAATATCTGAGAACAAGATATAGCCATTTTGTTATGGAAGCAAAATCCACCCTCGAATTTTAATTCTTATCCTCTTAAAATTTGGATGAATCTGACTCAATATGTTAGCTGAGATCAGATTTATTCTTTACGAGTTTCCTAATCACTCCTCTTTACTGGTCTTTGGTTTACACTTTGTCTCTGGGATGGAATTAAACCAGAAGATGGGTCTTTAGTCCATAAATTCAGTTTACAGTTAGTGTGAAGTAACATAACTTTCATACCCAAAGTGTGTATGGTATGGATGTTAGGTCCTCAACACCAATTCATACCTATTGGGTCATATTGTGTAGACATTGATTGGAACAAATTTCAGTCTTTTTCTGACTGTGTATAGTTATGCAGCCACATATGTCTGTCAAGCACTAAACCAAGAAGCAACCAAAACAACCAATAATAAACTAAACCAACAGTACTGACTTAAGTCCATACATCATTATCAGATGGAGTTTTTTCTCACTAGGGTGCATCCCAAAACCAACTACCATCCCAACAGAAGGAGGAAACTACTTTAGTGTTCTACCCATAGTTATTTCTGAGGCAGGCTGGCATGAATCTAAAATTTATTCTTTTTCAAAATTCAAAGCCTTTCTGTTTTAAAAAAGATCAGTCTGCTGAGAAGGCTTAATGGAAGTGGGTGTGAGAATGGAAATGATGTTTTCATAATTACAAGTTTGCATAATAGCAATAAAATAAAGAATTCGAAACCATTTTAAATTACTCTGTTTCTAGAAGTATGTGTCCCTGACTAATAAACTCCTGTATGAACTTTCCAAAAAATAATTTCAGTAAGATTTTAGGACTGCAGCAGTAGACATATACATGAAATCTTGAGAGGACATTTGGGAACCTTTTTGTCTGCAGCAAGCCTTGAGGCCAGTTCTTGACTTCGGTGGACCATAGCCAGGTTAGACAGCCCCTGTCTGAATTGCACATAGAAGGGGAAATAGGCAGAAGATGAGGGAATAGACACTTCATAAAGAGTGATATTCATAATGTCAGATGTATTAAGTGTTTTATTATTTTCCTTAATACGTGAAAATTAGGAAAGCTATGGCAATTGGAGAATTTACTTAAATGGTGAAGAAGGAGAGCTCATAATCTTCTGAAATGCCCTTTGTTATCTGTAGACCAAGTATATCAGACTTTATGTGCAAAAAAATTATCTGCTCTTTCAAGTGGTTTCCATGTCACTCATTTTATTTAGTCTGTAACTAGTTGGAGGATAAACATTGAGCGAGTTCTGAACAGAAACGGTTGCAGGAAATGAAAACTACATGCTCAGTGTTTTTCTTTTAGAAGTAATTCTTCAAAATCAGATTTCCATGAAGTCTGATACATTCTCCTTTAAAAGCTGAATTGTAAGATATGTACAAAACAGGTAAGATGTGCTGATTTGAAAACTTGTATGTTGAAATCTTATGAGAAAAAGCTGTCAGTGCCTAGCAGTTCTAGACATCATTACAGAGTGCAGTAACACTTCTCAGCACTCAGCAGAGAGCTCCAGTCCTTGCCACAGAATTATATTAATTTATACCAATGGATAACTCAGAAAAAAGGATCTATGCTGGATCAGACTGGCATTCAGTCCAGCCCCACGCTAACATTAATATTACCTGACCATCAAACTGCAGATAAAGATGGTAAGAGGTGTATTTAATTAAATTAGAATGGAAATCCTTGGCAGTTCTTTTTAATGTAAAAAAATAGTGTTTTGTTTATTGCACTGCAGATTTTAAGCTCAGTTGAACAGCTTTTTCTAATCTCAACTAATGCCTTGATAATGTTTTTGAGAAGGCATACGTATCAGTTTGAAATCTGTCATGAAATTTATTGATGCTAATAGATATTTTTAGTATTAAAGGTTTTGTGAAATGAGCATTACTTTCCCCATATATTATTTACATAGAATCTAGGCTAAAGTGTTTAAAAGTCTGTTAAAGAAATAAGCTAAATATATAGCTAGCAGGTGAAAGTTTTTACTTGACAACAAATCTCTTTGTTTAAGCAGTATCACCCACTGAGCACGCATAGGATAACACCTGCCAAATAACATCACAAATGAAGAAGTATAGATATCATAAAACCTCAGAACAAAAGAAAAAGTCATACATCGATCCATTTTACTTAATTGGTGGCATTTTGTATACATAATGCATATATCAGTTATGAATGGCATAACGAAGCTTGCTTTGCATAAGACTTTCATCATCAAACTCAAGAAACTTCAGCAAGTTCATGTAGGTACTGGCAGAAAGTAGCTTGTCTACATATAGATCCTCCATCATGAATGCAAAATGCAGTATAACTACTTAAACCACAGAAAAGGTGGTTAAGAGTAGCTTGTTACAAACTTGTGTAGTTTGTTTTTCTTCGTCAGTGAAACTTTCTATACCTCTCCAGAATATTTTAATTACAGGATGGCCTGCTGTGTAGCCGCACAGGGGAAAGGGATAAAACAGGCTGGCTGGAGAGAAGCCTGGGTGTGGTATGCCAGTGTTTGAGGTATGGTGTGCTGGCAAGGACCTTTGGTCTACCATCTCAGTGGAAGTAGGGAATGGAGACCCATGTAGCAGCAAAGAAACAAGGATTGTTGATGTGCCAGAAACCAGGGAAGTGCCTGAGAATAGACATGTTAGATTTAGGGCTTCTCCCACCAAAAAGATAGCAGGATCAGTAGCCCAATTGAAGTGTATCTACACCAGTGCACACAGCATGGGCAACAAACAGCAGGAGCTGGACGCCATTGTCCAGCAGGAAAACTATGATAATAGCTGCCATCATAGAAACATGCTGAGACAAATCTCATAACTGGAGTGCTGCAATGGATGGCTATAAACTCTTCAGAAGGGACAGGCAAGGAAGGAGAGGCAATGGGTAGCCCTGTATGTCAAGAAGGGGTTTGATTGCCTAAAGATTAATGACGGTGACGATAAGGCTGTTTGTGTTTGAGAATCAGGGGGAAGGCCAACAAGGCAGGTATCATGATGAAAGTCTCTCTCAGTATGAGTGGACAGTGTGATGAGGTGGACAAGAAAGCCAATAGCAACTTGGCCTGCATCAGGAACATTGTGGTCAGCAGGACTAGGGAAGGGTTTGTCCCTCTGTACTGGGCACTGGTGAGGCTGCACCTCGAATCTTGTGTTCAGTTCTGGGCCCCTCACTACAAGAAAGACACTGAGGGTCTGGAGCGTGTCCAGTGAAGGGCAAAGAAGCTGGTGAAGCCTCTGGAGCACAAGTCCTGTGAGGAGAGGGCTGAGGTTGCTGGTGTTGTTCAGGCTGCAGAAGATGAGGCTCAGGGGAAACTTTCTCACTGTCTACAGTTACCTGAAAGGAGGATGCAGAGCGGTGGGTGTTGGTCTCTTCACAATGACAAGTGAAAGGACGAGAGGAAATGGCCTAAAGTTGCACCAGGGAAGGTTTAGATTGGATATTAAGAAAAATCTCTTCACAGAAAGGGTTGTCAGGCATTAGAACAGGCTGCCCAGGCAGGTGTTTGAGCCACCATCCCAGGCAGAATTCAAGAGGCATGTGGAAGAAGTACTCAGGAACATGGTTTAGTGATGACTGCAGTGTTAGGTTAACAGTTGTATTTCAGGATCTTAAAAGTGTTTTCCAACCTAAAAGATTCTACGATTCCATGAAATATAAAAGGCTTCAATAACAGGAGAGATAGAAAAAGCAAATAATGTGCATTTATATATGTGTGTTCAAAACTTTAACAAAATGTTGAATTAATCTTTCATTTTTTGAGCAATCTGATACTTCACTAATAACAAAATATGCCATATCTGAATGAGTAGGAGATGTGAAGTGGTGGGACATATATGTGCATCATAACATTTCTGGTTGTGAAAATGCAAAAAACTTCTTCCCTATTTGAAAATACTGTTAGATAATTCCAAAGAAAAGAAAATGTTTGGTTTTTTATAGAAGAGAATTATGGAAGCAAGAATGGAAGCAAGGATTTTTCTCTGTGTGTCTGGCTGTAAGAAAAGTACCGTAGTAATCTAACACCATTATTGCCATTGATCTCCTGTCCACAGCTTTGAACTAGACTTTTACAGTGGAACAGTGCTGCAGAAAATGATCATGACTACAGTCACAAAGTTAAAGTGGAGCTTTAGAGAGCAATATTTTTGCATGTCTTCAAATACTTAATAAGTCCACAATCCTTCTCTTCTGAATTTACTCTTTTCCTGACATGATTCCTGTAAATAAAGAATCCTTACTTGCCCTTGCAGTCATTGCCGAACCTTGCCTTGAAGCTGATGGGTTGTGTCTGTCATTTGCTCCTATTTGTTGACTGGAAGACTTAATTTCTCCAATCTTCTTCCACATAAATCTGGGGAAATTTCTCCAAATGTAGTTTAAGAGGATAAAGGAAGTCAAATAACCTGAACAAATGTAGTTAATCCAACTTAAAACATCACAGTATTGAAAAATATACAGAGAGCAACACAGTGACATTTAACTCTGTAGTGAGATAATAAATGTAAATGTATGTGAAAGTGAATTCATCAAATTATTTAAGCATATGAGATAAGGGAATTCAGATCAATACTGTTACTTCTGAATTGTTCTTATGCATGACTGCATGAATGTTATACCGCAGAAGCTGAACCAGACAACCCAGTGAACCCAATCATATTTCAGACCTAAAATTTCATAAGTCTATGATTCGTTGCTGGAGCTCTTAATACAAAGTAGACTTTGAAGAATTACCCACTTTTAGCTTGCTAGGGTTAGCAGAAAGAATGGTGAGCAATTTTGCATCAAGAATATCTATTTTTTCCAGATTTTTTTTTTTTTTTTTACACTTGAGAGTCAGTGCATCTGGCAACTCATTTAGGTAAAGGACAATTATTAATCACCTTCCTGTATTTCAGTTATGATATATGAAGTCTTTCACACTTGTGAGATTTCAAAAGTATTTAAAGCTTTTATCTTCCTCCTGCTAATTTAAAGTCTATTACAAATAGCTTTCTTGTGGAAACAGCCACCTGTGTTCATTTAGCAGCTCATGGTCACTCCAAAATTCATTACTCTGCTGCTGAATTTTTGTTTGCTTTCTTCTGGAAAAAGCCAGCATTAGATGCTTTTCAATTACTGTGCCCTTCAACTCAGTAAGGTTGGTTTGTTATGAATCTCTCCTTTTAGAAGTTAATCATGTTCTTAATCGGAGAACATCAGCCATTTCTCACTGTGTTGAAACTGAGAGAAGTCAAGAAATAAATGATAAGTCCAGAACTCAAAAGTACTCCATTTACAGGAATATAAAAGAGATGTGAGGGTGGAGAGTTTCATAATGACTCAGCTTATGATCCTTTACTCTCCTTCTAATATATCTATGTTATCTTTCCTGTCCTCCAGTTTTAAATTCTTGCACTCTTTGAAACCAATATTACTTTTCCACAGCTACAATGGTGTGAGGATATCACCTATGCTGTTTAAGTTTCTCTGCATTATGGGAGAAGTGACACTACAAGGTAGAAATTCTGGTATTTACCACAGCAAAGGATTGGAATAGCAAGCACTCTGGTCAAATATGTTATGGTTTCTGCAGTGGCAGAATCTCATATAATATTATTGCTCTTTACTTGTCAAATTCTCTGGGGTTTTTATGGAAACTTAAAGATTTTTTTTTTTTTTAAAATTTAAATTCATATGGAAAGCAGCCCAGATATACTCTGACACAGAACAATGCATGAGAAGAATATGTAAAGGCATTGGGTATAAGCAATCAGGTCATGATTGTTGCATTTTCTCAGAAATCTTGAAAATAAAAATATGTCTATCAAAGATAAGTTTGGTTGGTCATTTTGGGGTTGGTTTTTTTCCATAGGGATGGTCATTATGAATAGAGGTGGCAATGGTAGCAGAGTACTGAGAGGTAGAAGTCTGTTTCCTTTCTCTTTCAGAAGCAATATGACACATCTTAGGTAAATATTTGTCTTTTTCTTCATCTTAGGAAATAGGATGGCAAATAGGTGTTGTGTTTATAAAACATTACATGTTCATCCATTGGATATGGAAAAATAAGGATTCTTGTCTTACAGTATTGAAATGCCATACTTCAATAAAGACCTTGATGAGTCATATGGTATTTAGACTTTCACATATTTCAGTATGAATCAGAGTTGTCTAACCAGGATTTGTAAGATTAGTCCTCAAGACATTGTTTCCTTAAAAAAACAAAAGAATTTTATCATGGTCATAACAAAAAAGTGTTGTAGAGTATACTTACTGCCATAATTTTGTTTGTGTTAGAGTAACTTTATCATATTCTGTCCCCAGAAATCTTCCTTAGTGTCAAAGGTTTATAGTCTGCTATCTGAGTTTGTTTTGCAGTCTGGGAAATGCAAATGGTATCTTCTTTACATATATTCTTGCTCTGTTATGCTCTTGTTTCACAGTTATTCTATTTTAAGTAAATGTTCAAAAAAATAACAATCAAAATTTTCAAACATTTTCCCCATAATATTCTGCACAAAAGATTAGAAGAATAAAGGTGATAGAGATGACAAAAAAAAAAAAAAAAAAAAAAAAAGTGTGTGCTGGTTTTGGCTGGGATAGAGTGAATTTTTTCAACAGTACTTAGTGTGAGGAAATGCTTTGTATTTGTGCTGAAAACAGCCTTGATAACACAAGAATGTTTTAGCTATCACTGAGCAGGTCTTACACAGACTCAAGGCCTTTTCTGCTTCTCACACCACCCCACCAACAAGTAGACTGGGAGTGCACAAGATGTTGGGACAGCTGACCCCAACTGACCAAAGGGGTATTCCGTATGATATGTTATGCTCAACATATGTATCTGGGAGAAGAAGGAAGACAAGGACATTCAGTGGAATAATGCTTGTCTTCCCAAGTAACATTATGTGTGATTTCTTGAACTGATCTTTGCTTGCTCCATAATTAAAATCTGAAAAAACCCACCCCAGATTGGGTATATAAATAGGTATATTTCTCAATTAAATGTATCTGGAAGATATATGTGTAGGAGATCCATAGGAATGATAAAGAATGGTCAACATTTCAGTTGGCTGACTTTTTTTTTTTAGAATAAGTTGGTCTGTCAGCTTTATTTGGTCCAATCTAGACCAAATACCGGTTGTGAAAAATTTTCAGACATCGATCTGATAGGTAAGATGTTGTATGGTAGTGAAGTTGTTCATGTGATTCTGGCCCATTTTCAAATAGAAGTGAAGATAACCTGATACAAAACTTATGATGTCTAAATGTTTAATTTCCTACTTATACAAGAATAAATTTCATGTTCTTCTCAGCTCAGAATATGGACTGACTTCTTCCATAGGCACCAAAGGGTTTTAAGGAGAAACATTCACCTAGATGAGCTTTTATACCCATCTTCTGGTGAAAGAGAAGGAAATTTATGCATAGAAGGAATATGTTGGTGCAGGGCCATGTAATGCAAATTTTCATCTATATGAAGTCCCTTATAAGCTAGTATAAGTTAAGGCAAACTCTAGCTACTTAATATCTTATCTTGCCTAGAAAGAATACTTGAGTGTTCTTACAAAGCTAAAAATTCTGATCATGTATTTGACATAAAACTAGTTACCTGCTTCCGAATTTCTCAGAAATGAGATTATGCACATTAATTTCCAAGCAGTAATGCATTCAGCTGTCAAAAGGGCAAGGGAAGGTGCTCTGCCTCAGTTCACTGTCCTCAGCCAGCTGCCTAATGAAGCAGGAAACATATATCAGGTATATGAATGCAGTCGACAGTAGGCCCTTTTGCATCTGGTGAATGAGGTGGGCGGGGGACAGGGTATTGCCTCATCAGAAAAAGAAGTTCCACTATTTCATTCATTCTTTTTCTGGCATTTTGTAGTAGTGTATACGCTATTTGTTCTGAAGCTGTGCATTTAGTGACTCCAGTTAACAATTTTAAGTCCAGGTCAAACTGATGGCATGCAATTAAGTCAGTATTTATTGTGTCCCTCAAAACCTAACAGTCAACAGAATTTGAAAAATACGTCTCTAACAACATATATTTAATAACATGGTCCACTAACCATAATAAAGTTCAGCTTAAATGTTCCATACCTTCTTCTGTGGCTGATATTGAATTATTTCAGGTTCAGCTGTAAGTAAAACGCTGAAGCATTAGCCACATATATGCTATTTTAAAAAAGAATTATTATCTTAGCTGGTAAACACACTAAAATGATATGAAATTTCTCATGAATTTCTACTGAGAAAACACAAGATGGGTTAATTAAGATGAGCCTGAAAGGGGAATGAGTTCTCAGAGGAAACATGAATGGACCAACAAGTTGCTGAGTTAAATAAAGCAATGTCAAACACTCATACATCATGAGATCTACATTTCAGTGTCCACAAATGCAACACTCTGTTTTTGATATAACTAGGATGTATCTCTTTTTTGTCTTAAAAATACATGAATGTTGCTTTTGATGGAGTAAACCATATACAAGTACTTCTTTTATGTTACTTAGTAGCTTATAACTTTACTGTTCATAGGCTTGAAATTAAACATATATGTATATACTTCCAGGATGAAAGCTTATATGTTATAGGTAAAGTTCATATCAGCAGCGTTAACCTGAAGAATATGTTATCAAAATTATTCTTTGAATACTCACTCTATAATAATACTCAGTTATAATTTAAAAAATAGACAATGAGTTTGAAACAGTCACATCAAGTGAAAGGTAATGGTAGTCCTTATATCTATCTATACTTGCCTGAAATTACATTCTAAATACAGCTTTAGGCACCAGGCTAAGAAAACGTGTAGTCTAATGATCATGCAGTTATTCTGGCAAACTGGGTTCCATATCCAAAAAACCTGGTTGTTCTTAAATTAAATAGACTTTGTGTAAAAATCATACTGTGTTATGATGTGGAACTTTCTCTCATTTGCAAACGGATAATATATCATGGTACATATTTATCTTTTCCTTGGGGAAGAAAAAGCAGGATGAAATTCTAAATGTCTGATCAGCACAACCAGACAGACTCCAGTCTCACAGCCCTGTGCTGTACAATGCATTCAATGTAGCTTCTTTATCAACTGATAATTTTTTGAAAGACAACCAAATTTCTTCATTAAGTTATGTGATTTCTGTCCTGACCGTCACCTCAGTAAGTTAATAGGGTCAGTATGATAGGATAGCAAAGTGCATTTAGATGTCAGAAATGTTAAAGCAAAACAGGAAATGTATTGGTTATTTAAGAAAGTAGGTGGTTAGGCTTAACTTATCTTGTAGTCTTACTACCTATTTAAAGCAAGTAGTTCTGTTTTCATCAGTTATTTATTGAAACTTTAAAGTTTTCAGACACTGCTCTGCTTCTGACTTTTTGTCTTTTTTTCCTCTTTCAACTGCATCTTGATGTTGATGACCACTTAATATTAGCACCAGCTGAAGAGAAGACATATTAAGGTTAAGACTATATTTAGACTAAACTCCTGCTGTGATATTTTAAGGAGTATCCTGAAATGTCCATTGACCCAAAATTCTGATCAGTACAATCAGCAAAAAATTGTGACTTTTATTCCATTACATATTAAGACGCCTTGAGGTCAGGCAATTTTTTTCTGATTCCTTAACCGCTGCTTATTTACCAAGTCACACTACAGTTGGGTGGATTATTTGATCCTTATGCCTAATGCTACGTTGGTTAGTCTAGCTGGTGCTGACATTTGATTGAAATACAGCTCTGCCAGGAGCTGGAAAATCACATTTATTGGCATGGAGGACCAAGTGTAAGGTTTAGGGAAATTAGAGATTTCTGGTTGTCAAGGCAAATTATAGGTACATGAAAAGCACAACCTTATTTTATAACATAATTCTCCCTTTAGTCATAAACTATTACTATAATAATCAATAAACTGCTTCAGTTGCCCTTAAATCCTAATGCAATATGCATATGAACTGCACCAGCACTATTGAAGGGGATGAAAAATAAGTTAACTTTCATTTTTCAAAGTGCATTTTCTAATGCACTGCTATTTTTAGAAGTCCACACTAGGCACCTCTTGTTGTATAACCTGGCAGGCAGCTAAACACCACACAGCCGTTCGCTCATTCCCTGCCCCCTAGTGGAATAGGGATGAGAACGGGGGAGAAAAGGAGCAAAATTTGTGGGTTGAGATAAAGACATTTTTAAAAGGCAGAAAGGGAAGGGATGATGATGATGATGTTAATAATAATAATAAAAATATACAAAAAAGGTGACGCACAATGCAATTGCTCACCACCTGCTGTCTGATGCTCAGTTTGAGCAACAGCCCCCAGTCAGCTTTCCACCTGGTTTTTATATTCTGAACCTGATGTCATATGGTATGGAATATCCCTTTGGCCAGTTTGGGTCAGCTGTCTGTCCTGACTGTGTCATCTCCCATCTTCTTGTGCCTCTCCAGAGGTACTACAGCTGGTAGGGAAGTATGAGGAGCTGAAAAGTCCTGGACTTGCTGTAAACATTGCTTAGCAACAACTAAAACATCAGTGTGCTATTAACATTATTCTCATGCTAAATCCAAAACATAGCACTGTACCAGCTACTAGTAAGAAAATTAACTCTGTCCTAGGAGAAAACAGGACAGCACCAAAAGCAGCTCTATTATTAGAACTAGTGAAACACTTAGATATGACATGTATGCATACTTTTGGAGACATATATTGTATTCAGACGTCTAGACAGTGGTGACTGATGTCCAGCTCTGACCATATCACAGGACAAAGGACCCTCTGTGGGCTCCTTGTGAGCCAAACAGTGTGAGAAAGATGAATGTCTTTTCCAGTAAACATGTACCCTGTGATACACATCATGATGATGTGCATCATTTTCATTTAAATTCATCAAGATTATGTAAACCAGAGTGTAGCATTTTCGTACGTGCTTAAGTCAACAAATCATTTCATGATAAAATCATTTACTGGTAAAGATTGAAGAGAGAGATGGCTGGAGATTTTTGGCATGTGAGGGAGAGTTGATGAGCAAAACAAAAGGTGGTGGGGTTCATAATAATCATATGTTTGAAAGTAGTATTTCAACTAAACCATAACTTACAGACCCCACAGATCAAATCCTAAATAAAACTACATTTTTGACATGGTAAATTAAGAATAATGTCAAATGCCATCTGGCCTATCTGAAGTTTAGGAGATTATCAATATTTTGAAAGCTTGGAAATGTTGCCCTTCTCTAATAAATACATATTGTGCATTATAGTGAACAATTGAGGGTGATAATGATAATTAATTTGTCTTTTATTTTTTCACAGTGAAGCTTGTTATATCCCACTAGTCATGAAAAAAGGACTTGAAAGGGTTTAACTGAGCCAGGATGAGTAGTCCTTTGAGTAACTGGAAATGAAAGTTCATGGCTTTTCTGAAGAACTTTTTTTTTTCTCATCATAACCAGGAAAAAAATAGCCCTTCACATCTCCATTAGTTTTGCTAAAAAGTAGCACTTCTCCAGGTGACATTACCAAGTCATATTTAAAGTTCAGGTACTGTGTGGATTTTACTGTTAGAGATGCACAAACCAAATCTTCTGGTAATTTCCATGTGACTATAAAACTGTAACAACAATAACTTGTATGCATATCTTAAATGATAGGCTATAAAAATGCATTCCAACTATAAACATCTTTCAAGAACCCTTACACTTTTTTTGGTACTTTACACTGAAAAAGTTACTATAATTACTGCTTGGTTAAACACAAGCCAACTGATCTGTACCAGAACACCAAAGGTGTCATAACCTTCTGACAGCACTGAGATTTTACTGTGATCTTAAGCAGCTTTGAGGCAGCTGTATGCATGATGGTGTGCACACTGCATACACAATGACTGATGTTGAGTTTCTGAAGATGGCAGGTATTTCACATTTCTACTTTTAAAAATTACATAGGTCACAAAATTAGAAGTCATTACAATAGTACCTTCACTGCTTGTTCGTACCCTGAGTGTAGTCTCCAAAATCACAAAATAGACCTTTTTTTTGGTCCCCTCTCCTGCCTCTACATTGTTTTAGGAGTTTCTGTCCAAAGGAGTTTCATTCATTCACATTTTTGGTCATCTGTTGAATGTGCTTCTCCACTATTGGTGGTGGGTTCCTGTCTGAATTTACTCATTTATGAGTACAGAAAAAGTCTTTGGATCACAGCACTGCCAATTTACCTTTTTATTTAGTAATTATTCTGAAATATTCTGTTGACCATTCCATAATTAGGGATATAATATCCATTTCCTTTATATATATTCATATGGATATTTATATACAGTATTCACCAAGATAATTAGTACATAGTCCCAAGGCTGTTCCATGGGTAAGAAACACTGTACTTTCATTGAAATTTCTGAAGAGTTTACCGGGTTTGGTTTTTTTAGTTTTAATATTTTCTTAATTTTTACTGTATTTCTGTCATCTTTTAATTCCATGTTGAGATCAAAAATCATTAATTAGTAATGTTTTCATCAGAAAAAAATGGTTTTGAAAAATCTAAATATTTTGCGTTTTTTGATGAAATACATCTCTTCATCAAAGTGGCATTTAATTTCAAAGTTTTGTTAAAGTGTTTTTTATGGACTCTTATTTCTTAACATTCTTCCTCTAAAAGTAATTGCATTCTAAAGCAATTAAAAAGTTACAATTCACAGAGTATATTAAATGGTTGACTGAAAAGTAAAATCAATGCATGTACAAATCAAATTATCTGTAAGTCTGGTTACACTAACAAATACCTCTTGAGGTTGTTGTTGCTACTGCTATACTTTATTGGAGCTCAGAAGCTTCAGTCATTGACCAGACATTTTCCCATCATGACTCTCCTATACTGCAAAGGCTTGTGCTTTTGCTATGCTAACCTATAGTAAGTGGTCTTGCTGAAGTCCTTAGGGACTACTGATCATGCATTAGATTAAACAAATGGTGTTACTTTGCTTGGCTATTGCAATGTCTTATGGACCCCACAAACTGTATTTTATTGACTGTATTAGATGGTGGACTTGAGATACAAGTATGAAGAATTATATAAAGTCATATTGACAAAACCTCTGGAAAACAAACGGTTTTATCCAGGCAACATAATTCCCATGAAGCTTGTATCTAGCTCATTTCTTACACTGTGTTGCAGACAGCAACAGCCAATTTGTACATACAGTCAGAAAGTTATCTGTCACAGCAGCCTCATCAGACATATGCCCAGAGATATTTGATTTCTGCTGAGAAGTTCAGTAAGGAAGATATATGACACAGCTGTGAATTCTTTTTTTCCAGGTACTTTATTTCCAAGTGTGCGATGTGTTGATTTTATCTATGCGCATGGAAAATGTTAGGTGGGTGGTGAAGACTCAGCAAGGTAAAGTAGAAGGGATTGTAAGCAGCTCCATTGCTCATGGAGTTGATCTTCATCATTTGATCTAAGTGGTGTCTAGAGATGCAGAAGTCTCAACTCTGAGCTAGTGGTCCTCTATAACTATTTATTCAGGCCTTAAATTCTAACTGGTTGAAAATGATTTCTTCTCAGGTTTTCTAGGAGTCATGAATTATAAATGTTATCTTTGTGATCTCTCTGGAATACTCGCAGACTGATATATTGCACAGAATTTCATGTCTGGACTTGAGGCTGGCTATTATCCAGAAAGGTCTGTAATGATCTTCACATATCTATGAGCTTTATTCAGAAACATATGTTGACGAAAAACTTTTGCCAGCATGAACAAATGCACGTTCATCATTGTCGTGACACTTTCGTCTAAAAATATTATTTTCACAATGCAAAAAATTAAGTGGCTAAGGAAGGTCCAGTAAAATTAATATTCAGACTCATTTATATAATAAAAATAATAATTTTGAATCAATGGTTATTGTCCTGTGCAAAAGACTGTATTAAATTTGATGGTCCAAATCCTCAGATCATAACTGGTCTGAGCTCTACTCAAGTTAATACGTTCAGAAAGTTTTATATCAGATAAAGATCTACCCCAGAGGTTTACATACTTCAACAAAATCATTCTTTTTTGGCCCTTCAACTTATCTTCAAGGAAAGAATTTAATGGGGGCCTATTTACCACAAAACAGTGTATTCCAAGTCAAGGGCTACAATTTCAATGAAAAAAAAATAGTAAAATAAGAATAAGGTAATTTATTTTCTTAGAACCAAGACTTTTCCTTTGTTTTAGAAATATCTTTGTACTGAGTTGGCTCTTTGCTATTTGGGTAGAGTCACAGGGCATTAAAGGTAGATGAAGGGAAGTCTTGCAAGACAAATATGATTGGTTCTGTTCTGAGATATGGGATGAATGTCAAGGAAAGATTCTCAGCAGTGTGTGAGGTACTGGATTACAAATGCAAGAAAATAGATGAAGTATCTGTCTCTCCAGACATTCAAAATTAAACAGAACACCTGAAATTGTGCTTTGAGGTACAATTGATCATTACCAGGAAAATAGAATAAAAGATGCAGATTTATTTCACCTTAACTTCTTTGGTTTTTATGCTATGCTCTGTAGACATATTGCTGTAATAGTGCACTTTGTTAGAGTGCTGTTGGAAATTTTGACCCATTGAATTAATGCCTAATGCATTTACAATAAAGGAAGAAGTGTCATTAGTGTCCTTTGCCTCTACATGTATTCCTAAATATAAACTGCCTACTTCTTTCAGTTTTATTCAAGGTTTTAATGGCAAAAGCATCAGCGTGGTGAGTTGTAGACAAGTAGTATTTGTCCTTATCACTTGATTAAAACTGAATTTTGTTTAGCAGTTTTGTTCTTTAGTACTGTTGTTGCTTTAAAATTGGCCTGCCATGTTTCATTGTTTTAAAGTACAGGACTTGCTTTCTTGTTTTACACTATGAAGAAACATATGTATAGATACTTTTTCTGTTAAATTTCTTTACCTAATAGGAGTGGATTTTATTGTGTTAATACCTCTGGTTTGCTCATGTTGACCTTTTCTACATTTGAGATTAACTGATTTTAGAACTGGACATTTTAAGAGCTCAAGCCTTCCTCTGCTAGATAATTATATTTTAAATTGATCTCAGGGTCTGTAGTATGAAAACTTCAACCAATTGGTGTAAGCAACCAGCAATGATGGGTTGATTGCGGGGTCCACCTATTACTCTATTTTCCCTCTAGCAGGGATATATACTTTATTCTGGAGCAAACAGGTACTTGACCATTGCTAGTAGCTTAAGGCTATCAGGGAAGCAGGGCATCTCCCCCCTTGCCTGCAACAAGCTTGTGTAAAAATGTGTTATTGTTTAAGTATTGAGTTTTAATACTATTTTGGTTTGTATGGCTTCTAAGATGTCTCTGTGTCTGGGGGTGGAGGCACCCCTGGTCTGCACCAGGGAGGAGAGCTGAGCATGCCATGGCTATGCCCAGGATGAAGAGTGCCCCCCATGAAGTGGGGACACCTGCCTCTTCCATTTGTCCCCATGGGGAGAGGACTGCCATGGGGTCGAGCAGCACACTAGTCACACCAACTGCACATCTGAGTTCGAGCACCAGGTGATGCATTGCTCATCTACTGGCTGCACTTCTCCCCTCTTCATTTCTGTCCTTTCTGTGAGCTCATAGGACTTCTATTATCATCCAAAGGATGTCTCTTATTCATCCTAACCAATTAAAACTTATTTCCTTGAAAGCTGGGTTACTGCAGGTGTGCTTGGAAGTAATGTACGGCAAAGCTGCTTTTTCTCTTTCCTTGGTACATTTTTTATTACTGTTTTTAGGGGAAGAAGGAATTGGATTTTGCAGGAAGTCATGACCTTTGTCTGCAAGAACTTCCATCTGAATTTTAAGATGATGCAATACTGACAGTGTCTAAAAGTAGAACGCAAGGACGGGCAGAAGTGAGGGCGAGAGGGATAGTGATTTATTAATCCATTTCAGCCTACTTGCAACACATCTTAGGATACTGAAAGGAATTTTGAATGAGACAAAAGACAGGGTCAATACTACACTCTGCAACCCTTTAAACTAGAAGACTAGGAATTTCCATAACTACTGTCTGCTGCTGGATAGGTTAAAACACAGAGAAAAAGTGTCAGCCATACAATTAAAATATTGAAACAAAAATGATATAGTGAATCACTTCTGCAAAAACTGCATTAATGCATATACTTACCAGATAACTGCTCCCCACAAGAATCATAAAAAGGACTGGATAGCTGTTATGCTCATAAGATTTAGAGAACAATGTAAGTAGTCTTTTAAAAGTGTTAAGTGGTTTGTTTAACTAGAAAAGCTGTTGTGGGAATTATATAATGCAGACTCAAAAGGAGTGTTTCTTTGATAAGAGCATTGGACAGCAGGGCTCATATTATTTAATTATATGCATGATTTATAGATGAATTTTGATGAATGTACTTGTTTCTCTCTGACTTAATGTTTCTGAGTATTCACTTGTTGTCAATTCTTCTGAGATGTTTTTTGTAGTACACACTTTACAGGAGGCCTAAAGCCTGTGTGATAACATAATGAGCATGTGTTTTTGCAAGTGCCTGATCCTTGTCATTGGGACTGCTGCATGTGGTTAACCTGCTTTTGCCAAACCATATTTGATAAACTGGAAGAGAACAAAAACAGGAAAGAAGGAACAAAACCAACATTTTAACCAAAAATATTTTGGACATTCTTTGTGAAACAGTCAAGAGAGAGACCTTGGGGTTCTCTGACATAATAAACATGTTCATCTGAAAAAGCATATACTTCAGGAAAGTGTGACATTAAAAACAGTACATTGATATGAGTAGAGATTATGCCTCAGTATATGATTGTGTGCTGAACTGACCTGTCTCAAATAAAAAACAACCACTGAATCCTATTCAAAAAGGTCTTTTGATAGTAGTAAGCCTTGTGGTATGAAAGAGTGGAGATATTTTGTCCAGCAAGATTAACAGAGTTACTAGAAATCGAAGAAAATTCTCCAGGCTTCCAGCCTTCTTATGGAGATACCGTTTGAGTGTCAAATTGTTTCTCCTCTTCCCAAGAATGGACTTTGCTTTCTTTAGGTGAACAATCATTGCAGTAATCTGTTAAGTGGAAGATTGTCTAGCAAATACAGTCTTGTTAGACAGGACAGTTTATATTGTGCTATTTCTTAACACAGGGGTTGTTCATAAAATGTCACATAAATATGAAGGAAAATGTTTGAAACCTAAAATCAGAGTGAATGTTCTTTGAAACAAGTATGCAACTATTCAACTGGAATGAGCTGTACTGTAGCTTTATCACTCTTGCAAAACATTTCTTTTCATTTAGACAGTAAGAGCAAACAGATGCTTCAACTTCTATTGTTCAGCAAAATAAATGAAATAATTTGAGATTAAGGAAAAAATGCAGGGACCTGGAATTAGAAATACTCATATGAATTTTTAAAGTTTGATGACATTACAAGAATTAGCGTCCAATACTAGAAGAATGTAGAAGAATTTAACAATGAGCAAGCAGTCTCTCTGTTTGTCTGACTCTGAAGCATGCATTGACTCCATAAATATGTGAAGCGTTCATGCATCACAGAGCCATAAGATAATGGAATATAAATTCCCTGCAACAGTAGTCTGCCATTAAAACTAATCCTCAAAAATAAGGAACATTTCTGATAGATAGCATTACTGCCATACAGGTGGTACACAGAAAATAAATCCATGTTAGAACATCAATACATTGTAAATTAAATTATTTATTAATTAGGTAATGCTAGAATCAAAATAGAGGTTGCCTTCATTTATGTTCATTCTGTTTATGCATTCTAATCCCATTTTACTTTTGTTGTTTTCCCTTTATATGTAACACAGGGTTTATGCAGAATGCACAGTGCTGCCTTAATGAGCACCGCTGTGTAACATTCAGCTTAACACCCTCTTACCTCTACAGTGGCCAAACTGATCATCCTCATGGACTTTTCTTTGGGGCTTATCATATTCACAGATGAATGGTTCATAAACAGTAATGTCTGTGTTCTGACAACGCTATGATAAAATGCTTTATTTTTATCTTTTCTAAAAAGATGGGGACTGATAGGCACAGAAGTTATTGTCTAAAGAACTATTACTTTTAAGTTTTTTAGCATGAAGTGCTTGGGATTTATCTTGTCTTTCTCTAATATTGCATAGCATTCACATATTCCACAACAGCTCACATTGACTCCATGAGCAGCCATGAGTTCACAGCAGCTCTATAACTTAGGCCACAGATGTCTTAAGTCAGACACTGAGAAAATAAGGAACATAAAATTATAGTGATCTTCATAAACAACCCTCAATACATGTTTACTGCTTCCTGCCATGAACGAACCAGGGGACCAGTGTTCAAGACCCTCCTTCATTGCCCAGTCATTCTTACATCATGTTTTATCCTTAGACCTGATCCCTTTTGTATGATCAGGTGTTTGTTTCCACTGGGATTCACTGGAAAAAGTACCCCAAGTACATGATTTTAATATACAAAAGAGGATGAATTAAGTTTGCAAATGTAGTCATGATTCTGGATCTTCCCACATGTGATGAATTTAATTTTACCTGGTTAGGAATATTCTTTCGATACAAATTTTATGTGTGCATGCATGCATGCCTGTGTGAAATTTCTTCAGTTTTAATTTCTGTTTGTTGGTGTGTTTTTTTCTTTTTAATAAAATAATTTTTTTTTTAATAAACTAAATTGTGCTGACAGCCATGTGAATCATCAACACTGTTGAGGCTTTTGATCCGCCACATAAATTTCTGTCTCCTGAGGTAATAGGGTAGTTGATGAAGCAGTAGGCTGTAATTTCTCATGAAAGGATAAAACTGTTGGAAAATTACATAGAAAAAAACAAGACTCTGAACTCTGTTCCTGCTTGTGGAGTGAGCATGTACTGGGGACTGAATTTCATACCCAACTCTTTCTTTCCCAAGACCCTTGTGCTCTTCTCCAAATCTTTGCCCTGGTCTCATTCTCATTGCTTCACTGGTTTCTACTGTCTCCATAGGTGCCTCATGATAGCTCCCGTTTCCTTATCCAGACACTCATACTTTTTCTTCTCCCAGCTTCTGGTTCTTCACTGCTTCCATCGTTTCATCTTTCCCCTTTTCTACCTAATTATCATGTGCACCTCATATCCTCACCTCAGCTTCTCCCTATCTTTTGAACAACATTGGGTGCTAGCACGTCTCTGGCTTTAACTTCTCATTTCAGTCACTGCAGCTAATGGCTCCTCCATTCCCCTTTGCCCACCCACAGGTCTAACACTCGTCTTTTCCATGGACAGGCCAATCAGCTTCTTACCCCACTCCTGTGACACCTACAAAGAGTGTCACTGGGATCACAGGAGTCACAGCCTCTTCTCTAGGGTTAAGTGCACCTGTTGAACAGTAATGCTGGGACATAGATTTAGGGGGATAGTTTCCAAAAAAAACCTGCTAATGGAAAGCAAGGGTGCTGAAAATTCAAACTGGGTCTCTTCATCCCTGGGGAAGCACAAAGCATAAACTGTGTGCAGACTGCCTTTACCAAAGGGAAATTTGGAGCAGATTTTACCCAAAACATCAGAAAGAATTTCTGTGACTGGGAGAGGGTCCCCCACTAAATTTCAAGTCTTACCAGAGTATAATGTGGGAACCACATATAAAAAAAGCCCCAACCCCTAACATTTCAAGATGAATTAACAGTATGGTTTTCCTTGGTCTTATTCTCTGAAATGATAAAAAGTCTTCACAAAAGATAATGAAAACAAGCCTAATACCTAGAACCCATATGGAAAGTCTCAACACTTCAGATCTAATGAATTTGCAAGTTACTGGAAAATGGGTCTAAGAATGAAAAATGTTGGTCTGCTTTAATAATGAAAAATGTTTTCAATTGCACTGGATAAATGTAGTAATTCTTAATTAGAGAAAATGGGCTATCAAGCTAATACACTTCTGTGTGGGTCTCTTCCATTAAGAAGTATTATAAATACAGAAAATACTCCAGTCATCTAATTCTTTCTAACAGAAGGCTATCTCTGCTCTCCTCTGTGATAATCAAATATGACAGTTGGTCTTGAGGTCTGAACTGTTGTATTGAAGTTATGTGGGGAATAACAGTAATGCAGCATTCAGAAATTGTCCCAAGATTTTGAATAAAGCAACCAAACTTTTGTAAATAAAAGTATACAAAACTGAAATGAAAGGTTCATTCTAGGAGAAAACTGACAAATATTAACACCATAATTCCTACTTTTGGCCAGCAAAGTTGTTTTGATTCTTAATTTATATTAAAACCAGAATTCTTCCTAGCCTCCTTCAAACAGTTTATCTGAAGTAGGGAAAATCTTGAGAATGTATGTTAACAGTAGATAGCTATGAATTTAATATACACAACAATCTGTTAAATAAGAAAGTGTCAGTCTAGCTAGTGGCATTTCAGAGACTTTTTTATTAATGAAATTTCTAAGTGCAAAAGTTTTCAAAGCCAGTATGAAAATAATAAATGCTATGTGCTTTTTACATAGCAACAATAGGACCCAGAATATGATATGCATCAGTCAATCATTTCTCTTTCACATTTCAAAATGATACTATATGTCTGATAAGGGGAAATAATTTGATCTTTAAAAAACATATTTATTTGCAGGTCAGGTGGGACATACAAATTTTTTCTATATATCAACAAGAAGGCACCACGGTCTGCCTTTTAACAGGGGAGTACACTTGAAGTTCTAGTAAGACTGATACTTTAAAAACTTGTAAGATTGTTTTGTAAAAACATCCATTTAAGTTACCAAATAAAAAGTTGCACAAAAATAATGAAAAAAAAAAAAGATGATTATCCACTCTGCCATCATTAGAGGAAGTCAATTTTCAGTTAGACCAACAGAGTTTTGAATTGAAGTAATTAAATTTGAGGTTGTGACACATTGCTGTCATTTCAGTGAAATCCTCCTACACTTCCCTGTCACAGGTTTATTCAGACAGTAAAAGTTGGATGAGTGTATATTTTCTGTTAATATACTGAATTATTTTCGATCTCAGCTGCTCTGAGATGATTTTACAGCAATTTCTTAGCAATGTCATATTTTCAAACTTTGTATTAGAAATGTCAATTGAAATTTGCTTTAAACACATAAAAATAGCTACCAGCAAAACTTTTTCTGTTTTTTCCTTTCCTCTGAAAATTTTAATAACTGAAGCATAAGCTCTTGAGAAAAGTAAACAATTAAAAAAAAATCAAGAAATTATTTTACTAATTTCCTGTTCCATCATATTTTTATTGGAAACAATATTATCTCTCTTAAATTCACAGAACAGCAGAACAGTGTTATGAAGAGAGGAAAAAAAGGGTGTGCTGCTTAACCTACCTTCTCCAAACCAATCTCTATCAGATTAAAAGTATTAGAAGACATCACAGACACCTTAAGAAAATATTTCACAGTCGTGTTTTCCACTGAACAACCTCTTTAGTGATTCATTGAGAAATCCACTGGACACCCTCAGGTGGCTAGGCTCCCTGGCCCCCATGAAGGCAAACTGGACTCCCAGGTGCCTCAGTTCCCGACTGCTTGATGTCTGAAAGACAGGTGAAATTGCAGGTGAAACAGTCATTGATCTTTGTCATCTACTTACAGACCTCTGGGAAATGAAAACTGTCAATACCTACTGTTTGTAGGTGTGTGACACAGTAAAACCCCCAAGCTTTTCCCTGAGTGTGCATCTTATGCCTACAAATTCTTTCAGTTTGCTTGAAAGAAGAGACAGTAGCACAGAACAGCTGGAAGGACACATTTGTAGGAAAGGTACCAGTGGACTCAAGGGTTGAACATCTTGGAAAAAAGATTTAAAAAGTGTGTGGGCTTTTTTTTAAGCCAGTTTCTGTTTCAGGTTCATTAGCATAAAACCATAGTGACCCAGATGACTTCAGTGGAATTAATTCAGATTTGTTGTTCTCCCCAGTTATTATGAACACAGAAATTATGTACTATGGGTATGGTAAATAGCTCAAGATGTCATGATGACCATTTCCCACTCAAAATCAGGATGTTACATCAAATCAGAGCTTTGTTTTGGTTAGTTTTGTTTGGTTTTAAAGCACTAAGGATTGAAACTGAACATTTTTCCTTGACATTCATTTCCAGTCATTCTGTGCCTTTTCAAACTTAATCTCAATCTCCCTTCTTCGATTTCAGCTCATTATTCTCTATTCTTCCCATACATGAGAAGAAAAAGAGTTTATTATCTTCCTCTTTATAACTAGTTTATAGACATTTGCAGACTGATGTCCTCTGTCACATTGCTTTTGATCAGTGACATTTTCCAGACCATTGCTGTTTTTTAGTACTCATCTTTGGTCTCTCAACAATTGATCCATATCTTTCTGAAATGCAGCATCCAAACCCCAATGCTTTGGAAAGCAGCAGATACAAAGAACATCTGAAGAATTACTTAATGTCCTATAAACAAGACTGCTCTTACTACATTTTGCAAGTATTTGTCTTCTATAACAGTGTGACAAAGCTGATTTATGTGCAGCTTTACAATACTTATGTCCTTCTTCCTTGAGCAGTTATTTGAACAGCCATCCTGCATCCTCACTTCGAATCCTTATATGCTGAAGGTATTTTGAAAATAGGTATTCCCCATTTTCCAGGCTGGATCTCCAATTAAAAACATTTGAATTACTATCCTGAGGTCCTGTGTACATGCAGCCCCTCCTTCTTGGAGTCATTTGTGAATTTAGCAAGCTTATTCTCTATTTGTCATTCAGAAATGAAAATCTGAATTTTACAAGACACTGGATAGATCATTGTGGAAACCTATGCAATATATTTCTTGTGCTTATATTTTCTAAGAATTTTAAAATGAAAATAAACAAATTTCTAAATAGTTTCAATAAGCAATTTGCAATTAATTGATCAAAGTAGTATATGGTAGAAAATTTGTTCTTTCTATATTATGTAATGATTGAATCATATTTTAGATATTGGATCAAATTTCTCCCTTATCATGTAGTTACTCTATAGTGGTTACATCAATAAACTTACTACATGTGAATCATAAAAACCAAGAAGTTACCTGGTGCCAAATGTATTTTCATAACTTAGACATATTTTTTGTGCTTTTATAATAACACTTTGTCTTCATATACTGTTTTTCATCACTGACTCAGCCACCAATAAAACAGTTTAATCATGTCTCTTTGCAGATGACAAAGCTGACGCACCCAAGAGGTTTGCTCCAGCTCCTTGGTGAAATAAGGATATATACTCTTGTTTCCTGAAATGAAGTCTCAGACAGTGTCTGTGCATAATGTATATAGTAAGAATTTCTGGGCATGTTTTTCTGCAGTAATGTTATTTCTGCTAACAAAAAAAGATATAAAGATTAATTAAATTACCATTCAAAGCTTTCCCATTTTTTTCATTATCATCAAAAGAAGTAAAACAAGACAATTTCCCAAACACTGCCCTTACTTTTTTTTTTTTTTTTTAACTTTTTTTAGATAAAAGATTGTTAGGAAGCAATTTTCAGAGTCCCTGGGAACCTCAAACATCCCAGTTAGTTTTTTGGTATTTCTCTGATTTGTTTCATTTGTACATATATTTTTTTCTTTTGCACATTCATCTCTAACTATACATTTTGGTCATTAAAACAAAACAAACATGCTAAGTAAGACTGTTATCTCCATCTTCATCTCATCTTCTTGCTTGTGATAGAGACATATATTTATGCTCTTCTAGTGCTCACTTACTTACCTTTAGTGTCAATATTCTGATGAGCCATGTAACTCTGATCATGCATTCAGTGTTATGTTTCTTCACTGTTTTATGCTTTAAGAAATTTACATACTACATGTCAGTGAGGCTACTTAGACATTAAAAAATGTGAAGATAATCAGTAGCATGGTATATTGCACTGGCCAGACTTAATATCTTTTCTTGGTCTGGCATACAGTGACATTTGCTGAAATAAAGGTGTTTTCATATTCCCCTAAATGGAAGGCAAGTTAGGACTGAAAGAATATTTTTCCCCTATCAAGAGAGTTCCAGCACATCTTGCTTCTTACTTCCTTGTGTACTCACGTTCTTTCGTTAGAGACCTGTGCTTATCAAAACATGATGCTAACATAGTTGTTTTCTCCTTTGGGCCTATAAGTGAAAACATTACTGTACTTTTCAACCATGTTCTTGTTAACAGCACACTGACATTTTTGTCTTTAATTTTGCTTATATCAGCTGCATTATTCTGTGTGCTATCACAGCCTTGTTTGTTACCCTTGAAAATTAGACTGGAGAGTGTTTCTTTCACATGTAATCTGCAGTTGTAACTGAGGTGAGGAGAGGAAAGAATACAGTTTATGTGGGATTGAGTGCACCCTCAGGAAGTTTGCTGATGACACCAAGCTGTGTGGTGCGGTCGACACACTGGAGGGAAGGGATGCCATACAGAGGGACCTTGACAGGCTGGAGAGGTGGGCCACTGCCAACCTCATGGAGTTCAACAAGGCCAAGGGCAAGGTCCTGCCCATGGGTCAGGGCAATCCCAAGCACAAGTACAGGCTGGGCGGAGAATGGATAGAAAGCAGCCCTGAGGAGAAGGACTTGGGTGTACTGGTGGGTGAAAAGCTGGACATGAACCAGCAGTGAGTGCTGGCAGCCCAGAAAGGCAGCTGTATCTTAGGCTGTAACAAGAGAAGGGCAGCCAGCAGGTCAAGGGAGAGGATTCTCCCCCTCTACTCTGTTCTCGTACAACCCCACTTGGAGTACTGCGTCCAGCTCTGGGGACCCCAACATAAGAAGGATATAGGCCAGTTGGAGTGTGTCCAGAGGAGGCCATGAAGATGCTCAGAGGACTGGAGCACCTCTGCTATGGGGACAGGCTGAGAGAGTTGGGCTTGTTCAGCCTGGAGAAGAGAAGGCTCCGGGGAGACCTTATTGCAGCAGTACCTAAAAGGCCCTACAAGAAAGCTGTAAGGAGACTTTTTACAAGGACATGAAGTGACAGGACAAGAGTCAATGGGTTTAAATTGAAAGAGGTTAGATTTAAATTCAGTGTAAGGAAGAAACTCTTCACAGAGAGAGAGGTGAGACACTGAAACAGGTTTCCCAGAGAAGCTGTGGATGTCCCATCCCTGGAAATGTTCAAGGCCAGTCTGCATGAGGCTTTGAGCAACCTGGTCTAGTGGAAGGTGTCCCTGCCCATGGCAGGGGGCTTGGGACTAGGTGATCTTTAATGTCCCTTCCAACCCGACCCATCCGATTGTGCTGGGTTCAGTCAGGAAAGGGTTAACTCCCTTTACTCTGGTTGCCAGGGAACTATGTTGCTGGATGCTAAGAGAAAACATTGATAAGGCCTCAGCTGGTGCTGGGGATGGTCTGTACTGGACTCAAGGTCTTTTGTCCACTTCGGATGCTGTAGCTGACCCAGACTGACCAAGGAAACATTTTATTCCATAGTATGTCATGTTCCGGCCTCTTGGGGTGGGGAAGGGGGTCCAGTAGCCATTACTCTTCCCTTCTCTCTCTCCCTTACTCCCTTGCTCATCTCTCCGGGCAACTTGCTAACCCTCCTGGGTTAGCTGCTTTGCCAACCCCTGTGCTGGCTCCTTCGTGTGGGAGCTGGTGGGTTGTTTAGAGTTTTCTGGCCGTGTTATTGCTGATAGGGTTCGCTCGGAATCTGCTGCGTCAATTGCTGGGCTCTGGCCTTCAGACCACGTCTCTCGGGCTGTGATCGCTCTCGGGCTGTGGTTCTTGGGCTCTCTGGGTCTGATTTTCATCCCTCAACATCTGGGTGTGCATTGGTCAGTGGATGGTGGGAAATTGTATCATATTGTATATATTGTACCATATGTTTTATTTTCTAATATTTTAATTATTTAGTAGCAGTAGTATCTGTATATATTGATTTAGATTTAATTAGTAAATAGTTCCTATCTTGGTTTTATGAGCTTCCTTATTACTTTTTCCTCTAATTCTTCCCCTCCACTGGAGGAGGGGAGGGGGATTTGTGAGAGCGGCTTCGTGGTATTTTGCTAGCCGGAGTTAAACCATGACACCTATATTCTATGATTGTATGTCCAAAGTCAAACCAACAAACTGAAGCAACAATGGATGGATGATTTCAGTTTTTCAAATAAAAGCCAGGTTTCTCCTGGCTTTACTTACATGGGAGACTTGTGTAGGTACTGAGATGTCATGGAGACATCAATGGGTCTGCTGAGGAGAAAGGAAATATATGATATGATTCATAAACTATATGTTGGGCATTTTTAATAGAACTCATAAACCAGTCTTTCTTATGAAATGGTATGGGTAACATATAAAGTATGTATCATGCTTAACTTCTCAGAATAAATATGGATTTGATAAATTAGTTTGTAGTAGAATTGAGGAAATTCTTATGTCACCTAAATTAAAAAGCATTCAGAAATAAATTTCCCTCATTCTCACACAAATATAAACCACATACACTTTATCTTTTCTCCTGTCCACGTAGTTTTTGAACAAGCTGCTTGTAGAGTTGAAAATCCTTTGGAAGCCCTAGATAAAGAGAAGCCCACAGCTCCAAAACTTTTAAGGCTTAAAATTTAGTGCTAATTTACATAAAAGTATTGAGTTTTAATTCTGAAAATTACACCTCAGAAGCTTATGGTGTAGCCCTCCTAGTCTCTAATTGCACTCCAAGGCATTTCATTTAAGGTACTTTTTGCTCGATGAATTTATTTTTCTAAGCAGAAAGAGGAGACAGGTATGCTGAGTGAAAAGATGAAGTAGGATCTGTTTTGGATTCTGGAAGACTCTTTGAAAATATAATTGATTTACTTTAAAGTAATACCTTTATTCACTGTGGATTTCATTCTCTCCCTTGCATGCTCCTAAGCCTCTCTGCTTCTCCTACAGGGCAAATAAATACAGAGCAGGATTCATTTTCTTTCTTTAATTACAATAATAAGTTACAATAGATTCTGAGCACTGTCTACAACTCCCTTTGAAGTCTGTTAAGAAAACAGGTCCTCGTCATTTCTCAAAACTTCATGTTTTGATAAAATACAAACCCAAATTATCCGACTAGTATTAATAGGGGACAATTATAGGACACATTATGTTTTTTCTTTCCTTTTTACATCCATTGTTGCTGACAATATTTCTAGTGTCCTCTGCCTCAAGCTAAGATTTGAGTTTAGTTTATGTATGAAGAGATTTTAAAGTCCAACTGCTCTTTTGCTTTGGAATACCCTAGGCAAACTGCATATTAGTTTTCTTTATCTTGTTGGTTTTCTTTTTTTTTTTTCTTCCTAGTTTCTGCTTTCATACAGTGACTATGTACTAAGTATTTGTGAGACTTCTCTGTTCTTCTGAAACATCCTCAGTGCCAAGGTTCTTGATGTGGTGTTGCTGGTGTGCATATGCCAGAGGTGAGCTGCAGTGTATCACAGGGCTGTTCAGCTGGTGTCTGATAAGCCTGGACCAACCCCAGTGTAGCTCTGCCTGCAGACTAAGTTGTTTTCTGCCATCACATAATACAAAAACATATCTGCTGCCTGGGTCTGGCATAAATGGTTATAAAGGAGTCAAGTTATGTCAATAAATTGGGCAGATGTTGTATATTATGTTTATATGAATTTTGATTATTTTTAATACTACCCACTGTATTGTTTGTGGTTTACTGGTGTGTATTATTCTGTAAATTGTAGTTTTCAAGTTTTCATTTGCACGCCCCCAAAACTTTTTAGGAATCTTACCACCATCTTTAAAGTGAAGAAAAGAACCATTTTTATCCAGCTGCCATCCACATTTCATTTGCTGGTAACAAATCTTTATTAGGAGACTGAAATATCTTGTGATTAAAATACTGACCTGAAACTCTGAAAAACATATTCCATTACACAGCTCAATCACAGACTTCCTTTGCAGCCCTGGGCTTCAGTTTCATTCTGCTGTGTCTACAAAATTAAAACAGTATTTCCTTTCCCCAAACTGGTGTTAAGAGGATATATATTTATATTTACATGGATTAAGAAAACATGAAAAGAGGGAAGAGAAGGAAGAATAAGAAGGAAGAAAGAAGGAGGCCTATTCATGGCTCAATATGATGCTGTTATTGCATGCTTTCTGTATGCAGAGGTAATATTTTAACAGATCTGTTTCTTTCTCATTCCAGTGTACAGTTGTATCCTTTTTATATAATACAGGACAAAGGATTAATAAGACTCCTCCTCTCTTCCTAATACTTTTTGAAAGATTCTTAAAATAATAATCAACATGCTGCTTAAATACTTAACTCCTACACCCACTCAAATTGTTCATAAAATGCTTGCATGTGAGGCACACATTTCTTTAGAAAGCGTCAGCTATACATAACAAGAGTCTTGATTAGGTTGTATTTTCCCATATACAAGGTAATGATGTCTTATTTTATTACACTGTATTGGGTTTGTGTGGCAAGGTTTTCATAGTGGAGGAGGGCCTTACCCATTACATACACTTATACTATAAAAAACTGGAGCTTGACCATCAGAATGCTTATTCCTCTGCAGGAAATAACCTTCAGATGTATGTATATAGCAGAGGAGGAGTGATTAATGTCAGATCATTGTGTATGCTTATAGCCTGAAATTTTCATGATGTTCCTTGTTGTGTAGCACATGCTTGATCATTCATGGTCGTTCTTCCAGGAGTATGTCCTGGTACCTGCGGCTGGTGAAAAGGCTGAAAAAAAGGTCAAGATTTTGCTCTGCAAGTGTCCTCTAAATCTTGTGAAGGTTCATACCTGTTCCAGTGGGATTTGTGGGTCAATAAAATACATCAAGCCATACATACTCTAATACATTTTAGCCATTCTGACAGAATGCATTTTTCAGACATTCCCCTAAGTACCTACAGTCAGATCAGATCGGTTTATCTTTGCGTAAATTCTGTACAGTCCTTCACGGAATAAGTATGAGCATTCATGCAGGGGCTGTAATAATATCCCATTCTCTCTCTGTACTTCTCAAACTGCCTAAATCCCAAGCCTACACCTTCGGGCAAAGCTCCAAACCAATGCTGAGCTCTGTGCTATTTCCAGTGTATTCCCTCAAGCGTTTGTGGTGCAGACAATGCAGACAAGGACAGCTGGGGCACTCAAGGGAGCCCAAGAACATGAATACAGATAGGAATCTTCCCCAGTGTAATAGTTATGTACTTCCAAAATGTTAAAAGTCACCACCTTTGCAATGTGAATACTTCTCGAAAGCATTTTGTATCACAAAGGAAATACAATGAAAGTTACTGTATTGCTTGCCTTATTAACTGGAGCTTCCACAAGCTAGAAGATAACAGTATATAATGCATGGACACGAAGAAAGGAAATGCAAAACTTCTAGTTTGGACTACTACTTTTGTTTTTCTTTTTATTATAGTGTTTACAACTCATTGGGATGGGATAAATGGGTATTAAATCTGTGTGTGAACACATAGATTTCTACTTGCAGTCAAGGTACATTAAAAGAAAAGGCAATTTGCTCCTGCTGCTGTTTGCCTCTTGCATGCTCAAGTGAAGAGTTGCTGTTAGAATCAATATCGATTACCCATCTAAACATTTTTGCACTTACTGTGAGTAGCTTAGGAGATATTTCAGCAGTAAAACTGAGGGTCTTCTATGGACAGAGTAATTTGCAACAGACCAGCAGACTCTGTTTGGGGTTTGTTATTTGAATCGCATTGCTTTTGGGCACTGGAAATTAGCACAGTGCTAGTGGTGATGGTGGGAAGGTGGATCTTGCATTTGTCTAGAAGAATTTTAAAGGCTGATGGGTATCCCTGCTAGGTTGTAACTGCCAACCTATATTTCTGTTTATCTTTTTTAAATTACAAAGTTTTAAATTTCAAATCTTATAAAACATATTATGTTTACACTGTCTGTGGTGTCCTCATGAATTAAAAGCACAGGGTACAGTCATCTGCTCATTCATCCCTCAGAATTGATGAGTCCTGCACTGGGATTATGATCACTGATACTATCCCAGTACAGTGGCAGCAAGTGGCAGGATCTTAGGAAGCAGCTCAGGAAGGCACTCCACAAATCTATTATGTTCATCCTACTACTAGCTTGTGAAATTGTTGCTGGTTCACAAGCTTTTGGGAGTTGACTGCTCTCTCTCCACTTTTCCTGAAATGTCTGTATGGCACATGAGGTTCCCTGATGGTAGTTTTGCTTTACTTAACTACTCTTTTTACCTCCTTAGAAATAACCTTGGACTCTAGAGCTAATTTTTTCTGATTAAGCTGAACTGTTTGAGTTCTTGGACCTGACAGCTAGCTCACAACTAATGCTTCTGTGAAATTATTAGCATTCTTCTTGACACATTTGGCATGTGGCGATAAACAGACTCAACTTCTAGGGCTGGTTTTATTCAGTATTTTTAATCAGTGACCTGGATGCAGGAGTTGAATATACCATTAGTAAGTTTGCTGATGATACCAAACTGTGAGGTGCTGTTGACTCTCTTGAGGGAAAAGAAGCCTTGCAAATGGACAGATTGGAGCTTTTGGCAATCATCAATGCCATGAAAATTAACAAGTCCAAATGCCAGATTCTGCAACTAGGACAGACTAATGCCAGGCACAAATACAAACTGGGAGAGGCGTGGGTGGAGAGCAGCCTTGCAGAAAGTTCGACAGCAGGATCAACATGAGCAAGCAGTGTGCCCTGTCAGAGAAGAGAGTAAACTACATCCTGGGGTGCATCAAACACAGTATAACCAGTCAGTCAGAAGAGGTGATTATCCAGCTGTATTTAGCATTGGTGTGACCCCACCTGGAGTACTGCGTGCAGTTCTGGGCCCCACAATTTAAGAAGGATGTGAAGGTCATTGAATGTGTCCAGAGGAGGGCAACAAAGCTGGCAAAGGGGCTGGGAATGATGTCCTATGAGGAGTGACTAAGGACTTTGAGATTGTCTAGTTTGGAGAAAAGGAGGATGAGGAGTGACCTCATTGCTCTCCACAGCTTCCTGAGGAAGGGGAGAGGGAGGTGCTGTCCTTGTCTCCCTGGGATTCAGTGGAAGGACACGTGGGAGTGGTTCAAAGCTGTACCAGAGGAGGTTTAGACTGGACATTGGGAAGCCCTTCTTTACTGATAGGGTGGTCAAACACTGGAACAGGCTTCCTGAAGAGATTGTCCAAGCCCCATGCTTGTCAGTGTTTCAGAAGCATTTGAACAAAGCCCTTAATAACATGCATTGAATTTTGGTCAGTCCTGAAGAGGTCAAGCAGTTGGACTAGATGACCATTGTAGATCCCTTCCAACTGAAATAGTATTCTATTCTATTCTATTCTATTCTATTCTATTCTATTCTATTCTATTCTATTCTATTCTATTCTATTCTATTTGCACTCTGGGCATGGGATACCAGGGGTTAGCATGGGTTAGCGACTATCACAACAGTCAGTTCCTCCAGAATGAATTTGCTAGGAAGAAAAGAAACTTCATCTGCATGGATATGAGCTGTGCCTTGCCATATGGTCCCAGACCCAAAGAAAGGTTTCTTGGCCATTCTACCAATGAGTATAGATATAGCTGGGAGGTTGCATAAAAGGGAGAGGAAAATCATGGCTCTACAAATCCACATTGTCCAGGTTAACAGGTAATAAATTGAACAGAAGCAAAAACTAAATTATAGGGAGCCAGAGAGAAAATAATAGAAATGAAGAGCAGATAAACATCTCTGACTACGAAGAATAGTAAACAAGAATTATAGATAGACTGACCTATATATATTTTATATATATGAAAATTATTTGCAGCTGTTGGTCCCATGTGTTCACTACATAATTAAGTAAAACTTAACTGAGTATTGGTTTATTGTCAAAGTTCAAAGGTTAACAGGTAAGTTTCAATAATACATGAGGTTAGGAAGTAGCTTTTTATCTCCAGAACATTTATGAAAAGGTGTGTTATTTTTTGTCCTAAAAGTAGGGTGAAAAGTAAAAATGGTAAAAAATTACAAAGAAACAAATTGTGTGTGTGTGAGCACTAATCAAATTATTTCTCTTAGATAATAAAAAAATATTTTAACTTTTATGTCAGTAACATCTTGCTTTAATATTTTTTAGTAAGTATGTTCAAAGTGAAAATTCCATAAGAAAGCTGATTTGCATGTGGATTTTCAGTTGAAACTTTTTTCCCCAATTAAAACATCACTCATAATTTCCTACAAACGTGTATTTCCATCACAAGTCATTTTTGGAAGAGAATTGTTTGGCCTAAAATCTCCTAGCCATAGGGCTTCCTAGTATATTCAATCCTATAAAAGCATCTACTGAGGGGATCTTATGACTCATTTTGGTGTCCCATACTGTAACTTAGGACATGTTTTTTTTCCAAGGAGGTCTGAGAGGATGGACAATATATGGAGGAGCCAGTCAGGCTCTGAGCTGGAACAAGAGGATTTTTTTTTTTTTTTTTTAATGAAGACCCTTAAAAGGGTAAAAATATAAATCTGGCATGAAGAAAACAACATTGAAAAAGTTCTCCTTGACAGTGACAGCACCTAGTGATTTGACTTTTGAAAACAGTTCTGGAAAAGCACTGCTTTGAATTGCAATATATAATCTTTCAGTGATATAAGTTTTGTCACTTAATTTAAATCACTCCTCAGGCTTTCAGAATATCTCTTAAATAGAGTCATCCCTTATTCCCTGTGCATGCCTAAGCATGTTAAAAACTTCAGATGGAAAGAAGTGATTCTACTGAGCAAGGAAAAATCGTGGACAATAAATTACCTGGAGATCTCCTGGGTCTTGTAAAGGTAGAAGCAATATCTGCTGTCAGTACAACTTTCTTGCCTCTTCCACCTTCTCAGAAGATATATGAGCATCTTAGATGACACGGGCACGTTGTTCACCCAAGGTCTCAGCTGTTGTTAGTAGTTTGTATCAGGAGACAAAGTAACAATTTGTGGAACACATTTGCTGTGAGGTACATGCAAGCGCTTAGACTTGCAGATTCCATTAATAGTTACAGAAGATGTAGGTGGTGCTCCCCACACACCCAACCTATTTTTTTTAAATATATCAATAGAACAAATAATTATCATAGATCTACGTAGCAGCTAAGAAGTGATTGCAAGGACTTATACAGAGCTCCAGATTATGAAAAACAGTCAACTATTTTGTAACTACACATTTATTCATAAGGGGAGAAGAAAAAATATGAGCTCCAACTACAGTGACAGCACAGTGATTTTATACCCATTATGTCTCGACATGTAGAAAAGTTAATACTGAAATTAAAAGCTTGCACTGATTTTTTTGTTTTAAGCCATCACTGGGATTTGTGTTATAGATGTTGTAAAGATTTTCCAGTGATTCCATTTGAGCTGCTTTGGAGGGTATTTTGGTATTCTGCAATTCTAACATATATGTAATCCACAGCTGTGTGATACACCTCTGGTGAAATCAGATATTTGATTCCTTTAGACAAATAAACCTTGTCAGTCCTCTTGGATTTGCAGATAAAGTTCCTGAAGGAGAGGTACATTTTTCCAATTCTTTATGACAAAAATTTAAGTTACTGACTCTAAATATGTTTTTCTTTTCTAGATTCTGGGGAACATGTGAAGTAAGTAGTCGCAGTTATTCCATGGACTTGTAGACATACAGTTAAAAAGCACTTTTGCAGAGAGAAAGAAGTTCTGTCTCCCAGAACTCTACTTACTAATGTGTGTAAACAAAATAACAGATGAAAAAAACTTCTTTGAACATGATCCTTTAATGTCAGAGAAGTTTGCATTTGCTGAGAATCCAGGTATGATATCATTGTCTTATGGAATTCAGAAGATTCAAAGGAAAAAAACTCTTCACATAGAATTGATTGGTTGCTCAACAACACCCAACAGGTATGGCTACTTACCCGTAGACAATGAAAATAGGTTTGAATATTGACTTTTTTTCCATTTACAGTTGTAAATTGAGTAGATTATGAGTATTTCTGTATATAGTAATAAAAAATATTTTCCATTTAAGCAGAAACACACAGACATATTTTTAATGTCTATATGATAGATAATGTAACTCTTCTTCAATTTCAGTTCTTTGTGTAGTTACTGTATATTTAGTAAAGAGATTGTGGCTGGACAGTAAGAAGGTGCAGTGCTGGAAGTCCCTGGAGATGGAATCCATGCACATGTGACATCTTTTCTTGTCTCCTACACTCAGAGTGAAGTGACATCCTGTGGAGACTGCTCATGTGCCCTCAGGGAAGCCACATACTATTTTAGGAGAAATATTTTAAGTGGTCCAAGTGAAGAAAAACAGTAGAGGAGTCCATAACAAAAGCAAAGTTGCTGCTAAGAGGAGCAAGGGGCAAATAATCAGGGCTCTGAGTGCATGGAAATAGAATATTTTCTAGGGGCACAAAAAAAAAAAAAAAAAAAAAGCAATAGTTTTTCTGCAAATAAGGAAACACCTGCTTTGGATGGACTGAATTTAAGACTAAGGGAGAGGACGGGACCTTCACTGACATAGTCAGTATAGGAGAGATTTCTTTTCAACCTGTCCTTTCCAGCAGATCTGAGGTGTTTCTCTTATAAAGGTGAATTGTTTTAGTTTCTGCTGAAAAAAGTGGATTAAAACATGTGGTTGGTGTGTTCCAGACCTTCCTTCAGAGCCAACTTAGAGTCTAACCATAGTTAGGAAAACCTGACATTTTAGGTAACTGAAATGAAACAGACTTTTCCTCAGCCAGGGTGTTTCTTTGCTTTGACAACTTTCTAGAAGTAAATTAATTTTAAACAAAAGTAAAGTTTTTCCTCTCTGTTTTTAATCCAACTCTATGAGCCTTATGGGAGAATCTTGCCTTGTCCTCTCTTGTTCTGGCAACAGAAAACATATAAGCAAAAGGAGTAATCCCAGCTGAAACTGGTTGCTAGTTCATCTACGGCCACATGGCTGATCACAAAATCTTTAAAAATCAAGTAGTCATTTTTATGTGCAATTAATTTTTACACAAGTAGTGCTATATTAAACAACAGAGAAAATGGTGAAAACAACTTTTCCATCATGTGTATTTAAATTTTACTGTAGCTTTGACCCAGCAGTCTGCTTCTGTTTTTGTTAGTAAATCAGATGATGAATTGTGTATAGTAACTGTCTAGAGCAATTTTAGGCCTTAATATTTGAGATGGATTCAGTCTTTACACATAAAATACCACAGAGAAATCTGAATGAAACTCTGCACATCTATGTACATCTATTTAGTTGGAGTAAATTGTCTCAAAATCCCTTGATAACGTTGTTTATTACTCTGCTAGATCATTTGATGTAAATAACCACTTGTGCAATTTCTCTTTGATGAGATAGCTGGTAGCTAGTAGTTTTGAAGCTGTGGGCAGGACGAATGGATGAAACATCTGGTCCCTTGTCTCTCAGAATAGTTGGCAAATCAAAGCATTCTCACTACATTTAAAGTGCCTCATGGATTGCCACTGTGCATTTGGATCAAAATAAATACATGTATTCAAGAAACATTTTTTTTGTTAAAACAGTTGTGTTTTAAAAAATTGGTTACTGGGGTACATTGCTATCGTCTCAAGTTCCTACATTTTTCTCCACTCCTGCTCACGCTGTGAAGGATTTGCACTGCACTTATAGGCTCTTTTGTGTACATTGCCCTGTATTTACACTCCTTCGTTGAGGACCTTCAGAAGTGTCTCCATGTAATTTTGGAACTTAAGAACATGAAACAGAGGTGGAAAGTAAAGCAGCATCTACACTTCAGACCTGTACATCACTCTTCTCTAAATGTCTAACCTGGTGGCCTTGGGACAATCTAGTAGTAAGTGCTACATTCAGTCTAGAAAAGGGGAACATCTCTGATAGATGATTTGGGCAGAAATATGAAATGTTTTCAGGCATATCACAAACCTTGCAAATAACATGGAGGATAGATTTTTCTTTGAAAGAGAATAATAGATTGACCTAAAAGAGTCCTTGGGGTTTATTTAAGATACTCTGAATATAACAGCTGAGATTACATGCACAAAGAAACTTCATTTAGTTTTGCACAGTATATATATCTTTAAGCTTCAATATGTACAAGAGAATGGTATTTTTAGCAGGACACTTAAAATGCATTGTGCTATTTTTGTCTGCTCTTACCAAGGGTTAGAACATACATATTTTTATCATTAATTTATATGGAAGTTTTAAAAATTTCAGTTATAAATATTTTCAGTGTTTAATTTGAGAATAATGTTTTTTCAACCTTACTAAGGAAATTTTCCTATAGGATAAGGAAGAAAAAAATAGGTTTTATTCTGTTAAAGAAGTATAACTCAGTTTATTGTGAACAATCACAAATAACCTTAAGCAGTGCATATATATCACTTTTACACATATCACAAAGAGGTGAAGTTTTATTGGGTAAATATGAGAGCTATAAAGTTTGCAATGAGACCTACATTTGTTCTCTAAGTGGTGACTGAACTCTAAATTCCTCATAGCTGTATTTGCTGTATTTTTTTCAGACTTTTCTTCTCCAGTCAGTGCTTTCTGTTCAGTGAGTTAAATGTTTACTAAATATTTTGTAAGAATAGTTCACTACCCATTTTAATGTGGAAATTACATCTAATCTGCATATGAATGAAAGCATAACAGATAATGAGCCATATAAATGGCCAACTTTTGCTTTTATCTTTGATTTAACCACTCTTTTGGTTCCTATTGTACTGTAACTCAAGGATGTCATTGACAGTTACAATTTTTGCCTTTCACACTCTGAGTTTCAATACCACAGCAGTGAACACTGTAGACATTATCTGTAGGTTTTTGCAACAGAAAATAATTACAGGACATGTCATAAGTCAAGAGTAGAAAACTATGATAGATAGTGGTGTCACAAAATGGAAGTTGTTGGTTTGTGGGTTTTATTCTTTTTGTTTGTTTGTTTGTTTGTTTTTCCACACACTACTGAAATACAGGATAGAGATAGCTAAACAAACTTTTAACTAGCTTTTGTGTCTGCTGCTTGCAGTCTAACCACAGCTGTACGAAATTCAGTCTCATTCATAGATCAGATCAGATAATTTGTGCTATGGATATTTTCCTATGGATAGGCAAGCTAGCTAAAAATAAGCTAAAATAAGCTCTTCTCGATCTTTTCTACATTATAAGTATTGTGTAGACACCCTTCGCAACATAAATTGAGGAAGGTTTTGACTATGTGATCTGCTTCATCCTATGTACACCAGAAATGCACCACTCTCTTGGGAGATGACACATTTTACTGAGGTTGTACAAAGTTTTTTCCATGGTCCTTCATCTGTTAAGGTTTCAAACTCAGTCATCTAACTTGTGTAAGGAGACAAATTTAATACCTTGGAAATGACTTAACAAGCCAAACTTAAAGTCAGTCTAAAGTATCTGTAGGGCTAGTCACCAACAGCACATTTGAAAGTCTTGTAAGAATAGATTTTGAATTTATGTGGTTTAGGGCTTTTTTAGCTCTGTGAGAAAAAACTACTGATGAAGAATATACCTATATATATTTTTTAAGACATATTGTGGTGACCTGAAAGACCATTTCATATCTCTGGTACCCAAAAGGAAATTCTGATATGGAGATAGCGGTCTGCATTCTATATCCAGAGAAATTAAAAATGCAGGGTGGAAGAAACAATCTTAATGAAATGGAAAATTCAGAAAATATATTCAGCAATTCAGCGGTGTTCGATTTCTGTTTGGCATGACATTGAAATGTGCTTGTCTAAAGTGCTGTGCTGCCTCACAGATGTCTCAGAACACTTGTCGTGGGCCTGTGTGCTCCTTCTGAAGATAATCCCTCTGTCACTAGGTAGGGATGATACAGCCATGACACACTGGTTGTTCAGGCCAAAGAAAAAATACAAGTCATCTTGTCAAATATAGACAATTGAAGAAGTCCATCATAAAAATAATATAATCACAAAATTCCTTAATAACACCTTCTTTAATTTATCATAATGTGATCTATCTATTCCCTGTAACTTTGTGTTCAGATCTCAAGTACTCCCAAGGAAAGCCTAAACTCCTCTCAAGATACACACAGACATCATATGGCTACCATTTCAGTTCACCACAGGAAAGCCAGGATCAGCTATTTGCAGAGCAGAGCCTGTAAAATCAGTTATGTGAGCGCAGATGAACATTTGGCAGGTGTTCTTGTCTGACTTGGGCAATTTGGCTTCAGATCTGGGTGAGAGCACAGCCTGGACCATTAGCTCAAAACTGCAACTGGCAGGAAGCAGCGAGGGCACCCAGCAGGCATCTGCAGCCCCTGAGGAACCAGGACCGATGTTTCTGCGTTTCTGTCTTGCACTTGTAGATCACCTCAGTGTCACAGTGAGAGATCCTTTGAGGAGCCCCAGTGTTGAGTCAAGACACACTGCAGCACCTGCAGCTCGCACAAGTATTCCAGTCAGCAGTATGGCGAGGACAGGTTCATGTCAGACTATCTAAACCAAAGCAATGTCACTTGGAATGACACATAATGTTAGAATATACAATTTCATAGTCTTCAATGTAACATGCAGTTTGTTTACACTATGCTTAAAAATTACTTTGAAAAGAATCTGGCACAGTATTTCTGCCCCCTTCTGTAGCCTAAAAAACACATATGCATTTTGGTAAAAAAATCCAAGGACTGTGGCTGTGTGGTTTTTCATTACAACTCCAATAAAAGTTCTGTATTTTTTTGTTGTTCATAGTACACGCTAGTAAAAGGGATGTGACTAGGCAGAAGGCTTTTCACTGCTGCTTAGATGCTATGTGGATATGGCCCAGTCTCTCTATCTCCTTGTGCATCTATTGCCTTTAATTTTGACCTCTCTCCTTCTTGTGTATACATTTAGTAAGCTGTTTATGGCTCCCATTGTGATCCTATGATGCTGAACAGGATTCACCTCTGATCTCAGTTAGGGCATTTGGGCACTATTGTAATACACACAGTAGTGTGTGTCACTTGCAAGATGAAGTGTGATGTTCTGCAGTCTAGCCTGGTAGTAACTGGCATAATAAAGAAAAATGGCCATACTCTGTACAGCAAATGTTTTTCAGCACTAGCACATAGGATGGCAAGTAATCCAGACAGGAGTTAATATGGGCAGCCTGTAAGTGATGGACCGTAGTGAAGTTTCAGTAATGCCATGACGATTTTATGAAAGCCATTACAAGGCATTATGGTATTGATCTGCATTGAAAAAACTCAGCAAGATTCTTTAAAAGAATGACATTTCTGTATTTTTATTCACATTACTACAATACTTCCTGAATTTATTTTATCTTTTCATTAGTGACTGTGGATAGACCGATGATTTTTATGCATCTTCAACACTGATTTTGCTCTCAGTAAGGAGACAGATGCAGAAATATTTTTAAAGGACTGAGTGAAATGAAATCTGAAATGAAATAATGATCCTTTGAAACTCCTGTTTTCTTCAATGTGGAAAGGATTTTGTCTTGGGGTAGGAATACACGTGGAAAGTCTCTGGTAATTCAAATAGGTTAGTTATTTTGGTAGAGCCACAGAAAATATAGAATAAGTAGAATGACTAAGAGTTGATTACATCTAGGACATAGAAACTCAAAGCCTTTCTTCAGCTATTGACTTCTGTTGCAGAATTTTGAAAAATTACAGTTCACTACATGTCTAACATCTTTTTAGGGAGGAAATCAATGGCTCCAGGCCAAATCCGAGCAGCAGAAAGCAGTACTCTGCATAGGTATTCACAATTGGCCTAAACCGCTTAGGCTGGGGCATAGTGGTAGCAATGTCAAAAAAAAACCTGCTTAAAGGTTAAAGAGAAATCTATCTTCCTCTGACCATGTGTAACATATCAAAGCTCAACCATTTGAAAAGATACTTCAGATACAAATATGTGTTTGGGGTGGTTAATTCTGCCTTGTAAATCGGTGGGTGTGTAACATGGAGGTCAATGCAACATCTTAAGCCTGGCATTAGGAGAACAAATAAAGAAAAGATTGCTTGAAATTAAAATGTCATTTCAATATTTTATATAAATTTTCCTTAAATTCTCAATAGGGGTGTGAGGAGTACATGCAGTAAGGCTTATACCCCCATAGATATGATGTGCAAGAAGAGAGAGGACACAGTAAATAAAGTAGTTGTCCATGATAGGATCTGTTTTGTGACGTTTAGGTGAATTGAGACACATTGTTAATGACTTTCTGTTTGTTTGTTTAATATAAAATGGAATTCATGTGTTTCTTCCTCCCTTCCATCCTCACCCCACCCAAACTCGGGAAATTTTCTTTGGCTGTTGAGACACATACATTTGGACATCGTGAGAGAGAGATTTCAGAATATCTCATTAATCAGGGGTAGCGCATTACTATACTGCCTAGAAGCAAACTAGTGAAAAACATAGTTATGAAAGTCACAGTACATTTACTTAGTGTCTATTTACTTCAGGAAGAACATTACTTCTAGTAGCAGATGACTTATCCCTTCATGTTTACTCATTTCTGATTTCTGATACAAGGAAACTAATTGTTTTTTTGCATATTTCCCATTGCCATTTCTTTATTCCCCTCTAGTGTAAATGGGAAGACAAAGAGTTTCTCAAAAAAGACTTCCCTACGTCTCTTATGTCTTATGTTATGCCTTGCAGATAACCAAACTGGCATTGAATTAAAAGCCTTCTATAGTTCTTTACTCCCTAGAGTATGTGGAAGACAAAAGACAATCTTGCTTTTAAAAGATAAGAACACTGTATATGTTTTCTAAACCACCTAGAGGATTCCACAGGAGCTATGTACTAGAGTAATGCAGAATTAAAACCTCTAGAATCTTTTAAATACCTTTTAATAATAATAATAATAATAGTAATAATAACAATTACAATAATTTTAATCTAACCCTAAGGATCTTGCCCCTGGTTGTGGCTATGGAATTTTAAAGGAAGAGTTACACTGCAAAACCTGTAGATGGTATTTCTTTTATTATTTGAAGCTTGGTTTACTGCAGGTTTAACACAGTATCTGTCATGAATTTTCATTTTACACTAAAAAAGCTGCACCATAATAGAATATCAGTAAATCCCAGGGCTTTTATGGTCATAAATTATTTTTACATATTGTACTTCTAATGTGCGATACCTTATTTTTCCTTCAATCTCTTTTTCTTACAGAGGACCATATACTGTTATACATCCTAAGTAATTGTGCAGTGCTTAAAAATGAGAGAGTAGGCATTCAGCTAATTGTTACCTCTTGAATACTTTAGAACTTATTAATTGTAAACAGTCCTGTGTAGCAAAGTCAGAAGAAACACTTTATTGACTGATGTCCGGCATACAATACTGGAGAATCATTTCCATGCATAAAGGCAACATAAAATGATATCTCTATTCTAGAGTAATACATTACATTTTTTGCTCTCATAGGAAAAACAATCCCTCCCTCCTCACCCATTGCACCAATTATTTTGGGTTTTCAAATTATTTTGAAATTCTTGAGCTAGGTTTTCTTCCTGATGGTATTGTACAAGTTACAGTCTTTAGCTGACACTTCCTTTCTTTATTGGTAAACCGTGAAAACGAATCATAAAATCTAACAGGAGTATGACACCATCTGGTCTTGATGAGTTTCAGTATCCTGCAATGAGGCTGTATAACACTTTCTTCCCTCTTAAGTGGGAATATGATATCTGTGTTGCACCAGAAGGTGTTCTGGGCTCAAATGCGCAGACCGTGAACAGAACTGGCTGCTGCCTTTCCATAAATTTGGTGGGTTCTTTGTAGGGAAGAGCTGGGGGTAACTAAGAAGTATTTTAAATTTGCTATTGCAGATGTAAGCACTACAACTCTCTGGCAGTTACAAACAACAAATAAAAATATTCTGCCTCAGCATATTAAGTTTATCTTTTGCACATTAAATGAGAAATGATCCATGACTCTGCAACCCTAAAGCTGGATATCAGCAGTATTCCAAGAAGGGAAGGATCACACAGAGGTGTCAGCTGTAGATAACATTAAACATTTTTTTTCTTTATTTTAAGGCAAGACTCCTTATTTTAAGGAGTGCTCCCTCAATATTCCAATGCTCTTTCTAAAGGAGTAGTCTTTGTCTAAAGTCATGATTCCAGTTTATAAAACTGTCCTTAGGACTGTCTCAATAATCACATGTACAGTGTTCTTAATGGCAAATCTTAACTTTCATAGAGTCATCAGATTTTTGTTTTAGTTTAAATCAAATAATACAATAAACCAAAGTAAAGATTGGTTTAACTGGGATAGGAGATGCAGAGGATGAAGAAGTCACCATGTTATTAGGTCAAATGATGTGGCAGTGATGCATGAAGTAGAAGCTAAACGTGCCAGTTTGTACATGCTAGGACTACTGACCTGTACTAAATTTGTATGTGTTCTCATTTAGAAGATTTGTTATACTTTGTCAAGAATGATTGCTAATAATGTGTTTAACCCTTCAGTCTGATGCTGACTGAAGAGTAAGTAGGGAAATAATAAGGGCACATACCTTTGTGAGAATAAGGCTACCTGGTTGCAGACCATAATTTCAGCACTCTTCTACAGTGTGGAAGCTAACAGTTCAAACCACTGTATGTTCCTCACACTTTATAACAGTGTCCTATAATGTAAAGATAAGACATATTCTGTTTTTCTTCTGGAGAGAAAATATTCACTTGGCAAGGATATTCAGAATTAGCAATAATAAATGTAAAAAACCCCACAAACTCACAAGCAAAGACTTTTAGAAGACCTGCAAGTACTTATCTCAATAAATTAACATTGCCACTCTACTTGCCAAGGTTAGAATAATGCTTTTAAGTGCAGGCAGATTTCTTGTCTTCCTCTGGTCTCATTTCTTGTCAATTCCATTGAGGAAGTTAGTAATCCCTAACCAGGAGACAGGGATCTAGATCAGATTAACTACTGACCTGATCCAGTATGGCATACGTATCTGTACACTCCCTATACACTCTTGTCTTTGTAGCAGTAACTTCACATCTTTTTTATGGGCCCAGATACACTTACTTGAAATTTGTATGATGTAAACACTTTGAAAATGTAAAGTAGACAAATATATAGTTGATATGGAGAAGACTTTGTAAGAAAACTGGAGCAAACTAAGCTTCCTAGGAATTTACATATTTGTATGCATTAAAACCAGACATATAATTGATGAATTGCTTGACTTTTGCCTCTGTAATGATATTGGGATCAAAATAAGGCAAAAAACCCCCAAACTCTTTGAAACTGTAAAAAATAATGCTCTTTTGCCTTTCTATGTGCACTAAAGTAAATTGTATAGCAGTGTCAAATGAAAGGATTCTCTTGTGTTTCTGTCTTCTCAAAACCATTTTTTCCCTACATTTTATCAAGAATTTCCACCAGAATCCCTGACACCATTTTTCTTTCCTGCTAAGTCTTTATTTCATGCTAGGATCGTCTTTTCTTATATGATATTACCATACATTCATTAGCAGATATCCAGCCTTAATCGAACACTGTTGCTAAGGTGATGTGCTGTTCTAATCACCATGCAACTACACTGCACTCACTTATAAAGTTCAAGTTGCTTTGATCCTTGTATTGGGACTGGTATTTGGTGCATCACACATTTGACTTAGAATTCAGTCCTGCAAATCATACTGAGAAGATGGAATACGGGGAGTGGAATTCAACTCATGCAGCCATAGCTTCTCTCTGGTGCAGAAATAAATATTCACAGTGAAAGTATCTACTATACAAAGGAATTCTCTTTGCCGTTAAATTTTGCTCCCAAATTTTAACATGGCATATAACCATTGCAAAGTGAGTTGGGGTTTTGTTGGATTTATTTGTTTGTTCATTATGTGTGGTTGGTGTTTTTGTCTGGTGTTTTTTTGTTTCTGTTTTTTCTTAGATTTTTTTTTGGGTGGGGGGTGATGGTGATGGAGTGGGTGGGGCTCTTTCTTAAATTAATTAATGGGTTTAACCTTTATATCCTCATATACTAAGAAATAACTTTTTTTGTCCCTCCCGCCACAGGGAAGAATTTCTAGTCACTGAGACCATTTACAAAAAGGTTTTCTTTCAATGACTTTGATTACCTTCAAAAAACAGATCCTTTTTAGGCTCAGTAATTCATACCTTCGACTTTCAAGCTGTTCTCTCATTCTTCCCCTACCCCTTTTTCCCCCTTTGCTTCTCTCTTGATTTAAACCTGTGGACAAAGATCTCACAGATTTCTTTGTCACCTCCTGAGTGTAATTATGGGAGTGAAGGTATTTCTTTTTATCTCCCAGTGTAAACAACAGTTTTCCAAAATTTCCTCTAGAGGCCAATGACAACCCTTTTCTTTACTGAAGTGAAAATCAAACACTGTTATGCAACTAGTTAGCCTGATCTTTTATTATGTGAAATATCCACTTAAAGTATTTATTTAAAAATTTTGTATTGCACAATGTGACATTTAATATGATATGCAAAAAAGTGCATCTTTTTACCTAAAGAACCTTGTAAAATATTTACCCTGATGCCTTTGTGAGAAATAATAAATACTATCAAATAAGATGATATGGAAAAATACTGAACTTATTTTCTTTTAAAAACACATCTCTGATTTCTCTGTTATAAATATTAAACCCTCTATGTGTTTTTATTTATGCTTGGTAGTGCAGTATTCTGTAGTCCACAGATGCTGCAATCTTTATTTCTACAGTTGCTCACTGTTTTTCTGCTGGCTCACTGAGGGAAGATGACCCATTTAAGAAAAAGAAAACTAAAAAACAAGGTTTTGAGCAAATCTTTCCAGTGAAACGTTTTGTAGAACTTTTATTTCATGATTAATTCCAAGTTCAGAAGTGGTTATATTAACATATCCTAAATGAAACTCAGAAGATGTCTCTAAATTATATGTATAAGTGGCTTCTAGCACAGCTCTTCAGGTAAAGCAATTTAGATATTTCTTAGTTCGCTTATTCAAACAGTAGGAAGAATTTGAAAATATTTTCCTGTAGATTTTTTGTTGGTTTCCACACCACTTTCTATATATTGACTCTATTTTTGGCAGCCTGCCCAATACAGGTTGATTTGTTAATTTGGTGTGTAAAAGCTGAGGAAAAAGGTTTTTACTGTACATCTGTTAGCTAGGCTGGACTTAAAATCTCACAGACAGACATCTATGCCTCTATGCGACCCCATAGGAACAAAACCTGTTATAGAGGCACTGATTGCAGCTTTAGGGACAAACCTAGCAAAGGACTGATCCAAAAACATGCCTCTGTTTATTACATAAATGTGTGTCTGTATATGTCTTCATACGTGTGAAATGTTCTTGAATGACTCCTGTGTGGTTGGTGCCAGCCATAACAGAGGCACATGTTATAGACATATCACAGACCATACCTGTCACTGCACAACAAAGAGAGCTGGAAAGTTACTTAATCTACAATTCTCGACATCAGTTTGTAAATCAGTGACCTAAAAGATTACAGTACTGAGAGAACTGTTATGGTCTGTTGTGCACTAAATCTAGCTGAAAAAGTCATGACATTCTCAATTACATAAATGTGTTCTAACATTAAGTGACTTTAAACAAGCTGAAACCATTCTTAAGTTTTTCAAAGTGGCAAAATAATTTCTTCCAGCTTAAGACAATAGTTGAAAAGTTATATTTTAGTATTTCATAAGCAGTAGAATTTTCTTGCAATGAGGCATTTTTTCTTATTGCTGCCTTGAAATGAGGTTTCTTTTTAGTTTAAATATTTTAACCTATTCCATTATCAAATAGCATTTTAATAAACAACATTTTCTGAGTTGAAGTGCTTTTCAGTTAATAATATGAAAGGGCTTTATAATTCTAATATAGCTTCTAAGTTGTGCTTGTGATCTCAAGAAACATTTGGTGGACTTGACTGATTTATTGTTGGACTCAATGATACTAAGAGTCTTTTCCAACACAAATGATTCTATGATTCTAATAAATCTACTATTAAAATTAATAAATGTAATGTTATCTTAGTTGGAAAATAGTTTTATTTTCCTATGATTGTTTTTTACTGAAAAGTGAAAATCCCCAAACTTTTTGTTAAGGTGATTGTGAAACATAGAAAATGAATGAAGCAACAAAAAAAGGAATAATGGTTTGTTGCACTGAGGTTTTGACATAGAGATAGTGCAGATTTCCATTTTCTGCTACTGAAATTACAGAGGGCAAGTAGCAGTCTTAACAACTTTAATTTTGAAAGAGTTTCACAGCATTAGAACGCTCCTAAAATAAACGTACTATAGAGCATAAAAAGTTCATGATCAGCAGTAACTGGGTTCCCCAAATAGACTAATTTTTCCATGACATGGTACCTCTTGTTGAACAAAGACTTCAGAGAGATTGTAACATATATATGTGAAGGTTGAATACTGTTTGATCAGTTAGCAGAAGTTAACTTTTTCTGCTTCTGATTCTTTTATGTGATCCTTTATAATAAAAAGATTTTCTGGTGCATGTGAAGACAAGTTCAATCACTGTGGTATTGCAGTTCTGTGAAAGAACAGTCTTTTCCATTTGTAGGCACACACAGCAAGTACATGCACAGATAAGTAAGAGACTATCCATTCTAAATACCTGCTTGTACAGGAAAAAAAAGGCAATGGCATGGGAGACAGGTTAAAGCATTCAAAGCAAAAATCCACAGTACTGCAATGAGCTGGGATTTCACAAGATAACAGCATAAGAAAATTCACTGTAATAAAGTATATGCCTGATTAACATATTGCAGGCATGTATCCTCCATCATGAAGCAAAGGAGCAACCCTCTGAGATGCTGCAAAGAAATATATGTGCTTCTAGGAGAACCTACAGGCTTCTTTATTTCTTGCTGTGTATTGTTGAAATGTCTGAGAAGCAGATGGTTTGCTCTTACAGTATTGAAGAGATGCAACAGCTCCAGTCCTGAACCATTATAGCTGTGTCAGCGCAGTCCTGCAAAACCTGAGCTCAGTAACCCTGGCCTAGTTCTTCATAGACACATCAGTTCAAGTCATTTTGCATTTGCACCAAGGCTGCTGTCATGCCGGCTGCCTTACTTATCTGTACCATGTTTCCAAACGTTTCTGATTTCGTCAGTAGAGAGGTGGTGGTACATAGTGTTGCGTAAGATTGAAATTGATATTCACATATTGAAAATATTTTATTTAAGCTTTAAATCATTTGTGTGTACAGTGCTAATGGAAAATAATTCTTATGTAGGTGTGGCACAAGCCCCTGATTCTAGATTTGTTCACAGACACCAGCTAACACTGCACATGCGGAGTCAGCACCATAGGGTGCATCATACCATTTGCCTTCCGTGTTTTCCACTCTTGTGGCTGAGGGCAGCTATTGCAGCAGTCTTGGTGAAAAAAGGTTGGAGAGATGCTGATGTGCCCAGTATGCAATTCCATTCGGTACTCTTCTGGGAAGAAGGCTGTACTGTCCCCTGTCTTTTCACACACAGAGCAATGAAAGATGATACTGAGAAACAGGAACACTGCTTGAGATTGAAAGCACTATCCAGGATGCAGAAATAGTTTAAATGGTGATTTGCATTCAAGCAAGCTTTGAATGCTTCTAACAGCCACTCCTCTGCACAGTGCCTGTGCATTGCAAATCTTTCTGCCCTCTCCCTGGGTGTCTTCAGCCCTTTCTTGGCTTCCTTATTATTCAGGATCCTGGCAGATCTGAACTGCAGAGGAAGGCGGGGGTAACCCACTGAGTTCACAGATACAAATTGGCTTGAATAGTCACATTAAATGATGTCCTGCATCTTTCTGGGTCTTCTTGCAAGCTACTTACACCTTGAGAAAAAAAGGTGGCGTAGCTGGATGAGTACTGGAGAATCCCGTAACACCAAGGGAAATTAAGATGGCAGAACTACTCTGATCTTTGATAGAGAACGGTGGCTGATACACATCTTAAAGTCTGTGAAAGGGGGGAAATTAAAGATTTAGTTAAGAGAAAATTAATTTATGTTTTGTTGTGGAATATGGCAGCGGATGTCAGACACGCCTTTGCCTTGCTGAAGATATGGCCCCTCAGCTATATGAGGGAAAGTTCCTTCCTGCAGTTAGTGTCCAAATCTCAGTGACTGTCTCAGCTGAGGTCACTTTGGTAAAGATATAAGGAAGGAAAAGTATGGAATCAGAACAGGATCCCACTGTGAATTAGGGTCTGGTATGTGAAGATAGACCACTCTCTACTGTCCTAGAAATAACAGAGTAGCGCAAGGTGCCTCTGCTATTTCCTTATGAGTAAGAAAAAAACTTACTTACTCTAAGAATAGTTCAACACTGTTATTTCAAAACAGAGTCATAGTTATTTTTCTGTGACTACAGGAATGACCCTGAGCAAGAAGAAGCATTTTTGTTACACATCCACACCCAAGAAGTTTTCCAGCCTCCCTCAGTTGTTAAAAATAAACCAGAACTCTGCTGGGTCTCAGCAGACCTTTTTAGAAACAGGAAAGTGAGGTCTGGGCACAGTCCCATTTGGTAAGGGAAAACTGAGGAGTGGCACTGCGTGACGAAAAGTACTAGGATGAGACTTTATTTCTGTTGATGTGAGTAACTAATACAATCGAACTCTAAAGAAGTAGCTGTCCTTATCCAAAAAACCAGAACACCACATGTACCTATGAACTAGTTAGGCTTTGTTCCATTTTTGTGTAAAAACAAGCAATGCCTTTGAAGACGGTAGAGTGATACAGATTTACTCCTGCTGACAATGTGCCCTCATGTGAATAAATTCAAATATGACACATCATGGCTTATGTGTAAATTGAAGAACACAGAAGCACTCTCCCGTTCTCAGAATTGATTGTTTCTGGTTTCCTTGTTGGGTTTCCATTTGTGTGTGTATGCATATTTTTCCTTGAGGAGAAAGGCAAACAGAAAGCATGAGTCAGGCTAAAAGATGCAATTTCTTTCATGTTCAGAAAGATGCCTGCTATGGATTAATAGAAGTCCAGGATGCTGGATAACAGGGTGGAATATACCTTGTTATGACTGGTATGGTCTCCATCTGCACTTTCTTCGGAGCTTAGACGTTACTTGAATTTTTTTTTCTACAAATAAATCTACAATACCATATGATAGTGAAACACTCCATCCCCACCTACCCCTCCCAACTCCAAATGTGTTTTTTGCACAGATTGGTTGATTAAATGAATATGAAAAGTTAATCCAATTGATCTTCTGAGACAGATATCATAATAGGTAGGTACATGTCTTCAAGTTAAAACTCTATGATTAAAAATGCCTTAGCCAGAATATGGCTCAGTGGCTGCACAACATCATCATCCTAGAAAGTCAGTAAGCTGTTTGTGCTAGAAATGCTCTCACAGCAGGGGAAACAGCAAGGGTACGTTATTTTGGAACAACTGGCACAGCATGGCCTTCAGCAGTAGAGAGAGCACAAGCTTTGTTGCTCTAGGTCACTCCTCCCAATGTGTCACAACAGATATTTTGTTACTCAGCAGCTTAAAAAAATGGTGAAGAGGACAATTGTTGTGAGAATTGCCTTCCCTAGCTTTGAAAGCAAACCAGTTTTAGAAAAGGGAGAGAAGAACTAACAACAAATAAAGTCAGTTGTGCTCTACATCCTTACTGGTATTAATATGACTGCTGAGAAAACACATGCATAACAGCCATGGAACTAAATTTTGCTAATTCATTCAGCAGAAATACTTTGTTCTTTGTCAGGGTTGGGGATTTGGGACTGGTAGCATGATAAAGGCTGATGGAAGACAGATGTTTTAACAGAAGGGCTCTGTACCAGCCATTTTGAAGTACTATTTCTGCCTTTGGAGGACAGAATCCTCAAACAGCTTCAGTATTTATGGATAATTTACAGAGAAATGAAGCTTAGATCATAAAGCCAGAACTAATTCTGAGAGTCTTTGAAGAAGTCATATAGTACAATTAGGAAAAGAAAAGCTCCAGATCCCATCAAATATGAAGTAGCCACTAGCATTCAGCCACAGAAACCCACTTCTCAACTGGGTGCACCAAATAAGTTTGAGCAGACCACTCTTTGTGACTAAACAGCCAACTAAGACATATGGGTAATTTAAAAATGTTCATTATTAGTGAAGAAAGAAATAGAAATACATCATTAAACCAATTATAATTAATACAATGCAATATTTGGGTGCAAAATGTTTTTTACTTTTCTACTTATTTCCAAATAATGCAGATATATCTCACTGCAATGACTACAGAAGATGTTTTGACATTTTAGACATTACTTTAACCTTCTAATCAGTGTAACTAATGACAGATTTTGATATGACCCTACACAGGGGAAAAAATATTAAAAAAATTGCTTATGCTGTTTTAGTCTGTTCCAGTTAGTTTATGCAGAAGTATTTTGGGGCTCATAAAAAAAAACAAGCTCCTTTTTGAAATTTTATTAGCCTCTACAGAATGAACTGAATTTTCTTACTTTTGTGATCTTCATTAACTATATTCAACAGATTTTAGTTACAAGCAGACTAAGTAGAATCTCTACAAAGCTTTTCTTGTATGCATCTGCACAAAAGCAAATGAAGAGATGGGCTGATCGACAGAACTTGCTGAAGCTGTTTTTATAGTCTGTGTGGTGCTGAAGCAGTGTAGAGGGGGCTGGGTTCAGAGCAAACAATTGTAATGGTATAGCTTTATGCCTAGAAATCTGTTTAAACTGAAAAGAATTATTAGAGCATCTAATCTGAACACCTGTCTGAGAAAAGCCTTAGAATTTAATCAACTTATTCCTAAATCCATAATTTATTAACGAGAATGTGTTAGAGACTTATTAAAGACTCATTCACATTAATAGGTATAGGTATTCAGTGAAGATCTTTGTGTATTGAATTATTTTGGGGAAAATTTTTTGGAACTCTTTCTCCACAAATGCACTGCACCCCCCTGAGAGCTGCTCCCCATGCATCGTGGAGCCACTCTTGATGCACACTGAAGACTTAGTTCTATTTTGGTATCTAGCGCTCTGTAATTCACAAGTGTTGTGGTTTAATCCCAGACAGAAACTAAGTAGCAGACTGCATCTCACTCTCCCCCTAGGCCCTCTTCGAGTGAGGAGGAGAATCGGAGGAAAAGACAAGGAAACTTGTGGGTTAAGGTAAGAATAATTTAATAATTGAATATAAATTAATAAAATGGTGATACTAAGAATATTACTAATAATATGTAATTAAAATACTACTACTACTACTATGTAATGAAAATAATGGAAAATGAAACAAATTATATAATTACTCACCACCCATTGACTGATACGCAGCCAGGTCCTGAGTAGCAAGAATCAGAGCCAGACAGTCCGAGACAGAGATCACACCAGAATCACAGCAAACCCCATGAATGAGAGAGCAAACAAGAAAGGCAACTAACCAACTAACTGGGCCTCCTGGCCCACCCCCAATTTCTATACTGAGCGTGACATTCTATGGAATGAAATATCCTTTTGGTCAGTTTGGGTTAGCTGTCTAGGATTATAGCAAAAATGTTTGGAACACAGGTACCGTATGAGAAGATGAAGAAGACCTTGAATTGGTACAAAACACTCCTTAGCAGCAACTAAAACCACCAGTCTTCTCAGCACAAATCCAAAACATAGCCTTATACCAGCTACTGTGTAGAAAATTAACTCTGTCCTGACTAAAACCAGCACAATGAGATATTGTGGTTGCTGAAGACCACTTTGAGCTTTTACCAACATTATGGAAACCAATTCACATAGTTTTACCTCATTACTTAAATATAGATGATGTCTTTTGTTCTTGCCCAATGGAAATTTTAAAAGTAGGAGTAAAATAATTAACCAATAGTAGATGACAAGATAAAGAAGTGCTCAAAGATAACTATTTTATGAAGGGTTTCAATGCATCCTTTCATTTTCATGTTTGTTGCCTAGAAACCATATTGTCAAGTACATTATTATTGCTTATATAAATAAATCTGCTAGAACTAATTCCTGAGCATCTTCTTCATGCTAGTCATGCTAGAAGCATCCTGAAAATCATTAAATGGTTCACATAATGTGACGTGACATCTACATGACACAGAACAGCTGTGGTGCTGAGGGTCATTACACTGTACTGGGTCTGGCTGGGATGGAGTTAACTTTTTACACAGCCACCTGTAACGTGCTGTGTTCTGTATTTGAATATCAAAGAGCGCTGAAAACACACCAATGTTTTGTTTAGTGCTGAGCAGTGCTTGCACAGAATCAAGGCTTCCTCTTCTTCGCACTCTGCCTACTGACCCCAGCTCCCCACTCCTTCAAGTAGGGTAGGGGTAGGCAAGAGGTTGGGAGGTGACACAACTTGGACAGTCAACCCAAATTGGCCAAAGGGATATTTTATACCATATGTCATCATGGTCAGCAATAAATAATGGGGTAGAAGAAGAATAAGAGTATGGGAAAGTTGGGTTCAAAGGTGGTGGCTGTTCAAACAGTGGCTGAGCTTCAGTCTGCCTGTGGGAGATGGTGAGCAATTTTGTTTGCTTCACTTGTTTTTCTGGTTTTTGTTGTTTTTCTCTCTTTCTTTAACCTGTTAAAATGTCTTTATCTCAACCCATGGGTTTTCTTGCTTCTACTCTTCCTATATTCTGCTCCTGTTTTGTTGGGGATGGGAGCAAAAGGGTGGCTGTGTGGGTAGCTGCTGCCTGAGGTAAGACCTCCACATACGCATAATATGAAAACAAATTGCTGGTGGGGTGTGTGTGTGTGTATACCAGAGAAAGGAAAGAGGAATGGAATCCTAAATTTGTGATATAAAACAAACAAGATTTCTAGTTCTGGAGGTACTGAAAGGTAGAAAAGGTGATGAAAAAGCACATTCTCCCTTTTGTCAGCAAGAAAAATTTATGTTCAGTGCATTGCTGATCATTTTGATCCCTATGCATCTTGAAGGTCTTTCTATTATAGATTTTTTTTTTTCCTAGCATGTTATTAGAATTTCCTTGGAATTTGGCAAGGCTAAGCTATTCTAACCCTAAAATAGCCAAAGTATGAATGCATTCACCTAATTGTATCTTTTTTCCTTCTATTTATTTTGTATTATTAATATACGCTATGTTCTCATTCTTTCCTTATACCTTTCTTAGAGCATCTGGCCATACAATTATTTTTTGGTAAAATTTTAATCATAACACTTATTCTATTTCAAAATACAGCAGACTCTGAACATCGGCTTTTAAGGAATAACAAATTTTATTTTTCTCTTGATTTAAATTGGATTTATATTATGCCATAGACTACTACCAAAATGAAATATAACTTCCCTCCTTTCTTCCCCCGTCCATTGCACAGTTGGTTGAAGACTATACTGACAAACAGCAAACTTTATATTTTCAAGGTCCCCTTAGGCAAATTCTTGACCATGAATTTGGCTTTCTTCCCTATTCCTTGAAGAGGAACAGTATTTGGTGGTACATGGTGTCACACTGTCCTGCTTTAAGGGGGAAACAGCTGCTTTCAGAATGCCTGCAGGATCTCAGCAAGAGATGCTGCCTCGTGCCAAGGCAAGATACAGGCAGTCAGCTGTCCCTGCTGGGTTCCTCCAAACACGGTAGAGCCCTGCCTCTTGTAAATGCAGAAGACCTCTGGCAGACACATGCTCAACACTGAGAGGCCCTGCCTTTCCCAGCAGAAACATCACAGCCACTGCACCTCTTTCCTGTTACCAGATGTGAAATCAAGCTTTATCCATACCCTTTTTTACCCTACTGATGTCCTCTAGCTGCTGTCACTATGCATGCACTTCTTTTCCTCTTCCCCTCATCTCATCACACACCCTTCACTGTGCAATGAATAAATAACATTTGAAAGATCAATAGCAGACCAATTATTTGTGTTAGAGCTCAATTCTGAAAATGCATCACTTTCAGCTTAGTTGCTAAATCTTCTTTCACAAGAAAAAAAATATATTGTTACATAATGAGATTATTCAGTTTATATTCAGTGGGTTCTAGTTATCATACTTTATGCTAAAAAAACCCGTAAAGTTTTGGCTTGTCACAACCATCAGTGAGAAATGCCTTTATTTTAATTAATCCTGTTGCATCTTGTCTGCATCTACATATCTATTCTCTGGGATATGTGATCTTTAAATACATCTGAACTGAAATTCAGTGATGGTTATCCAAAACAGATTTTTAACTTGACTGAATATTTTGTTTTCCTGAGGAACAGAAATATTAAAATATATACCTGTGGCAACATGCTGATGTCACAGTACTACTTATATCAATCTTCTCTTGAAGAATATTAAGACTCATTAAAAGAAAAGCCTAAGAAATAGTATGCAGTAGCCAAGCTGTCTTGTATTTTGTTTCATTGCACATCTATTAGCATATTTTATAAGCATCAAAAGCAAGACCAGTACAGCATAAGCCTATAGATCTACAAATTGCAAAATACAGCATCAAACTATTTCTATGAAAGTATAAATTAAGGTGATGTGCTGGGTTCAAGTCAGGGGAAAAGTTAACTCCCTTTACTGTGGTTGCTAGGGAGCTATGATCCTGGATGCTGAGAGAAGCATTGATTAAGGTCTCAGCTGGCACTGGGCCTGTACTGGATTCAAGGTCTTTCCCCGCTTCTGATCCTGCAGCTGCGTTCCCAGTTCTCGCTGTCTTGCTACAGGCAGCGTAGGGGACACAGTTCAGATAGCTGACCCAGACTGACCAAGGAAGTATTTAATTCCATAGTACGTCATGTTCCGGTCTCTTGTGTGGGGAAGGGGGTCCAATAACTATTACTCTCTCTCTTACTCTCTCCCTTACTCCCTTGCTCGCTTACTCCCGGGCACTTGCTAACCCTCCTGTGTTAGCTGCTTTGCTAACTCCTGCACTGGCTTGTTCATGAGGGAGTTGGTAGGTTGTTTAGTGTTCCCAGTTGTGTTATCACTGATAGGGTTCATTCAGAATCTGCTGTATTAGCCTCTGGGCTCCAGCCCTTGGGCTGTGGCTCTTGGGCTGAGATCGCTCTCAGGCTGTGGTTCTCAGGCTCTCTGGGTCTGATTTTCACTACTCAGCGTCTGGGTGTGCATTGGTCAGTGGGGGGTGGGAAATGGTATCATATTGTATCATATTGTATTATTTTGTATCATATGTTTAATTTTCTATTATTTTAATTATTTATTCTTAGTAGTATTTGTATGTATCAATTTAGATTTAATTAGTAAATAGTTCTTATCTCAATTTTGCGAGCTTCCTTATTTCTTTTTCCTCTGATTCTTCCCCTCTGCTGGAGGACAGGAGGGGGATTTGTGAGAGTGACTTCGTGGTACTTTGCTGAGTGGCTTCATGGTATTTTGCTAGCTGGAGTTAAACCACAATAGGTGATAACATCATTACCTCAACTGTGAATTATTCATTGGAAAATCACAGTTGTGATGGATTTCACATAATCAGAAAATGCCTACTGACTTGTTGCCTCCAAGAGTGCCTCAGATTCATCCAGGTAAAAGCATTATGTTCTTCAATGATGTTTCAAAATTTGTCTCTTATTTGAGTGTGATTTGAAATCATTGAAGACAATTAAGTAACATAATCACTTACAGTCATGTGATGTGATTTAGATCCTTGACAAAGTAGAAATTGTAATGATGCTGGATATGTCAAGAAGATGAGAGCAAAACACAACACAAGTTTACAAAAATTAAAAAAATAAAGTCATCCACTATGATCACAATTTTTAATGCAAACATGCCTACCTGTTGTCAAAAAACCCCACACCTTAACCACTAGAACCTTATAGCTATTTTATTCTAAGATACTGGACTCATTCAAAAATTATCCTATTTATATTATGGAAATGCATTTTCACCAATCCCAATGGGATGCTCTCCTGAGCATGATAAATCATCCAGCTGTACTTGCAACAATTTTTAATTAACTACATTTTCATAATTTATTTCTCATAAATTAATTAATGAGACTTAAAAATTCTGAAAGATGCACACAATCTTAAATTAGGCATTAACGGCAATTAAAGATCATACATTAGAGCAGGCAAAATGAATAAAAACAATTCGAAAAAAGGTTATGAAACTCAAGCAGTAACAAATTAAACTGATAAATCAAATTAGTATTATCTCACAGTGAAACACTTTACTATCTCATCTTCTCTGGAAGGTGATTTTATTATCAGTACAGAACATTAACTCTTATTAAAGTTCTTATCAATCTGCTGATAAATATTTATTTTGATCAAAATATGGTACAATATATTGTTCAGTCACTGATATTTCTAAACTAAGAAATTTTGACAGAGTCATTACTGAACTGAAAGTCAAAGTTTCCATGTATGTCATGGTAACACATAGAAATTATTTTTTTTTCCAAAAAGGAGAGTCAGTGTGAAACCTTGCCTTGCAAAAGACAGTGTCAACTGGTTGAGTTCAGACTTTCAGCTGTGCTTTAAAAACAATATGACAAGAGTCACAGACACAGCATTATGTGTGTTCTTTATTTGTGACATTATTATCTCTTCCCAGCCCTAGACCTTTTTCCTAATTTTTATCGTGAATTCCACCTACTTTCCCTTCCTCTCCTCATACATAAAATAGGGAAAAGATGCACTAATTTGTTACTTTTTTCCCTTAGTTCTTAGTAATGACTCATTTGGACAAATGAACACAAGTGTTTTGAGCAAAACCAGGTCAGTCAAGGTGCTAGGTAACTAAAACAAGCAAGATATCACAGAGAGAATAATCCAGAAGAGTGTTTCTTTTCTGGCTTCTCCTTGGGCGTCAGAAGTAAAAGTCAGCTATTGAGTCCCTTGTAAACTTGAAATGTTGTACTATAACCTAACATTCTCAAGGCCTTGCATGATATGTGTGTTGAAGCTATTACCGGGCCAATGAGCTTTGTCACACACGGCTCACTTGTATGTCCCACCTTCTAAGTGGAATATCTGTGAGGAAAAATTTCAATTATTTCATCAGTTTGGCTGATGAAATTTTTAAAATGAGTATGAATATGATGTAATTCAGCAAAGGAAATGGGCAAAATGTTATGTTTGACTTAGTTACATTGAAGGATGAAGTGACTAGGCAGCAGTTCTGCTGAAAAGTGGCTCTCAAATACTGTGAAGGTGAGCCACTGTGGGAGTCTGTGAAAGTAGTGGGATGCATCCTTTTCCGTGTTGATGGCTTAAGAACAGTGTTGTGTCCAGTTTTCTGTACTTTCTTATAAGAAATATAGGGAACAGTGTGGAAGACAGAATTAATAAATCACTTGTGAGAAAAAGTGAAAGCTCTTTTCTAAAAGCATAGATCAGTTAATACTTAGATATTTTACACAGAACAACAGGGGAATAGTCTGTTATCTGGATTCACTGGGAATAAGAGAAGTCAGCAACGCAATGCAGAGCAGAAGATATTAATATTTCTACTGTAAAGCACCAAAATAGATTGCTTAAAAGGGTTATCAACTTTAGAGGGTTATTTAAGAACAGTTACACAAAAAAATGTTAGAAATGGACTAGGCACAGTTAGCATTGCCTAGGTACAAGCACAAAGATTAGATCAATCCTTGCCAATGCTACCAGCCCCGGTTTGTATGATCTCTGACAAGTCCAAGGCCAAATGAATTAATGGAGAAAGTAACTGTAGTTTAGATGCGGTTTTTCTTCTACTACATTGTGGAAGATTTGAAACATGGATGTTTTGGAAATTAAATCCTCCAAGGCCTCTAGGAATACCTGGACAGAAATAGGAGAAGAAACCGTTAATGTAACTGTACTTAGTGGATGCAGTAACTGTGCAAGAATGAAGTAAGGAAGGCCCACCCTTAGGAAGGTCAGTTATTAGTGAAACGTGAAATGCCAGTCTCCAAGCACTCCTCTGCAAGGGGAGTGTCAAGCTCTTATGGAGATAATCAACTGAAGATGCGAATGTAGCTCACGTACATACAAGTGTGTTAGCCTCCAGCATGGACATGGTCATTCATTAGTAAAATGAATGCAAATTGGGTTTAGTTAATTTTTGAGGAAGAAAAGAAAAGCATATTAACTTCCAGCTGTAGCTGATTTGTCACAGCTTTCCTGGGCCTTTCTGCTTAAGGAAGTCTTGCTTACAAAAACAATGCTCAGCTGAGGAGAGGAAGACACTGCTAGCAACTCTGCCTGAGGTAGTAAGGAATGACTGCTGTGAGGTATCTGCATTTGCTGGTTTCTGTGTAGAACCATTTGACAAGAAAGGAAGAGAAGAGACAGAAATTTCTTATGGAAGGTTTTGCTCAGATTTCTTTTTTTTTTTACATTAGTAGACTCAGGACTAATTACATTAAAATAAAAGCAAGCAGACTATGTTAACTCCCTCATCAAAAGCAGTTGAACCATAAAAATGACTCTTTTTTTTTTTCTTCTTTTTTTTTTTTTTGTTAAGTTTCATAAGGTAGCTTTAATACTAATCCAGAAATAGAAAAGGAATAGAAAAAGTCAGATTTGAGGCAATCCATGTATTAATATGACTCCCCAAAATAAAACAGAAGGGGAAAAGAAAGAGAGCCTGAAAATTACGAAAAAAGGAAAAAGTGAAGAGAATTAAAATTCCATTCTTCCATCCTTTGTTATGCATTTTTTTCTCCCTATGAAGTCCATTATATTATACTGCATTAAAATAATTGAGAATATTCATAAATACTAATTTTGCTTCTTCAGTAAGACATAGAAGCTCCCCCAAAATGTGTTACAGGCCAGTAAATTTAGGATTCTGCTTTGAATTAACTTCTAATGTGGTTTAATATTATTCAGTGATTACAGAGAGTGTATAGGGATCTTAACGCAAAAATCTGCCTTTGTGAATACTCTGTATGAGTCATTCCAGTAGTCCTGTGTAACTAAATATTAATGAAAGTTCTTTTCTATTAAAACCCTAGTGAGAGATAAGTAACTAATGGTTAGGGTACCTGCTTTTTGAATTTCCAGTAGCACAGTCCAAGGTATATATTATAGTTTATAATACATAATTCAACGGTAATTCTTGAGAAGTTGTATAAAGTTCACAGGTTTTGAAATGCAAAAGCTTGGGGTTTTTTTTTTTTTTAGTTGTGTTTAGTTGTGTACCTTTTTTCTTCCTTCTCAAGGCTTCAGTGTAATAGGATTCATACTTGTGTTTTTTAAAATCTTCTTTGTCTCTTCTTAGTTTTAAGCTTCATGCAAAACATATAATACAGAAGACCTTGTTCTTCAATTTCAGCAGATTCCTGACATGTTACATCTGGTTAGGATCTTTCCCCTAGTATCTATTTCATTTAGTGACATCAGTTACCATAGATAAGGTGGAAATAAAAAAAGGAAGCTTCAAATTTTCACAGATATTTATGTTTCAGAGTGGAAGTTCAAAAACTTTAGAAAATTAAAATGCAACCTGACAGCAAAAGAAAAAACCTTTTTGCCATAATTTCTGTTGGGAAAATATGATTTTTATTTTCTGGAATTAAAGATTTTTATGAAAATTCATCTTTTCAGAAGATGCCACCACATTTCTAGCCAGTCATAAAGCTCTAAAGGCTCAATAACAATGTATCTGGCTGCAAACACAAGGTATGTTCTCCCCCAGCGGTCATTTTCTATAATGCTTATTTACAGATTTCCAGAATGTGTAACTCTATTCAAGCAGAGAGCTTAAGCAAACCATGCTGGAAATTATCCAATGAAAGACAAAGATACAGAACAGGGGTCTCTGGTCCCAGCTTCGGCTTTTCAACCACCCCTGAGGAAAAAGCATCACATAGTGGCAAAGACCCCATTGCAGACCAGATGTCCATCCAAGAGCCAGATTAGCCATGTTTCCTTAAACACTCTCCTCTTCATTGGCTGAGGGAAAGGGAACTGCTCCAGTCTTGCCTGTGCTGGGCCTAGTGTCAGCTGAGATGTCCCAGCCACCACCGGCGGGGTCAGAACAATGTTAAATGCATCCTTTGTCCACCAATCCCTTGGTGTACTACACAGGATAGAATTTCTAGTAAAGATTCTCTATGGCACACAAAAGGCTCTGGTAGGCATTGAAGTGGTTCCCTCCAAGCATTCCTGCAAGAGGGTTAGCCAGCTCCTTTAGCAGATTTTGGCGGCACTCTTCTATGGCCCTGAGTTTTGATGCCTGCTTTCCAGGCAGGTTTTGGTGTTTGTTTTGCTGCCATTCTTGGTTTCTTCTACGTAAGCTTTATGTTTGTATAGTTGCCTTATTTTACTTGATTTTGCTGTAGAGAAAGTCTGTGTTTTCATTTCTGCAGACATACCCATGCACACATAAAAATCAAAACCCATAGAAAAAATGGAATTGCAAGTACTTAAATAAGGTACAAGCAATCACTTTATAGGGAAAACGTTTACGTACACAATGAGATCAGGTTTTTAAAGAGAAATAATAGGTTTATTTTTCTGTTAATAATAAATGATTGAGAATAAGTATTTTGTAGGCTCATTGCTAAAGTTAGATCGAGACAAAATGTGTATGTGAGGAACTCCTAATTCTCCAAATTCTCCAAATGGTTGTGGCAAATATTATTGATGTGGGAAGATTTGGCTCACATTCTTGCAAAGTTGGAGAAATTTTGGCATATATACTAATACTTATTTCCACTGTTAAAAATGATAGCAGAGGCTAAAAATTATAAATTTTTATATTTATTATTTATTGTAATGACAAAGAAACACAGAAAACTGCAAAAAGGTTTAGGAAATAATTGTATCAAAATTGTCATAGTTGCTTTTCATCTAAATTAAAACCATATTCATAGCACAGTATCTGTCAAAGCTTGTATCTCTGCTGTGTAGTGGTTGACTGTTGGTGATCATGGTCATTGTTTTGAGAATTAATGTTTTGTCCACAGTATTTCGACCAGCATTGCTATAATCATTAGCTCTCTTTTTAACGATGATGTTAGGAAATCCATGTGCAAACCAACAACACATTTTGAACACTTTGTAAGTGATTAAAATAAAATATAATCTTAAAATATTGTCCATGTTGTACCTTAAAATATCCTTCTGGGGGAAGAAGAAAACAAAAATATGCTTCCAAGTAAGAAAAAACATGAATTATTGGTACAAAACGGGCCTCACTTATATTGCAAATATTGTACAATCTCTTCAGAGCCGAGTCATTTATGGTAGGCTTGCCTACTTCTAGCCATAATGGATCTTTTATCCAAGTTCCTTCTGAGTGCTTTTGTGACATAAATGTTAATGTTAACACTGTAGCTTTACAGAGTAAAAAAGTAATTTTCCAAGTCAAAGTTCTGATTCTGTAAGTCATTAGTAGGTAGGATGATTCATTCCAAAATTTAAAAACCAGAAACTTAGAATATTCCAGGAAGTTATACTAATTTATATTATGTGCATGTCAAGCCCCTTCCAGACATTTACAAAAGGAATTTTGCACAGAAAGCATACTATTTTTCCCTTGTGTTTTCATTTGCATTTCATTTAATCTTGAATGACTACATGTCAGCTCATTCAAAATTCCATGTTTTATTGAACTTGATTATAGTCCACCCAAGAGACCTGAGATGGATTCACAGCCAGCCCTTGCTTTGTCACCACAGGAGACAGCTACACTGCTTCCTCTTCTCTGTCGCCACTTCCCCGCACCCCCCCGCCCCGCCCCTGTCTTACTCTCTTCTTGACTGCAGCTGCTTCTTCTACCTCCTCCCACCCTTCTTAGTGTCCATTTCCTATTCTTGGGCACATTAAGGATATTTGTTTTGAATAAATGTAGATCAGGAAAAATCAGACCCTTAAGAGAGCTAGTTAATTAGAAGCCCCTCTGTTCACTACAAGTAAATGAATTCAGCTATAGCTACTCTTTTTTATCTTGAAGAATATTGCTAATTGGGGGATAGAGTGTAAAATGAAATAGCATGTTAAGTTGAAATATGTAGGTACGGTATCAACATTGATTTGTAACTAGGCGTTTTTATAATCCACATGGAAGGTTAAGCTGTAATAATAATTCAGCTATGGTCACAGGGTTACTACTGTTGAGGTAGAGTTGATTTAGGTGTAAATTTGCTATTTTTCCATTCAAGGAGCATGTTTATTTGCTGACCAAATACAGGTAATTATTATTAGAGAATGAATATATGTATAAAGTAGATAAAATAAGGGGTATTTAAGGATTCTGTGTGCATATGCACGCCATTTTGTCTGGTTCTTATTCACTGTTCTGGCTAAAACATTAAGCTAAAAACACAGAAAAGAGCTTTGTGAAAAAGTAAAGCAAGTATGACTCATCACTGTTTTCTGCATTGATAAAATCTCTTTTGAGTTTAACAATTAACGATGACTTATAAATCATGATTTTTTTCTGGATTAATAGTGACTCTCTATAAAATGATTGTAGAGTGACTAATCACAGGAAAAACAACAAACAAATGAAAATAAATCCAAGATAATCAGTATTTTTAATTTATCCAGGCTAAATTTATCTGACCCACAGCCCAATTTCTGGCTCTATTTTTCACTGTAGGATTTTGTTCATATTGACTGAACACAGAAAGCAGGAATATTAGAAGCACAGGAAAGTTGGGATCACTGTTTCTGAGTCTGATATTTAGCTTAATAACCAGTAAATCGTGAGATCAAGCTGCAGGTCCTGCAGCTGAAAAAAAGGCTGCAGGTCCTGAAAAGTCCTGCTCTGTTTCTGGATTTCTATAATACAAAGTGCTCAATTGCTGTGGAAATGATGCAGGCATGGATGGACTATTTGTAGCTACTGGCATGTCAAGGACTACGATCAATGCTGATAGTTACACCAGAGTGTTCATTGCAAGTTTCTAACCAAACCAGCATGGCCATAGGTAACCTAAATTTTTGTAAACACACAGAAATTTTCTGATAATGGCAGAATCCTTTAGGTGTAACTTACAAAGTATAGATAAAGACATTAAAATAAACTTTAGGTAATGACTAATTTCAGCAACAGGCATGCATACATAATAAAGTTATAAACTGACAAGTGTGTATTTTAATGGAAAATCTTATAATAGATTTTACCACCTTGAAAGGTAATTGCAAGTAACAAATAGAAACATGGTAAATACCCTAAAATTCTGTTGACAATGTCAATAGAAAAAGGTTTTACCTCTTGCTTTTTCAAAAAAAAGTTAATGTTGGTATATGTAATGTATTTTGCTACAATATCTATCATTATATACCAGCAAATGGTCAGCTCTGTGCTACTAATCACCTATACACACTGCACACAAATCTGTTCTTGTATTTCTTCTTCTTCTGTTTTGAAAAGATGAAGAATCAGTCTAACAATATAATATATCCATGTTTATTATAATGGGATTGTTCATGTGATTTAAGTTATTTGCCTGTTTAAGTACTTGAAAATCTGGAATTTAAAACTGCAAGAAAAGTGTTTTCATGGTGGATATGAGACTATATAGCCTTTTTTTTTTTTTCCAAATCCCATCAAGAACAAAGTTGTACCAATGCTACTTTCATGAAGGCACTTGCACTGGCTCAACTTTTTCCTTCCACCTACATGTCATCTTTCATCTTCTACATCGCTTGTATGCATTTGTGTACAAGAATTGTCCTTTGGGTGGTAAACTTAGTGATAACCCTGTCCATACCCAGAGATTCTACATGTTGTGCTTTGTTATATATAACAATGAAATAAAACTGGGTGCTAGAGACTGCTTACTCAAAAACTTGAGGGTTTATTCAGGCTGAACTTTTTTAAGCAAAAGATAGAAATTCTTTTGGTTGCTATCATTGATGTCTGAGGCAGAAGCAAGTATTGACCGTTGACATGTGTTCGTTTTACAGGTATGAGTAAACTGACCACTCTAATCTTAACAGTGTATGTCCCTGTCATGCAAATCCATTTATGTACTTTCAATACAATGTATTAGCCACACACATCCATAGCTTTATTCATGGGCCATCTGACAACATTTATTTAAATTTTAAACAGTCGGTTGGAGAAATGGCATTACTTTTGATCAGAAAAAAGTACTGAGCCAAGTCCTCAGATACTGTATATAAGCCTGCAGTTTTTAGCAGAAGTATACTGATGTACACCACAGAACCTGGCCCCTAACATACTTAATGCTACATTCTTGTGTCATGTAACTGTCTATTTCACAGCTACATAGTGTTTCATGTTGCTACCTAATTATCAGAGAAGGATATTTCAAACTCATGGCCCTTTTGTGAAATACCTGCATTAAACTACGTGGTAGATGAAACCACTCAGACTAAAAATAGTTTATACAGAAGCCGCCAGGACTACTTGCCCTGGATAACACTCTCACAGTGCATGATATGACCTTTCTTTCTGGGGAAAACTCCCAGTCAAAATTCTCTCATCAAGCTGGTAGGTGCAATTTGGCCATCCATACAGTGGTTGTAGGGGGACTAACAGCAGTAAAGTCTCCTGTGCTATGTCCCCATGCTTAGCTAGATGGTCACCTGCAAACAGGGTCTAAGGGGGTTTAGTGGTAGTTTGTATCTCTACTCTTGCTTTGAATATTTGTTAGGAGAAAATATGGTCCATGAAATGAATATGGCAGAGCTCAATTATCAACAATGTTTTCCCCCCAAATCTGTGTTTTAATTGTTGTTTGTGTTTTGAGTTGGTCGCTTTCAGGTTTCATTTCAAGAAATCCTGAAGCTATGTGTAATCTCTTATTAATGCACTGGGAAAATGTAATTCTCAGTTATGGTTTTCCTCATGACTGTTTTACAGATGACTGAAACATAAATTAACTTACTTTTCTGGTATAGTTATATAGTTCAGGAATATACCTTACATCCCAAGAAAGGTACATGCAAGGCTTTGTTCTACAAAGAATGCATGTGTTTAAACATTAACAAAGATTTCAGATGTCAAGAATGTGTTCTGCCTCAGTACATTAGTCTGTTAGACATCTTTTACAGAAAAGCCTGAAAACTGAGGAAAAACATGCATGAAGAGAGCTTTGTTCCTTGGATATTAGCTGTAGAGAGATGTGAACTTGTTCAGAATAACTCAGCAAGACTGCACAAGCACAGCATCAGAGACAATAGATGGCAGTCTTAATCCATTGCGTTGCAAGTACCGCAGAAGCATCAGTAGCTCTTGCCCCTCACCCAACAAGTCACAGTTATCTTTCAGCAGATTGTAGGTCAATCTACAAACATATTTGAAAAGTTCATTTTGAAGATCCTTTCCTTCTACAAGCCTAGTTTGATTTACATCTGCCCCGCTATCCCTATAAATGGATATCAAGGTGAGCACTGACCGTATCAGGCAGGGGATGGTTTCCTTGCATTTAGCTCAGGAGGACACTGCAGGATTGTTGCAGCATGAATATAGAGTATTTGGCACTGTAGATATCCAACCTTACACAAAAATCCTTGCTCCCCACACAGATAAGCACACTGCAAACCTTTCTGGGTACATTTGCTCTGCATGGTTAACAGAAAGAGGGAGAAGCCAAGCATCTTGTCTCCCTTGCCATTTGCCTGGACAGCCTGTTGAGGAGGTCAGATAGGAGGGCATATCTGCCTGCCTTCCCTCAAGTCAAAGCACTTATGTAAACTGACCAAAATTAATTTTGCTATAGGCTATGAGAACTTTCTCTGCTTTCTCTCATGAAATGCTGAATAAAGGATGGGTCCCCAAGGCATCTGTGGCTGAACAGTGATTTTCTTTTCCTGCTCATATGCAGAGAGACGCTAGGGTTTCTTCACTCCTGTGAAATGATGCTGAGAAATAAAATCCTGAAGGCAATTTCTTCCTTCCCCTGCACTTTTACAGAGAATAACATGATTAGAAATCTTACACAGGATTGCTAAGGGGCTTAATTAGTTAATAAATCAAATAAATCACTGCTACTACAAGCAGCTGCAAGCTTGATCTCCCGCTGCTGGTCCTGCTATCCTTTGTGAGCAGAGCTGTAGAGCCACTAGTACAACATTCTTGCACTTTCTGCAGTGTGTCATACAATTTAATCCCAGACTGTTTTTGTCACTAGTCAAGAATACATTGAAACACAACATGCCTTGATATCACAAGCAAACTCTGGGCCTCGGTATAGGTCTACATGATTTTTGCCAGAGGTGCCTCACCATCCTGGTATATTGATGTATCTTAGACGAGAGTCTGTGTTGTCAAGTTTTGTCATAGGTGCTGGATAGATGTGGAGTATGCTTCTAAACCACTGACAGAAAATAAAACTTTATACCCAAAATTCCAATAAGTTTCATTATTATCTACAGGAGCTCCTTCTGAAATATAGCCAAGGGACTTCTGGTGACAGAGTTGCCACAGAATAATACAATCTAGGTTGCTGTTTACAAATACAGATGTTCTAGGACAATTATCAGAAGAAAGAAGACACTTACACAAGGTTGTTAACAGTAGTTGCACATCCTATCCTTCCTAACCAAACGTGATGAAAGCTATGTAAGAAAGGGGAAGGGAAGAAATAGGGTGCATTGCAGGATTTGATTTAATTTTCCTGTGGAACTGCAAATCAGCTTCAATTGTTGGAGCCAGTTTGCAGTTTTGTTATAGCAATTAGTAAATTGCTAATTGTAGACAAAACTTTAATAGGTCATTCATAAAATGAACAGAAGAAAATGTCTGACAAACTGGATTCTTTCTTGGTTTTCCAAACAGAGTTTGATCTTTTCTGTGTCTAAGCTTGTAAGGGATTCTGCACAAGGTCCCCATCCAGGATTACAGACCCACTATAACGTAGAGAACTTATTCTCTGAATTTAATGAGGTCACTGAAAGGAGTGTGTAGCCCTGTGATAAATTTTTCTCTCTAGGAAACAGGTGGAAAGCTACTGAGAACACTGAGTTCAAACGAGCAATGATGAATGCATTGAGAAATTATTTTTTACTTTCCCTTTTGACAGTCCTTATAGAGTACTTACTATGTCAAATACCTGAGCACTTTAAATACTCTGGCACCTGAATGCTTCAAAGTAGGTGAAAAATCATTTTGTGATGAGATTTGAGAGCAAATAATATTTAAGTGCAGGGTATGAGACTATGCTCAGAGAAGTCCATGGAAAAATTACTTTGCTTCTCTGGGTACTGGAAAAATAATGTGACTTGCATAACATGTGCTGTGTGTGTGGCTGTACAGCAGTCTTGAAACCTGTCTAAGCATTTTTCTCAGTGTTTTCTGCAGAACATATTGTTTTCCTGATTTCTGTTTGTGAAAAGCAACAATTTTTCATTGGGCAGTCATGATTTATGTTTTATATATACAAACCAACATCAGCTTACACTCATGTAGTCATATGTGCTGTTTTGCAAGTACTTCAGGTTCCATTAAACTGCACACAGGAGGAGTAATTTATTCCAGAAATACAACAGGAGGGGTGAGTATCTGGTTTCAAGCCTATGACAAATCAGCAATTAACACGTACCTCTCCAGATGGTGATATCCACCGTGTCATGTACAAAACGCTGTTTGTCACAATTTTGACATTTTATTAGAAATTTATTTCTATAGACTGTGCTTTTTCAGTCAATAGATTTAACAAAAACCTCCTGGCTTTCTTCCTTCTGCAGTTGGATGGCTTGACACAAGCTAGAAGTAATTTATTTCCATTGAAATATGTCTTTAGCTCTAAATAAGGAAACTTTGATTTTCGTAACTGGATCAGCTTGTAACCAGGTCTTCTGGATAGCACTGCAGAACAGATACCAAAAGACAACAACAAAGACAAACAAACCCCTCAACATAAAGAAAAAGGGAAAGGGAAAGGGAAAGGAAAAAAAGGAAAAAAGAAAGGGAGCAAGGAGAAGCACAAACCAACAGGAGACAACAGGGGGAGGATTATATCCAGACCATGAGGAGGATGTATGCTCAGCTTTGTTGTGCCATAAAGTGCAGAATCTTCCTGCTCCCCACAAATCATATATCTTCATTTTTATGCCCTTTTTGTATCTCTCTAATGCATAATAAAATAAAGAGACAACAGGATCTGGGTAGAGCATAGAATTATTTCCGCCCATGATGGACAATATTAATATGTTGCAACAAAATGATATGATAGACTGTTATCTGTAATGCCTGAACTGCTACATAGTGAAAAAAGCCCCAAGCTCTAAAATCAACACAACTTTGTGAATAAGTTACTAAAAATTAAGAGCTAAATTAATCTACTCCCTGTGTGTGCCCCGAATTGTTCACTAAGCACTCCCAGTTCATCTGCTCATTTATTATTAAGGTGTGATTAGTTTCATAAGTATAATTCTTAATCACAGCATTTGTTTAACTGAAATCCAGTAATAGACCTGCTTGGAATTTTTAGGCAAAACATTTTTTATCATAGAAAATACCATTTACTGAAATAAAATACCAGTTTTATGTGGAAAGATGTCTTATTGATGAAAAATATATATGTAAAGACTTATATGGTTCAGGACAAAGTTTTTATTAAAAAAAAAAATGGAGAGAGGGGGCAGGAGGGGCAGGGCTGGGGCAGGGGTCGTGGGGAGGGTAGGCTGGGAGGAGAGAGAAGGAAGTGAGACTGGGTTGAGCAGGGACTTTGCCTATGAATCTCCCACATGCCAAAGCCACCAGTTGATTTACTGCCCTGAATGAACTATCCAATTTTAAACAGAAAGTAATGATTTGTTTGTCTCTGTTGCATCCATCATTTAAAGGTAATTATACACTGAAGATAAACTGTAAATGACCAAACATAGATATATGGATGATTAACAAACCTGGGGGACAGGGGGGAAGATTAGTAGTTAAAACAACCAAAACAATTAAACTACGCTGAATGTCTTTCTAAAATCATCATACCAATACCACATTAATAATCAAAATGAAGGTCAAAAAGTTCATTATTACGAATTAAAATCTTAGTTGATTCTACCCATGGGTAATAAAAAAATAAAAGCTAGTTACATTTATATGTTTTTCAGCAATGTTCAAAAATATAATGTCCTGCTTTTTCTGAAGTAGCAAGTTGCTCTACCTGCTGAGTATTTCTGAAGGTTGTGTAGCTTTTATAACTTTACTCAACTTCTCAACATCCTAGTTGCACCAGAAAATATTCTGTGTTATGAGCTACATCTACCCTGAAATTTGGAAAAAAATATGAGCTGGATGAGAGCATGGTCTGCAGCACTTTGTTTATGAGAATGTCCTTCTAGTGAGCTCCTGTTTGTCAGCATGAAAATAGAAATAACATATCTTTTCTGTCCTTGAGACATACATCAAACAATATTGTCAGAAGAGAGTTTTCTCTGTCAAACATTCCTTTGATCACGCTGGAGACTGCGCTGCTGAGCTTGTGTATCCTGCGGATCAGAAAATGTACCTCACTATGTTTTGTTAAACTGTTCTGTTTGTTTGGTGCTGCAACCATGGCATTTATTAATAGCAGTGTAGAACAAGAAGGTGAGGTTGTTACTGCACTGTTTCAGCAGGTTTCATGCCCTTTTCCTGGGTTTTTTTTGGGAGGGTGTTCTTTTGTTTGTTTTTCTCAAGTATAAAATCTAGTTATTGGATAATTGTCAGGAACCAGTTCTATCTGTAGTTAGTAAAGCACCTTTTTTTATCTTGTCTGAGGAGAAGACTTGTATTATTGAGAAATTATCACAACCGAGGAAAGGTTTCTGTTTCTTTCCGTAACAGAAACTATATACATATGTCTTGCAGCAGCTTAAGATAGACAGGTACAGTATGTTATTCATAAATACTAGCACACTTTCTTATATTGGTCTGACCATAGTCACATAATTTCTATTTACGTTTTGCCATGTCACTCCTAATGTAGACAAATAAGTTTGATTAGCAAATAATACACGTTGGTGTTACTGATGCGATAGTACAGTGAGAAAAAAAAACAGTATTGTATGTTAAGCCAAATAAACCAGGAATTTTAGTGATAGACTAAACTGTTTGAGCTTGAAGACCTCAGTTAACAAGCAGCAGATGTTAGCTGATAAGGAATGTTTTCAGTAAGTGCATAATACTGCTGAGTGTGTATTTATGTTTCTTTTTTGACTATTGTAGGTGTGTGATGTTGATAAGTGGTTACACATGGATAGTACATAGGCTGTGCTGTGTCCTGGGATCTTGATGATCCCAACTGGGAAACTGTGTGCGCCTCCCTCCCAGAACTCTTGCTGACATCTCGCAGATACTTGTGCTGGTGGGGGGGAGCTGGGGAGGAGGTCTGCAAGGAAGGAAGGAGGTAGGGACCATTGGCAGTTTCTGCCTTGATGTGGAAATAAGATGCAGCCATACAGTGAGCCTGAGCCATGGGAGCTCGGTGGTCCACTGTCCAGGCACCACCTTTGGGACAATGCCCCTGCAGGGTGTACAAAACATACATTTCTTACTCCAGGATGTTGAAATTTTCCCAGCAGTCTTATGGCTTCCAAAGATTCTTGATACATGTTACAACTGGGAAGGGATGTGACCCCATTACCCCAGCATAATAAGCAGCTGAAATACCTTTTGAGATATTTGCCACTTTCAGTATTTTAGGTTCCTAAGAGAGAATGTTTAAAATCTGGAAAACGCACATAATGCAATTACCTGAATCATAGCAGTCTCTTCAATGACATTTGCCCAGTTCTAGCTGTCAGATGTTTTAATGAAATAACAAAGCAATAGGGACAAAGGGCATTTCTTTGTCTTGTAACAGTGACAAAACTAAAATCCGCTTTAATTTGTAACTCAGAAGGTGTTTTTTGTCTTGGACTAGAGCTGACAACCAAAATTAGATTCAGCTGTAATGCAGATGTATCTGTAGAGTGACTCCAAGGAAGTTTATGGGTTTTCTCTAGCATGCAAGGATTTCTCTAGTGACAGTTTTCTGGCTGTGCAGCTCAGACTGGGCAGCCCTGCAGAATATGGCTGGAGGCTTGTTCGTCATTGATGGATGCTGCAAGAACACTGGCTGATAATATGGTACTCTGATAGTAATGCTTTTCTGTGTTAACCCTTGCAATATAATACTTTTATTTTTTTCAGAGAAAAATATGTACTTGGAGATTATTTTTCTTCTCAAGGAAGAAATTCTTCACTGTGGTCTCAGTTCACTTGCTATTAAAAAAAAAAAAGAAGGAAAAAGGATGAAAAGAGGAGGGTGGGATATTGTCTGCCTTGTTTCTCAGACGTAGAAAACTTCTGTTTTCCTTATGTGGATTGTGTTCGGTCTGTTCCCATTGAAACTGTGTAACTGTGTTAATGTGACCTTGCAAGAAAACTATTTTTAAAAGAAAGATTATAATTCATCTTATTTAATTTAATTTTGGTTTTAATACACTTGTCACATTTTTTGACCAACGATTCTGGCGTTGGGTTCATGAAACTAAATATGCTATTTCGAACTGCTTTCCAAAACAAGATACCTCCATTTTTGCTCCTCAGTTACTGGGGTGAGACATTATTTGCTGTGTCATGGCTCACCAATTTATTATTTACTTTTTCAATTGTTCTATTTAAAATTTGGACAAAAGCATGTTAACTAGTGTTGCTAGAAGGGTCTGCAGATCTGATCCAGTATATTGCATACTGATCTCCTATGAAAATATTGTAGTCCTTTTGAAGAAAATTGCCTACTAGAACGCTTCTGTTTATTTGCAGTACTGCTTTCCTTGAAACTGTGGATTTGCTCAGTGTTTCTAGCTATTGCCTTTGACCGCCTTATATATGAAGTTACTATTGTGGATAATATTATTATCTAAGTCTAAGGTAAGAGGTTGTTGATAGGGACTCTGAGCTCTTTTTGGAACGCAGAAGGGAAGCGTATTAGTCTTTTTTGTGCTATACTGTCCTGGAAGGTATATCCTTAACCATCTTTGCCATTTGAATTAACTGCTAATGCCAGCATGCATCTGAACTCTACAACGCAAGCCATCTCAAGCCATTGCCAAAATAAATAACAGTCTTTTACAGGAGCAATCTGTGTCCTTTGCATGTGCCAGACAAGAATGAGTGGCACCGTGGCTCTGCACAAATAAGCTCGTGCCTACTGCCTGCATAGGCAGCCCCCATGAAGTGGCTGGCAGTGGAGGAACATAGTGTCAGCACTGGGGTTGCAAGTGGGCAGAGATGGGCACTATGGTTAGGCAATGATGAGGAAGGATTTCAGAGACTGGGGTTGCCAGGAAAAAGTATGAACTGAATACTGAGAATCATAGGAGAAGAAAGAAAATATCTTTAGAGGAAGGAGTGATCTGTGAGAGGGAAGAAAAGTATGTTTTCACCCAAAGCTTCTGGGAGACTCTAGTTTCTCTCAAAAATTTTCTGTTTTCCCAGACTAGCTACTATCCCAGCTATAATAGCTACCCCCACCGCAGTAGAAACCTCAGTTTTCTCTTAGTCTCTTATTCTTCTCCACCACCAGAACTGAATTTTGTCTACACAGTTCACAAACTTTGAACTGACACTGAATATGACTTTCAAGCAATTGCATTAGCACACCTTGTTCACTTTTGGTATTGCCATCAGTGCACTCAGTTTATTTAACACTAATCTTTTAAAGCAATATTTAAGTTAGATTTGCTGATTGTTTAGACTATTACTGAAGTTTTCATATCTATATTTGTTCATATTTGTATTTGTACAGAGAGCTTTATCTTCAAACAGAGATGCCCATAGTCCCTGTTGCAGTATCCTCTAGGTCATTGTAAAACTTCTCATTGAGTTGCTGCAAACACAGTCAGTATCTATGGAATTTTCATATCAAGTAAAAACTGTATACCATATCTTTTATAAATGTAAACATATTTTGTTTCCTATACATCTGCTGTAATATGGAAGGCATGAATAAGCCTGTTTTTGGAAATAACATTAGATACAGAAGGTGAAACATTAGTCTCTCGGCTCAGATTGAGTTTTGTGACACTGGTTGTCCTCACTTGATAATAATCTTCTAACAAAGTTTTGGTTTTCAAAAGCAATCCAGGCATCTGGTTTTTTGTTTATTTGAGTCTAAATATGATAAGTCATTATTTGAATTTTCCAGTTAAGAAATAATTTTCTGTAATACTTCTAATCATAATAATTGTTTAACAAGTTGTTTCTCTCACTATAAGAAAAGTTTTAATTTGATGTGCAATACAGGGATAATACTTTGGAATCACATGAATCATATGGCATGTATCCTCTATCAACAATTCAGATAACTTCAGATAGTCTCTAGTTACTAAAACAGACTTTCTCATTTGTATGTAAAAAGAGCACCTAATCCAGTTAGCAACCAGATTGCTTTTTTAAACACTGTGGCATTTAATCTATTTGATGCTGTATTAGCCCCTTCAGAAATAAATTTACCATACAAAACTAATCACTTTAAAGATTTTAGCCACTGAGATTTTCATGTCTCTTGATTTAATTGCTTATTTATTTTATCTTAGACAGCTTATCATGCTCACATATGGGCCCTCCAACTTGTAAATGTGACAGTAATCCAACAAAATAATGGGTATTGGATGTTAAAATTTGAACACTAGCTTATATTTAACCAGCTGTTTTATAATCTTAGTCAATATAGATATTACTGACTTTCACTAAATCAGAAATGAATTAATGATGGTGCTGTCAAAATACAACATAATCAAAACATACAATCTATTGGGATGACTTTCTGTTCTTAATTACAGCAGAATTTGGCAGCAGGGAGTTAAAAGATTTTTATGTTTTCTGAATCTACATTTGGCACTTAGAGTACCATGACCAGTTTTGATTACCTGCTTTGCCCTACCTCCTGGTTTTCTCACTATTCTCTGCAGTAATATTATACAATAGCTGTTTTCTCACAGCAAAACTACTTTCATATCTTGAAGCATTTATTGCTTCATTGTTAATCTAGGGATACATATATATTGATGCCATTAGATTGTCACTCACGGGACATGAAAAAGTAGTGAGAGAGCAGAACTGAGCAAAAAAGAATGTAGCTTTTAGTCAACTGTATTTTCTATGACTGAAGAAAGTTTTGTAGTCTTTATACCTTGATAATGTCTTTTGAGGATAATGACTTTATTGGGTATGCTATAAGCCAGTTGGAGGAAGGACCTTTTATTGTATTTAATTTCTGTATGTTCGTACAGTAACAAGAACTTGTGACTTGTGGTCACTAGTATGGGTTCTGACATTACGGCCATTAGTGGTAATTTTATTATCCTTATAATTCAGATATTTGTGCACTTACTTGTTTCCAAGTTTGACTATTGAAAACTGAAGGCCAACCATTCTCAGGTATGCTAGAGGATACCTATTTGCTAAGTACAAAGTGGTACACTTGCCTGCATGGTTTGGGGAGTCCTTGGAGAATCTTGAAGCACCTTTTATGAAATTTTTGACTGTAAGTGAAAAACACCACTATCTTCTGCTGTACTGAACTATCTAGAATTAGTTGGAGTTTTTCAGACTTGAATCAAGATGAATTTTTTTGTCTCCCATTTCTGAAGACGACAGAGTGTCTTATCCTATACTGGAAAGACTAAGTGGATGAGTTTCCTATTCATATATTTCTGACTCTTTTCCTTATCAGCACCCTGGTTTTTCCTTTTTTATTTTTTTAATTTTTCTTGCTGTGTATTTCCACGATTTCTGTCAGAACTTCTTAATTTTAATTCTTCCGTTGATGAGACATTTTGGCTTCTCAATGTTATCCTTAACAACTATCTTTGTGTCTCAACATATTGCTCAAAAAACCCATATTAATGTCAGGTTGTGTTCTTTTTCATTGAAATGAGTCTTCTACAACACCAACCCCCACCCTACAGCCATATCAAACCATTTAAAAAAACTTGCCAGTTTTTCGCTTGAGGGATTTATCCACAGATTTTCATGGGAAAGCTGAGTGGAATTCTTTGAATTGATTCAAACTCAATACCACTTAAATTGTTTATTATGGTATTCTATAATGTGCCTGCCCCTTAATTGGAATAACTGTCAGTAAATCCTGAACTAGTAGTTTAATAGCATCTTCAAGATTCCAAGGCTTGGAAAACCAGTTCTGAATCTAACCAGTTCAGAAAATATGTATTTTCTGAAAGTAGAAGAGTTCCATTTATACTTTCCTTTTTAAACCACTACGAAGGATTACTTCTCCATTGTATCTCCATTTTTAATATATTATCTATACACTCTCTATTGAAATTTGGGCACTGGCCTTAAGTAAATAGATAGATTTATAATCTGACTTGATTTTTGGCCAATTACTTTCTTCTTCTGTGTTTTGGTTGCTGATCTGTAAAGGGACTCATAATGTTCTGTCCTTCAAAGTATATTGTGAGGATAAATTAATGAACACTAAAAAGTGTTCATAAACAGGGACATAAACAAATGGATAGTGTGAAGGATGTGGATGACAGGAAAAAACTTCAGAAGTGATGAAATTAGTACCTGGTATATAACAGCAGCTTCATACAAAATGTCCAGAACATATTTTCCTATCTGAAAGATAAGCATAACAGGCAGCACTTTATATATCGTTATGATAATTTTAATTCTTTAAGTTGAGGTCATATCAGGCATTTTTATCCTACAGGTGAGACAAGTTTTAAATGTTAAGTGCCTGTAACATTACAGCTTTAATAGGATGTGACTTGATGCATAACAGGAAGGTTATGCAAGCTCAGCCATCCTCTTATATGACTATTGTTATTAAAAAGAACACAAAATTTATGTTAGAGTATTTTTTAGATTTACCACTTACCAGAGCAGAACAAACCATTTTCTGTGGGTTACAAATGAAAACTATTTATCTTCTCCCTTGTATCTAAACCATATTTCACAGCTCATGAGACACAAATGGGGAGATGCTTTTGATAAAATGTTCCTGGGATTTTCTCTGCCTAAGATAAATAAATAAATAAATAAAATAACATAGAAAGAAAGAAAAAGAAGGGAAGGTTATAAAAATAATTCATCTTGTAAGAGAGAAAAATTAACTATTCTGAGTTTTACAACTGGAAAAATTATATAGAGTGAGAGGTAACTGGCAAAACACTGAATGCAATAAAAATGAATTCTAGCAGATCTGAATCCCTGTTTTTAAAATGCAGACCTTTTTCCTCTCCTATATTTATTGTTATATATTTTCTACTAAAATATTATTTTATTTAAAGATAAATCTGCAATAGATATGAAGCCAATGGCAAATATAGACTAGAATGTGAGAAGATCTGGGAGAAATGTACGGGACTAACAAATTAAGAGCAATTTAGAAGCTTTCCAAGTCTGCAAGAGAGAGGAGGTGAAATGTTTCTAGTGAGTAAAACAAAGAAAAATCATCCCATGGAATCTAAATGAATAGCTGGCTTTTACCGCCTTCAATGCCAATTTTAGGGAGCAGTGTACCAAAATTGCCCATGCAAAGGAGAGTTCCTATCCCAACTCTTGCACACTGTGGCCACTATTATCAGGTTTGGGATATGTGGGTCATGGACTGGCAGCTACTGTTAGGTTTGCTAGCAGCTGTATGCTTATCTGGCGGTCTCTGAATAGCACAGCCTCACCTTCCTGATTATTTTGTCAAATTCTATTCCAAATGCAGACATAAGACTCTCATTCTCTAAAGACAAATGCCAAACTGGTCCTCACAAAAAAATAATAAACACGATGATTGACCTACTAGGCAAGGTTCAGTTGCTCATTTTTGTACATTTAGGTCAAAGTCATCAAGTGGAAAAAAACCCCACAGGTTAATTGAGCAGAGTTTGTATCACCTCATAGTACCTGGAGAAAGAATTACAACAGTAATAGTGCTGGTAAGGTTTATTTTTAATTCATGTGGCAGAGGGCTGAATCTCTGAAACAGATCATAGTGGATGTTTTTTTTATTCTGTCTGAGTTCAGCTGTGTTTCAATTGAGATAGAATTTCTTTCATGTTGTTTGGTGCAAAGAACTTAAACAAATTCAGGGCACTAGGGAGAGGGAAGGCATAGTTGTTAAACACATGATTTGGAGTCAGGAGAGATGACTTACATTCCTAACTCGTAATTGACTTTCTGTGCATGACTTGTCTTGGCCCCTGTTATCCTTCTTCATAAAAAGTAAAAAGTGCTTTGAAATCCTTTTCTTGATGCATACCTGTGTAATCAACAACCTGTGTGAGTTTCTTCATATTACATGTGCTCTCCTAAGCACGAATAATAACTTAATATTTGTAGAAAGTCAGGTGACAATGTTTGCATTTTTAAAACTATCGAGATAAAAATTTTGGGGCTGATTTTTAAGCCTAAGAATAGCCATATAAAAACCTACAGATGAAGTTCAGTAAGTGGAATTTTTCAATCTACTTTACTACAACTGACTGTCATTTGGGTACATGTAAGATTGTGACAATCAAAATTATTCAGATACAAGCTTTTAAATGAATTCCATCCACCAACTGTACTAATGCTTCAGATACGTAGAGCTTCAATGCTCTCCAACAGGATGAAAATGGTTTGTATAGGCAGTTGATTGTTACAGACAAAAAGCATCTTTACTCAGACTGCTTGCATCAATTCAATGTAGTTTTCATTAGTGAAAACAAAAAGAAGATAGAGTTTGAGATGACAGGGTTTTTTTGGTACTCCTGGGCATTGCCAATGCTCAAAAGGAGGAGGAAAAATTTCAGTACTCTCAAAGTGAAACAGACAAGAGCAATGAAACATTTGCCTGGAAACTGTGTAAGACTAGTCCCTTGATTATCTAAATAGGGTAAAAGACAAGAAGTACATACTTCTCAGCAGCTTAATTGCAATTGTCTGAATTCTAATGTCTGATTAAAGAGAAGACTAACATATTTTTCTATTCTTATTTGCTCTTTGTTTTTCTCTAAATCTGTTGCCTTCAGGGCTATGCTGGTAATGCTGCTGATCTGATTCCTAATGGACCACATTCCATATTAAAAAAATACCACCTTACTTGTATTAGATGCCCAGTATAGTTACCAGAAAAATGCTGTTTGTAATTTCAATGCTGGATATCCCTACAGTTCTATCTTTTATTTTGAGTCTTCCTTGAGATGGTGGGAAGTCCCTCTGCATTTAGTTCTGGTTCCTCTGAAACTCCAGCTCCTCTTTGCAGCAGGGCTGATCTGTTTGAATAATTTTGGCTCAACATTTCTTGCAAATTAAGCCTTTATGGTGCAGCATAGTGAAAGCTGCATCTGTGGAGAGAAGTGAGTATCCTGGGAGTTATGGATCTCATCCTGGGGCAGATAATTGCACTTCTGTTCTCTTTGAGCTTGTCTACATGAAGAAATTTTACCATTTACATTTACAAAGTGCTGCAAGTACAGCTTTCTTGGAAGACACTCCAGTTTATCCATTAAAATGCCTTTAGTCAGTTCAATCTAAACACCTTCTTATATAACACAAATGAACTGATAAATCTGTAGAAGAGATGTAGTTCCCTTCTGAGCAAATTCTGCCAGATGTGACAGTTAAGTGTCAGTTCACATTCCCACTCTGGGATTAATTTAGCATGGTCCTACTGTACACAAAGTTTGTGGTATCTTTATTCATCAATCTTAGCAGTAGCACTCAAGAAAAAATCAGCTACCTAATTTTGTGTTATATTTCAATATTTCTATAGTCAGGAAGACCTGGTTTACAACTTATAATAGCAATTCTTTTGTTTATGATTAAAACGCTCAAATATAGGGTTAATTTTCCCCATACCCCTTCATTTTCAGTGCCAAATATGGGTAATATTTTTCAAGAAAATATATAAGTATGTACATCACATAGCAGCACCAAGAGGGTTGTTAAAGACTTTGTCTCTCCATTAATAATGATTTCAGATTTAACAGGATGACTAAGACCTTCTTTAGTCCCTTAAGTCTTCAGTGTTCCAGAGAGAGTTAGCCATAAATCTTTCTCCTTTAGAGTGCAGTGTTTTTTGCTTAATCTGATGAAAAAGAATATTGCTATCCAGTCTGACACAAGCCAAAAAGCACACTGTTCTCAAGATAGCTGTTACTTGAATAATCAAATAGTTTGAAAATGAGGATTACATCCTAGAACTAGGTATGTCAGTGAATTCCACAAAAGGCAAGTGTTTGTAAGAATTTTAATGATTATTCTGCTAAAATCTGTTGTTTGAAGCAAAAATCTGATTAGTTATTTTACTTGCATTCACAACTCTTTCTACAAGATGTATGACCTAATTATTAACATAAAAGAGTTTGGTGTAAATTACAAGGTTTTCGTAGGGGGGGTGGGGTGGTGGCAGTTCATTCATTCAAATCACTGATTCAGTGCTTAGGTCAAAAAAGTATTTATTTCATGCAATTAAGCAATGTACAACATAATGTTGCGCGTTTCTTCAGTTCTGGCAGTTCTCAGTTTTGAAGGACTTAACCTTCTTAACTTTCTCTTCCTTTTTAAGAGTGTATTGTGTATAAAATGTCCAACATTGTAATTATTAACATGTTCACCTGTGTTTTCATTCTACAGTTCTGTTTCTTTATTTTTTCCCTCAGTAAAAATGATTGATGTGATTGAGTGATACAAGAAGCTATTATTGAGGGAGGCAACTTTGCTTCAGCTCATTCAAAACCAGGAGGGTTTCATTCTATGTAATCATACGAAAGTTGCATGTGGTAAGCTCAAGCACTAAACGCAGATCCATACATTCTAATCAGTTGTATTGGCCCCTTTTGAAAAGCTGTTAATGATGTCTGTAAATACCGAGTGGCTGGAGATAAATTATAGCCATGTTATCTCACCGAGATAATAAACAGAACAAAGAAGCTCTTAAAAGCATAAGCAAAATTTAGATTGCTATGTTGGTTGTTTACAGTGTATTTTTATCTTAAAAATCTTACAGAAGTTTAACATCACAGAAAAAAATTCCTTGATTTCCAACTACCTTCATGAAATAGTTTAAATATCACACATTCACAGGTGTACGGACCTTCTGTTCTTGTTGCCAACCAATGAATCTTTTTTTCTTTATGTCAAAGAAATGATTTGTCACTTACCCTCAGAAATTAGCTATGAAAGATTACTGTTAAATGTGGAATTCCAAGGAATATATGGATAAATCACAATCTTCTTTAAATATCTGAAACTCCAGTAACTTTTGAATATCACTGTGAGAATCAGAAGGATGTTCTTCTCAATTTGTAATCAACTAAAGGAATTATGAATTCATACACCAAACAAAACATATATTAATATTATATTGTAATATTACATTATATTAATATATTATATAATAATTAACTATAATATGATAATTATTAATAATTAATGTATTAATATAATAATATAATGTAACAGGAGCTACAGTGGGGCTTCTAGGCCTAGGTTAAATTCAGTATGAACAGCTTCCATCCTACATGAGAAAATTAACATGTTCAAAAAAAATTAATCGGTTAGTCTGTTTTAGACAAAGGAAATTTCTTTCTGAACTGAGATTGGGAAATCAGGTTAGTCCTTAAGCACATAAAGAAATAAGATTGAGAGGGAGGAGTGGAGATATAGGGGTACAGAATGTGAAACAATTTTTTTTATAATAGTGGTCCAACAAAACTGCTTGTCTTTTTCACTGTCTGGACATTGGTTGACAGCAATGAAAAAGGTGTGCAAAGAAGCCAAAAATCAAAAATTGTCAAAAATCTCAAAAATACTTTATTTTACAAATTATATAATAAGATATAATAGTTTTTCCAATGTATAAATATTCCAACAATTTTCTATACACATTTCACATTTATGAAAGCAAGGACTTTTATTTCCATTTCAAGATCAATTGACAGGAAATGGCATTAGAATGTTCCCATCTTGATATGGAAGTCTGAAAGAACACAAGTTAATCACTGTAAGAAATTATTATTAACTTCTTGGTAAATTGTGGATGTGCTTTATAGTTTGAGAATTTTCCTTTAATGTTTCCAGGAATTCTGTCCCTAAATTCTTGAATGACTCAGGTGAGACTGGTCCTTTGAGTGTTTTATGTGTTCTTGTCCTTCAAGATGAGATTACACACATTCTGTAGTGGTTTTCCTGTCTAAAGTGTCCTGAAGTATTTCTAGAAGAAAAATAATCCTCAAATTTGTAGTAATAGTCAAATGTTGACTGAGTTCTATCCTACTTGTTTTTAATCACTCTGATAAAACTTTTGCATTTTTCTGTGTTATTTTGAAGAACTCACAAACCAAGGACAAAATTATATAAAGAAGATGAAGTATGTGGCAAAATTCTCAATATGACTATTGGAAAAGTATTGCATATTATGCTAATTTTCCATAATCCGATTTCCACGTGGAATAAAAAGTCCCTGTCATGTTCTGATCAGTTCTCTAGTTGCATTTTGTTCTTTCTGCATTTTAGTTTTTCTGGCAAGGATATGCATATAAATTTTAAGCTTTCCTTAAATCTAAAATTTCAGGTGTAGCCTGTAATGATGCAACATAGTTCCTTAACACACAAATTCTTACCTTCATTAAAATCTGTGTTCAATAATAAAAATTATTTTATAGTGAATTCTTAAGAAGCTACCACAACTCTTCACTGAATCTTGTCAGATTTTTAATACTAAAAAAAAAAAATATAAAGACAGTGCTTCACTCACATGTTATTTCATGTGCTTAAAAATATGCAAATAGTCCAAGTCCGGGATCACTTATCTTTTAGAATTTCAGATTATTATTTTTTCAGATTAACTATAGGCTGATCAATAGCTTTAGTTTTGCATAGAAATATAGGCAGATGTTTTCCTTTTGGATAACAAAAAAAGATCAATTTTTCCATTTTGCACCTCTAAGAAGTTAAACAGATACAGGCATAGGTACTTAGCAAGGAAGGGGTGTGTAATCACACTGTTATAATTTTCATAATGCTTTGGCGTGAGTTGTTATTCCCTGTAACGCACATTTGCTTTCAGAAACTACTGCATAAAATAACAGCAAGGCTCTCTTAAATACATTTAAACATCTGAAATGTATAATGAAATTGAAGGCAAATTTTTGTAGTTATTTAACTACAACAGAAAGAAAAAAAATCATTCAGATTGTACCTAAGGATATATTTCTATTTTTAATACATTATTAATTGTTAAGTAGATAATGCTTGGCAGAAAATCTAAAGTATGTTAACTCTCTTAAAGCCAAATCTCAAATACGGTTTGTGTGGAATTACTGGTCACAGTAACAACAGAACCAGAAAGGGTAGAATTGAAAGGTGGAAAGATATTTAACAGCCGTTTTGTTCTACTTTGTGGCTTTACGCTAAGGAGTTATCATCTTTGCATAAAGAAACACCAGGGCTTTGACTATGACTATTGTATGAAAAGCAAATGGAAAGGTCTATAGTTTTGTCTGAGTTTTGTTTCCTTACTGTAAACAGAGGGGAATAGCAATTTATGAACATTTCCAGTTACAGAAATGGTGCAGAACATCTTTAGTTAAAATGTTGTATTTCATCTTTTGAATTGCACAAATAATCTCATTAGTGCTGCAAAAGCAGTGTTTAGTTCTTTACTTTTAAAAGCACGAAGCAATTAAAACTTACAGCAGGTATAACACATAGAGGTATTTTCTTAACAAAAAAAAATAGTGAGGTTAATTAATTTAAGTATGTATAGCTAGTCAAAGGTCTTGACAAACCTGAGGATTCTCTATTCTGTTCGTAGTCTCAGGGTTTCTTTATAGATGTGTTGCATAATATATTCAAGTTGGAAATAAATATAGGAAAATTTATTTTCACTGAAGTCAGCAGTCAGAATCAATGTAAATATATCTTCATTTCATATAAAAATACTTTTTGCTTCAGTTGTAGGTCACATTTTTTTCAAATATGAATACCCTCTAAGAATAAAATTATGCATTTGAAATTATCAATACAATTTGAAATCAGTTGTTTTATTTCTTTCTAATGCAGAAAGCAGCAGAAGGTGAGATTGTTGTTCTTAGGAAAGTGAATAATGAAGAAAGATTTGCAATAAAATTTCCTGTTTAGAGAAAAAAATTGTTCCTTGTGAAGTTATACTACTCAGAAGAAATAGATAAAAATACACATATCTATGTAACAAAATATAGTAATACATTATTTTTTTCCCATCTGGGATAATATCTGTGACCAGATGGTATTAAATTGTAATGTACCTGGAGGTATATTGCTTTATGTCATATAACTTTATTCCAAAGAAGTGACCTGAAAACAATCTTCTGTAACCATTCATTAATAGTTCATTTCTGTCAAAGCTGGAGTTGGTAGACTTTTTCCTATATTGTTGCTTCTATTCTCTGACTGGTGGAGTCTGCAAATTCTATTAGAGACACTACAGTATGAAGGAAAGTTTGGTTACCATAGTGACTTATAAATGTTTCTTCAAATTTCATTTCCTTCACACATTTTTGTCACTAAAGCACAACCAGTCATATATTTACAAAGAGTGGTTTCAGGAAAAAATGGCAAAATCTTCTGTGACTGGTGTTATTAAGATCCTTAAAATATATCTTTTTTCCCGATATCTTTTTATTATATGTGACATCACTGAAATATGTTACTAAATATTCTAAAGGTCTAATTATTTTACTTGATATATGACAATAGAACTATCAAGCCTAAAGAAAAAAGAAAACATAAGAATTAGTCTCAGAGCTGTTGTTCATTCACATGGAATGCACAACTATAGCCTTAATACTTTCAGGTGAAAGACAATAAGATAATACATAAATTTAATATTTTTCCTTATTTTTATATAACATATTCAGCAATTTAATAAATTAATACATTTATTCATACAGTTATGTAGACCAGGACATTTTGCAAAAGCAGGTGTGTATTCAAACTTTAATTTCAAACAATATACTTTTTTTTCAGTCCTTGTATACGATTCACCCCTTGGTTGATCCTTGATATCATATTTTTCTTCTAAAATATTTCCAGAGGACATTTTGACAGGTTTAGGTTAGAGTGAGCAGCATCTGACAGGTAAAATTGCTTGGAATATTTCAAGCTACACAGCTCGCTGTAGGCAATGAAAGCGTATCATCTTCCATATACCTATCTTTCATGTATATAAGTATAGAAAACACACACGTGGGTGTTTATAATTCTTACATAAAGATACACACGTACACATACAAGTGTTGGTTTTGGTCCATCAAATACTACATCTGGACAGTTTTCATCTTTCATGTGGTGAACAGAAAGTAAACAGAGAATGGACACCCATGTGTGAAATTGAGATGAAAAGATATTGACCTTTCAGAAACCAACCTAGACCACATATCACCTGGTTTTGGTTGTGAAGGTGTTTGTATATGTGTTTTGTCATTTTAACCACACAACTATTTCTTTCCCTTTTATGAAGCTTTAAGACAAACACTTAGGAACCGAAATTAAGATAAAATATCTCATTCTGAACAACTTCCGTTCCCTAACATGCACTTTTCTCTCTGGCTTCCTAAGGCTCAGTAAAGCGGGTTACTGAAGTAAACAGCAATTCTGAAACTTTTGTAAGTCCTGTTTATAATGATAGAGCATGGCGCTACATGACTGTTTACCCATGAGAGGAACAGTGCCACTGATTGGATTAGAGCTGGACAGACTAATGCAGTTATGTCCTTAAGGGTTAGATGAAAAATGAATCTTTCACCTCTGCGAGAGAGCACAACCAGCAATTCAAAAGCATTATATGTGTGAGGTGGTTTGCAGGATCTGTTCTATTTGTCACTGGAATTGGCTATAGAGCATTTGGCAAAGTCTGAGTTGTTTCAACCCTGGATCATTATCCCAAAGTCGCCTTCTGTACTTAAACTTTAAAAGTAGTTTGGGGACATCTAAAAAGAAAGGGGGAATCATAACACATTTCTGCAGTTTACAGCAATATCATTACTTAATAATTCTGAAAACAACTGCTACTTACAGTAGCACAGGACTTCAGTACTATCAGATTCACATTAGCATCTATGAAAAATCTCCCAAGATTAGGAAGGTTTTCCAAGACACCTAAATGAACAAGCTGCCCAAAGAATAATGATAGGAACCAGACCTCAGGAGACAATTATTTTTCTTGTATAACTTGGTAACTGATGAGTTTACTGCTGTAAGAGTGAGCTTTTTTTTTTAAAAAATTACTGAAGAATAATTTGGAAGATTTATTTCTACATATTTTTAAACACAACCTTAAATGATAAAAAGGGAACTCACCCTTTTCAGCTCATAATCTTCTGAGAGAAATATTATTGTGAGATAATACAGATTATTTAATTATTTTTTTTAATGAATAACAGCCAGTGTTTTTTTCTGTTTGCAAGTTGTTTGCTTATGAAAGCTACTCTTTTTAATAGTATTCTTTTGCATTTGCAAGAACATCCTCTCTGAATCTAGTACATTGACTATCACTAGTCACCTATGATGACAAAACAAATGGGCCAGTTCTGTGAAGTTCTATTTTATTTTATTTTTTCTATTTAATTAACAGATTATTTTCAGTCACAGATTAATAAGTGTCCATGCTGGAAATTTACAGTCTAAGAACACAAAGCAATTATTTTTTGATCATACACACAGAAGATAGCTGGCATTAATAACCTACTATGCTAATATGTTCATCATCCCCAATGAGACATTTAATGAGTCTCTGCTGACCCAGCAGACAACAGCTGGGTGAGCTGGGTGAGCCTCCAGTGCCACTGGGCACAGGCAGACCCTTTGTATTGCTGTGCTGCCATCTTTTAATTCCAGTTTTTCTTTAGGCCTTATACCTGTTCTTGTTGGCATCTTCACCTTGAGCAGTCACTGCCTTGACAAGGATACTATTGTCTGTGCTTTTATACATCCCAGCTTCCCTGGCTTTAGCTTACATATGTTCAGTTCATGTAAGTTTCAGACCATAAGCACCTGAAACCTGGATGAGGGTTAAGTAATTTTGTTCAAACAGAAGATGTTATAAATGAGGTCGATCATGTTTTTATAGGATATTAAAAGTCTCATAGCCATGCTGACTGCTGCAACATGTATTTTGGCCAGCCTATGCTACCTCCAGGGCTGTAGCTGGGAGGGTGTTAGTGAGCTCAAGCCAAAATTTCTAGGAAGAGATAATTTTCCAGAAGAGATGACCACCTTCCAGAACCTTTCAGTGTTCCCCATCAGTGCTTGTGATACCTAACTAAACTGCATTATGACTTTGTCTGCCATAGAAAGGACTTGATTTCAGTTATTTCAATGCAAATATTTGGCCTCTTATTGTTGTAGGAGTAGATACAACAGTAGAAAATGCACCATACAGATAAAACTTTTGTTTCAGTTTATCTTATGGTCTACTGTTCAATTATTTATTGTACTCTTTGATAATATGAAAAATTTTATAATAAAAATATGATAACAAAAAGGGAATCCCAGCCAAGCTCAGCCTAGCTTTCCATGGCATACATAAAAAATTGATAAATGTCCTTTTCATCATTAGGTCCCAGATCTGAATTATGAAGTTCTATTATTAAAAGTTGCTTATTGTTTTCATACATGTCAAAAAGGTAATAAGCTCACTTAATATATGAGAGGTGTATTTACATGCACTTCATACACATAAAACATTACAATTAACGTGCAAAAAAAAAACTTTGGTGAGCTTGTGTGTCATTTGGAATAGACAGATTGTGGGATAACTGTGTAGTAAGTCTACCTTTACCAAGAAGAGGTGTTAGTAACGTGGGAGTAAAATCCTTGAGCATGGTGTTCACTTTATTTGATAAGGACTCTGGGTGAAAGGAATGTTGCTGTGTCCACAACAAGGTGCTCACAGATAATTTTCCTCTATATTTTTCAATTCCAGGGAAGGATTGTGCTCTTCTGTGAGGTAGGAAGATGTTTCCTTTGAGGGAACAAATCCTCAAGTTCCAAGAAACCCAATCAGTCCTGATTGCAATAGTGTCAAAGTAAAATATTGTGTATTTTGTTTCTTGTCTAAACCACTTTTTTCCCCCATACGGAAGAATCACATTTCTGACTAGATATATTTAGGTGTAGGGAGAAGAGAAGGACATGAAATTGTGTTCCACAAACCTGTACCCCACATACAAAAATTCTAAAAAAAGGATTAAGATTGCTTAATTATTTTGTTAAGAGAAAGTAACAATTTTGTGGTCTATCTGTGTGCATGAAACAATAAAATAGATTAATGCTATCTTTCTATTACTTTCTGCAACTTTTGGGCTTTCTTTGGATATCATTACATGAATGACCTATAACACTGTTTCAGGAAAGCAGACCCAAGTCACAGTAATGACAGCCCCTTTTTTGTCAGTTCCTAGGTCTCCTTTGCAAATAAGTAACAAGAAGATTACAGGAGCCTTTGAATGTCTTTTGGGCTCTAATTACAGTTTAAGGTGCTTTTTTATTCTTCTCAGATTTGCCTAAAATGTTGTTCTCATTGGAAATAAAACCTTAACAGTTGAAATCTGCTCTTCCTTTAAAAGAGGCTGGGTAACATGTGTGGCTCAAGTGATTAGGAGTAACATTTGTCATACTTCTACTATAAATCACACACCACTTTTCCAAGAAGGGAAAGTGGGTGGAGAAAAAACAAAGCTTCCCTCGTGTTGTTACTGTGCTTAGAAATGACTGTGCAGCTGCAGCAGCGAAATGAATGAGAAGCAGATAATGAATGTTTTCAGGGTTTTTTGTTTGTTTGTTTTTAATTCAGTATATATTTATGGGATCCTTTACCTAATCACTTTAAGGTGTGCTAATCAAACTTTGTCATTGGAGGTTCACCAGTGGCAGCTGCTCATGCACAAGACTGAGAACAAAGCAGTCAGTTTACTCTAGTTCTTTTTCTCTTCTATACACATCTATCCTCCTGCTGCTTCTGGACTGTCTAAGATCTGGCTCCATGTCAAAATAGTGTTGTGAAACCTGATTATCTCATCATTAAAAATGAATTTTCTATATAAATTGTAGGATGTCTGCATAGAAATCCAGTGATACTTTTCCTGCTATAGATGACTTCTAAAGGAGAGCGAGGCAGTTCACCTAGGATCATTTGCACCAGGCATCTAGGGGTACCTTGTGTGTCAGCCCAACTCTTACAACTCCAAGTGCAGGAGATGCAATCCCTACCATGTAGCAATGTCTCCTGTCAGTGTTTTCTGTGGAAATATGCTTTCCCTTTCTTCAGGTACACTTTTGAAATCTCATTTGGAAATAGCAGAGAGCTGGAGAAAGAGATCTTCCCAACACAGATTTATTCCACTTCAAAGCTCCTCCTGGTTTGTCTTTTAGAAAAATAATTCTGTCGTCTGAAGCAGGAGAGAGAAGAGGAACTGAGCTATAGAGCACCATCTGGTCCAGTGGGTCACTGAAGACCTTTTAAAAAAATCCCTGTTGTTATTTTGTATGTTAGTTCAGCTCTGTCTAACATGACATGTAAGCTGGGTTTCTTCTCAAAGTCTCATTAAATTAGTGTTTTTTCTACTGTGATAAGTTTGAATAAGAACTAAGATATATTTTGAATGTAAAATATTCCTATTTATTTACAAAGGAAATTACACTGAAATGTGAATATTGCTGGGCATGAAATATTCTTTGGTTTACATGTAAACTTTATAATGCAACATCCTTGATATCTTACTGACTATGTGACAAGTCAAAACACCTGTTCACAGATAGCATATCCTGCTGATATTAGACTTTGGTACCTCCAACAGCCCAGCAACTCCTGATTTGCTTTTAGTATCTAGCGTCACTTTGCCTTACAGTTACACTTTATTACAGAACAAAGACAATGAACTGTTAAATATTCTTACATTAAAACTGGATTCAAATCCCTCCCAGTTTCCCTCCCAGACCACCAATAGCCCCTTGTTTCCTGGGCAGGCAATTTTACCAGGGGAGATACAAAGCAGCTGTGAGAATGAGGGTCTGCATTACCAAATTGGACCGCTCCTGCCTACTGTTTTAGTAAGCAAGCAGGCAACAGAGCTGGAGAGCTACTGCAAGCTAAAAGAATTCTCTGTCTTTCACAATTTATTTATTTGCTTGTTCATTTAATTTGGACCCAATTCCCAAACAAGTCTGTTGTGTGCTCCAGTAACCAGTTGAACTGGCACAACTGACCGGCACTCTGTGTGAGACTGTTTCCTCCAAGTTGTAACCTGTACTCTGCTGAGATCAGTTGTGAAGAAATGCAGTAGTCAACTCCAGCCGATTCTCTGCCTCAATCCAGCTATGCTCATGAGTCAAAACTGAAGGAAGCCTAGTGGGGAACACATTTTCCTTAACCGAACATGCCCTCATGTTCATTACAGGAATGAAGAGTATTATATCCAAGGATTTTCCCTGTTTATTAGTGATAATTATCTGGCAGTATATTTGCTACAGACCCTGAAGAACCTTTTTTTTTCTTCTCTAACATGTTACACTGGTCGCTGTAGAAGCTTAGCTCTAAGCTATGACACCAGTTGTGCTAGGCTAGGCAGAGTATCACAAGTGGAGAGTGATTAAGAGGAGTAACTGAGAAGAAAGAATATCGAGAGAATTAGTACCATAGCAGCTGTAAAAGGATTGGGAACCAGGTCTGCCTCAGTGTCAGCTGAGGGCACCAAAACCAGGAATCACCCTGGCAAGCTAAGTGTGTGCACAAATGACTCAGTGTTTGGTTTCTCTGGTGAGCCATGAGGTTTTCTCAAGTCTTATTGTTATGAATATAAGTTCTGATCTTTGTCCTTGCTCATGTATGAACAGAATGGAAACTTTCTTCCCAAAGACTGTCAGACTCTAGATACTTTTTATTAACTGGTGATACAGATAGCTAATACTAAATAAAACAAATGCATTTATTTATTTAACCACAACACACTAAATTTTACATGGCAGATACAGAGTGTCCTTAAACGCTTTCTAAATCCAGTAATAATAATAAAATACATTAAACTTGTTTTATTGTCTGCAACAGCATCACTAGTTCTACAACCTTCTAGATGATTATTGATTGCATGATTAGAGTATCCAGTGGTTGCTTTTAGGGACCCTTCAGTGTTTCTTAACAAATCTTAAAGCTTTGCTTATTTAGTATGTGAAGGTAAAGTCTTCCTAAGACACAAAGATCCGGTTGGTCTAGAGAAGCAAAAATTGCAGAATTGGACCAACATAATGTTCCATTTCCACATTGTCTATGGAGATGCGTGTGCATGTGAAGGAAGAGAAAGTGAGAGAAAAGAGAGAATTATGTTTATGTTTTTCTAAAATGATTTAGAAATTAAATTTCAATTTGTCGTGATCTCACAGACTGTTTTGGTGAAACTTTCTCAGATCAAATGTGAATTTTTGTTCAACAAATTTATTCAAACAATAAAACCTTGAAATGTTTGGAAAAGAGCTATAAACTCAGACTCCATCTGAAAGCATTATCAGATTAACAGCTTCATATTGACTTTAGACTGCTTTCTTATTATTCTTAGTACTGAATTCTATGATATCACACTGCTTTTTATAACAAAATAAAAATCATTCTGTGCTATTTAAACAATACTGAAACAACCTTGTGTTTATATGACTTTCTAGGGTCATTTACATAAACCGAAAACAATTCAATTTTACCGTTCAGAGCTGTGACCATAGAAAAGTATTACCAGGTAATCCTGGTTTTTTTCCAGAGTAGGTTAGATGAGCTAAGTTATTGCCTCTCAAATAAATGCAAAGCAAAATAATTCACTAAAGATGTCTACACAGTTATTAATTCCTTGTTTGTTATAGATGACATGAAGTTAATAGAAAGACTTGTTAATAAAAAACTGAAAAGATTTCTTCTAGTTGCTTTAGTATCACAGTGCTAAATATTTAAATTACAATGTCATGAAACAGAACTGATGAATTGTAGGTTAAAGGTATATTAGCTCTTCTCTTTAAGAGAAATATAATATTGTATTTACTACAAAGAGTAGAAAGGCATTGAAATGTTTTCCTGAATTGTGTTCTCTGATGTGTGTGTTAAAGTGTGTGTTCTATTTCTCATTTAGCCGTTATTTAATAGAGTCGTTATTTGTGGATTTTATTATGAATTTTTTTCATAAAGAACAAGGAGATTTAGTATTAAAAACTGGCATGAAAAGAACATTATCAGCTGGTAGGGAATTCAGATATTCAGTATTTATTGTCTTCTGGAACTGATCTAACCGACAAAGAAGCACATGGAATTTCTACCTCTGATTACAGTGATGTTTTAGGTGACTCTGTGTTCAAAATGCAGAGATTCTCCTGTCCTAATGACCGTCACATGTGGGAAGAATTTGAATATTACGGAAGCTTGGGGTGTTGCCTAGAGGGAGCTTATGATATCCTTTACAAAGTTGCATAGACTACTGAGATACAAAGAAATATAATGTTATATTAGGCTTATATAAGTACTGGTCATTTTGGGAAAGTTATTCAGTCATTGGCTTCTTATTTAGAAGGGAATTTCTTCATGTTTGTAATGGTTTTAATGTTGGAAGTATAATTATTTAGTCTTAATTTAAAATTTGTTTCAATTTAATACTTCAGGGGAAACAACAAACCAAAAATATGTATTTTCCTAAAGCTTGGAGTTTCTTAATGAATTGTCTATTTAACAATACAATTTTGGACATAGAGAATGTTAAGAAAGTTCATCTGTTTTGGAAGTTTGAGATTTTCTTCTGTTTTAGAGAAGACAACAAAATCAGAAAAAATAAATTTGCAGCTTATAAAAAAGAAATCACAGGAAGAGTGTGAGGTGTGAGTTTCTGATGACTACAGAACAAATTTCCCTCTCTCACTGTATTTAAAGTCTTTCTGAATATTTCCATGGTAAATTATTCAATCTCTCTGGCGGTGGTAAAGAGAAAAGGAAATGCTGGATAGATTTAATGACGAACTTATCCCTGTGAGCTTTGTTGGTTTCAAGTATATTGAAGTTAAAGGAAAAGCATATGTGGTACAATAATGGGTTGTGCATTTGCCACCTTGTCAATCAGTCTTGCAGATGATTAATTATGTGTGTATGTAGAATCTTTTAAAACATTTGACTGATACATGTTGTTAAAAGGTTATGCAACCATTTAGTAGGAATTTTGGCAGATGCATGGGCATAACACCAGTTCAAACTCCAGTCAAATGGTCTCAGAAGGATCTAGACAATCCTCCAAAAATGCTGTATGTTTAGCTGCAGCAGTTTTAAAGGAAATCAGGTTCAGACACAGTAGTCTCTCTGGCAGCATATTCTCTATGAATCAGTGAGGCTGTCCTCTATGGATACTGCTAGCCTTATATTAGGGTTTTGGTTTTTGTGCGGAAAGTAGTTGAGTTTGGTTTGCCAAAATGAAATTTTGCACGTTAAAAACAAAAACAACCCCAAAAAACAACAAAAAAGCCCCCCCCCCCCAACCCCAATACCACCAACCAAAAAAAAAAAAACCCCAACAAAACACCCCACCAAAAAATCCAGTAAAACCCATACTAAACCTTTTACTTAGAAATACGTTGCAGACTTTTGAGGTAGGCTATAGAATGTACTAGAGTAAAACAAGCAAACACTTAATAATTCCAATTTAAATACATACATGAAATTAACAGGGAAGGAAGTAAATGCAAAAATATACATTTGAGTACAACTTTCTGGCAATAATCAGTCACATAACATTTATAACTCATGAAGCTTAGAAGTGCTGTACAATGAAAGAATTCACAATGTTAGCTTTACAGCAGAGAACAGGGAGATTAATTGTCAGCAATTCACTTTATGAATGACAATGAATATGAATTCACTTTATTCACATGCAATTGAAAGCACAGCTATGAATAGAGCTGAGATGTTCTGAGGAGTAATCCCCTGGCCAAGCTAGCTTTAACACACTTTATTATCTACCTGGAGGCATCAGCTGATAAATCTTTCCAATGACAGAGTAGTAAGTGGGAGCCCAGATGGGAGTAGTCTTTATCACTTTTATCACTTCTATTGCTTTTATCACTTTTATCACGTTAAGGCTGCATTCCTCTAGGGTGAGAGTCATCAGAAAGTCCTGAGAAACTGAGAAATCTCAGAAAAACAGGGGTATTGCAATACCACCACTACACTGGTTTTAGGTTGTGATGGAGGCACTTGCGATGCCAACAGCGTAGTGATGGTGGTTTGTTGCCTTTTTTTTTTTTTTTTTTTTTAATGGACATAATCTTTCACATCCAGGAACTTCTGTTACTTCTTATCTGCTTCCTTCAATTTCCAAATCTCTTGCACACTCTCTCTCAAGGAAAGGGAACCAACTAAAATTTGAACAGTTTGGAGCAGATGGAATATAGCAATAGAAACAGATATGGGAAAATACAGTTAAAATAAGACAAACTTCACTTGGACTATTATGTTTTTCTCCGCATTTTAACTGTTAATGATATTGCATAAGGTTTTAGAAAATCTGAAATAACACACATTAGCACAATAACACACCTCATATAGAAAACAAGTAAGGTATTTGGTACAAGACACTGCTGTTATTGCTTTCTATTTTTAAGACTTTCAGGCTTTCTTTTTTCAAGTTACTGGGTGAAATTAAATTTTAATATATGCTTCTGATTCTCTGATGCAAGATCTTGACTCCTTATATGGGACTTCAAATGTTTTGAATTTAGCTTCTTAAGCCTGGAGATGGTGCATATCATAGACAGAAAATGTTTTGCTAGAGTAAATATGCTTGATGTGCAAGGAATAAACATTAAATATGGATTTAGATTCTTCCAGGAGCATACTGAGATGTCTAATCATCTAATTGTACTTAACTTTTAATTAGTTATAATTTCTAACATATTAAAATAACTTTTAACTTCTTCAGCTGCTACTGAATTTATATCTGTTTGGTAAAGGACAGATATTCATAAATAATAGAGTTTATTGAATAAAACAAAAAGACAAAAGTAGAGATTTCTGCCTGCTCTAATTTAAAATAGAAATGGATAACAGTAATAAAATATATAATGGTCTAAAAATAAACCAAAGTAATGGTCTTATCTAAAAATCCATAGCAATAAATGCCCCTACTCAAATTAATCCCTTTCTAACAAGGAAAATTTATTAAACAAATAGATATCAACTAGAAAAAACAAAGAAACAGACAGAAATAATGTTCACTTGGCTTTTCCAGCTTCCCTTAAAAAGATAAAACTACACATTAAATGAAGCGCATGAAGAGAAATCTAAACTGAGTAAATCACTAGGAATGCCCATTTGATAAACATCAGTATAGTAATTTAAATCAGAGATTTGTCTTCTTAGTTAAAACCAGATAATGCTTTCTCTCTCCAAACTATTCAGTTAAAAAAAAAAAAAAGTCTGAAATCCACTATTTGTCAATTACTACCTCTTTCAGTGCTTTCTAAAAAAAAAAAAAAAAAAAAAAAAGATTAGTTTGTGATCCATTATTTTTTAACGGATAGCTCCTGAAACATAAAGTGAAAGGGATGAGTTACACTCACTAGGGTATTTACATGCGTATATGTGATTAAGTTACAGTAATCTGTGTCTAAACTCATAGGATCATAAATTAATGAACACACTTCTCAGAATGCATTAGTGAGTTTCAGATCACATTCTTTCCATTCAGTTTGCTTTCAAGGGAGTCTACTAGGAAATACTGGAAATTACTCTTAGAGAAGCATTTTAGTTAAGTGTAACAACATTGAATGCTTGGGTTACTTTTTTTGTTTTGTTTCTGCTATTTCTCTTTTTTTCTCATAATTTTCTTCTGCAAGTTACAGGCCTAATGAATGTGAAACCAAACAAACCTTGGATCATGTTTTTCTGACTTATAACAAGCCTGTTAAAGTTGTTTTCTAGCTTGAGGTAAACAAAAAGTCCAACGCTGTGCAGTTATTAAAAGATTAAGATGCAGACCATTAAAAAGGAACCCTGAAGATTTAGCATTTCCCATTGGGTGTATTAAATATCACCTTGTTAATGAATTAATCATGTCCCTAGCCACTGGCATGATAAAATTCTTCCCCATTGTCCCTTATAACTCATAAAACTTTTCAGTGGGAAAGAATGCATTCCAAATTTACACCCTGAAGGGAAAGACAAGGCATCTGCACTTAAGCCACTCTATGTGTAGTTTGAGATATTGTCAGATTGCAATAATGTCAGCAACTAAAAATGAAGGATAAGAGTGCTTGTGTGTGTCAGTAAGAAAGAAATTATTTATAACTATTTTTTAAAAAAAATGCATCCGCAGAATCCAAGGCTTATAGAAAGTACCAGTAGAGCAGAAAACTGCATTTCCACAAACAACAGATATCTCACATCTTCTTTAAGATACTTAGTTGTTCCCTAAATGTTATAAATATTCAACCTTTAAAAATGTTGAAGTTTCAATTTGAGTTCTCAGTTTTTGTCTGTAAGTATTTAGAATCTGCCAGTCTTCTGGAAATATTCTGAAATATATGTGGACTGACATCTAGGAGATTGAAACTAGGTGAGGTTCCCACAGTAATGTGCAGGATTAGTCAATGACTTGGGTGGAAATCTTTATTATTTACATTTAAAAGAATAAATATAATGACATCTCACTTTGGTTTCTATAGCTAGATATCATTTCTCCATCAGTGTGCACAACAACACAGATATTTGAGAATCCAGTTGAAAACTTCTGGGTTTGGCAACTCCATTTCTAGCAAAGTCATGGTAACAGATGATAAGATTATAGGGTCCACTGCCTCTTTAGATGATTAAGAACTGGCGTATACCTTTTGGGTCAGAAGACTTGAAGGCTTACAAAATAATTTTAAAATTCTTATCAGCTCAGTGGAAGACTTCAAAGTTTTGTTAGAACTGTGCTAAGTTACAAGATTTAATCTAGGCTATGCAGGTGCCTAAAATTCTGTTTCGTTTTGGTTTTAATTCCTGAAAGCTACATAACAAAGATTTGGGGAGAATAGAAATTAAGTAAACAAAAGAAATAAAATTAGAGAATACAGAATTAGAAGCAAAAAGGAGACAGATTAGGACATATATGGGTACATAAGTCTTCCATAAATATGTGGAAATGTAGGGCTGTTTTTTAGCTATCTTTTCTTCAGATTTTCTGAGAAATATTGCTGCCATTTTTGAGTGGTTTTGTCCCCTTTCCATTAGAGGGCTCTTGAAGGATTATTAATACCTAATTGAAACATACAGACAAGCTATATTTGAGCAAAGCTGGTAGAAAGGTATGAGGGGAAAGTAATACATGGGGGTATGGATGTGTGGATGTGATGGGACATAAGACATTGCAAAGAAGATGTGGCAGACTATATATCATCAACATTATAGTTGAGAAATGAGAAGCAATGTAAGACATAAATACTGAAGTGGCTAATTATTTGTGCAGGAAAGCGATGTAATTAACTGTAAACCAGAGATCAAGAAGAAAATCAATAGAACAATGGATGAACTAAACAATCATGTAATCAAAGACTAAGATAAATAAATAGACAGTTCAGAGTATATAAATCACAGACTGTATTAGCTAATTAATTAGTCAGGTAGTAGATACATTAGGTGAATGATCAATAAATTAATCTATTCATTAAGCAATAAGTTAGAGATCCATGAAATTAAATAAACAGAAAATATTGAATTCAAAGAAAGGTATCTGAAGGAGTTGGGTAGTCAGGTAGTTAGCAGTTAGTCAGATAGTTAGGCGTTAGATAATTAAAAGCTAGAATTACAAATTAGTTAGTTAGTTAGAAAGAGTTAAAGGGTGAGGTAAAATGCCAAGAGCACACAAAATCATCCAGAAAAGGAAGGCCAGGGTAAAATATGCACAGCAGTGGTGACCAGTATGGACAGGATGCAAACATGCAGGTGAGCTCTTTCCTGTTGGAGAGCGTTGCTGCTGTTGCAATCACATTATTAGGCCACAATTAGAAATAAGAAATGAAGTCCTTACTTCTAGGACATTTGTGGGTGCTTAGAGCAATTTCCAAGCTTTTGGTACAGAATAATAATCTGGGAGGCAGTCTGCATAATAACACCTGGTATTGCTAGGAGTAAATATCTGACATGATCAGAGGGAGTTTGCTGTGAAGTGATAAACAATGATTTGACTACTGTGATATGAATGTCTTGTAACACTGTATTTTAAATGGGGAAGAGATTTATAGTGTTTTCTTCCAACCTTACTTTCTCTAAGAAGTTCAATATTGTACTTTGTATTCCAACAAAGGAAAGAGAAGTTGCTAGGACCTGCCCTTTCTTGAAAGCTTTACTTTCATGCACCACTGTTTTTCCCATTGTATGTATAATTTATTTTTTTAAATGTACATGGACATAGAATACCAAGTACTGAAGGTATGTGCTAATTGTTTTAAAATTTAACCATTTTAAATAATGAGATTTGGAACATGTTTTTTCTGAAGCAAGCCAAAATTCAAATATATTTATTTTTATGGTAATTTAATTATGCTAAGTAACAAAAGCCTGGTAAGGAGCCTGATAATCTCTGTATGGGTAGTAACAGTTTTAAAAAACAAAGTAGTCATAATAGTTTTTGTCTGTCTTTCAGGTTTATCAAACAAATTCTTAACAAGTAAAGGTGCACCTTTAACTGAATAAAGAACATGACACTTTCTTCAGAAGAGTCTCAGTAGCAGATAATCAGGACTTTTTCAGCTAGGCATTTATATTTTGTCATAGTAAATTTGACTGTACTGGTAGGTTCTTCAGTGTTCTTAAGAACACTGAAGGACAATGTTTGTAACAGGAATTAATGAGTTAATGGCAAAACCCCGTGGTTCTTCTCAGCTTTGAGCCATTCTGCAATAGGTACTCTCACACCACATCTGTGTACTCAATTCCTTCTCAAGAAGGTGCCCTCTAAGTTGTGCAAAGACAAAGGAGTTGGAATAAACTCTGTGCATTTTTTTTTTTTTTTCAGACTATACAGATTTCTTACTTAAACCTTATTTTGTGAAGTGGAACATATGAAGGAGGTGAATGCATTTTGGAAGTAGGGTAACAAATGAAGTGGATGATCTGTTATGTAATCTTCAAAATTAAAATGGAAAATTTTATGATATTATCTAGACAGTTCTATTACTTGGTTTGATGGATTAAAAAGATTAAATAGTAATTCAATGCAATCTCAGGAAATACAATGTTTTGTTTTTCTAGGCACATAACCGTAAGATAGGTAGATAGTTAAACTTTATAGTACAATAAAGCATAGCTGTATAAGACATAGCAATAAATGGCTTATATGTTTACCGTCACTCCATATGACCATGAGTAATCTCATAATCTGCTTTGTATGCAATAAACTAGATGTTTGGCAGTTTCTGTGTGTGTTGCTTTTGGCTGAGAATAGATAATGCATTCATCTAAATGAGCTAAAAAGTATACTTTTTTCCTTTTTACTGTTGTATACTTATTTGAGAGGGAGGCTGAAGGTCACTTCCCTGTTTTTGAGAGTAAAATGTTTATAACTTTGCTTACAGAAACAGTTTACTAGGACAAGATAGGGCTTAAAAATAGGAAATTTCTTATTTAGCAAATAAAACCACTAGTTAGTAAAACTTCTCATTAGAGTAGAATAGTAATTAGTGAGTCCATTTTACTGCTTTACTGTTAGTAAAACCATTAATAACTTTATTTAACATTATAGATTTTTATAATCTTAACGATGGTAGCTGTGATACTGTTAAGGGCAGTGATGACAACTCTGGTGATACTTCACAAAACACTTTAGTGTATAGGTTATCCAAAGGAGATTTAATTTTAAAGAAAGATATATCAAAACCTGAACATGTACTCAGTGAAACTGTACTCTATTTTGGTGTCAGAGAATAGAAGGAAGTTATGACTAATTGTGGTAGAAGTTAACGTTTTCCCCACTATATTCAAGAAGTTCTTAACTACTTCTTGGTAGATAAAATGCCAGCACTGCATAAACATGTTGCTCTTGGGTTTAGTTAATAAAAAAATGTAACAAAACAACAACATTGCTTTGTAAAGAAAATCTATGCTTCTATCATTAACTCTGATTATTCTTTCTGGAGGAAAGCTGTTGAGAAAGTTGTGGATAAGCAGATAGATTATGAAATAAAAACTAAATAAGAAATAAAAATATAATAAATAAAGAATAAATAAATAAACAAATTATAAATAAAGACAAACAATAGTTTGCTCATGCTGATTGAAGATTTGTCATATTATAGTAGGATGCCAGACAGCCATGCTGATTCTCTTACATCTGTCAACATTTTTTTGGAGTTCATTAACCAGATAATGTTAATTTTGAGATAACTTTCATCTTTGAAACGGATTAACTTAGACTGCCTTGTATGTGTGGTGGATTGAAGCTGACTGAAGGCCAGGTGCCTATTAAGCTGCTCTATCACTGCCCTCCTCAGCTGAGTAAGGGAGAGGAAACAGGATAAAAGGCTCCTGGATCAAGATAAGGACAGGGAGAGATAATGCAGCAATTATTGTCATGGTCAAAATGTTCCCCTCCCTTTTTCCTGGAGCTCAAATTCACTCTGGCTTTTCTGTACCCACCTGCCCCTGAGTGGCACAAGGGGACTGGGAATGATTGTACTGGTCAGTTCATCAGACGTTGTCTCTGCTGCTCATGGAGAGGACTTTCTCACACTTTTCCCCTGCTCCAGTGTGGGATCCCTCCCACAGGAGACAGTCGTCCACAGAATTCTCCAACGTGAGTCCTTCCCACGGGCTGCAGTTCTTCATGAACTGCTTCGGTGTGGGATTGTTCCCACAGGGTGCAGTCCTTCAGGAGCAGCCTGCTCCAGCCTGGGTCCCCTATGGGGTCACAATTCCCACCAGCAAACCTGCTCCAGCCTGGGCTCCTCTATCCATGGCTCCATAGGTCCTGTAAGGAGCCTGCTCCAGTGTGGGCTTCCCACAGGATCACAGCCTCTTTCAAGCACCCCCCTGGGCCTCAGGTGGGTGTCTGCTCCATCATGACCCTCCATGGCTGCAGGGCACAGCTGGCCTCACCATGGGCTGCCAGGGAATCTCTGCTCTGGCACCTGGAGCACCTCCTCCTCCTCCTTCCCACTGAGCTGGGTGTCTGCGGAGTTCTCTCACATTGTACTCTCTGTCTGTCTGCAGAGTCAAATATCTTCTGGAGTTGGTTTGTTTGTGGTTTTTTTTTTCTCAAAAAAGTTATCACAGCAGTGCTATGACTTGCTGATGGGCTCGGCCTTGGCCAGCAGTGGGTCTGTCTTGGAGCCGGCTGGCATTGGCTCTATCAGACATAGGCAGGCTTTTAGCAGGTTTTCACAGAAGCCACCCCTGTAGCTCTTCTTCTGCCAAAATATTGCCATACAAATCAAATACAACATGTCACTGCATTTTCTTCTGTGTGGAGCTGCCGTTAGCAATGTTATTCAACTGCTGTCTCACAATGATTTCACAGTTCCATTTCTGTGGTGCCTTCTAGGAGAGAGCAGGGTGTAGACAAGACAAAGACCTCTTTCCCACCCATAAATTGTGAATCAGTAGTGGAGAGTGCACATGTATATCCAGATGCCTGTGGATTTGTCAAAACAAAGATTGTTGCTAGGTGAACTCAGTCAGAATGTTTGCAGTCTGCCCATAAACTGGGGACATGAGAGGGAGACAGAGCATAGCATCAGGGATCACTTTTTTAGGACAGGATAGATGGTATCTTTGAATTTGCTTGAACTGTAGCCATGCTGAGAACTGCTACGGGAAATGTTGAAAGTGAAAACTCCTTACATTTGATGCATGGTATAATCACCTTGTTCTGTCCCTGCACCATCATTCATTTCCAAAGGCAATTTTTTTTCTGCTCTTGTCTGTGATCTTGATCATCTCAGTTCATCTTGTATTTTACAACTGTAGGTCTTCACTAGAGGTTTACAAACTTGCCATTGGTTTTATAAAATTCACTTTAGGCACTTTTCAAAGCCAGTTTGAAATGCCCTTTTTCTACATTTTGGTTTTTTTTTTTTTTTCTTCCAATATTATTGCTGAAACTTGAAATAATTTTGTGCTGGAACAAAGCACCAAATCACTAATAGGTTCTGTTTCACATTACTCCCAAATGCACTAAGATAACTAGTTAACCTTGCTGTAAAACTTTATTGCTTTCACCCTCAGAGTTTTTTACTCTTCTGGTACATGTACATTCTTTGAGAATATTATTATCTAATTATTTATTTGTAAAATATGGAAACATTTCCATACAATTATTTGTCTTGAGTTTTAACCCCACATCCAGGGAATAACAATGAATGCAATGAGACATTTCAGAGCATTCAAACCTAGATTGACATTTTTTTAAACTGTGACTCTGAAAATTGATAAAAATCACAAACCACCACATAAAGTGAGTCATCCTTGGTTTATATCAACAAGACCTGTGTGCTGATTTTGGATGGGGTAGAGTTAATTTTCATTATAGTAGCTAGTAAGGGTCTATATTTTGGCTTTGATAAAACAGAGTTGGTTTTGCTACTGCTGGGCATTGTTTACATAGAGTCAAGGACTTTTCTGTTTCTCACACCACCTCACCAGCGAGTAGGCTGGGGGCGCACAAGAAGTTGGTACAGAACACAGCTCGGACAGCTGACTCCAACCAGACAAAGTGATATTCCATACCATATGACATCGTGTTCAGCATATAAAGATGGTGGAAGAAGAAGGAAAAGGGAAGGGGACACACACACACGTTAGGAGTTTTGTCTTCCTAAGTAACTGTTTGTCAAGATGGAGCCCTGCTTTCCTGGAGATGGCTGAACACCTGTCTGCCAGCGGGAAGTGGTGAATGAATTCCTTGTTTTGTTTGCTTGCATGCACAGACTTTGCTTTATGTATCAAACTGTCTTTATCTCAACCCATGAACTTTCTCACTTTTACCCATCCTGTTCTCTCCTGCATACACCAGGGGGAGTGAGCAAGTGGCTGTGTGATGCTTAGCTGCTGGCTGGGGTTAAACCACAACAATCTGACAGATACAGTATGCAAACTAGCTTATGAATATATATGAGTGTGTTGCAGGGTTCTCCTTTGAGAATATTACAGTTTAGTTTTTTATTTAAAGCATTCTGTTGGAAGCTATAGTGGATGTTGATGCATTATCACCTATTTCTTCCATTCCAACAGGTATCGAGGGAATGTAAAGACAAGAGGCAAAATGTTTCACATCCTCTTTTTCCTCCTGTCAGAACTGTTTTCCTCTAAACCTTATAAATATAAAGGAAATCAATGCAGAAATTTCATTGCACATTTGAACAGTGAGGGAGGAAGGCAGGGAACCTGATTTTTTTTTTTTTTTTCATAGACACTGCAATAAATGCACTGTCACTATAAAATACAAATCTTTCCATGGAAAAAGAGTTTTCCAAAAAATAATAGTTACCAGGCAGCTTTTATTCAAATACTGCATAGTCTGAATATATTGCTCCTTTTTGGTTTTGGCGAAATACAGGGCAGCTGAAAGCATTCATTTTATGTATCTGAGGATAGTTTTGCTGATTATTTTCTAGCCATCTAAAATAAGGCAAGGTCAGCTTCCTTGTGAATGTAACATATCCCCTGTCACATGCACATACCCGTGTGCAGTCTGCAACACGTACCTACATAAACCACATAAGTTATTGCCATTCAGAATTATCTATTTCGTATAAAAAGAGTCAGTTTTGATGTGTTTTCCATCAGTATTATAGTAAAGAATAAATTTTTCTTTCATCATGCCACATCAAATGAACAAGTGCCTTGGCTGCTAAAACAGGTGTCATCTTAGGTAGTGCAGAGAGAACTTCAAAAGGTTGCAAGAAAATAACCGATAGTCATTCTGAAGCACTGCATTACTACATCATGCTAATTTGGGTTAGTTTTTTTTTTTTTTCTTTCATGGGAAATAGATATATTTTAGCAATAGAAAGAAAACCTATAATAGTGTAGGAGAGAACTCCTGCTTTGTCATTCCCATTTAAAGAAGAATAAAATCCAAGAGGGAGATTCTTGAAGATATAAATGTTTATTACCCTTTGCAATACTGATATTTTGATTACAAGAACGAGTGTATTACTAGCATTATGTAAAGTAGTGATTCATCCTATTCAAATATCATAAAATATTTGTTATCTATCAGGAGAAAAATAAATTGAAGCTGAAATACTAAGCCCACTTTGGTTTCAAAAATGTCATTATAATGATTGGCAGGAATGGAGAGGAGACAAAATAAGTTAGCTTGCTTTGTCTAACAACAAAAAGGGTGAATGGAGTATCACTGATGTATACAGATATATTGTTATGGCAAATGCTTGAAGCAAAGAAAATATGTAGACAACAACAACAAAGGAACATAAATTTTCAGTATAAATTTAGATAGGAAATTAAAGGAAGTTTCTAGTAATCAGTACACTGGGGATCTGGGGAAAATTCAAAGATCTACAGGAGCTAAAAATCTAGCTGATTTTGAGATAAAACTCCATATACTCTATAGGTAACTACATGAGGTCTTTATGTATAATAAGCAGGGCACCCAATTCAGTAACATAAGACCTTTTTTCTTGTGTGAAGGTTATTAGTCATGTAACAGCTGACCTGCTTTTTCCAAGACCCCCTACAAATGCAATGTCTAAGTCCACACATTACAGTGGTAAGCAAGAATGTTGTGAGACTGTAACAAAGCAGCGAATTTGGATAGAAATTTAAATTACTTTTAAACAAGGTATCATCTTTAATGTATGTTTTATTTTGAAGAACATTTATTCCAGTTTTATAGAACAAGTATTTTTTAAGCCAGAAATGTCACCTTCCAAATCTATTTTGGATTTTTTCTGAATTTACATTCCAAATCTGCTGCATTTTTAATCAATGTATGACACTTCTACTTTCAAGGGTTTGTAAAAAAAGTCCTGGGTACTATGCTATCTTAAAATAAAAAAGTGTTTTAATTCTAGAATGGAAGGCTACCTACTTTTTAAAACTTATTTCCTGTAAACCGATATGTAATAATGTTGAGATCAATTTAATTTCAGTTTTTGTACCGGTAGAGTTTTCGTACTGGCAGAGTTTTCAAAACATAATTTCTTAATGACCTTTTACTTTCATGAAGAAAGTTAAATCTGAATCACAAAGACAAGCTAATTGCAGTGAAACCTGCAGATACCTTTGATCTGAAATGTAGTGTATTATTAATAATAATCTTTTTCTCTTCATTAAAAAGATAAAAATGAGCATATTGCATATAATTTAACATTCATTTTCAGGACCAATATTATATATTGCCTCTTTGATTCAAACTTGCTTGTTTTCTTTTTGACTCATTGACCAGGAAAAGAAAAAAAAAAAAAAGAAAAGAAATGAAGATGCTAAAAAGATCATTTTCTTTAAATTAAAAGACAAGATGTTAATGGTCTCAAATAAGTGTTCTCAGCAAGGAGCTTTGTAACTAGAGTTTTCATTATTGAAGAAGCATTTAAAATATTCAGTCTACTAGGGTAAAAGTGAATAAGCCAAGAAGGCAAAAACTGCTATAGAATGGTGGTTTATGGTCAATAATATGCATTCCAGCAGTTATTTACTGACATGAGTATCTAAAAGGCACTCTTTCTTCCCTTTTTTCATTTTTCTGTGATCTGGAGCTCAAAAAAAATACACTTATCAGGAATATTTTAATATTAGAACTTTCCTGTTTAACTGCATCTCTGGTAAATTCTAGATTTTGAAATTAAAAATAAACACTTGAGTTTATTATTTTCACTCCAAATTTTGAAGTTTTTAAATCAGTTGGTGCTTGAGACATGTTCTGCTGAAGATGTAATACAATTGCCCATGTTACAAGGAAACTAGAAATCCCAATGATGTAATGAAAGTTCAGATACAGAAGGACAAAATTACATTATTATTCTGTATTATTATTAGGTAATTAGTTTCATGCAATGCTATGTAGTGTATAAAAATGTGAATCTTTTAATCACATTTAAAGACTTTGTTTGTATTTCATTATTGTGATGCAATAAATTAATTATCTGTTGTCTAAAAGCATTTCAGTCTCATTCAATCTGTTCTAGGATATTTTTACTGAGTATCACCTATGTCTTCTTTATTAAAATCTCTAGTCCAGCTAACTTTATTCCTGTCATTCATATGCTATTATATGCCACCTTCTACTCTTTTCATTTGATTGTTCTGCAAAATCTATTTCCAGGACAGTTTACAGTTCAGATATTTTTAGCAGTTGACTGTTCCAGAAAAATATTCCACTTGTTTAAAATGAGGGGAAGGGCCCTCCAAACTCCTATCTGTATGTCAAATCCAGTTTATCCAAAGCTTAAACCAAATTAAATAAAATTGGAAAAGCTCTTCTACCTCGTCCGACAGAGTTCATGGGATGTGATCTTCAAGTTCCATCTGAGTCCCTTACACTTCTGTATCCATAGATTTTTTTTCCTAGTGGTTGCTGACTTCTAACTAGGGATAAGGTGTTCATGTATCAGATCAACAAGTCTGTGACTGTGAATGTGGGAGGGATGTAGATATACTGTGTCAATATACCTACATGTGTTTGTGAAATCAGGTCTATTTCCTGTGGGCTTTAATGTCTTCTTAGAATCATAGAATCACAGAATGAGTTTTTCCCTTCCAACCCTCCTTCCATGGGCAGGGACACCCTCCATTAGACCAGGTTGCTCAAAGCCTCATCCAGCCTGGCCTTGAACACTTCTAGGGATGGGGCATCCACAACTTCTCTGGACAACTTGTTCCAGTGCCTCATCACCCTCACAGTGAGGAATGGATCTTCTGAACATACTCCAAAAAATAAAAAAGCAAGTAGCACCAATTAGGTTTCGATATAGCAGATCAAATAAAAAAAACCCCCAAACTTCTTTTAAGTAATCACATCATTACAAGTATGCCTTAATTTGTTGGTATAGGCTTTCTAGTTTCTTGAAGTTTTCTGAAATCTTAAGTATAAATGTCTGTTTTCCAAAAACCAAAAGAGATCTTCTAGGGATATTTGGCTTACTTAAGCCTCACATTTATAAGTGTTTATGATATAATTGTGATGTTAGATGTTAGCTCATTTTTGGCTAAAAAAAGGTCCCCAGCTCTATTCACTCTTTTTTTCCAAAAGAAGGTATTCCTTCATACAACCTGCATGCATTAATTCCTTCCATTGCTCTGGCTGTACAACTTGTGTCCTATAGGTAGTATTGACCCTCAAAATATCAAAGTCCACTTTATGTAAGAAATTGGTAAACTTCATAGGCAGTAGACAATTTATGGTTCCCAAGTTTCAGATTTATAGTACCTTCCATTTGACAGGTGCATGATTTTACCAGTGTGAGCATAGCCAGGTAAGGTCTTCTCTTGGCTTGAACATGCCTTTTTTCCATGTTCCTAACCTCTCTTCTTTTCTGCTTGAATACATGTGAGTTTGCATCTTTCTTCTTTTTTTTTTTTTTTTTTTTTGGAGGCTACATTTTACTTGTATATGAACTTGTAGTCTTTGTGAAATAGGTCACTTTCAGCTGTCGTTTTATTCTATAGGTGTTGGTAAATAATTTTTTTATCCCTATTCATTATATTTTCCTCCTCTCAAAACTCATGGCAGTGATCTGAAGTCTTCATGAGAATCTCAGGAAGAACAAAGATTTGGTTTCTGATGGGGTTCTGTTCAAATCCCACACTTATTCTTTATGTATAACAAATCCTGTAGTAATTTATGTATATTTTATAACAGACATTCATTATCTACATCTAATATTTTCATTGTGTGCATGAGCCACCATAAACTCTTTTAAATGGCCTTGAACCACCTCAGCCTATTATAATTTGATCACAAGTTTATTTAAGCCAAAATTCTGTGTAATATTGGTTTTACACACCAGATTTTATTTTTTTTTTCTACCAAATGAGATGCATTGTCACTGCTTTGGGGCAATGTGCTATTGCACCATAGAATTTTGGATCTTTTTTTAAGTATTCCAGAAAGCAACATTTTTATTAATTTTAAGCCAATGTTGCAGGCTACTAAACCTGGATTTGTCCTTTCACCTGGAAGCACCATTCTGCCCTGGTTAATCCAATGTTGAAGCATCAGGCTTAGAGGGCTTTCCATCTGTACTCTTTTGTTACTTTCAATAAGTGTCCAGCATTTGTTTCCATTTTCTAAATTGGTCAATTGACTTTTATTGCTGTAGCACAACCTGCTAGAACAAAAACTAGCAAAGTTTTCCACTGCTAAGTTTTCCCATTTTTGTCTCTCTCCAGACTTACTAGCTTCAGTCTTTTTACAGCTCAGGCTTTGTCAGTCAATTGAATAATTATGAACCTTTTTTCATGCTCCACTGAAGTAATATATTCATTCTACATCTACTGTAGGATATGTTTTTGCAGACTTGTTTATCTTTTGTCTCCTTGGATGTGTTTGATCATCTCATAGAGTTAGTCATAGAAAGGAGACCCTGCTGTATAAGGAGGATAGTAAGCTTTTGATTTTGAAAATCCACTTTCTGGTCTCTTCTCTTTTATGGCTTGCACAGTTGTACCAGAGGAATCAAAATAAATTCATTTCAGAAAAAAACTCTAAATCAGGACCATTTATATAAGACTGTAAGGTTCCTACAAGAAAACTTTGATAAAGCAAAGACTTATAATCCAGGAGTTCAATTCAGTACAGGTCTATTTCTTTAGGGGCTCTTTATATGTGAAGATTTCTTTTGGATCCAACCTGCTTTGTTGGGTGTAATGACTCGCAAGTATGGAGTACAATAGAGGCCTTTGGTAAACACTTTATAGGCAAGTTCTCCCTGACCCTCAAACATTATTCTTAAATTAAACAAGGTATGGCTGTTCAAAAGGTGGTTTCCACATGTATTCCTCTGAAGGTAAAACTGAAGTGGCATACAGGGTATATAACAGTTGGCTTTGACATGGTAGTAATTTTCTTGAATTATTGCCATGCTATTTCCACTTTATTTCCACTTCATGATAGTTTCTGATAGGGAAATATTTTGTTTTGTTTATTAAAGACATAGCACAGGTTCCAAAAAGACTCACTCAAACTGGATGTTAACAGAACACATTGTTGTGCTTCAAATACAGAAATCACTATGTAAAATCTAAATCTTTGCCATGTTCATTGGTATGCTCTTAATACTTTATGTTACTCTTGAGAAACTCAAAGCAGCTGCAGCTACAGAAACAACCTATTTAAATAATAATATATACTTACAGAACAACACAAAATATTTAAAAATTGGAGTCCCTGGTAACGTCAATTCATGACAGTGAATAAATTGACACAATAGATTATTTTTTAAAATCTGTATTTGGTATCCTATGGGTTTTTTTCCCCCCTCCCTCTAATTTTCATAATTGTGTGTTGGTGTAGGTTGATGCAGCTTCATTTTTGTGTGGCTGCTCTCTCCTGCCAGTCTTAATGATTGAATCAAACTGACCTGTAGTAAATGCTGTGCCAGTTCACTTCTTCTAGAGTTTAAATTAGGAAACTGTGAATCTTTTCTGAGCCTTACTGGTTCATGTCTCCAGGTTTCTTTTCCATGCAAACATGATGCATAGGGAAGTTGGAAGGAATCATGATACAGATGCAGCACATGTGGATGTGGAAGTCCTTCAGACCTCCAGCCCTGACCTACTCTAAAATTACACTATTGAAAACAAAGAGAGGTAAACTTCCCAGAGAATGGTTACCTAACCAAGGAATCATTTGAACAAATGTCTTAGAAATAAATTTTCATGGCTTTCTTTAATATGGATTATAACAGGATTTGGGAGATACCTTTTACATGTAGGACATCAGCATGGGAACTGTGCTCTTACAGGAGCTGGTGTACTAAGGTGAGAAAGTGGAAACTACACTTGGTATTTTTGCTGTAGTGACATGTTGCACAATTAGATTTACAGTGATTTGTGTGTGTTTATACTGAGTCAAAGAGATTTGTTTAATCTGTGTTGTTGCAAGGCAAAGTTTAAGTATTATCCTGAAATTTTTGTATTCATGACAGTTCCTTTAGGGTAGTGCCTCCATTGCCATTACAAAATGTTCATACTACAGAAAGTGGGTGTTTGACAAAGATGTGTCTGCGTCTGGTTTAATTTAATGGTACCAAGGAAACAAAATGACCCAAGAATACCACCAAAGAAATGGTGTATCTGTGGATTTGGTCCTGATGACACTTTAAGGTGTGGACTCTCCAGTTAGATGGAGTGGGTCGGATAATTTTCTCACAAAACTTTATTGAAAAGGAAGTATAGCATTAGCTTCCTTTTGAACACTTCCAGAGCCTCTATGGCTCCTCTTTAGCAAATAAACAGCATCTCTGGGAATCATTCATCTGCAAGGAATGTTATCTGAGCATTTCTTGAAACAACTAAGCAATCTGGAACAGATTCATTACTTTCTCCTCTACTTTGTACACGCATGCAATGACCGTGCTCCATCAGGCGTACTGAGTTTCTCCATTTTCATTAATATAGGTCTTTATGCACAGTTTAGCGGAATTTGTAAAGCAGATTTCCTCTCCCAGACTAGCTGTTCATAATTCAGTCTTATTCTCCATAGCTTTAATTATTTATAACCCACCAGGATTTGTTCTTTGAAGGTAGGAGCTTTAACAAAGCTGTGTCCAATTAATTTCATACAATCAAACATCAAAATTTATGAAAAAAAATAAAGAATACAGGAAAGAAGGGAAAAACATATTTCCTGTAAAATGTGGGTTGAGTTTTACCCATAACATGGATTGTTTCTATAAAAAGTCTTTAGAGTTATGTTTGTGGTGTGAAAAAATAAAAAGGCTAATTGTATCCATTTTAATTGCAACTTTTTATTAAAAAAGTACATAAGTCAAGTATGTGCTTTTGAAGCAATTGATTCTCCCCTCTAAAAGCAGTGATTTGATTTAACAATTAGATCAGTTGTCTGCTAGAACCTACTTGTTTCCCAAACCAGACCTTAGTGTTCAAAGGTGATTAAAAAGTCTGTTTAAAATATAATCATCAAACACAAACCAACCATATGCACTATTTGATAGAAAAATAAGCTCTTGAATGAAAAAAGAAAATAATGTACACTTGGAAAGTAATGATGAGAACAATTCATATGTAGGTAAATTTCAAATAGTCTTTGGATCAGTAAAAGATGTTATAATTTCAGAATTATCTGAGGATCAAGGTGACACTCTTCTGGACATTGCTTAGTTTGCAGACCATGTTTGGGGAGCTGCTGATCTAACAGATTAACTACTTTTAAAATAAGGATTCACCTATGCAAAAGGCATATGTTTTCCTGAGAATGTAGTTTTATCACTGAAAGTGCAAAGAACATGCAGGCACTTTGCAGCAGGGTGAAGAATGTTTTAAAAAATTGAAGATCTTTTAATTATGTCTGTGGAAAAAGCAGCCTGTTCTTCACTAAGTTGTAATTCAATGGCACCAAAATATAGGAATATTTGATAGAATTCTGAATGTTATAAAATACAATTTTGGTTGTATCCCTGAAGTTTTATGAAACATATTCTGCAGTCAGAGTGCCATATTCCTAGATGTTGTGCTATTCAATTATATGAACGCAAGCAAAATTGCAGCAGTTTTCCCCACTTATCTTTGAAAATGTTTCCAGTAATTCTAAATTAATATATCAACAAGAAAAGATATTACTTTCCACTGAAAAAAAGCAAGTATTATGTTCTGGGATTTTTATTTTTGTTTCAGAGAATAAGCACCAAATTTCCTTAAAGTATTCCTACCACTTAAAGTAAATACCATTGTTGATAATGTCAGCAGGCATTTTGCTTATATGTAGAAATTTCATGGATAAGGATCCACTTCCTTGTTAAAAAGGAATCTAAAACCAGTCTTCCAATAGTTAAACTTAAATAAATTTTATTTACTTAAGAGTTTTCCAAAAATTCCGCATGCCGGTGATTTTCATTAGTGCTGTTTAACATATACCAAGGGTTTTGAATATTATGTTGCTTTTTTAATACACGGATTAAGAAGTCCAATACTTAGAAAAAAATACTATACATGGCAACTGCCTGAAATTATAAACATACTACACTGGACCTCTGGTCAGATGACAACAAATTTTCAAGGTAAATTAGTTTAAGTATTGGTTACTGAAGCTTACATATTTCACTTAATATTGTAAAGTTATTGGACTTATAATAAAAAATGTTGGGTAGACGTGCAGTGTGAGTTGGAAATGACCTGAGTACAGTTTGTGTATACGTAGATATCATTGCAATTTCACTCAGAAAAGTTTTTGTTTTCTTCCTAATACCTGCATTTTTTACCATTAGTCTGAATTTAACAAATTTCAATAAGAATAGTTATTTTTGTTTAAATTTTCTGAAGAAAAGTTGCATTTTTCACACAAATTGAAAACTGAAATATTTTAGCTACAAACCTCTCCACTGAGAATTGTAACTGTTTCCTGGGATGTGTGTGTTTTCTGCAGAATGTTTCATGGTCTGCTTTCAAATACAGAATAAGCCTGAAGTTCAGAGAAACACTACTGAGCTATGCCTGGCTCCATTTTCTTCCTGCCTGTTGACTGAAGGATGGTTTGGGTCCATTCTCCTGGTAGTTCTCAAAGGAGTTGGGAAAGGAGGACTCTGTATACTGCAGACAGTTATCCCAGCACACCACAGTACATCAAAATGCAAACACACTGACATGCTATGTCACCTATGCTGTATTTCTTCATCAACAGCTACAGGTTACATCAACATAAATGTATGTGTACCTCAAATAAACAAAGATACTGTTGTGTGAGATTTCATCAGCTTTCATGCATCATACAAGGGGAAGTCAGGTTCTACTACTGCTTCTGGTGTGCTGGTGTTAGTCTTTCATAATGTTTGGCTGGGACCTTCTTTTCTTTTGTTTTCATCTCTCATCTTTCCTACACCATAAGTCACTTTGTATAAACTCAAAAGTATTATACAAAACTAGTTTCTTCTATCCATTCAGGGCTTCATAACAGTCAGCACAGACATTTGACCCTCACTTCATACATCTTACAGTAACCTTCAGAGCTGCTTCAATATAGTTTGTGTTATAATTAATAAGTTCAAGAAAAACAATATATTCTTGGACAGAATGTTGTTATTCACTGATTCCCCATACCAACTTACTTGACAAGATATTTCAGGAGTGAAATTGCAGTTTCTGATAAGCTGTAACAACTTTCAGAAAACTTTCACAGAAGCCATTTTTCCCTGATTTAATTTCCTTCTTAGTACTCCACGACACTCAAACACAATGCTCTGCTAAAACCTGTAGAGTGTGGAGATTGATTTTCAACTGTCATGGCTACTAGGAAATGTAATTTTATTTTCTTTTGTCTGTGTCTACCTCTGTGATGCCACATCTTTTTGGGCTGTGTTTTCTGTGATAGAGATGCTAACACTTGAACCAAAGCTTCCTGAAAGCTGGGCGTCTAGTGGTAGTATTTTCCTGTATATTTTGGAATGGAAAGGAATGGAATGGAATAGAATAATTTCAGTTGGAGGGACCTACAAAGACCATCTAGTCCAACTGCACATTTTAGCTTCAATTTCATCTTACACTTCTCTCTATTTAATAGCAGGTTTGGTTTTTTTATACGCACATATGTGAAATTATTTAGTATATGTATATGTATATATGGTGGAATGGTGTCCTGGTTCATTTAAGCATCTAAGCTTGTGCCCAAGTTCTGTTGACAGCATTGCAAATATGGGATAAAAGTGTAAAAAGGACATCAAATGATTATTTTTCCTGCATGGATTAATGAACAATATATGACTATTAAAGCTACAATACCTCTGGAAGGAGGAGTGGTGGATATGACCAAACAGACAGCAGTGCTCATAACTTTTGTGAGTAAACTCTAGCGAGCAAACTCACATCCAGACTCTTTCAGAAATATGTGAAGCCCTGAGACATTCCATGTATCCATTCAAGGTTGTGAATTCCTACCCCGAATGTGGAGAACAGGTAAAGGAAGACTGATTTGGCCCCTACATATTTGTGTTGGTTTTTTTTGTTGGGATAATTTTCCTCACAGTAACTAGTACGAGGCTATTTTTTAGATTTGGGCTGAAAATAATATTGATAACACAAAAATGTTTATAGTTGTTGCTAAGTAATTTTTACATCAAGTCATGGAGTTTTTCAGTTTCTGATACTTCACCTGTGCTCCCAGCTTCTTCTCTACAGGAAGGTGGAGGGGACACAGCCTGGACAGCTGGCCAAAACTGAACAATGGGACATTTCATGTCACCAAACGTCATGCTTGGTGTATAAGTTGAGGGAGTTGGCAGGGAGTGTAATCACTTCTCAGAGACTGGCTGGGCATTAGTCAGGCAGTGGTGAGAGGTTGTATAATTCTGTTTTCCTTCTCTTTTTCTTATTATTTTTTAAATTATTACATGTTATTATCAGTAGTAGTAGTAATATTGTCATTACATTTTGTTGTTATTATTAGTAGTAGTATTATTTTATTTAATTCTTTCAGTTGTTACACTATTTTTATCTCAATCCATAAATCCTCTTTCCTTTTCCTCCGATTGTGTCTCCCATCCAATTAGAGGAGGGGGAGGTAAGTGAGCAGCTGTGTGGTGCTTAGTTGCTGATTGGGACTAAACCATGAGAATGTTTTATCTGCATATATGTTAATGTTATTAAATTGTACTCCATTATCTCTAAATGGGTGATGACATACCTTATGAATGTATTTGTATTATTTGGTAAATTCCTTGCAGAAAAATCAGTTCTAAATAAAAATTTGAACAATCTTTTCCCCTCAACACTAAGGCTCAGAAGAAAACATTGCAAAACTGCAGGTCGTTGATCTTCTTAATAGAGAGTGTTCCTTGGAGTGATACAAGTGTCTTAATAAATTGCAAATGTATATAGTTAAGTTAAATAAAATATTTCCAGTGTGCAGTAATCTGGCTGTAAACAGTACCCTATTCTTATAAATCAGCCCTAATATTCATGGCATTTTCATTAATGTGCTTATAATAAATATAGAAAGGGAGACATAAACACATTAATAATGCATGTTGCACTTAATAGATTTTGCCCTTGGAAATTGTTATCTAGCTTCTACAAAAGCCAGTGGAAAATCTGCAGTTGAATTAATTTGAAGAAAACTTGAGCCAATGTATGAATAAGCACTTTCAACATAAAATAGTTAAACTGCTGAACTATTGCTCTTCCTACTCTTCACTGCCTTTTGTTTCAATATCGTAACAGGTCAGGTCTTGTTGCAGGTGCTTAGTAAATATGACAGGAATCAATCTGTAATTCGCATGTAATGAAAAACTCTTTTTGAAAATATATAAATAGTAAGATTTTGTTTCTTCAGTATGCTTCAGAGATATACACTAATAACTGATAGAAAACGTCTATAAAAAATTACTTTGACCAACTTAAAGCAGCTGTGTTTGGTGTCTGTCCAGTTCAAAAAAATTCATCATATTTATTTTAACACAAGCTCTGAATTAATTATTTATTTAGTTTTCTGTGAAAGAAAAAAAAGAAACTTAACAGTTTCTTTTCACAAGAAATGATGTCTACATGTGAACATGCACCCACCCCCCCATAATTTATCAGAATGTAGTCAGTTTTCATAAGTATATTGCATAATATCCAGCATTTATTTCTATAACATTCTATTTATTGTAGGAACTGTTAAGAACATTTCTTACTAAAAGTGTTTACAATTAGACAAGGTGGGTTAAAAGTTATAGTGGTTAAGAACCACTTAGATGTTCAGTAGGTGCTAAGGTATTTTATGAAAATTGCATGGAAATTGCTGCCATTACCATGTCTTCAGCAAGCCCACTAACGGACATTTTAATCATATAATCATATCTGCTTTTCTCTTCACAAAGGGATATTGTGACCAGCAGCAATGTGATAAGGGGAAATTTCAAAAAGAAAATGTGTTACTTTTGAAAAGAAAATGAGACCTGGAAACCTGAATAAAAAACAACTTTTTTTTTTTTTTTTTTTTTCCCCTGGAGGAAATCAGAGGAGTAAATAAGGACTTGAGACCTAACTTTAAACTCTTGTCAACTCTATATTTTTTTGAACAATGTTTATGTTTATCTTTCCCTCTGGAGGCAAACAGAAAGATACACTCAGTCTCAGTGATAACTGCCTGAAGTAGGGAAATAGACAGTATGATTCGTTTCGTACCTCAGTGACCTTGAATAAGATTATAGACTTTATAAATATAATGTAAATTTATTCCAGTATCTGGCACCTACTGACTCAAGTTTACTGGAGGAAAGGGGAATAATGTAAAATCATACCTTTTGCTATCACCAGGTAAGAAAGAGATGAAGGAAGCACACCTGAAGTGTTTTAGTGTCAAGTATCAAATGACACCTCCAGCAACCGAGCTGGAAGCTAAAACAAAGAACGTGGACATCATAATAGGCCAACAGAAATGTAACAGCTTAACCTGATTGTTTGCATATGGTTTCAAAACATGTTAGAGAGCTTTTCCTAAATAAAGGATTATATTTGCTTATTTTTACAGTATGTAATCCTTTTAATAAGCACAAGCTCTTGTAGAAATTAACTGCAGCAAAATAGTGCTAAATGTATGTTAGAACACACAAAGAAGTCCTGCTTGCCTGATTATGTAAACAAACAACAAATAGATACATTTGAGAGGGAAATCATGGTCATTTTTAGCAAGAGAAGACAAAGGGCTAAAGCATCTGTGAACATCAACAAAAACAACAACAAAAAAAGCTGTTTAAAAATAATTTATGCATTTACTTGCAATAGATATACCTTTAAGTTGTAACCCATGATCTGAACCGTATCTTATAAAATGTATTATAGCAGGAGGATGAGCCTTGTCAGAAGCCAGGCAAGTGCAGCAGTGACCCATCCTGAGCTGACTTTGACACCCAATAACTAAATACAACACATCACCTCTCATCTCCTGTGTACCAACCATAAGAGATGGAACCCAAGTCATGGCATGAATGGACTCTGGACAATTTATGGATATTTTACAAGGGTGGCCCATAGACTGAGTGAATAATTTCTGTGTATATATCAAAGGATAGGGAGGGGGAAGGTGGTTAATGGGTGAGTATTGGATAGTGTGGGACCCACTATTGAGCACAGCATAAATGGTATGGAGTAAAGGGTGAAGATTGTACTAGGTTCCTGTGAGATGGAGTTAATTTTATTCATAGAAGCCCATATAGGACTGTGGTTTGGATTCTTGACTAAAACCAATGGTTGACAACACACTGATGACTGAGCTACTGTTGAACAGTGTTTATACAGAATCAAAGCCTTTTCCATTTCTCATGGTGTCCCCACAGCAAGTAGGGTGGTGCTGTGTAAGATGCTGAGAGGGGACATAGGCAGAGCAGCTGACCCAAACTGACCACAGGAAGGTTCCAAGCCATATGACCTTGTGATCAGAAGTAAAAGTCCAGGAAAATGAGGATGAAAGAGGGACATTTGGGTTATGGCATTTGTCTTCCCAAATAACCATCATGCATGCTGAGGTCCTGCTTTCCAGAGTGCAGTCAACATCTGCCTGTGGATGGAAAGCAGCAAATGAATGCCTTATTTTACCTTGTTGCACATGCTGTGGGGCTTTTCTTCAGTTACTAAACTGTCTTTATCTTGACTAACAAGTTTTTCTCCCTTTTACTCTTCTGATTCTCTCCTCTATGCTGCTGGGTGAGGAGGGGGGTTGAGAAAGTCACTGGATGGGGCTTAGCTGCTAGCCAGGGTTAACACACTACGCCACTGCATATACACCATTAACTCAATTTTTAAATGTGGAGAATTGTTTTCATAAATCCACCGTAAACACAGAAGACATGCTGGTTTGTTGTAGTATTTATTTCCAGAAAATCTGTGCAGTATTGTTGAATGGGTATTTTTTGGGTGGAGAGCAGCTGTATGTTTAGAGATGTGATGTCTCTTTCACATATGCTACCTGCTGCAAAAAGAAAATACTCTTCCATGACATTAACCTTATGGTTTCAATCATCTTTATCATCACTTTCTGTAGTTGTGAAACTGATGCTGACTGTAATGTTCCAATACCTTTACAGGTGACCTAAGTTTACGATAGAAAATATATTCAATTATTACTTCTTATATGAACTGTACAAAGAGGTAGATGAATTTGAACCCTGACATGGAAAACATGCAGAAATAAACAAGCTCCAGCTTAAACAGAGTCCAGTGTCATATGTGATTATTGACACTCTTTCTGAAAGAACATTTTGACCCTAAAATTATCAGATAAGAAAACAACAGCAATCTTCATTATTAAAGGCATAGGAGAAAATGGAAGAAAGCAGGTGGAGATATAGTGGAATTTACAGAGAAAAATAAAACAACAATGTGACATTAAAGTGAAATATTAATATTAGATCTCTGTAATTACTTGCATACACTGTGCATTTACCTACTACAGGTTTTACCATTCCACTGATTTCTATGGGGCATTATTTTATATTGAACAGAACCTGAGGGTGAAGATATGATAGTCTTAAGTGATGTTGAAATAATTGAGAAACAAGTAAAAGTATTACATTGCCATTTCTGATGTAATTTTTTAATTGATGTTTTCCTTAAGCCGACATGGAAACAAAAGTCTTTGCTAGAAGAAACACAGATTATGTGAAAGTGTATGTCCAAACCATTAATCCAATCCAGGAAATAGACTTTGTCTAGAAAAATTGTTCTCTCCTGAAAAAATATCCAGCTGTATATACTGATGAAATATGCAGCTATATAATTTGATTTTACCTCAATATGATGGATTTCTATACTTATCTTTCTATAGAATGGTTCAATTAAAAAGGGAAAAAAAAATCTGTCATAACATCTGAATTTGTGTAAAATGCAGAAATTTTGTTTGGTTTAATTCAGAAAATAACTTACTGATGTTGGTCTAGATTTAAAACTTATAAATAGGAAGAAACAGACACACCAAAGTCAAACCTATGGATTGAATTACCTGGCTATTTTCTCCAACTCTAATAAAATATTCATAGCAGAGTATGTAATTTTAATAAAATATACTCATACTGTGTAAATGCTGTTTATGGAAAATGGAAATGTACTTCATTAGTAGTTTTGTTAATAAAATATCAGTGAACTTGTTTGTAATGTTACTTCATAATATTAGGGACTGAAAAATAGGGAAAAATATCACATAGCTAGTAATATATAAGTTGTGTTTCTTACTAATGAATTCACATCATATTACAGATAAAGCTAAAGCAGTCCTGTGGGTCAGCTTCTACTCTTGAAGCCTGGATGAAAGTGTCTGTTATATGCTGATGTTCAGAAAATATCTCATTTTGATTTGAACAATGTTGAAGTTTTGCAAAAAAAAGTAAGACGGGGATGTAATTTGGAAACAGAATTAGACCTAAATTCTGTCAATCTGAATATGATTAGTATCTATCTGGGAAAATTAATCTTTGGATAAAGTTTATAAACAAATAAGACAACACTGATGCATTTGTATATGAATTTTCTAATGTGTCAGTGAATTTGAAAAGAATTCAATATTAATTTTAAAAGTAAATCTGATCACTAAGGAAGTTTTGTTTTGAACAAAGTGAAATGGAAACAGATTAAAACATATTTTATATGAGAAAATTTCAATATGACGTAGTTTCGATTTTTAAATAGGTAGTGGATTCCAGTTTGAGCTGGCAGGAGTACTGGACAATCTTTACTTTGCAAATAGTATGTGTTTATCATGTCTCCTGTTGATGGCATAGCATCAGCTACTGCAGAAGTAGATTCGGCATTACTCCACAGACAACAGTAATGATCAAAGGACATTGCTCTATGAAGCTCCTGCTAAAGACGTGATATAGCTTGCAGGTTCAGTCCTGCCACCTTAGCTTTCATGACATCCCAGTGTGACCGGTTTTTCAATAGAGTAAAGAAATATTGAAAACAGCCTTATATCAGTTGTTCTCCTCTAAGGCCTGCGAGATGACTGTGCCACAGTGGCTGCTTATTTAAATGTTAACAAGCTTGTCTTCCAAAGCTAAGTAGCTAGTGTCAAACACATAATTTGGGTCTTCTCATTCTTCTCTTTACCCCTAGCAGTTGAATCCAAATGTTTCCTTTACCTGAACAGGAAGAAGAGGCTGGTGTCTTTCAAGACATAGTCTTTTATTCAAAAAATACAAAGCAAACCTTATTCCTAGCAAATCACTTCATAGATATAAGACAACAATTCCACAGCATTACTGTATTCTGAATGGCTGAAGTTATTCCATTGTATTCTAACATTTAAAGTTATTTGAAAGTAAAAACCCTTACTCTCTCTGACTGGAGAATGACCAGCTCTCAGAAAATGGGTGATTACTAATGCTGGGAAAGAGCTGTTTAACAATTCAAATACTTCCACTAGCTTTTATTGTTGAAAGAGTAATACACTTCATGTATAGCCTGCATTTCTACAGTTTCTTTTCCTGACTACGTTCTAAAGCATTTTCATGTAGTGAGTTCAGCAGAAAAAAGATTAATGTTTCATAAATACAATATGCAGAGTGGGAGAATTAGAGACTTGCTTTGTGCTACGACTAATTATTGCACAGCTCAAATGCTTCACATTTTCTCTGCTTAAGCATTATTTACAATATTCAGTATCCTGAAATGAATGATAATGTTTATGAAATATGATTAACATATTGGATCAGGTACTCAGATTACTGTGTTGACACACCTGCCCTGATGTCTAGGTAATACGGTAGTTTAAAATATGACAGTTCAAGTTTATAAAAGAGAAAAGTATTGACTCACATACCTTTTGTTTTACACATTAGTCCTTTTCTGGAATAAGAAAATAAACCCATCCAGATTATTTGATTCTTTTTTACATCTGGATCATATCCAGATTTCATTCTGCAGATCACTGACAGCACCGCTGCTCTTGTAGTGTACAACTGACAATGTTAAAGTTAAAACAATTGGGTTTTAAGAAAGTCCTTGGTAAGACATGACAAGAAGTGTTTATGAAAAAAAGAAAATAGTTCTGTTTAGCTCCACACGACCATGACCATATAAACTCGCTCTAACCAGTGATTATTTCCTTTTTTGAGTATGCAGACATATCTAAACCTTGCTAATTAGAGGTTTGAAGAGACAACATGATGTGAGTGTACTCCCAATATTTGTCTGTCTCTTTTACATATGGCTCTCCAGCTATCAGGGCCTTGAGGGCACAATCAGACCTTACCTGCCCTGACCATCCTCACCTGATGCCTTCACCCAGGTTCCACTTCAGCTCAGGCTTGAGCACCTGGCCGTTTCAAGAGTTTTCTTGTGAGTATAACTATCCCCATCCCCGTCATTAGTCTTTCTTCCTGGGCAGGCCTTGGATCTATACTGTGAGTGGCCTAATCTCCAAATGTTTCTTTGTCCTTGTCTTCTCTTCAGTAGCTATGGCCCCAGACCAGTCTCTGGACATGCTTTTGCTATTCACAGATGTAAAAATTACAGGGAAAATATTTGCAGGCTGCACTTGCATGTTAGTTCTGTTGTGATCTGTGAATCTGATCTTGGAATTGATATTAAAAGCCAGACTTACTGACTATGTTATAATGAAAGATTTTTTAAATTCTTGCTGTTTTTTTTTTTTTTCCCTTCTGCTTTATTTCCTACCTGTATTTCTTACTAAAATTGGCTTTTCATTTTAATGAACCTGTAAGTAGGACTTTGCCCATGTACAGTGATTGCACCTGTATAAGGTTTTTTTTGACCTTGTGGGCTTGAGGGTCTTTATTTTTGTAGCTCTTATTTATTTTTCTTATCTTTAAAACCATATATTAAAAACAAAGAAACAGGGATATATTGTTTGATTCTGCAATTACTGTCTGAAAATGAAATTTATAATGGATGGACATAAACCACACAAAAGACCATAGAGGACTTTTCCTTACTTAGTAGACTTTCATTAGGCTCTTTTTAGAATTTGGCATGTAAAATTATCCTTCAAGTGCCTCTTGATATTGACACAGAAATGTAGACACATCTTAAGGGAGATAGGCTGCACATATGTGCTCATTTAACACCATTTGTGAAGTAGGATTCTATGATACCTACCTGTATATTGGTATGAAGAAAAAAGGGGACAAATACAGTTCTATTTTGAAAGACATAGTGTTATTAAACATGTGCAATTCATAATGCCAGAAATATCACAACATTTAAAACTGTTTTGCTCTTGGTATTTATAATTAATTATCTTGAATAGACACAATAATGGCATTTGTTTTATTTAGTTTTAAAGGTTTAATTAAAAAAAAAAAAATTTCCTTGCTAACAAAGTGTTTTAGCACCATATTTATTCCAATGAGCCATTCTAGCATGTTGGCTTCAACAGCAGAAGGACAAGAAACATGCATGGGCGAATAAACCAAAGCTGAAGTATGCCAAACAATATCCCTGAAACATTTTTAATTGGAGAACCAGGGTGAAAAATGTAAAGGTAGTCTAAACTACTACTCCTCTAAACTACTTATCTCTAAAGTACTACTAAACTAATTTCAGTTTTTATGAAGTTCAAATGTTCTAGGATGATAGTATTATTAAAATTTGGATTGGCTGATCAAAAGAGGTTGGTTGGCTTAGTAAATTTTTGCTTAAACCCAGTATTTTTTTAAAGTATCACTGAAAGTTTATGCTAAAACAAAGCAAGATTATGTTTTGTATGGTAAAATGTAGAATGAGAAGAGGCAAACAACTATTAGCAATCTTCATTTTTTTAAAGTTATGACTGAAAAACTTGAGATGATATTTTCTAGGTTAGACCTTCAAGCTTTTGCTGGACATGCTCATGGAAAAAGTAAGAATCATGCATCTAAGACTGGTTGCATGGACCTGAAGCTCATAGGAATATGTAAATCCACATTCCTGTCATGATACAGGGTGCTAACTCTCATAGTTGCTAAGGACTGAGCCAAAATACTTGATAAACTGTTTCAGCAAACAAATGTAATTTGATGTTGTGTTCTAGGTCTTCTAGAAGATATGAGAAACAACAGAGACTAAGAACTTTTTGAAAAACAGGTTGCCCATAATAAACAAAGACAAAATACAGTATAATTACTGATGTTTTCCTTATATGCACAAGTGTTAAGTTGCTTAGGAGTTAAGTATGGGCTATAAAAGATGCTAATAGTCAGGTATTGATCTTGTCCTAAGTTTCCTGTTGCCATGATCAGACTATTAACAGAACCAGAATTAGCTCCTATGTGATTATTTGTAGCTTGTCTATATCGTACATCAGCAAAAATATCCCTTCATAAATTTCATTGCTATGCTGTGCAAATATGAGCATAAAGAATACCACCAATCCAAAATGTGTTTTTCACAGAAAATGAGCACTTATAAACTTAGAAACGCAACTTCTTGATACTAGTCCTTCAAAAATTATGATTGTAACTGACTAGTTTAATTGTAAGTTTATGATTAGCCTTGCTGGTGATTAGCTTGTAGATTATCCTTAGAGGTGAAAATGTCCACATTCATTTAAAACTGAAGCATTTAAAAATACTGTATAAACAAACTTGTAAATACTGAGTGTCTAAAATCCTACATGTTAAAAATGCAAATGGGGGAAATTATAAAGCAGAATCATTCTACTGGTATGGCGGTATACAAGGGTCTTAATTGTCCATATCCCTTTAGCGCAAAGTTTATGTTAAAATTCTTCGATAAAACACAACACTATAAAATACTAAAGGCTCATCTTGCAATTATTTAATGATGTTAAAAATGTTTCACTATACCAAAATCAAAGTATGAAACATGATAGAAATGAACGATCATTCTGTGCAACATTTCAGTTTGTATATATAAAGTCAATCCATGCTGGGGTTATTTAAAAGGATAGGTTACTGTGGGACAATTCATCCTTCAGAAATCACCAACAAGTGTACATCTCCTTTGGAATAACTTTAATTCTAGACAAAAATATTTTCCTGCAGTGCAGTGTTTTTAGACGTACTGTGGAAACAATGTTCTGTCTTTTATATCTGCTGTCGCATACAATACCGTTATAAAATGACAGCACCTTCCACATTCATATCACAAGGCTTGCCATATTTTGATTTGACAATCAGAGAAGAATTTTACTGATGATCTCATGAAATAAGAGTCTGCATTCATTCCATTATAACCAAGCATTGAAACTTCATCCGTCACCTAAATGAAAAATTTTTATAGTTAGTTTTGTCACTAATGTGGCTCTACACAGATAATCCATCAAAACTCCCTAAATACTGAGAGAAGTGGAAAAGGTTTTTGTAGTTCAATCTAGCAATTCACATTTTGTATTTCTGCATGGCCCAGCAAAGAGACTGACATGTTACTTTTCTAAAGCAGTGCCGCTCTTGGCAGTCACAAAGGACAGCTTAGTATGAGAGAATCCAACAAAATTCTTCTTGCACCATTTCTTTTCACAATATCTTAAAAACATTGCCTACCACTGTCACCACCATACTCCATTGCCTTCAAATTCTCTTCTGCAATAATAACAGTTATAACAATATGAATTTTTAAGAACACTGGCATGTTCTTTAAACCTGTACATTCACAAATGCTGGTGCATTCTGCTGTGGTAGTGCGTACTGGATAAAGATCTTCATAAGGAAACAATTTGGAGCAATTAAAATTTCATTTCATCACAGATTTTTTGGCATGCCATTCATGCATTTTTCCACAGTGTTCCCTTATATATTTTTAAGAACAGAATTCATGAAACCATAGGTATATTATTTATATACTCATGTTCAATAGAGATCAATAAGCAAGTGTTCCTAAATATGTATATTGTTATTATCTGTTTGACAGGACATTATTATATACTTGATTGAATAATGTGTGTGTGTAAGCGACGACAAGAGAAGGAGGGGGAGGAATTAAGAAACTCGTGTTTCACACATGTGATGATCCTAGCACATTTAATGCACAATTCTATCACTAGCTAACAAATTTAGATAAACCTTTCACAACCGTTAAACTGACAGAATGTATCTATGAAAGGTAAGACATCATAAACCAGAAAATTACTGCTGGTGAGAGTGCATGAATCTTTCATGTCAGGCTTTCACTGTGAGACAATGATGAACTCCTTGCTGAGATGTCAATGTCCTTTGTCATAGCCTGACGTATGGAGGGAACAATATCCTGTCTCCAGCAGACTGGGTAGCTCCAGCAGATTCACTCCCATAATTTTAGTCAGAAAAAGATTTTAAAGTTTTTATAGAGCAATTTGGAACAATGTGTGAGTTCTACACTAGGTGCAGGGAGCTAGGTGAAGGTGTGGAAATATTTATATGACAGCATTGCACAAAAAGAAGTGCAGTTGTGTAGCTGAGCTGTACATCTATGTAGAGCAGATGGACTATGATTTTAATGGCCTCATGGTGGTCGGTATTCCCCAAATTTTCCTATACGTAATGGAAGTGTAGGGCAGGTCAGCCAGACTAGGTTGTGCACAGAAATCCTCCATACAGCATGAGATCTCTATAGCACTGATAGACTTGTTTGCAGTCCCCTCCAGTCTCAGAGATCTTCTTTAAAGGGTAGGTGAGTCTGTAACTTATCACTGAAGGAGTATATTGTGTTGAGTCTATGATGGCTTTCAGATGTCATTTAAGACTAATGAAGTGGGATGGAGGTCAAAGACAGAGGTGCTTTTCTCTCCCCTTTACTCCCACTTCCTTTGATGGCATGTCTTTCCCTTGTTACATGTGTTCAGATAAGATTGTTGGTGTAAAAGAGTTGAAAAGTATCCTCCAGACATGGCATATCCTTGGTTATTTCCCGCCCTATTTTCAGTCTATGCATAATGCTTTTTTGAGAGGAAAAGGATGGATTTGCTCAAGAGATGTTCAAGAGAGAGGACTGATGAGATCAGGGATGAGAAAGCAGTCAAATGTGTATATACTAATTTTGTTGGAGAGGGCAGCGTGTAATCTTCTTTGAGTTTTTGGCTTCAATTTATGCAACTGGAACAATAGCATATTCCTCTGTAAGCATATTCAGAGATGCCTCTTTTGACTTCTGAGGGAGAATATAGAATATGAGGCAATTTTAACAATTTGGAGCCTCTCAGCAATTTCCAGAGACTCTTCTCAGGGTCTGACCCTTTCTCTGAACCTTCTCAGGGTCAGACAATTTCTCAGGCCCATCTAAAATTTCAGTTTCAGTTGAACTGAGCTCCAGTTCAAGGAGGTGTTCATAACAAAAGAAAAGGAAAAAACCCAAATCAAACCAAAACAAAATTGTGAAGAGTCCTAGATTTCCAGAACATGTCACTAAAATAATAGCTAAGAAATAAAATATCTCTGTCTCACCTCTTGGGCTGGGAATTAATTTGGGGTTACTTGGGAGATTAGGTTAACATGGCAAGTTTGCCTTGGTGTTAAGAGTTCTTTAAGATAGGAATCTTAAAAAAAAACAAAAAACCAAAAAAAACAAACTAAACTTTATGTCCCACTTATACTGAATGCTGGCAGTGGGATGAGAAAATCTCAACCACGGGTTAGACGTTAGTTTGTTGCTCAAGATCTAAAACAAATTTCAAGGAATAAAATTCCACCAAGGGGTTTTAAAGACTCCCCTGCTTAAGAGGGAGATACTTGAACCAACATTTACTTAACACTGAAAAGGAATCACAGTCAGGTGGGGAGGGTCCTCAGGAACTCTCAAGTACAGTCTTCTGCCTAGAGCAAGGCCAGGTTTGGCATGAACCCAGGCTGCTCAGGGCTTTTTTATAGCTCTTGAAAACTCCAAGTACAGACCCTGCAGAGTCTTACTGGGCAACCTGCTTCACTGATTAACAGTCTCCATCATTAGAAAGTTTTTCCTGTATCCTATTTGAACCTCTCCTCTTTCACTGTTATTACCTCTTGTCCTCCTGCTATGCAGCACTGAGAAGATCCTGTCTCCATCCTCTTCTTGACTTGCCTGTATGTACAGCCCAGAAGATGTTAGGTTCTCCCTAAAGCTATTTCTTTTCCAGGCCCTGGTCCCCCAACCTCTCCTTATAAGACGAGTGATATGACCATATACCTGATCCATTACTGGTTTTAGTCATCTCTTACTGGCTGATATCAAGGCAGGATATTACATTGCCTGTACCTTTCAATTGGTTTGTTATAAACATTTTCATACCTTGAAACTGATGCTGGGGTCTTGCTGTTTACATGTGTTATACCATGCATGTTCATCCATAGGTAGCATAGACTTTCCTTAAGATATATAACATACCTAAATATTAGGTAATAACCACACACACAAGTTAAAATACAATTTTGACAGGCTATAAACTAAAAAGATGCTTTTTCTTTATTTTCCTTAATATCTGCTTTCTGAGCTATAATACATTACAAATTACACATTTTAGTCATTCAATGCACTGTCACATGAAAAAAATACAAAAAGAAAAATATTAAAGCTGAATACAAGTACCCAAAAATTGTCTGTGACACTTTCTATACATTTCTTATTATTACCTATCTTCACATAGGCAGTTACCTACACAAATGAATTTTTTGTGGACTTGTTACATTAACTACATTTCATTAGTCCATTAATATTTAATAGCAGTTGGCACACACTTTTTCAATTTCATTTTCTTTTTTATTATTTTAAAATCAGAAATATGCTAAAGCATAGATTAGTCTTCCATTTTTGTTAGTAACTCTGAAATTCTCTCAAATATAATACATTTGCATGTAATATACACAAACTATTAAAAATATATTTATATGAATATTCTGGGTAAAGCAATCCCACGTACCAGTATTAACGTGGTCAGCTAACAGGAGTTGTTTATGGAGTATGGGCAACCTGGAAGCATTTGTTAAACAAAGTCAACATTTTTACATTCATTATATGTCATGGACTCATTTGTCATAAAATAATTGTAATTATGTAGCTGTCCAATTTCAACAATATTGATATCCATTAGATACAAAATGTGCAATCAATAATGTTTACGATTAGTTACTCAGTTGAAGGTTTAAGTTAAGCAGAAGGTAGTACTTTTAACATAGCACATTTTATTGTAAATGTGGGACTTATCCACAGTCTTGTGCATACCTGAAATATAAATAGTTTATTGAAGAAGTGAGAGAAATTATTGAAGAAAATTTCACAGACATCTTTGTATAACCCCTTGTACAGGAAGGACCCATGCTGAAATTGCAAGAAATGCAGAAGGAAAAGTAGAATATACTGTTGTATATTATACTCTGATACACTTCTGGTTCCTGACTGCCAGAGGCAGCATACATGGCTAGTCAGACCTTCAGCCTGACACAATGTAGCTATTTGACACTGACTCACATGACATCCCTCTCTCTGAATTGGAGAGGCATGGATTTGATGGATGGACCACTTGGTGGATAAGGAATCGGCTTGATGGCTACACTCAAAGAATTCTGGTCAGCGACTCAAAGTCTGAGTGGAGAGCAGTGATGAACGGCGTTCCACAGGGGTCAGTGTTGGGACTGGTACTGTTTAACATCTTTGTCAGTGACATGGACGATGGCATCGAGTGCACCCTCAGCAAGTTTGCTGATGACACCAAGCTGTGTGGTGCGGTTGACACGCTGGAGGGAAGAGATGCCATCCAGAGGGTCCTGGACAGGCTGGAGAGGTGGCCCATTGACAACCTCAAAGAGTTCAACAAGGCCAAATGCAAGGTCCTGCACCTGAGTCGGGGCAATCCCAAGCACAAGTACAGGCTGGGGGGAGAATGGATAGAGAGCAGCCCTGGGAAGAACTTGGGGGTACTGGTGGATGAGAAGCTAGACATGAGCCCGCAGTGTGCGCTGGCAGCTAAGAAAGCCAACCGTATCCTGGGCTGTATCCAGAGAAATGTGGCCAGCAAGTTGAAGGAGGGGATTCTCCCCTTCTGCTCTCATGAGACCCCACCTGGAGTCCTGTGTCCAGCTGTGGAGCCCTCAACATAAGAAGGATATTGACCAGTTGGAATGAGTCCAGAGGAGGCCACCAAGATGATCAGAGGGCTGCAGCACCTCTCCTATGAAGAAAGGCTGAGTTGGGCTTATTCAGCCTCGAGAAGAGAAGGCTCTGGGGAGACCTTATTGCAGCCTTCCAGTACCTGAAGGAGGCCTACAGGAAAACTGGAGGGGGACTTGTTACAAAGACATGCAGTGATAGGACTAAAGGCATTGTCTTCAAATAGAAAGTGTGGAGATTTAAGTTAGATATAAGGAAGAAATTCTTCCCAGAGAGGGTGGTGAGGCACAGGAATAGGTTGCCCAGGGAAGTTGTGGATGCCCCATCCACGGAAGTGTTCAAGGCCAGGCTGGATGAGGCTTTGAGCAACCTGATCTAGTGAAAGGTGTCCCTAATGATGGCAGGGAGTTGGAACTAGATCTTCAAGGTCCCTTCTAATCCAAACTATTCTATGAGTCCATGACTCTATGATTTTGGTGTCCTAATTCACCTTAAAATCTTGTATTTGTATTTTCCACAAGCCACAGCCTTATCTGTAGAACGGTGTTGGTTAAACATTCATCTACCCGGAAAAGAATATAAGATCTAATAATTAATTCGACCTGATATTCTCATTGTTATGTAAATCAGAAGCAACTCTGTTAAAATCAGTAATGCTACAACAAAATCAGTAATGCTATAACATAACAGAATTGATAAAGAGAACACAATTACACTGCTTTGTTACTTTGCATTGATGGTTTTCAAGTTTCACATGTGTTTTTTGCTTTTGGGGTTTTGTTTGGTTGGTTTTTGTTGGTGTTGTTTGTTTGGGTTTTTGTTTTTTTTTTTTAATCTGTGGGCGGGTGTTTTTTTTGCCTCTACTGTGGGCCATATAAAAGAAGTGAAACTTCATATATATTTTTTTCGTCTCTACCTTTTTTCTGACTTGCATACAAAACCTCTTATTTTACCATATCTAAAACTTACTTTCATACTGAGACGTGCTTATTATTTCTCTATACTTTCCACTGAAATACACATTGATTTGTTATGCTCAAGTTCAGAATGGTATTTTGTAAAAAGAGATTTGTTTTTCAAGCTGCCAGTTATACTATATGAAGTATCATGTTTACACTCTGAAGCCTTGATGCACTTGCTTTCATTAGGTTGTCATAGTTTAAAAATTCTGTCCACAGTGAAACTTATTTCTAGAATGTTGGATGAATGTGCCAGTGTTGGAAGGTGGGGTGTGATACTTTTTCTTAGAAAGGGTTTTTCCTTAAGGAAATAAAAAAGAAAAGAAGATCTAATTGGAAAGTCTCCATTACTTTAAGCCTAATTTTGCAAACCTTTTCTGACTTGTCTCAAGTCTCTCTGGCCATAATTGTCTGGGTGAATAATTAAATTTTATATCTATGCTGTGCCATATATTATTTAAACATCAAAATTTAGAACTGTATCTTATATAGGTTTATATAAAAATAACTTTTTTATATGAAGTTTCATATAAAAATAACTCCAACTGGTCTGGTGTTCATCTTCAAATCTCAGTTATGTTTATAGTCTGAAAGAGCATTCACCCAAGATCTTAAACAGAAATATATTACGCCAGGTGGCTTAGAGTCACTAGCTTGGAGGTGTCTCCTTAATTCATTTTTTGGCCCTTCCTTATCTGTAACTATACAGTGCTGGCCAGCATCATGTGGCCTCTTACAACGCAATAACATGAATGAGGGTCTCACTTTTTTCCTCTTATTCTTAAGTATAGAAGTCACACAACAGTTTAGTCCCTTGAGATTTACTAGTTGGATAGCTAAATAAACATAGAAGAGAGACAATTTGGCATCTTCAAATTGTTTTATCACTAATTTTAAACTTTAAAAAAAAAGAATTTTCCTTATGAAGTGCAAAGATAATTCAGTCACTGGCTTCAGTATTTTGTCTGTATTGTACTTCTAAATGGATTATGTGCCAAGAGTTTTTGACTGACTTCCCTAGTTGTTTTCACTCCTATTTTCTGCTTAGCCACTAGCAGGAAATAATAGTACTTGTTTGCTGTAAATTGAACAGACAGCCTGCAGCTATGGTATTTTTTATAAGAATATAGTTTTTGAGTATACTGTTCTCTTCATCAGATATCTCACATATTAGATACCACCTGACATTTTATAACTTTGACTAAAAATAAATAACTGTGTGGAGCCACTAGGTTTAGTCCTGAAAATTCAAAAAACATACATTAAAATATGCACCGACTAATGTGAAATATGGAGAATGACATAGAAAAGAAGTCTGTTGTTAAACAATCCTCATTCAGAGCTGGACTGTTACTTTGGAAAGTAATATCAGCACAAAGTCACTCTGAAAGCATTATGAAAGATCTGTCTCCTTTTCTTGTGACAATTAATCAATGCGAATTGAAAACGGGTTTTTAAGGTCCAATGTTAGGAGTATTTTCCATGGAATACTGGTCATAAAGAGCTATTGGCAAGCGTGCTTATGTAATCATACTGAAAGCCTTTAAAACACTGAAGCACTGGTATTGCTGCAGCATGCTACTGTGTTATTAAGATCTTCAGCTCTGAACTTAAAACATGTAAATAAATAAAAAAAACCCTAACACTATAGTGTACAATAGCCAGTGGTAACGAGGGCACTGAATAACACCATTATGCCCAAACTAAAAGAATCAGTATATTAGATATTGCACTTGATACCTACACTAAGATAAAAGTCCTATCTCAGAAACTGGCTTTATTTCTAGGATTTGTTAAGCTGGTGGCTCAAATGGGCAATGAAGTCTTCAATTTTCAGATAACTCTTCCAAATTTCTTTGATAAGTGTTCTGAGAAAACAGCACTAAGTAAAAATCAGTATCTTAGAAGACGTTTTTTGCTGGAATAAACTTTCATCACATCAGAAATGTGTCATATTGTATTTCTTCTTTTGTTCTTGCAGCACAATTGGGAAAGCAATAAAAGAAAAGGGAAAAGGAGTCACTGTGATCATAGTGCAAGATAATTCTATGAAAAAACCCCAGATAAGTAACCGTAAACAGGATTTGAGGGTTGGGGAAAATGTTTTACTGCATACTACTGGTTTCCAGAACTGTGCAAGTACAAAGTACTGAAATATTCATCCTCAATATTATTTTGATAAAGTAAGAAAAAGGCAGAGAGGCTTACATAGTGTTTGGACAATAGCTAACATAGAACTACCTGAAGTGGTTCTTTTGGATTAAAGCTGCAGTAAATTTATTGTGGGAAGAACTCTCTGATGTTTTAACACTACAACAGAGGTCATTTGGGCATGGTAGTAATCAAAATGGAGTGGGCACTACCAGTTAGATATAGAACTATGAGGTTTCCTGCGCACTTACAGTGAGGTGCTAATGGAGTTTCATTTGACCCTCACAACCACTCAACATGTGTGTGCCCTAATACAGCTCATTACAAAAGACAATTCATGTGACTTATTTTAAACATTATCTGTTTAAGGACATCTCCTAGTATTTTGTTATAGGCCATCCTTAAGAAAAAGGAACTTTCTCACTAGGGAGGGCAATCTGGTTAGATAAGATTTGACTGAGATGCCGTTGATATTATTAAGCCCTGCAACTTTCATATTTCATCAGCCTTAACTGATTACCCATTTGTAACTAACAGTATCAGATAACACAATTGTTGAAAACTTGTGGTGTTGTGTGTGCCAGTGTAAAGGAGAGAGGAGGATGCAGTGAAACCATGAAAAAGAAGATGACTAACAATCACCTCTGGTTAAACTACTCATACAACTGGTAGGTTTCATCAGAAACAGAAGTAAAAGAGAATAATGGTTTTTGCTGTGAGGTATAGGATAATTATTTTCTCTCTGAAAAATTAATAAACAGGAGAAAGAATCACTTCATGTGTGTGTTTTGAGGTTTTTTATTTTGCTAATCCCCCCAGCTTCCTTAGTTAGAATGACCAGATAGGTGAGTATTTTGTTAGCTTTGATGGCTTCAGTAACTGCTTTTTCTCTTCCTTCTGTTATCAGCACATCTTCCTATTTCAACACTTCCCAAAAGCTTCTTCCTCTCTTTCTACTCTGACCCCTGCCTCTTCTTTCTTCCCTCCAATTAATTTTGAATAAATCAAGCTTGTGAAATTCTTCTTATACTCCTTATAGTAATATGTTTGGAGATCTCTGTCAAGATATAACACCCTTCTTCACTGAGCAAAGAGATAAGACTAGTTAAAGCATGCATTTTTCTCAAGATGGTATGCTATTTGCTACAGTCTAATGTTTCATGTTGATAGTTTTCAAATGAGTTCATGAGACATTTTTATTTAATATTTGTTAATCTTTACCTGAAGTCAGATTACACTTCTTTTTTTTCTTTCTTACTACAGAAGGTATAACCACTAAAGCTTAAAGGAGAAACTGTGGAAAACTAAGGCAAACACATTTTTTTTGGACCTTATGCTGTCTATATTAGTATGTAAAAATATAGTGGGTATTCATTTTATTCTTAGTTCTAATAGTTTTCTAGTACCAATCCAAAATGAGAAAAAAGGAAATTATGTAATTAATCTTCACAGCTTGCTGCAAAACAGAGTGTCTTTTTTTCCCCTCTTCTTTGTCATTATTATTTTATTTTTCTGGTAAATGGTCAATTAAATCTACACTTCCTACTTTAGAAAGCCAGGATTGTCACTGTACCAACATATGCAGATGGTAATTGCTCTTTCATTTGCTGGCTGTACATCAATAAAAGTTAAGACTGTTCCACTGAGGTAGCACAAAGCTTTTTAATAAGTCAGCAGTTTTGAGCCTACCAAAAAAAAATTACAATCTAAATGTAGGTCAACGTATTTTATTATTTGCCTAGAGAAAGGTAACTGCAAAATTTGTTACAAGTTTCTGGTACATAACAGTTTTAATAACCAAATAAGTTCCCTCATTACAACCCAGCTATTTATGCATAATGAACACATGAAAAATTAAATGTAAACATAATATATAAATAACTATTCATATCAATAATTCAAATTGAAATTTAGGTTCTATCTTTTTTACTGAACTGTTGAATTATTATTGAAAATGATGAATATTTTATTCAAAATTATCAGAAGAGGCCATTTCATAAAATCAGATTATATTGACACTGGATGTTTTGCAGGGCAAAAGTACGATGGCATTCAAAAAGGAAAATCCATGGAACACAAAAGGGTAGTTGTTAAAAGCAACTAGCTAAATGCTACTTAATGAGTGATTGACAGAAGCCAGAAGGGTATTGTAAATGGCTACTCTACAACTGAGCTCTTTCCTAAACATCTGCTAGTGGCAACTGTCAGAGCATGGTTGGAGAGCTAGCTGGGTATTGTGGCAGTGCCCACATTACTTCATAGTGTGGTGATGTAGAAGTGGACCAGCAAACTGAAGCAGCTGGTGCTGCATTGCCTAAATGTAACCTGTGAGGATTATCAGGGGTTCAGTCTGCCTAGATTTAGTTTGCTCCCAAGTAAGGAATACTCTTCAAAACTTGAGGTTCAGAGTGTCTGAAGGAAACCTCTCCCACAGAGTTCTCTTTTCATGACTGTGGGTCCTGAGAAGGATGTAAAAATAATTAACTCTGATGGGCCTTTTTGTTTTTCCATTAGCAAAAACATGATGAAGAGGACATAACAGTTTAGTAATTGGGCAGGTAACTCCAGTATGTTTTAGCAAAGCTTAATTTGAGAGGGTTAGTCAGGGTGAGTAATTGAAATAGAAACTGGAGGCACACCCTCTCTTTCAGGGCTCAGTATATAAAATCTTATTTTTATGTTGACTTCAGTCTTTCATAACACCTTCTGAAGAAATAGTCTTTGTTGTGGTTGTCTTTTCCTTTTTTTCCCCTTTTTATTGTTCTCTCTTTGTTAATGAATACTAAGAGATTAAATTTCAAAGCTTAAAAAAAAAGACCCTCAAGCAGCTGATTATTTTATAAACAAAGATTAGACCTGTGAGGATACAAGTGCTTGCTACTAGCTATGTTATTAAGCAATTTTAATTCCTGTTGACAATGTTTTCTACCCAGAAAAATTTACAGTATATCCCATTCTTTCTACACCACACGGTACTGATTTTGGTCTGACCTAGCTATTAATACTTGACAGTGCAGATTCTCTGCAAGTGAGTTTTTCTCACTGAAAGTCCAGGCAAAACCTTAAGGGTTTTGAGTATGACTATGACTTGCTATGGATTTACATATGAGGATGTGGTTCTGCAACCATGTACATGTGAACGTATCATAACCAAGATGCAGGAGCTCATAAACTGCTTGAAAAAAATGGAGAGTATATTTTTAGCCAAGTATAAACAAAGCCTCAGGGCGATAGTGTTGGTGAGTACATAGATGTTTCAGTTTCTCATAAACCATATGACAGGCACAATTGTGAAGTAACAGATGTGGGTCCCTGTGAAAGAACTTGCACAGTTGGGTAGGTCCAGACTTAGGTCTTGAACAACGGCCTAAAACATCTGTTCTTTTTTGGAGGATAACAGGTCCTAGAAACAGGCAATGGCATAGAATGTGAAAGCTATATTTGCTTCCAGGCAGTTGGAGAAGCTACACTGGGGGGTTAAGGGAGGGGAGGGAAGATGCCATCAGTAGCTCTGAGACAGGTAATGTGATCACTAGTGATGAAACACCACGGTGTGGAAAGAGGAGAAAGCAGGATTGTAGGCATGAGCACAATTACCATGAGCTAGGCAAAAGAGAAAACAGACTCATAGTAAGGATAGCACCAATGTTTTCTCACCACACTTCATATGAATCCTAAGGGCAAAGTAGGAACAACTGAGTTACTTTGTCCACCATGGTCTAGCGTGTGTAGCATCAGCACAGACTTTGTAGTGGGCAACTTCTGCACCCAACTGCTAGTTGACAAAACTTGTCAACAGCACAAGTAGCCATCATGCTGCACAGTTTAGCATATACTCAGCAAAAGCTGTCAGCTGGCCAACTTGCAAAGGGCAGACTGGAAATTTTTACCAGAGTATTGAGGCAAAAATGTTAGGGCTTTCAAGGCTGGGGGAAAAGCATGTGAATAGCTGCATCCTGAGACAAAAAGGCAGGATGGATTCAATGAAGTACAGAATACTATGTCATAATGCATAGACAGCTGGTTCAAGTTTCTTGATTCAGTGAACCTGAGAATGAAATCAGATGCATCCATGACATAAAATTTAAAACCAGACCATATGTCTATCCATATGTCTGTCTCCATGTTTCTCACTAAACCATGTATTTTATTTTTTCCTCTTCTGATTCTTTTCCAGCAACTGCTCCTTTATTTTAGACAAAATAACTAACCTGCAGCAGTATTTACATTTTATTTGGTGCTTATTCAACTGTGTTCCAGACAACATATTTTTCTTAGTATTCTGTCCTTTATTTTTTTTCTTCATACATTTTTCTGCTCCTACTCACTCTTACTGCATTCCTCTTCCCCTTCTCTTGAAATTTAGCATATGTCTCTCTTTTATATGTTTATTTACTTGTTCACATCCACACATTTTTGTTACTTCCATACCTACTTTTATGGTTCTCTGATGTGAAGATGATTTATTGAATTTATATGAAAACTCTTTTCAAAGAAAGGTAAAATGGAAGAAGTCACCAATCACCTTCCAGACACATCTTTCTCTGACACGATGATATTATAAAGACCTTTCTTTCCTTACTTTTAAATTGTCTATGTAAGGTTATGTTTGATGTTATTTATCCTCTCACCCCTTCGGGATATGTAGGGTAACTGAAGAAAGAGTAAATTCATTACTGTAAAAATAACAGTTCCTGAGGCACAATATTATCTTTCATGGTCTATAATACCTTGGAAATGAGCATTGAGCATATTATCAATATTCTTCTACGTCCTGGGAAGAGGGGCCTGGAGTGAAGAAGTGCAGTTGAGCCTGGGGAAGGAAAAAGGGTGTGTTTTCCCTAAATGTGTAAATGTTTGCTTCCTCTTTTTGTTGTTTTTGTTTCCAAATACCTAAAGGAATAATTAAATTAAATGGCAGTAAGTTTTCACTGTGACAGCAAACATTAGGAGATCTTCCTGTCTTTATCTCAACTAATGCATTTTCTCAGTCTCATTCTTCCTTATCCCTGAGGAGAGGGGTGTTGGACTGAGTGACTGAGTGGGTTTGTGACTCCTAGACAGGGCTAACTCACTGTATTATTCTGTGGCAGATGCACCTGCCCCAACAAAGACCTGACAAATGCCCACCAAACATCCCACCACAGCTCGTCATGACCACATGGTGGTCAGAAATTTGGGGGTCAAATGTAAGGAAGTTGCGGCCTTCAGCCAAAAGACCACACATGACTGAAGATCATTGAAGATTGACTAGGGTATAAATGGGGCCCCACCAGAGAGCGGCTTTGCGTCGGTCCTCCTTGGAGAAGCGGGTCTGTAGTTGGGGACTCTCCCCTTAGGTTGGGACATCACCTAAGGAAACTCCTTGAGATTGAGAGCCCTCCTGTTTATTAGGTGAGTGATTGCACATTTTGGATCATTGGTAATAAAGCCTGAGAATTCTTAAGTCCGGTGTGTAACATTAATTCCTGACTGACATCCTGAACCTGTGGATTGTTAACATTTGTTGGAGTCTCAAAACACTTCTGGTTAGAGTAAAACTTAGTTTGAGTTTGTTCTCATTTTGTAAAAAAAGAAATCCTCTTTCTAGTTTTTTATTTGACCCAGCTTGGTTTTGTGAGGTTCCACAACATATGCAATGAATGTTTTAACACTCACAGAAACATCATGCAAAATGATGACATAACTAAGGTGTGAGCACCTGTGCTTTGATGTCCTATGCCATGAAAAGTTTTTGGGTTTTTTTCCCTTTTTATAAGTTTCTTAATTGCACATAAGCACTATTATGTAGAAAATTAAAAACTTCTCTGCATTTCTCAGCTAAAGCTTTCAGCTCATATAGTTACATTGTGTACATTTTTTATAAGATGATGTCTAGGTTCACAGGAGCATTGGGAGGAAATAAAGAATGATCTTATACTGATGAAATATTCATTGTCACTGAATACCTTTGCTTTGGTCGTCTGTATCTCAATTAGCACATTATGTGGGAGATGATTTAAGATACACTTTTGTGCAGTAAGTAATTATAAATGATTAAAGTAGATGACAGCACAATTCATAAGGGTCACACAGTGCTGGCAGAAACAATTGCCAACTTCTTGTGAGATACTCTTTTTTCAAGCTGTCTCATTAAGGTTTTTCTGCCTTCCAACACTTCTCTCATAGTTTATAATAAACAGTGGTGAACCTATGAATCCAAATTTTCTGGGCCTGAATATATCTTCAATTATTGAAAAATGGCACTAAAGGTCAAAACTCACAATTTACAAGTATTTTAGAAAATTATGTGTCCAACCTTTTTTTGAAGTGAGCTGGGAATTGTGGCTGGGGGTATATTTTATCAAGTGACAGTGAAATATATGGCCCTAGATTGCTTCAGCAGCTTCAAAATTTCAGAACATAAGGGACATTTCTCTTTCATGGACTACTGGTATTAAGCATTGTATGTGTTCAACAGTTATATATTGTCACAGGAACCACAGGGATTTTTTAAGTATTTCCCTTTTCTGGAATAGATTTACAAATATTTTTCAAATATTTCTTAAACTTGGACTTAAGAATTTATGTGTTTTGTTGCAGAGCTTAAGGCCAGGGATGACCTTCAAGGGGAAGCATAGCTAATACATGAGCTTAAGAAGAAAATTTCAACAGGATTTTTTCTTCCTGCACACCGTTATATTTACTTGACCTTTCTCAGAAAGGATGAAATTATACCCATTGTGATCATATAAAGGAAGAAGTGATTCCCATATACTGATTAGAAGTGGAGTGATGCAGGATATGGACTACATTAACTGTCCTAAGTTTTTCCCTTGCATCTATGATACTCATTAAGACTTTTTCTTATAATAGTATCTTAATTATTTAAAAAAAAAAAAAAAAAGTTTTCCATGGTCGATGATCATAAGGGAAAAAAATATCCTTTTTTTTTTCTTGGAGGATTGGCTAGATTAGGGGGGGAAATAAAATAAACCTCACATTGTTTATCAGACCTCCCTTCAGCTTCAAAGCAGGTATCAGAAATGTAGAGTATCTCATTAAAATAGAAATGTCAAGCCTAATATGAGTTTTGCAGGACAGAAAAAGGTAAAGATCCCTCTAAAATACCATGGCACTGCTAGTTCATTAAGTTGGGACTAGAACTGTTAACTAAGTTGTCAACTGATACTGAGGAGGAATTATACTGAAACAGCCCTGTGATATACTCAGTGGGTGCAAAGATTTAAATACCATCTTTTGTACCTAATGAGAATTAGATAAAGAACAAAATGCCTTGAAATGTCAGTCAGTAGAGCATGTGCTGTTGAGAAATTTTTCAGGAAGCAAGTAGATAGACAGATTTATTGTCCTTATACTACAGAAACCAACTCTTTAGATGGTTTTTAAGGATATATAATAAGAAAATATGATGAAATAATAATTGAGGAATCAACAGCTACTTTTCTCATATTAAGGGGCAATCCAAATTACAGGTTTGTAGTCTGAGAATTAGGAATCCACTCTGTGCCATTATATTCCTGTGCAATCAGTCTTTCTGTGTTTTAGTTTAGATATATATAATGGCAACAGTAGCAGAACTGATTAGATAAGGTATTTTTGTGAAACGATGTTTGTGATTTCAACAGATATTTTTTCATCATTAATTGCAACAATAAATTAAATATTTTATAAAAGAAAATTGCTAGGTGAAAACTGATTTGAGCTACCTGAAATGTTGTGGTTTAGTATATTCTACCTGTTTTCGTTTTATTTGCTCATTTTATAAAAAGGATTAATAACAGCCCACTGATCCATTAAGCATCAACATTAAAAGTAATAAAACCCCTAATGTTTTGAAACCATTTTCCCTGAAAATCAAATTAAATCAAACCCTGTACCATTTTAGCAAAAAAACACACAAAAAAATTTGAATATTTACCACTGTTAGAACAAAAAAATCTCAAACTCACTGCCAACACCTCAGTCTTTAATAATATCAAAAATACAAGAGCAGAAGGAGAAGTGTTCAGATCTTAGTCTAACAGTCATATAAGCACTTAAACCTGATGATAGGAAATTAAATTAAACCTGGAAAAAAATGTGGGAAGGGTTGAAGTAGGAAAGAAAAATATGCATCTGGAAACAAAGCAAGCTACAAAAAGAGTGAAGAGGAAGTAACTGAAGAAAAGACAAAAAGTGAGGAGGAAAAGTCCTAATGTCATCTTCTCCTTCATAACATGGAGGTTGTGAGTTTGAGGAACTGTCTTGTTCCTCAGTAGATGAACAGAGTAGCCAACTGGGCATAGACAAGGAAGTAAAATATTCAGTGAAATGAGGTAAGTTACTGAAGCAAGCAGGTACAGATCAGGAACTTAAAATCACTAGGCAGGAAGGAAACTTTGGAGATCATCTAATGCTTAGGGGTGTGACGAGTTGGGTTTTGAATATCTTCAAGGATGGAGACTCCACACCTGTGGAGAACCTGTTCCAGGATTTAAGTTTAAATGGGATCTCCTGTACTTCAATTTCTGCCCATTGTCTCCTGTATCATTGCATACCATGGAGAAAAGTCTGGCTCTTTCTTTTTACTCCCTAACATCTGAAATTTACACATTTACATCAAGATCCCCCTGAGCCTTCTCTGATAGGCTGAACAGTGCCATCTCTCTCAACCTCTTTTACACAAGACGTTTGAAATGCTTAATCATCTTTGTGGCCCTTTGCTGGATTCACTATGATACATCCCTCTTTTGTACTGGTGAGCCCAGAAATTGACCCCACACACTAGATGTACCTCCAAGGGGAAGGATCACCTCAGAGCAGAGGGGAAGGATCGCCTGTAACCTGCTGGTTACACTGTCTAATGCAGCCCAGGATGCTGCTGGCCTTGTTGATACAAGGGTGCATTGCTGGATTATGGGCAACTTGGGGTTCAACAAAAATACCAGATACTTCTCCGAAAACTTCCTTCCAGACAGTCAATTCCCATTGTATACTGGTGTATAGAGTTATTCCCCCTCAGGTCCTGGACTTTGGTTTTCCCTTTGCTGAACTTTATGAGATTTCTGTCAGCCCATTTCTCCAGTCTGTCAAGGTCTCTTTAAAAGGCAGAATGACCATTTCTCCTGAAAACCAATCTTCTCAGTTCTGTATAGTATGCAGGCTGCTGAAGGTCTCATAATCCAGGTTATTAGTGAAGATGTCGTACAGTATCGGAACCAGTATCAACTCATGGGATACACCACTGTGGGTAGGCTTCCAGGTGTGGACTTCATACCACTAATCACAATGCTTTGTATTGAAAACCCAAGATTTCAGCTAGTTTTCATTTTATCTCACTGTCCACTTATCTACTTCATTAGTTTGTCTATGAGGATATTATGAGAGACTATGTCAAAAGCCTTATTAAAGTTAAGATTAATAACATCCATTTTTTTGTCAGCTGAGCTGGTTGTTTCACTGTAGAAGGTTATCAGGTTGGTTTTTTATAATTATTTCCTCTTCATAAATCTATACTTACTACACCTAGTCATGTTCTCATCCTTCCAATGTTTGGAGGTGGTTTCTAGGATTCTTTAATCCACAGATAAAGGTGAGACTGCTGGTCTGTAGTTCCCTGGATATTCCTTCTTGACATTCTTGAAGACAGAGATGACATCTTCTTTTTTCCAGCTTCCAAGAGCTTTCAAATATGATTGATAATTGCCTCACAGGGATAACTGACAGCTCCCTCAGCCCTCACTGGAGTATCCAGTCAGATCCCAGGGACTGAGTAGCTCCAGATTGTATAAGTGTTCCTTAACCTGATGTTACACTGAGGGTAAGTATTCCTTGCTCTAGACTTTATCTTGGGTCTAAGGTGTTTCAGATTTCTGAAGGTCAGTCTTACTAGTAGAGACTGAAACAAATAAAGCATCAAGTACATTTTCTGTCTCCTTCGTCACCAGTTTCCCTGCCCCATTCAGTGGTGGGCCCACCCTTTTCCAAGTCTTTGTTTGCTACTGATAAATCTGTAGAAACACTTCTTGTTGACCTGCATATGTTCCTTACCAAATTCAACTCCAGGTGCTCAAACAGTATCCTTGTTCACAGAAGCAGACCTCCTACTACCTTAGGCTTGCTCTACCTGGTGACAGACCATCCTTGAGCTTAGAGGAGGTGATCCTGGACTCCTTTCCAGGTCCATGTTCTATGGGATTTTCCCAAATTTGTCCCTGAACATAAAAAATTCCAGTATCCTGAAGTCCTGGGTTACGATTATTTTCTGGTACATTTCCTTCCTTTCAAGATCCTGAACTCTACCGTCCCATGGACACTGAAATCAAGGCTGTAAACACTAACCCTCAGTCCCCAGCTGGTTCTTTCTTGTTTCTAAGCTATAAGTTTCTACAAGCTCCAGCAGATCATCTCCTCTCAAGAACTCCTTAACGCCCTGTGTCCAGAAGCTTTCATTGATACACTCCTGAAATCTTCTGGTTTGCTTGTGCCCTGCTGTGTTGTCCCTCCAGCAGTTATTAGGGTGGTTTGAGTCCCCCATAAGGACGAGGGCCTGCAAATGTAAGAATTCCCCCAGTTATCTGAAGAAGGCTCTATCTGCATCTTTTTTCTGATGAAGCAGTCTGTAACAAACACCCACCAGTCTTTTTTACATTGGCTTGTACTCTAATTCTGACCCCTCAGCTCTCTCATCACCCCCAGGGTGCAACCCCACTGCCCTCTCCAGTAAAGGACAGCTTCCTGTAATTCCTAAAACGCCTATACTCATCCACTGGCAGCACTCTGCTTGTGGGAGCTCCCTATGATGACAATGAGATGGTATATACAATATACAAAATATCACACAAACTTTCTGATAATTTTCTTTACAGTGTAAACAAGGCAGCTGCATTCAAGAATGCTAGAAGGACTAAAGTAATGTTAATATTAGGAGTTCTATTAATTTTTTTAATATTGCAAAATGTAGCCTGTGTTAAAGGACAGCAGAAAACATCCATTTCCAAATGTACAAATGGGGCACATTCAGTGTGGTATGTGCAGCACTTGTTTTGGGGTGTTTTACAACATGATAACTCTAAATGAGCATACTTTATGTCTACTCATAAAAATGAGAGTAGAGTCAGGCCCAGCACCTGTGAAAAACTTATGGGAAACAGGCTGACACCAGATCTAGTTACTTGTCCAATAAACCACAGTGCTGATTCAACATATGCAAAATATATACAACAATCATCATTTGGCACTTCCTGTTGCTTAAAAAGATTCTAATGCTAAAGCATTTTGTATCATAGACTTTTTTTTTTATTAATCACCTCGGTTTCACTCTTCCTTCTGACAAGGGGTGTAAATGACTTCCTCAACACTTGTTAGCTGTGATGAATAATTATATCTAGTTAATAAAAAGTGAATGTTTTCTCTTAGTTCACCTCTTTGTATTGCTCTACTTCCCTATCTCATTTCTGCTATGACTGATAAGTGCAAAGTACTAATGTGTAAGTAGTACATAATCATAGAGGTTTATTATTCTGGATGAATAATGCATAAGTCTAACAGCAATGTTTTGCTATTATCTGGGAGTGATTAAAAGTGAATAGCTGTTAGGAAGCTTTGCAGTTGCCAAATTAGATATCTATAGGTTTTTTATTGTGCCTATTTTCAACTCCAATTGTTTTTGTTGCTTTTCATTGCCATATATTTAAACATACCAATACTAAACACAAAAGAGGAATAATGAAGGATTTCATTTCAACAAAACATTAGAAATTAACAGTAGCTTTCAACATTTTAAAATCAAACAAATGATTAAATACCCAGTCCCCCAGCTTCAAACAATGATTAAATCCATTTTGAAAATTCTGACTTGTAACAACAGCAAAAATATAGTGTATCTCATTTCCTCATTCTTTTCCACTTCATGTTTTTCATTAATGCAAATATACTTACTGATTTAGCAGTGGAATTCAGAAGGTATTTTTTTATTAGACAGACCAGAAACAAGATGCTTGACTGGTGTAATTAATGGAACTTTACAAGCTGATGGGCTCAGAAGAACCTGAAGCTCTCTCATATGGGAAAATCCTACTTGAGTACTTCATTCTTTCAAAATCCTGAGTTACTGCTGCACCAGCTCCTTTCTCTTTTTACTCTCAAAATATCGTTATTGATGAAAACAGGACACAATGTGTAAAGCCAAGCATTTATTGTCCTTAAGCTATGAAACTTTTATTGATGAAAATATCCTATAAACTGTTGTATTTCTCTAAAATGTATTGGCCAAAATGAATCTCCATTATTTGGAGAAAAGTTTTGCTTAAAAATTCTATTGTGTGACTTTGAAGTATGATTCATAATGTTCAAGTGCACAGAGCTAGCTGTAAGAAACTTGTAACAGTAGTCCACCATACTGAGAAGAACCCTATAGGCATAGGAGTTACTGCATACATTCATATTAGTGAACACTGTTGTCAAAAATCCATTTCATTATTATACTTCTGTAATAATTCGTACTTGTGAATCTGTGTTGCATATGTACCAAGTTTCTGATCTTGTTTTTCCTCATCTTGTACAGAAACTTCCATGTAAGTTACAGGTGGGAAGAAGTAATCTTCTTGTTATTTGGAATTCAACGTATAACAGTATCAGACACCAAAAAGAAATAGTGAATGATTTTGTTTAAATAAAACAAAGGAAATTAACTTGACAGTAATTACAGGCATAGTCTGATTTATTATTTAAAAAGCTTCTATTAAGACTTTATATTCTAGGAGCAATAAAACTATTATCTTAACTACTTTTGATCTGACCGTAATATTTAGAAATACAAAAATTCCAAGATAATCAAATGAATATCCATTCTATGAAAAATTTATATACTTTAAAACTTGTTTTGCTTCAAGCAAGGACAAGAAATCATAATGTCGGTTATAGCAAAATGAAAATTTTTAAGCAGTTCATTAAGAAGCCATCACAATTTTTTTTAGATTTTTGAAAGATTTCTCTTGGTTTTAATGAGCTTGAAACACTTAATTAAGTGGGAAGAGAGCACTTTCTTTTAGTTATCCCATAATACATGACATTAGAAGTTCTGTATTTTCATTAAAATATGCTTGACTTGGTTTATCGATGCAGCTTTTATTTTTTTTCATGGATTAAAAAAAATTGCACATGGATTTTTTTCTGTGGTGCCACAAACTGGAATAAGTTTACTTATTCATGGATTAAAGGAATATTTGCATAGGAGTAAAGGTGTCTCATCATGACATAAAGAAATCCATTATCAGTCAGAAATATGGTAATTAAGACAAGGGCAAACCTGGAACAATTGCAATAACCAGAAGGGAAGGTTGTGGGCTTTTGGAGGCTTTGTTAAGAACTGACTGTCTGTACAGTCTTTTAGCAAGAGATGTTTTACCCCTTTAGCTGTGGATCTGTTCTAGCTGATTAACACATGCTGACTTCTTTCAGAAAGTCGTCTAGTTGCTGCAAAAATATCCTGACCCAATAGGCACTAGAGAATGGAAGTTTCCACAGGAGTTCAAGTTTTTTGCTGGTTGGCTGCAAGTGGTTTCCATGAGCTGTATTGATGCATGATAGTGCAATGCTACGCTGCTTGACCTGTGAAACAAGGGACATGAAGGCCTAACTCTAACGAGAAGTTACTTCCAAGGGATATATGGAAAAGTTAAATTTATGAGAGTACTTTGGGAATTCTGACAACAACATTTATGTCTTGATTAGCCATTTTTGGCCCATCTAGTGGGCTAAAATAAACCAGGGGATATTAGTTAATAGCAGGAACAGGAGTATCCTAAGAGTTTTTGTCTTTTTTTTTTTTTTTTTTCCAAGCAGAGAAGTAAGTTGAGATTTTTAATTTTGAGAAGGACATCCCTTATAATTACCCATTAATATCTCTGTAGGCACAAGGACTCTGATTCAAAATGCGGACATGAAGAGACCATTTGTAATAGAGTTTCTGTACATGTCCACAGGGGTGTGATGCTGCCTGGTAGATACAACTGTCCCTAGATAAGTAGAAGGACTTCTAAACTGCATTGCATAGTGCCTTACTCCTCCTATGCCTGAACAGCCTCCTATATCTCTTAAGTTTTCATGTGTGATTTACCTTTACATAGCTCATAAAATTCATGAACTTATCACAATTCATAATTCATGTTTCATAATTCATTGCAGAAATAAAGTTTCCACTACTGTTGAACACTTTGAAGTGTCGTCACTTAAAGGTCACCTTTACAAATAAGAACTTTTTTACTTGACTTTTAACAAAACAAGTTTTTTTCAGCTTGATAATTCTCATTGTAATACTTCAAACTCCAAAGAATTTTTAAAGGGAAAAGCAGCCTAGATAGAGCAAGTGAGATATGCTTGAAATCAGTATTGACCTTCATCTAAAGCATTCTCTAGATGTGTATGAAAGGTTAAGAATGCAAAGTGTAAAAACTGTGGTTTCCAAGAGTATGTTTTTATATTGCCAGATAAGACAGCCATATATTTTATCTCAGTTTACAAGATTTGTGTTTTTCAGAACATACACAATTTTTAAGATACATTTTCATATGCTCTTCTTCCTGCCAAGTCTAGAGAAACATAAACAATGATAGTAAGCAGGTTGAAGTATTTTCTACCATACTAAAATAACCAAACTGTTAAAATTTAAACAGAAATGTGTATTTCTATTATGGAAGATGAAAAAAATAATTCTTTTAGAGTTGAAGAATGTAGCACTAAACCTGAACTCCTGACTGTGATAGGAAGGACTTGAGTGATGCGTCCTAAGAAATATGTCCTTGAGAAATCTCAGAAAGAACAACAGAGGTTCAATAGAAGAGAAAGTGCACACCTTAGTGATTACCTTACTGTTACCTATGCAAAAAGCAGCACTAGGGTGTTACCGTATCCCACAACTGCAAGTCTCTACCCTTAGATTTCATGTTTGCTGCTGAGATAGATTTAGCTTAGTATCTCTCAGATGGTGAAATATTAGAGCTGCTTCATGGAGTACACAGAGGGGATCTGAAGATTTATGAGGACAGGCTGAGAGAGTTGGGCTTGTTCAGCCTGGAGAAGAGAAGGCTCTGGGGAGACCTTATAGCACCTTCCAGTGCCTGAAGGGGCCTACAAGGAAGATGGGTGGGGGACTTTTTACAAGGGCCTGTAGTGACTGGACAATGGATAACGGGTTTAAATTGAAAGCAGGGAGATTTAGATTGGATATCAGGAAAAAGTTCTTCACAGAGATGGTGGTGAGGCTCTGGAACAGGTTACCCAGAGAAGCTGTGGATGCCCCATCCCTGGAAGTGTCCAAGGCCAGGCTGGATGAGGCTTGGAGCAACCTGGTCTAGTGGAGGGTGTCCCTGTCCATGGCAGGGGTGTTGGAACCGAATGATCTTTCAAGTCCCTTCCAACCCAAACCATTCTATGATCTCTCCCTCTGTTTATCAGGTTATACTGTAGCATAACACTGCTGAAGTGAGTGAGGAAGAGTTAGCAACTGGTTGGAAGCTTGAAGGGAAGAATGGACAGTGTTGGGAGGGGGAGTGAAGAGACAGACATTGAAATGGGAAAAATTGGTCAGTTACTACTAAAAACCTGAAAATCACCGTGGTATCCAGGGTCAGTGAGCATACTGTAACAAGAATGATTTAACAGGCAGCAAACTCCACCTAACTTTTCACCCAACATATGTAAAATTTATCCTGAAAGTGACAAGAAAAGAAACAAACAAACAAAAAAAAAAAGAAAAAAAGAAAAAAAGAGAAGGAGAAGGGGAAGGAGAGGAAAGGGAAGGGAAAAGTAAAACCTTCTATTTTTTCTCTGCATGTTGAAACCAACCAAGGATTATATAAAACCCCAAAACACAGCAGTATGTTTACATCAAGAACTTGTACTTTTACTAATAGATACTTCTTAGGCGAGTCAAATATACCCAAAACCTGTGATGGCAATTGCTCTGAGGTTGCTTGTCAACACTAACTAAATTAGTAAAATAATTTCATCTTAAAATAATTTTTTTAGGACCTACATTTTTCCAAAATCATTATAAGATTTTTGGTTTATTAACTCACTGTCTCTGTCTATGCACTCACACTCAAAGTTTTGAAGTTCAAATTCAAAACACCTTCCTTTTGAAATCATAGGAATCTACGTTTTTTTTCTACACCTAGGGGAATACCTAAACACCTGTGAGCTCGTGGTCTGTCTTCCTCAGTTTTATTTGTTCTTCATGGATTCCCTCCTGCAGAGAAAAAAAATGAGAAAACCTCTTTGCTGCTGATGGTGATGTGGGATGCAGAATTCCATCACTTACTTCAGGTTTTGATTAATAATTTACTTAAATTACTACAGCATCAAAAGGATTGATAGGTAGTGTTGCACTTAAGCCTACCCATAATCATGGCCTTTAGGACACTGTTCTTTGCAGTGCAGAATGTGAATTCACATCTCCCATGAAATGAAATATCTCTCAAGATAGAAGTATTTACTTCAAATCTTTTGGATAAAAGGAAACAGAAGCATTGTCTTCTTCTATTGAGTTAATTTTTCATTTCTTATTGCTTTCACACAGATACATGTACAAACCCCAAACTACAGTCTGTTGACTTAAAACTACTGGTTTTATCTTTCCATTTTCTCTGAAAGATTGTACAGTGTTGTAGTTTGGTCTGAGCTGAAGTTCTGTCGTTGTTCAGATGAGGGAAAAGTGCATTATTTGTACAGTCGAATTCCTAGATCCAAAATGCTGAATACGTGTACTTTTTGAAGTAGTTTTTCAACAGAGAGAGACAACACTTAACTGATATAATAATTTTGATAATCTCCATAATATGTTTTTTAATGACTGTGCCTCAAGGTTGTTTTTCCAGTACCTTTTGACATTCTGGAAGTGATTTTTTCTTCTTTGGCCTTTCATCTCTTATTTACAGAAAAGAGTATAATGTTGCAATATATTAGCAATAACAGTGATGAAAATTGTGGAAATTAATTTTTAGATGCTATAAGCTGTATATGGACAAATCTGCCTTAACTTTAATTACCTGACTCATAAATATATTAGGATCTAGATGCCCTTATGCTTTTTTTTTTTTCTATTTATTGGAGAGAGAAGGTCCTTCAGATCTTGTGAGTTATCAAATCAGTCTATATGATTAAATTCTTATCTTTAGTGCTTATTCAACAGATGAATCTAGAGCTAAAATACCTAAGCCTTAGATGGACTCCTGTACCCAGGTAAAGAGCCACAAAATTCAGCAGCTGTGTAAAGTTTCAGCAGTGAGCTAAGCGTTCAGTCATGTAGAAAAGGAATCTTGGACTTTTACTTGGTATTGTAACTATTGTTGTACCTCTAAAATGCAAGGTCCTGATTACTTGGCTACATTTTTACAAGCTTTCAAAATGGAAATAATATTCTGATCAAGCAGCAGAAACCAAGTAAGACAAGGCAAGACATGTTTCTCATTCTTTTTTTCCCTGTGAGTTCTTTGGTTTGCTAGAAAAACAAGCAAGCAATACATTTAACTGTCAATCATTTGAAAAATAAACTATTTTTCCTTGCATCTTTTCAAGACCTTTCAGAATGTATGCCCAGCTGCTTTTCTTTATTATGTGTTTGTTCAAAATACACTGAACTGTTTGAAGCAGCTTTTGGTAGGAGTTCAAGGGGCATAAAAGCAACATCTTGTTGAATTTTTATTTTGAAATGTGTGCTATACATATAGAACAATAATAAAATATCATAGATAAGTTTTTATATGCATGGATGGAAACTTCTTTTAAAAAATACCTTTTCAGATACTTTTGATTTATGAGCCTTCGTTTCTCTTATGTGACAGTAACAGTAGCTGAGATGTTCTAAAAACTTAATCACCTGTCTTTCAGTTATGGCTGTAGTACTGGAATGCAGAGTAGCTTTTGATACCGGTTAGGTTTGAGAGTAAGGCAGTGGCTGACCTACTTAACTCTACAGCGAATTTAAGGTCTGGAACAGTATAACAGTATAGCCAGATACCAGAAAATAGTGGGACACAGGTCTTATATGAAGCTTGTGAGGATAAGGCAGATACAGCTTGCAGTGCCCACATTGACCATTTTCTACTCCCAGGAAACACTGCTGAATTTTATTTATCCTTTCACTTTGTAGAATTTTATTATATGTCAACATATAAGAACCAATAAAAATAGTTACAGACAGAATACATTAAAAATAAATAAATAAACCCCCCCCCCCAAACCAAAAAAACCCCAAACAAACAAACAAACAGAAACAAATAAAAAAACCCACAAAAACCTCCAACATTCCACCTCACAAAAAAACCCCAAAACTGCAGGGATTGATTATCCATTACTATTTGTGGTCCTCTGGAACAAAATGATTATGAAAATGAAGTTACTTGTACACTTAACACATATTAGGCCACAACCATTTGTTTTAATGCAAAGCACAACAAGTTGAAAAAGTGGGGTTTAGAATTCTGAACGACATATCCAGTGAGATTTTCTCTTAATAAATTAAATTTCAGACTGTTTCAAAACATCTTCTAATTTAATGTTTTTAATTAATTTAGATCAGTCTTCAAGACACAAGCCACTCCAGTCTCTTAAAAAAAGAAAGAGTGTATGCTATTTCGTAAATTGGTAGAAAAAGATCTAATTCAAATTTTTGAACCAGCAAACAAAACATCTTAGAAATCCTGAATAGGAAACCTAGATAGTTTACAGAAACGGTTTTTATCCTGCATTAGGACAGTCTTTTCACATGACAGAAGATTAGAAAATGTTATGAAATATTAGAGATAATAGATTAATATTCATATTCCCATTAATCTTCATATTTTTGATATTTTTTCCCAAAATACTGTTGGTTTTGGCACAACAGCAATAAACATGTAAAGCAATCTTTCTACAAACATTCTTAAGAGACTACTGCATCTGTTTTAACAGTGTCTCACTGAAATTCTTTGACAGTGCTTTACACTGTTCTTTCACTTTATACACCTGAATGTTGGGAAAAATGTACAACTTAATTTTATAAAACATAGATAATTCCAAAGAAACTTGCTGTGTAACAATATTACTTATTTTCTGAACAAAAGGACACAGAGTAGCTCAAATGTATCTATTATCAATTTCACGTGAGGCCTCAAATGAAATTATTGAAACAAAATGGAGGAGAATATGATATAGTTTAAAAAGGGTGAGATGGATAAGACAGATTTATAAGGTGACTAAAGTGGTTTCACCGCAAGACAGAGGATATTAGTTGTACTGAAAGATGAACAAAGATGGAGAGTTTTATAAGTGGAGTACCACAGACTGCTCTTCAACTGTATTTAATATTTTCATTAAAAAATTTGGCACACAAGATGAAAAGAGAACTTAGCAAATGACAAAAAATTATTAAAGTAATTCAGGAAGAAGAGAATAAAATTCATCAAGTAGAAGTCATACAGACCAATAAGGAAAATTTTTCATGTACAGCAGTGTGCACTTCATCTGGAAGTGACAGGAGGAAAGAAATGTGGTTACATAAGTCACAGAGTATGGGATTCATCTGCACCTTTTCTAATTAATTGATGACAAGCAAGACTGATTATATTGATTGTTAGATGGTGCCAGTGCAGACATATTGGCTCTATCCTTTCCCACAAAGTTGTATAAATGTTCCAGATCACTCAGAGCTAGTTCGGACATCTTTATGTCATTCTCTCACACAAAATAACTTTAGTTGAGGAGGTATGTGATTGCAGCTTACATATAGGATTGCAGTTCATATAGCAGATAAGAATGAAATTACATTATTGTCAGAAGAGAAAATGGATCCATTTTACTGCTAAAAAAATTAGACTTGAAATTGGAAGACAAACAAGATTTTTTTAATAGGCATATCAAGGACAAAATATTGAAGAGTTTGAAAATGGATCCTGACATTTATAAGCAGATGCTGAGCTCAGTGAAATAAAAGAAAACTTCTAGTCCTCTATTTTTATATTATTTTAGATCTGGAATTTCCATGAAACATTATGTTATCATTTGAATCAGTTTTGAGTACACTGAGTACTGTAGAAACATAAAATAACTGAATTTGGAAAGGACCACAAGAAGCCATCTAGTCCAGCCTGGACTCAAAATAGGACTAATTTAAATATCAGACTGGGTTGCTCAGGGTCTTTTTTGATCTAGTTCTGAAAATTGTCAAAGATGGAGAACCTATGGAGAACCTATGACCTTTCTAGGCAACGTACACACATGATTAACCTCTCCCAGTGTGATTTAAAAAAAATAAATATTTTAATGTCCAAGGTATTTCTCTTGCTGAAATATGTGAGAGTGTTTCTTACACTTTTGGTGGGCACCATTGAGTGAAGTATATCTTCATCTTCCACATAACTCTCCTTTACATAGTAGAAGATAACAATTAGATTTCTGCCCTTAACCTTCTTTTCTCAAAGCTTAACAAGGCAACACTTTTGATCTATTTACACTGATACCATATGCTCGGGCCACACCATAGTCATCTTGATAATCTCCCATTGGACTGACTCCAGTTTGTCAATGTCTTTCTGTGATGGATTTTGTCTCTCTGATTTTGATCGTTAACTGATGAAACAGATTTTTCTTCCTCAAGTCCAGTCTATTTTGCCCGTGACAATAATGGGTGAGTGATCCCTCCCGTTCCTTGCCTCATGCCACAAACCTATCCTTTATATTTTCTCCTCCACATCCCACTGGGAGGGGGAGTGAGTGAGCGGCCACCTGGTCATTTGGTGCCAGCTGGGACTATACTGTGGCAAAGGTAAATCAATGTTCTTATTTGAACATGGCATCAGTAGTACATCACAACCGCTCTGGGAAAATGTTACTTATGTGATAGAACTACTTCAGTGCCAACAGTTGTACAAGTCTTCTCCTTTTCACCTACTCAACTTCCTTTTAACTGTGCATATTTTCTAATAAATAAGTCTAAAGATTTTTAACAGTCACTAGAATGACTGCATGGGCTGAAATAGATTATGAAATAATGAAATATCCATTATGATTTATTATCTTATCTATAAAACATTAACAATCAATTTGGGAACAAAGGCTAATAAAATTGAAATAAATGTGCTACTTCAATTTCGTTTACAGTTTAAATAATTTTATTTGCAGGATTCACAGACATCTCGTCTCTCCACTATTTAATTATTCCCTGACACAGAGAGAACAGAAATGCTTCAGCAAAATAAAACAATCATTAGTGACAGCACAAATAAAAGACTGGATCTGAATTTGAATTTTGACATAGTAAGGAAACGTGGACCTACTGTTCTGAATCTGGGCAGAAGAATGCAAGAAACTGTAATCCTTGCATCCAAGTTAGTCTCATTTGTGATAATAACCATCTTCTGAAAATGTTAAGAAAATTAATCTTTTCTGGGGGATCACAGAATATGATTAAATTAAGAGGATAGGTGGATTAAATCCTTAATCATGGTATTACAGTGTGAAGTAACACAACAGTTCCAAAACTAAACTTGATGAACAAATCACTGTTAATGCCTTCATTATCTAAATGGTCGAAGGGTAACACTCTTCCTTCTTTTCTCCATGGATTATACAGTAAGACTTTGTTCTGGCACTGTGCTGTACTTCCAGGTAGAATGGACTTTCACACAGATTTTAGGGGTCCTCACTAATGTGAGTTTGTTGACAAAATAGCATTAATGTATAAATTAAATACCTCAGTCTATTCAATTCCTTAGATAAATACTCAGAGTCATCTGAAATGAAGAAGATTCTTTGGAAGTATGACCAGAAATGACCAGAAGACACACTAAACAAATACACTTTAAAGAGAATAAGAGCCCCTCAGAGAAGTTCTGTCTTTTCTTAGATGCATAAAATGTAAACTAAATCATAGTTTAACCCCAGTCAGTAGCCAAGCACCACACTCACTCACTCACTCACTCACTCACTCACTCACTCACTCACCCTTCCCCCCACCGGTGGGATGGGAGAGAGAATCAGAAGTTCAAAAGCGAGAAAGCTTGTGGATTAAGACAAGAACAGTTTCATATTTTAAATAAATAAATAATAATAACAACATAACAACAACATTAAAAAAATGTCCCTGAGCAGTGATCCTTGCTCCCAAGCCAACTGCCCCTAGTTTATATAATGACCATGATGTTATACGGTATAGAATATCCCTTTGGTCAGTCTGGGTCAGCTGTCCCAGCTTTGCTCCCTCACAGCTTCTTCTTCTCTCTGGCAGAGCATGGGAAGCTGAAAAGTCCTTGGCTTAGTATAAGCACTGCTAAGCAACAATCAAAGCATCAGCATGTTATTAAATTATTCTCATGCTGAATACAAAACACTGCACTATACCAGCTACTAGGAGGAAAATTAACTATCCCAGCCAAAACCAGGACAGCAGAAAAAGCAAACATCATGTTATCTTTTTATTTATTATCTTGAAAAATAAAAGACGTGTTAGTTATAGCCACGTAGAAAGAAATTATTGTAGTGAGGCCATAAAAATTCACCCTACTAAGGAAACAATTCTGTTTCAATCCCAGAAAGGGCACTAACAAAATAATTAATGGTTCCTCAATTTAAATTAAAAAATGTATTGAATTAATGTAAATGAAAAAAAAAAGTACATACCTAGATTTCCATTACACTTTCAAATAACAAATCTGAACATGTACTAATAGTATGAGTAACTTCTACAGCCCTAGGTAAAAGATAAAATAAAATTTAAGAAGTTCTTCCCCTAAATAAGATAGCACAGGTAATACCAAGGGAAACTGATAGAAGAAACAAGATGGAAAGTGTTAATTCAGATGTGGTTGTACAACTGTGATTCATGTGCAGGCACTTCAGAGCAGAGAAGAGGATCTTTGTTACAGTTGGTTCCATCTGCATCCATTTATGTTGTTAGGTCCTGTCTTGATAATAACAGCCTTTTTTATTCCTTTACTCCTGCTGAATACATGAGCGTTCATTTAATTTAAAAGGATATATTGGCACTCAGGTCTTTCTCAGCTAATACCAAAGTGTCTCCCCATGGCTTTTGCAATTGTAGTATTTTCGCCTATGGCTCATTTGAAGGATGTAGTGTATATTAGCATCTAAACTGCAGAAGAGTTTTATTCATTTTTTATAATATAAGTATAAAGAAGCATTTAATATCCCCTTTAAAATTACTCAGTTAAGCTCTGTTTTCATTTCATAGAGGAGATAAGGTTGCCCTTAAGAAGCCTTGATGACTCTGAAAATGGAAGCATCACACCATTAATTTAGGAGCCAATGTGAAAGAGGGGGTGACTGTAGTAATAAACGTAAATACAATGTTTCCCTCAAAAGAAAGCAAGATAAAAAAGGCAAAGAAAATTATTCTACAATCTTTTACTGAGGCTATTCATAGTAAGAACTAATTCTTTTCTCTCACTTTCTTTTAAGATGGAGGATATGAATATGTAGAGAAAAATTTCCCTGATCGCTAGTTTTCTTGTCTGAATTCAAAACCAGTTCATTTTTTATAGTCCCTCAATTCAGTGAAGGTACATAAAATGTAATTTTCAATTTTCCAGACAATGAAGGTGATGGTTATGGGTTATCTGTATTGGGTGTAAGTGTCAAGGTTTTGGTAGTGTGGGGGCTGCAGGGGTGACATGCAGGAGCAGCCAGGGCTGTTCCCATACCAGACACAGCCGGCTCCAATGGACCAACTGCAGGCCACATCTTGGAAATCCTGTTAAAGAAAGGTCAAAATGCTGCCCAACAGTAAGGGGTGAGGAAAAATGTGTGAGAAACAGCCCTGCAAGCAGGAATACAAGAGGAGGGGGAGGAGGTGCTCCAGGTGCTGGAGCAGGTATTCCACTGCAACCTGTGGAGAAGATCACAATGAAGCAGGTATTTTCTGGCAGCCCATGGAGAGACCACAGTGGAGAGTTGTCCACACTGCATGGAGGACCCTATACTGGAGCAGGAACAGGATAACACCTAAGAAACTGTGGCCCGTGGAGAGTTCACAGTGGAGCTAGATTATCCTGAAGGACTGCAGTGCATGGTAAGGACCTACAGTGGACCAGGGGAAAAATGTGGGGAGGAAGGAGCGGCAGACTGGAGTTGTTATAGACTGACCACAACTGTCCATTCCCCATTCCCGCTGCACCACTTAGGAGGAGGTGGAGGGAGGAATGAAGGAGTGAAGTCAAATGTGGGAAGAGGGGAAATAAGGAAAGATGGTGGTGTTTTTTTCCTCACTGCCAAATGTATTTTGATTGGCAATAAATTAAATTAATTTTCCAATATTTAGACCATAACATTAACTGGAAAATATCTCCCTGTCTTTGTCTCAACCCACACGCTTTTTTATTTCATTTTCTCCTCCTGTCCTGTGGAGGAGGGGGAAGGATTGTGTGGCTGCACACACAGGGACATGGCTGCTGGCCAAGGCCATCACAACACATCTCTTACTGCCCTTCCTCAGCTACAGTCAAAAGTAATGGCAATATAGGTTTTATGTTCCTTCCTAACTGAAAATAATAAAAATTATGTTGCAAAATAGCCCTTGTATCATATACCATGGACTTGCATGATATCTTACATGTGAAGATGTTTGCCAGGCAGAATGGTCTTTTCAGTTATTACCTAAAGCTATTGCAGGACTTCCAGATATTCAGTATTTGCATATTTTTATCAAAATGTTTTGTGGAAAACATATAAGTAGTTCCTGAAGGGGAGATCAGAATCCACAACCTCCTTATTTTAAGTTGTTTATATTGTCCAGAATTGTATCTTCGCTGGTCCTTTATTTCTAGGCCAATGAGTATTCAATTTTGGTCCTCCAGTCCGAAACAGGACATGAGAGAAACGAGTGTCATCATCGGTAGATTAAGGACACAAAACCAGGATTCTGATGTTGAGGATGAATTCAAAACTCACTGAACTCAGTTCTGAGTATTTGTAAAATCAGCACAAGACGTGAGGCCTGTTACCAGCAATGCTATTACTGTATTTACCGGATTACATGCTTATAGTGGTCAGTGGAATATTTAATATTAAGATCTCATATCCTCTTGAGAGTACATCAAGCTGCTAAACTCTGAAAAAGTGACAGCAATTCTGGTAATTTGCAGAAGCAGAATTTTGGGTCCTTGGAACAATATTTGGTTAACTTTTCAATACTTACGATTTATAGGAGTCAGGGGTTTTAAGAATGACTGTCTCTGACTGAGATGCTGCCTAAATTTAACTTGACTACTACTTCAGATCGTAAATTTTAGTGCCCCTGAATAAATTTACCTGTGTCTATCTATTCATGTATGTATGCATGTTACCATCATACCCAAACATTAGCAAATGATGATCAGAAGCCTGATAGAATTTTTACATACAAAGTGTCTTTTTTTACATTGATCCATTTGCTGTAACCAAGAAGTTGCACATTACTATAAGACTTCAGTTTTGTTCTAGTAGAGTGAGAATAGTTCAACAGCTTCTGGCATGTGGATTTCTGCAAGCTGTTGTTAAAACATACAGTTAACTAACCCTGTCATCCAGATTTACTTTTGTTGTTAAATAAGAAGTTCATAAGGTGTTAGCTAAGGTGCCTTGTACTTTAACATAGTCTTGAAAGGTGGCATATAACAGCAGTTCTAATGATACTCTACAAATTATGGCTAATCTAAATTGAGGTAGCCTTTGGAGTGAGCTCTCTTCCACTTACACCAGGCTTAGAATATAAAAATATATACACACAATTACATGAACTAGTTGATACTAGTAACCACCCACTTAACTCATATCACACTATTGTTTAACATATGACTTTCCACAAGTTAATAAAAATTCCATCAGAATGAGACATTTATTTGGAAATCATTAATTTAGATGTATTTTTCTGCTGTCTTTGTTAATATTATTTAAGCACTAAAAGTTTATATGGAATGAAGAGTCATGCATTTACATTAGAGTACATTTAGATACCAGATTTTACTTTGCAATTAGGTCTTATTAAAGGCCCATATTAGTGTCTAATGTCCGATTTTTTGTCCACCAAAGTCCTTTTCTGCAGGACTACTCTCAATGAGTTCATCTCTCAATCTGTATTCATAATGGGGTTTGCACTGATCCAGGTGCAGGACATTGCACTTGGCCTTGTTGTACTTCGTCAGTTTCTCATGGGTCCATTCCTCAAGCCTGTCAAGTTCCCTCTGGATGGCATCCATTTCCTCTAGCATATCAACTGTACCACTCAGCTTGATATCAGCTGCAGACTTGCTGAGGAGTCTATGTCACTGATAAGCATATGAAATAGCATTGGTTCCAGTACAGACCCTTAAAGGTCACCACTCTACTGGTTTCCACTTAGATGTTGAGTCATTGACTATCAGACTTTGGATGCAGCCAGCCGGACAATTCCTTATCTATAGAATAGTCTACACTTCAAATCCATATGTTTTCCAATTTAGAGACAAGAATATTGTCTGGGACCATGTCCCAAGTCCTTACAGAAGTCAATGTAGATGACATTGTCAGCTCTTTCCTTGTCCACTGATGCACTTAGTAGAAGGCCACTAAATTAGTCAGGCATGATTTCCCCTTGGGGAAGACATGTTGTCTCTAATCATCTCCCAGTCTTCCACATGTTTGGACATGTCTTCCAGTAGGATCTGCCTTGTGATCTTACTAGACACAGAGGTGAGCTTGACTGAATGAGGCTGATCAGATATAAAGAATATGTAATAAATAGACAGTATAAAATGACAGACCACACTGCTCCAAGACTTCTAAATTTTTTTTCAATCTACACGTAGACTTGGGCTATTTGTATGCTCTATGTTTGATATGGGTATATGTCTTTCTTCCTTGTAAATTGTTGTAAAATCAAAGATTCTGGGCTACAGCCCTGTGACTCAAATGGGGTGTATAGAAAATGTATCAGGAACAAATAATGAGACATGTGATATGAATCATGCAACTAATTTGAATGACTTCACCGAGGATTCTGTAGGAAAACACTGAAACCACTATTTAATATATCTGAAAAATTGGTTTACTTATAGGTGTTTTCCAATTTATTCATGGACAAGTGCTGGTTTATTCTGGTATAGACTTAATTTTTTCACATGAGCTAGTATATGGCTAGATTTCGGATTTGTGTTGAGAAGGATGTTGATAACACACTGATGTTTTTAGTGTGAAGTTATGTTTTTGATTTATGCTGAGAAAAATGTCAACAGCATACTGATGTTTTTAGTTGTTGCCAAGCAATGTTGATTTCAATTTTCAGTTTCTCATACTGCCGCTGACAGCACGGACAGCTGATCAAACTGACTGAAGGCACATTTCATGCCATCAAATATGGTGCTTGCTATATAAATTGGGGGAGTTGTCTGGGAGGGACAATTGCTGCTTGGGGACTGTTGGTTGACTGGTAGTGAGAAGTTGTATCTTTTCTTTTTCCCTTTTCTCATTACATATTATTATCTATAGTAGTAGTAGTATAATTATTTTATTTAATTTGTTTTCAAATATTAAGCTGTTCTTATCTCAACCTAGATGTTCTTTTTCCTCCAATTTTCTCCTCCATCCCATTATGGGAGGAGAGAGGTGAGCAAGCAGCTCTGTGGTGCCTAGCTGGTGACTGGGGCTAAACCATGACAGGGCAACAACTACAGTCTCAGTAAAATTAGATTAAGAATAAAAATGCTTTTATTGCCTTATTATATTACTGAATATTATTGTTCATACTGTAGGTAAGAAATAGCAAGAACTATTGCAAGAGAAATCAAGAATTATATATTTTTCAGGTGGCTAGATTGCAAAGTTGTTATTGGTTTCTATCAAGAGTACAAGGAATCCACTCAACTTCATACTATACCAATAATAATAAGAATTAAATCAAATGTGCTTCTATGAATCTTCTCTCCTGGTAGTTGTTTCATGTTAATGAGTTTATTAGCTTAAATGTCTTTAGGATTTTGGAGTAGTTTTACAATTACAACAGATTCAGAGCTGTAATTGCCCAGAGATTTTATCAGTGGGAAGAGATTTTTAAAAGTTAACATCTCAATGATTTTAGTCATTTTGTGGGATTGAATAAAAGAGTGAAAATACGTATAGCGATTGTTGATTATATGATTATTTTATAAATTAGAAAGGAAAAAGTTTAATTACACAGAAATAAAAAATATTTTATACCTAATTAAAATGTTCTTTTTCAATTTCTTCACTTTATTATATTAGAGTGTGGGGTCTGCACAAAGACTGATCACTTTAAACAATGAAAGCAAATGTGACAGAATATGGTCAATCAACAGTTTATTAATCCGATTTAAGAGTAGAAACAATAGTGAAGCATAGAGGTAATGGCTGCAGCTTGTTTATACCAAAGGAATCAATTTCATTGCAACACTAGTAGCAAAGAAAATAATTCCATGATTCTAGTTTAATTTGTCAATGCCATTCTTCATTGAGAAAGACAAACTTGGTAGATGCATCAAGAGATGGAGAACATAATAGATAAGAGTCTGTTCCAGATAAATGTGTTTGCCAAAAGTGATGCAATTCATACATGTGCTCAGTTTCTTCTGGTTCCAGTAATATGAAGACAGATGGTGTCATGTGTATTTGTTAGGCACAGATGGCCTGGAATAACTAATATTTCATGATGTGAGAAGAGCATTGCCTGAAAAATTAACTCCTTGGCTAGGAATACTGGGGCTTACTTAGAACAGGTATTCTAGGGCACATGTTTTCAAAGCTATACCTGCAAGTTCATACCAATGAGAAGCTGGATTTCCACAGGGGCAAGTAACAGTCAGTAATTCTGAGATAAGAAAAACAGATAATGCAAGAAAAACCAACCACACAAACAAACCAGCAAGTGGCAAGTTCCTTGCATCCTGGAATCACAGGCTAAAAAGTAGCAGGTGTGGAGCAATGCAATCTGCATGGCAAAACTGGGTTAATCACATTCTGATAGAACATTTTAGGTAGGTTAATAAAATGTCATTCTTTATCAGTCAAAGGATTATTTCATAGAAACTCTACAGTTTGAGGATTTCAGCAAGGTGAAGATCAGAAGCCCTGATTTTTATAGAGAACACCTGTTCCACTATGTCCCTAGGTAATTAAGCATTGAGAAAGCAACTTTAAAATGAAGTGTGATGAGAATAAAATTTACCTAATAAAGGTAAATTTTCAGCAGTATTAAGCTACTTCTTCTACAAATGATAATGCTAATTTTGGTAATATCAAGAAGTCCCTGACAGTGAGGGTCTTGTAGTTAAAATCTGAGCCCATATTTTTCCCTAAACAGGATTACTTACATCTACAGCTTATACATGAATGAGGCTGAATTGATGAGGTGTGTGAGTGGTGCCATCTTGCAAACAAAAGCAGGGAGGTAATTCAAGAGTATCTGCAAGAGGAGCTTTTCCTGTATATTTTCTTGAGAACACAAGAATGGATTATGGGTACTGGGGAGCAGCTGGGAAGGTCTAAATCATATGTTTGCAAATCAGCAACTGATTGTGTTAATAAGGCAAAAAATAGTTGAAAGATGGTATGGTCTCTTCAGTTGTTTTGACTGTGTTCTTGCAAGTTTCCTAAAGGAATGTGAGTTTCTGTATAATGAAAATAGTTACCCAAATTTTGGGTGTAACCAATAATAATTATACTTGTATGTAAAATTCCTGAAGCTACTTTAATTATTTGACAAAAAACCCCCAACCACACACAACATAAGAAGGATGATCTAAAGTCAGTCTTTGGGATTAGGGCCAGAGAGAATATAGCAATGTGAGGAGGAAGTTAATTATAAAGTGAAATGAAAACTTCTGGTAAAAATTTGGTGGCTCAAAGGACTTACTGTAAGGCTGAAATTGTGAGTTGAACTACAGGTTTTTCTTAGCATACTATAGAATGGAAAAAAAAAAACCAGCAATGAAACAAACTATATCCATTCTTGCTACATATTCTGATTTTTGGAATAACACGGTGAAAACTGAAGGTGTGTTTGAAGGAGATTTTTATTCTTGTTATTTTCAAATTCGACAGTGTAATATACTTTGTAGATGTTTCTCTTATGGTGTGTGGTAATGCAAAAAGCATATCCTTCTAGAGAGGAGGTGCTGGAGGGCATAGATGGATTTTTGTCTGTATGTGTATAGTTCTGTACTGTCTTTGAACTTGCAGTGTTGCTGTTTGTTTCTAAATATTAAAGCCTCTGAGTTCAGTATAGTAAAAAGATTGACATATGCCAGAAGAAAATGGTTTTCTGTTACTTCTTGTAGAGTCATAATGGTTTCCCTATGTACACTCTATTCTGTGCATGAGTAACAGTTTACTGAGCCTTAATTTAGGTATCACAGAAAAATAATATCTCTTGTATGTTGAACTGATAAGCAAAAAGTCTTACCCACGTGGATTGACCCTGATCACTGAGAGATTACGTTTTGGAATGGCAGAAGGAGCTGATTATTTCAATTCTTATGAATAGCATGACAATTAATAATTTTTGTGCTGGTGAAAATACTTATTATATCAGTCAGTTTAGACAATATCTTTTCAAAAGCTGAAAGAGGAAAATCAGTTACAAGGGGTAATGCTTAAGACAACTATGGTAAAAAAGAAAATCACACCTATGCTTAAAGGCATAATTTTATGGCTGCGGTTTTGAAAAATTCTGCATGTAAGAAGACTGTGAAAAGTAAGTCTGCAACAACATTCATCTAGTGGAAAAGATATATTGATCAATGTTTTTAATGTTGGGTAAAAGCAATTTTACCATACCCCTATAATAAAATGTAATTATTTCTTCTTCACTTGAGAATTCTCAGTATGCTCCAACCAATGATTTTTCTTGCTCTTTTCTTGAGTCTGTTGCCTCTGGAAAAACTAAATGCAGGTTTTTTAGGAATGTAAGGAGAAGGTACCTTTTAATTCTTCCTTGGCTAAAGGTCTCACTTTTTTAACTCATGACTTCAGACACAGAATCATGCTGGAAGGGACTAAGGAAGTCTCTAGTCAAATAGGGTTGGGTCTGGGATTAGACCAGGCTGCTCAGGGCATTGTGCAGTGATCTCTGGAAAACCTGCAGAGTCCTGCAGGATCTCTCTGGGAAACCTGCTGCACTTCTTGCCTGTCTTTGGGTTTGGATTTTTTTTTTTCTTGTATCAATTTATGCCCACTGCCTCTCATCCCACTGCCATGCACGGTTGTGCAGAGCCTTTTTCTGTCTCCCTGATGGTCTCCCCATATGTGCAAACAGATGAACCAAAGCCATCTCTTTTCCAGTCTGAAGAAGGGCGGATTCCTTAGCCTTACCTTACAGAAGTCCTCCAACTTGTCAAATCAAGTCCCAAACAACTTGTTCTGTTAATCAACAATTTTTTCTTGTACTGGGGATGAAAAACTGGACAGACTATTCTAGGTAGTCTTGAAGGTGTGTTGAACAAAGGGAAATAATCACTTTGGTTAATCTACCGGCTACATCTCTGCTGATGCAGTCAAATCTAAGAGCTAGTCTTCCCTTCTGCTGGCATGTACTGTTGGTCTCTGTTTACCTTCCTGTCCACTAGGATACCTATCTATTTTTTACAGATCTGTTCTCTAGCAAGTCTATCTAGGATTGGTGCTATTGCAGAGGGTTAATCCACTCCAGGGACAGGACTTTTCATTTGTCCTTGTTGAATTTCATGGCCTATTTTCTCCAGCCTGTCTAGGTGCTTTTGAAGGATAGCTTTGCCCCTGAGCGTATTGACTATTCTTCCCATTTTGTAACACAAAGCTTGTTGAGGTGCATTTGCTGTTGGCCAGGTCACTCATAAAGATATTACACCTGGTAGGTCCTAGAGAAGACCCCTGAGGAACACCACTTATAACTGGCCCTACAAAGTAGACTATGGCCCATTTACTTCTACGCTTTAAAGCCCATGATTCAGATACCATTTTCACCCACCTAGACAGGAACATCAATATTTCACCCATGGAATCCTTGTGTCCATGTTGAAAGTTAAGTTAGACAATGACCACTACGCTGCCCAAATACAAAAGTACAGTCATTTAATCACAGAGGTCAATGAAGTTGGCCAAGCACAATTATGTAGGTGGGTGAAAGTTATGCTTCTTCAAGTTATCAAAACCTTTACTGGTCTCCACTTTCAAAGGTGATAGAAAGCAATCTTACATTACCATCAACCAGTTTTTTCAGCACTCTCAGAAGCATCCCAGCCTGTCTTGGGCTTGAACGGGCTGAGATTTCTCAGGAAATCCCTGGCTTATACCAATACTGGAAGAAGATTAAGTAGCATGGGTAAAATGAAAAATAGCTATTTATGATAAAAAAATTGGTAAAAGCTGTTGTAAGTTTATTGTATGCTTCAAACCTTTTTTAAAACTGATATCATTTGTATAGTTCTATAGTTTGATTATCTTTTTGTGTTACTTGGCACACAATTATATTATACAGTATGAATTAAGTTTCTGGGTGTTTTATTTTTTATATGAAAACCCGTATGTTTCTAATCAAAATCAAGAGACCTGAGAAAAGGTTCATTTCAACTGTGGTATGAATTTTTCAGTACTGTACACTATGAGCTTCTGTGTTTAACATATGTGTACTATCTCACATATTATCTTAAGATGCCGTAGTCAATGTACACAGGCATGTGAGGTTCCAGTTTGCTTTCTAGGCATGAAATCCTTCTGAAAGCAGTGTGTCACTCTGGAACCTCTTTCAGTGGTGTGAAACTGAAGTTAAAATATGTTTCCTAATTATTTATTTGTTTTATTCAAACATTCATTCAGTGGGAAAGGAGTTGTTGTTTACTACGGTTTTTCTACTTTAACCTTCTGGTATTGCTGTTGGCACAAGACCTTTAACTGGATAGAGATGCATTGAGAAATGTTCCACTTGCTTTCAAGTTAATAATTACTTTCACAGGTTGTATGAAAAGAAACTATAAGTAAAGGTGAAGACTTCATCTAAAATAATACTTGTACAGCTGGCAGATTCTATGAAAAATGATGCAAATTGTGTAGAGAATTTTTATCTCTTCTCCCACTCTGTTTCCTTCCATATGCAGTGCTGCACTTGTAGCATTTATTACAGCATGGGATCATCATATATTGCCCTTACTGTCCTTATTTCCCTTGAAGTTCATCATCAACACTTTAATTTGGATACTTTCATATCCATACTACTAGAACTGGTCTGCTTTATATACTACATCTTTGTCTTCATTGAATTTTTACTGTTTTGGGAAGATATTTCTACAACGACCTGCCCAGCCCTAATTTCATTCTAGCAACTAATTATAATCTAATCTAGTACTGTATTGTCATCCTGGAAAACCATGTGGTTGCTTTCATGTTTCTAAACTTTGAGTGTTTCTTTCAACCTCTTCTTTCAAAAAAATCTATCACTTATATTCCACATGAAGCTGAAATAGGTAAGTCTACCTCTGTTTAATTTCATGTGTTGCAAGCACATATATGTTTTAATTAAATGACCACCAGCTGACCTCAAATACATGAAAAGCAACAGTTGGTGGAAGGAAGAAGAGTGAATTTGTATTCATGTGGCATGAATAACTGCTTGCAGGTGCAGACACACTGTAGTTCAAACAACTGGTGGAGAACCTAACTGTGTGAACTTTGACTTACTCTTGGCGGCTTGTTTAACACGACAGTCGCTTTGCATTCAGGAGTAGAAGGCTGTGATTGATTCAGTGTTTCTATCAGTTTGGGGGTTTTTTGGTCTGTATTTCTGTGCAACACAGTTAATTCCAGCTTTCTCATCTCACCTGGAAAACTGTCACAAAAACTAATCTGAATGCTTCTTCCTTTCTCCATGGACTGCCTCTCAATAACATTTCAGATTATGTTCTAATGTTATGTTTGTGATATCTTTCTTACATTCTTATGTTTAACCTGACGTTGTGGCAGAGAATCTAAGTTGTTCTGGAATTGTGTGCTCTGACTGCTGCATAAACATTAAAAATCATAATTTTTTCCCAGATTTCCCATAGGATTATTCCATGTTAGACTAACCATAGGATAAATAGTGTATAAAAGACAAGGATATGCAACTGCAATTCTTTCACATGCTTTGATAACATCTTTAGATCAGATGACAAGTACAATAAAACAAATGCAGATTAAGCAGACCATCTTGAAAATGGTCTAAGCTTGATACAGTAACAAAAATGTTGACTGGGAAAATAAAAAAATTCTCCGTGCTAACATTTAATGTGCTTCTACAGACACCATTATCTTAATGTAATGATAAACAATGGAAAGAGCTTTTTGATTTGGAAAGAAAAATACAGTTTCTCGTACATCTCCAAATCCTTCTGGTGGGTTTGGTAAGCAGTTGTTTCCAGTAATAAAACATTTGGCTTGCTTTTAGTAGACCAATGAGAATAAATAGATGCATATATCTTTTTATTGTTGTGATAAAATATTATCAGGGGGAAAAAAAATGCATACAACCTTAAACAGTCATTAGAGATGGTTATTCTCAATGTACACAAGGCAGCAGCTTTTGTAAAGTTAACATCAGCATTAGCAATGTAAGGCCAACTTCTCACTGAAATGTTAAATGCTTCTGAAGGGGAAAAAGAGATTTTGGGTTTTTTTTAATGTTCCCAGAGGCTGAGCATGTTGCTGATGAATCTAAATAGCTATGACTGTAGACCACAATGTTTTTGCTTCCTCTGCTCATGAAGCATGCAATTACAGTATGATATCCAAAGGTACTTGCAGCTGTATTTGTGGAAAGACTAATCAGTCTGCTCCAGGTGTGTTTTCCTTATGCATGACAGTGGTGAGACTGCATATTTATTTCTCCCAGTAAAACGTAACTCCATTAACTCCAGTAGCTGTCAACTCTTTATCTGTTCAATAGAGGCTTATGTGTAACTGGAGTTCGGATAATAGCTTGAATGTCTGTAAGTATCGGCAAAAGATGGGGGATGGGGGTGGGGCAAGCAACCCAGCAGCAAAGAGTATGTATGCAGGAGTATGTATGTGTTGATTGACATTATTCAATATGCAATCAAAAGTTATTTGAATTCTTATTGCCTAAAGCAGTTTTGTTTGCTCCAAGAGTCCTGTACTGGATCTTCAATAAACTTCCAAAATGTTCTCATACTGTTGGTCTGAGACCTTAAAAGAACTGCTAGAATAACTAAGTGAAGAAACTGTTCCTTCACTCATAGTTTTGCCCTTGTGCTTGTGGCCAGAGAAACTGGAAGTACATCTGGTACACTACAGAACATAAATCTCTGTGTAGTTAAATACTTTGTGATGGGTCTGGCTTAAGAGCTGTTTTCCAGCCTTAGAGCTTGAAAAGGAGGAGGAAAAAAAAAAAGAAAGAAAAAGACTAATCAGCTCTTAGAGCTGACGCAAATTATTGTTTGCATGCAAAACATAAATAAAGAAAGAGTGGCTTCTGTTACAAATAACAAAACATGTTGTTCAAAATGCAAAACTAAACAGGGAAGGCAAACTGCTGACTATTATGGGAATTGGTTTAAGTTTGGTCATTCTAAGTTAGTAAAAGAAAAAGCTTTCTGGGAAGAGAAGTCAAGATAAATCAACTTCTGTGGAAATTAAAACAGTTCACGGTAATTCCTTGCTGCAATAATCCTAGTCAAAGTACTGTTTTGTCTACATCATAACCCCCATTTAATCATGTTTATTTTATGCACACATGACAGGAAGAGGCAAGAACTCTTTAGTACAATTTACTCTTAATACAGAGGGACAAACTTGTGACACTTTATTTAAGTAATATCCATTTCAGTACTTCCACTAAAATCTCTAAAACAATCATATGTTATGATCCCTAACAGTATAAATTTTAAGTCAAGATTTAAAAAATTGTCTTTACAGATAAAAAAATAATTGACTGCTTTTTTGTTTCTTTTCATTTTAGTGTATATTAAAGAGAAAAATCAAACTTTTCTATGCATCCCCCTCTGCCTTAAAATATTGTACAAGTGTAACAGATTTGGCTATTCATGAGATAATTCAGGTAAATAACAAGTACTTAGAATTATAAAGTGTCTAGAAATTTGTAGGCTTTTGTTTGTTTTTTAAGATCAAAATCTTGTGAAGAAAATGAAATAAGCTTAATGTAAGGTCACATAGTCAACAGATCTAGTGTTCCCATCAAAACAGTCTGAACTGGTATCCTGTCTTAGGCCTCACTTTACTTCTGTTTTCCTTGTTTTACTGTAAATTATATGGAGAAGTAACTAATATCTTTACTCCTCAAATTCACACAGAAATGGAACTGCTGCTTAAATTAGAAATACATGTTCCCTGAAAGATCAGCTGTGGAGGTTGAATATAAGTACTAAAAAATTTGATAAGCAGCAAGTATTAATCTTTTAAGAGTTCTGTGTTAAGCAGTAATAATAAACTACTTCAGTTTACACAAGATTTCTGACACTTTTTTTCATAGAACAGCTTCTTTAGTTTTATGGTGTTGGTTTTATCTTCCCCCTCCCCAAAATAAGTATTCTTCTAGCTAAAATTTTAATTTCAAACTACTCTTAGTCAAACCATATGCTGAGTATTTGATAAGGATATTTTTTTGTTCACTGATAGTCAATTCTTAAATTGATTTTGTAATAAAGGAGAAACTAAAATTTTGGGTCCACTGGAGTTAATGGGAAAAAGTAGGAAAAACATACCCTATTATAAATACTCTGTTTTCTTGAGGAATCCTTCAATATTTCCATCCTAGAGGTGGGCTGGGACCTAGAGTTAATTCCAGCATCTTACTGCATATATTTTTCAAGTATGTTTTTAAATCCTTTTCTTGTTTAAAAGTTGTAGTGAATATGAGAATTCATTTATAATTGGCATCTTGTAGTTATTACAAGTTGTTCTGAAGATTTATAGGATCATCAAAACTCTACTTATACAGCTGTGCCAGGTCTGGCTGAGATGGAGTTAACTTTCTTCATAGTAGACCCTATGGTGCTGTGTTCTGCATTTGTGAACAAAGTAGTGTTGATATCACATTGATTTTGGTGTTGGTTTATTTGTTTGTTTGGGGCTTTTTTGTTTGGTTTTGGTTCTGTGGGTTGGCGGTGGTTTTGGGGGGTTTTTGGTTGGTTGGTTTGGTTTGGTTTTCCTGTTGCTGAGCAGTGCTTGCACAGTTTCAAGGCCTTCTCTTTTTTTCATTTTGACCCTGCAGTGAGTAGCCTGGGGTTGGACAAGAAGTCCAGAGGGAACACAGCCAGGACTGGTCAAAGGGATATTCCAAACCCATGACGTCATGCTCAGAAATAAAAACTTAGGGATAGAAGGATGAAAGAGGGATGTTTGCAGTTGTAACTTTTGTCTTCCCAAGTAACTGTTAACGTGTGTTGAGGCCCTGCTTTCGATGAAGAGACTGGACAACCACTTGCCAATATGAAATGGAATTGAATCCTCTTTTTGCTTTGTTTGATTGTGCAGCTTTTGCTTCTCTCAATAAGCTGTCTTTATCTCCATCCACAAGCCTTTTTGTTGTCTTTCTGTTTTCTTTCCATACCACAACAGAGGAGAGCAACCAAATGGCGGTGTGGTGCTTAGCTGCTGGCTGTAGTCACCCCTCTACAAACCTTTTTGGCACCCCAAATGGGACTACTGAAGTGTGATTGAATATTGCTGATCCCTCCTTGCCTCTCAAATCAGCTCACGGGTGGGACCCAGGGAGTTGCAGTTGCTGAGATAGTGCTGCTAGTGCAACTTCATGTTAGCTATTGGCGCTTGCTGTTCTTTGCTAGGTAGCAACTCCACAACAGAAGGATCATATGAAAAGCTGGCAAGGTGGACAGCTGTTCAATCTTCTCTGTGTCCCAGGTGGTTACACCAGAGGCCCATCACTGTACTCTTGGATCCTTAAGGTACCTTTTCTGTGGTAGTCTATGCCAAGGATACAATATCTCCAGGCTGGTCAAAATAGACTGCTTCTGCCACCTGTCCGCTCTTAAGCTCACCCCATCATCCAACCTAGACAACAGCTGGGATCCTCTAGTCACTAAGGAGTATAAAGGATAAATAAGTAATATATAAACCTTAAAATTTCATTCATAAAGCATGGTTATTGTCTTATGCATTGTGGAGTTTAGCTACTTCAGAAAAGAGGAAAACGACAGGGGAAATGTAATAAGAAAATGCTGTTATTTTAACAAGAATTAAATCAGAGTTTTAAGACATTACAAGCTTGTATTGAGGTACTGAAACATTACCAGGAAGGTCTTGAAAAATTCTACTGTTTTTGAATAGCTTCAAAAATTAAAATAGTCTTTCTTCTGCCTTAATTTGGAAGAGAAGTATGGATAATTTTTCTCTTTCTTAAGATGCATAGAAATGGTTGCTACTTTTATCAGCCTACTTCTAAGCTGCATGTGGGTGTTCTTATAAGTATTTAAGTGTAAGAAAGGAAATTTTAAATAATTCTGTGTTCCCCTGCAGTTATTTAAATATTTTGAAGCTTGGGAGTTGGATTAGAAAAAAATATCTATTTGTTCTGCTGCTTCAAGCTTTTCTAATTTCCTCAGTTTTTTAACCATTTTTTTGTTTGGGAAAGAGGTTATGATTTTGAAAACTTTTTTAATGTTCATAAAAGGTTCCAGTTCAATTTGTGTCTCCTTAAACACTGTAGATAATGTGAATAGCTTGATAAGTTTTATGTAAAAAAAATTGCTGTTATGGCATATACAAATTTGTTTTTCTTCGTTATATCTAGTGAGTCCAGTAGAAGTTGTCTAGAATTTGCTAGTAACCTTTGCATTTATGATATACCTTAGACCTGAAGAAATATGTGCTGGATCTCATACAGGAAGTTGAAGAGCTTCTGCTACTGGTGATTTGTCTGTTGAGGGTCCTCTTAGGTGGAACAGACTCAATAAACAATGTTCTCAATCTGTCTGAAACTACATCATAATGTAGTTTGAAAATTAGATTATTTAGGTTCAAATTACAGAGTCTGGATGTTATTTAAGAAGAAGATCCATACATCTGTCTTTCACCCTTGGTTCCCTAACACTGAGCTGTTGAGCAAAAGTATAATTTTGATTATGGGGGAAGGGGGAACCTATAGAAGCAAAACAAACAAAGGCAAACAAAACCCTACCTCACTTTGGTTTGTGTTTTTTTTGTGTGTGTGGTTTTTTTTTTTTTCCCCCCCCTCCCCTTAACAGCAAGAATATAGGAATCCTATGAAATAGGATCCAAATAGTGATTTGTTTCCGGAAAGTTCAAAACAGTTCTTGTAGAAAATTCACTATCATTGACTTATGTAGCTTTTTAAAAATTATCTTGGAGATATATTTTTGCGGTTTGGTGCTGCTAAACTATGACAGGTTTACACTGAATGTTATGAAATGCTTCCCCACCTCCTCTTTATGGAACACTGCTATCGTAGACCAGATGCTTATGCACATGTTAGGCTGAAAATGTAACTCTGCAAATAGCTATATTTGGATTATCGGCAGCTTCTCCTTTGACAAAATATTTTAATATTTTGCAATAAAATTAAAAGTTTTCTGTTCTGATATTCTAAGCTGATTTTGACAATTTCCCAAGTTCCATTCAAAAGCCTTGGTTACTATGTCCACATATCAAAATAACGTTAAATAACTTTTATTCTGTTCACGTTTTTTGTTTGTGAAATATTTTTGGATAAAAATAACTATCATAGAGGACTTTAAGTCTGCTGTCTTCAATATGTTCCAAATTATGGTTTCCATTTATTCTAGATGGCCTCTGAGACTCCTTCCTGGTCTTAAAATCTGTTTTCCTTTCAGTTTTCAGTCTGCATTTATATACTTCTTTTTCTTTCTGTTAATTTTTGTACAGGTGAACTTTAAGTATTTTTCTTTAAAAAATTCACAGTTAATCTGATATTAACATGCTCATTATTGTGTAAACTTAATTGAAATATTTCTTTATATTTCTGTGTTGAGTGATATTGTGACTAAGACCATGAAAGAAAAAAAATATCTGCATGAATTTGTTACAACTTCATATCCTGGGGGTATGTAATACGATAGAATGAAGTGAGATCAAAGACACTGGTATAACAAACACTTGACAGGTGCTGGAATATCTGTGCTTTTCCACAAGGCTGCCATACATGCCATTGCTTTTGGGGCTTGAGGATGTGCTGTGAGTGGTTACCCAATGGATCTGCTTCAGGGTGCCTGAGAAACAGAATCACCCTTCTGCAGTGGGGAAGGAGCTGGAGCCTTTACACAGCTGGTGCACCAGCTGTTCATGACCTCTCACATTAAGTCAGCCTTGTTTGTCAAAATGTGTTTTATAACTGTTGTGTGTCCTTTCTCTCGTGGAAATAAAATTCTACCGTAATTTCATAGAAAATTAAATGTGGCATCTGTTCTTGCTCCACTGAAATCTGAGTAGCCACCTCATCCATTCCCTATTTTTAACAGAAGGGAATAGTTTTCTTCTTTTGGTCCAGTTCTTCAGGGTTACTTATGATAGTGTTACTTATGGTAGTGTCATATTTCTTCTGGTTTTGTTTCCTAGTTTCAGGAACTAGTCAGAGATCTTTGGGTAATGATTAATATTAGGAGAAAATTTTAAAAAGGATGAAGTTGTCTGTGTGTGTTCTCTATCTTTAGTATTCTCTTTGCATAGAGTATGTTAAAAAAAAAAAGCACTGAATATGTAAAATGGTGCAGAACTGGATTTCTGTTTTACCATGAAAATAGATACTAGTGTAACAGTGAGAATTTTAAACAAAAATCTGAATTTATGTTCTGAAGATAGAAATGAGATTAGTAGAAGGGGAGAACATAATTTTTGTTCCCTTTCTACAGGTTTAAAATACAGCTTAGTAGCTTGGGTTTTGGGTTTTGGGGTTTTTTGGTGGGGAGGGGGTGTTTTGGTTCTGTTTTTTCTTTAAAACTCTCATTGTACCCTGTTTTAAAAAATATATGGAAACAAAAAGTACTCAGCTTTAAAATCACAGTTGTTACAGTAGCACAGAATGTTTTTCAGAAGAACTCAGATTGTTTTAACAACCAAATAGGGAAACTTTCCACTTCACTCATCTGAAAGTTGGAATATCTACATGCATGAATGTATATATGCATCCATTTTTTGTATTGAAAAATTAAAAGCAAAGTACATGAAGATCAGTGCGAATTAAGGTGAGGAAAAATACAGCAATACAATTGTATACAAACAACAAAACTCTGTTTCTTCATTAGAAAGATATGCAACACTCCACTGTACCATATATGAATTTATCAAAATATGTGTCTACATGAAAAGCTATTCAAGGTGATGGGTTCAATTAATATAAATAGAATAAAATAACCAAAACATCTTTTTTTTTTCTCCAATTATTTAGATGAATTGCTTGAATTATACATCTTAGCACACTTTATTTAGTTAATAATATTCTATGTTTTTATGACTTCTGGCCACTGACTTGTGGGTTTCTGCAGCCTAGGTTATGGCATCTAAAAATACCATATGCTACCAATTTTTTTGATTTTATAACCACAAATTATATGCTTTAAATTACATTAAAATATCAAGTAAATTTATAAAAATTTTTCTATTGCATGATTGCAAAAACTGTTTTCTATTAGTGACTTAAAATTATACTGACAAGTACATGATCTCCTTGATAGGGTCTGATTTACTCTTTTTTTTCTTTTTTATAAACTTCATGGGACGAGTATAATAAACACATTATTATTCAACTAACCATTAAAAAATTATAATAATAAAATGGATTTTTAAAAATTACATTATGAAATGGACACTTGAAAGTGTTTTATGTCACTGTTCTCTGTTAGTGAACAGAGGGCCTGGTACAGAATAGGGGGATGCTGATGTCAATAGCTGGCTTTCAGATAAGCGGCGATGCTGTGCAATATGAACATGACTTCCTGAGAGACTGTTAGTATTTATTTATTGAAACCTGTCAGAACAAGGATCCTGGCACTACATTCATTAAATACAATCACTGACATTTAGGTCATGAAAGTTTGTATTCTGCTAGGTGATGAGTAGAACATGAATATCAGTGGCTAATATGGATTAAACAAGGAAATGATGTGATACTTTAGGTGCATAGCAAACATAAAATATATAATTACAAAATTGTTTATTACTCCACTCATTTATGTAAGTTCATAATTTGCCATCTTTAAGAACGTTAGAAGAAACTCACATTCTTCCCTGGAAATTGGGTATGCAAGAACTTGAAAAAAAGGCTTTTTTATCTTATTGTTAAAAACTATTAATTATATAGGCAGTTGTTGTTGTATTAATATATGCTCCTAGCCCACCTCACTAGATATTGGAGGATACTTCGAAGGGGTAACAAGCCATGTTAACATTATTTTTGTGGGTTTTTTTTTTTTTTTTAATTTTTATTTATTTATTTATTTTCTGTAGGTCCTGGAGATCATAGGTTGGTTATGAGGCATAACATGTAAAAAAACCCCTGTGGGTATGTAACAATTATTTAGCTTTGCTTTCTGTGGCAGTTTAACCTCATCTAGCAATTAAGTACTACACAGCCACTTGCTCATCTCCCCCATCCGGTGGAGGAGAAGAAACAGAGAAAAAGACATGGAAACTCGTGGGCTGAGATAAGAACTGTTTAATAATTGAATATAATTTAATAAAATAGTGATATTAACAATACTAATAATACTAACAATAGTACTAATAATATGTAATGAAAGTAATTGTAAATAAAAGAAATTATACAATTACTCATCACCTGATGAGTGATACACAGCCAGGTAGTGAGTTGCAAGAGTCAGAGCCAGAGAACCCAAGAGCTAGAGCCTGAGAGTGATCACAGCAGACTCTGAGAAAGAAATCTCATGAGAGCCCAAGCGACCCCATGAGCAAGATCATGACCAAGAAAGTCAACTGACCTGCCAACTCACAAACTAACATGACCAGCAGACCACCACCAACTTATATACTGAGCATGAAATTCTATGGAATGAAATACCCCTTTGGTCATCTGTCTGGACTGTGTCCCCTCTCCACTGCTTGTAGCAAAAATTTGGGAACACAGGCAGTATCAGAAGCTGAAAAGTCCTTGAATAAACACTCCTTAGCAATGGCTAAAAAGACCAGTGTTATCATCACTCTTAGCACAAATCCAAAACACAGCTGTATACTAGATACTGTGAAAAAGACTAACTCTGTCCTGAATAAACCCAGCACATTTTTACAGAACATTAATCCTAAATATGCAAATTATTAAAGATAGGAACAGAAAACAACATAGCTGTTCTACATTTCCAGCTTTTCCAGGACTTTTTTTCTTGTCTTACTTTTCACAAACTGCTCAAGTCTATGTAATAATCTGTAGTCTACAGTATGCAGACACTACTGTGGAAGAACTTAAAACCCACCAGGTTCTCCTAAACCTATCTTTGCACCTCTATAATTTTGTCGATTTTCACCTTGGCAAACTCAGTTCAGTTATAGCAGTCAGAATTAAAAACTGACTTGGCACCAGGTCATAAAAAGATGTTTAATTAAAACTTTTGCTTCTTCATCCTGTCGGACTTTATACACTGATTTAGCTTTCTATATTTTTAAAGAAATGTGGGAGCTTGCCTATTTTTTTTTTTTTAAGTATGAAAGGAATCTCAAATGTTTCAGGTCTAGGGATCATTCCTGACATTCACAACTAATATCTAGCAGAAAGGTCACTCATGGAATACAGTGTGATTGTTTCAAACCCACCAATGTTCCATTTGAAGCATCTCTGACCTTGAAACTAAAATTAGACAAAACTGAAAAATACAGGTCTACTTCTGCATTTTTGGAGGTGAGAAAGATTTTTGGGAGTTGAAGGCTGGCCTTTTAGCCAAAAGTGTCCTTTTCAGTGCTTTCTGTTGTACCTCATACCATCTCTTAAATAATTTTACTTCTTAGGTAAATATTATTGCAGTAAAATATTTATTCCTCTAATACCGGAGAAAATCAACAGTATCTTCATATGTTACATTGGTCTGTACCTGAGCTGAACTATAAATTTCTTAAAACAAACATTACATGTTTTTGTGCACCATTGCTTTTCAGTATTCTTCAGGACATTTTAAAGAATTCTCTTGCAGAAAGAAAATTGCCTTATAAGCCTTGTAGCTACCTGCTTTTACAAGCTTTAATTTTTTTCACTTATAATCTACAATTTTTATAAAACTTCATTTTGCTGGATAGGTTATACAGACAAAAGTAGGGGAAAAAGTACTCTTTATATGGTTCTGTTTTGTAGAATTTGTAAACATGAGCTAATATGGCTTGCTTTGCATGGGCAGTTTTTCAAGTTTCTGTTGTGCTTGATTTGCCATCTGTACTTGTTCACACTCCAATGCGTTCTGCCTCTAATTAGGGTGTAGATAACAGAAAGAGACTTGGGAAATGTGAGAGGAGAAAATGAATGGCAGGGTGGAATATGATGCTCAATTTAAAATCCATAAGAATTATTTTAAAATTAATTGGAATTATCATAAGCATGCACTAAAAAGCTATACTTGTATGTTATCTCAGAAATAACTTGCCCCTGTTCTATATTCCTATCCTAAAATCAGACACTAATCAGGCTAAATTTCACAGACCTTTGAAACTTCAATGATTAAGTGGCTCTCCATTTTGTAAACCTGTTCAAAATTTTGCCTTATGTTTTTTGCTGTGTGTTTTCTGAAGTTATGCTGGTGTAAGATGCTCAATAATCAAAGCTCTACTTATTTTGACAGCACTTGTCTATCTGAATCTCAGAGCTTGTGCTTGCTTTCTTAAGATGTGTAAGTAATTCCTGAAAGATATTTTCCCCTCTATCTGTATACATATATACACACACACTTTAATATACATGCATATTTATACATATACACAAACCACGAACACACAGATAGAACCTTTGGCTATTGTGCTGGTTTTGGCTGAGACAGAGTTAATTTTTCTTCATAGTAGCTATTATGGGGCTACGTTTTCAACTTGTGCTGGAAACAGTGTTGATAATACTGTTTTAGCTATTGTTGAGCAGTGGTTACACAGAGTCAAGGCCTTTTCTGTTTCTCACACCACCACACCAATGAGTAGCTGGGATGCATAAGAAATTAGGAAGGGACACAGCTTGGACAGCTGACCTGAAGTGTCGAAAGGGATATCTCATACTATATGACATCATGCTCAGTAATAAAAGCTCAAGAGGGAGGGAGGAAGGAAGTGGAGGAAATTTGCAGTGATGGCATTTGTCTTCTCAAGTAACTGTTATGGGTAATGGAGCCCTGCTTTCCTGGAGATGGCTGAACACCTGCCTGCTAATGGGAAGTGGTGAATGAACTCCTTGTTTAGCTTTGCTTGTGCGTGTGGCTTTTGCTTTACCTATTAAACTGTCTTCATCTCAACCTATGGTTTTTCTCACTTCTGATTCTTACGCTCAACTCACAGTGGGGAGACGGAGTGAATAAGCAGCTGTGTGGTGCCTAGTTGCCAGATGGACTCAAACCACAACATCCATAAACAATCATTTCATTATTTGAGCAACTGAGTATTCAAAGTATCTCTTTTAAAAATAACAAATTAAAGATGAATTGTTAGAAGGCTGTATGTGGTTATTAACATAATAGTCTTCATCATCCAAGTTCCATTCTCCTTTGTATCATAAGTGGAGTTTTAAATGCTGCTGTTAAGCCCCACATGGGTCTATGTACTCTCTGAACCATGAATCTTCTTGCTCTCCAGTACAATATTGTAGAGTTCAGGTGGATCTTGGGCTCATTTATTTACTGAGGAATTTATTCCTAAAGATTTTGATTTCTTCCATGTGGAGGCATGGTGTCTTTTAGAAAACTTTACTGTGTCAGTGAAAACTGTAATTCCTTTACATGAAAATTAGCAAGTGAACTTTGGGTCAAATAATCTAGAACTTTATCTGAAAAGGTAAAGCAAATTTTAAGGATCAAGGAAGCTCATGCTTAGACAGTGTGTTAATGTATTAGTCATCACTTAGGGCAGGGTTCATGTTTGGAGGGGTTTTCTTTCTTTCTTTCTTTCTTTCTTTCTTTCTTTCTTTCTTTCTTTCTTTCTTTCTTTCTTTCTTTCTTTCTTTCTTTCTTTCTTTCTTTCTTTCTTTCTTTCTTTCTGTCTGTCTGTCTGTCTGTCTGTCTGTCTGTCTGTCTTTCTTTCTTTCTTTCTGTCTGTCTTTCTTTCTGTCTTTCTGTCTTTCTGTCTTTCTTTCTGTCTTTCTTTCTTCTCGTTCGTTCGTTTGTTTTATACTTAAATACCATACCAGAACTTTGTTTTCCTCATGTTATAATTAAGTAAAAGTCAAATAAACATGTTTCTGGTATGAAACTTTTTTTATTTGTTTGGGTTTGTTTAATCCCCCTGAATATTTGGTGTCTCTGTTCTTTGGTTTAAAGGAAGAAAGAAAACTCTGTCCAAGTCACACTGACCTAAGCTGCTGAGAGCTACTTAGACGATGTGTGTTAAGCCAAAGTGTATGCTCTGTTTACAATTAGTGTTACACTTTTTGTTATTGTGATTTATTTTGACACTGCTTTGTACAAGAAATATTTCCTCAGCCATCTCTTGGTCTACAATATTTCCTTCTGGAATATAAATTACATTTCCATAACAGACTCCTTTCTTGCTTTGAATTCCACGGGGTAACTAAATTACCTGCCTTTCTATTATTATTGGAACAAGCACACTGTACTATCTAGAATAAATAAAATCAGAACCCAGTAGTAGTGGCACTAATAAACTAAGCTATTTTGCACCAGATTCTTCACTGTAAATTAAACTACAGTTATTTCTGCAAAATTCTGTTTACTGAAGTTGTATGCAAGCTCTGTCTGACCAGTTAAGCTGGTGATTATTGATAAGCTGTATAATAATGGATTTAATTAGATGGAAAAGTTCCATCACCTTTCTGACCTTTTAGGGTTCTTCCATTACATTAGCCAAAGTCCTGATGAACTAGCTTTCCCTGATCTTTTCCTGTTGCTCCTACTAAATACTTCCTGTGAAATGTATAAGTTAATTTGCGTTCATATAAGTATGAAAGAAACTGATGTTACAATGTCATTTGCTTTCAAGCCTTATCAAGGGCTACAGTACTTACTGAGGGCTATGAATACGCAAAATGTACTTTCTAGTCTGAGCTCAACGAAGGTTCAGAGCTAATTTTCAACAGTATTTTGCCTGTTTTGATCATGCTCTTCTAGCTGTTGGTGACATACAGCACTTTCTCTGCCTTGCTAAGAAAATCATGCTGACCTATCGAACGTGTAAAAATTTCATGCTTGATATTTAGCATGAATATATGAGTAAAAAAAAGGGGTTTTTAACATATAAAGTGGTTGTTTCTTTACATAGAATGATTGCTTTCCTTTTCCATAGTGACTTATTTTTGGGGCTTTTTTTTTTTCCCTTTTACTTATCGAGTTCATAGAGTGCTTTATACCAAAAAACCAAACATTTTCTGTTTGCTGCTTGTTTTACACTGTTTATAGCCTGCTGAACATCAGTAGTTTTCCTGGAATTTACTTCTGAATGCTATGGATATACAACCTGGATCAATACGGGTGTAAAGTGCTATAAAAACTTATATGAAGAGGTTCCAGATTGAAATTAATTATTATTATTATTAATTATTTGAAAGTTCCAAAAGGTGAAAGGAGTTACGTACTGAACATCCGAACAGGAAACAATGGAAATCTGAAAACACCTAGAAGATACAAAGCAGTCCACTGATACAGTAACGGTTTACTTTGACAAGCATTTAACTTCTTCAGAGTAAAAGGTAAAATAATTTTAAAGACTGAAAACTGTTAATGCTAAAGTCATTCAGTCACCAAAGTCATCACCTTTATAGCTAGTCACCGATATAGTACAGCAAAATATTCAGGAAAGGAAATCAGGAAAGTCTTCATGATTTGAAAGGCAAATATTTTGGACATACTTCCAACCAAGATGGCTTTGTCGAGGGATCTTATAGGTAGTACTATATGATCCCTTCAAAGGTAGGCAAAGAAAATTCATGCAAGTCCTCTCATAATGAGATCAGTGCCCACCCTTTCAGCTGCTTAGGTGTTGTAGAATGCAGGAGTTATAATGCTGAGACAATCCTGAAAAGAAGGTTGTGTTAAATTAATGTGATATATTAATTTATATATAAGGTTAAAGGCTGGAGCTAGTTTGTTCCCAATATCTGAAGACTTCAGCACATCAGGTTGTCCCCTGCCTGCTGAACTGAACATTTTGGAAAGACTGCTTTCAGTGAAATTAAAGAGCACACTAAGAAGAGTTAAGCCAGCAGTAGACTGTGGTTAAGGTAGAAATTCAGATCAATGATGATGGGAAAAATTAGAATTTTGAAAAAGGAATGCACTTGGATCTATGATAGCACTCAGTATTAATTGTTTCTGGATAGCCTTTAATCACAAAATAATCTACTGGTATATGTCAGCAGTAGAATTAATTCAGAACAAACTAAAAGAAAGAAAAACAAAGCTGACACAGTTAAAATAACTGCAGCCTTTAGACAATGATTTAATGGAAATGTGGAAGCCAAGTATATGTTACTGGTCAAACTGAAAGTCTTCACCTAAACACAATTTGAAATCTGTAGATTAGAAATTTGCAATTTGAAATCCAAATTTTAAATTTTCATGTATGTATGAATACTGAGATTTGTAAAAGGATACTTAGTGGCTAGAATAGCAAAGAAAATAAATCTGATATTTCTTTTGTATTAATTGAAATGTTGTTTTACATGGCAGTAAGATGAAAGTCTCTGTAATACATGACCTAAGTGCGTGCTGGAGACAGAATTACTTGGGCTATTGGGCAGATAAAGAGGAAAGGGGACAAGAAAAAAACCATCATGGTCTCAAAAATAATTCAGACAGGAAAAACTTGATACAAGACAAACTAAACCAGATTCTACCCACAAGAAACAATTGAAGTGTTGTACATGCCCTAAAGTAAAGACTGAACTATAGGAAGGAATCAAATTTCTGTATCACAGGAGTGAGAGGTGTTTGGTATAGGAAGGAAAGTTAAAGGGTGATGAAAACAAATTTGAAGAATTTATTATTAAAAAAAAAAAAAAATACTTAGGAACAAACTACCAGTGGATGTAGTGGTACTCTTATTTCTGATTTTTAAAATCTGGTTACTAGACTATTTGCTCTATCAAGCAGTTTTACATTAACGTGTGAAATGGCAACACTTAATAGAATAATATATAATCTACTACATAAATAAGTATTGTGATTCCTTTATGTGTTTGACCTAACTTTAAATTACATGTTAAATCCTGTTAAAACTGTTAATATGTTGTGTTATGTTCCTTGAGCACCACTGGACTTTGTGGATTTTGGAGTATTATAAAATTTCAGATAAGAAGTATCTTTTTCTCTCTCTCTATTTGTGTGGTATAAATATATAACTAACAGCATAAGGAACTCTGATTAGTTTGCAAACCAGATAAAGAACCTTGGCAAAGCTTCTTCATTTCTGAGTCTGAATGTAGCCAATGGGTCTGATAGAAAGATCTTTCTCCTCTAGTGATATATTCTTCTTTAACAAACACAAAATCATGCACAAGTATACGTTGTGAGACAATGTCTCATTGACCATAGATAAATGTCAAAAGTGAATGCACATTTCAATTAGCTGGTAGTAAGCATAAACAAGACCGTGGCCTTCCGCTCCCCCTGGGTAATTAGTTGGAGCACCGGTTTGACAGTGAGTGCCCTGCTCTGCTCAGCTCTATCTGGCATCTCACCTTATGGTTGTTTTGTTAGTCTGAAGACATAAACAGGAGTGTTGTCAGAAATTTGCTTTGTTTACTGCAAAGATGTCTCTGAGCCACGATGGAAAGCAGTGTCTTGGAGTGCGGTCTGTCGAGCCCCCTAGTATCTGCAACTGGATGAGGCAAGATCATATCATATATTTCCAAAAGCTTAGGGACAGGCTGAATTTTCCATACGTGGAGTCTCTAAATCTTTACATCCTGATGACACCAAAACAGAAACACATGAATAGGGAAGTAGTCATTTCAGTTTTGTCAACCAACATGACCAAATTAATGGTCTAATACTAATAGTTCTTATTGTGTTGATGGGATTCGACTGAAGGAAGGAAAGATTAGACGAGATTTCTCAGGGTAAGTAGACATGAGCAATAAACCTGCTCCGTGCTCTAAGAGAAATAAAAATGTTTTACAAATTTTAGGTAATTTCATCATAATATAACTCTGAGAGAAGCAAAAATATTCTGACAACTTTGAATATATTTTTTAATGCTTTTAAAATGAAACTTATATTTTGAAATAGTTTCATTTCACATTCTGGCAAAACATTTAAAACTAACTTGAAAAGCCTGAGATGATATAAGGAAGAATTGTACCCAACTTTGGGATGGATAGAGAGAAGAAATGGAGGCAGTTCTTATTCTGTGTACCATTTACAAAGGATTTGCTTCATTTGAAATTGAGGGATATATGAAGAGGAAAATTGGCACCTTTTATAACGTAAAATTTCTGTCCTTAAAAAAATATGATAAAAAAGCTAAGCTAACCTCTCTTGTGGTCTGTATTTTTGCTGAATGTTAATAAAAACACCTTAAAGAATCATTATATGAATGACAAAATAACTTCCCTTTATTACTTCAAAGTGAATTAATTTGTTAGCCCAAATTTTTACACTGTTGCTTCTATTGCAGTATAACTTTGCTATGGTGTTTCCATTTGTTTTGTTTATTTCACTAAAGCAGAAATATTTTGAGGACGTATTTCTAAATAGTAGTATTTGTGCGGGGTTTTCATGCACAGAGGCTTCACTTACTGGCACTTTAGTACACTATTTTCTGTATTTCCTTTTCATGTATTTAAATTTCCATTAACATTATTTTAAAAATATCATTTCATATCATTTCATATTGACTAGTTCACACATAGTCTGATGAGCTTTAGGAAATGCATGTCTACATATTAAGCCCACGTTTCCTGTCTGGGAGGAGAGGAGAGGCGGGGAGAGGGGAGGAGAGGAAGAAAGAAAAAAACAGTCTAGCTCCATTATCCTAAAGCTACAAAGCAATTTTAAGCAAAACAGGGATTAATATTGCCCCAGTGCATGGCTGTGCAGGAGGCCTCTTTAAATTGTGTTGCTGCATGGTAACATTTTTAAACATCTATTCAAAACCTTTCACAACCAAATACAAGACCACTCACTGTTTCCTATCAATGCTGCTGGTCTTTTAGACATTAATATATTATCATTGGAAAACATTCCATTTTGAGGGAGGATAAAATTGTCTTGCATGTTTTCTTATGCAGCTAAAACCCAGGAAATAAATAATGTATTAAAGCAAAATTAAACTACTTTATGAGGATGCTTATACGACATTAAGAGTTACATAAATTGTGATACGTAAGCATTATACCTACAGATGAGAATAGGACTTTGGATTATCTTTCCTACTAGCATCTACACTGATTCAGGCATAAAAGTAAATGATTTGTTTCCAGGCAATTTGTCATAGACAAGCAAGTAATTCTGATCAATCTTTTCTGAGTACCTCCTTTGTCTGATGTGTGTATGTTAAACCTTTTAATAACCGTGTAAGATTTATTTTTCAGGAACAGAGCACAACAATTCAGAATTATTTATAATGCAAAGACAGAAATGTCATGAAAAACTATTTCAAGAGGATCAGAAAAAGATTAATAAAATACAGAAAAATGTGTGTGTAGGCAATAATTCATGTAGTGATTCTTGCATTTTCAATTTTATTAAATTAATACCCGCAGTTATATTTAAAAAAAGAAAATCATTATAATACAAATTACAGAAGCATAGGAAAATTAACAAAAGCTGCTCATGTGTAAACAGCTTGTCTAGATATTCATGCTGAACAACTTTGGGATAGGCAAGCCAATTTAATTCTGACCTTTGACTTTCAGCAATAATCAGTAAGGGAAGTTACTTATAATACTGCTTTCAGGTTTTATTATTCAGTGTGCATTTTGTTGTCTTGTTTGAGTAATACAGTGCAGTAATTCTTGGTATAAATTATGTATAACAATTAAAAATGGACTAATGTTGGAAAACATGAGCAAAAAGAGCATGGTAATTCTCAGAAAAGCAAATGTTAAGTAATGCAACCTACCTACACTGAATCCTCTCAAACCACAATGTAGCCAGCTGCACTTTTAATGTCTGTTTACGGAACTAGTCACGTTGATACACATAGGGAAAAAAGGGTGAATAGTGAAAGATAAATGTGTAAAAAAATGTATGTCATTGTTTTGGTAGCTTACCATAGTCTTCCCCCTCCCCAGCCCTTGTCAAAGGGGATTTGAAGAAATGGGTTGAGTTCATAATATTATTAGTTAATAAGCTGAAAATATCAAAAGCCTTAACATTATTTTTGACACCTATAGAATGAAAAGAACACCTGTTTCCTTTGTTATAGGTTTGTTACAAGTTATTTTCTGGAATTGCACTCAATATTTGTGATCTATACAGAATTAAAGAATGAAATTTTTATACAGACTTGTCTTGTGTACAGTAAGATAGATGATATATTGGTATAAAAATACTTTTATTGCTGTAAAATAAATGTGAAATACAGAGTTTTCTGGATGGATAAAGTAATCAAGATTCTTCAAAATATAATGTAACATATATAGGAATTGATTTCATGAGCAGAATAATCTAAACATCACAGAAATCGTAAGCACCTATGGATTTGGGAGAGTATTGGGTTACACTCACTTAAAAAATGATAACCTGTACTTGAAGATAGCTAGGGTCATATTCCAAGGTAATAATAGTATGAAATCTTCCACCTTGGACATATGCAAAGACTGGATATGGTTCTGGGCAACAGGATCTAGGTGGAATGAAAACATATTGGAGTCTTCTGTGGTTTTATCTGTGTTAGCACACATTTTAAAGTCAGGACAAAAGCTATTGGAAGTTTCTGAGGTTTTGTCCTGTATGTTTGCTCTACAGTCTTGTGCTCAGCAATAACTTTGTCATCTAATTGTGGTGTTCATACTTTGAAAGCCTTTGTCTTCAGTCTCTTAGCACCTCCCCTGAACATGGAGTGGAAATGATCATGTGGACAGTGGGTATGTGGTTCTACAACATTCAACATGGAGCACTTTTGTGTACTGCAACTTTAAGGAAACTGATTTCAGTATGCTCACAAAAGGAGGCTAAAGTTTCTGTGAAGAATTACATTTGCTAACTTTTTTTTTTTTAATTTATTGCTCTGTATTCCTTTATCACATTGTCTGTTTCTCAGGAGGCTCTGATCCATAGAAGTTCTTACACATCCTGTCAGAATCAGTTTATTGCCTTTCAGATGTGCATTCATCTTGAAAACTACAATGCATATGTGTTTACTGTAAAGATAGAAATAAATGTTTAAGTCTGGTATTGCAATCAGTTGAGTAAAGACAGTTCTGTGGTGAATACTTCAAATCATTCTCTTTCAGTCATCTGAAAACATGGTTTATTCCTTAATACATTCATTGCCAGTATCTTCAATTCCTTTAAAAACAAATTGAAAATACAGCTTCTAAACACCTGAATATATTTAAAGAAAGATCTTTAGGCTTTTCATAATTTTGATTATTCAGCAAAGATCTGGACATGTAAACTTCAGCAGAAAAAAGATGTCAGAACTTTGGGGTTTGCTTTATGTAGGAATTTAACATATGATTCTTGCAGCAGACAAAGTAGCCTGCAATATGAAGATGACTTCCAACAAATGCTGGTGTCATCTTCTGAGAACTTGTTTTGGGTGAGAAGATCGATCTAGTTCTTATTCCACATCAGGCAAGTGCATTTCTAAGACACAATATTTGATCTTTTGCCTCAGCTTCAGGACATAACTTCTCACCAAAGCCAAAAGAAAAGTCAAGTAGCTCAAGGTCTTATGATTTACTTGTCTACTGTCCCATATGACTGATTCTTGCAGTTGTGCTTGAGCCAAAGGCAGAGTCAAGGCAGATTGCCCCTGCATGGTCAATACGGTCCCTGAAAATAGAACTGAATTACAGGTCAGGTTGCTGCTGAGTGCCTGAGTGTCCAGACCTGCAGACCTCTGTCTTTGACTAACAGCAAAGGACTAAAAAGCAAACATTAGAAGCATGTATAGTTAGGTAATTCAGGGTTGAGTTCAGATTAAACCTTACATTGACATGACAGTGTGATTGTGATGATGCTGATGCCCACAACTGTATTAGGGATTTCATCCTGTATGCAGTTGAATCTGAAAACAAGTATTTCATCATTGCTCATCAGTGTTTGATGAGAAGCTTTCTTCTACTAATAAAGGAAAAAATGAGAGGGGCATATGTTAGCCCATCAAAAAACAGACTTGAAAAATTTCCTGGCACCTTACATTTAATTAACTGAATGTTATGAAGAATTCACTTTTGTGAATGAAATTATTAATGTATTTCTTAATTTTCTGGGGGAAAAATAATAAAGTATTTGTGGCTGAAATACTACTGCATCAGTCATGTAAATCTTTGCTATTTGAAGTATGACACATTCCTCTTTTTTTTTTTTTTGTGTTATTCATGCTCATATCTTATGACTCTAGACCTTACAGAAAAATATTTTGTGGATTATAAACCATATACAAATGAACCTCCCTTTTTATATGTGGCTTCTGTAATTGTGGATATAAATGAATATGGCTTTCCAAACTGAATTCTTTTTCTCTTTAATGTTAAAACTGTAACTTGTAATTTGCACAGATTACTTTTTCATCACTTTCCACCTATATTCAGACAGTTGCCACTGTGTATGTTTTTTAGATGAGTGCTTGCTTTTACCTTCAACCAAAGTCAGCAAGACTACAGCAACAGAGTCGAACCATTCAGTGATGTGGTATAAATAATGTAGTAAAAAACTAACTGTCTGAGAGTAAGTAGCTACTTACTCTTCCTGTCTTAAAAGAGGATGCTGTGTTTTATAAGTGTCTAATATGAAGACCTAGTCTGTGCAAACATCTTCAACCACAGTGGTTACTGGGAAAGAAAATCTTGTAAAGGGTTCGCTTTTTGTATGTATTCATGTTCTCTGAAAACATTTGCAGTGTTGTGGGGATTATCTTTCTAAGCACATACAGTGCAACGATAGTTCATTCTCCACACCTTGTCAGTTTTAATCTTTGGGAAGCTAGTAAAGGTATCAAATGGTATATTGGCAGTTTCAGTCTGGTTCTTAATATGTATAACTATCTCTACAAATCCAAGTATGGAGCTTGTGAGAAAGATTAATTCAATGATATCAGGATAGGTACCTGAGAGGGTAAATCCACTGAGTTAATCTCTCAGCTTGTAGGCAAGGCCTGTTATTTCCATGTAACTAATTTTTTTCATAGCTCACCTTGGCTCTCTTCACAATTCATTATAGTAAGCTGCTTCCTTTACAGCTTTTTTCAGTGTATTTCTAAGCTTTGGAATTGTTATGTACAACATGAACTGATATGAAAATTATGGACAAAAAATTGAAAAAAAAAAAGAAATCTTTTTCTCAAAGAACTTTTCTGTCAAAACAATAGCATACCTATTTTATCCCACTGAAACTGGAACTTCTGTATTTGTTGAATTTTAAGGTAAATGATGTTTGAAGAGCATAATTGTACATTATATTGTAAATATCAGTAAGTTACCACAAGCACAGTAAGTCCCATCATGTCTTTTTTCTTTGTGGAATATAAAAGATTTTGGAAAATTTGGAGGAGTAATGGTGTACTGGGAGAAAATCCAGTAGTTGCTGAAAGAGTCAAGTAATGTGTCCATCAACTCTGTATTATTATATAATGTAACATAAATTACTCAAATAATTAAATTATGATAGACAACTTTAAAGGATATATAATCTCTTATTCTAAAGTGAGGGTGAAGAGATAAGAGATACATCAATTATTTATTTCATATTCTTCTTTGAACCTTTGAAATAGGACTCAAAGCCTAGACTTACTTAGTGGTAAGATTAGCAAAACATTTTGTGCTTGTGACTCTCCTTTACATACAAGAATTCTGATCAAAGAATTCTTAATTCCTTTTCATTCATGTTTGATATACTAATTTCTGGAAAGACAAAATATAAATTTTCTCTGAATTATGACTCATATATAAGATTCAGCCTGTGTTTAATCAATCAAAACTAAGTATTTTGTAAAAGCCAAGTAATCAGGCTCAATCAGTCTTGTAATCCATCAGTGAAGCTGTAGTAATATTCAGGGCCTTTACACTGTAGACTGTCTTTCACAACATCATCTCATTTTTGTCTGTTGCTGCCTCCACCTTCCCTTCCAATATGAGAATAACAGCAGAGAAGGCAAAGACTCTGTTTTTCGGTAGCATTTAAGCACAGAAAATCTTGAGATGACATCAGATTTTGTAAATAGACAATAAAAAATACGTCAAACTTAACAGTTTGTCTTGCAATGAGTGAAAACTACTTGGAGTATAAAGTCCTTTTTCACAGATTAAAATTCAAACTTTCTGCTTTCTTTGACTAGAGGTTGAACTATCAGTTCAGCAAGTAAATGCTATGTTCAGCTAAGCCTATAGTTTACTATCTCAGAAACATTCTGTGTGAGTCTCCAAAAAGAAAAACTATAAACAAGGGAAGCAAAAATTATATGAGCTACAACACTTTCAGGAAATTACATCTCTGCCTGAGGCTGAGAAAAGTGTCAACCCATCTCAAAGCTTTGCCAAGTCAGAAATATGCATTATCTATTTTGCTTTGTGCAGCTGAAACTGTATTCAGAAGTTAAAACTTGCTTTGAATTATACTTCTTGAACACCTTGGATTATCCTCTTGCTTCTTGTTCTGGAAAACCCTGTAGAGGCCTGTCAAATTAAAGATCCAAGCCTATTCCACCTGCTGGCAGAACACCTGGAAACACCTGGATGTTAAGCTTATATGGGTCTATATGGGTTGTTCTCAGTGATTGATTAAAATGGTGAGCTAAAATAATTGTGGGGTGCAGAGGAATTTTGCAAATCCTCCCTCTACATGCAAATAAATACAGTTGTCCTTAAGAGATAACCATACTGTTTCTGAGAAGATTAAAGGATCTGTTCATTTTGATTTTGTGTTTAAAAAATGTAGGAAGCATGGAATTAATATTGGCCTAAGTGATCTTACTGATGCCTTAAAGTCCTCATTCAACCCTATAAACAGTGGTCCTAAGTGAGGTCCTTTGAATTCTCCTGGACCACAGCAGGCTACATCCAGCATCTCTTTCTCTGAGTGGGATGCTGCTCAGAGTTTGTGAACCCTCAGGTTTATGGAATTAGGGGATTATCATTAAAGACTGACAGCAGGACCTGGGCTGATACCCCTCTTAAGCATGACAAGATTTTTTTCAGCCTGTTTATTAAATATGGCTTACCCTTGAAGTGCCAGAACAATACCCTTGAATAACCAGAATAAGAATAAAATTTTACCAAATTCAAAGATAATTGCCAATCTCCTTAACTAGCAATAAGAATACTTTTGGCATACATCACTGTGCTTCAGACCTCACCTTTGTTTGCCATATAATCCAAATATCCTGACCATGGGCTTTCTTCTGTTTTTCTAGGAATGTATAACCAATGAAGAGCCAAAGTGTATTGCAATTAAGTCCTCCTTTATAAAAACATTTGATGCAATTAGAACACTTCATTGATTGGGAATTGCTTTACAGATCATAGGGAAGTTATGTTTCAAATTTTAATTAGGTAAATCTGCACACAGCATGGCTCTTTCAGTCTGAACTTAGATTAGATTCTGTGTTTGTGTCAAAATAACAGTACAATGATGTGAATACAAGTCAGGGAGATGTGTAACCTTAACTAACCAGGGTAAAGTGTTAAATTATTATTTTACTTTATAGTGTGATCATTTTTCCTTTTCTTAATATGAGAAGCCAGAACTGACACTTCATTTGTTTCATATGAAGCATTCAATCACAGTAAAAGTTGTGTTTAGTAGTTTAGTGTAGTTGTTAATAAACATGCACATTAAATATTGTTTTTAATTCTGTGGAAACTCCATTACCTTTCAACAATTCCAAGCCGACCATATATACAGTGAATCAATAACACTTTTTTTCAGCTGGGAAAGATGAATGCACTGTGTGTGTTTTTATCAGTGTAAGTGTGATCAATATCTTTATTCATGTGGTTTTTGTCTGTGGAAATGTGTTTCGATCTGTGAATATAAATCTACCCTCCAGCGTGCTTGTGAAATGTCAATTGATTTTGGTGAAGGAAACTTATGGGTACAAATATCAGTATAATTGATCTATAATGTAGATATCTATCTCCAGCAGTAAGTAATATGGCTGTATTCATGCCAATATTTGGTGCACGAATATTCTCTCAGAGTAGCATTGAGGAATCAGTTGTTGATTTAGCTAGGTATGCTTACCTTTTAGAAAGCTATACATGAAAGTCAAAGCAATATAAAACCCTAGCTGTTTTTGTAACACTGAATCCTCACTACCTGTTGTAACACCACAGTTATAAATGTAAAGGCTAAATGAAATCCTAGATGAGAAATTAAGATCCGACTTTGCAATTCAATAATTAGAAATCTACCACTTTTACATTACACTGATTTCAACATGTACTGGTTGTAACATAGTCTACCTCTTCAGAAATATCCCCATAAATAATCTCTGTTAAAATACTCTCTATCTAAAATTTTGTATTCCAATTTAGAGTGTGGAAGGCTGGTTTTCAACACACTTTCAACACACATATATGAAACCATGGAACACTTTAATGTTCTTGTAGTCCTAGCAAGTTATAAATCTGTTTGTTCACTACAAATGTTTGATTTCTATAAAACTACAAGAGCATTCCTTAACTTTAACTTGAAATCTAGTTCTTTAGTAACCGTTGAAGGTATGTGTGGAAGGAATCATTGCTGTTAGTGGTAAATGACACCTGCAAGCTTTTGATCATTGTCAATATTGTCCACAAATGTAGCAATATTCTACTGGGTATTTACTGATAAATCAGCTTTCTTATAGCTTAAGGTTCTTCACAAAATTGTTATTCTTTTATTTTTAAAATAATAAAAACATTTAGGTGGGAAAAGACCTTTAAAATCAACAAGTCCAACCACAAACCTAACACTGCCAGGACCACCAGTAAACCATGTCTCTAAGTGCCACAAGTACCTCCAGGGATGGTGACTCAACCACTTCCCTGGGAAACCTGTTCCATGTTTGACAACCCTTTCTGTGAAGAAATCTTTCCTAATATCCAGCCTAATCTTCCTCTGGCACAACTTGAGGCATTTCCTCTTTTCCTATCACTTGCTCCTTAGGAGAAAAGATTGACTCACACCTTGTTACAACCTCCATTCTGGTAGTTGTACAGAGTGATAAAGTCTCTCCCAAGCCCCCTCTTCTCCATGCTAAACAACCTAAGTTCCCTCAGCTGTTTCTCACAGGACTTGTGCTCTAGACCCTTCCCCAGCTCCATTGTCCTTCTCTGGACACAGCACCTCAATGTCTTTCTTGAAATGAGGGGCCCAAAACTGAATACAGTAATCGAGGTGTGGCCACACCAGTACTAATGAAGAATGATCATTTCCCTAGTCCTGCTGGCCACACTGTTCCTGATGTAGGCTAGGATGTCATTGGCCTTCTTGGCCAACTGGGCACACTGATGACTCATATTCAGATGGCTGTTGACCAACACTCCCATGTCCTTTTCCACTGAGCAGCTTTCCAGTCACTCTTTCCTATACCTGTAGCATTGCAGGGACTTGTTGTGACCCAAGTGCAGGACCTGGTACTTAGCCTTATTAAACTTCATAGAGTTGGCCTTGGCCAGCCTGTACAGATATCCCTGAACACCATTCCTATCCTCAAGTAGATCAACACTCCTGCCCAATTTGGTGTCATTTGCAAACTTATTGTGGGTGCACTCCATTTCCTCATCCAGATCATCGGTAGTTATTAAACAAAACACTCCCTAATTCTGAACCCCATAGGAGACCACTTGTGACTGGCCACCAACTGGTTTTAACTCCATTCACCACAACTCTCTGGGTCGGGCCATCCAGACAGTTTTTTACCCTGCAAATAGTGTGCTTGTCCAAGCCAGGAGCAGCCATTTTCTCCAGGAGAATGCTGTGGGAAACTGTGTCAAAGACTTTAGTGAAGTCTAGGTAGACTACATCCACAGTCTTTCCCTTAGAGACTGACCATAAAGATATAAACAGATAAGGATATTGGGATTTGTGTGATAAGGAGTTGGGTTTTTTTCAGGATAAAATATATTACTTGTACATTTCTAATAAGAAAATACTTAGTTTTGTCTGCATGTCCTTTCCACAGTTTTTGGGTCAAGAAGTGCAGTGTCATAAATTTCTTTACAAACTGGTACCTTAAATTTACTACCAACTTTAATTCTAACTTTAAATCAAATTAATTTAATACCTTTTTCTTCTTTAAAAATACAAATGCCCCTTCCCCTCAGTTTTTCTAGGTTTTCTAAGGAATGTAAAGAAAATATAGAGGAGATTGTGGCAGACAAAATCACATTTTTTAGACTCCTTTTCCTTTTTTCCAATGCTTATATTGTTAGATATTTTTGGTCAGAATGCTATAAAAAACACCAGCTGTTTTCTCTATTATGAGACAAATATACTCACAATGCTTACTACAAATATTTTCTTCTCTGTCTCCAAACCCAGAATTCTTCCCATTTTATTCAAACCATCTGGATCTTTAAAACTTATGCCTAGTAACAATAATGCACATAAAATCATATCCCATCTCCATACCAAGTTCAGTTCTCTAACAAACCTCATTACACTGTAAGTATTTTTAAGTCCTGTAATAGTTTGACTTTCATAAACTTTGTGTGATGACTTTTTCTTTACTGTAGACTCTGAATATATTCACTGACTCTGAACATATTCACTGTTTCTGAATATATTCACTGTGATTTGGCTTCTGTGTGTTTTTCTTGGTGTTAAAAACTGATGCAGTTTGTCTGTTTATCATTAATATATTAAAGAGTACGTATTCTCTAATTTCAGAATTACTGTACTTCAGGCAGTACACACTTATTATAAAGAGTATTTTAATCATTTTGGAACAGTTAATGTTCTAGACATTTGTTTCCTCAATTAAGAAAAGCATCACACAAATTGTAATGCAACTTCTGTCTCTTTTCTAGTTAACACTTTATGTTCACTTTTAGGCTATTGTTTTGTAAATCTCTATTTTTCAAAATTCAATAGTTTTCAAGCTCCATCCCTCCCCAGGAAAAAAGTCCAAAAATCCAAGGGTCCATCTGTGGAGTGACTGGAGGACAGCTCTACCTCTGTTCTGGAAGAATGAAAGATTCTTTCCCCAAACAGGATACATCAATACATTTAATAGTTTCAATCTAGAAAGAGCTCAGCAACAAACCTGCTTATTTTTTTCTCAAGAATCAGTGGTACTTTCTGACATAAAAAAATAAATAAACAAACAAAAAACCCCAGACCTTAAGAAAGTGTAGAGAGAATTAGAAAACTACAACAAATTTTAAGAGAACCCATCACCAGCAGTATGACCCTGTGAAAAGAAGGGCAGATGGATCATATAGCATACGTTGAGGGGAGTCTGGATGAAAGCAGAAAAAATATTTACTTTCACAGCTTTGTCACATATGTTATGCAAGCTAAAGCTGATCTTCTATGTAACAAAGCCTGTGTTTGCTAAGATTTTGTAATGAGTAACGAGTAAGTTAAAGCTAAGGTTTTCTTTTTCCTTTGAATGTTTCTTGGCAGTACTGGCAGTAATGATGTGTCTTGTATGCCTCTAGGGAATCCTTTCACATTTACCATAGAGACTATGTGGTAAGCAAATAGTATGATGACTTAAACTGATTTGGTTTTATATATGCGTGTTCACTTGTGTGTGTCAATGATTATAATTTTCAGAAGGGGAAAGAATTCATTCTTTAAAGAAATACATAAAAGTATATTTTGTATGTCCATCTAGTTATTTGATTAGCTTTATAAAAAATCCAACCGTTTCCTCATCAAGGAGCTTGTATATGGTGTTTTTATATGATTCGCTGCAATTTCCATGTATGTTTACAGCTTTGAATTAGTTATACCTGAAAAGCCATTAATTTATGACTACCATATTTTAAGTACTCTCAAGAACCTTCTGCTATCATTGCTCAGAAAAAAAGCCCTGATGTGTTCTGGAAATTCTGGTCATCCATCTGAAAGATAGGGTCCCATAGTCTGACCAACCTTCCTTTCCTACAATTTTTTCCTTTCTCTTTCTGGCATATTATACTTTGTTATCCTTTGCATCATAGCAGTTCAATAATGTATGCAGTTCTATAGCAAAGTCTCGTGAAAGATCTCATTTTTAATGCATTAACTAGTTTCTCATGGGTTTTCTAACCTAAGTGCTGCTGAGTATCTAATTGTTCCTTTCAGTTTTGGAAATTTTTCATACCTTGAATTCAAGCTTGAACTGTAGTAGCTTTATCTCTGCACAATACATATTTTTGAGAGCTCTTTTGTTACAGTCTTCCTGTGTTCAGGATAGTGATAAATAGCCTATCACTGGTTAGACTGGCAACACCTCTGCCCATAGGGGTTTTTTCTAATCACATAAATTCTGGAGGAGATAGTTAACTTCAGAGCTCATCTGTTGCCTCATCAGTTATCAGAACCATTAATTAAATGTCTTTTGGGGTTTATCTGTGAAAGATATTAGTGTCAAAGTTTCTGTTTAGAAAATAAATCCCAGCCCCTGGGTGTGAAATCAAGCCTTATTTGATGATGACAAATTATTGGTATAAATTTGTTTAGTTTACACATTTGTCAATACAAATTCAGGAAATAGCTATCACTATGTTCATGTCTGGTCATTGTTTTAAAGATTTGGGTATTTGGGGAATGGAGATGAGGGGAGAACTGAAGTTTTTTGTGGTGGTTTGATTTTTGTGACTTTGGGATTTGGGTTTGTTTTTTATTTGGGTTGTGTACATCAGTAGACTTGTACTGAGAAACATCTTCTACAATGCCTTAAGCAAATTTCTCATTGTCTTACTCAGTATTTCTTATAGTTGAACTTTGCATTATGACATTGTGATCAACAAGTAGTGAATGTTGGCTGAATAAAAAAATTTAGTCTGTATTTTTACCTATCAGTCATGATAGGTAGCCAGAAAAGATACACTCAAGTATAGATTATTTGTCCATACTTTGTTTTGCACTCCGTATTGAACTGTGCATTCAAATGTTCACTAATCCACCTGATCTTCAATTCAAAATGTAATAGTCAAGTTAACAAACCAGTTATGCTCTGACAAAAATAATTCTTTCTAACTCTGTGTTTTTAATCAAACTCAGAAAGTGAGAAAAGGGACGAGAGTTAAAGGAGGAAAAGAGAAGGGTGTTAGGAACAGTGTGGTGAGTTGACCTTGGCTGGATACCAGCTGCCCACCAAGCTGCTCTATCACTCCCTTCCTCAGCAGGACAGAGAAAAAAAGATGGAAAAAAATTCATGGGTCAAGATAAAGACAGTTTAATTAAACAAAAGCAAAGACCACATGTGGAAGCAGTTTAATTAAGCAAAAGAAAAGAGCACATGTGGAAGCAAAGGAAAAGAAAAGATTTATTCTCTACTTCTCATCAGCAGGCAATGTCTAGCCACTTCCTTAGAAGTATGGCTTTAATATGCATAGCAGTTTCTCCAGAAGACAAACATTGTAATAACAAATCATCCTTGCTTCTTCCTTCCCCTTTAGCTTTTATTGCCAAGAAAATGTCATGTGGTATGGAATATCCCTTTAGTCAGTTTGGGTCAGCTGTCCTGGCTATGTCTCCTCCCAAGATCTTGCCCACACTGGAACAGGCTTTCTGGCAGGACTTGTGACCCCGTGGGATGCCCACACTGAAGCAGTCTGCTCCTGAAGGACTGTGCCCTGTGCAAAAGTCCCATGCTTGGAGTAGTCAGTGAAGAACTGTAGCCCATGAGAAGGGCTCACATTGGAGAAGTTCATGGAGGACTGCCTCCCGTGGGAGGGACCCCATGGTGGAGAAGGGGAAGAGTGAGTAGGAAGGAGCGGCAGAGACAACATGTGATGAACTGAGCACAACCCCCATTCCCTGTTCCCCTGTGCCACTTGTGTGGAGGAGATATAGAAAAGCAGGAGTGAATTAGATCCCAGGAAGAAGGGAGGGGTAGGGGGAAGGTGTTTTAAGATTTGGGTTTAGTTGTCTTTTACTCTAATTAGATTGGTGATAAATTAAATTAATTTTCCCCAACCTGAATCTGTTTTGCTCCGTGAAGGTAACTGGTGAGTGACCTGTCCCTGTGCTTACCTTGATACGTGAGTCTTTTATCATATTTTGTCTCCTCTGCCTGCTGAGGAGGGGGAGTGATAGAGTGCCTTGGTGGGCACCTGGCCTCCAGCCAGGGTCAGCCCATCACGCCGATGTAAGAAAGGGCAAAATGCTGCCTTGCAGTGAGTAGGGAAAATGTGAGAAACAGCTCTGTGAGCACAGAGAGATGGAGGAGGGTGGAAAGGTGGGAGGGGATGGAGGAGGTGCTCCAGATGCGTGAGCAGCTATTCTCTGCAGTCTCTAAAGAGACCACACTGCAGCAGGTGGGTAAGCTCTGCAGGAACTGCAGCCTGTGGAGACCCCATGCTGGAGCAGGTTTGTCTTGAAGGATATGTTAAGGACTGATTCTGGAGCAGGGGAAAAGTATAAGAAGTAAGGAGTGGCAAAGATGAACTGTTATGGCCTGTGGGGCTTGGAGGGGAGGAGGTAGAGAAGTCAGGAATGAACAAGTGAAGATGAGCCTGGGAAGGGGAAGGGCATAGGTCTGTCTTTCTCACCAGTCAACTCTATTTTAAATTGACAACAGATTATTTTTCCCTAGGTCAAGCCTGTTTTGCCTGTAATGGTAATATGTAAGTGATCTCCCTGTCTTTATCTCAACACACAAGCTCTTTCACCATATTTTCTCTCTCTATCCTCTTTGAAGAGGGGTAGTGAGGGACCCAGTCAGCCAATGTCAGCCCATCACAGAGCCTGGTTGTTCTTTCTGTTTGGTTGAAGGTTTCTCTGAGGTTTCCTGGCAGAGAAAAAATAAAGTACATTTCTGAATAGATTACATAGCAGTATGACATTATGAATATGTCTTCTGGCCTCATAAAATACAGACACCAAGTGCTGTCAACTATACTGCCTGATAATTCTTAATAGGCAAATGTTGGCAGCCTAGGACCCTGGTAGGAAGAAATCAACATAAGCAACAATGTTAGCACTATAAGGTTTGACGTGCCTTCTGTAATCTTTTTGATTAACTGGAGAACAAAAGACATCTTCATTAGAAACATGCAACTGTTATTGCCAATAAAAGCCACTTCTGAAAAATCCCCATGTAGAATTTGAAGATACATGGTGAAAAAGTTCAGGAAAAAGCATTTAAGTTTTCAAAAGTTAAGCTACTTGTATTTAAATTCTCATGAATTCTGGCTTTGAGGAAAAATATTTTTAAATTAATAACTTCATTTCTATGTGGAAATGAAATAAGTATTTATTTTGGATTCAAATCAGACTAAAGCAAAAACAGTTTGGAGTAAACTACTACTTTCACTTTTTTGCTACAAGGTGTTCAACAAGGAATTGAAATACCTGATACAAAACCAATTTTACTGCATGCAGTTACAACACACCTGGTTTTGTTCTGATGAACTCTGCAGGGAAGTAATGTTTCAAAACTTATTGGTAAAGGAAATTAATTCCTAGGTTTGACCTGTCTTTATAAGAATGTAACTTTTTTCCTCCTCCCTCAGCTCCTCTTCTCACTCACAAAGTCTAGGCCTAAATCTCTTTTCTTTTTTCTCGATAGGTATTTAAGAGATGCTACTTCTGTCCTACTGTTCTTTAGAAGGATTGTGATAAACCAAAAAGAATACATGGAATAAGCTGAGTGATTAGAAAGTGACTCTTATTGAAGCTACTCTTTTCATCATGAGTGTGACTAAATTTGCTGCAATCATACAGAACACTCTTGAAAAGATAACATGAAAAGTTCTTCAAGTTAGTGACTGGAGAGGAAGAAAACTCAAAATAACCCAGTCACCAAAAAATTGCAAAGTTCAAAAAATACTATGTAAAGAAGTCAAAAGGTTAAGTTCAACAATTTCATATTGACTTCATTTGATTGCCACTTCGACCTGCAACATGAGTATAGTATCTCTAAGGACTTAGATATGAGTACCTCTGTTTGTATTGGATGCTTTGAAAAATCCTCACAAAAGGTCATAGCAGTAGTGGCCCAGAAATAACTAGCTTTTTGAAAAAAGCATGCTATGTATTATTTGTTTAAAAAACCAAAGAGTGGGAAAAATCTCACATGCCTTGTAAGTCTCTAGAAGTATTGAAAGAAAGCCACTCAAGTAAGTCTTAAATGCCTTTTTCTCCTATCATGTCATGGACAAGGAGGCAGGAGAGACTTATCTGTTGTTTTTTGAGAGCACAGTTTACTAAATCAAGTTCTTTTTAAATTTCTTGTCTCTTTTCTTATATTATGCTTTTCTCCCTACAAAATATGAGGGGTGTTTGTGGGAGGAGGAAGTTGTTGCTAGGTTTACAAGGATCATCCAACAAATCTCTTGGCTTTGCAGGAGTTTTTCCTACATGCCAGAGCTTACATCTGATTGCAGCTACTTTAGAGACGTGGAACAGTATTTTGAGGAAAGAACTGGCAAGCTGATTACATTCTCTAGTTCTACTAGCTTATGAGCCTTCAGTCTATATTTTCTTCTCTTTTTTCTTTTTTTTTTTTTTTTCAGAGTAGAAGTGACAAAATCATGAAGGGTTTTTTCTATGTTTTTCTGGCAGGGGAAACAGGGAGAGGGGAAAAAGTATTAAAGTATGCCCAAAGAACTACAAAAAAAGAACAGAAATTATTTATTTCCCTTCTCACAAAGCTACTAATCTTAACAGCAGCTGTTTCACATATGAGTATGTTTCACACAATTCAAACCTTTCCTATTAGTAGTCAGTTCAGAACTGGTTGCTGCTAGTCAGGAAAGTAATTTTAAGATTGAACAGTGTTGTCAAAAATTCAGTTCAGTGGTAAGTCACAATTAAAAAGTCACAATTTTTAGATTTATGTGGCAAAGATTGGAAACAAAAATCTTACTGTATTGATGGGTTAATTATCTCTGGGAAAAATCTAACTAGATGAGGACTTCCTAGGCTGGCAAAGTGATGCCCAAGAGGATGAGGTTTTAAAAATCATGGACTGATAGGGTGAATGAAGAACAAACACACTGTTTCTTCCCATAGAAGAAATGAGAAATAAGAAACTGTCAACTGACAGACCCAAGTAGACATTGAGTTACTTTGCTATCTGTGTAGGAAAGATGATCAACTTAGAAGTGTAAAGTACTGCATCTGGGGAAGAACAACCCCATGTATCAGTACAGGTCAGGGGCTGTTCTCTTGTAAGGTAGCTCTGGGGAAAAGGACCTTGGACAACAGGATGACCATGAGTCAATGGTGTGCCCTTGCGGCTGAGAAGGCCAATGGCATCCTGGGATGTATTAAGAAGTGTGGCCAGCAGGTTGAGGGAAGTTATCCTCCCCCTCTACTCTGTGCTGGTGAGGCCTCCCCTGGAGTGCTGTGTCCAGTTCTGGGCTCCTCAGTTCCAGAAGGACAAGGAGCTACTGGAGAAGGTCCAGCACAGGGCCACTAAGGTGATTAAGGGCCTGGAGCACTTTCCATATGAGGAAAGGCTGAGAGAGCTGGGTCTGTTGAGCTTGGAGAAGAGGAGGCTGAGGGAGGATCTTATCAATATCTAAAGGGTGGGTGTCAGGAGGATGGGACCAGACTCTTCTCAGTGGTGTCCAGTGACAGGACTAGGGGCAATGGCTATAAACTGGAAAACAGAAGGTTCAAACTGAACATGAGGAAATACTTCTTCACTGTGGGGGTAACAGAGCACTGGAACAGGCTGCCCAGAGAGGTGGTGGAGTCTCCTTCCCTGGAGACTTTCAAAAGCTGCTTGGACTCGTTCCTGTGTGATCTGCTCTAGGTGATGCTGCTCTGGCAGGGGGATTGGACTAGATGATCTCTTAGAAGTCCCTTCCAACCCCTTCCACACTATGAATCTGTAAACTTAGAGCTAGAGTATTGTGGGTGTGGACTGTAAATGCCTGGTGGCCAAAGTTACAGTAGAGAACTCCAACAGTTCTATTAACAAGAGCCCAGAAACATGTCTGGTGTTTCTCTAAGCTTGGCAAGTTCTCCTTATACCCTTGAGGCACCTGCTGTTGGTCTCTGTCCCTGTCCCAACAGTGGAGAGCCCTCGTCTGACTCTGTTTGTCTGTTCATGCATCTGTAGCAAGAAACTGCTGCAAGGTCTCTTAGTTTTATCATTATTCTTAGGGGAAGGCTATCCTGCTTTTCTAGCTGCACAAGAACTTCAGTTTTACCTTTTATGTCTTTAGGCTTATTTTACATGTGTACTTAGGTCTTTTTTATAGCAGGCAAAGGCTTTAAAATGTAACACTAAGAATCATGAAAGTTAAAAATACATAGAACATTTGAGTGTCTGGGGGGGGGAGGGTGGAGGATGGGTGTTGGTTGTTTGAAGATCTCAAGACTTTTAGTGCTTATTGGAAATATTCAGAAAGACTAATTTCCTCTAGAGCGGCAGAGCACTGCTCAGGTTTGGGATTTGATCAGTATATCTGCACTCTCTTGAAAACTAATGTATAAATATCTGATGAAAGATGTCTGCCTAAAGTAGGTGATGTGAATTGCCCTGTAGAGAGCTTTGTACAGAACCCCTTATAGCTTCTCATCAGAACTTATATTATTCTTTTTCTAAATGGTTACTCAGGGTTGGGAGCTTTCTTTGCCCATGTTCATGAGGGATCTTACAGCTACCTGTAAGACCATTGTGGGGTGCAGGCTGGTGCTGTATGTGTTTCTTTGTCCTTAGGTCAATGCTGAAAATGAGGTGCAGAGCATGCAATCAAGGCCGTCCTGTTAGGTTGTCCTGATTACTACAAAAAGAATAAGACACAGGCTTTGAAGCACAGACTGCATGAGCCCCATTCTTTCAGAGATCACAGCTACTGCAGATAGAGCAAGAACATCAGTAAGAGCAATGGGGTATTGCTCTTGAAAGATCACGATTATTATCTGGTGCAGAGAAGTAGTCAGCAGGATGCCAGTGATAAAAGGGCTGGTTGTAGTGTTATGACAATGACTTGCAGATGTTGTGGGGGTGGTCATACAAGTGCCAGCTGTGCTGATAAGACTGTGGCTATGGTTCACAGGATATGAAGTAAAACAAACAAACAAGGCCCTTAATTAGTACAGCTAAGCAAGTTTTTTGGGGTAAGCAAATGGATTTGACATACAAAGACCATGACTGTTTTTGAGGTGTAACAGGCAGGATGGTGGTGATAAAAGGGCTTATATATTATATAAATCACATACATAACATATAATCTCTATGTTATATAATTTATATATTAATATATATCCTATAATATATGCCCTATAATATATAGAATAATGTATATGTGTAGAACCGAATAGAATATGTATTTATACCTATTTGTATACTCCTTTATATATATTTGTGTGTGTGCATATATAGTATATAAATGCATATTGTTTTATAACTGAGCACTTGCTCGTTGAAAGGAAGGGGCAGGCACTCACAGGTCTGCCTGTGAACATGTGGGTGTGACAGTATCAAAAAAAAGCCAGTTAGCCAATCACAACACAGTATGAAAACATGAGGAATTATGTTTTCAAAAGTGGCATCCCCCCATGTACATAATTATAGGGGACTTCCTTTTCTGAGTACAGCACGAGGGGCAGCTTGTCCTGCCAGCCAGTTACAGGGCTGCTTGAGAGCACATGAGTATGATGGTGTCAGGAAATGGCTGGCAGCCAAAGGAGAATGGAATAGTATAATGCTTAACAAAATGGCAGCTCCCTGCCATAAAATGGTGGAGCCCTTTCATAGAATGCCAGCAAAACCAAAATGGAAGCTAGAACTTCCCAGGTAAGGTTGTAAAATTTATAGGCAGTCTACCTAGAAGAAAAGCTACAGCTAAACCTGTTTGTGTTTGCTTGCTGCAGTAGGTTTAGATTCTTGAGGATTAGGACCAAGATTTTGTCAAGACAAGATTTACTTCTGAATTTGGTAGTACCACAGAAATGTACAGCTTTATAATAGTATCATGGTGCTAGATATTGCACACTAAAAAAGGGTCTGAGGTATTATTTCAGCTTACCTCAGCCAGAGTTTTTGCTTCTCAAATGTAAAAAATAATCTGAGTTGTAGTTTGGGTCTCCTGTAACTGAGCTTTACGTCAGTAGGATAAAGACAAGGGTTTATGTGTTTGAGTAAGGATGACAAGTTTAACTACTTGATATCGAAGGATGTTATATAAGGTACAATAAGGTAGCCTTTGCCTCCCTTTCTTTTAACATTAAAGCCCTTGAGTATGGTATTGAATCTCTAATATGCATAACAAGTGTACTACCACCATCATTTCAGGACGCAAAATACAGATGATAGGGTATTATGAGCACTTTAAAGCTCATTATGCATACTGTGCAAAACATCTTAGGAGATGTAGGAAAGCCAAGTGACGAACAAGTGCTCTAATGAGAAATGTATTGTCATATCACAATACCAGTCTTGCAAATCTGTTTGTCTGCATGTCAAGACCTTTACAGAAATGAATGAAGGGAGCTCAGGATAGTCTCTTGCCTTTTCACTAGGCATTTGCACAAAGACACTTCTCTAACATGAAAATTTTTTACAAATTTCTATCAGTAAAAGATAATTTTAAGACCCTCAGACGTAACACGCTGACAGAAAAGTTCACTTTTTTGAAAAATAAATTGCCATTTTCAAATTGACAGTTGGTTTCCTAGGATTATCTGTTCTTGTAAGTAACTTTTACACTAGGGCTGTTATACAGCTTGTTGGATGTTTTGTGGCTTTTTTTGTTTGTTTGTTTGTTTGTTTTTTTTTGTAGTGATGTTAATGCTTAGCTCTGTGCTTTGTCTTCTTAAGACTTGTCAGTATCTCAGGTGCTATTAACAGCCAGGCAGCCCTGAGCTTTGTTCTTCTGTTTAAGAAAGTGTTTGTAATCTACAGCTTCATAGATGACAAAAAAAAACCCTCTGGTCAAATAGGTACTAAGGGGAAACTTTAATATTATGTTTTAACTTACTTCTGTCAGAACACATCCTTATGGGTAGGAACTAAATGCAGGAAAAATAAAGGGAGGTGAAGCTCGTCTTCGTCTGAGAAGTAAAATCTCAGAAAAAAATCATAATACGCTGTGGAAGAGGTTATATTCTTTAACATGTATTCACATCAAAACCCAACTTATTTTCTTTTAAGATGTTATTATTGATAAGAGACTATCTGTCCTTTGTGCAGCTATTCCTTTTCTTATTACATGAAATTACACCTAGAGTCCTTCATAAACTGTGTAGGGCAATACAAGTTTTCAGATGTAGACTTGTGATCAACATTTCCTATTACTAGCCTAAAGAACTCATGCAGCTTGTGAAGGCTTTTTGGATTATATTCTGAGGCAACTTAGTCTCTGTACCTGTGATTATTAGAAGGAATCTACATGCTTAAAATGAGATTTTGGGGGTTGTCTCCACAGGCTGAAACCAAAATGCTACTAATAATTGAAATGTTACTAATGTGATTAATATTATGAGGCTGCCAATGATCTTAATGGCATATTGACAATAATCATGACTTGAAACACAGCAAAAAGAGGCAAAGAGAGAGAGATAAATATATGTCATTTTAAAAAGCATAGTTGAAAGTCCCATATATTATTATAATTATCTTTTTTGTTTTAAGTCAATCTCCTAACCAATATCAGCATGTTTTTCATTGTAAGGAAAAATAGGATTGGAATAACATAACTTCTTCCATAGATATGGAAATACATGTACAATATACAAAACCACATTCCATTTCTAATAGGATGTGTGGAAGCAATGCTGCAATTACATAGCAGTGCTCTTCTGCTCCAGGACAGTTTAAGCACGTTTTCTCTGTGAAGGTCATGAAACTTTATTGACATATTGTGAAAGCCTACTAATGTAAACCAAGACAAATAGTAGTAACTATAGCTGATGATAAAACAAAATATATAAGAAAATCCTGCCGTGTATCCTAATAAACAGTATTTCTTTGTAAAGCAGGTGCATTCTGAGCTCCTATAAAAAAACTGTGTGTGACTGACTAAAGTCCTAGGGGTAGAACATAACTTGCTGAATAAACCCCTTCGATGCAAGAAGGCCCAGAGGAGATGGACAAGGGCACTGTGTCCATGAAGCTCAAAGAATAGTGTAGAATGTGACTGACCACAGCTGTGGCAAAGAAGCTGACTTAATATTACCACAAAGGAGACCAGAGAGTAGTTTTTGTTTAAGATAACCTTCTTTTAAGGTTATAAACATTTGAGTTGAACAGTTGGTGGTGTACATGTTTCTTCCTGAAATCATTATAAGACTGTGAATGTCTCCATCAGTTAGCCAGACATAGGATGGGAGTGAATACATGCCTCAGCCCAACACAGAGTATAAAAGCTAGACAACTAGCAAAATATTGGAGAACGCAATGGGCTTGAGCTGTCTTCAAACTCTGTATTCCTTCCTGGAGATTGGTGACACCCAGCATCATGACAGTGAGCATATTATTGGGAATCACACTGATACTGTGATTGAATTATGTACTGGAATTGCTGTATTTTGCTATGTGTAACTTACATTTACACTGTGGTTTCAGTATCTTTTTTAATGCTCTGCTAAGTCAGAAATCTCATATAACATCAAATATCTTCAAATAAGTAAATTTGATATTACAAGTTACACCCTCTACAATATCTCAAAGAGCCTGGTCAGAGAGATTTGGGCTCTGATAGGAAATGAATGGAATGAAAAGGTAATGTTTTCTCTCACATTTTCTAACATGTTAAAGACACTTGCTTTAAGTATGATCAAATATTTGAATATTTCTTGGGACCTACTAAAAGAAACCCTCCAAAATTTCCACAGATTTCCACTTCTCATTTTGTCACGGAAATACCAAACAATTGGTTTGTTAGAGTATTTGTAGAGCATATAGACTGGTGTTATGTTTAATTTGTCTTTCTCCAATAATTATTCTAGGATTTTTTTTCCTAGGTAGGGGAAGTTCTGCTGTGAATGCAAATATTCAAATCTGTGTTGTAGTAAATATTTATAAACAGTGATTTTAGTCTTCACTTGCATTTTCTTGAGACAATGGAGGAGGCCATAGGGAGATGGGAGAAGAATCAGAAGTGCTGCTCTGCCTCCAACCTCCTTTGGACTGCACATGCTAGGGGGCCTACCCAAGGAGCTGTTCGTCCAAGCACACAACAAAAGATATAGTGCTGCTCAGTCTTAATCCCCTTTCCTGATGGAAATACCTCTGAAATAACCACATTGCAAATCAATTGGCTTTTCTAGATTGCATACCCTTTCTTGGATTATCTGTGCATGTTGCCTCTTTGATTTCCAGAAAGATGAAGCAAGGTCAAAGGTCCTGCAATAGAGAGAAAAAGAAGTGTCCAGTACAAGCTAGCAACAGTAACACAGGGGGTTTTTTTTACTCATTTTTAATATTGTCTTTTAAAATATCTTTGGTTTATCTGATATTTTTGTTTTAACTCTTTTAATTTTTAGTAATAAGAGTGATAATTTATGGTTGTTGGTTTTTATTAAAGTAAACCCACATCCTTCCTGTAGTAATATTATCAGAGGGATAACTCACAAAGTACTGTTTTACAAGGCCTGTCTCACCTTTCCACCTTCAATATGGTTTATATGAATTAAGTTACATCTTTGCCTTTTTAGTTATTAATATACTTAACATTTTGAAATTTATTAGGTGATTTATGTCCAAGTTGTGCAACTGAAAACCACTTTAAAAAGGAAGCATTATAGTCCATATTTGAAAACTATGGTGGTTTTGCTGCATGTATTCTCATAAATAATGTTCAGCATTAAAATGCTGAGCAAAATGCTTTGGAAGCTTACTGTTGCTGCAGGATCCCCTATAAGAATATGCCTGTCAGCAGACACTGAATTTGTCTGGTACTCTTATGTCAATAACACTTTTACAAGCAACAGCACACAACACATATATTTTCAATGCCTATGAAAAGAAAAATTTCTTTGCATACATAGATGAAAAATCTGTAAAGGAGATTTATATATATGTACATATATATTCCTAAAAGTTCATATGGAGTTCCCTCTTACGATTTCTGGTTTTATGCAGTATCACCTAAAGAAAAATAAATAAGATGTAGCTAAGGGAAATTATTCTATTAGAAGTAGAAAATTTCCAGTTATAAATGCCTTGTAAAATATTTCACGGTCACTGTATGAGATTCTTCTCATGGGAGGACTGATGGGAAGTGATCATACAGGGTTGATAGGAAGAAGTTGTACAGTTTTACCTGATGTATGTTGTTCCTATATAAGAAGTGGAATTTTGCTCCATCCAGAATAGTTTAAAGAGTTTTGAAGTGTTGTAGCCTAAACAAAGTTTTCCAATTTAGGTCTTCCTATAAAAAGAACTGGACTTGCTATTTTATTGCATAGTTGTTCATTCTGAAGTTTATATAGTCTCCACAGAATAGGCAATAGTAGTAAAAACAACCAAATAACACACCCTGCCATTTCTTGTTAGAAAATTAAGCAGCTGTAATTCTGAACATGAAGTGAGAATAATGTGACCGTTTTGCAGATGTTTCATGACCCTAATAACATTAACTGAGTCAGTTCTTTTTCCCTAGTATGAGCTGATGGTTATGGATAGCTTCATAAAACTTTCAGGGACAGGTACAAAAAGGTGATTTTGGGCAGGAAAAATATTTTCTGTCATCCTACAATGGTCAAAAGCAAGACATAAGTAGCAGAGAAGTTGAGGATAATGAGTAACTATTTTACTGGTCCATAGAATCTTGGATTCTGTGGCATTTGAAGGATGCTAGAAACTACAGGGGTTTAATGACCTTATGGAACTTTCCATGGCTATTAAATCAGAGAAATCACACGGGGAGGGAATGACTTCACTGCTGCTGATGGAAATTTTTATAGGTATCTTGCTGTTTCCCATGGTGGGGGAAGAGGAAATTTTTATAGGTATCATGCTGTTTCCCATGGTGGGGGAAGAGGAAATTTTTATAGGTATCATGCTGTTTCCCATGGTGAGGGAAGATGGTATAAAAAGTCAAATGCTTCAGAGTGCATAGACACCCAACAGATCAGATGTTAGTCTGAGGTTTACCAAGCATTTTTGAGTTTTTTAGGGGTTTGTCATGGTTTAGTCCTGTTGGGCTAAGCACCACCAGTGGCTCTATCACTCCACCCTCCCTCGCCCCACCCCCAGTGAAGAAGGGTTGTAGGAAAAACAAGGGAGGCTCGTAAAAGTTGATATAAGAACTATTTAATTATATAAATGAAACTTATGGAGTTACTAACAATATTACTGCTAATAAGTAATTAAAAGAACAGAAAAACAGAACAAATGATACAGGATCTCACCACCCGTGGACTGACATAGCTGGCTTCCAGGACAGCTAGCAAAATTACATCCAAAACCCTGAGGAGAAGAAAAACCATCTCCCTGGGCCCAGCAGTCTAGATCAGGGGGAAAGAAAAACTTCCAACTCTCTCTTCCCAAAGCAATTTGTCTAACAAAAGATTCTACTTCCCTGCAAATCACCTGCCAGGAGGTCCAGACAAAGACCGCCCTACCGAGAGAGGGAAAAAAAAAAAATGCGCTGCACGCTAAAAACTGTGCTGCTGGCAGGAACCTGTGGGCAAGCTCCCCCCCCCCCCCCCACCACCACACACACACCTTCCGGGTCGAGCCTCTGCAAGCTTCCCCTGGCACACTCCCAGCACTGGTGGTACGGGGGTATCAGTGACCACTCAGCTTGATGTATTGTTGAATGAAACAAAATCTTATAGACTGGACCCAGGAGAGCAGCTCATCGCTGCCTGGGACCAGGACAGGGTTTTAAAATTGTGTTGCAAAAAGCAGCATACTTTTTTTTTTTTCTTTAATTTTAAGAAGGTTGTATTTGAAGACATGTCAATTATTTACCTATCAAAAGTACGATATTTAGTGCTATTGTGATGTTTTCAATTCAAATTCTAGCCTGAGTTCAGAAATATAAAATTTAGTGGAGATAACCAATTCTCTTTTTTAACATCAATATGTTTTGTGGGACTTTTTTAGGATTCTGTTAATATGCTGAAGGATAGAAGCACTTGTAATACCTGCAAACTGTTTGTGCTTACTGTTCACAGAATACATGAAACCGCTGAAGTTTTAACGGTTTGTTTTCTTTGAATTTTTGATCACATTGTATGAGACAAGGTAGCCAACTATTGAGTTTTACTCATCCTTCATGGAAATCAGTGATGACTGAAGATAAGATTAAATATGTCAACCTTAGGAAAACTATATTCAAACTCTAAGTGTGAAGTAAGGGACAAATTCTGACAGAAGAATCGAGGCCAATAGGATCATCCTACAGATTCTCAGAGGGATGGCAGCTTTCTTCCATACTGGGTGTTTGTATGTCAAAGTGTTTCTCTGTTATTTTGTTGGTCACTTTTGATTCCCTGTCTCTCCCCTCTCTTCAGAGAACTTGGTTCACCCAAGTAAAGAGCCACGACATCAGACTAGCACAGAGCAAAACTGAGCTGGCAGATGTTTCCATATTATCTAGAAAGTGCTGTTTGAGTGCTATTTCTATATGACCCTCCCTAAAAAGTTTAAAAAACTCTATTCCTAAGCAGAGATTCAGCCGAGTATGAGAAACATTATTTAGCATTTTAAAAGGTAGTCACTTAAATAGCTCTCTAACTTGCTCTACATTTAAAAAAAAAAGTTTTATATACTTAATAAACAGTGTCAGGGACCGACTTGTTTGACTTGCAGTTAATGATTCATGGCACCACTTCAGAAATAATATATATGTAAAATCTGTTTTGTTAGCAATTTTAAAATGAGATTGCCAGAAATGGATTTTGTATTCCTGGAATGTATTAATTTTTATCCTTTCAGTGCTTTTCTTTTCAGTAAATACCTTTTCATTTAGCACCATTTTTCAATTTATTCAGATAAACTCATTTTTGGTTTTGTTACAAATTGAGTCAAAATGCCCATTGTCTTTGGTAAGAACAGATACTCTAGATAAGACTGCAGCATTGAATGAATCAGCAACTTTTCTGTACACTGATGAAATAATATAAAATTATAAAATCTGTTGTTAATAAACACATTTATACAGTTTCACAGGTTATCTTGGCTACTCTATTTCATAGTGTGGTTTCATACTTGCTATTAGGCAATTAGACTTGCAAGTATGTTGAGAATGATTTGCATGCTTTCTGATTGAAGCAAGCCTGACCTGAGGGACTTCTCTGCAATCATTTACATTCAACCTATGTTATATGCCATTGTGGATGCTAATTTTAACTGTGGATATGTGAGAAAAGTTACTTGCCTATATACAAAAATTGACAGCCTTTCACTGTCAATGTATTTTTGTCGTGTGGGCCAACGGCTTCCCTGGGATACCCTTGCAGAGATAGCAGTGTGTGCATGCAAAGGAATAATTGGGTCCTCTCTATCAGTTCTGGTATCAATTTTTGCTGTGAATGGTACAGGGTTGTTATGGTAGGATCCGCAGTTTATTTCCAGCTCATGCATGATTAGCAGTGGTAGACTGCATGTCAAGTGTGCTGAAAGTGCAGTCATTACTTGTATCAATCATGTTTTACACAGAAAGAATCTAATTGGATTTTCAGGTCCCTGTTCGGCTTTTCAAGGCTGATGGCTGATCCAGAAGGAAGAGGGGAAACTTTTGGATTATTAGCTTGGAAAATAAACTTGGGAGGGGACTAACATCCCGCTGCTTTCTAGGATTTATTTATTTATAATATGGTAATAAGAAGACTGCATGTTAGTAACTTAATTTGCAGATGGGTTTAATATTGCCTATAAAATGTCTAGTCTGAACCTCATTCCATAATAAAACCTAATAATCCTTTGGGTTCAGTTCTGTCCTTAATAGTCGTGAAACTCTGTATGGTCTCTTCGACCTATTTGCTTTTTTGTATTAACTGGTTAGTTGTATTAATTACAGCAGCAGCATATTACAGTAGGTCCTACTGTGATAAATACCATTAAAATACAAAACAAGGTACGATACCCTCCCCAAGACCTTAGAATTTAAATAGATTAAAAGATTAATAGGAGCACAGAGATGTGAAGTGTCTTGCTCAAGGTTACCCATCAGGCCAATAGTAAACCCAGAATTAAACTGGACCCTGTTTCACAATCTAGCACCCTGTTGATTGCACCACAGTGCCTCTGGAAATTAATTTGAAGCAATATTTGCAACTTATGCATACAAATTGCTTTGAAACCTAATTGTGGTAGTGTAAAAGGCAGCTTGGCGAGAATAAAAATGCCTTGACAAGGGAAATGGAGGACACATAGTCATACCTAAGGGAAGGCTTACTTTTTCTTAACTTTTATCATCATTCATCATCCTTTGACAACAGGGTGCTTTGAATACAGTAGACAGCCTTTACAGCCAACCCTTCATGGCCCAAGAGAAGAGGCTCTTCTATATCAAAGCTGCCTGTTTAGTTATGTAACTGTAGGCCAGGAAGTTTCCTTGCTGCTTGAATAACACAGTTTCACTGGGTCACCAGGAAAAGCCCACTCCTAGAGAGGAGCATCAAGGGCATTGTTCCCTCTTGCTGTGGTCTTACATCCTGTGGGAAGCTGTGCAAGTTTTCTGAGGAGGAAAGACCTAATCACCAAAGATAGGGGCAGTCTTAAGTGATAACAAAACAGATCCCAAAAACCTACATTTTGTCTCTGTGGAACTAGTTTTTGTTCCTGTCTGAGGAACTATTAGAAGATGACATTGTAAGCAAGCAAACATTGCATGAATTGTGCAGACTGTGGTTTGCTATTGACTATGTGCATTATAAGGCATCATATTCAGATTTTCTCTGCTTCTATAAGCCATTAAAATAATTTTAATCTATGACTAATAAATGAAGAAAGTTGCAATAACCCATTTAAAGCATTCTTATGAGGAACATACTTTCTCCCTGCCTTTCTATCTCAATGGGAGCTTGAAGTTTAGATTTGAAATTTGAAAGTTTTAGCCATTGTCTATGACTGATAATTACTTTTCTCTTGTGGAAAAACTCAGGTATTTCACATATGTATTTGCAGTGCATGTACTGCTTGGTTCTTGTAATTATTCTAGTGAACTGTTTCATCACCTTTCCCAAAGTGTAAGGATTGTATACTACAGCCTCTCAGCAAACTGTGAAGAAAACAAGAATTACTTTTATTTTGTCTGAGCACAGAATTAAACAAGACACATGTTTCATTCTCTTCAGCTATGCTATTACTACAAACTTGATTTTGGAGACACAGAGAGAAGAGAGGCTACTGAAGTAAAATAACGAAACTTAAAAAAGCGCTCTAAAATCAAAACACATTCTTTAAAAGAATTCAGTATTATATGTCCAGTACCGTACAACTAGTTTGAATGGGGTATGCAAGCTATTTAATGTTGAATATTTTGAACACATTTGAGTTATTATATAGAGTGAGTTTCCATTACTTGATTTTTTTTTTCTGAGAAAAAGTTGATAATTTACACTTTGAAGAGCTGTGATTGGAAAATTAAATTGAAAGAAACTTTAACCATTTAAGCAACAGAAAGAGACATTGATCAAAACAAGATAAATGGACATTTAAAAATTAAATAATTTGTACAACCTTCAGACCTAGAACCATTTTCACAAATTGTTCAACAAATATTTGATTAAGAAATGCCTCACTGTTTGTATTCTCGTTACTCTCAATGTTTAGGAGCCTTCCTGAGTAAAATGGTCTACACATTCACCAAAATGTAGTTCTGGATTACAAATTTTAATGGAGGAAAACAATATGCGGTCCCATGGCAACCTAGAAAAAGTGGTGTAATTGAATAACAACCATAAATATGAAAGATGATCAGTATCAATATCTTCAATCAAGTTGCTAAGAAAATTCACATGAACAGCTCAGTTAACTTTTAAGTTAATATGTAGTAAGCACCGAAACACGGATCTTTGTGATACAATAACTTTATGAGAACTATTCAAAATAGAGAATTTACATTTGTGTGCTGCCATTTTGCTCTATGACATGCTATGTAAAGGCATGATATTATTGAGAAAGGGCTGCAGTTGCAAATTCTTCCTTGTTACATTGTCTGGTTAATTATCTAACTTACAGTTTCCATATTTCTTAGAAATGGGTCTCTCTGTAGCCTTAGTCTGACATTTCAGAGTAAAGGAACTACAAAAATATTCAGTCATGTCTTAAACCTCATCACACTAGAGAGTGACTTTACCAAAAGTTGTAGTTGGCCTTATATTAAATGACACGGGCATGATCTCTTGTACTGTTGTTTTTATCGTTACCTACCTTTTAGATATATTTTTTTTCCTTTCCTGTTGCCCTTTTCTATTTGGTTAAATTATCTGACTTGGACACATCCTGGTTTCCTTGCTTTCTTAATCTGAAAGTGTTACATAGTTTTAAAAAGGTACAATTGAATACAGCCTTTATGCTCTCTGGTTCCTCAAATATCCAAATAATTTCTCATCTTGGAATCTGAGGCTTTTCTGAATTTAAATGCAGCTGTCTCTTCTCTCACTATTTCATTATTAGTTTTCCCTATTTCTTTGATGACATACATATTTATTCTGGCTGTTTCAAATCCATTTCTTTTATTACTTAGTATTAGCATGTACTACAATTCTACAAACCTTATACATAAAAATTTGTATAAAAAAATTTACATTTTATGTATTTTTTCTTTCCCTGATACACGTTCCCAGTCTATAATTTTTTGTTTTTCTCCTTCGGCTCGTTTGAGTTCAAATACATTCTTCAAGGAATATGTTGTAAAGAATAGCTTTTCATAAAATTAACATTCACGAATGCTTTGCAGCTTATAAATTCTGAAGTGCACTATGTGAAATATGGCACCCATTCTCCTGGAATTTTGTTTGGAATACTCAGTTTTTTACATGGAAAGCTTGAAACATCACATGCAATTGGTTTTGGTATTAAAATTTACTTCACAATAGCTTTTTTTCTTTCAAAGCATTAGATTATTTTGTAGAAATAATTGAAGGTATCTTAGCGAAGTTACAGTAGGGCCTTGCTGCTTTACTTGAAGTGTACTACTGGTGAGTGATAATGGAGGGAAGAGCACTGGGGGTAAAACTGTGAAAGCCAGTGACTTGTGCTGGTTTCAGGCAGGAAAGAATTCCTTTTCTCCACAGTGCAGACAGCTGGCCCAGGGTGGGTGAACATGTTTCATTCCATGGTATGTAAGGCTCAGGGCACATACACAGTTTTGAGGTGGGAAGTGGCCTAAGGGGGTGTCCTTAAGACTTGGGCTAGCGTGATAGATGGGTTGTTATCTCCTTTGTCACCTCTTGGTGCAGTTGTTAGCAGTGGGGCAGATTTGTTTGTTTGTGGGTTGGGGGGATCAGCTGGCTTTTGTCCTGGTTCTGTTGTCACCCTGGGTCTCTGGCTCTGTGGGCTAGTGGGCTCAAAGTCTCGTTTATTGGGACCTGGCTGTGTGTCGGTCAGCAGGTGATGAGCTATTGTATCATACGTTCTATTTTCTATTATTTAATTATTAGTAGTAGTATTGTTAATATTGGTATCACTATAATTTTCATTTATAATCAATTATTAAGCAGTCCTTAATCTCAACATTATGAGCTTCCTTGTCTTTTCCTCCAACTCTACCCCTGCATGGGGAAGGGAGGACAGGTGAGCAAGCGACTCTGTGGTACTTAATTGCTAGATAACTTTAAACTTGGAAATGGTAGCCAGTCTCCAACTCTGGGTGATTCATCAGGTTGCTGAAGGTGAAACATAAGGCTGTGGTTCTGCTTTTGTTTTACTTGCACCTTTCAGACATAACTTTCAACAAGCAGCTGGTATTCTTCCAGTGTGGAAGGTATAGTTATGGTTGATAACTGGGTTGTTTTCATCCTTATTCAGGTGTCAGTAATAATTTGTTCATTGGCTGCTAATAGGAAATGTCCGGCTAGAGTATCAGGTTAATGAAGCTTTTATATGAATAGACATGATTACTGGGAGACAAATTTTAGAGGAGTTTATATGATATCCAGCCCAGAATTAGTTTCCATGGCCTCATATAGCTCTGAGACACTATGGTCCTATGATGCAGTGGGAGGGGAGGGGTGTTTAGATCCAGCAATGTATGCCAGTATGAAACTATAAGGGTAAAATACAGTCCCACTACCCGCTGAGAATAGTGAGAGAAAGACCATAAAAATAAGACTTCCTTTGTCCTATATTTATTCTCTGTAGAATTCTCTTAAAGTCTGTAATCTGCGATTCACAGGGAGCTTGTGAACAATCAAAAGATAGAGCTTTGTATAATTATGTGGAAAAAAAATATAGGAGGAAAAATCTGTCACTTTATTCAAATATTTCATGTCGGTTGAAAACTTCTGGAAATAAACCTCATACTAAAAACCAAACACATTTGAAATGGCTTTTCCCTTCCCTATGTCAAAATACCTTGGAGTGGATTTAGCTTTTAGTTTATAAATGATTGTGAAACCTCATTAGGTTTTTCCTTCTTCTCTTGGCTTTCTCATAATTTCTAAGAGGCATCTTAGGTAAACATTTTTTTCTGTGTAAAGCCAATTTCTGTTATTTATTTTCCTCAGCCAAAGTAGTGAGGATGTTTTTTCTACTTGTGTTGACCACTGTGATAGCTCTGTTACGGAAGAGCACTTATAGGCCCACAGTGTTAGGCATTTTTGGTTTTTTTGGAGTGGGGAGTATTGCTTTGTCTTTCTAAATAAAGACAAAATTGTGACTGGGTAATTCTTCTTCTCACCAGTGTTCCAATAGTGAAGGCAATTCTTACTCTTACAGAGAAAATTTTCTTTACAGTTGCAGAAAACAACAGACCAAAAATACCCTGAAAATTCAGAAAATTTGATATTTTCTGTTTCTTCTTTCAGGTAACAGAACAGAGAAGTGAAGAGCTGCTGGCTTTTATATGAGCATTATGACAATTCCAACAGTAGGTTTTAAAGAGTAAGACTGTCCAATTACATTAGCTGGATACACCTTTCTCATGGCATGTGACACTGCATTTGTTCTTATGGAATGGGGTCTCCATTTTTTTTTATTTAAAAAAGGATATTATCACTATCTGAACACATCATTTAGTCTTAAATATAAGCACCTAATGAGGTTGGTGGAACAGTTGTGCTATTCAAGGCAGGATGGATGAAAGATAATGATGGTAGTTTTGAAAATGAAATATTTCTTATATTGAAAAACAGATATTACTCCATTTTTTAAATGTTATTGAAGCTATCAGGTCTTCACAATATTTTAAGTGCTCTTGTTCTTCCTGAGAAAACAAAATATTAGAAAATATAGGGAAATGGATAAAGGTGCCAGAAAATAATGTGCCTATATTAATCAGAGATTGCAATACATAAATCCATAAAGAAGAAAAAAATGGAACTTGGATTTGTGAAAATGCTGACTTGTGTAAGCTACTCACACCAGAAAATAACTGAAGAATTTAATGAGATTTTTATTAAACCAAACTGTTGTAATACGTCTCCATGTTTGTAAGCACTCTGAAATGTCTCTGAACTGGGAAAGAGAGAAATTTTACTCATTGTGTAGAAAGAACAAAAAAAAAAATTAAAATGAATATTTTCAAATATACTGTTTGAAAAGAGCACATAGCATTTTATTTCTATATGAAGTAATATTTTTTTAAATCTGTTCTCATCAATTTTTTCCAAAATAAAGCCTGCCCCTATGCAGATTCATACTCTTTTGACAGAAGAGGGCAGTATTTCTTTAAAATTGTGCATGAAAAAGATACGTATTATTTTAAAGATCAGTCTCTAGAGAGTATTTTGAGCCAATGAATTTAAATGTAATAAATGCCTCTGAATATGGTACTTAGTAAAAATAACAGACAATGAAAAAATAGACATTATGGCTACTTAATTGTTGTCAGCACTGAATTGTACTGACCCAAGGAAAAACACGTAACCTTTAACATACTTCACCGACGACTGATTTTTGTGTAATGTTCAAAGATTAAATCTATGAAATGGTATCTTGGATTGAAAATGGTAAAATTGTAAAAATCAAGCCTAATACTACTGCTTCATGGAATGTAGTAAGCACATTAGTATCAATCAAATATCTTTGCAAGAATTCAATATATGAATCAGCACCGATAGTCTCACAGTTCAGGAATTGTCCATGCTGCTGTAGCATCACCCTTTAGAGAGCAAGCAAACTAAAAAAACGCAATCACAGTTTATGAAGGGAATAAGGAAATTAAGCACATCTTTTACTTGAAGTCAGCAAGGACTTAGTCAGACACTTTAAAGTTAAGTACTTCTTTTACTGGCCTTTTAAGATAGGAATGTTTGCTAAGTCTGGGCCTATATGTTTGACATATGTCTATATCCTGTGTGGTTTCCTCTATTTCTGCCTGAAATAATATGACAGGGACAGGTTTCTCTCTTTCATTCTCCTTCTACCAAAACCTTGTCCTAAAGTTACTCCTTCCTTACATTAATACTTTCTCCCTATTTTCTGAACATATCATTTCAGCAGGGGATGGATGAACCTAACAGCTCTTCTTTAGAGAGCATTGAGTTACTCCATATCCTGGATGAGGTTTGTTCATACACATATAGGGTAGTAAGTTTCTCCAGTGTACAATGCAAGTGACTGTGTAAGCAAGTATTGGAATTTGGCCTACTCAGGGCCAATGGTGCAAGCCATGTGTTCTTTTATTTCAACACAGACTCATCATATTGCTGCCAGCCTCATTAGCATCTTGTCCAAGTAAATCTTAATTATAGAAGAGTCCTAGGAAGAAAATGGCTGTGCAGAGAAAAAAGAGCAAGTTCAATTAAATAACTTATATGCGAAAAACAAAGGAAAGTAATTGAGGAAGGGAAAGAGGTATTTATAAAGTATTTCTTTTTCTGTCCTTTCATTTTATGTCTGTTTCTTTTCCTTCTCTGCCTGTTTCCCAGAAAAATGTGATGAAATTCAATGCTTTGGGAAAGTGTCTCCTCAATCTGGACATAGGTTCATAGGAAAGTATTAGCACAGAAATTGGTGGCACAAGAATCTGTCAGTCTGCTCCAACTGCAGGAAAAAATCGTTGTCTTCAGCTTTTCCTTCCTCTGCTACTCGCAGAAATACCAAGTGTAAGGTGTGGCTCACTGGAACAAGGAGGCAGTCTATCAAGCCTGTTCTTGTGAGTTACCAGAAAAGTCCTCACGTTTAGGTAGGACATTAATTTTATGTAGCAATAATGTGAATGCATTGGGAAGCAATGGGCTGAAGTGAGAAACTCCGCATTTTACCGGCAAATGCCTGCACAAGCCTTTTATAAAGCTTGGCATGGTTGTGAGGGCTGTGGCAGCAGCCTGCCAAAGGCAGTGGAGAGATTGGCCTCTGTGTTCTTTAAATGGTCCAATATCATCTGTTGCAACTGCTGCTACATTTTAAATGTTCATAGGTGTGAAATGACTCTTCATAGTAGGACTGCACTGCACAACCCTTTTTCTTTAAGCTTATGTATCCTAAACCAAAATTTCTGATATAGATTGCCCCGTTTTTTGACTGATACTTATCCTATGCATGTCAAAACTCTAAGCTGCTGTAGTACTCATTTTTGAAGTCAGAAAAGGAATAATGTGATCCGATAAAGTGAAACATTTAAAAATATAATTAAACATCTTTGGAATAAAATTCTAAAGCATGGGCATTTGATGTATTTTTACGATTGGGATACACGAGATCAAGTACAAGATGAGAAATGTTATCCTGTAGGTGATCAATTCTGAATACTTTCGGAAATAAAAATAAAGGGTTCTTTTTTCTTAGTCATAAAGCCTGTGTTTATAGTAATACCCTTCCTTGATTGTATTTACTTTATGGTTGTTGTTTTTTTGTAGTTTCTGTTCATATTACTTGATTACATTGCATTCATACACTGTACAACTGAAATGGGAAAGTACTGTTTTAGCAATATCTTCTGCATCTGTTATTTTGAAATGAAGCTACAAAATTATTACTGACTTTTCTTTTTCTCCATAAAATCCTTAAGAAAAATTCTTGGCTTTTTAGGACTGATATCCAAGCTGATCTTAACTTTGCTTCTGTATTGGAACCTAACTTGGAGAATTTTCATATTTTTATCTTTGCAAATAAAAATGAAAAATAATCTGTCCACAGTGGCAAAAAGAGTGAAGTGAGCCTAAGATTTTGAAGAAGGCTGAATATCAAGGCATTAAACCCATGTTATTAACTATTTAACATATTCTGCATTTGCTCTTGCTAAGATAAATTCAGAATTTAAACACTGTTTGAATGCCAAAGTGTTAAGGATGCATCTGTGAGTTCAGTAACAGTAGTATGAAGAAAGAGCAGAATTCTACATTTTCATTCATTTGTACACACAACATGATCATTAAATGAACATGGAAGAAACTGCTATGGAGGAACTGGAAGTAAAGGCAGGTAAAAATACATTATTGATACATATAGGGAACTAGTTAAATCCTGTTGTTAATGGACAGCAACTGTAAAAATATTTTGCTTTCATGTTCTGTTGTGACATTGTACAGTTGATGTATGCCCACCTGATGATCATAATCCTGAAAACCTTAAGTGTTGAAAACCATGATAAGAGGAAAACAAAAATACATTTCCTAATATTTCTGCTGGAGGCAAAACCAGAGCTAAATGTAATGTTATCCACATGATTTCATTACTAAAAAATCACACTTCTCATGTAAAAATCACAAAGAAATTTGAAAGTGTTTAATGAAGTAACCAGCAGATACGCCTTGGAAAGAAGAAAATACAGCTTACTCACAGGCAATAAAGCTAAATTGTTAACCAAAGCACCACACAAATGTTAACACTTCTTTGCTGTGGGTGAAATATTAAATATTTTCCCAGCACTCAAATATTTTCATTTTCATAAATTTTTACAGATTACATGTTATGTTTATATAACATAGTATTGAATTGTGCTATTCATAAGTATCTGAGAAAGAGCTTGAACTGGCTGTAATATTAATGGCAAATTAAAAGTACATCACCTCAATATAAGATGCTGAAGATGGGTATTTTTATGAGACATAGGTTGCTTTCAGTTTGCCATTTTTTGCTGCCCTTTGTGAAGGCAGTTTCTGGCAGGATGTTATGTCCATCAAAACATAATTAGCCTGATTTAGAATAAGATCTTGGGGGATTTGTGTGTCATAATTTCAAGAGAAAGAGAGATCATAGCATTCCAGGGATGAGCTGGTAGGGTGGCTTATTTTTTAACAAAGACAAATGTATTATGGATTAATGTATTGGTCTGTTTTTCTTGAAACATATTTGAAATACCATATTTTTATTTTCAAATGTTTAATTTCTTGCTAATTAAGGAATTAAAAATTAATTAAATTCTTTACACAGTAATTTTTTTTTTTACTATGGTATTTTGTCAAGATTTTTAAACAAGTTTGAAAGCTAGGATGCTGTGTGCTTTGAAATACTTTAACAATTTTATTTCTGTCTTCTACTTTTACTAGTTTTTAAGCAACTTAGTTCAAAAGAAATGATGTGCAAAAATTACTGTTTCTTTCCTGTCCTATACTTAAGTTGAAGATATTACATGGTCTTCAACCTCTTGCTGTAAATTAAACCAAAAAGTGTTGTAATGATAATAAACTGAATTACATTATTAAAAAATACGATGAAAGTTTAGACTTCTTCCTTTTTCTTTTGAATTTTATATTGAATTAATTCATTTTATTTTTTAATACAGATACATTTATAGCTGTATTCTTTTTGCTCTCCATGATTTAAAAGAAATAATTATTGCAGTGACAAGTAGAACTTGAAATAAATTATTTAATCTGGCCAGGATATTAATTTCTGAAATGTTAATACAATATCTCCTTGAATGACTAAAAATTTACTAATGTTCTTACAATTATGGAGTTGATTTTAATGTGAGGGATATTTTAAACAAGCTTTTCATTCTCTTGTCAAGATTTATATAGTGGGTTTTTTTTTCTCTACATATTTTCTGGTGATAGTCTCATCCAGATAATAAATGTGAAGCAGATATGTGCAATTTCAGTTGTAGCAGACAGAAGGAATTTAAAGAAATTTGGCTGATAGAGATCAGTGTGAATATGCCATTTGCCAAACAATTCTTTCCTCCTTGACCTCTGTCCAAGAGTAATCAGGATTTCACTGAACCTAAAAAAGGTTAGGTCTGGGACACAGTATCTGACACATATAAAATGAGAATGGTAGAAAAAAAAAAGAATTAAAGATGGTGTTTTTCACTCCTTTAAATTAGCATTTTTTTTGGTTCTTATTTTCCAAACCAAGTATTGCTTATCATTGTTACTGTTTATAATGAATTGTTATGTAAGTGAAGTTCACTGTGCAGCATAAGGAAGTCTGCAGGAAATGGTAATTCCAATGTATATACTTAAAACTAATTTGAAAAGTACACATAAAATTATAATGACTTTAGTTCATGTATCCATTTAACTGAATCAATTCAATGTTGAGGTGAGCTGCTGTGAGTTTCCAAATGAAATCTGGATCCACATGACTCCTTTCTGGTCTGTTATAAACTGGGTCTGTGCCTTATAAAAATTGTTGCAGTACTACTTCTCTTCCACTTCTAAAAACGTGCATAAATTATGAAGGATTAATTAGTTAAAACTTTCAAACATACTTCAAGATGTCAACTTTTATACACACTGTGTTGAATATCAGGTAGCTGAACAAACCACAATGTAAACTGGAACTTATGACCAGTTTTGTTGGCTGTAGTTTCTATTATCTTTTGATTAATGAAAAATAAAATAAAAATATCTGTGACACTATAAATATTGCATGTTAAAATGTGAAGAAAATGAAACATCCATATTTTAATTGCAGCTCTTTATATCTGGATTTATTTATTCAGTGTTTCGGGTTAGTTGAAAATTAAACTGGAAAGTCAATAATACGCTATACATTTTTGTTCAAGGTAATCTTGATATTTTAACACTAACAAGCTATTTCTGAAGGAGTTCTGCAATTCTGTTTTGTTGTTGTCAATTATGACTTGATGCTGTCCAGTAAAGAGACTGTAAACCAGCTTTTGGACCCTTGTGCAATAAGGTGTGGTTACCATCTGTAAGGGTTTATTGCACTGTTTTGGGGTAGGAAAAAATGAATTGATTTTCATACATAAAATACTATAAAAATATTATAACATCTATGTTGATAATCTGAAGTATAATACTAGTGCTTGTATCCTTTTGCTTTAGGTGCTAGAATAAGTTTCTATTGATATTTTCTATCAGAACAAAAAATTTAAATCTACAAGTAAGTTACACTGGCACATTATTTTAGTCCACCTTTTGTTGCTGAGGAAAGGTTCACATCATTCCTTCTCCTTTTGACTCTGGGTATTAAACCCTGAGTTGTAAAATTGAGATAAGAACTATTTACTACTCATAGTAAATAATTAATAGAAAATAAAACATATGATACAATATCATACAATTTCTCACCATCCACTGACCAATGCACACCCAGATGCTGAGTAGTGAGAATCAGACCCAGAGAGCCTGAGAACCACAGCCTGAGAGCGACCTCGGCCCGAGAGCCGCAGCCCAAGGGCCAGAGCCAAGGAGTTAACAGCAGATTCCGAGCAAACCCTATCAGTGATAACACGGCCAGGAACTCTAAACAGCCCACCAGCTCCCACATGAATGAGCCAGCACAGGAGTTAGCTAAGCAGCTAACCCAGGAGGGTTAACAAGTGCCCGGGAGTAAGCGAGCAAGGGAGTAAGGGAGAGAGAGAAGGGAAGAGCAATGGCTACCGGACCCCCTTCCCTGCCCAAGAGACCGGAACATGACGTACTATGGAATGAAATACTTTCTTGGTCCGTCTGGGTCAGCTACAATATCGGAAGCGGACAAAAGACCTTGAATCGAGTACAGGCCATCCCCAGCACCAGCTGAGACCTTATCAATGTTTTTCTTAGCAACTTCTTAGTAACTGCAGTAAAGGGAATTAACCCTTTCCTGACTGGACCCAGCACAGTCATGCTGCCATGAACCTGTTGCTTCAAGTAAAATCTCCACTGGGACATTGTTAAAGAAAAATGTAGCTATCTTTTACCCACAATATTTTGTTTCTATTCATGCTGTCTTTATCTGGAATGTCTTTCTCACGCTGTGGAGGTTTTGTTTGGTTTTATTTATTTATCTGTACCAAACCGATAACACTTGTGTCTTTGCTGCCCACTGGTGGGAAAACAATGTTCTATTCTTTCAAAGATGCTTAAAATGTTTCTCTTTTCTTGTATGCTAATATTTTTTTACATTTAGTTCATTTTTACACAAGTTTTCATTTGGTGTCTGTATATTAGAGAGTTTTTATATTTCAAGGAAAAAAGACTAAATTGTCCTCCAAGACACCTTAGGATAACATCATAAGCACCTTAGAGATTAATTTAAAGCTGGCCCTTGTTTGGTGAAATTTTGTATCATTTTTTAAACTGTTTTTAAATTTTTCATTGTTGTAATTTCTAAGATCTTCCATTTTGCAAATCCTGTTTATAACAAAGTCATAGAATAACTCGGTCTCCTCAAGAGCAACTGTTGAGTGATCAGTAATTAAATCCATAGTACTCCCCGATTCACAACAGGCATTTCTAACATCTTACTGATATGTAAATGTACTTTATTATTTCAAAAGCTGAACAGTTTTGCTTTGAAAGCAGGGAAATACCAGCTTGACAAAACCATTTTAAGTGAAATGTCAGTGTTTTAACTCCTTCATTCAAACCATCTTTTCATCTTATTTTGAAGATTTTCCTGTCCTCTGTTCCCCACCAGAATTTCAGAACATACTGCTGCTTAATCATTTCACTTTTTTTTTTTTTTTCAAAATAAAGTAAAATAAAGTGAAATAAAATAGAGGTGTTTTTAAAGTACTCCTAACTTTACTTAGAACCCTTCAGATCTGTTTGAAGCACACTCAGCATGTCTATAGGTAACTTTCCTTGTTTGGCAGTCTGTCAAATGCTGATTGCTATGTTTCTTGTAAGAGGAATAGTGGTTTTCAAATTATTATAAAATGCTGAATTGATACTTGCAGAAAATCTACATAATGATTTTTGTTTGTTAAAATGCTGAATAAATATGTTGTTCTTGAAAAGCAGGGGCTTTGTAATAAAAATCCTCTTTAAGTTTTCTCTAACGCACTTTAGTGGTTTTTGCAAAGGACCTTCTGGTCTTCCCTTTTCATTAAGCATAAAACAAGTTTATGTTTTGCAAATGTTTTAATGTCATGATTTCCATTAAGCAAAATTCAATTGAAACAATATTTATGAACATAAGCTTATAAAACACATTATAAGAGAGAAAATATTGTATGAAAATATCCACAGAGTATCAAAATGCATAAAATATCTCCATCAAAAATAATATATACTACCTCTTAGTACCTGGGATTCTGTTTACTAAGTCCCACAATTGTAACTTTCTTGTTCAGCAACAGTAAAATACCTTTAATGGTATATTGTAGTGATTGTCTTTCTCTTCTTTATGTATCTTCTAGTGACAATAATATTATTTATTTTTCTGAAAAAGAAAAGAAAAAAACAAAACAGTATTCCATTGGAAATATTGTGGAATAACAAAAGGAGAATGCATTGTGCATAGGTTTTATCCAAGGTATTGAAGCTGATGGAAACTATTCATTTTAGTATCTTCTGGTTTAAGTATATATTTTATGCAGGGTAAAATGCACAAACAAGATTAGACTTTGACAATCAGTGAAAGGACTGAATTTGAGTGGAAAGATATGCTTTTGGTGAAGCTGTGTGTTGTTTTGTTTTGTGTTTTCTTTTTTTCCCCATGAATTCTCTGTGTCCTGTTCTGGCATTTAGAACTTGCATCAACTAATTCTCTTTAAGTAGGAAACCTATTAGATTAATTGGAGGGAGACCAGATTATTTTTCATTTGTAGGTCTCTCTTTCTCTCTCTCCTTTTTATTTTTTAAGTCTTAAAGCTCTATATTCTGGAAACGTAGGTACCCTGCATGCTTCTGGGCCAAAATCAATGTCCATCAGTTTTCCACTGATTACCGCTAAGAACTGGGTCTTGGCCATAGCTGTAAATGGCATTACTGTCTCTGCTACTAATTCAGAGCAGCAGGGTCATCTAGCTGAACTATTGAGGTTCCTTTGGTTTTTTTGTATCCATGGCATAGTGCATTCTATCTTGCTATCCCAAATAAATTTAAAATTCACAAAACATATCCCTCAATATTATGAATTGAAAAAATTTAAGATACTTCCTTTCAGTTCCTGCGTGTGGTATGTGAATGCACAATTATCTTCAAATGAGAAAGAATAAAAATTATACATACAGTGTGTAATGTTTAGTTCAAAGTTAGCTAATTCTAGCAATCTAAGTGTCATTGGTTATACTTTCAGATATTTATTATTCTGAATACATATAAATATAGTGATTATTTGTACAGAAGCCAATTTATTCTCTGAAATCACGTTCTCATATTTCCTTCTGACAAAAAACTAGGATATTATTTCTTCATAATTCTAGTGGTCATTACTAACCTTTCAATGGAGGGAAATCAATAGTTTAATAGTAAGTGTGAAGATTACTATTAATTTTTTGCAGGAAAGCAGACAAGGAATTACTAATTCTTAGTGGAATTTTCTGATTCATTGAAACTCTTTATGGGGAAAAGTCATTTTCAGTTAATTTCTATCTCAAATGTGGTGAAAGAAGTTTCTAAATTATCATTATCCAAATGAAAAAGTTATTTTCTTTAAAAATAACTAAGAAAAGTATGCATTTATAAGATTGAGTTGGAAAAAATATCTTTAGTGTTCCACCTTAAAATATAATATCAGTATGATTTGTGTTTTGATTTTTTTCACTACTGCTTCTGAGGTTTTTTTTGTTTGTTTATTTGTTTGTTTCACAGAAAGAGTAATTATTAAATAATAGTATTTGCCTGTGGACTATAGGAAAACAGTTAAATGTGATTTTCAGACTTAAATTTGACAAAGAGATTTCTCAATATATGAAGTATTTGTGCTTACTAGTACTGTGATGATTTGACATAATCTTTAGTGGATTTCTGCATAGGCACACACTTGCTGCCTATTGATATTATTATCCTTCAATGCATTTTGCACTGTTTAAGTAGAAGGTTAGTCTTGTACTTTTCTTCAGACTAGAACACTGACATTTGAAAAGAGAAGAAATACCTTTAAGCCTGAAATCACTCAAAAATTTAGATGAGTATTAATATCTTCCAAAATTCCTGGATTCTACAGAAAGTGTCTCTTTTACCTGTTTTCTTTCTTTTTTTTTTTTTTTTTTATAACGAGTAACATGATGGTGTAGAAATGTCATGACAAAAAAGGAACATTTTCTGCAACACACAAGTGATTAAATAGTGCTGTGTGTAAAACTTTACTGCTTAGTCTGTAAGTTCACATGACATGCTTGAGAAGAGGATGCTTAAATGAGGAAATATAGAACCAGATGAGGAAGGTCATTAAGTGCTTGCTTTTAAAGAATTAAATGCATAACTGCTGAGGAATTTGTAATGTATCATCCTGTTTCTATGGAGCGACTTCATTTAGTTGAGAATTTGTAAAAACTAAGAAATTGTGTAAAATATTCTTTTCAGTGGGATGGACTGACGGTAGTATTTTAACAGGAAATTTCCTAAGTGTTTTCTTTAAACAAAAGTTAACATGAAAAAAAACCCCTTGCTGTTCTATCAGATATGACTATAAAGTAAGACATCATTTTGATACTTTCTATTATGAATAGATATTTAAATACAGGGATGTGCTGGGTTCAGTCAGGAAAGGGTTAACTCCCTTTACTGTGGTTGCTAGGAAGCTGTGTTCCTGGGCACTGAGAGGAGCATTGATTAAGGTCTCAGCTGGTGCTGGGGAGGGCCTGTACTGGATTCAAGGTCTTACTCCACTTCTGATAAGGCAGCTGCATTCCCAGCTCTCGCTGTCTCGCGAGCAGCGTAGGGGACACAGTCCAGATAGCTGACCCAAACTGGCCAAGGAAGTATTTCATTCCATAGTAAGTCATGTTCCAGGTCTTGGGCAGGGAGAAGGTCCGGTAGCTACTACTCTTTCCTTTTACTCTCCCCTTTACTCCCTTGCTAGCCTCTCTAGGCAACTTGCTAACCCTCCTGCGTTAACTGCTTTGCTAACTCCTGTGCTGGCTCATTCATGTGGGAGCTGGTGGGTTGTTTAGAGTTTCTGGCCGTGTTATTGCTGATAGGGTTCGCTCGGAATCTGCTGTTAACTCCTGGGCTCTGGCTCTCGGGCTGCGGCTCTCAGACCCCGGTCGCTCTTGGGCCACAATTGCTCTTGGACTGTGGTTCTTGGGCTTTCTGGGTCTGATTCTCACTACTCAGCATCTGGGTGTGCATTGGTCAGTGGATAGTGAGAAATTGTATCATAACATATGTTTTATTTTCTATTATTTTAAATATTTATTATTAGTAGTAAATAGTTCTTATCTCAATTTTACAAGCTTCCTCATTTCTTTTTCCTCCGACTCTTCCCCTCTGCTGGAGTAGGGGAGGGGGAATTTGTGAGAGTGACTTCATGGTATTTTGCTAGCTGGAGTAAACCATGACAAGGGATCACTGTTAATTCTGAATGTTTAAATGAGTTAGAAGACATGCTCTAGCCCCTCAAGTTACTTAAAGAATAGAAGCAAGAAATCATGGGTAAGCATACCTGCCCAACTCTATATTATCTTTAACTACATCAGTCCCATATGCCATAAATTTTGTATTTCACCTCTCAATAGTTACCCAAATGAACCTAAGTGAAACCTGTGAATCTTTTTGAGTAAATAATACATGCTCTACATGTTTGAGAAAAAGATGGATGAATGTGCTGGTTTTGCCTGGGATTGAGTTAATTTTCTTCACAGTAGCTAGTCTAGGGCTATGTTTTGAATTTCTGCTGAATACAGTGTTGATAATACACAGATGATTTCATTGTTGCTGAGCAGTGGTTGCGGAGACTCAAGGACTTTTCTGCCCAGTGTGTAGGCACAAGAAGCTGGGAGGGGACACAGCCAGGACAGCAGACTCCAACTGACCAAAGGGATATTCCATACCATATGATGTCATGCTCAACATATAAAGCTTGGAGAAGAAGAAGAAAGAGAGGGGACACACATTTGGAGTTATGGCATTCATCTTTCCAAGTAATCATTATGTGTGATGGAGCCCTGCTTTCCTGGAGATGGCTGGACACCTGTCTGCTGATGGGAAGTGGTGAATGAACTCCTTGTTTTGCTTTGCTTGTGTGCACACCTTTTGCTTTACCTATTGAACCGTCTTTCTCTCAGCCCGTGATTTTTCTCACTTTAAGTTTTGTGATTCTCTCTCCCATTCCACGACAGGGAAGTGAGCAAGCAGCTGAGTGGTTCTTAGTTGCTGGCTGGGGTGAAACTACAACAAATAAATTGTACACTTCTTTTCTATTCAAAGTATACAAAGGAATAAATTTATTTCAAAATTTTTAGAACCACCCATTATGTTTGCTCTCTTCCAATATGCATTCTCTATATTGTTCTAGCTGCTATAAAATCCAGCTTTTTCGTTATCTGTTCACCTCTATCTGGAATGTGTCTCTATAACCATGACTCTGCCTTCTCCCAGTAATTACACTGTAATTTTCCACTCTTTTTCTGTAAGTCTTTGTAGGAGGCTTGTTGGAAGAACAGCAAGCAGGTGACTGATACATAACACATTAGAATCACAGCTGAAAGCGAAGAGTGGAATTGGACAAGCCTAATAAAATCATTAATAAGGTTATAGATTCAGTTCCCTGCTAGGAAATAGACAGTAAATAAAAAGTCAGATTGAAAACCTGAAAAACCAACTTCATTTTTTAACGATTCCTAGAAGAGAATTTGATTCAATAACGTAACAACTTAATGGGCCATGACTCAGCAGCTGTAGGATGATGCCATTAGGTTTGTCCTACTGGCTGGATGTGGCTTGCTGAGGGCTCAGGATCTGGCCCTAGGGACTCCAGCAAATGCAGAGTCTGCCTGTTTTTCCCAGTCTTTATGCTCTCTTTGCTATTCACATTTGCCTAGACTCTCTCTACCAGCTACTTCTCTCAATCCAGTAGCTCCTTATCAAACCCTATGCTTGTTTGTCTTTCTTTATTTCATAATCTGTTTCTGCTCTTGATAACCTCAGCTCAGTCACTTTTGCTTGTTCTCTTCCATACTTCAGTGTAACTCCCCTCCCCTGCCTGCCCTTGCCCCACACTTTTTGCCAAGTTGTAATCCACTCTACATAGTCCAATCTCTTATTTCCATATCTAATAGCTCTACCATCCCCTTCATTCAACTGTGGCTCCTTATGCTGTCCTACCGTCTCCTGCTTTCCAGATTTTCATCTTAGCCTTCAGATGTCTGTGACATTAGCTTTTTGGTTCTGTATTTGAGTTGCTTCTTGTATGTGTATCTGAGACATACCTGGTGGTTCATTTCTAATGCTTGACTTAAAACAGCTGTGGTGGGCTGACCCTGGCTGGAGGCCAGGTGTCCACCAAAGCAGCTGTATCACTGCCCTCCTCAGCTGGGCAGGGGAGAGAAAAATATAACAAAAGGCTCTTGGGTTGAGATGAGGACAAGGATCATTCACCAATTATCATCACAGGCAATACAGATTTGACTTGTGGAAAATGCATTTAACTTTTTACTAAACAAATTAAGGTAGTATAATGAGAAACAGTACACTTCCCCTCACCTCCAGCTCACTTCTTCCTGGGCTCAACTTTGCTCCTGGTTTTCTTAGTTTCCTCCTCCTCCTCAAGCAGTGCTGTGGGATGGGGATTGGGGGTTGTGGTCAGTCCATCACATGTTGTTTCTGCTGCTTCTTCCTCCTCAGGGAGGGAAGAACTCCTCATACTCTCCCTCTGCTCCAGTGTGGGGCCTTTCCACAGGGTGCAGTCTTTTAGGAATGGATGGCTTCTGCTTGGGTTCCCCACAAGCCACACTTCCTGCTAGAAAACCTGCTCCAGCATGGACTCCTCTATCCTTGGGTCCACAGGTACTACCAGGAGCTTGCTCCAGTGTAGGCTTTCCACGGGGTCACATCCTCCTTTGGGCATCCACCTGCTCTGGCATGGGGTCCTCCATGAGCTGCATGTGGGTTTCTGCTCCACCGTGACCCTCCATGGCTGCAGGGGCACACTGGCTGGCATTGGCTCTATCAGATATAGGAGAAGCTTCCAGCTATAATAGATTTTAAAATTATTATTTCTTTTGGAAATAGTAAACATTCACAGTAAAAGAATTTCAAACCCAGTAGAAAGTTTATCATATAAAAACATTAATAGTTTAAGTTTGGCACCATTACTAGCAACCGAAAACAGGGTATTCTAATAAAAGTTGGTGGGAAATTTTATTAAAATTCATGGATAATTCTCTGTTTATATCATGTGCTGTTTAGTCTCTTGGCTTTAGTGTGATTATAAGACAGTAACAGGGACTAAAACAGAGATGAGTTTGGGGTTTATAGGTGCGGAGTTCTGACAGCAATGGCCAATCAGAACATAAAAAATGGCATAATCAGTGTTTATAATAATTGTATAATGCTTATATAAATTCATGCATTCTGGTGATAATAGCCTTCAGCTAGAGTACATGGATTTGCATTCTGAATAGTTACAGAGAAATTGGCTTATTGGCTGGGACAATTCTATACCCATATAATGAAGAATAATGCATTTTCTTGTAGCCAGCTCAAAATTAATTTATAACACAGAAGAATTTTAAAAATATGAGTATCTAAAAATAGTACACTTGGCCTACAGCCAGCATTCCTACTAATATGTTTTGACTGAGTTCAAGTCCTTTTATTGAAGATTAGCTTCTGTCAAAATGAAGACACTAGAAATACAGCTGATCCTGCTTATAATGAACTTTGTTGAAGTGAAACATTACGGGAGACAGGAGACTGGAAAGTCATGGAATAATTTGTGGATTGAAATATAAAATAGCATGAATGTTTAAGTTTTCTGTACATAGTAGTGAAGATTTTTTTTTTCAGTTGTGTTCTCCTGGTGTTAGTGCTCCTCTTTGGTGTTCAGCTTCATATCTCTATTTTAGCTTACTTGTACAGAAAACTATGTTTCCAAACATACTGGGTTAGCTGATGGACCTTGTGAAGGAAGTGCAGATCTGAAAGTTTTGTAATGTGTTCCTTTTCATTTACAACCTTGTACACCATTTCAGGTACAGTTATCTGTTTTCAGAAAAGAAAAAAATACATTAATACTTTAAAAATACCTCCATATCTTAAGAGATGGAATGTTTTTATTCCAATATTAGTAACTATTTTTGTATACATGAAACACAAAAACAAGATGTTGATGAGATTCAGGTTTCCTTCAGCTTCTAGAGCAGTTGTTCTTTGGTCATCCCTTTCTTACATGTCAGCATAAACAGAGGAGAACACGTTTCTCTGCACTTGTATAGTGCACAGCTCTGTTAAAGGATGTTTAATATGCCTTAAGGAAGTTTTTGAATGCAGTGAAACAGACCTTTTGGCATCATCAAGCTGCATTGAGATAGATTTTGTTGCCACAGGAATGCTGCCACTGAGCAGACAGTCCTCTGTTCCCAGTGTGGCTTAAATCTGTAAAGATGTGCACCTGAGATTTAGCTGTGGGAGGCTATTAGGAGCATGGAGGAACTGGACAGTGACACTACCCCAGTAAGGATTTGATGAGTAGAGAGTTCAGAAGGAAGAATCATATATCTGACTTTTCCTGAAGTGCAGAGGTTTTCAAGCAGACCTAAATGGGAGAGTAGTAGTTTCACCCGAACGCCATGTTGCAACCTGCTGTTCAAAATCACTTTGACTTGGGCAAAGAACAATGACACTGTTTATTCTTGCATTCTTTATTTTATTTTCTTATCTATTTTTAAAAAAATATCTGTTCCTGGTCATTTGCACATTTTCTTTCCCAGAAGAGAGATTAATTTTTCTTCTTACTGACTACTTCTTATATTCTTACAGAATTAAGAAACTTATAACTGCATCAGTGGGAATTTCAATGTTCTCCAGAGTGCCCTGTATAACACAATCATTTCAATATTTTTCTATCTATTCATTTACTAACTTTCAGTGCGTCTTATAAACTATGAGGTGCTCCCAAAGCCAGGAAAAAAAGACACAAAATATTTAAGAAAGTCTGTAATTTAGGTTTAGTGATCATGTAATATGGAACCCACTCAGTTCCTGAATGAATGGTCTTCCCAGAACGTTTCCAAGAAATGCTGAAAGTAAGGACATTAAAACTTGTCACTTACGAAAAAGGCTTTGAAATCACAGCTGGGTAAGATAACCCTATAGTAACTGAAATTGTTCAAATAATGAGACAGAAAATAGGAATCTAGATAAAATGGTTGCCTTATGAGTTTATTTTCTTATGTTTTCACCCTCTTTCATATTTCTATGTACTCAAATTCCAGTGAGAAATAACATTTGAAAATTGAAAAGTAATAGTAAGTAATAGATTGTTTTTTAAATAAGCTTAAATTATTATGCCATGTTAAAATAAACTCTGGAAATGACAATTGTTTTATCAAGTTTTTATCCAACATTGTAATAATTTCTGAATGCATTTACTTCAGACATATACTGCATAATCCTACTTTAGCCAACATCAACTATGGTATATCCTAATGCATACCAGTGGTTTTACTTTACTCGTAATTCACATATGACCCCTCTTAATATCTGCATCAGCATATACAGTACACATTATTGGAGTGTTCTCCTCATATATCTAGTAAGTATTGTATTTTAAAAATAACAGGAGAATAGTGTTTACGTAGAAACTGAATTATTTTACTCCTAACTGGTATGGAGTACAGGTTCTTAAAAAATAAAATTTAATTGTTCTGTAAGTAACTTATTCTTTGTTTCAAATGATGGTGTATGATTAAATTTCAACTTAAAGCAATTTCAATTAGACTAAGGAAAACTAATTATGATAATTTCCAACTACATCAGGAATATCAGTTCAGTAATTTTTCTGCTATGTATTTACTATCTGCCTCTCTATGGCAGCAGAATGTTGTGGTAAGGTGTCACGTTACAGACATAAACGATATTGTGGTAGTGATAATTATGAGAGAATTATACAAAGTAGTTAACTGAATGATCACACATAATATTACTGATCTTTAGAGGTTCATGGTACATTTTGCAAATGTCTGTTGACGTATAAACATATTCTATTAATATTCTATTCTATGCTATTCTATATTGTTATAAGACATTATACACAAGTATAATGTCTTGCCAATGATATAGTAAATATACCAACATATACCCCCTATTGTTGTATAGACTCAACTTTAAGTAATCGTAATCATGATATTTGTAACATGAAATGGACCATAAGAAAACAAAATAACATTCATGATCCTTGCAAGACAAAACTGAAGTGGAAAAGTTACTATTATATGACCACAACAGATTATCTTCTACTTTCAATTGTTCAGTTGTCTGGATATAACAAGCCTGAAGCATTTTAATAGCTTTGATTCCCTGGGTACACTAATTTATCTTTTTCACTGAAAATTTCTAACAATATTTTTTCTAATGCAAAGAGGAATATTATTTTACATTATAAATTATTAGTAATTAAACATCAGGTAATTTAATTTTAGTTGATTTAATTCTAAAGAATAGAACATGAAATATTTTAAGGGATTGAAAAATTTTAAACATATTCAAGAATGAGAAATTCATTCCCCAGTAGTCAAAACCCTGGCTTATTAAAACACTCAAATGAGATAAGAAAACTCCAAGAAACCTGAATGTGAGTATGCACCTCTCACTTTTCTGGTATTACTGAGTAGTGCTTTAATATCTATCTGTCTTCCTTACATTTTAAATTCTTCAAAAATCTTATTACAAATATGTAAGAAATAACCAATTTCCATTAAAACTTTTGTTTGAATGAAATGAAAGTGCTGATCAAATATTATGGAGCTGTGCATGTCAAATAATTTTACTGATGTTGGAAATATATTGAATGTCAGGATATATACAAGGGAACATTTGCTCTATTTTCTTGTTAACATAGCACAAAATATTTAAACATTTATTTTGGCTGTTGATGAATTTATTCATTCTCAGCAGGCAGGATGATTAAGTTATAGGACCCTGATTTATCCACTGAGTTTCTAAAAAAATAGAGAAAGCATACAGGAGTTTTATGAAAGTATTCTCTATTTGAGTGTTTTTGTTGTTTATTAGTCTGCGGTTATTTCTCTGGGAAACTTCATGTCATCTTCCTTGATGTTTTGCCTTTACCAGTAGCAAATAGAATAAGTAAGTCTAATTTTTTAAAGAATTTTTACATTACTAGTAGATCATCACATAAATAGTTGATGGACTCCTAGGAATTTAATGTCAGATTAATTTAAGGAGAAAAAAATATTTGTGGAAAATGTCACTTATTTAAATGGCTTAACTAAAGGTTTTCAGGAAAGTGACATTTATTTTCCACTTTCTTTGACATTTTCATTTTAAGGGAGAATTACGTCACTTTTTGTGAGAGGCCAGTGGGCAAGTAATACACCACACTAGAGAGAATCAAATTCAGAAATGAGTAGCTTAATGGTTAAGAGCAATCCCAATCTGTCAAAAGCCTATAGCTTATGAGATTAAATAGACTGTTGTCTCTCACTTAAAAGACCATAAAATACATATATAGGTGTTTTTACCTAATGGCTATAGAACGAAGAGTTCCCATATTAGACTTATTTCCATTTCAGTCACTGAAACATGATGCATGACTTCACTTGGATTAGAAGTCTAATGGGAGAAAGTCGGTTCAGCCTTTGCTTTTATGGGAGTTGCTCAAGTAGGGCCCTTTTATGTTTTACTGTAGAAATTATTTTCTGGATATCTTAGTGCAGTTCACATATAGAAATGGGATTAATGTGCTCTTATATGTTCACATATATAAAAAAATTACACACATATAAACAGTAGGGTTACACACAGGCAGATAACAATAATATAAGTACAAAGAAGAGGAGATTTTATTTGCTAAAACCGTCACAAAAAGATATCTACTAAGCTCCTAAAGCTAGTCACAATATGGGAAGACTTGCCACTGACCAAAACTGGGCAACTGTGACACTGATGGCACCTCTGCAACAAGATATTTAAGAAAGGGTAAAAAAAAGAATCTGTGCAGCAGCTGTGAGAGAGTGAGAATATGTGAGGGGAACAACTCTGCAGACACCAAGGTCAGTGGAGAAGGAGGTGGAGGAGGTGTTCCAGGCACTGGGGCAAAGATTCCCCTGCAGCCTGTGATGAAGATGATGGTGAGGAAGGCTGTGTCCCTGCAGCCGTGGAGGTCCACAGCAGAGCAGAGACCTGCCTGCAGCCCTGGGAGGAGCCCACAACAGAGGAGTTGGATGCCCAAAGGAGGCTGTGACCCCATGCTGGAGCAGGCTCCTGGCAGGACCTGTGGACCTATGAAAGAGGAGCCCATGCTGCAGCAGGTTTTCTGGCAGTAATTGTGGCCTGTAGGGAACCCAAGCAAGAGCAGTCCATTCCTGGAGGACTTATCCCATGGAAAAAGCCCATTCTGGAACAGTTCATGAAGCATTGTCTCCTAAGGAAGGATCCAACAGTGAAGCAGGGGAAGAGCATGGGGAGGAAGGAGTAACAGAGATGACGTTATAAACTGACTGCAACCCTCGTTCCCCATCCACCTGTGCTGTGCAATGGGAGGAGGTAGAACAGTTATGAATGCCATTGAATCTGGGAAGGAGGAAAGATTGGAGGAAGATGATTTTAGCTTTATTTTTATTTCTCACTATACTCCTCTGTTATTAATCGTCAATAAATTAAATTAATTTCCCCACATCAAGTCCATTTTACCCATGACGTTAATTGGTGAGTGATCTCTCCGTGTCCTTATCTTGACCTATGAGCTTTTTCATTGCATTTTGTCCCTCTGTTCTATTGAGGAGGGGGAGTGATAGAGCAGCTTGTTGGGCACCAAGATCAACCCACCACACCATGTTACACATCGTGTAGACCCTCATTTCACTTGTGCTATGCTGTATTAGCTTGCTTTTGTAGACAGACATTTTGTGTTTCCTGATATGTGAGTTTATAGTTATAATGGCAGCTGAGACACACATATAGTATTACATTACAGGAAGAGAAAGAGCTCCGCTTATCTTAGATACATGTGATGGGAAGACTTCCAACATTTCATCAACTAACTAGGCAGCCCACGATAATGTTCAAATCTCTGTTGTTCTTCTTCAGTTCCAAGCAATGACAAAGTGAAAGAAATTACATGTCCTTACCATGATAGTGTTTCTTTCTGTTAATTTGTGTCTAGCCATGTCTTATGAGTTTTAAATTGCAATGAAAATACATTGATTTTAGCATTATTTATTTCTCCTTGTATAATCTATAAACATAAATATAAAATTAATTACTCTGTAAATTAATCTGCCACGATGGCCTCAGCAATATTTCAGTCTCTTTAGCTGAGTGGAGTGGAATGGAAAGTTTCAGAAAAGGTATATGCTTGTGTCTCTGTTCTGTCTTATACAGTTATCTAAGTGAAGACTGAAGTTTTCCTAATTTCTTGTCAGAAGACGTGATTTTGTGAATATATTATGAATATATATAGGCAAAATTTTACCTTTTTATATGTTAAAGTTGTGATGTGCTATGTAATCTATCACAAATTACATACCTTCATTTATGCAGTTTGATTTGCTAGTGCTACATACATTGTGAATTAACTTTCTCCTACTAACACTATAAATATAACAGGATCATTTAGAAATATGATGAAAGGATTCTGGTTAGCCTAAATCAATGTTTTGTTTTGTTTGGGTTTGTTTTGGGTTTTGTTTGGTTGTTTTTTTTTTTTTTCTTTTTTTTTTCTTTTTTTTTTTTTTATTATTCCTACAATAGCATAAGACTGTCCATTGCTATCTTATGACAGGAAGCTCAATGGCTTGTACAGGAAAATTCCTCTCAGGTTATCTCTCATGGACATTTGGAACATTTGGATTTTCTGCTCTGAGAGGAAGCTATTCAAAACCCCATAACTGCAGGATATTCAGCATTTTGCAGCAGTCTCTCTTTTAAAATCTCTTTCTTCAAGGATTCTCATTGAAATTCAGATAAATGAATGATATTTCAGTAAACATTATGCAATGTGGGCATGACTAGTTTTAAACAGATTTTTTTTTGTAATAGATTTTGTGTAATAGGTTTGTCATATCTTGGCAAACTTAGGTTGCATCTCACTAAAAAAAAGTTAAATTTTTATCTTACTGTAAGAAGGTGAAAAGTTCCTGCTGTTATTATTAGGCAAAATCTTTAATAGATCACAGTCTAAGCCATGCTAGCCTAGAATGTGAATTTTTTCTTGTAGAACATGAACATTTCCAATCTTGACCAGCACTTCCTGTATATGTACATGTATTTACATTTAAATGCACGTTTCCATACGTATATATGAAACTGAAAACCTAAAGTCATAGTTCAGTCAGTTTGAACTAGATTACAAAAGGCAGTGTGTGCATTCAGTCTGAGCATTACTGTGTTGTTTCGATTAGTACTTTGAGAAAACTGTTGGAGAGAACATGCTGGAGAAGATAATTAAAAATGCTATTGATGAGAAAACAACTACACTGTAGTGATGCGAACCTACAAATAAGGATTATAACCACCAGACACGTGGCAAATCTTGTCACTGCTGCTGGTACTTTTTATTAATTTCTGTGTTGTTTAAGGCTTCTGCTTACTTGCTTGTTTTTTTTTCTTTTACCCATGTGTTTCCCAAATAACATGTAAAGCTAGCCTTTGCTATTTGTCATTGTCTTGGCAAAAGCAGCACTCACAAGGAAAAAATAATCCAGTTGTTGATTCTTAGTTGCTTCTGCCAGAACAGAAATCACACTGATTTCTTCAGAGAAAAGGAGCCCAAATCCTTTTCCTGGCAGCATACACTATTCTTTCCTATATTTGTCACTCTACACTAATAATTGGGAAGTCTTCTGTAAGATTTTTGCTTTTGAGGGCAAATTTTCCTGGAATGCCAGAAAACAAGTGAAGAAATGGGAGAAGACAGGGTGTCACGTACAGAAAAAGGAGAAGAAAAAGGAGAAAGAAGTTACATTTTGAAAAAAAATGTCATATTTCTAAGCTCTCTACTATGAAACTTTGTCACAAATTTGAGAGGTATTTTTCTTTTTTGAAATCCTTGAAAAGTTCAGGTAAAATCGAGTGAAGTGCTGTTCATAGTAATAAGACATTTAGGCAATATTTAGAGTCACAGAATGTGTTTGGGTTTTAAGCAAAGGCTGACCAGTGGTGGCTTATTCAGAGCAGGACTTGTAGACAGAACCTTCAGAATGTATCAGGAAGTTAAATCCTTTCTCATTCCAGTCATATTTACTTCTTTCTGATTTGATTTGTTAAGCACACATAATCTTCTGTTGTCCTGAATGATATAAATGAAGATTTTTTCTAAGTAGATAGTAATAAATACTTGTTGGATTTAATATCACGATGATTACAGCTCAAGTGACAGTGTTGAAAGAGCCTTTTCAATAAAAATCTTTAATGTCATTACTTCTTTAAATTTCACATTTTAAGTGATCACTAGAAAGACTGAATTTTGATTTCTTACGGAAGGCAGACAGATATTTTCATGCTTGCAGCTGCTTTTAAAATGCAGTTATTGTTAGAAGAAATGTCAAACGTTACCCTTGCTTTGTTCTCATATGTCTTCATGTTTTGTATCCTTTCGGAAAGCTTCTATCTACTACATACATTTGGAGTGTCAAGTACAAGTGATCTAGACTGATCTGACATTCAGAACTACCTTTCCAGAAGCTTACAAAGTAAAATAAAGCCATATCTATCTAGTTCCTGACACATTAGACACTCTTGCTTTGATAACATAGCCTTTCACAATTTTACTATCAATATGTGTAGCAGGTTTCCTTCCTTTTTTCTTCCTCCTTTTACAGAAAAAGACAAAATCATACAAATAGTTCAGAAAAATTAAATCATGTCCACTTATGGTTAGGGAAAGACAGGGTCCTGCATGATTGTAAGCAGCCTTGTTTCCCACAGAGGTCTGTATTCCTAGTGGTGGGTATTATAAGGTGGATTACTAAGGGAAAGAATAAAAGTTGAGTAGTGAGGTGTAAATTAAATTCAAAACTTTGTTAATGACAAAATTGTAAACTATACATGTCTGATTTAGATGGTGGTAAGATGTTTCAACAACAATTCATATGATGACATGAAATAAAGATTAAATAATAATTCACTGCCTTTGCTTGTTTGTTTGTTTGCTTTGTGTTAAATCAGATTAATTATAAAGAAAAGCAAAGGAAAGTCATGGGCTGATAATTTCTCTTCAAGTAGAACATTTTAGCTTTGTGCCCATAAAATGTGTGTATCTCCTGAAAAATACTGACTTCTGATTTTTTTTTTTTTTTTTTTTGGTGATATTAACCCCTTAGAATTTCAATTTCAGTGATTTTTACTTGCATGTCCCACAGTGCTATTTAATAAGAGAGAAGAAAAGAGGACTATATTTTCAGTTCTAAATGTAGTTGACTGGCTGACTGACTGACTGACTGACTGACTGACTTTAAGCAGTAGACAACCTATATAGCAGCTTGTGCAGGGAAATGAGGAAATGCTGGAGAAAAAATGCCAATAACCAAAAAGCCATTTCAGGAGAATGAGCAGTAACTGCCAGCTAGTAGATCAGTTATGTTTTTTTGGAGATATCTGAATTCCACAGTCAAATGTTAGCATCTTACTTAGTAATTACTACTTGAACTAGTGTTGGTTGGTTTGTTTATTAATGGCTGGGTTTTTTATTTGATTAGATTTCAGTCCAGGATCAGCATAACATCATATCATTTGGTCCATTGTCCACACCAGAAAATGGGTACTAAAGTATGGATGGTCCCTTAATTGGAATTTTCTGATAAGTAATGATAAGACCCTTCCAGGACCCAGAAAGAAAAAGAGATACAGCCATTATTCGTGCCACAACTGTTAAGCCAGTTTTGTAGATAAGGAGAGCCTTCACTCTCTGCAGCTTCAGACTAATAAATATCACAAATACTTACACCTAACTGGAATACGAACACAAAAAATCAAACTTTTCTATGTTACAATGAAATAATATAATTTTAAACTGTAATTATAATTCATAAGTATAATTCTCAAATTATATCAAATGCTCCACCACTCACATCTGAAGATGAGGTTTTCCATCCAAACTCATTTCCTTATGATATGCAATACTTTTTACTTCTGCTTTAGTTATACTGGTCTATGGCAGAAGAGAAACCAAAAGACTAAGTGAAAATTGTGATTCTATTCAGAAGCACAAGTAGGGCAAAGTAGTACTTGTTTCATACCTCTTCAGAAGTGATCTGGCCTATTCTGATGCACTGTATCAATCAAATATGATTTTTTTTTTGAAAAGTTGTTCTTATGAGAAATCAAAAAGCAAGAGAGAAATATCAGGGAAACCAACACTTTAAAAAAAAAAAAATAGAAGTATTTGTGGAAATGATGTTTCTGGACTTTCTGAGCAGAAAAAGCCATTTAATGAAAAAAAACCACCCCAAACACCTGACTGACAGTAACTTGAAGACTGTAGTAGATTAACTTGTGTGAAAATTTTTCACTACAGTGTGAAGGGTTTGGAAATTGCACTGCAGGAGTAATTGAGCATTTTTATTGCCCCATTCTAAAATAAGGAGTTAACCTTTGTGACTTAACTGTTACAAATTGAACTCTTCAGGCACAGTGAGGTGTAAATGTATTGCTAATGCCAACATGTAATGAAGTGTAAGTTGCACTTTTAATGCACCCTCTTTTGTAGGAAAAAAAAAGGGTTTATATTCCCCTATAAACATGAATGATTAAAGTGAAGTATTTAAAGATGATCATAACCACAGGGAAGTAAACAGAGCTTCAGTGAGAACTGTTTCATTTTTTTTTCCTTGTTTCTTAGAAACAGGACTGTATTACAGTCTTAATCTCTAGTTTAATTAGGTATGGTTCCATTCAAATTGATGTTTGTTCAAAGTGTGTCTGTATTTCCTCAGTAATAATGACTAGCTGAAATATGCAATGCTTTTTAATATTGCATAGTTTCATATTAAAAATTAAATTTCTACAATAGAGATGTTGGGTGATAAAAGGGCATAAGAGATGTTAGAAATAAAACATTATCTAACACTAGAAACTGCAAAGGACCTGTACCTATAAGCCTTTGATAAAGGCAAATATAGCAGTTTATTGAAGGATTTTCATTTCAAGAAGCTAAAAAGTGTTTATAGTGAAAAAAAGTTAGAATTTAGGTTGTCTGCATGTAGGAGAAGTTGCCTGGTGAATAAATGTTTGCTAAAACAAAACATGTACTTAAAATACTCATTAAGATTAAAAGCTTCTGGAGAAGCATCCTAAAAAACAAAAGAAAAAAGAGGAGGAAGGACAACAACTCCACAGAAACAAAGGATAATGGGGAATTTCTGGATAAAAGTGTAAAACCAAAATATTCCCTTGCTGGTATAAACATTTTTTCTCTTGATATGTTTCAGCTTAATCTTCTTCCTCAGCGTAAATGATGGAACAGTAGTGTGACTTTTAGGTACATACAATGAAACCTCTCTGATATATTGACACTACAGTCCACACAGAGTAATGGTTGTTTTCTTCTAACATCTCTGCAAACTTTTAATGGAAAAGATCTGTAATGAGGTTTTATATTTCTAGACTTCATTGCTTTTTATAAAACAAAGCAAAGTATACTTACTGGAGTAGAAAGTAAAAAAATCCAAAAGTCTTAAACGGTTGCAACTAAGTAATAACTATGGAAATAATCCAACATATTTTTTAGTAAGTACAATGCCTTTTTTTTAACTTTGATTGTAACTTGCACACTAGTTCAAAAAATGTACCTCTCCTTGTACATATACATTTGATAGTGTACACAAAGCATGTTTTCACACTTTTGAAATCTACAAATTATCTGAAATTTCTCATGCAATCAGTTCTAATTCTCAGGAGCAACACCATGCAGTTATCTGGGCAGGACTTTCAATTTTCTAGATTAGCTGCTAAACTCTTTGAAATCCTAGAGAGACTGTAAACTTAGGGGTCTCCCAAAACTAATGATACTAGTAGTTCTATGCTCAAAAGCCTGTGAAGGGGCCTTCTTTGCAAGGTAGTCATGAAAGTCATGTCTACATTCAAGCAAAAGTACGTTACAGGCAAGGATTTTGTCAGAATATGTGAAGGTAAGATTTTAACAAAATTATTTTTGATTGGAAAGTATTTTACACATTTTAACTTTAATAAATGGATCAAATAATTTAGTGAAACAACTCCTATCCATGCTTGTGACACTGAGATAAAATATAATGAATTTCAGTGTCACTTTGAAAATTATCCTTTAGTTATATACCAAATAGTGTTCAATAAAGCACGGTTCTGAATTTATATCATCAAATCGGTAGTGTAAGAAAAAAATTTAACACCAACACAAAGTAGTTTTGGCATGAAAATGTGTTAATGTCTTGCTTAAGAGCTCAAAAGCCAAACAAACAATACTGAAACAGATGGAGGATGGTGGGTGGATATCTGTGTGTGTCTCTTTTCTACACTTATTGAAGGATATAGCTAAGGATAGATCCGGTGAACATGAACAAGTCCAAGAGCTAAACTTCAAATATAAAATCCATTTCAGGGAAGCTTTAGAGGGTGATGTTTTAATGAGAATTTTTAAAATCCTAGTTATTATGAACACAAAACCAAGCCTAGCTTCCATTCTTTAAAAGTTTTTTGACATTTAGGAATGGGTATAGTGTGTGGGAATTTGGAATGTATGAGTAGGTAAAAAACACAGTTTAACAATTCATCAAACTAATTTGAAATAACTTACTACAATTTTCTTTATGGAAAACAAACTTCCTTTCAGGGAAATTAAGACTTCTAATTGCAAAAAACAGTATTCAAGAGTTTTCATGTTTCACAAGAAATTTTAACAAAATTTTGGCTTTGGTAAAAGCCTCTGTAATTCTCTGCTCTGCTACTTCAACTTCAGTATTCACCTGCATTTCTAGTCTTTATAAGCCAAAGTTATTTTTCAGTTCTTTGCTCTCCAACTTTTAACACCACCTATATAATTGTATAATGTTCTAAAAGATCTTAAAAATTTAGAGTTCACAATAAGAATAACGTTTATTTGGATTAAGCAACTTCTATATATTAGCAAATCTTTCTTACTGCACTGTTTCAAACATGATAGAATAATACCTCTTTTTGGATTTCTTTTGTTTTATAGACTGAAAAATCTTCTATGGGCTTAATTTCCTTAAAATGTTATCATTCTGGATAAAGGTATGTTTTTGGTATTCCACTAATTAAAAGAATAGAATTACAGTTCAATGTCTTCTTTCCTTCATCTTGTTGCATTACTGCTGAACCTGTCAACAAAGGTAATAGTCTCAATTCTTTTGGTTTATTATATGCTTAAAGTCGTTCTGGTGGATGGTGTGATGCTCTATGAATAACAAATAATGAAAAAAACCCCAAAAAACAAACAAACAAACAAACAAACAAAAACCACAACACGCCCCCCCCCCCCCCCCCCCCCCCCACTTTAAAAGCTATTTAAGCCTCTCTAAATATATTCACCTTGTAAATTAGAAAATTTTTCTTCATGCAACCTATACATCTTGATAATATCAAAACCAATTCCTATGCTGAAAAACTGGTCTCTTGAAATTACAACGATTATTTAGGTTATATATTACCTATATTTGAATGATTTTCACCAGCTGGAATTCTTGCCCAGTTAATTCTTACTCTATCTGAAACAATTCTTCAGCCACATTCTTGCTTTCATTACATTTTTGTCCAAAACATAATTGCCAAAAGGAAAATTACTCAGGAGTTGAAGCATGTCAGTTCCACTCTGTATAGCCTGCAACAACCCAGAACCCATCTGCCCTATGCCCTGTAGCACATATTGCATTTTATGTCTCCAGGAGCTACAAACAAGCAGCAGTGTAGTTTGCTTGCTAATGCTCTTACACTGAACTGTGCTCTTATTGGAGCTGATGCCCGTGAACCTGTCAAATAAAACATCGGTTCCTATCATTGTCTCATGAGCAATGAGGTACTGCTTTGACTGATCTGCATAGTCACCAACTGCATGATGCTATGAAGGGCTTTTTTAAAATGTTTCTCTGACCTTGGAATGAGTTCACAGCCATCAATCAACATATATGTAGCAAACTCTTCATCTTGAAAGTGGTTTTGGTGGTGGTTTTGTTTGTTTTGTTTTGTTTTGTTTTGTTTTTTTTAACCTGTCGTGGTCTGGGCCAACAATGATGTGGTTGCATCCAGTTTATTTTTCATTGAATTTAAGGTAGAAATGCTTATGTTGTAATCTTCTCTTCTGCAATTCATATCCATCATATAAAGAATTCAGTCAAGTATTCCATTTTTATGAAATGATAAAGAGTGTCCTAAGAACACTCCTACTTCTTTCATTTAGTTCTTTTTTTCCTTAAATAGTGGGATTTTTCAGGATGAATTGGGAACATAAATTAGCAAAAGTAGGCTTTTAAAGTTGTTGTCTGTTGAATCTCTCTAGAACACTGAAACATTTTACAGTGAATCAATGGTCCTGGTCTTCCATTGGATGACACTGCGTTGGAAGTTTCCATCAACTCCAAAGAGTCCTGGGTAAAACGTGAGTGTTTTGGTGCTTCAGTAGTAAGGAATGGCTTTTCGAAAAGCATAAAGTTAGCCCGGATTATGTATTTAGTTTTATTTTAATCCTATTTATAGCAAAACTCATGATAGTGACCTGCCAACCATAGCAGTTGTAGTTCTCAGTGTGCCACTTTTAGGACTCAAAACCAGACAAAAACTTATCCTTGGTTACTTTTCAGAAACTTCCTTGGAAGGTAGCACTCCCACTCAGCTTTGCTGTCTCATAGAATGCAGATAATTCAAGAAACAGAGGAAACACAGAGCATCTCAATATGCAGGATTCAGTTCAGGGTAGCCTTGAAGTGTAACTTGGGAGATGAGAAGCTCATATAGTCACAGACTGACTTGAAAAACATTCATTTGTAAAGAAACATGAGTATGTCTGTGAATCAAAATCTAGAACACTGTTTAATGTCACTATTCAAGAGAAAAACTAAAATCATTAGGATAGAGGAAAAGGTGGTTTGAGTTTTGTTTTGGTTTTGGTTTTGTTGGTTTTTTTTTAACTGGGCAGCAATAATATTACTGATAACAATGAGCAGTTTGACTGAGCATGAAAGAATCATCTACTTTAAAGAATGGTTATGTTCTGAAAACTGACATCACAAAAAATGTCAGCAATCTACTTTTCATTGGGAATAGGCAAGAAACTGAAACTAAATACTGAAGTATTTCTCCTGACAATCACAGTTCATATACTCTTCCTTGTTTACTAATATTTGCTGAGGGAGGGTGGATTTATCAGGAGAACTAAAGTTTCTGACATCATTAAATGTAAATAAATTCTAAACTTAGGTTAAAACTTGGTTTACCAATCTGCATCTTAATTTTTCAAAGCTTTTTGGACCTGAAATGGAAAAAAAATCATTAGAGGTAGCTCAGTACTTACTGAATAAAATTGGGTTATTATATTATGTTTCGTTTATTAAATGAATGTCACCTACATGAAGACAGTATAGCTGATCTTGCTGGCTAGTTGCTTCTCCTTTGTCAAGAAGCTTTTCTCAAAGATACATCATTCACTGAATCTGGGAGAGTATTAGACTTTAAAATTCCTGTGAAAGACAGAGCACCTCAACACCTGCCTTTACAGTTCTTTTCCTGAGTTGGAATTCATCACACCAACACTGAATCAGAGACCATAAGACACCATTCTTGCTCTTGAGATTTGAAAGTGGGAGAGTCTTCAAGAAGGAGCATGCATTTGCATCATATTCAATGTTGTAATTAAGCTTTCTCTTAACAGTACCTGCTGTATATATGCAACTGCTTCTATACATGTTTTCTAAATAGTTTGATCTGGTGTCTTTCCAGCTTTCTGAAATTTTAAAGAACACATCTGGGTAGTTGAGTTTATAGAGAAGTTTTTAAATAGATTCATCATTGTTCACGTTTTGATGTCTTTCCCTCATGCAAACACAAAGTTTTGATTATTTGTATATTTCTGTATTTTGGGTGTTTTGTTGTTGTTGAGGTTTGTTTGTTTCATGGGAAACAAACATTCCAACAGAAAGCTAAATTTCAGTTGAAGTCATACTGTCCAGAAATACATGTTTTGAAGGTTTTAAGAGAGAGGAAATCTACATTTGTTGAATAGCTTAAATATTTTCTCAATCAAATTGCTTTTATTCTTCATTTAAGTTTTTTCTTCTGTTGGTGGTCCTTTTCAGATATAACAAAATTGCTGTGGCTAAGTATCTTTTAACATGAACGAGAAATCTTTCAGCCCTGTTACCTATTACAAAAGCAGCTTAGGATGTGATCTATAGACTATTTGATTTGTGTTTGCATATGATTTAAGGCACCTCCCTCACTGCAATTAGTTTTTACTCTCCTTGAAAAAGATGCGGAGACTACAAGTAAAAGGAGATCTATTTGTGTTTCAATCCATCTTGGCCATTTCTTTTTGTTTTGCAAGAATCATGGAGGATTTCTAGCAGGATGTATGTGCATTACCTAGAGCTGTACCTGAGTGTGTAAATACTATCTTTTCAGACAAATGACAGATGACAAAGTAATTCTGGCAATGCTTTCCCTGTGCAGAGCTTATTCCTTCACACAGACTCATAGAATCATTTCGGTTGGAAAATCATTTAAGCTCATTAATTCTAACCATAAACTAGGATTGCCAAGTACACCACTAAACCATGTCCCTTGAGCACCACATCTACATGTCTTTTAAATACCTCCAGGAATCGTGACTCAGTCACTTCCCTGGGCAGCCTGTTCCAAAGCTTGACAAACCTTTACATGAAGAAATTTTTCCTAATATCCAGTCTAAATCTCCCCTGGCAAAACTTGAGGCTGTTGCCTTTTGTCCTATCAATCTATTCCTTCCTGGAATAAAAGCAGGCTGTAAAACACAATTGATGTGGAAAGTGCTCAGGCAGTCCTACATCAGTCATCATCTTAGACATCACACAACTCTCTGAAACAAGTGGAGGTAGATAACATGTCCAGAAAAGAGGAGTAGTCGGGGTATTTCTTCCTGGACTTTGTATTTTTTGCATGAAAAACATATAAAGGTGCTCTTCAGCAGTAAATCTGTATTCAGTTCCACAGAACTTTAAGCTATGTTCTGTACGTTAGAGGTCGATGTTGCAATTGTCTGGACTGGAGGGGTAGGACCTACAGCATATGGAGAAAAAGGCTGAAACACCACAAAGCTGTTACATGATCTCTAAGATGTCACTGGACAGTGCAGGGAAGGAATAGAGAGAAACCCTCTTCCCCAGTAGATCTGTGGCTGCCTCAAGACTAGTACAGATAGCAGAGATAATTAAACACTAAATATCTAGGGGAATAGTTTATCTTACTCTTCTACTTTTTTATCATCTACCACAATGAAGGCCTGGCAACTACTTTTAAGAACCTATGTGTTTAGATGATACTAATGTACCACAACAGAATTTCAATGCCCAACATTAATTTACTTCAGTACTTATAAAAATCCCAAACAAACAGACATTTCCTCTAAGAATATTGTAATTGCTTTATTTTAATGAGTATTTAAAATGCTTAGTAGATATGACTTCCATTTTGTTTTATTTTCCTCTTCAAACTTTCTAGAAAAATGGAAAAGGGAAAGAGCGTGTCAAAGAAGGAAAAGTGTAGGAAAAACTTGAAATTAAAGGAGAATATTCCTTTGGACAAGACATTCATATCTGGTGAGGAACCACTGATCTCAGTTTAGTTAGAAACTGTTTAGAAAACAGTTTAGTTTTCATTCACTGTAAGATGAGCGAAGAATGTTTTTTGGATGAAATTTAAGACGGAAACTGGGGTGGGGTGGGGGTGGGTGTGGAATTAATTAGATGCTGAAATACTATGTTAGATCTTTCAGACTTAAATCTCCCTGAATTTGTCTCCAGATATATAATACCCAAAACCAGGAGTGGGGTTCTTACCTTCTCCTGGCTTCATTCAATCTTTTTTTTTTTCATATGAGTTGCATAAGGGCTTTTTTGAGGATTGCTGGAGTTTGAACAGCTTTTGAAAGACTATCTTCCACATGAGTTTCTGTTTGGGTACTCAAAAACCATCACTTCATGTCCTGGCCTTGAGGTTTCCTGTGTCAGCTTGAAAAAATCTTGTACTGTATGTCATAGTGTCTTTTGCAATATGTTACATACTAGCCTGTCTTGCCAGAAGGATTTAATCTTAGATCTATGAAGGTTGTGTGACTTGCATAATCTGCTGAGAAAGGCCAGAAAGAGCAAGATGAAAGGTGGGTAGAGAAGGACTAGAATAATGCTTCCAACAAGAAAAAATAATACAAGGCTTGACTGGAAAACCACTGTAACTTTAGGAAGGAACAAAGAGCTCTGCTGGGTGCTAAATACAAAAAAATCAGTCCTTGCAGAACATCTTTTCAAGAAATAGAAACTCCTGTGCCAATCAGCTTAGAGATTTAGATGTTGCAGCATGAGCTGTGCAGGACTACTGCATTGCTGTACTTCTGAGAGGTCTGCTTCCTTTTCAAGTACTGGAAGGCAGGCGGAGTTATGTTGGGGCTTAGAAAACTTGAGCTGTCTCAAGCTTTTTGCTAAATTGTCTTCATAGCTCTGGGCAAGTCATGTAATCCTCTGGTGATCTGCTTTTCCCTGCAGGGACAATGTTGTTTACTTATGGAAGTCTGGCTCCAGAGATGTAGGCTTTTAAACATCTGGCTCTAAACAAACCTTGCATGTGATCTTGTACAAGTGACTTGCTCCCAGTTTGCAATTATTGATAATTTCTCACTGTTGGTCTTTATAAGCTCTTTCAATGACATAACAAAGTTTTGGACCTTTCTAGCTATATGTTTTGTTGTTGTTTCAGAGCTTTTTTCAATATGCCTCAATACGGGTGCTTCCTGTTACTAAATAGGAATAGACAGTATATTAAAATAATGCAACTTCAATACAGAGGAAGAGTTCCAGAACAATGGAATCAGAGTATTAATTGAAAACAGTTATATCACTAAAACCCTACATATCTCAAAAGAATGCCAGAGCAAAAATGTAAAATGAACTTTTATCTACAGTATTTAGAACACACACATCTTCAAAAAGTTGTCATGCCGTATCTAAAAACTTTGCTCTCATTAAAGCAATAAGTGCCTTTCTTTTAAAAGTAAATTTTTCTGAAAGTCTCTTTAAACATTCAGGCATTGTGCTGGGTTCAGTCAGGAAAGGGTTAAGTCCCGTTACTCTGGTTGCCAGGGAACTATGTTGCTGGATGCTAAGAGAAAACATTGATAAGGCCTCAGCTGGTGCTGGGGAGGGTCTGTACTGGATTCAAGGTCTTTTGTCCTCTTCGGATACTGTAGCTGACCCAGACTGACCAAGGAAGTATTTCATCCCATAGTACGTCATGTTCTGGTCTCTTTGGCTGGGGAAGGGGGTCCGGTAGTCATTACCCTTCCCTTCTCTCTCTCCTTTACTCCCTTGCTCATCTCTCCGGGCAACTTGCTAACCCTCCTGTGTTAACTGCTTTGCTAACTCCTGTGCTGGCTCATTCATGTGGGAGATGGTGGGTTGTTTAAGAGTTTTCTGGCCGTGTTATTGCTGATAGGGTTTGCTCGGAATCTGCTGCGTCAGCTGCTGGGCTCTGGCCCTTGGGCTGAGGCTCTCAGACTGAGATCTTTCTCAGGCTGTGGGTCTCAGGCTCTCTGGGTCTGATTTTCGTCACTCAACATCTGGGTGTGCATTGGTCAGTGGATGGTGAGAAATTGTATCATATTGTGTATATTGTATCATATGCTTTATTTTCTAATATTTTAATTATTTATTATTAGTAGTATCTGTATATATTGATTTAGATTTAATTAGTAAATAGTTCTTATCTCAATTTTATGAGCTTCCTTATTTCTTTTTCTTCTGATTCTTCCCCTCCACTGGAGGAGGGGAGGGAGATTTGTGAGAGCAGCTTCATGGTATTTTGCTAGCCAGAGTTAAACCACGACAGGCATAATCATTAACTTTGTCATTTAAATGTGTTTTTTGCTACAGGGCAATATGGGTCTTCTTGAATAAAAGTGTTTTTGTTAAAAATCTATTTGAAATTATATTAAGCATTCATTATCATTTAAAAAATATTAAAATAATTTTTAGGATGTCTCAGAAAAAACATATTTGACAGCCTTCAGTGTACTTTCATGGAAAATACTAGTAAAGCAAGTGATCATTGAATCTAATGGAAAGGAAACCGATTCTTAAAAAATGTTCTCAGTTGTCTTTTTTTTTTTAGTATGGAAATGATCAAGAATATTATATTATATATATACATAAGAATAATTTACCATCTTTGTAAGAAGGCAAAATTTTTTCTATCCCAGGAATTCTGTAAAGTTTCACTCCTCACCACCTTGAAACTTCCTGTGTGCTGTTAATTTGAAAAATATTTTGTAATATTTCAGAAATATATTCAAATTTGAAAATTTGTCTAAATTTTGAATTTTAAGCAGAAATTAAACCTAATTCTGTAATTTTAAAAACTATGATTATGATAGGAATCTTTTCTCCAAACATCCTAACATTTCCAAAGCCCTAAAATAATGTCAACTATAAAGACAATTTTCTGAATTGATAAATTTGTCAAAACTCGCTTTCAGGTCAAATGGGAGAAGTTGCCTTGTTAGTTTTAGAGAAAATCAGTGTCAGCTGAATACTTAATTCTTGCATTCCTAATTAGACATGCATAGTCCTAATGAAGTTTTCCTTTTACTGCAACATCAATGTGTTGAGATTATAAATTCCAGCCATTCTACTACAGTAACATATGGAAGATCCCATTATGAAACGTGGCTTCATAACATTGCATAATGAAATAACCGCAGCTAAAATATCTTACAAGTAACTATGAAACAGCATCCTCATAAAAGTAAAAGGAAAAAAAGCAAAGGGAAAGACAAGATCTCATGACTAATTCAGATTCATTAATATACAACTGATGAAACTTCCACAGAGCTAACGGAATTCTACAGACCTTGTCTCTTGGCAGTTATTCATTTATGTGCACTTTACTGTGAATGATAGATACATTAAATGTCTAGTTTTCTGTTTAAATTTCACGGGTACACAAGTATGCACTGGCTGGCATAAATCTGTTAACTAATATTTTTCTCTCATATCTGAAGCATTACAGTTGTGACTTCAGTGAGTGTTTGAAATGACAGGTGTAATCAATGGCTACTCCTAAATAAAGAGCATATTTTTATACATTAATGATATTGCCTCTTGCTTGAAATTTTGAGCAGGAAAACAAAATCCCCTTTTAAAATGTGACATAGTCATTGGATCACAAAACTCTTGAAATTGTTTGGCAAGAGTTGCTAGAACCCCCTAAGCCTAATTCTTCTACTGGACACAGTTAGAAACTGATGGGTAGGCAATTAAGTGGCCAGAGTTGGTTCTTTCAGGCTGAAACATTTAATCCCCACTTGATCCAGCCTTAAAAAAGTAGGCACCCTCCTACACTCTGAACTGGTGAGAACAAGTGCTTACTCTGCAACCCTTAGAGAATTAGAGTGGAAAACCAGTAATCAGAAACTCAATGTGTATTTTTAAAATCTCATGAATGTTAAAAGTGATGTTTCACTCATTGTCTGAAGTCTAGTGGGACAAAGTTACTCATGATGAACTAATGTAATGTTAATGGTGGACTTCATATATGCTTCCACAGACATTACCCTATTCTGTTAATTAATGGTCTATCCTGGTCCTGTTTTCCTATCTTAATGAGAGTCATATTGTTTATCAACTTCATTCTTTTTATGTATAAATTTCTTTTAAAAGTGGATTGATAGGAGTAGCTTGTGAAAAATACTCTAAAAAGTTTTCACCAGTTTGATGGTTTGCAGGTTTTACTGTTATAAAAGATAGCAAAACTATCTGTATTTTAGGATCCCATTATTTGGGAGCTGTAATGCATACTGTTTAAGATATTAGGATAAATTGATACGTAAGGGGAAAAAAATGTTCCTATATAAATACAAAGTCACATGCCATGAATGGTGTGTAAGTATGAAAAATAGTCAGGTATTAATTGGAGTGGTGCCTTTTATCTTAATTATATAATTTTACATACACTTTTTCTTTAATACTTTTTTTGCTAGAGCCCTATTTGCCTCATAATCTAGTTCTAATAATTTGACTTATATATCCATTTGATAAGTGGCAGATCTTTCTTCACACAAAAAATTGAATACAAACAAAAAACACTCTGGACTGTCCTGTGTTTAATCTTCTTTCTTTGGGATAAAGACCCCCATTTGAGCCAGCTGGCAATAGCAGTTCTGGATAGAGAATTATATCAAGGAAAACTTAGCATTTGAAACTTAATGTTGTCAGAGTCTCAGCAATAAGAGGTGAGATACGCCATGAAATACCCATAGAAAATGGAAAAATGTTTTACAAGTTAAGAAAGTGTATGCTGTGTTTCACTGGGCTTGGAAAAGACTAACTACTTTAGCCAAAATGTCTTTGGTATATGAATGTATTGAGAAATATTTCTTCTAAAAATTTGTGGGTTTAAATTATTTCAATTTTTTTTTTTAATTATCTGAGAAGCTATGAAAATTTTGGAAACGGCTGCACCTCAGCTGAAACTAATCAAACAATTTACATTTTATAAAAAGACAAAACTCTCATTTTTTTCTGTCACAAGCAGCATTTTTTTGTTGAAATATAAACAAATTGACCTTCTTAACTGAAATTTTCCATCAGTATTATTTTGAGTTGAACAAAGGTCATAGAAAATAAGATTTTTTTTATGGGACAAGATAAGATTTTACCACTTTTTGATTTTCCACTAACAAAACTAAAACTACATATTTGATCTGTGTTGAACTCTACATATTGTTTGTAGCTAGTAGACTGAATAAAACTGTTCTGAGCCAGTTCAACAAGACTGTTTCTGAAGACCGTTCTGAAGATTCTTTTATGTTGTGTCCCACATCTGAAATCAGTCTTTGACTAGATTGCCTTCTCTGGTGTGGTCTCTCCTTGGATCTGGCTGTTTAAAGTATTTTAACATTAACACAAGAATGGCAAATAGTTGATGTTGAATTTTTCTGAAATTTATTGATTCTGATTTTCCTTTTCTCTGCAGCATTACATCTAATTTTTGTTGTTGACAACAAAGTTTAGGTTACACAACTTCTTAATTTTAAATCAGGTAAAATTTACTGCTTTTCTCTATAAAAAAGAAGGAAAGTATGTGTTAATCTCTTCTTTTTTTATCAAGATATTCATTGTATCTTCAGAAGTATTGTAGCTGATTTTAACACTGACCAGTGATTAGCAAATCTAAAAATGTTTACAGCTTATGATCAGAAAAGTTGTTGTTTTTCTGTCAAGGATAGTTGTAAAATACCAAATGTGTTTCACTGCCAAAATAATTTGCTAGTGTGATCAAGATAGAATGATCCATAGATGACTTCAGACACATAAAAATCTGCCTTTGAATCTTCAGTATAATGCAATACAAAGACGGAAACATCCTTAAAATTTCAGTTGCTGACCCAAAGACATGCTTTATAATCAATATTTTCTATTGAGTGGGTAGTTTTGAAAGCTACAGAGCAACCAGGCAAAAATTATTTATTCATCACTGCCATCTGACAGCTGTGTTTTGCACCTGGTGTGTGCAAATAAATTAGCAACCACCTTGTTTTCAAAAAGACTGTCAGAGCACCATCATCCTGGCGTTTTCTTTGGAGAAGATGCTATCAAGGATTTTAGGACTGCATTTCTCCATATAAATGATTAACCTGTTTTTTTACTTTGTAAATCTTTAAGGCTTTTTTCCTCAGGACTCAACTATAGTTTCTTTTCAAAACTCCAGGGTACTAGAAAACAGCATAACTCCCTTCCCTCCTACCCCTCAAACTTTTGATTGACACCTACCTATATAAGAGTTGGAAAACAAAAATAACAGTCTTTTTTTTTTGTTCCTGTCTTCTTGAAATACTGGTTTTAGACAGATCCTATTAGATCATTCTATTACTTTTAGAGTCAGCTGGAGTTCATATTTTTCCTTCAGATGTGTCTACTTTTCTCTTATCTTTTTTCTCTAGAGCTCTCAAAGCCTTTTGTTGCATTCCAGCATCCTCTTTTTTTCTCTATTATTTCCTGCAATTCAGGGGTTTTCTTCCTTTCCCAACTGTGAATCCCTTTTGTAACTTCTGAGTCATCTTCCTTCTGAGTTACATCCTCTTTTCCCCTTCCCATTTATTAACATTAAGGGAGCTGTAGAGTTTCCAATGTATGCTTCTACCAAATGCTTGAGAATCTCATAATGTAAGTGAAATTCAAGTTGCTGATTTTTTTCATGTTTGTTTTTAAGGGTTATTTGATAAAATGAGATCAAAATGAAAAAATCTTTTATTCTTAATATGGAGTAGTATTAGTAGTTCAATAGTTGATGGTTCATGTAACAGAACATAGAAAAAGTTTTTTTCCATCTATATAACTACTATTTATTCTTTCTGTTTCTGGAAAGTAAACACTTCTTGAATGACACACTTTATTTATCTAAATAGATAGGAAAGAAACCTCCAGTGGCAATGCCATCAGGATACTGAAATTGGTCAAATCAAATACCATGTAGAAATGCACATTCTGATGGTCTTGATAAAGCATGCACTAGCAGTAGTAATATTTCAGTAGGCAGTATAAATTCAAGGAAGTGTATATTTTCAGCATAATTTCAAATGCATAATGTTGCTCAGCACTGAGGAACTGCACAAACCCCCATATTGCAGGATTAAGAAAGACAATTGTGTTACACTTGGTCTTACTTTTATCTACATTTGGAAAAAAAAAAAAAGCTTTATGGGAAGAAATCTTTAGTTAATCTTTAGTTTTCTATTTAACCTAAGAGAGTTTCCTGTAGAATATTCCCTGGAGAAGTACCCATCCTTCCCTATTAACATTTGATGAAGGAAGTGATTGGACATAGAAAGCATATGGAGCAATAAGGAAAAAGATGTCATTACAATATCAGCAGTCTCTTTCCCAGATAAATACAGAAATAATTACATCTTCCTATTCTGGGCAAAGAAATCCAGGTACTATAACCAGTTCAGACTAACAATGTATTTCTTAAGATTATCAGCTCTATTAGGTGTTGGTGACTGTACCTCTAATTGAGTATATGGATTGTTTTATAGTATCTAGGAAAGTGTAGCCAAAGTATATAAGGTTTTTTGTTTGTTTGTTTTCCAATTCAAGTCCCTGATCCATTATACACCTATACAGACATTATCCTATTTTCATATATGATGTTTCAGAGGTTGAATATTCATAAAGACAAACACAGAAGGAAAAAAATAGTCTGAATCAAGAGTAATTTCTGATAAAAATTTTCTACATGTGTAATTTATATTTCTACCATAACAATTGGCATGTAGTTCATTTTACTAATATCAATAAATCATCAGGTCATAGATAAAAATCTGATAAACTGCAGGAAAAGTTATATTTCTCAGCATTCTATTATAAATGATGGTTTGGGATAATTAATAGGGCTTGACTTCTTTGTAAAGTAAGTGCACCTCAGTATTAGGTTCCATTAAAGGCAGTACTAAATAAATATTCATGGCGGTGTGTACTCATTGAGATAGGGTCACTTAGACAGAGTGTTCTATTAAAAATACATTTAATTTACTTGTAGTTGTCACCCAGTAGATGTGAGAATTGATACTATGACCAGTAGCCTTCGTCAAGATTCATGGGGAGAGGTTGTGAAAAATCTTTTGGTCAAAATGTCAATTAGCTTGCCTAATGGATTATACCTGTGAGTGCTGTAGCCCTATCTTTAAATAAACGGATGGCCTATCTCAACAAGAGGCCACTTTCATGAATATTTTATTGAATGTTGTAATTCAAGTAAATTACCAAATTACACTGTATATATAAAGTGATGCATTTGAGGTTCACAGAAAGCATTCAATGGGATATAATAGTGCATTATATATAGAAAGATATATTTGATAACATTCTTAATAAAAGATAAAATTAAAAAAACACCAACCAAACAAAGAAAACAAAACAGCACTAACCACAAAAAAAACAAGCTATTTGAGGATGCCAAGATGATAATATGTTTCCCAGAATCTGAGACTAGGGATTTGCCTATAGTGATAGCTCTACAGCAAGGTGAAGAACCCCAGGCCAATGCTAAACAATCTAACTCAGGTTCTAGAAGAGGTTTTTATATGTAGAGCTCAATAAAATGACTTTGGTGTTTCTTACCATACCTGGCAATCCAAACATACCCTTAAAGTGGTGGGGAAAGGGCACCCAGCACTCAGGCTTTAAAGCACAAAGGGAATAACTATTCCAAGTGCCTATTCTGGCAAACTGATGTTGAAAATGTCATTTTTCAGTTATACATGTGTCACTAATTTGCCCTTACAGCTGTAAAAAAGTGTAGCATTATAATTATTCTATTCATAGAAGCATGCTGTGCATTTGTTTTTTATGGAGGTCATTTTCACATTAAAATGTATCAGTGGAGTTTAGACAAACTCCAGGTAAAGCAAGAATGGATAGAAATAAACCAGAAAAGCTAGCATACTGTCCTCCTAAACAAGGCAATAATTACCACTGAGCTTATTTCTCCTTCCTTTTCATCGTAAAGAAGGAGGCAAAGATTGACAACTGTTGGCTCAGTGGTATTTAGGTAATGCCGGGACATTCCTGACTCATCTGAAAGAGAAGTAAACAATCTTTCCTGGAAATTCCCCCTCCATAAGTAAAGATGGTTCTAGAAATGTAAAGCCTCACTCCAAATGTTACCAGTTTGTGTAAAAAAGCTTTACTGAAAGACATGATGTAGTCCCACTGTAGATGATAGCACGATCATCACACAGCATGAGGTAAGAGGAACAAGAACACATGCTAAACTCAAAGCGGAAGGGTGAGACTGCAGAAGCTTAGTTTAAGAGCTATTCTGCTGCATCTTAAGGTGATCGATGGGGAGGATACAAAATGCAGCATGCTCTCCCAGCTGGCAAGCTCAGACTCAGACCAGCTATGAACCTCATAAGTAAGATTGAATGAGTTTGTCACTGAGGTATTGTGTTGGTAAAACCATTAAGAAATAGGACTTCTGGAAAGATAATCTTGAGCCAAAACAGGCTAACTTAGATTTTAAGATCCTTAGGTCTGAAAAATGTGTTTTCTCTGCCAAGGTGTGAAAGGAGAACAGAATGTCTCTTTGGTTGGTTGGTTTATTTTTTTTGTGAGGAAGTGACTTGAAAAAAACCTAGCATGCTTATAAATAATTTTTTAACTGATTTTTAGCTGAAAATAATATTTTAGATTGTTAAATAAAAATTAACTGCATGCTATGCTTATTGTATGTTAAACAGCATTGCCATTAGACACTTTTACCTGAAAAAAGGAGCAATGTAGCTAAAGGTAAATCAGTGAAGAATTTTGCGCGTGGAGAGTGGCCTGGAGAATAGCATCTAGGCCTTCACATAAGTTGGAAGAATACTTCCAACACAGGTTTTTCTGCATTCAGGGAGATAAAAAATAAGACAGAAGTATAACCAGTCCTGCAGCCATGGTGAGAGTAAAAACAGAGAAGTCAGTTCATTAATACGGCTGTACTCATCTTTCTGAACCATTTTGTGTAAAATACTGTATTGAACTTTGTCTTTAAGCAATAAAATGTGGTTTTGAAACTAAGAGCTGTAAGAAAAAAATGACTGTTCCACTTAGTAATATTGGTAGCTGTGTTGTATGATTTATAGCTATTAATAGTTTCATTGGCTACAGACCACCATAATAGGCCATACAATTCATAGTAATTTCATATGCCAGGACTTGTGACTGCTCTATAGGTAATCTGTCTTTCTGAGAAAAGCAATGGTAATTTAATATATCACAGTGTAGTAAACTATTTTGAGATATGTTTGCCAAGAACACTACTCAGAGGATATTTCAAAACCTAAAACATATGTCATAATGATTGTTTGTTTATAATCATCTTGCTTATGCTCTGGTTTTGGTGTCAGATTAAGTTTCTTATCTTTGCAAATGGAACAGAACATTTTGGAAACAATTTTACATTTAAAGATGGACAGAACATATTCAAAATGTACTCTTGGTCTGGACTTCTCGATGAAATTTCAGTCTTATAGTAGTTACTTTAAAAACTGCAAAGCTAAAAATATGGTATACAGTTTACAAATAAGATATTTAACTTAAGTTCAGCATGCTATAATCAAAACATTGAGGCATCAGATGTGTAGGCTTTTCATTCTCCAAACTACTGTTCCTTTTTATATTTTTATGGAATCAAGTGCACATGATACACACCATATGTTGTCACCCTGACTATCCTATTTCTCCTCCTAGTAGCTTTTTGGTCAGATTCTCTCACATACGGACTCTTGGAGATAATATATTTCCTCTACCTTTTATGAGAATAGGTAGCCAGGCAGAGGAAGGAAACAGTTTAGGTGTTCCCCCTGAAAGCTCTGACAAGTGGAAGTCTCTTATCAGAGTCATAGAACATAGATTGATACATGTATTTATAAATGTGCCAATAATGAGAAAAGTTTCAATCGGTGCTTGAGTTAGAATCAAAAATCCCAAGTCTATACAAAGATGGTTTCCATCATGTCTGGATGAGAGGGTGGGCTTGCCATGTACAAGGTAGGAGATTGAAGAGAAAATCACAAGTTTAGTGAAAGTAAAGGGATAATTGCTGTCAATACAAGGGTCTAAGTATATACAAAGCATTCACAAGTATTTTACCAAGAGACAAAATATGAAAAAAACAGACAAAATCACAGCAAATAAGTAGTCTCATTCTATAACATTACTATTTCAAGTAGTTCAAAACAATTAACATATCTGTACTATCCAGTGTGCAAAAATAAACTGGAGAGCCAGAGTTGTAAACAGTCATTGTCCAAGACCACAGATAAAATCACTGATCTTGTGATCCAAGCATATCTCACAATCACCCAGAAGAACTGTAATTATATCATCTGATATTATAACTATTTGATATAGAATGGTGTCTCTTTCTGCCTGAGGAGAAAGATATGTTTCAACAGTTGTGTAGCATTTGATTTACTGTTTTAAATACATTTAATGAGTTCTGTATTAATGATTTCATCAGTTTGGTCTTTACTGCTTCTCTAGTATCACATTTTACACAATATCTTGTAAAGTGAGATCATTTAAAGAATTTAGAGGTAGGAATAGCAAAGGTATCAGCAAATGCTTTTAATGACAAAATGTGGTAGTCACTGCTTTTCCACTGAAATAACAGTTTCATGGATCTAATTTTTTTAAAAAATAGCATTTCAGCATGTGGTGGGACAAAACAAGAAAACCACGAACTCTTCTATATCTGATGCATTTTATACTGTATAAAATGTACAAAAGAATCAAAACTCGACACATTTGTTCAGATGGATGCTGCAAAATATGAATTTATACCTGAATAGCCTTTAGCCTGAATTTTTTAGTAGCCAAGTTAAAAACTAAGAATTAGATATCTAAATGTCTTTAGAAAGTGAAAGAAGACCTGTAGATATTTTTTCAACACTGTATGGTAACATGTTATCCCCTTATTTAAAATCAGAGGCAAATATGCACCTCCTTATGTTTTTATGCCAAAAAATTATGTATGTACTTTACTTCCAAATGGAAATGTTTGGGGAGTAAAAGTAAAAATTCTAGCTGAACATTAAAATTTATAATTTATAAAAACAAGAAATAGATCTGAAAAAAGCAATTAATGTCAACTTTGAAACTAGAAGTAAACATGATTTGAATTTGCCTAAGAGCATAATCAAAGGGTATATGAAATAAGTAGAAGGAAGAATGTGAATTGTTATAGACATAAATGAAAACTGTAACTCAAAAAATTTTTCATTATTATCAAAGCAAAGAATTAATCAGGGAGGAAACTAAAACTCTGGAGGATGAGATGGGAGACAGGATGGCAGAAGATGGTGAAATTATTGAAGTATTAAATTAATACTTGCTTAATATAGTTACAAAGGCTAACACTAATGGATCAATAGCTGGCAATAGCTTCATGCTTAGTTCTGTGCATGTACAGTTAGGCTTGATTTCTCTTCCCATTTCAGTTGTAGTGTGTTGACCTTGGCTGGACACCAGGTGCCCATCAAAGCACTTTGTCACTCCCCTCCTCAGCAGGACAGGGGAGGACAAAAATAATATGGAAGAAAAAAAGACCTCGCAGGTCAAGATAAAGGCAGTTTAATAAAGCAAAATCAAGGATTGAGTGTGGAAGCAAAGATAAACAGATTGATTCTCTGCTTCCCATCTACAGGTGATGTCCAGCCACTTCCTGGGGAACCAGGGTTCTACTACGCATAGACATCACTCTGGAGGACAAGCGTTGTAATAATGAATGCCCCTGCTTCCTTGTCCTGTCTCTTAGCTTTTACTGCTGAGCAGATGTCATATGGCATGGAATATCCCTTTGGTTGGTTTGGGGTCATTGTCCTGGCTACGTCCCCTCCCAGGATCTTGCCAACCCTCAGACTATTGGTGGTGGTGGCAGGGAATGTTGCAGAGACAGCCTTGATGCTGTGTGAGCACTGCTCAGCAGTAGCCAAAACACTGGTGTGTTACCAAGACCTTCCTATTTCCCAACACAAAGCACAGAACTATGAGGTCTTCTATGGGAAAACTTAACTTCTTCTCAGCCAGATCTATGTGAACATCAGTATAGTTAGATTTGTAAATTAGATTTGATTCTTGTTATTATTTTTAAGCTTCAGAAGCACAGAATGGAGATAGGCCCTTTCTACCATTGTGATGTTTATTAACTTTGTGTCATGTCTATTTGGTGCACAGAGTTCTTTGACATCCCTAGATAAAATATTTTAAACATCAGTGCTGCTGTTAACCTCAGCACACTGTAAAGGAAAGTAGATACGAAGGACTGCAGTGACAAATATATCCTTGCTCACTTTCTTTTTCTTCTAGTGTAAACCAACAAATGGTTTTCTATATATACAAAAATGCTGAAGCCAGAGTAGACTTTCCACTGGTTTCAGCTGCCTTTGATAGGACTAATGAAAATGTAAGCCAGAGAAAGTAATTGCAGTAACTGAAATAGCATTAAAAAAAAAAAAAAAATCTCAGTAGCAAGGCCATAAATGAAGTACATACTAAGCTGATGTTTAAGAACAGGAGGTTTATTTGGAATACTTTAATTATACAGTTAGTTACTTAGATGGGTAAATCACATTTCAGATAATTAATACTTACATCTAATATTGAAATGATCACATCTCATGTCTCCTGTAAAGATTTCTTTGCTTATATACTACATGGACAATGGGAAGGGCAGATAGAATCCTTCAACACTGTCAGAAATAACAAAGCAGATCTAAGTATGCTAGGATTTCATCTTTCACAGACTAGAATTTTAATCAGCCTAATATATGTGTAACTAAGGAGCTGTTTCTTTGGGTAATTTTTTTTTTTTTTTTTTTATAGCTAATTTTAGAATTATATCCTTATTCATCAGTCAGATCAGCCATTTAGTCCTGAAACAGTCCAATCAAATTATAATTAACCTTTCAAACTAAACATGGGACTAATAGAACCTAATTTCATGTCTGGCAATACAGTGTGGAACCTGAAAGCACCTGATCCCTTGCAAGTAAATGCAGGGAGGGCTTCAGCCCTATTCTTGTTACTAGGGTCTCTCTCTTCTCTTGGTAAGACACCTTCTTTATCCTGAGTAGCTGTGTGTAGAATCCAGTGTGCAATTTGGTTCTCCTTCTGCTCCAGCAGACCCACCTGAGGTTTCAGCAGTGCTCCTGTGTTGCTTGCCATAGGGAGATGGAGATTCAAAGTCAGCAATAAGATGAATCTTTGCATGGAGGTTCACAGCCTTTAGTGATAGTGCCAGTATCATTGAAAGAGGGGAAAAAGGTGCATTCCACAGGGCATTTTCCATTTTTGATAGTGGGCGGGTTTTTTTGTTTGTTGGGGTTTTTACTTTGTATTTCAATTTTTCATTACATTCTTTACCTACATTAGTTGCTTATTATATTGTAGTGGTTTAGCCCCAGTAAGCAAGCACAGCTGCTCACTCACACACCTCCCTCCACCCTTTTAAAAGATATTCCCTTTTTATTACGATTTTTTAAACTGAATAATTGATTCGTTTACATATCAGTATTAAAGCCCTCTTGATATTTGCAGATACCATAATTTCTTCTACCTCTCAGCTAAAATATTAATTCATAGATTTCCCTCATAAATAATGATCATTCAGCTTCCCTAGGAATTTTCATGGCTCTTTTCTGAGAGGTTGAACACAGCATGCTATCAGGAAGACCAGAAATATGGACAGAGGACATACGCTCCACTCTATAATACATGCACTCTGATGCCTCAATTAGTAACTTTACATTCCTACACAGCAATGTGTATCTAATCAAACTAACTGTCCTCCAAAAAACACTACCACCAAAGAAACTAAAACCCCAGCCTTTCCTCATATATCTATACAGACCTGATACTCTTGTCTAAATATTAAAGAAAACTTGGGTATCAACTGAAACATTGCATTGAATGCACTGAATTCATGTAGCCTTCACTTTTATGTTTCAGAAGTCATTGTCCCTTTTGTTGTGCTTTTAATGTATACAGTAAAAGCAAAGGACCTGGCTGGGATTTGCTCACTACCAAAATCTTTGGTCAGCCTCTATGCTTTAAGTGAAATACTGTTGTTTTAATTAATACCCTTTTTATAAATATTTAACTGTCTTCATTCCACTCCTCAAACCATAAAAAACCTCAAATCCACATGAGTTATGTAGCATGGCTATGTAGCATCCTCAAGGATGCATGCTTGCAACATATTCAGTAAACAAGGATGCAGAGCAATGTCTACTTTGTCCCTTAGGGTAATGGCTCAGTGTTAAAACACATGTAGATAGTACTGTAAGTGTGGTTATATTTGCTACTGCTGGGGGCAGGCATCAGGCTATGGCAGGTCCCAGAGGGTGGCTAGGCTGACCTTGGCCTGAAAGTGGCTGAGCTGGGTTTACCATATACCCCATGGCCAAGTGCCCATTGCCCAACCTGCCTGAGCTCCAGCTCTGTGAGTGCTGCTGGGAAAGGGGCTGACAGCCCCAGCCAGTGTCTGAGGGGTAAATGGCCCTGGAGATACTGGGGGACTGGGGGGCAGCTTTTACCCCTTGACTGGGAGCAGGTAGGGCCCAAAGGTTGCAGGCAACCGTGCCCTACCCTCACAGCCCAGCTGCTCAGGGCCCAGGAGCCACAGCCACATCAGTAGCCTATGCCCAGGCCTGGCCCCAGTGGGACACTGGCCTGCACCAACACCACACCTCCATCCCTGGCTCCTGGTGAGAGTTCTCAGATGAGCCCTGGACGCCTTCCCTGTCTCTGCCCACTGCCCACAGGGATGGGAGGATGATGGTGGGACTCTGCATGGACCAGGATTGCCCTGGCTCCTCCCATAAAAGCTCCATCCCACTGGGCTCCCTGTCAATAACGAGGTGGAAGCAGATACAAGATTTAGAGGATAACATCACCCATCCAGTTTGATGGCTTAAATTCAGCCCCACTGACACCTTGGCAATGGCTGGCAGGAGGAAGTTTGGAGGGTCTGACCAGACACACCACATGCAGCCGGGCTTGTGTGTGTGCTCAGACACCCTTACCCAAATCTTTTTTGCGATAGTCAAACAGTTCGGATGTCACCTAAACAAGGGTATGCTCTTGGTGCTCTTAGATTTAGAGCAAATTTGGAGTTAAGCATAGCTCTGGGTTCAGGTTCGAAGTATCTCATATGTATATCATGTGATGATAGATGTAGGATGTTGTCTGGATTTCTGGATTTGTAATTTCTTCTCTGAAAAGACAGGGGTGATCCTGGCAGGAAAGGAAGTTGTACTTATGAGCCTGACAGAATTGTACAGGACACAGAGAAGGCTGGAGTGGAAGGAAAGGGAAAAGGGTTGAGGTTGAGGAGAGTTTCAGCTCAGTCAGAGCACAGGGTGGCCCTCTGCCCACCCTGAGTCAAGAACACGTTTCACTTAGAGGGAAAAAACCAATAAGTAGTATGCACATAGTCACAGACAACACCTAAATGTCCCCAAATGGAAACTGAAATCAAATTGCAAAACCGATCCTAATCCTGCTGTTTTGCAATTTTGAAATGCTTGACCTCACAATCTAGATGTTGTTTTCATGTAACTTTTTATATACAAGTCCAAAATACTCCAGGCTAATTTTCAGAATTTCTTATTTTGAATATGGCAGTATGAAAAATAAGGGAAGAAATATACTCCTTTAGAATATATTTCAGAATAATTTGTCTACATGCCAATCACACTCTGACAAATATATGAAGCTTATAGTTGTATTACTGTGGCATATTTGACGCAAAAGAGCCTTTCCAGCAGATGGGAATTAATAGCCAATGCAAACCCATCTGGCTTAGTAGTGAGTTGTTAATTGGAGAATACCTACAGGAGAGTTAAGGGTATCTGCATATTTGAACTGAATTAGGAGAAGAGATCTGAACCTTTTTGGCTTAATCATCAAATGGTGCAAACAGGTATAGCACCACGAACTTTGAGTAACTGTGTCAGACTTCTTTAAGTGAAACTGGTCCTATGTACATGCCTAGATGCTTGTATAACCTTGACAGTTGAAATGGCTTAGAAACACCTGAATTTATTTAAATGACATGCAGTATCTAAGGGCATCTCTGTGCTCCACCATCAAGATTTTTAAAAATACAGGTAAACCTACTTTAGTTCAATATGTATCATGATGTACAGTGTAATATGGTGGAGACTGCTACTGGACCCAGGCTAGTGCAAATTTCAGTTCATGGACTGTGATCTGTTGCTTGTATGAAGTATTGCATTCTCATGGCTAGTTTGCCCAGCACCAGCGCATTCTGCCTTGCATTAAGAAATTTTTGCGTTACTGACAGTGCCAGATGATATCTTTTTTCCGAAGTAATTACAATATGAAATTAATATACAGAATGTAACTTGTATAAAAGAATATCTTTAATATTTTGTTCAGTTAGCAATATTTTATACTTGGTCCTACTATAATTATATCAGAAGACTAGTCAGTTAGTGATCATTTTAGTGTGAGGAGGAGAATAAACAAAGCTGTGAGCAATCTGCATGAAAGGAATGGAACTAGTATAAAGGGATGCTGAATTTTTTAAGCACCAGGTTACAAAAACTTGCTTCAGATTCATCTGGGATGTTGTGATTAATATAGTCCTAAATCACCAATCAAGGCTACAGAAGACTTATAGAGTCAAGAAAATGAGCTGTATTAATAATGCTTACTCAGATGAATAGAGTATCAGAACTATTAAGGAACTAAGCATCACTGAATGATAGGTAGAACATAGTAAATAAAGTTAGTGACTCCCCAAGGTAGTCAAGTTCATTAGAAATAAGAGTGCAGAAGCATACAGCACCATGCAAGGTTTACTCTCCAAAAGGGTAGCTCTGCTATACTGAAGGGCTTTTGTTTTAAAAACTGATTCCAGAATTTTATTTGTAGTATGAGTAAGGGAAGTAAAGGGCTACATGCTTAGCTGTTTTCAAGTAGTGTATGTAGATCAGGTCTATTTTCATTAATAGATCCATTTACAGTAAGTGTGAATTTCAGAAACATGTCAACACCACATATTGATTCAAAACAATAAAATTAGAGTTTTGAGACTCTAAATATGTTGGGCTAATCCTGTCCTTGATATTTATATATACCACAAGTTTCATCAGGACAGCAAGAATGCTACTAGAATTAAACTTTTCATATCCTCTCTGCCCTCAACTTTATCACAAAAGCCCCTATCAGTTTTTACTCCTAGACATAGCTGAGCATTAGTTTGGTAGCTGCAGGCTTGGATTACATTTTCTAATTTAAATCCACAGACTGGATGAGTCTTTAAAATTCTCTGTCAGCTCTTGAGCCATCTGATAATGTCGCAAGACAAGTAACAGACTTGTTACCTGGCCTAGTAAATATGATGGACAGATAACTTTTTGAAATGTAAATAAACAAAGGTGAACTTCTGATATCTTCAATTAAGAAAGAAATAAATACAGGTCAGTGCTAAAAAAGACCCTGAATATTTTCAGAAAAGCATCTTAATAGAGAAATCTCTCTTTCAATCCTCCATGAGATTGACTATGGAGCAAAGGTGAAAATGTTGAATTAATTATCAAAATAAACAATAGGTGTTCTGGATCCTTTTCTGTAAGAAATTTACTCAAAAAGAGTCAGATGATGTGAAAAATGAAAGAAAAATTATTATGGTCCAAATAGCTACAAATGAAATGAGGTAATATGGTTTACTACTTAGCATTTTAAACCCCTTCTTTTTTGAAGTAGATGAAGACTTAGTAACTAGGCATTTTCTTGGAAAAGTAGTCAGATGGGAACTGTCTTTGAAATTTGAAACATATTTGAATAGTCAAATGTAATTGGACTCCATTATAACATGTAGTGCCTGCTGTGTGAGTCATTAGCATTCTCATAGTTCAAGAATATGCACTGATAAAATTACGATGAGCTAGCAAAAGCACCAACTCAATATTAATACAATCTTTAGACAAATATTGTAATAGGATTTGCACATTTAAGGGGCAAATTATCCTCTCAGTGTGTGCTCTGTATATCTCGGTATTAATATTGATGTACATTGAACGAAAAATGCATCCACAATCACAATTACATTTCAGAATCAAATTCATATAGGATATGAAATTATAAAAATATTCAATATTTTTTCCATAGTTCTTAGAATGTGAAATGAATTTTTTTTCTTATGTAGTCTTTCAGAGGACTGAATAATGTTCAAGAAAGTTTTGTGGCATTTTGGTTTTTTTTTTATTACCTCTCTCTCTGTCTTTATGGATAACTTCTGTTCCTTTAATGCCAGTGGTGATTTACGTTAATTACAGATCTTAATCTTTATGTAGTGGTTATACAGCTGAAGTACACTGCTGGTAGACAAAGCTGCTGAAAATAATTCTGTACTGAGTAGTCACTTTGGCTGAGCTAGTTATCCTAAGAAAGGTATCCCCTTCTCCATTTTTAGCTCTTCCTCCTTCTCTGTGGAGTGTGTCATTTCCCCTAAAGCTGGCTGCCATTGTAAGAGAGAATGCTAGTGAGTCTGACCATCTTAATTTTGAAATAATTATTTTACAGAAGGGCACCACTTAGTGAAGAGCAGAATGGATGGACTGTGCTCTATTTTCATTTGGTGCCACAAAGGTCATTCAGCCAGTAATGTCAACACAGTAGGACTCTCCTGAGAGAGGGAGAAATTTGCATTCCCTTAGGATCAAGGAAAAGAGAAGCTTAGGTGTCTCTCTAGATAGATAGAAATCTCTGTATCTTGTGTTTTTGCTGTTACATGTGCAACTCTGTGAAAAATCCTTAGTAACTTGATCACTCGCATATTTTGTGCCTCAATGTGAAGTTGTTTTGCACACAAAGAATGCACAGATTTTATAATCAGGTATGTATTTAAATTCATAACTGATCTTTTCTGAGACAGATTTTTTTTTTTTTTAATATACTTCTACCTACATTTTGAACTTAAAAGCATGGTTTAATATGTAAGAAAAAATTATTTTTCAGTAACATTTCTTACACAGTATATTGAAAAAAAGTCTTGTGAAAACTAACCCTTCATTTCTTTCTCTGGATGAGGTGTCAGTATTCTTACAGATGTTCTGAAAATTACAATTTTATTATCTTTGAAGTACATGCTTCAAAATATTAAACAATAGACAAAAAATCCATAACTGGAAAAAAAATTTCATGGTACATTGGCTGTTCATGCCCAGGGACTGGCAGAGGGGGCTGCAGGATGGCCTCTGGGAGAAGCAGTTGGGGCTGCCCCACCCTGGACACAACCAGTTCCAGCTGGCTCCAATAGACCCACTGCAGGGCATGTGTATGCCCTACAGCCACCATTGTGGTGCCTTGGGGAAAGCCTCTGTAAGGAAGGGCAAAACGCTGTCTGGCAGTGAAATCACAGAATGGCTGAGGTTGGACCAAACCCCTGAAGGTCTTGGCCAAGCACCTTGCTGAAGCAGAGCCACCTACAGTCTGTTGCCCAAGACCATTTCCAGATGGCTTTTGAATATATTCAGGGATGAAGACACTGCAGTTTCCCTGGACATCCTCTCCCAGTGCTCAGGCACCCACACAGTCAAAAACATTTCCCTATATTCAGATAGAAATTTCCATGCTTCTGCTGGAGTCCATTGCCTGTTGTTCTGTCATTGGACACCACTGAAAATGCCTGGTTGCGCAATTTTTGCACCGCCTGCTCCCAAGACTTCTCTACTCAAGGCTAAAAAGTCTTGAGTCTCTCTTAGCCTTTCCTCACAGGGCAGATGCTCCAGTGCCTTAGTCATTTTTGTGTTCCTTCATTGGATTGTCTCCAGTATGCCTATGTCTCTCTTGCAATGAGGAGCCCAGAACCGGACACAACACAACAGGTGTTGTCTCACCAGTGCTGAGTAGAGGGGAAGAATCACCTCCCTCAGCCTGCTGGCAACACTACTGCTAATGCAGCCCAGGATACCTTTTGCCACCTTTGCAGCAAGGGCACATTTCTGGTTCATGTTCAACCTGTTGACCACCATGGCTTTTCTGCCAAGCTGCTTTTCAGCTGGGTGGCCTCCAGCATAAGTGCATGAAGTTGCTTCTTCCCAGGTGTGTGACTTTGACCATCCCGTTGTTTGATGTCCTCTATGCATTCTCACTGGGAGAGGGGATTCTGGAATGCTGTCATTGATTTCAACTTTCTACTTCCTCCTGACTTCTGTTTGGATGCAGCCACAGTTTGGATGCTATCTTTGGATCCAAAGATAGCAAGGTTTAAAGCAGCATATGTTCCTGCTCACAAACTGGAAGGGTAACAGGAGGATCACCACTGAAATGTAGCTATTTTTCTCCTCCATACTGAATCCTGTAACCATCTGCCTTCTGAACCTCAGTATATTAATTTTGATAGTATCCTGGGGAGAAATTTTTTTACTTGTCACGTTGTCTTACTGTGACACCCTGCCCGGCTTGCTAATTTGCAGAAGCAGAGCAAGGCTGTCTCCTAGGACTCATGGAAAAATCATTAAGTGGCATCATGAGACATGAATCAAAACCGCTATCCTTTTTCTTCCGAAGGAAACAAGGCTTATGTGATTAGTGGAAACTAAGGACAGGCAAAACAGAGTAATGTGTTCTGCTTAGCAGCCCGCCCCTCTGCAAGCTTACTGGTGCACAGGTCCCTACCCTCCCCAGCAACTGCCTTCTCTCATGCTGGTGGGCCTCTGGGTTGCCTGCTATTTTAGCAGATGATCTGTGCTGAACATGTTGTCTTCCTTTGCATGGGTTCTGCCACACCTGTGAAATGCATCCTCTTAATCTACTTGGTCAGGGTAACTGATAGTAGTCAGATACCCCATAAAAGGGTCCTTCTACACAACCAGTGTACCATATTCAGGGTATATTGCAAAAATACATTTATCTCTTACTGAAGAATATTTTTTAATAACAGTTGACCATGCTTCTTTCTACAGCTATGCCAAACCCAGGTATTTAAAGGAAAGATTTATCTCGATATCTTAACAAAGAAGTAACTGCATTATGATTGCTAGCTAATATGTAAAAGCTTTGATGTAATATAAAAGAGTTGATCAAGCTGTGGAGAATGAAAATCAAACTCTTGAAAATTCATCTTTAATCTGTTCTTATTATTCTGTTCGTATTTCAGACTCCTTAGTGGGATTAGTATTATTTTAAAATAAAGAGGTTGACAAACTTCCTGCAAGTCGAGGTAATTAGTAGCTAAAGTGATTTATTTTCCCATTTAAAAATAGCTTTTTAACAAAATGTATAAAACAAAACAAACTTTGTCCTTGAATTGGAATAGAAAGCCATTCTTGCAAATTTTGCAGAAAAAGAAGTTAAATTGGTTTTAATTCTGTACCTCTATAGAACATTTTTAACTTCCTTATAGAGCACTTTTAGCTGCTGAGAAAACAAAGATGTTAATAATCTGAATGTACTGTGGCAACATTAAAAATGAACCTTTCTATATAGTTAACTGTATCCAAACATAGTAGGTGCTATTTTGAAATGAACTAATAGATTATTTGAACATTTAATTAAAGTACTTGTTTATTTTTATAATATTCCTGAATGTTATCAATATGCTAGTAATTTAGTTAAATAGTCCATTTTTATTTTCTAATGACTATTTACATTAATTTTATGCAAAAAAGTTTTCATCAGGTGAATACATAAAATTTTCTATGTTTGGAAATGGAGTTAAAGATCTAAATATGTCCCCTAAAATCCCCTCACCATCTAGTCATGCAATAGTTGAAAATTAAAACTATGACAAGTTCTAAGTGAGAGTCCCATCAAGTGATACTGTGCAGGAGAAAGAATTGTAAACATAAAAGCTTGTTTAAAGTTTAAATCTTTGTGATACAGACCCTCTGTGCCTCAGGTTATACGTTTCAAATTACAATGGGAAAATCAAAGACAAAATAAGTTTTGTTTGAAATTATTCTAAACCCAATAATAATCATATTTTTTTGGAAAAGGGATATTTTGTTAGTTCTTGACCAGAATAAAAAATAAAACATCTAAGAAACATTCAAGCAATTTGATGAATATGTTGTAGTCATTGTGTTTCTGTAATAAAAGATAAGTGGTGAAAAAAAAAAAACCCCTAGATGAGCATCATACAAACCAAAAGTCTGTTTTGATTATTTCAAAGTCTTTTTGGTTTTTTCTGTTCAATTTAAATAGAATTCTGATAGACCATTTTTAGAGGTAAAGTACATGTTGTTTGCAGAGAAGCCATTAACTCTTACATGAGAGTTTAGACCTATCAGTAGAGATACATGATGTATAATTTTTATTTTCGTTGTTAAATATGAAGAAACACAATATACAATTCTTGTATCATACTGGAAAACTATTACAGAAAGGCCATATGAGTCTATGTTGGCTCTTCATAGTTTATAAATTTCTAGGGATCATGAAAAAGTTAGAATTATAGGATCTTGCAATATTTCCACTGACATCTGTAAACAATGTGAAAGGCAGCTATTTAGAGGTTCAAGCAGTACCTACTTTACCCTGGACTCTAAGTACTCAATATAATTTAAAAAGCCTTCCTACTGCCTTCAACATTTATTAGAATGAAACACGGTGATTTCTTTTTCACCAGCAACTCAACATAGCTTAGCACAACTATTTCACCATTTACTCTGTCAAATGTCAATATTTTCTGCAGGAAACAAAATAGATTAAGTAGGATAACACACTAATTAATTGATAAGAAAAAAATGTTGCTAATTATATTCAAACCAAATTGTCTTCTTTCCATTGCATTCTTTTCTTCCAGCTTCTGGATTACTGACTAACTCCTCCATTACTTTCTACAAGAGTTTACAACAACTCTTGCTCTTCTGAGTTTTGCCACATTTGAAGACTTGTTTAATTCCATTATATTCATTTTATAAGAACTGTATTCTCTGTAAGAATGTGAAGAATAAAGTATCTTTTTCATGTTCTTATTTGTTGTTTGGATTTTACCTTAGAAGAGTGAAAGGTCTTACAAAAGACAAAAATTATTAGCATAATGAGTTTTATTTCCAGTTTCTGAAGTATTTAGGAGAGAAAACTTGTAATAAATAGTACAGAGTCCTTTCTTGTGCTTTGTTTCTGATAAAATAGCCACTTAATTCACACAGAAAATGGAAAAAAAAAAAAAAAAAAAAGGTGTAAATAATAGAAAAGAGTAGAACAAAACTAGTAAGAAAAATAAAATATTCCAAAATATAATCCACATAAAACCTAAATATTTGTCGATGCTGAAATATTTTAAGTAACTAGTACAGACCAACTATTATACTTTCTACAGTATTTAAAAAATGCATGACTGCAGGGACACTGTAAAGTATATAATTAACCCAGCATAAACCTGATAAAACAATTAGGAAAAAAAATCAGGTCTTATGCAATTCTAACAAATGTATCTATGGCCTAAGATTATTTGCATCCTGCTGGTGTTCAGGCTCTCTTTCTAAGTAGGATCACAGAGAAAATCAGCCTGAATTTTCTTTATTAAAACAGTTTTTTATCCATCACTGTTTTCTTTCTGATTTTGAATAAAGCATTGTCTGTTTTGTACTGTAAATGCCAGGCTTCAAGGACTGATTGTTCTTTTGTTGCTCTTATTGCTTTGATACTGCAGGGCTTTTTAACTCTGAATCTATTTTAAAATAATATTGAAGCTTTGCTTATTTTTTGAGAAGATTTCTTTACAAAAATAGGAGTGATCTGAGGGCATAGCAGTTGAACACATCTCAGGATTTCTACAAAGAGTTTGCCTGACTGAGAGATTTAAGAGTATTGCATTCTTAGAGTGTTTTTTGTCCCTCCTCCCCTGGTCTTCCCCCAGAACTAAAACTCTCTTAAAGAAAGTAAAAACAAGAGGATTTATATAAATACTTAATGTGTTCATGTAAATATTTGCATTGTTCCTCCAGATAAATAATTTTCGTCACTTCAAGGAAGTAACTTTTTAAAGTACTGAGTTTACAGTAAAGGATTAAGACTTCTGTGGTTTAAATTATATTTTATATTATTAGACATATAATTTGAAAAATCAATAATTTATGTGCTAAAAATTACTCTGAATAAAATAAATATATTAATTAAGTTCAAATCCAGCTGGTATTTTCTGACAAAAAAACCCAAACAAACAAAAAGATTTCTTTCTGAGATTTATTGTAATAAATGAATATGTAGGCTTTTAATTTCAGAATAACATTTGGTCTTTGAAATTCAAATTAATTAAAAAATTAATTCAAAAATGAAAATTAAATGTATTAGAAACAAGATCTAAAAAAATATTGCTCTTCATGTCAAAATATTTCATTTTCACTACCTGAAACTTTTAAATCTCTTTTCTGAATCAGTCACTGAATCCAAAATTAGGTGTTCATATAGTTCTATTGATCATAAACATTTGATAACATGGTCATTTACTTAGGTTTATGACTGGTAGGATTTCTGTCTCAAAGGTTGTATGAAGGTGTCTATCACTGTGGACTATGTCAATGCCAAGTCTCAATTTTCTGTTTTAAATAATGAAGAAATACTTTAAGTCTCAATGTGGTTTAATAAAGAACAAAACAATGTTTTAAACCATTTACAATTCTCTCATTCCAGTTCAACGATTTGCTTTCAACTGTAACTTCCTTTGTGTGTTTTTAAGATACTTTTGAAAGAAAGAAGTCTCACAGCTCAGGGTGAATGGTGGTAATTTAGAAAAAACACAGTGATTTAAATGCCTTTGATTTTGTGTACAAATCTCATGGTTCCAGAAAGAGCTGTCCTGCATTTCCTGAAGTGTTCATTTCATCTAACTTGGTTAAAGATTTAGGGACAATAAAGAAGCCTTGGGCCAAGATATTTCTTTCTCCATGGTGTACTTAATTTGTGGGGACTGCTGGGTGCCTTAAGGTGCAAGTTGTAACATCTTGCACGGTGAAAGGCCCAAAGCTGTTGTAAAAGTGAGCTGGAAATGTTACAGTCTTTTTAAGAGCTGATGTGTTTTAAGAAGAGTCCTCTGGGAGGCCTGCACCTGCAGTCTTCTACTTGAAGTTGCATGTGTTTTTTCAAGGGACAGAGCCCCTTCGTCTACACAGAAACTTTCTGGGTATGGTGAATACCAACAGGTTCTCACAAGTGTGTGTTGCATCATATTAAAAAAATAATAAATAAAACAACCAAAACAAACAAAAAACCAATCAACCAACCAAAAACATCCCCACAGGATTTGTTTCTATCAAACTAATGTTGGTAGAAATGCAAAAGAGGGTGACTAGATTACCCTGTCGGCAGCTGGATAGCTGTGAGACAATCCCATTGTGATTTGTTAAAGGTGTACCAGGGAAAAGCACAGGTGTTCCACTGGGCCAGGATAGATGAGAGGTTGATAAGGGAGCCACAACAGTACTGCTCAGCCTTTGACTCCCCAATCTCACTGTTCACCCTGGCTTCCATGAGGAGGGGACTATGGTGAGTGAGGGTGCTGAGTCTTCTGCACTCCTGGGTTCAGTGAGCAGAAGGGCAACAGTGACCTTGGGGTACATTTTTTTCTTGAAGCCAAACTATGCTTCCCATCCCTGTGCGTAGGACAATCTGTACTTTTAAGGTGAACACCCTAAGCGGGATGGAAACAGTGTAAACTGCATTTTGTAGAGATAGCATGAGCATCCTTCTTCTCTAAATGCGTACACTTTCCTCTTGGTTGGTATTTAAAATGGGAACAAGAGTTCAGTAGAAAGTTTGAGTCTGTGACTATGTGCAACTTATACCAAATGTGCAACTATTCTATCCAGGGTTTTCTGCAGGTATAGGTGGAAAAATCCCTACATCTTTGATCTCTGGTGCAACAATTGAAATGTATGTGGGTTTTGTAGGGATTTTATTTCCTTTTTACATTTTTTTTTTTTAGGTGTTAATCAAGATGTGTATCCATAAATTTTATAAGAAATTTGCCTGAATTTTTCTTGGTAACTCATCCTTAAGTTACTTGATTCATTAGCTGAAAGGAATATTTTAAAATCTGTGAAAATATGTACTTACAAGAAAGCTTGAACTTAGCAGTCATTTTTAATGTTGCCTCATTTTACTTTTTTGAGAGCACTCTGAAACTAAGAATGAATGAGGAAAATAGAGCCTGTGACAAACTTTTCAAATTTCCAGTGCATATATATCTAATAAATGTTACATTATATAAGAAAGCGATTATTTTGGGTTAATATCACACTCTGCATATGTACTAGTGAACACTTGCTGAGGTAAGCAAGTGATTGATTAATACAATTGCTCAACCATTATCTCAACTTTAACTAAGTAATAAATTCAGATTTAAATTCCTATTAGTACATTAATTATTTTAACAAATGGTTCAGGCACTTAATTAGAATATATTAAATAAGCAACAGAAATTATTAAGTAATGGTCACGTAGCCAGTACACACCCGAGGTGTGCAGTTGTTTATCTTGAAAACTTACTAATATGTAGCATACTTTCCTTTTCTTAGTAATACAGTTATTATAAACATTAGAATAGTCTCAAATATAGTCAGGAAAATACAAAACTGGTGCATTAAGAATGCTATTACACATTTACAGCATCTTAGGTTAACTATATAAGTGAAAGTCTTTGTTAAAGAATATATCCAAATAATTATTGGTCATTTTGTAATGAAAAAGGTTTCTGTGGGCAGTGCTTTTCTTTCTCATTTTCCTTAATTACTTTTTTGCTTTATAAGGATTTGAGTCATTCAAGGATCTATAACACAGTTATTTTACATTTGCTGTTGTTCCCACAAGAATGTTGAGTATTTGCTTCAGTATTGAGCATTTTTTCTAAGTTTCTATGAGAGAAGGGGTGCATTCACATAACAGCAAATTAAGAGTCATTAAAGTTTGAAGCTGTAACAATGAGCAAAAGTGCAAGGCAATAAGACGTGTTGAATAGTAGAAATGTTGCTTGGATGGAATTTCTGGAGACCATCCAGTCCAATCTCCTGCCCAAAGCAGGACTATCATCAACATTGCAATGTGGTACCCTCTTCCAGGATTATACTATCGCCTCCATTAAACATGTTTTTCCTAATTTTCAGTTTGAACCTCCCCAGCCACAACTTGTGACCATTTCCCCTTGTATTATTTGTCACTGCTGAGAAGTGTTTGTCTCTATTCTCTTTGTAATACCAGTAGCAGTAGACTGCTACTAGATTCAAGCCCAGCTTTCTCAGCAGGATATGTGCTGAATCCCTCTGACAATACCCATAGTTCTCTGAAGAACCCCTATTAGTTTCTCAACGTTCATTTTGAACTGGTGTTGACCCAAACCAGTATTCCAGATGCAGATTCACCAGTACCTAGTTGAAGGTTGCCTCTGTATCTGTTGATGGTGTAAGGTAGCACAGGATTCAACTGGCTTTATTTGTAACAGGAGCACACAACTGACTCATATTCAGCCTGTCATTCACTGTATTTTGCAGGTCCCTTTTATCAGGGCTGCTACTCAGCAGGTCAGTCCCCAGGCACTGGATTATTCTGTCCCAGGTGTAGCCTTTAACACTTAACACTGCTGAGCTTCATCTCATTAGTTCTGTCCTCAGATTTGCCAAAGTTCCTATGAAGTGTAGCTCTGTTGTTTATTCTTAGTCATTCCTCATAATTTAGTGTTGTCTGGGGGTGCATTGCCATCATCCAGGTCATTAAAGAAGATACTGAACAAGGTGGGCCTCATTACCAACCTCTGGGGCACTGTGCTTGTTGCCACCTGAACATTAAGGTTTTGGTTATGACCACTGAGACCAGTTGTTCAACCAGCTGCCAGTACAACTGATAGTCTACATCTTACTCCAAAGGAGAACACTACAGGACATGAAGCCTTACTAAATTCAAGGTATGTCATAGGCACTGTATTTTCTTCATCCACAGTTAGTCAGTAATCACTGTTTTCCCCATGTCCACAGATGCAGACAGGAATATTTCTGGCCACTCTTATTTGCCAGGTCATTTGGTAACTGTCACTGAACTGATTTAGGGTAAAACTTTGCAGACAATAGGTGTCTTTTAGATTAGATCGATTTGCTACTCCCTTTTCCCTACAGTACTTCAGTTGTGTTACCAAAACTGGAAGACTGGTGGAAGGTTAAGGTTGTGGCCCAGTATTTAATGAATAGAAGAATGAAAAGATATGAATGAAAAAAACTACATGACAAATTATTTTTTTCTTAGAAAAATCATAGATGGAATTATCCAGTTGCCTAAGTGGCTACTATTTTGACCTATCTTCTCACATGGCTTCCTTGATCATTGCAGATGGATGTGAATAAGCTCCATATATCCTTTGCAGTCGTGCAAGAGCACAAACTGTCTCCTGAGTAAAAGTCATTAAAATTACTGATTACACTATAAAATATTTTGTTATACCGGAGTTTTATAATTGCAATTTATCATCATAAAATGCATGACTATTAGCCAGATATCACTGAGCTGGGATCCCTGTTCAAACTGCAGGCAGAGTTTCCCTTTCCTAAAGGAGCTTATTAAAAGGAAAGATCAAAGAAAGAGAAGCCACAAAAATAGAAGTTTATTATTTGGAAGGTAATAGGAAAAGTCTTACACCATAGTCTTGAGTCTGAGACAAATTGTGTATTCTTTGTCTTGGAATATATGCAGCTTCACAGATGACATTTTGGCTTCTATTGACAAACACACACACATGCACAAAGGGAAAAAAGGTGCGGAGGGGAAAAGTTTAATTCACTTGAGTAGGTTTAACCGACAACCTTTAAAATAGTTAAGTATATTTCTGAGTGTTGTGGCTTCCTGCCAAGCCTGTAAATGAAGGATGTTGTATTTTCTTTCCATCCATAAAAATAATGAGACATTGAATGCTTGACCTTGCTTATTCCTATTTTGTTAGTAATTTTTGATTTTGAAAAAAGATCTATAACCAAAATAAAATCTCAAAATCACAAGAAGCAGCATACTTGTAAATATGTTGTTGTGGGCTTTTTACACATTTTCTCAGCCTAGTGTATATTTTTAATTGGTTTTGGAGTGTTGAAACCAATTACAATGAAAATTAAGGGAATTAAAAAACCCAAGGGAATTGAAACCCTTTTATGCCTTCTGCAAATGCAAAATTTTAAAAGAATCAGTATTTGACTACCTTCTCCATACATCTCCCCAATATTGTTTCTAGAGATTTTTTATTTGATTGTTCAGGCAGTTGGCTTGACACATTTCACATGTATTTTACAATATATCTTCAACTAATTTTAGATACATTGTTGATATTTTTGAGATCTCCTTTATTAATTGCATTCTATTTTACCATATTATATAGTTGGTGGCTCTAAGATGTGTACTTAAATGTTTATTAATTGTTTGACAGGCTTGCGTGCCTGACATTTTATCATTTGCATAAGGTCCCTGTGGCTTTGCTCAAAATCCTTGCAACATGGCTTGAAAAGCCTTGAGTTGTTCTTCAGAAATGAGATAAATTCTTATTGGTGCTGAGTGAGCAGTAAGTTGTGAGTGGGAAAAGGACTGCTGAAAAATTATTCTTCTTGGCCTGTATTCAAATGACAGCTCTCTATTGACCATACATTTTCAAAGACATAAGTGCTCTCCCATTTTTTAAAGTTCCAAGTGCTATGAATGTTAAACCAGGCTCAGACATCTAATGTTTTGAGAGCTTCTGAAAATCTGAGCTTAAGGTCCTCCATTTTATCCACATACCATAGAAGTATTAATAATAGATGTACAGATTTCTGTGCTCTAGCTTACAATGTTCACCGGAAAGATGTGTGTTATAAATGGATCCATAATTGTTCAAATGAATGCTTAGGCTTTATAACAATTAAGTCGTAGAGAAATTTTTTAACTATACAGTAGGTGGAGGAAAGCCTGTTTTGTACAAGGAAGAGCATAAGACTGTTCAGTGAGTCTATCCTCTGTATGCATGTGTGAGAGAGACTCATTAAAGCCATACCTTGAGATCCAGTTTCCTCTATTACAGATGAGCTTTAAATCACTGTATGATAGAGCTACAATGTCTGATGACCGGATAATATTACATTATTTAAACAAAATAGACCAGTTCAAGAACATAAAAAAAGAAGTTTATTCCCGAGTGTTAAGATGATGGCTTACTGGAATATGGGAAATATGACTTAATTTTTTCAAAATATAATTAAAAAATATTTCTGTAAGTATAGGTGAGTGTCATAACTGTCTAGATTACAAATTTTTTTCTCTTTTGAAATATTATTTGGCACTTGAAAAATATTTCTGATCAAAGCTATGTATTTGGTCAGCAAAAAATTTGTTTTGTGAACCAGAAATTGCAGGGGATTTATTGTAATATGTAATCAAAATTTCCTGATTTCAAGCAGCCATTATATGTTTTAAATTTTTTTCCATTTTTTTTATTTATTGTTAACTACAACAAATCTTTTAAACTATAAATTTAAACTGTATATTGTTAATCAGCTGAAAATTGGATTTGCAATGTAGATACTTTAGCTAGAGTAAATATAAACTGTTGTGTAATCACTTTTCAGTTCATCCTTTGCTTATTGCACCATTCTTTTTTAGTTCTTATGCAATAACAAACCTATTTTGTGTTCTAATCTTGACTTGTCATGAGTAATATAAATAAAAATGTTTTATTTAATAAAACATAAATCCTTTGGTGTTAGATACAGGTGAGAGTTTCCTTTGCTATAAACAGATATGAATCAATTACGAAGTTACATGTATCTGTGGATTGGTGTAGGGGCAGATGATCCCCTGATGCATTCCCCAATCTAGATTTTTTTTTTTATTATTATCTGAGATATTTGGGCCTAAAATTACACAATGAGATCTATGGAACAAAGCAGAAAGTGGAAACCTGTTTGAATCTATGATTAGACCATAACTTTAGCTCTTTTGTGGTGGAAAAAAAACCAAACCCACCATTATAAAACCAGTTATTCTTAACATTAATTATTTGGTCTTTCCTCCCCCTTTTTAAAGATTTAGTTTCTGATTTATCTACCCTATATATATATATATATATATTTGTGTCCAGTCTGTGCAATCAGCAGGATTACAGTACTGTTATATGGACCAGGGTTAACTGTAGATGCATTACCTTAGTTTTTTCTCCTTAATATTGTTTATAATTTTCTTACCCACCATTGAGAGGAGGTGTTATTACTGATGGTACATTTATATTTGAACTTAGTATCTAAATACAAGATAGATAAGAAACTAGAACATCAACGACTTAAAGATTGAACTAAATGAACTAGTGTAAAATATCCTGCAGAATGTAATACACATTTGAGTTTTAAGATGAAAGCAACAGACAAATCAGAATATCTGAGTTTGTGAAAAAGTACTACCTTTTTTTCAATAATGTAAACTTAAATCCCGCTTATATGAACACCTGTTCTGCCTGTTGTTTCCAACTTAATGAGTTTAGGGAGGCTTGTATCTCTGAACTGAGAGTAGCTCTATCATTTTGACATTTAATTTTGTTTGTCTTTTATAAATGTCTTATAAAAAAAGAGAATCATTTAGCATCTGTTATGTTATCTGCTAACATCTGTCTCCGTTAGCCGTTGTTAAATATATACACAATACATTAAAATTCAGTTGATATTTTTTCTCTTAAATCACAAATTGATTTAATTATTGATGCAAAGTTCTTACCATAACAATTGCTCATTGAAGATTTAATGAGTCCTCACTTTTAAATGGGATTTACCAAGGGATCAGTCTTTTTCTTCCACAAATATGAAGTAATATCTAATAGGTTGTTCTTTGCTCTGCTTGTTCCTATTTAAACCTTATTTTCTGCTTCCCAATGTTTCAGTATAGCTGTTCTAGTAAAAGAAAAATGCAATAGGGTACATTAATTATTACCACCCCCCTCCCACCCCCCCCCCCCAGACAAACCACAACATAAAAATTGGGAGGAGTAGTGGCCACTGTTCTAAAAAAGCAATTAAAAAATGTTAGGATAACTGAGAAAAGTGAGTATAAATTCTATCTCTGCCCTCCAGCCAGTTTTTAATATAGCGAAGTGCACATTTGTCTAAGCCATGAGCTGCCAGCTTCTTTAGGAGATGCTGTGGGAGACTGTGTCAAAAGCTTTACTAAAGTCCAGGTAGATAACACCCACAGCCTTCCCCTCATCCCCTAGATAGGTCACCTGGTCATAGAAGGAGACCAGGCTGGTCAAGCAGGACTTGCCCTTCATGAACCCATGCTGGCTGGGCCTGATCCCCTGGTTGTCCTGCACCTGCCGTGTGAGCTCACTCAGGATGAACCACTCCATAATCTTCCCCAGTACTGAGGACAGGCTGACAGGCCTGTAGTTCCCTGGATCCTCCTTCTGGCCCTTGTAGATGGGCATCACATTGGCAAGTCTGCAGTCTTCTGGAAGCTCCCCTGTTAACCAGGACTGCTGGTAAATGATGGAGAGTGGCTTGGCAAGCTCCTTCACCAACTCCCTCAGTACCCTCAGATGAATCCCATCCGGCCCCATAGACTTGTGAGTGTCCCGAAGGCATAGTAGGTTGTTAACTCCTTCTTCCTCGATTATGAGGGGTTTATTCTTTTTGCATTTTCTTGTTCCTTTCTTTATTCTTTCCTGCCACTTAAGGGATTGAGGAAAATACAACCTGCGGTCCCAATCCTTCAACCACCTGCCCCAGAGTTCTGAAATCCCTTTTGATCACTTTTAGGCTTCTTTCAGCAACCTCATCACTGCCTACCTGCATGACCAGTAGTGGGTAATAATCAGAGCTCCAAACCAGATCAGGGAGTTTCCTGGTGATTTCCCTAACTCAGGCTACAGGGAGCTAGCAGACTTCCCTGTGGGATGGGTCTGCTCGTCACATCGGGGCCTCTGTTCCCCTCAGAAGGGAGTCCCCTGAAACATCACCCTCCTCTTCTTAACAGAGGAAGTCTTAATGCATACAGCTACCTGGCTCTCCCTAGGTGACTCCCTGGGTGAATCTTCCGTACTCTCACTAGCCTGGCCCTCAAGTTCCAGAGCCCTGTACCTGTTGTGTAAGTGCAACTGGGAAGGCAAGGGAGGCCAGGAGGGGATTCACCTGCCACCTCGAGCAGGGACTTGTTTCCATTTCCCCCAAACTCTCAGGTCTCTTCCTCCTTCTGTCTGGTCATGAGAGGGTAGAGGATCCTGTGTTTTTTGTGGAGCCTCCATCTGCTGCCTTTGCATCAGTCATGGCAGGGTGCGGCTCCACTGATCTATCTCCCTCTTGCATTCCCTCATACTCCTTAACATTTCCACCTCCTCTTTCAGTGCTGCCACCAGGCTGCGGAGGCGACCTACTTACACACCACATACAGCAGCTGTCGCTGCTGCCCTCCGGTAGTAGTGCCAGGTTGAAGCATCCCCTGCAGCCAGAGCCCTGAGTGGCTGTATATCTGCGTGGGAGCTCTGTCTGGGTCCCCACGGTCTTTCTGGCGACAGCTTTTGGCTGGGTAGAAACCATCGTTTTGTCCTCTTCTGTTCTGGGAGGGCAATGACCACTGGGTGAGGCGGGTTCCTGAGCCCAGAGGGAATGGCACCCTGCCTGTGCAAACTGCCAAGCTGAGCTCTCTGGGAGGGGTTTAAAGCCCCCTCGACTGCTCCTGGCACCATCCCTGAGTGATGTCAGCTGCTCCCACAGGGGCTGCTGGTACCACATAGGCTGCCCAGCTCCTTCTCTTCTTGCTGGGGAACTACTCTGCTCGCCTCGACTGAGCACTAAGCTGCAAGCAGGAGTTGCTGCCACCACTGCATCCCACGCTGACTGAGTACTTCTTCAACATGAGTCCTTCCCATGGGCTGCAGTTCTTTAACATATTTAACAAGTTAACTGTCCCATATGCCATCATTCAATCAACTGATGTTGCTTAGGACAGTTAATGACTTTCACAGTAATTTTGTTAAAAGAGATACTCAAACTTTATACATCTAGCATTTTAGTTGCAACTAAATCTGTTATTTTTAATTGAACGCTTGTTATAGCAGTATATTTGTTAAATAGTTTATGCAAGTGTTTTGTACGCGTAGGTGTTTGGCACAGTATTTGATGGATCAGTTTTTAAAATGCATTTGCTGAATTCTATTCTATTCCACAGAATTCCATATTTAAGCACTACTGACATTCAAGCTTATCTTTGATGTTTCTGAATATATATTTAAAGGTATACATTTCACATCCTTGAGAATTGTGACCCATCACAAGTGTTCTAAAAATTTATGTTTTTAATTTGCTACGTACATTATGAGATTGTTTAATCCAGGCATTTAACATGTTTTGTTTTGAAAGAACTCTGTCTTTGAAAACACCTGATTGGAAAAATCTTTGGAAATACAAATTTTTGCCGTTTTAATATTTTTAATGTATTTTGATCCTTTCAGCTGGTGTCCATGATCTATCCAAAATTATTCCCTCCTGCTGAGCTGGCGTGGTCTCTTCAAAGCTTACCGTAAAAGTTACTTTTTCTCTTTCCCATCTTTTGCCTTCTTGCTTATCACTGTATTGACTTGTAGATACTTTCTGCTATAAATAATTAATGCTTCCATGTAGCTGTATTATTTCAGTAACACATCAAGTTAAGGACAAAGTATACGCTCATCTGAGTGCCTGGCTTCTAAGGTTGCTAAGGGTCACTGGCTATTCCCATGTTTATTGTTGCCTTGTCATATAATGGATGGCCAGTACACACTCAGAAGGAAAACCACACATATTACAGTCTCAGGGAATGTGCACTGCTCTTCTGTCAACTCCAGGAATGTTACAGATGAGCTTAAACCTAGCAGAAGAGTCTTACCTGGACTATATTCCTGTAGATTCTGGATCCCATGTAACGCAGTTTAAGTGTTTGAGTTAAATTTAAGTACTGTTGGAGTTCACTTCTGTGTACCAGGACGCATCATTCTTTAAACTGCTGTGTTCCTCAAACCCAGTGTATTTACTCCGGCATGTGTATGACATCTGGTTTTGTTTTTCCTCTAGCAACTTACTAGGTACCTAAAATACAGAAATATTGTTTTACTAATATGAAATTAATTGCAGTGCTTACTTAGTTCTTGTCAAAGCTGGTTTTCTTAGGCTGATCCAAAGAAACAGCAACTGACAGTGTAGTAACTAAGCTAACTGAAGTGGTACATTCACTTCAATGCCTCCAGTGATTTGCAGCCAATTTTTTCCTCGTAAAGGATTATATCAGATGCTTATTTGAAAAATATACAGCAAGTCAGTACTTTTGTTCAGATAGGAAAAGTGTCAGTGATTTGTTATAAATCATCAAGAAAAAGGTAAGAGCTCTCACTACTTCAGCATTAACTTTCTTGTTGGAGCCTCTCACAGCATTTCATGTAAACGTGGTAGAAGCACAGTCAGAGACAGTGACTGCCTTTTCCCCTTTGGCTGTCTCAGCTGTCTGTTTACAGAAGATATAGTCTGGATGAGTTGGCTGTCGAGCGCAGTGACAACCTCAGTTTCCTAGGACCCCTGGTGCTGTTTCCATGCAAACAATAACAAAAATAACCAAAATACTCTGTGTTCTATGGGAGAACACATGACTATTCTTTTGAGTAGGTCATTTAATATATAGATGACATTTTATTTCTTGTGAATAGTAGTGATTCTACTGTTCATACAGGATTGAGGTAACAAGTGTGTATTGACCAGGCTAACCTGACCAGACTAATCTCTTATTTTGTCAGCAGGGATCTCAAGTAGAAATACTTAGCGGTAAAGGGTTTCTTACAAAATACATAAACACTTGTGAAAAATATAAACCTTTCTTTGTTTTTCAGTAAGATGCCCTTTATTGTCCTGGGAGAATGGTTTGAGAAATGTAAATTTAGTTTTCTGTTTGATTAATTAATTGCCTGTCTGCAGAAATTTCTGATTATTGCGATGAGTTATGTGTCTGTTTTAAACTAGTTGGGTTTACCCAAACAACTAGTTTGGGTATACCCAAAATTCAGTTGGTATAGCTGAGGATGACTTATATTTTGTCTCAGAAATCAGTAACTTCAGGATTGGGGTTTTTTTTTTTCCAGTTATGATATCAGTTGTACAACGCAATGACTGATTCAGTGCTTCTCATAAAAATAGGAAACATGTAAACAGATTTATGATGCTTCGTGCACCTCGTCTTCTGGTGACTTTTGTTAATTGCTTGTAAGACTTCTTTTAGCTTAACACACCATGATAATGCATAATACAATATTGATATAGTTCATTTATTTCTCTGTTGTTCTGAATAGAACTTACAATGTAGAGAGCTCACTTGAATCTTCTTTGGGGCAGGAAAATTGCAGGAAAATGCTCAAATGTAAAATCAAAAACCTGTTATTTAAGAATTCACCCAACAATCTTGCTAGCTAGCACAAAGGTGTGAATGTAAATGAGGGAAAGAGGTGAATTGTTGATAATAAGTATACAGGTGAAGAAAATGGAGACCATTTTAAGAGAAATAACAGTGTATTATGGAAAAGCAGTTTCATAATTTATTGTAGGATTGTTCCTACATTAAAAATATGCCACTTTATAAAGTCCAGATAAAGAAATAATTACATCATAATAAGATTTTTTTTTTAAAGGTGGCCTTCTGGAATTAAAACTATAGGGAGAATATGTGGACAGTAGAATAGGCATTTTCAAAGATTTTCCTTTTTTATTTTCTCTGAAGAAAGGTACTGATATATATTCAGGGTTATCACAACACTTGATTTGCTTGGATAGAGCCTTCTTTGATTTGTGAATGTTCCTTCTTTTAAGGTTTAAGTTCTTGAATCAGTGATTTTTAGTTGCAGAAAAAACCTAAAAATTTTGAAACAAGACTCAAAACAACCTGTGATAATACCAAAATCAAATGAATAACCATTGCAGTGCTATATTTGCCTCACATTTTGAATTTTGTAAAAGCAAAATTTTGCTGAGAATTCAGACCTCTGTGTTTGGAAATTCTGAACCTCAGTCGTTCCCTAATGCTGCTCAAAAATTAGGCAAGAGTTGAGGAATGAAAGAAGTTGAGTTTCTATGACAACTAGTCATTTTCAAATAATCTTGTAGAACATGAACAACAATAAAATGTATGTAATACAATTCTTAATTAAAAACATCCCTCAAAATCATAATTTATGCAACATATTTGACTACCATTATTTCTTAGTAAGTAGCTATGTAATATTTAAGGTGCTTTTCTAAGTCACTGTGTCGTGGTTTAACTCTGGCTAGCAAAATACCACGAAGCCTCTCTCACAAATCCCCCTCCCCTCCTCCAGTGGAGGAGAAGAATTGGAGGAAAAGGAAATAAGGAAGCTTGTAAAATTCAGATAAGAACTATTTACTAATTAAATATAAATCAATATATACAGATACTACTAATAATAAATAAATAAAATAGTAGAAAATGAAACATATAGTACAATATATACAGTATGATACAATTTCCCACCATCCACCGACCAATGCACACCCAGATGTTGAGTGACGAAAATCAGACCCAGAGAGCCCGAGAACCACAGCCCGAGAGCCGTGGCCTGAAGGCCGGAGCCCAGGAGCTGACGCAGCAGATTCCGAGCGAACCCTATCACAGATAACACATCCAGGAAACTCAAAACAACCCACCAGCTCCCACACGAATGAGCCAGCACAGGAGTTGGCAAAGCAGTTAGCACAGGAGGGTTAGCAAGTTGCCCGGAGAGATGAGCAAGGGAGTAAAGGAGAGAGAGAAGGGAAGGGTAATGACTACCGGACCCCCTTCCCCAGCCAAAGAGACCGGAACATGACGTACTATGGGATGAAATACTTCCTTGGTCAGTCTGGGTCAGCTACAGTATCCGAAGAGGACAAAAGACCTTGAATCCAGTACAGACCTTCCCCAGCACCAGCTGAGACCTTATCAATGTTTTCTCTTAGCATCCAGCAACATAGTTCCCTGGCAACCAGAGTAACGGGAGTTAACCCTTTCCTGACTGAACCCAGAACACACTGACATAATTTTTATTTTTCCCCTTCAGCATGGAACCAAACATGATTATTTGTAAATGACAAAAGGATGCTTAAAGAGTAACACAAAGAAATTTTTGCAAGACCTGAACCTTAACTCCAGGAACTTCTCTGTAAAAGCAGTTCTTTCTATCTTCAAAATATGGCAGGTTGTTAAATAACAATGTAGAAAGACATATGTTATGTGCAATATTTGCTACTATGCATGTTCTCTTTTATCACAGAGTTGAGTAAACAACTTCCAATGGGGAATAAATGGAGAAATGAGCTCCAAAATCGCTCAGGTTTAAGATTATTTGGTGCTCAACACTAAACAGTGCTAAGTGCCAATTTTATATATGAGTAAGGCTCACATAGATCATTCTTTAAAATAATATGATCTGAAACTAAACTTTAAATTAGTCATATATGCTTAATACTGGAAGGTCATACTGGGAAAGAAGAATAGTTATGTAAAAAAAACCTACTATGTATTTGACATGTTCCACACAGAGGAATGAATTTGCTTTAAGCACTGGGATTAAAGGTTATCCATTTGATGGAAATAAATTCTTAGACACCCTAGGACAATCAAAACTAAACTTAAAAATGTATTTTTTCTGAATGTAGATTCTGTTAAAAAAAATCTTCCTTTTATTTTTCTTCATTAGGAGCCATGAATATGAATTATGTATTATTTTAATTTACTACACAAAGCAATATTCACCAATTCAAACTTAGAAAAGTCTGTATTTACATACATGTTTTCTTAAAAGTCTATCTTTTTAATGAGAAAAAGGCCTTTCTAATTTCTTTTTTCACAGTTATGTAGAAATGTGTCAATTCTTATTCCTGCAAAATTTATTGAAATACATAAATTATAGAGCTATTAAAGAAAATACCTAAGATTATTCATGTTCATTTTGCACCATTTGTAGATAAATGTAATCTAGCCTGACCTAGACATTGGTTGCCCAAAGTTCAAAGATTCAAGGTTCAATGATCCAAGAATCTGAAAACTGTTCAGGGAAAGTGTTGACCTATTAAAGTCAATGTTAACGTCAGTTACAGACAAATACAGAGTAAAATCAATAGCCTTTGTGCCACACACTGGGAAAACAAACAAGGCTTTTTGACTTCAGAAACTCAGCAAGGTTGTCTTCTTTCAGGTATGAACAAGAAGAGCTTCACTTAAAAAGGGTGAAATTAAATTTAGAATGTTATACACTGTTTTCCTCTCTTTTGAAAAAAAAAATGGTGCAGTTAGAGTGCTGTGCTGTTATAGTGGTGGCTGAATATGTAATGCTGAGGTTTCTGATGAAGTACATAAGCACATGCTTCAGGTAATAGACATGGTGTTCAAGATGAAGAAGTAGGAAAGATATTGTACAGGAACCAAACACCTATTGTAAAAAAGAATTTTATCACTACTTCCACGTTTGTATTAATGAGACAGAGATAAAAATATAAGTAGGTGTTTAGAAAGCTTCTATTGTCTCTGCAATATTAAAACCCTCTTGCAAATGAAAATCTTAATAGTCTTAAGCATATTTGTTAACAAAGTTTAAATCATCCCTCACTTTTATATGCGATAACTTAAACTTGGAAAATGAGTACATTCAAATTCATAAATAAGATTTGCTATATGCATTTTAACTGTAGTAATGGAAGTCATTAATAATTGTCTTCTGCATGAATGAGACTGCAAATTGTTATAGTAGTATAACTTCAATCTCTAGTTGTTAGACTTTTGTAAATAATTTGCAAAGAATTTTCAAATCAATACAAGTTTGACTTATTAAAAATTAGTATTTCATCTCTTTAAAATAATTCTATGATTAATCAGTCCTGGAGGCAAAGTAATTTAGAAAGAGCTAGTATTTACTTGTAATATGTAATTTTACTACAACTTAACTTATTTAGAATTATTTGAGTTTTGTTTTTAAATAATATTACCACCTTGTTTGGAATAGTGACTGATGTTTATCAGAAGCACATCTCTGACTTAAAATTACATTTTCTGTGTAGCATGAAGCTAAATGTCAGCTAATTCAATGCATTCAGAAATGGTCTCTTCTTCCTCTCTAGTGAAAAAGACACTGAATTTTCCAAAATAATTAATTCATTCTTAGACTCAGTGGGCTTTTACTGAAAAGTAAAATAAATTGCTTGAGAAGTTTTGCATTTCAGTACATGTATACCACTGGAAGGATGGGCTGCCTTGAAAAAGCTACACCTGAGGAAAACTTAGTTTGGGCTTCTCATAAATTTTTTCTCTGGGCCAAGAAAATCCCCTCTACCAATATTACATTGACCAAACAGGACTACATGCTTATGGTCATCACATATATATTAAAATGTAGAATCTCTTGATCTAACACATTGCTTGCTATAGCAAAATCTTTCTCTCTCTCTGATTGATAGTCGTTCTTGTAGCTAAAGCATTGACATTTGTGATTCAGTGGTGAAATGGGTAAAGCCTTTTTGTTGTTGTGAAAAGCTTTATGCTGAATTTTATGCTTTATGCTACATTTTCCTTAATGAAATAATGGAAGAGTTCATGCAGGAGGCCTTTGTTCAATGTTTATAATGAGTCACAAACTGAAGCACTTGAAACCTAGAAAATGGCAGGTTTTTCATTGACTGAGCAATTCTGTCCTTGTGTGTGTGCATGATTACCTTTACATCATAATGCTGAATTATGTGGAAAGCTTAGTGACTATAATTTTTGATTCCTCATTGTACAGGAATGGATATAAAAACCGAGTCAAATGAGATTAAAACTATGGATCAGCATTTCTTAATTTTCTCATGCATAGCTATACAGATGTACCTTTTACTGGTATTTTTATGCACTGAGACTGGATAAATGTCTTTACGTAATGATTAATTCAGATTAATTTTGCAAGTACTTAGGCATTGAACATATCTAAAAAGTGTTATCAGTTAAACTTCAATTTTACACATTTTCTTGGGGCAAGATAATAGTGTTGGGCCTATTCTTTACAGAATTAATTAAAAGAAAGGAAATAGAAAAATAGTGGAATTAATGTTAAAGAGTAAGTAGACAAAATACTTAAAAAAAATCTCTTTATTCAGGGAAGCATATATTTAAAATGAAATTATAAAGGAACATAACAATACCTACAACCCTTTAAAAAAATAAAAATCAGTAGTTAATGAAATTCTTGCTTTTAGAACAATTAAAAAGAGTGAGTTCCAAAATATGTCATTGGGTTACCTTCAGATATAGAAGATATGCACATTACTATTTACTGATTTGTCTGAGTTTAATATTACTGTGTTAGGTCTTTCAAGAAAATTCTGCAGAACAAAGATATCTTTTCTTTGTCTAAACAATTCTTGTGGTGCTGTGTACACATCTGCAGGGTACTTGGAAGTCATGCTCTTTTTTACTTAGAGTTCTTCTATGTGAACAAGACATCCATTTTTCTACATTCATAAGAACTTTTCCACACTGAAATAGTTGGGGTTTCATTTACAAACTGCAATAATAATTTCAATTTTCAAATCATTACAGTCTTCAACAAAGGGTCCAGGAGCAGTGTCAGATATAAGAAGTGTAAAGTTTTATATTTTACTGCTAAATAAAAAATACTTCTACCGAGAGCTTTTACAAGCTTTTAATTAAAGGCCTCCATTTGGTAACTCTTATACAACTATGATATGACAGTCATGATTACTTCATAGTTATGATTATGTCTTAGTTATATAATACTGTAACTATGATATGACTGACTGTGCAGTCACCTGCAGTTTTATGGAGCAGTGCCCCATATAGCGAATTATGATGTTATGATAACTATGCTCTCTGGAGCCCTCAGCATAAGAAAGATATTAACTGGTTGGGCAGAGTTCAGAGAAGGGCCAGGAAGATGCTCAGAGGGCTGGAGCACCTCTCCTACGGGGAGAGGCTGAGAGAGTTGGGGCTTGTTCAGCCTGAAAAAGGCTCTGTGGAGAACTTTTAGCAGCCTTCCAGTACCAGAAGGGGGCCTACAAGGAATCTGGGGAGACTTTTTACCAGGGCCTATAGTGATAAGACAAGGAGTAATGTGTTTAAATTGAAAGAGGGTAGATTTACATTAGGCATCTGGAAAAAATTACTCATGGAGAGGGTGGTGGATGCACAGGAGGAGGTTGCCCAGAGAAGCTGTGGATACCCCATCCCTAGAAGTGTTCAAGGCCAGGCTGGATGAGGCTTTGAGCAACCTGGTCTATAGGAAGGTGTCCCTGCCCATGGCAGCAGTGTTGGAACTAGGTGATCCTTAAGAACCCTTCCAACCCAAACCATTGTATGATTCTATGATATAGTAACAACTATAACAATAATGAAATCAGGTTTAACTCTTTTTATTGCATTGGAAGAGACTGTTACATTTCATAAGATGATATGTAAATAAACTATCTAGATACAAATTACTACCATTACCTGTTGTTAATGGAAAATTTTTAATTAATTTTGCTGGACATAATTTTGCTAGACATGATTTTGTTATTTATATGTTTTTTCCCCTCAGTGAAAGTTGCTGACCACATGTGACGTTAACATTAAGGCCCATGCAAATTCAAATATTCTTGTCATTCAAATTTAAACATAATTTTAAATTTAATGTGAGTTCTATTACAGAAGTTAACACAACAGCAATAATTTTGCAGATAAAATTAAGAAAGAATTACATCTATTCAGACTTCATAATTTAAAGGACATCATAGTCTTGAAGTGTCGATAAAACTATTTATATTTTTCTATAATCATTACACAGTGAAATCTGAGATTATTATAACATATACAAAAATTCATTGACAAGAGTTGGAAAATAAAACTTTTTTTGTTTTCACTGCATAGAGGGTAATTTCAAAACACAGCTTATCTCAGTGATTCCATTCAGTGACTTATAGCAATGATACCAAGACACGATATGCTCTGAAGGGAACTTTGTATTTTATTCTCTCTGAAAACCTCAGTTTTAGAGCAAATGAAATTTTAAGTAAATTCTCTGTCTAAAAATCTGATATTATATATGCATGCTAGCATACATAGGCCTTTATATTTGGCACTACCTATAACTTCATGAGCATTCTCCCTTTTCTTGCATTCCTATTTATATATACTGTATTTGCATTTGTTGTTGCAGCACAATCTTTTGCTTTTAAACTCACTATTTGTGTCTTTTAAAGACACTTGAAAGACATCAGCAGAATAAATTCCTTGTATTGACATAATAGACAAAAACAACCCCAGAATTCTGGATTTTTTTGAAGATGAGTTTGCCTTTTTGTGTATTGTATTTCCAAATCATAACAGTAAAAAAAAAATGATTGGGCCTGAGTACTATTTAGTCTACTGAAATTTATCCATTTTGTTACATCATTTCATTCTGATTCCTACTTGATTGCATTGTTGCACTTCTCTCCACAAACTTGGCCTTTAGGCTATCATAAAGAATGATGTCAGTCAATGGCTTTTGGAAGTGCTTCTTATAGTTTACTCTGTAGTTGTTTATTTTATGTTTCACATTTCATCTGTTCTGTATCAGCTTTCTTACTGATTTTTCAATTGTGCTGTTTAAGATTTTTGTAGACCTTAATTCTGTCTCAACCAACTTACAGTTTTAAATGGTATGCAGATTCGACTTTTATGCTTATTACTATTCTACCAGTTAGATTAAAATTTACATTGAGTGTTCACAAATTTTAATTCTTACTTTTTAAGTAATTTTTCTGCTTAGGAGTAGATTAAACAGTAGGACTAAACAGTTTGCAGTCAGCATTTTTGCTGTTGGCTTCCTTGTGATCAAAAGCCAACATTGAAAGACAGAGGAAAAGGGAGAAATGAACCAAGAACTTGCTGTCCCTTCAGGAAAAAAATTCTGCTTGAATTTTTCTAGTAATAATCAAAGTTTTAGTAGTGGCTTAGTAATCATGTGCAAGATCGTTTATGGAATCTGTAATTTCTGCTAAGAATGTTTCTTCAGAGCTATATGCACCATGTAAATGATTGTTTTGGTTTTCTTTTTGTGGCTTGGGGCTTTTTTGTTGGTTGGTTCTTTTGTTTGTTTATTTTATGAAACAACACTTGCCATAACAAGTTGCAAAACACTTTGTCCAAGTATGGAGACAGGCTTACCAGTATAATCAGAAAACATGGTTCATTACTAAACCAGAAATGAATATTGCAAAATGTACTATGCTGATGTTTACAAGGTCATCTATACTACTTTCCAGTATTTTCAGTTTACAGCTTTAATGTGAAAGTGTTCAATTCCTATTCATAAGAAAAATGTGAACTGGCAAACTAGCCAAGACTTAGATTACCATTGTGATTAGATTACTATTACCCCAAAAATCCCAGTGCTGAAAAGAAGGTGGTTTAGAATAATGAGAGACATGTGAGATTATTTATTAAAAAAAAAAAAATAAATATTCAACAGAACCTCTATTTGAGTAGTTCTGAACTGAGATGCTCATGATGACTGAGATTCACAATGACAAAATCTTTCCTGTGTGATTTTCTTCTTAGGGTTATAACTTATACTAGAATTTTGTGGTTAGGTAACATCATATGCGAATTATGTTAGCTTTTGAAATATAAAGTATTAAGGAACACCTCTTCAAAAGTGAGCAATAGTCATATAAGCTGTTGAATCACCACATTCTAGTACCTGGCAATATATTAAATATCCATATATCTTCAGTCTTCTCAAATTCAAAAATCTTTCCTTCTGTGTTACCTCATTTTATTTTCTCAGTTTAGTTGTATATTACCTGGGCTGTGTTGCACCCTCCCACCTAATCTCATAAAAAAAAAAAAAAGAGATGAATGTGTGTTCCAGGCCTCTGAACATTTTTTTAGCAACATCCCTCATCCAAACTGTATTACATGGCCAACCATTAACTATTTAACTGTTAACACCTACAAATATCTTCCTGTTATCAAAATTTTGGTGAAGAGGTTTATATCTGAATGCAGGGTGCTCTAGTTCCACTTTTATTTCTACTCTTTTCTTAACCCTTAAAGAAGAATCCTGATTTATTATTGTAGATCTCGTACTCATCCTTGAATTGTATGCATTTTTCTCATGTCTGTTTTAGTTCTTTTCATACATCTGAATTTGTTTGAAACTCTGAACAGAAAAGGTAATACAAAGATGTTCACTCTACCACTCCTCAGTACTATGAACATTGTGCCACAAAGATTCTGAATTTGAAAATCCGCTGTGTCTGAGGATGTCTTGGAGGTTTGACAGATCCATGAGTTTAATTTTATTTGGTATTTCCTAACCATATTTCAACTGGCTATATATCTTCTAATGAGATTTCTGTCAGATTTGTACATAACACACAATGTATATAGTATTTTAAATACTCTTACCACTTGTTTTTTATTTTTCTTTAATGTACACAGTTATAATATTTGCCTAAAAGTGTCATGGTTTCCTGTGGTGACTTGCAACTTATTCCATCAGCTCATGCACAACCAGTCTTCCTGTAACTTCTATTGGTATTTACAGTTTTGAGAAATCCTGAGCATCCAAAGACAGAATAAACTAACACAGGTCATGGATAAAATAGTTTCTGATTCTGGACTAGAATACGGACTATGCAGTACTATCATACATACATTCTCATAATTTTTTAACGTACTACAATCAAATGGCTGAAATTCATACAGACTTCAATCTAGGTAAATAATATTCAAATGGTGTTAGCCATACCACCACTAATATCCTTTCCCTGGCTTAACTGAGAAAAGTGCTTTTGTGCTGTAATATTTTAGCTTTGTGGAAATTAGGCAATGATTCACTGTATAATAAAATCACATGGCATAAATATTTTTAAGTGACAAAATAGATGCACATTCTATAATCTGAAAGTCAATAGTTGTGTTAGTGTCAGTTCCATATGTGCTTTTGAAGATCCTCCATCATGAAGAAACATTATATAGCTTGTGTGAGAAAATTTCGTGTTCAGAAATTACTCTGAAAGTTATCGTTTTTCTGTCTCACTAGGAAGTTACATCACGGATAGAAATGACTAGTCATTTTCCATGATATCTGATTGATTTTTCTTTTTGTTCATATAAGGATCACCTTGTGAGGGTAAAGCATTAAGAACAACTAGATTTCAACATTTTAGTAACTAACGTAGCATCAATCATTTTATACTAGACTGATCAGGGATTAAGCCTTGTTAATCACAATGGCATGGGAATTTTAAAGGAAAAAATATCTGCTGCAGCTAAAAGCTTCCAGCATCAGAATATTTCATTCTTAGCTAATGTCTGTCTTGGAATAGCAGTAGAAATGCCAACCATGATGACTTTTGTTATATAGATACTTGTAACACAGCTAGTGGGAACTGAGGTTTTCTATTAGCTCCATATCATTCATCAAACGGCCTTCAGATTATAACCTGCAATTTCTACCTACCATGACTGGACTTTAACGGTTGGTTCAGATATTGATCCAGCAAGGCAATGACTATCATAGGCACTGGGTCCTTTCTGCTGAATCCTTTCTACTCTTGCTGGGTCATTGATCAGTACTATTCTGAACATAAGTCATTGGAGTCAGTTTTTCATTTTTTAAATCTTCATTTCAAAAGCTTTATGAGACAATGTCGAAATCATGAGTATATGTAATCTTAGATGTACCTTGGGTACAATGGGCCTGAATTCCATGTCTTAATCACGCAAAGATAAGCTTGCCTGAGTGGGACAGGATTAGATAATTGACATTATTTGAACAATATGTGAAAAATATATTTAAAAATAAAATATTGATTAAAATGAGGCTAGAGAGAATGAGGTTAGAGAGAATATATCTTCCAAATATATGGGAACATTCCCCACTCTGCCCTTATTTCCATTGAATATCTGAAATACAGACACCACAGTGCTAAAAATTAGGAAAGCAATAAACACTAGATTTATGACCAAGTAATTTTTTTATGCACGTAATTTTTTGAAGTTGGCACTTCAAACTGAAGTTTACAGAAGTATATATGTGATTAATGTTAAATACATATTTTATGGCACTGGTACAATAAACAATGTATAAACTGGAAATACTTAACCAATTATTTGATCTCAATCAGAAAAATATAGTAAAAACTTTGCAGTTATAACATTATCTTCTGTCTCAGTAAGGAAAGGTGTTGCAAGCAATTCCTCAGCAAACTTCTCTGTCTGTTTTCCTATGGAGAACAAACAGAAATATTTGATTCTTTAATTGAATGATTTGTCCAAAACATTGTAATTATTCTTTGCTAATGTCTTCCTACCACGTGAAAAGTCAAAAAGATGGCAGAGGTCAATCTTCCTCATCGTGCTTCTGTTAAGAGAGTGATAGCTGAGAGAAAAATAAACTGACAGTGGCTGTTGCTACATCAATAATTGAATAACTTAATTTGGCAATTATAAGTGAGCTTTGGCTATGCTATCATTTTATTGTCATGTCGTTAAATGCTGTCATAGATTTGTTTCCTGACAGCCTGCTATTTTACATGATGTCTGTTTTAAGGCAACCATTTCTGTGCTTGTTTGATAGTTTTTAATTTAGTGACCTAGCTCTCCTTCAGTTAAAAATACAGAAATACTCTTTATGGACCATAGTTGATTATTATTATAATTACATATGCATTTTTAAAAAGTTTTCCAATTGTAAAATAGTATATCATCACTTCTGCATGCTTCCAGAGTGTGCATTCAGTTTTACAAATTAATTTCACTACTGGTTTACATGAGATTCTTTCTTGAGGCTTTATTTATCTGCTTTATCTAATAATATTTTCTACAGGTTCTGCTCAAGAGCAGCTTCAAGAACCTCTTATGCTTCTGTGGCAGAACAGTTAAAGCAGGTCAGTAGCAAAACTTTGTTCTCCATTTGAGTTTAAAGACCTTTGCAAGTAGCAGAGACAACTTCTACCTGTATATTCAGATAAAACCTGGCCTATGTATGCTTTCATCAAAGACATTTTGTTTATATACTTTTCTTTCTACTTTTAGATCCTGTGTCAAAAGATACTGGAATTCTATTTCTGGAAAGCTAGTTATTATGTTTCAGAAAAATACAGGGACATAGTAATTCAATAACCACCAGGAATATTTTTTAAACAAGCTCTAAGATCATATGAGAAGAGATAGGTTTTAGAAACAATTCTCCATGTGTCTGTGGCTAATGGACTAATAGTTTCCCAAGACAAGACCATAGACAGACAGGTTCTTCCATCAGACTTCACTTGGTATGAGTAGAAATAGAACAGAATTTTTCAGGTCTGTCTACTTCTTTTTTCAATTATATCAGCTGGTCTAATAAGAGCTAATAGCTCTCTTGATGAACCTTACCTTGCCGGTGGTGCTAGACCTTCATGGCCAAAGCAACACTACCCTAGGTTGCTGCAATATAATCTGTAACACTGCTAATATATGTAGCCAAGCCTTTCATGTGTCTTTTTTCACTTCTGTTTCTGTTTTCTACAAATCATACTTCACAGCTGAGCAGTGTGTTTTTCTGGTTTCCGTCAGTGGATATTAGATGGAAGAATCTCTCTCATTCCCTTCTCTAATATTGTACTGTAAGTAGGAAAAGGTAAAGATGGTGAGGATTGTATTTTCAAGTCACTGGTGTATGCTGTGACCTGCTTTTATATTTAGGATGTACTGCTTCAGGTATGGGCAGTTTCACTTTATACATTGTTGTCTTTGTTGTAATAGACAGGATGAATGGATTGACTTTCCATTAGCTACCAGTGATCCCACATCTATGAAAATATGACATTATTTGCCTTATTAAAAAGTACTCTTATGCTAAATCTTTTGTATGCTAGTGTATACCTGCTACATCTAGCAGCATCAAATAACTTTCTTGAAAAAGATACTGGGGATTAAAGAGTAATCAGGTCATTAATCCTTCATTTTTTTAGAACTAGAAAGAATTAAAAATTATAGTCAGAGTATTTTCAGAATACCAATCTTTCATTAAACTGGAATAAAACCACTGAGAAATAATACTTTTAATTAAAGGGGAGAAATAGCCATTTATTACTAATCTCCTTCCTGATTAAAATTTGATATGTGAACTTTCATTTTATTTCTTATTCATAGAATCATTTATGTTGGAAAAGACCTTTAAGATAATCGAGTTAACCATTAACCTAGCACTGCCAATTCCACCATTAAACCATGCCCCTAAGCACCACATCTGCACATCTTTTAAATACCTCCAGGGATGGTGACTCAGCCACCTCCCTGGGCAGCCTGTTCCAGTGCCTGACAAACTTTTCCATGAAGAAATTTTTCCAATATATCTAACTTAAACATCCCTTGGTGCAATTTGAGGCAGTTTCCTCTTGTCCTATCAATTGTCACTTGGGAGAAGAGACCAACACCAACCTCGCTACAATCTCCTGTCAGGTAGTTACAGAAAGTGATAAGGTCTCCTCTGAGCCTCTTTCTCCAAGCTAAACAGTTGCCTCAGCCACTTCTCACAAGACTTGTGCTTCAGACCCTTCACCAGTTTTGTTGCCCTTCTCTGGACACACTCCAGCACCTCAGAGTCTTTCTTGTAGTGAGAGGCCAAAACTGAACACAAGATTCGAGGTGTGGCTTCACCAGGGCCCAGTAGAGGGGGACAATTACTTTGTCTTAAACACTGACAGGCTTGGAGCATTGACTACCTCATCTAGGAAGACTATTCCAATGTTTGACTACCCTCTTGGTAAAGAAATGCTCCCTGATGTCCAGTCTAAACCTCCCCTGGTGCAGCTTTGAACAACTCCCATGTGTTCTGTCACTGGATACCAGGGAGAAGAAATTAGAAGCCCTCTTTCCACTTCCCCTCCTGAGGAAGCGATAGAAAGCAATGAGGTCACTCGTCATCCCCCTTTTCTCCAAACTAGACAATCCCAAAATCCTTAGCCACCTCTCATGGGATATGCCATCGAAAAGTTTCACCAGTTTTGTTGCCCTCCTCTGGACACATTCAATGACCTTCACATCCTTCTTAAATTGTGGGGCCCAGAACTGCACCCAGTACTCCAGTGAAGCTGCACCAGTGCTAAATACTGGCAGGACAATCGTTTCTTTTGACTGGCTGGTTATACGGTGTTTGATGCACCCCAGGATGTGGTTTGCCCTCTTGGTTGCCAGGGCACACTGCTGGCTCATACTGATCCTGCTGTCAACCAACACCTCCAGATCCCGTTCTGCAAGGCTGCTCTCCACCCACTCCTCCCCCAGTTTGTATTTGTGCCTGGCATTAGTCTGTCCTATTTGCAGAATCTGACATTTGAACTTGTTAAATTTCATGCCATTGATGATTGCCCAAAGCTCCAGTCTGTCTAGATGCCGTGGCAAGGCCTCTTTTCCCTCAAGAGAGTCAACAACACCTCCCAGTTTGGTATCATCAGCAAACTTAATGGTGCATTCAACTTCTGCATCCAGATAATTGGTAAATATATTGAACAGAACTGGCCCTAGACTGGACCTCTAAGGAACACCCCTGCTGACCAGTTAGATGTAACCCCATTCATTACAACTCTTTGATCTCTGCTATTCAGCCAGTTCTTCACCCAGAAAGTGTTATGTTGCAGCATTAGTCAGTGAGGTGGGTTGACCTCAGCTGGATGCCATGTACCCACCAAGCCACTCTATCACTCCCCTCCTCAGAAGAACAATGTAGGGGAGAAAATAAGATGGGAAAAAAACTCATGGGTCAAGATAAAGGAAGTTTAATAAAGCAAAAACAAAGGCTGCATGCAGAAGCAAAGGAACATTAAGACTTACTCTCTCCTTCCCAACAGCAGGTTATGTCCAGCCACTTAACAAGAAGCAGGGGTGCAGTATTCATAAAGATTGCCCCATAAGATAAATGTAAATAATGAATGTGTCCTGTCACCCCTCCTTCTTTCACTTAGATTTTATTGGTGAGCACACATCATTTGGCATGGAATATCCCTTTGGTCAGTTTGTGTAGCCAGATGCTCTGGTGTCTGGCTGAATGGCAGGGTTCCAAGTAAAAACACAGACTCCAGCTTAATATATAAAGATTAATATGATTTACTATATACATATCATAGTAACAATCCCAAAAGAAAAGCAGAATAACAATGCACCAATTAGAAAGATAAGCAGAATAGCAATGCACCAGTTCATTGCTGTAAGGCAAGACAGTGATTAAGAATATTATACATCACCAATTACCACCCAAAACCATCATCCTGGCTCACAGATCAGATGGAAGCCCCTCGGCAGCTGACGTCTGGAGAACTGCAGTAACTGGGAAAGTCCTACATGATGCATCCACCCATAGGTGAGGCTTCAGAAGTCAGCCTGAGCATCTCCCACTTTTATAGCAAATAACAAACACCTTACATAAGTCTTTTCGGCACAAATCCTGTGAACTTGCAGACTGTTATGCTCCCATTATCAATCCCACCCAGAACACTGCCCAGGTCTACAGGATGAGACCGAGAATCGAACCATGTCCAGTCAACACACAATATGATACTGTCTGGATGTTTAAGTTACCATTCTCAGAGGTGGATAAGTATAGAAGCAGGAATCAATCATATGCTATAATCAACTGTTTTCACTACACCTGTTTCGTTTGCCTCTGTATTTCTAAAAGAGTAATGTTAAATGCTGTCTCTTCTCCATTGATACTAGGGAAGTGAAGGCGTTTTATCAGTCTTCCCTTCCTGTACACACAAATTAACTCTCTCAAAAGGCATTTCTTAAAAGACTGTGTGTGACAACAGTAGTTAGCTGACTGCAAACATAATATGAATGCAACCGTAGACATTCTGTACCGGAAGCATGGAATACCTGGCAAGACCATCACTAGGAGAAAGGATCTACGTTCTTTGTATTGAGCTTCTTGATTCTAGTAGTATTGTTTTGTTGCTTGTGGCAGTAGGTAACCAATTCCCCAACTCAGTGAGGATCTCTATTCTGTAGCAGGAGTGGTCTGAACATTTTAGCTATCAGTGCCCTGCTAAGTACTGAATTACCAGTCTGGAGTCTGGCATTACTATTTCTACTTCCTTGACCCAGTGTTTGTATTACAATGTGATATTAAGGCTTAATTCCATATTGTATTTGTATTTCAGGCTTGTACACTGTTTATGTATGGGAGGGGTCGAGGGTGGTTGGATTTTCTTCTTTACTATCTTTTTTTTTTTTTTTTTTTTCATTTTATCTATCACACTGGAATAACACTGGGACATTCCCAGGAAATTGAGTCTGTTGCATAGTATTTTTAAAGTTTTCAAACTTTCTTTTTACTGAATTTGGGAAAGAACAGAAAAACCTTATATCAATGATAGCTGAACCTCTACAGTATTTTGCACAGTTCTGAAATGAAACATTCTAGCACTACTTAGTGGCTTTTATTGAGACTCATTTTGTTCTGACCTCCCATTGTTGCCTAGCATGAAAAGTCTTGCGAACGGTCACAGCTAATTCACTAGCTGAAGCAAAACAAGGGCAACCCTGAGGCAGTCCACACACCTTGGGTAATTGTTGAACTGGACTTTATTTATTTATCTACATATCAGTCAAGAACATGTATATGGCTATTGGCCTAGAATTGACTTCAGCCTGTGGTTGACTCAAGTGATGGACTTGTGAAGTCCCAGGGTTCCTAATTCAGCAATGGTATAATCAGAAGAGTCAGGGGTGGAAGCTGGGAAGTAAGAAAAAGAGTTTTGAGCAGAAATCTAATAGGCAGTGGTGTCTCAAAACCATTAATACTGTCACAAGGTAATTTAAGACAATACATAATACTGAACGACTTATTTAGATAATAGGGTCCCTTTGCAGGTAGAAAAATGTTTCATTAGAGAATTCCCAGCCAACAGTGCTGAAGATTTATTAAGGTCATCTTAAATTTGGACAGAAAATTATTTTACTTCTTCTCTGCAGTAAGACATTCCCTTCTGATACAATGATGTTGTGGTGAACACCACTACTTTGCTTCAACGCAACTTCTTCTGATAGCCCTTCTGTAATGCTTTCTGTTTGTTCACCAGCATCTGTTGTTCTCCATCTCCTTAGCCTCTATTTGTAAATACCTATTATCTCATCACATATGGAAACCTATAACTGTTATTTTTTAATGTTGGATGACTTGAACTCTTCTTCATAGCTAAACTCTGTTGGCCACAGAAATTATAAATGCGATTAATGTCACATGAGTGTTGATAGCAAGATCTCTGGTTATTTCAGTATGACATAAGAAAATATGCTTTCAAATGACTAACTGTAACCTGGCTAAGGCATTAGAGTAATCTTATACCATCTATTCTTGAAGTCCTAGGTCATAGTTTATTGTCCTCAGACTCAGGTCAGTACAGGGAAGATACAAATCAAAGATCAAATATGAAATAAGAATCTTATTATTTATCTCTAACACTAAGTAAGTGTTTCTTTAGAAGGCAGTTATTGCCAACCGCTAATTTAATTTTCAGACTATGTGAGAAAATGTATTATATATAAACCATTAAGTTGAATTATTTAAAGTAAGTCATATGCATTTGTTGCTTAAGTCACTACTGGATTGACTTAAGTTCATAACGCACCACATAAAATCAAGGATTCTTGAAATGATAAATCAGTGTGGGGTGACTGCAGTGGCAATTTAAGTTAAGCTACAAAGCTGTGATCTTAAATAACTGAACAATTGCAACAGGGAACAGCTACCTAGTCAGGCTTGGTGACTTGATTATTTGGTACAGCAATTTGCTAGAGTCTTTCAAGACTGTGCATTAATAGACTTGACATGAATTAGTAGATGAACTGGCAGCACAGACTTTTCTGTTTCTGGTTTAGTGTCTTTGGACAATTTCTTTCAGTAAATTTCCATTCACTCTTGTTGTGAATTGGTTTTCTTTGCTAGTACAATGTGTCACTTGTAAGTGTCCTTGTTGCTTCAATTACAACCTTTTTTCCTTCTTCCAGTTTTTAACCTTTCATTACACCATTTGAACTTTTGTACTATGCCCTACAGGTGTTATTTTTATGCTTTTCAATATATCTGTTATAATTTTCCTGCCCTATCCTTGTTTCTCCTGTGCAGAAAGCTGTGAAGTGTGATGAAAACTTGTTAAAATACTTAAAGAGAAGTTTTCAACTGTTTATTTTTCTGTATACATACAATCAGCAATCACCCAGTGCTCTAATATCTTTACAAGTATTCAAAATGTTGTTTTCTATGCACTGTTTAGCCCCATGTATAAGGAATATGTTGTCTTCTTTTTGGTTTGCATCTCCATACAAATCCATTAGTCATATAAAAAATGTACGTTATACACATACGATCTGGCTCACTAGTGTGTTACTCTGCATTTGCTCCTATCAAAATCATTGCAGGTGTGGCACACAGAATTTAAATATGAAATTAAACTACTTTTTTGATGCAGTTATAGGCTGAGGACATTATAAAATATGAATTATCTGTAATGGCTTAATTAATTATTACCCATCTGCTAAGCTTCTATAGTGTCTGTGTTCAGACTTTTTTAACCCATTTGCAAAATGTGGAAATTGTAATGTTTTCTGTTATACTTATATGAGATATAGAAATAAATGTTAGAATATCATAAAAAGAAGACTGTGCTATAAGGAGTAGATTTAAACATTTCTGTTGAATATCTTGCAATACAAATACAATAATATAAATAAACATAAACAAAGAAACATTAGGCATATGCATAAAAATTTGCAGAAATGGGGCTCAATTTACTTAAATCCATTTATATCCTTATGTCCAGTTGAAAGACAATTGGTGTATAGACTATACTATATTACTTTTGTCATGATGTGGTGTTTTAGATTTAATCAACGCATTTGTTGGCATAAGACAAGTGCATAGAAAGAAATACTGGATATTCAGAGAAGGTTCTTCTAGGATTTTCGTCTTGCTATTTTCTTAATCAGTTCAGAAAGGAGATCAATTACTTGATTATTTGGTGTTTTCTTGTTGTTGCAGTAAAAACATTCTTTTCCAATTAAAAAACTTTCATGACAGCGTCTGTCCCTATAGACATTGCTGTCACTTTCCCAGCATATAATATATTGCCATGATCAGTTTAGTCATATTTTTCACCCTCTTCTGATTTGTTATGGAAATGTTCAATAGACTACAGGAGATGCAAATGGATACAGAATTTGCATTATATGATAAGTTCTATGCTTTCCTACTATACATTCAGTTCCTTTAAAGGTATGAAGTTGTAGTTTTTCATACTTAATATCACTGTATAATTGCTTAATGCATAGGTACATAATCAGTTTCAATGAATTTTTCACAGAATTAAACAGTGTGTTTGACCATGTATTTATATATCTTCATAACAGAGCATATGACTGCAAGAAGACTATGTCTAAAAAGAACTTGCAGTAGATTTAGTAAGTGCTGTAAATTCTGTTTTACCAGTTAACCATGAATTCAGCTAATACATTTAGCTTCTACTGAGGTATTTTGGAAGCAAATGTTGAATTTGAGAAACTATAGGTAGAATTCTTTCACTTTCTCAATGTTTTGTAAGTTCATTTGTGTTTTGCACTTATTTCTTTTCTTTTGGTAAATCTTAGTCACTCTTTGTGTGTTTCCATAATTCATGAAATTATCTGTAATTTTGTAATTAGTGTAAATATATGCAATCACATTCATAAGTTATAATTATAAAATGTCATGTAATAATTGTGATGGGTAATGCCATAAAGGAGTATCTATTAAACTTCTTAAATGTATAGTCTGAATATTCAGAAGGTAGTATTTAAAGCTGAATATCAAACTTTTAAAAATGTCAACAGTGGATGGGCAAATTATACAGTAATAACTAGACGTCGTCAAGAATACTATGACAAAACAATAAAAAGCTGAAATCAGTCATAGAAACACATCAGTTTTCCAAAGTGCAGGTGTGTTTTCATTGCTTGGAAGGGAGTCCAGAGGATCTGAAATCTAAAACAGGGTGTTGATTTGGACTTCATTACAGAGGCTAGCTTGCCATCTGGCTGCCTTGGAACTAAAGTCTGGCTTCCCTCCTGGTCATCTGACAACCTGTATGGCAGTCCCACACTCTCTAGATTTCTAAAGAATAGATTACAGATTACCTAATGCCTGGGTGAGTAATTTTATCTCAGACTAAGTGTTGCGGAGCTCATGGCTCTGTGCTGCAGGTGGGGCTTCTCTTCCCCCAGGGTCTTTTCCAACTCTGAGGATCCCTAGTCTTGTTCTTCAGTCCTCAGTAGTTGGAAGAAGACATTCATTTCCTCCTCACTGCAATTGCTGTGTTTTTTGATCCTGATAGTTTCAGATCTGCAGGCTATGGCCAGGTTAGCTAATACTTTCGCTACCTGAAGAGGTTCATGCACCAATATATACTTGGTGTCTCCCAGCCAGAAAGCAGCTTGACAGAAAAGGACCTTTATGCTCTGGTGGACATCAGGTTGAGCATGAGCCAGCAATCTCCTCTTGCTGCTAAAAAGGCAAATAAATGGTATCCTGGGCTGCATCAGTGAAAGTGGTGCCAGCAGGCTGATGGGGGCGGTGCTTCCCATCTTCTCTGCACTGGTGAGGCCACACCTGAAGTGCTGTGTCCAGTTCTGGGCCTCCCAATACAAGAGAGGCATGGGCATAGTGGAGAGAGCCCAGTGAAGGGCCACAAAGATGGTGAAGGAATTGAAGACTCTTACTTGTGAGGAAAGGCTGACAGAGCTGCAACTGTTCAGCCTAGAGAAGACACAGAGTGGATCATATATATGAGATATATGTAATATATGTATGTAATGGATATATATCATATCTATATATAAACACCTGAAGGGAGGGTGCAAAGAGGACACAGCTAGGATCTTTTCAGTGATGCTCAGTGACAAGAGACAATGGGCACAAACTAAAGCATGTAAGTTTCATTCTGATAATCAGAAAACAGTTTTTCACTGTGAGGGTGATTGAACACTGGCACAGATTGCCCAGGAAGGTTGCAGAGTATCCCTTCTTAGGGGTATTGAAAAAATATCTAGGTTCAGATAAAATGTATTGTCACAGATGAAATCATTCCTCAAATAAAATCAATGGAAATGTGATTTTTATTTTACTGATGTTAGGACTTTGATGATTGTACCAACATGCAGATTATGGTAAGGTTTTGACATATGAAGGGCTACGACAGCTTTGTATGTCCCTTTACAAACTTCACATTAAAAGTGCTGAAGTTATCTGAAAATGGCATATTTCCATGTAATTAGATTCTCTTTCATTTGCTTTACAGCACTGTGATATTAATGCAAGTTCTGTAGTTGTTCAATACATAAATTACTTTTATTATGTTTGCTTTTTTGAAAGTTATTTATAGGCTGATTTACATTTTCCATATTAGACACTAACTTTGTATTCCATACTGTGTTAGATGACAGAACTGAAACAAATTATATATATTTGACTTCTGCTTTGCTTGACACTAATAAGCAGTATTCAGTTAGATGCAGCTTAGGCATCAGAAGCATATTTCTCTAATAGTATTACTCTGTCAGAAGAGAATAATGATTTGCTCAGAACCAAAAACATATTTAACATTACTATGTCCCCTTAGTCTTAAAGTAAGAACCAGGGCCATTTGACAGTTATTATTGAGTATATAATTTACTTGGCACTCCTATTTTGCAAAGAATGTGTGTTGTAAAATTTGTGTATGATCATAGAATCACGGACTCATAGAATGGTTTGGGTTGGAAGGGACCTTAAAGATCATCTAGTTCCAACCCCCTACTATGGGCAGGGACACCTTCCACTAGACCAGGTTGCTCAAAGCCTCATCCAGCCTGGCCTTGAACACTTCCGGGGATGGGACATCCACATCTTCTCCAAGCAACCTGTTCCAGTGCCTCACCACCCTCACAACGAAGAATTTTTTTCTCATATCTAATCTAAATCTGCCTTCTTTCAATTTAAACCCATTACCTCTTGTCCTGTCACTACAGGCTCTTGTAAGACGTCCCCTTCAGCTTTCTTTTCGGCACTCCTTCAGGTACTGGAAGGTGCTATAAGGTCTCCCCAGAGCCTTCTTTTCTCCAGGCTGAACAAGCCCAACTCTCTCAGCCTGTCCCCACAGCAGAGGTGCTCCAGCCCTCTGATCACCTTCATGGCCTCCTCTGGACTTGCTCCAACTGGTTGATAACCTTCTTATGTCGAGGGCTCCACAGCTGGCCGCAGCACTCCAGGTAGGGTCTCACGAGAGCAGAGTAGAGGGGGAGAATCCCCTCCCTCGACCTGCTGGCCACGCTTCTCCTGATACAGCCCACGATACGGTTGGCTTTCTCGGCTGTCAGCAGAACATTACCATGTCACGTACTTCTTATGATCAAAAATGTCTATTCCTTTAAGAATTTCTTCGATTCTGGCTTTTTTTATTTTTTGTATAACTTTTCCTTCTTAGAAAGGGTAACACAATTTTCTGAATTAATGGTGATTTAGAGAAATAATAACATTGCACTAAGTTGTTGTTTGTGGCTATAGAAATTGTACATGAATGTGACACCATGTGGTAATTGATTACATTCTCTTCAACACCAGTAAAATACACTTGAATAAACACAGCACAAGAGGATAATTTTAATTTAGAAGTTATTTACTGAATTTCCACGTAGGAGGATCCATTTGACTGTGATCCTGAAATGAATAGAAAACTTTTTATTGATCTATGTTTGTTAATTGTGTTTGTTTGCATAATACTTAATATTACAGCAATGCTATGTTTCAACAAAGATTTTTCTTCCCTGATATGTAACTTCAAGAGGGAAGAGGGTGGGAGAGAACTCATCATCTCTAAAGTGCTGAAAATTTGCCACAGCTATGGGATGTAATTCTCCTAGGTTATCAGCTGGCGAGAATCTGGTGATTCTCATAGGGCATATGAGAATCACCCGGTAGACTGTGGAAAAGGAATGGTTCCTCAATTCAGACTGTTACTTGCACTATCTTATCTTTTAGCTTACCTTCACCAATCCCACCACCTCCCTGTAGTTTGTTGGTGTTCTCTGTTAATTTCTGTAAATACTCCAGGCTTCTTTCTCATGCATTCTGAATTGTTACACTATGTCCCTTACACTAGGTCTGTATTATATTCATACAGTCTAAAGAAAAATTCTAGTGTGCACTGAATGGAGTTCTTCAGTAGTTCCAGGTATCATTCAGACAAAGAATATAGGGCAAATTCCTCAGTTATTACTTCTGTATCAAATCTCTGTTATCAAAGCATATTACTTAAATAAAAAATATTGGGGGAAAAATACATAAAATAATGAGACTTCGATTCAAAAAAGCATAAAGTCAGCTTTTGCATTCAAGAAACATAATTTTTAAAAAAATCTATGCATATATCCTTTTGTTGTAAAGCTGAGATTATCACATGTAACATAAGATCACATACCAAAACTTTCAGCCCAAGTGAGTCACTAACACCCCCTTACTTCCCTTGGAAACATATACATAGATATAAGAAATGTATAGAAAAAAAATATTTGTATTTTCTTCTCTTAGAAGGACAGTTCAGCTTTTAAAAATAATTTTAGTCCTTAAAACATTCTGATTAACATGTTAATCATGTAGTAATTTCTGTACTCATCACTATTTCTACGTGTAGTGCTACGTGATGACAGATTGCTTCGGTGGCAGCTTGATTTTTTTAACCAGAAAGTTTCAGTAAGTTATGAAACCAAATAACACCTGAGGTGGAGTAGGACCTAACTTCTGTAATTTTAACCTCTGAGCTGCTTTTTTACCTAAAAAATTAGCTCTGAGAATCATTATTGTATAGACTTCAGCTCTGACTGAAGCTTCATAAGTTGTATCTAATTGTAAATAGAGCTTAAGAGGAAAATGTATCATGTAAGATACATGATTGAGAAATACATTATTTGAGAAATAATTACGAGGTCATTCTCAGAGATATTTTGGTAGGGAAAAAACCAATAAATAATTATTTGTATTCATTAAGGTATGTTCATTATTATAATTGGAGGATCTGGTACTTAGATCTAGTTCTGGTGGATCAGAATTAATGAGCTGGAGCTTCCACAGCAGACCTCAAGGAAACAAGCAAATGCAGAAAACAGTTTTCATCAAATGGAAAGATGAGAAGTCAGACCTGTATACTTCACACATACTTTTGATTCAGGAAAGTCATCATGATGCCATCGTGGGTTTGTCGTAAATTATAGTTCAGATGTAGTATTATTTCTTTCTTTTTTTTTTCATAAACAAGGCATTCTCTTTAAATAGAATGTTTCTTCAGACATTTTAGTATGACCCTGTGATGAAAGAGATGACACATAATGAATATCTTCAATAATTTCTCTGTCATAACACTGTAATATACCTTAAACAGTATTGAACACTACATTCTAACATTTTAAATAAGGATGTGATTCTATATGAGGAAGACTATTACTGTTTCTTTAACAAATAGTATCAACTGTAGAGGAAATAACTGCAGCCTGGGACAGGCTTCCTGGAGAGGTGGTCAATGCCCCAGGCCTGCCAATGTTTGGGAGGCCTTTCAACAAAGCCCTTAATCACATGCTTTAGCTTTTGGGCATCCATGAAGTGGTCAAGCAGTTAGACTAGATGGTCATTGTAGGTCCATTTCAACTGAATTATTCTGTTCTAGACCAAACATAGTTAGCATGTGATGTCAATTTTCCTACATTTTATGACTGAGTCTGTATCAAATAAGTATCATTTCTAAATAAATTTCAATGTGCTACTCTTCCTAATAGAAATATATGTATTTAATTTTTTTCCAAGTGGCATAGATGACTAATAGATTCATAAATATATCAAATACATGGGATAAGCAAAGTGAGAGAATACATGTTATCAGTATGTTCTGCTATTCGTTATTGGCTTAAATGACGTGATATTGAACCATTAATTTGACTACAAAATATACATTCTGTAGTATGTTATTGATGACTAGTATTTATTTCCATTTGGGAGGAATTTAACATTTGATTGCAACATAGACATAAACATGAAAACAACCCTTGACTTTTAGAACCTTACCATTAAACTTGCATTTTTTAAGTTCATTAACTGTATTTCCATGGAAACTCAGATGCTCAAAACAAATTGCTATTAATTTTTATTGATGTTTTCTCCATTTATGAAGAATATTTTTTTAACTGTAAAAATTATTTTTATCTTCATCTGAAAAAAGTACATTAGTTTTATAAGATTCTAAAACACTACAGCAAATAGAACTTACCTCTACTAGTATCGTCTTTTCGTTCAGAAGATCAGATCATATTCAATTTTGTCTAAAATGGTTACACTCCTCTACAAATGGATAAAGAGGTTCTGTCCAGATGTCTCAGGTCTTATTCATCCTAATCCTACCTGTCCCAATAACACATACATAGAAATATCTCTGAGTATATATAAATGACATGCATTATATACTTACAGGTGTTTGTGCATGTATTTGTATTATTTAAATGAGCTAAACTTTCTGAATAAGAAAATACTATTCATTCTAGGAAAACAGAAGTGTGTTATGTTTTTAATCACACAGTTCATTCTTACAAACTGTTGGTTTGCTTGTCTTTCAGTTCCACTGAATTTTGACTTATGTGGACAATAATAATTTTTAAAGATCCATAGATTCATGGAAAGGTTTGGGGTGGAAGTGGCCTTAGAATTCATCTAGTTGCAACCCCCTGCCATGGACAGGGACACCTTCTGCTAGATCAGGCTGCTCAAAGCCTCATCCACCCTGGCCTTCAACATTTTCAGGTGTAGGACATCCACAGCTTCTCTGGGAAATTTGTTCCAGTGCCTCACCATCTTCTTCCTGAAGAATTTCTTCTTATCTCTAAGAAAGATATTACAGTTTTGCTACAATGCATGTATAACTCAGTAGATGGAAACTCTTGTGTAGTAGTCTTTAGAGTATGCTTATTACCAGAAAAGTGGCTGTACTCATAGCATATTCTTAGACTGTAAATCTTTTCTTTGTGCACTCTGAAATATATTTACTTGCATTACTTATTATTTGTCAACATGAAGGCAGATGGAATACAATACTAGTCAAGTACAAGGTAATGCACACTGCAAGACAACTTCGACAGCCCATGCAACATGTTAAACTGCAAACTAAGTAATTACCCAGAAAAAAGCACTCTGTGGTATTATACGCTGTTCAACAAAACCACAACATTAAGTAGGCTGTTCATGATCAAAGTTGCTAGTTTCTGTTCAGAGAAGAAAGAAAAGGAAGTACTGTTATACTGTTACAGGATGGGAACATCTTTTATTACATAGTGTTATCTGAAGTTTCAATGACCCTTTCAAAGAAAAGAGAATTGGAACTAACCCAGGCAATTAACACTGGGGAGTATGTGTGGGAAGCATGGAAAACACACTAAAAAAGTTATTGAGTGGGTTTTTTTTGTTGCTGCTGGTGGTGGTGATTTTTTTTTGTTTTGTTTTGTTTGTTTGTTTTTGTTTGTTTTTTTTTTTAATTAATGCCATGAAAGAACAAGATGGCAAATTGCGGGTGCTCAGAAGAGTATAGTGAATTTCATTTGCCTACTCTTAGTAGCTCTTTCACCCTGTAGAACAAAATGATCCCAGAAGATCCTTAGTAAAAGTAAAAAAAAAAAAGGATATTTAAAATTGTTAATAGGTAATGTATTATTACAACAAGAATTATTAAACCTTAAATTTTTTGATGAAAAATTATAGATATAATTATAATTTTATAGACTTAAATCTTATATGAATGCTTACAAATTATTTTTTTCTGGATAAGATAAATGTATTTAGCTTCTGTACAAAATGTAAGTCAAATAGAAACATGGAACAGAATGAAAGAAATTTACACTCATGTGTCTTCCAATTTAGTTTGCTATGGAACACATAATTTCCTTTAGTTCATGTGTTATTTCTTCAGACATGGTCAAGCAATTTAGAAGCCTATTTCATTGGTTCCAGCTTTTGTGTCTAACTTGCTTGTTTAATAAATTTTTTCTATCCTTGTCTTCTTTGATTGAAAAATCATTCAAGTTAAATCACCTACATGGGTTTATTTTTCATTTGTCTATCTTTTTTCTTTCTTTCTGGGGCATAATGTTATTCATACTACACTCCTTGCCTTATAAAAATATTACATTTCTGTTAGATCTAGCTTTCCTTCATTTCTCACTTCTCTTTTTCCTCTCATCAGGATCTAATGGTTTTAGGCTTGTTTCATTTTTCTTTTGTATATTCTGTTTATTACAAAGCTGTATGTTGCAAGGTTTTATGTATGTATTGCAATTACCAAGAGAAGTGTAAATATTTCCATATCAGGATCTTTAGAAAATGTTACTTAAAATTCCAGTAGTGTAAGAAACAAAATACATTACAAACTTCTTTCTGTATTGTTTTTCTGTGAGGAGGCAACATAGTTCCTGTAGCTAACTCTACTCCTCCTTTATTTTAAGAATTTTTCTGTCAAATATAATTAGAAGAATTTCCTTTATCATTTATCACCATAAAGTGTGTTGTTAGATTTTATTGTGATATAAAGCACTGGTAAAATAAATGAAAATTTGTGAGCATAATCTAATTTATACATGTAGAAGCTTAATTTTGATGTGATTGATAATTTTAGGAAATAGAAGAAAATAAAGGGATCATTCATGTGAATCACAGCACTAAAAGTGCAAGTACTGATCTTTGGCATTGATATAGAGAATTTCTAGTATGAATGGGCACGTTTGCAGAAAAATGTATGTGTGAAATAAACTGTTATTGTTATGTACATTGAATAGAATCAGCATATTCATGGCAGTATAATAAAAAATGGTCACTTGCAAATTCAGGCAATAGTGCTTCAATTACAACATTTTTGCTGTGCTTTGTTTTTGTTAAATCCTTTCTCTGGAACTTTTGTTTTCTTTGGGATCTTGTTTTGACAGAAAAAGTTGAACACTAAGATAAATGGTATGTTGTACTTTTCCAATTTTACTTTCTTTCGACACTGTATAATTTTTACAATAGATACTAAGACTTCCCTCTAGAAGGAAGGGTTAAACCTCCCTACATTTATCTTAAAACTGCTGTCAGACTAGCTAGAAACACTACAGGCAGGTAAAAGAGAAAAAGACTGAAAAGATAATAGTAATTCAGAGAAGCAGAATGTTATAGAGAATGGAATCCAATAAAAATTTTTAACATAACAAATTAATACAAGAAGAAGCAGGGAATAAACCAAAATAAGAATTTCCTTGAAATGTAGCTCTGATTCATGAATTAGCAATGGGCTTTGATCCTGTTGAGACCTGCATGTCTGTAACTGTAAGTATGAGATATTTAATGGTCAGATTAGAAAAATAGCTCGCAGATATAGTTAGTAAACTATACAAATTAAACAGAATTAGGACTGTATCTGTAAGGAACCAGTGAGTAATTGAAAATATTTTTAAACCATCCAACTTTGCTTCAGCACTAAGCCAGCATAGTAAAGTAAGCACATGGGAAATTCACTGAGAGATCATGCTGTCAGGGCCCTGAAGGCACTAGCAGGCCTTAATGGCCCCGGCCTATACATCATACCGTCATGTAATGCTGCACTATATACCGACTGTCTTTTCCAAAGGTCATCTTTTCTTGTTCAGGACATTGAGTAAGAACCATTTCTTCTAAAGTCAGTTCAGACATTAATGTAAAGAGTGAAAGGGAAACTCCATTAATCCTGACTCAAATCAATTCCATCCTTAATTATTTGAATACATTTACTTTGGTATTCATGTCTTTCTAAATCAAGCATCACTGAATATACTAACCTCTGCGAATATATGTATGTTTGATTTTAATCTCCAGGCAGCATATGCAGATAAACAGACCACAGAAAACTGGTCTTTCCCATGTAATTATCTCATTAAAGTGTAAAGACTGCTTTTTCATGCACTACGGCTGCAGTACACGCATGTGTATAAGCGTTAAACTAGCTTGTGCAGAGATAACTATGTAGTCATATAACAGAGGTTTGTTGTAGGCTGTAAAACAACCAGGGAAAACTGGCTTCCTGGGCTGAGTTCTGTGCTGCTAATGCTTCGTCATCATCATATCTTCAGCCTTCTCATTTACATCCTGGCTTACAGCAGTGAAACTGAAACTACATCGAGCACCTTATGTGTTTCTATACCACAAAATCCTTCTGCCAAAGAGACGTGTTATGATGAAATTTCCCTCTCCTCAATGCAGCTGTGAGACAGAATAACTGAAAGTGACTGCTTTCTTCTGGTCAGATAACCATTTCGATGAGGTTAACACTTGTAACAGAATAAAGCAGCATCTTTAAGCTGCTCTTCTCCCTGTAATTTGGTTGCTTTTTTTCATACATACTAATAAAAAAATAATACTTTTTTCATTTTCAGTGAGAAATTCTGATCTTGCTGTTATGACTAGTGTATTACTGTGCCCTTAGTGGTCCTACTTATTATGCCCTTTAAGAAACATTTTAGGGTTTCTTATAAGTCTGCTTATGACTTTTTCTTTGCCTCTGTATAGCATTTCAGTACTATATACTGAAATTGGACTGTTTCATCAAGCTGTTAATCATATCTAGTAAATAAAACTAATGATAGAATTTGAGTGAGATTGCAATGTCTTAATGCCATTTTGTGTTTTTCCTGCACTTTATATGTAACTGACTTTCCTTTTGAACACCACGAATATAAATGCCATATATACTCACCACATTGGAAGACCTTCATTATCTTTAACTTTTAAGATAATTTTAAGTCATTTTCTCTGCATGTTGAATTGGTCAGAGATCTGACAGGTACAAAAGACTCAGACATAATATCATACTAATGTGACTATGCAGTTTAGAATAGACTATTTTGGTTGGAAGGGACCCACTACAATCATCTAGTCAAACTGTCTGGCCAGTAGTGACTGTTTCTAACAATAGTGAATCATGTGAATTTGGACTAGGGTTGGAAAAATTCAGACTTCTGCGCATCTTCATGGAGACATGCTGTAGTAGTAGTACCATTGCTCATTACTAAATTAACTACACTATGTAAAGAACACATGAATTCTGAATTCATGACATGTATATGTGAATTAATGTAGTTTAAACCATACTCTTCCCATGTTGCTTTGTATTATTTTCTCTTGAGTTACGTGTAAGGATAAATACTTACAAAAATAACTCCTCATTAGGACAAAAATATTCTCAATTGTAGAGCTACCATTCATGAAAGACTTATTCCTGAAGGTCCAGGATTTGACTGAACAGGTATTAATCTCTTGCCAAGGACAGGCTAGTTCTTCCTCAAATTTTTTGTAATCCCAGAAGGCTTTCAGAGATCTAAACTGATGTTTAATTTTATAAGCATTGTCTTCAAAGGGGATTTCTCACCATGAGGAAACTAAAACACATAACTCAGCCCATATAGAAGTAGAGAAGTGATCGTAAATGTTGAGCACTTATTATGGATGGGAGGGAGTTGAATGGAGTAGAAATAAAAGAATAAAAACCTTGGGGAAAAATAGGAGGAAAAAGCAGATAACAAAAATGGGGAAAACAAATAGAGAAAGCACAAATAGATAGTATGTGAGTAGTTTTCAAGGATTATTTGATCCTCACTGATTCCAGTCTTTTGAGGGATGATTTCTGAAGTACAGATTTCTAAAGCTGATACAGGATAACTTCCAATACTGAATTTATTTAATTATTACCAAATCCTCCTGTATTATAAAACACAACAAATACATAAACTAGCAGAGATTGACATTAAAATTCTAGGCACAAACAGTCTTGTTTTGGTGAGTAAACAATGAACACCCCCCAAGAGAGGAACTCTACGCACTCCATCTGTGACCTTTTCCTAAATATAAAGATAAGTAAGAATATGCTTATTTTTATTTATAGAGAGTTACCAGACTGTTTTCAGAAATGCAGCCATGTTGCTTAACACTTTCTGTCATCAGCCCCCATTTTAAATGGCCATGTTTTAAGTACATATAAATTAAGACATCCAAAACAACAACTTTATTAAAAATGGGGAAGTGTTTATAAATAGGTATTTGGGGTGTGGTGATTGTGAAACCTGATCCTGATTTGTCACTGTGTCGTGGTTTAAATTTAAATTTCAATGCCAACTAAAACAAATCTAGCTCAGGACCTCCTTTAAACTGAAATTATATGGAGCCTAGAGATACTAAGGGAAAATATGGCGTGTGCTCAGTCTCTTCTTAGTCTTTTCTATATAGCTGTTTATGGCTACTTTTAAATAAAAGATACATCATAAGCTTATGACCACTCTTATATTCATCTCTTTAGTTGCCTTTGATCAAACTTAAGTCTAGTTGCCTTTGATAAACCTTAAGTCATTAAGATCAATATATAGAAAAACAAGACAGCCCTAAAAATGGGAAACTGATCTGTTTTAGCAGACAGTCCTTACACCATCATAGTTACAACAATGAAACCACAAATAATATATAGTCATCTATTTCTCCATTTGCACATTTAAAAACATACTTTTAATTCCAGAAAGCATTGTTAGGTTGCATGGAATTATTGATTTGAGGAAAATGATAGGAAATAGAAGTAACAAAAATGTTGAAAAGTATGCTAAGTCTTACAATAAAAACTGAATACTTCATGTGAACCAGTTCTGCCCATCAAACCTCAAAACCTGGGATAGCCATCTAAGTAAACAAAGCAGAGCCCACGGAAGACACAAACACTTACAGCTAATTAATGTACATCTGTACAATTACCCAGCTAGGCAGGAGGGAATGATGAATCCTTTAATCCTATTAAGAGTACATAAGATAGTACTTTGCATTTCAATTAAAAAGAAAAGAAAAAGATTTCTAAATGCTACCACAGTCCTGAAACAACAAATTAATGGAGTTAAAACCTGAAATCACGGTAAAGAACAGGTTCTTTTGACTTCCCATGCAGCAAAGTTTAAATCTTTTCTCTGACACTTGTGAAAACCAAAGACAGAGTTGTGTTTAGTAGGTTTTTCCCCCCCTAAAAGAAATTTTAGAAAAATATTTTTGTTCTTAATAAATAGCGGTTATTGCACTTATTTGGCAAATCAAATCTTTATAGCAAATAAGACTTTTCTAACTGTTCCTTATGTCTTAATAGAGTGTCATGATGGATTTGTGTATTAAAGACTCATGATTGATTTACTTGCATCATACATTTTTCCACTGCTCCTAAAATACCTAATCAGAGTTAATGACTGGTAAAAATCAGCTATGTCATCATATCGGTTGGTATGAAAACTTAAAAACCTATATTAAAAGAAAAGTTATAGCAGAATCCACAGCATTTTGTCAAGGCCAGCGTGCTGGGTTTTGCCAGCATAGTTAATTTTCTTCACAGTAGCTAGTATAGGCCTATGTTTTGGATTTGTGCTGAAAACAGTGCTGATAATAGAGGGATGTTTTAATTACAGGTAAGCAGTATTTAAACACAGTCAAGACCTTTTCTGCTCCTCACCCCACTCCACCAGTGAGCAGGCAGGGGGTGCACAAGAATTGGGAGGGGACACAGCTGGGACAGCTGACCCCAACTGACCAAAGAGATATTCCATAGCATATGACATCATGCTCAGCACATGAAGCTGTGAGAAGGAGGAAGGGGGGATGTTTGGAGTGACAGTATTTGTTTTCCCAAGTAACCGTTAGGCGTGATGGAGCCCTGCTTTCCTGGAGATGGCTGCACACCTGCTGGCTGATGGGAAGTACTCAATGAATCTCGTTTTCCTTTGCTTGTGTGTGCAGCTTTTGCTTTACCTATTAAACTGTCTTTATCTCAACCCATGAGTTTTCTCACTTTTACACTTTTGATTCTGTGTGTACCCCTTCATCCCCATCATGGGTGACTGAGTGAGCCTATGTGTAGTGTTTAGTTGCTGGCTCAGATTAAACTATATCAGCCAGTCAGAAATTACAACCAATACCTGCTGATTCGCACTTGAAGAAAAATAAGTAAGCGTTAAACACATTTCTGTTTCTGATATTCTTTCATCTTTATATGAGGAATTGGTTTTAATCCAATTTGTAAGAGAAGCAAGGGCTACCTTCCTTTAAATGTAAACTAGAATTATTAAACAATTTTTCTAAAGGACAAAGTACTATCTACACATATTGAAATTTTTCAATGAAAGATTTAATATTGCACAAAATGGTCTTTTTTCTGTTTGGTGAATATTAATCATGGAGAGATATAGAGTTTTTTCCTCCTTAGAACTGCTATTCAGAGTATTGATATGTGGCTGGGTATGATTTCCCAGCTGACTGCGACAAAAATATTTATTGCAAAGAGAATAAATAATTTGTGCTGACACAAAACCAAACCTACTAACTTTCATTCCTACTTTGATAAATATTCTTTTAGTATTTATCAACCCATATCACATAATTGCTTTAGTGCTAAATAAATATAAATATTATTTACTTGTCATTATAAATATGTAAATATGTCAGAAGAAATAATGGCCCAGATTGCAAGCAGATAACTGCAAGTTCTAAACCTAAGCAGTTTCAGAAGCAAGAATTCTGCTGAGTTTTAATAACTAATGCCTGGAATGAGAGAGAGCTTAACTGTTCTTCTTTCATCTGTGGAAAGACAATATTTTTCTTTTTTTAAGAAATAAGGGTTCTAGTACTGCCTCATCTTCTTCTGCTCCTTATTCTAGCTTATCTCTCTGATATTGCCTTTAGATATTCCTGACTTCAGTTGAACCTTAAGGAAACTAAAATTCTTGTTTCCTCAAAGCAAGAAAGCAAACAAACCCCACCCTATATAGCCAATTCTCATCCTTCCTCTTTGCACTGCTTAAAACCTCTTCTTCATGTCACTCATTATCACACTACACAGCTCATGTTATTTCTTGAGAAAACCCATCAGACTATGCAAAGTTTTTCTTACCTCAGACATTATTGAATATAAGTATATCCAGGCTTCTCCTTTAGTTAAAGATAAGCTCTCACATAGAGCTCTGTACCTGATACTGAAAACTTGCTTTTATTATATATGTTCTACTTAGGAGAGCTCATGGAAATTATTCACAAGACTTCTACCAGGGAAGTCTTGACCTATAGGTATTGTTTTAGCTGCCAGTTTAAAACTGTCTTTACGCCTCTCAGATATTGGTGGATAAACAACAGCTAACAGCAGATTGAACCTTACCTCTTCTCACCCTGTCTTCTGCATGGCATGACCTTAGAATGACCTTGAGATGCTTGTATTATTTTTGTTATTAAGGACTTAGTATCCACATCAGAAATATATGGGAGGAAAGCATTTTTAATTAAACACACTCAAGCCATACTAATAAGAAATAGAGGAATGAATAGAAACTTATCTTACAAGAGATTCTTCACAATATGTTGACAATTCACAGAGTTAAAATCAAACCTATCTCCTCCAGAAGTTAAGAGGGTATGATCAGAAACTTTGGAAAAACGAACAGATCTTAGCGGATGTACATTTTTTTAAGTGACTGGACCTTTTCTATTATACACATCTATGTATCTTAGAATAATAACTACTTCTATCTACATTAATTGTACAGTGTGGTACTATGGTGTATTGGGAGCCTTGCAGAACATGTTGTATTTAGGGAGGTAGTGATCTTGAACAGGTCACACCTGCTCTTGTGGGCCTTGTACTCAGGGTTTGAGAAGCCTATATGTTATGAATATAATCTCCAGTTTATAATATCTTAAGGAAAGGTAAACTGTGTGTGGATGGAGGGGTGGAACGTAGTGATGTCCAGCATGGCCTTCAGGCTGCATTGTGCTGCACAGACTCCTTGGATGCAGGTTAAATTCAGTCAGCTCACTGTACCAGAATAGCGTGCAAGCAGTTTCCACTTGTGCATGGAGTTGCATCAAAAAGTTCTCATAAAAACATCCTATTTGAATAAAGTTGTGCTTTTTAATGAAATTGCATATAGTAGCTCAAATGCACAAAAAGCAAGAACCTCTCTCCCTGGACAGAATGTGCCTCACACCTTGGGGGAAAAAAAAAAAAAAAAGAAAAAGAAATTCAAATCTATCTGGTGTCCCTATAATACTGCACAAATACGAGGTTGCCAGCATCTGAAGATAAAGGATTTCGTACCAGTATTGCTCTTATTCTGTCTTACTAAACCAGCTATTTTATTGACACATTTGTTTTCAGGCCTTTCTCACTGAGATCAAGTAAGAATCCTGCACTGTATCTCTTTTCACCTTACTCCCCATCCACCTGCCAGTGCAGCAGATATGGTCAGAAAAATATTACTGCATTTTGTCTACAGACAAATCAAAATGTTCTGAAAGTACAAACGTCAGAGGTGCCTTCCTGAGTGTGAATCATTTTAGGCCTGATAGTGACCTCAAAGTGAATACTGAAATAAACTTAAAGAAAGCACCCTTAAACCAGTTCTTCTTCCTCTTATTCCATGGGTGAAGAAATTGATGAGGTGAAACAAGGATTTAAGAATATTATTTTTAACTTTTATTTAGGTTTAAAACAAAATAATCTGATCAGACTGTGTTCTGTGGGATTCACTTTTTCAGAATAATCAGTGGTGTCTGTCTTCTTAAAATATGACATGAATGTGAGAAAGCCAAGCTGTTCTTCATTTTGCTTTGCTATTACTTGTAAATTTGCAAGCCATAACTCCTTTTCATATTTTGAGTCTACTTAGAACTGACATAGTACTGAGTGAGCTGGCAGAAGTGCTCACCAAGACACTTTCCATCATCTTTCAGCAGTCATGACTAACCAGAGAGGTCCCAGTTGACTGGAAGCTAGCAGTTGACCTTGGTTCCAGGGAATGTTATGGAGCAGATCACATGCCTTGAGTGCCATCAAAAGGCATGTACAGGACAACCAGGTGATCAGGCCTGGTCAGTATGGGTTTATGAAAGGCAGGTCCTGCTTGACCAACCTGATCTCCTTCTATGACAAGGTGACCCACTTAGTGAATGAGGATAAGGCTGTGGATGTTGTTTACCTAGTAGTAAAGCATTTGACACCATTTCCCACAGCATTCTCCTGGAGAAAGTGGCTACTCATATTGTGAGTGTACAGTTCACAAAGAAGTACACAATTTATCTGTTGTGGTTTAACCCCAGCTGGCAACAAAACACCACACACTCAGTCACTTCCCTGGTGGGATGGGGGAGAGAATGGGAAGACTAAAAGTGAGAAAACTTGTGGGTTGAGATAAAGACAGTGTAACAAGCAAAGCAAAAGCCATACATGCAAGCAAAGGAAAACAAGGCATTTACTCAGTACCTCCCAGAGTCAGGCAGTTGTTCAGCCATCTCCAGGAAAACAGGGCTCTGTTCCCTAGAGGGAACATTTTTTTCCATATATAAAATATGAAGTGTGTAATTTTTCAGGATCACTTATGATTTGTTCCCTTATTTTAAGAGTTCTCCATTCTGAACACTTCAATACATTCATTGTTTACATTTCAAAGGGTAAATCTTACCACTGTTGAATTTACTAGATCGTTCAAGATATGAAAGATTCAAAGGCAGTATCATAGAAAGAATTATCTGCGGTGGGGTGGGAAGTGAAAATTTCAATTGTTTGATTCATTTCATTCTTGATTACACAGTAGTAGAATAAAATAGGATTACACTATGCAGAAAAAATTCAAAGTAATATTTGTTTATTAGCTTGAGAAAGGGCAAAATTCTGGCAGGAATTATATTCTGCAATTTCAAATACAGTCATCTGTGTTGGTCACTGAAACTAATTGGTGCTGAACATTATGACTACACTGTAATGGCATTTTACCCTTCAGATATTTTATTTAAAGTCCTTATTTAAGTTTCTCACCTGAATTGTCAGAGAAATCCATTTTGCTTAAATATAATCTTGTTTGCAAATTGAGAATTTTCTTTCTGGAACAGAATAAAAGATTTATTACAAGTTATGAGGAAATTCCTCTAACTTAATTTTATAGATCTACATAATCTCCACTCCTAGACCTAAGAAGTATTTTGGCCATCTTGTCTAGTGAACAGTGAGAAGTTGGCACTCCTTGCTTTGTTCCACCAGATGTATTTTACACCTGCAACTTAAGATAAATTTAACTGCATATAGGCAGGTTGAGGGAAGTCAACTCATCCTTTACTCACTACAGATGTCTCTATTGCTTAAATTATCTTTTTTTTTTTTTTTTTCCCCTCACTTCATTGATATGCTGTCAATTACTTTTGGGTAATAATGTTTTCTGGTTTTCAAAACAATTGAAACTTCACTTAGACACATGATATATAGTTCCAAAATATATTAAATTACTTTTTTTACAGGTATTATTCATCCAGCTAAAAAAGTCGAAGAAAAATGTCTTCTGAGATTGCTGATATTACTAGCTAATTATAAATTGGTCACTGTTTAATGCTCAAGACAAACATATCTCTCTGTTTATGTCATCAGAACTTATCTTGTGAGTGTCTCAAATGGTTTCTTTCCATACAGGCTTCTAAGATTATAATCAATTCTAATTTTCAGTATTTTCAATAAAATCACTGCTTTTCCCTCGCTCATATCCTGTACTCTCTGGAATTTTATTACGCTTTCTTTCTTTAGTTCTCTTTTTTATTTTTATATCAATTATTTACTGTCTGTTTTCATTCTACAAGTCCTCCCTGAATGAGCTCACTTGCTTATATGGATTAAACTCCACTCCTAATCAAATTAATCTTAAATTTGTCTATCTTTCATATTTCTCATGTCCAATCTTATGTCTTCAGCATCTCTCTCACAGCCTCAGAAAGCCACAATGGTGAAAAACTATCCAATTTTCTTCCTGAAACGTTATTGACTACCTTTGTTCTTTGCTGTGATGCTTAATCATTCTTTTTTGTCTTTAAACCACAAAAGAGTCAGGATATTGTCTTGTCTTTTCCTTTCCTCACTGCAGAAAGACAGTAAGCAAAGATTATTGCATCCTTCTAAAGTTTGCTATTCTTTTCCTCTGCTAATAAATTATAGATTTATGCACTTTAGTTTTGATCCTTTAGATGCTTATCTCAGTTGTATTAATACTATTCTCATCAAGTTTACAGAAAATTATTTTAATGACACTCTTTGCATACAGTTTTGGGTTTTGATTTTTTTTAATTATAGCACTGTTTTTCCTAATTCTTTGTGGTTCACCTTTAATATTATTGCAAATTCCTGAATGTAAAGATAACACAGGGTATGATACCTTTCTTGATCACATTCTGTTTTCCTTTTCTACTTCTTCCATTCTATTCAAATATTGATCACATCAGTCATATTTGCTTCTATAAAGAGCTGTCCAAGGAAGCAGTTTCCTGTGTACTACAAAAAGACATAATTGTCTGTGAAACTCAAAAGATATTCTACATGTTCCTGGATGCTCTCTTCTGCCTGCTTTCAGATGTCTCTGTCTTCAGTAGCTTTTCTTAAGTTTTCAAATATTTATGAATAACATAACTTCGGCCTCATGAGGCAAAAATTAATATTAGCACAAGTGCATATACATGTGCATCACCAAGACTTGTCAGCAAAATAAGATGAGCCGATATTTACAATGTGGTCTTTTTTAATGCATGACTGATTATATTATTGTCACTTTCTTCTGTAGTTCTCAGTTGCAACATTCCACTGTTTTGAAACATTAAACAAAAATGTTCTCTGTGAACAGGCTGTCATTTTGCATAATTTATGACCATATTGTGGAAATCTAAAATAAACCAGTATTTTTTTTTTTTTTTGTCTTTCAGAATCATTCTTACTTCTGTAAATCAAATTAGTTCTCCTGGGAAAGGAATATTTTTTAATGAATATAGTAGACATGCTTTATTACTACCTTACTGTTTACACTTCATAGAATTAAAAATCTTGGTGATAAAAAGACATTAATCCTGAGTAGATTTTGTTCTGAAGCCATGCTTTTATTCATTTCTGAAATTATTCTAATATTCTTTCAAACAACTTTTAGATTATTTTCTTAAGTACAGTATGGAAAGTCAGTTTGAAAGGCCTTAAAAATTTGTGTGTATTAGAAAGAACTACCCATTCAATGTTTTTTGCTTTAGCAGTTAGCCATCCCAAATTTTTGAAACACCTTACCTTTTCATTAAGTGGAGCCAGATCATCAAAGAAACAACCCCTCAACTACATATTGCACCAATATTTATTTATTTATTATATTTAAATATTTCATATTTACTGAAGTCCTAAGATTTGACTTTAGGTTGGAATTATAAGCAGTATTTTTAATGAGACCGATGCAGATCAAAGGGTTGTCTTTGGAAACAGAATCCATTTGTCACAATGGAAAGTGTAGTCAAAACCTAAATTGGATTGAACTGATTTAAGAAGTGTTGGGTAAGTTCTGAAAGAAGAGAAAGACTGCATGTGAAAAAAATTAATTTAAAATTACTTAACTGATTATAATTAATTAATAATTAATATGTCTGAGTAGAACACATACTTTTTTTTTCTTTTATGTCATTTGCCAGAAAGATCAGGCTCCAAATTTGATCAAATTGATTTTCTTGTAGGAAATTTTCTTTAAATTTTATATATTGCTGGAACTTGTGTGCTGCAGCTGATACAAAATGGTCTTCTCTCTATATTTAAAAGATTTTCTAGTATAAAGAGTTGGTACTGTGGAGCAAATTTACTAGTGTAAGTTCCTTCGGAAGCCACTTTGTATTCCTTCTATTGCCTAGTTTTATTCTTTGATATATATCTCTAATAGAGTAGCATATTGGAAATAACAAAAAATTGTGTGTACTCTATTAATGTAAAATACATATTTATTACAATGAAAATTGCAACCTTTTAGTTTTATTAAATGTTCACATGCCCAGAATATGCTGATCTCATGTCTTTGGATTTCAGGGTTGTTATTTTTTAATTAGACTTCACTTATAATTGGTGATTAACTGTTCCTTGAAACACAGGAAAAGATTGCGCACCATTTGCACAATATTCTTTTTTCTTCTAACAACTTATTTTGAACATTTGACATGAAAATGGCTCTTCCTATGCTAGTGCAAGAAGTTGCACTGTTGGGAAAAGAGGTCTCAAAGTCTGGAATCAGATGGCATTTGATTTCAGCCTTACAGTAGAGATGGGTTGTTATAATCTATGAGTGACCACCTGTGTGGAAGCAGCTTGGGTTCTTTAACCACAGTGACCTCTGCCTACAAGGTGGTGCCACTCTCATGCTGAACTCTGATGACAACCTTTTTTGCTGGCACAGACCATTGTGGCAGAGCCTTCACGGGTCTCACCCTGGACATGTGGTCCCCATGCTCCCCATGCTGTTCTTGTTTTCTTGGTGGGATGATGTTGGTGCATATGCTCAAGGAGTAGTTATCCATATTTTCCCTTTAAAAGGATGTTTGGATGAAACATTAGTCTTAGAAGAAGTCAGAAACAATCAGTGAAAATAGGCAACTAAAAAGACTTAATTTTTATACTGTCCATTTCAATGTTTCATGTAATTATTTTAAGTACTTATTCTCATCAATCTTACTCATTATTCATAGTAAGCTAAACGTTAAATTTCACACCATTATAACTTTGTCTCTGGTTTATTGAGTTAGGAGTAAAATGTTGATGCTTACCTATCTATGAAAGCTATCTGTTCCTTTGCCTAACAAATCAATAGCATGTTAACTTAGGCCTTCAAATATTATATTTGCCAAGCTCCACCTGGCAAAAGGAAGGAGATACAGATAAAAGAAAAAAGAAGTGAATATGTCCCTTTTTACTGTTGTTTGCAGTGTTCAGTTGCAAATTAAAGAAAGCTTGGGGTTAGACTAGCTTAACACTTTGATTTTCCTTACTTTTTGCCAAGGCTGTTGATAGGAATTGAATTAAAGCAACATTAACTTTAAGTTAATGACTTTGCTTTTGTGTCTATGGGAATGTGAAAATATTTGCTGATGATGTTTGTTGCCAGAATGTGCTATGCAGGTTGCAGACCAACAGTTCACGTTCTAATGATTAATAATTGCTATGTAGCTTTTTCTTCCTGTTTTTATAAGTAAGTCTGGTGTCTAATTCTGATAGGACCTGTTGCAGTCTTTATCTTGGAAACAAAAGAACTATTAAACACCACTGATATACTATTGACTAGGTTTATTACAAAAAGAAGAAATGCACAGAAAATTAAATGTGACAAACTTGCATCAAGCTTACTGGACTTCAACACACAACGTCCCTTTCAGTCAGAACCTCTATTTTTATGCTGTTGCTTTTAATGCCTTTCAAAATATAAGAATATCCTTATGAGAACGCTATCTAAGAAGGAAAAAACCTCTCACTCTCATTAAAAATTTGAGAGTTTTACAGAACAAAGTGGAAACATGTTGGAGAGGATGAAAGTGGTCATTAAGTTTTAGTAACACTTCCAACAGCTTGAACAATTGTCAGAAGTCCATATGAATGCACTTACTTCCTTCCCTTCTCCCTGCCCCATAGCTCTCAGGATTGTGAAGCAGAAATTAAACCCATAGGTCTCACAGGTAAGCAGAAGCAAACAAACTGTGCTGTTGATTCTGATAGCTGTAAATATATTATCTAAAGGTGTCTTAAAGTTATGCTGTAAAACTGGATTCACTGGTACCTGAACGGAGGAAGGGCCTCAATTACACTCTGAAGCGATGAAAGCAACTCAGTGACCTTTGAAAATGCAGCCAGAAGTTTTTCCTGGAGTTTTTACAGACAATAAAATTTCTGTAAGATTAGAGAGTTAGAGGTTTGTTGTTTGTTTTTTTTTTTTTCTTTAAACTGTTAACATCTTTTATATATTTAAAGCACTGGTTCATGTGAAGGAGAAAGATTGCAAAATGGGACACTCATAGCAGATTTATTTTTTAACAACTAAAACCAAATAGAATTCTAGAAATTATTCTCTTTGTTGAGAAATAATGAGCTATGTCTATCCAACAGAGCTGACCTTAGGGACCTATCACTGCCATAGTGTTATTTTTTGGTGTTGAACAGAACTTTTATTACAGAACATATTGGGTTTTCCATAAGGAAAAGAAATGTTCTGTCATAAGAAGAAAAATGAATTACGAAACACCTATAAATGGAAAAGCTTTCTTTAATAAATGTCCTAAATTATCCAAGGTAGCCCAGTGTCTCAGAAATTATGCAGATGCTTTCTCATCTATTTTGTTACACACTGCCATAGAATATTTATAAACTGCTCCCTGAGGCAAGACAGTTGAGGTCAAAGCAAACTGAATCATTATAGAGGACAGAATATATGTTAAAACATTCAGAATCATTAGTCAGTGTCCAAAAATGAAACTTAGTTATGCTCTGTTAAAATCCTAAATAAAATATCTATTGCTGAGTTCTATAAATATATGCCAAAATATTCTCCTTTGTGAGGGTGTTGCTTTAGTGTTTTGTTGGGTTTTTTTCTCACTTGATTCAAGCTGCAATAACAAGGTTCATGGCACAGCGGCTTCCTGCTCATACAATGACTTTTAAATGCATTTTAGGAGTCTATGCATATATTCATTGCTGACCTCACCATGATGCTAGGAAACAGCCCTTTTACATAAACTAAGCTGAGACCCTTCATGAGACCCATCTTCAAGATATACGCTATTTGCAGTGCAACTGAAGCAAATTGACATCAGAAGATAAAGACATGAAGTGAGTCAATTTTTAGCTTGTGATTGCCATCAAGCATAATGCTCGATGGAAATTAGTTATGAAGTTCCTTTTGTATGGTACTGAAATAGCATCTGGTATTTCTAAGCATCCAGACTTATTAATCAAATGTTATATAAAGTTGCCCATCATATTGATAAAGAATCTAGGGATATATCTTTTTTCATTTAACTATAAATAAAACAGAAAAAATGTTAGGTGGATGAAAGTAGTATTTTAAAACCAAAATCAAACAGCAAATACCTCTTTTCCAAAAATGTGTATTTCTATTTATATCTTCAAAAGAATGTAAGTTAATAACTAGTTACTATTGTACATATATTTAAGTAATGAAATTATTTCTCTATTGCATTTTTATTTATTAGGCCATTTATTATACACTTAGTTAATTTTTCCCCTAACTGAATTATAATTGAAATTTCTTTTTTTGTTGACAAATGAAAACAATGTCAGTGAAAGTCATAGAGAAAGAAGAAACCATGAGATGCAAATGTCTTTTTTAATTTATATTTGTCTTTTACTTCTCTTATTTGATTTTAACTTATTCTAAGATGATTAAAATATTTAAGTTTCTTCATGTCTTCAGTGTACTCATCAATACTGTTATGACTATTTCCAGGGCAAGGAATGGAGAGTAATGGGGAATAAGGTTTTTAAGCCAGGTGGACATATTTTCTCTCTGCTGCTTCTCCTTTCAGTATTCCCCAGAGTTTTTAAAGCCTGAGAATAGACTTCCACTCAAATTCAGGTAATGCCATGAGAAATAGCTTATACTTGAAATTAAATGGATAAAGTTTTGAGAGAACTGGAACTACCTCCAATTTTGGTCTGAAATAAACAACAGGCACCAATAACCAGAAAATAACAATTGTCTCTTTGATTCATAAGTAATGTACTTAGTTTCTTACCTTAAGATAATCTAATCTGTTTCAGTTTTTATTTTCCTTCCTTTAAAAAAGGAGAAATGTCTCTTTTAAAAACATACAACTCTTTCCTGACCTCAAAGCCTACTAGAATAAATTGCAAAAATTCGGTCTACTGCTCAGAATTCCATTAAGCATATTCTGCAAGTGACCTCATGGGACACAGTCCTGTGTTCAGTAGGAACTTGCTTGAACTCCTCTACTAAGATGCAGACTGGTACGGTCTTGACATAAGAATCCATGCAGTGTATAGAAACATGCATTTCAGTGCAGAATAAAACCTCTGGATAGTCATCAGGTTTATTTATGTCATTTAAGAAAAAAATATTTCAGCAGGATATCAAAATTTTTGTGTTAAAGATATTAATTGCTGAATTATTTTGGTTTAGTCTTCCTCCTAGGTACACTGATTGTTCCCACAGACAAAGAACTACAAATGGACATGAAGAGGATCACTCATCTAAGGGATCAGTTTTTGCTAATTTTTAATTTTTACAGTCTCTTTTATCTGTTTGGGAAGGGAAGGTTGTAGGTGATCTTACTCTCTGTCCCACCATGTCTGGGTTAGGGGTTTTTTTTTTTTCTACATTGCAATAAACTTTTATTTTATAATTATTTATTATTTTGAAACACTTTTCTTCTTAGATCAGAATTGTATTTTCTTCACATTTCAACCTAAAGCATTTTTTCTTAAAATTAGGACAAGGTAAGGGCTTCCACAATGTAGGGTACATATAATATTAGAATTTCATGAACAAGTATATTCCTGTATGCGAAAGGAATAATCCAGAATTATGGCTGAGTTGTAAGAAAGAAGTCAGTTCATGAATTCAAGGTGATCCTGTATTATTCCCTTCACAGTGAAGGACAAATGGTTTTATTTGTTATTAATGGATGCAACTGTTTTAATGTTCACTGGTAAGATTAAAAGGTTAACATAGTGTCATGCTAAGGAAAGGCACAGTGTAAACTGAATATGAAAAATATTTCAAGATTGTGAAGTGACTCCTTTCATGAAGCCTTATATCAGAAATTAGATATTTGTTTCTGTACGAGGTTAGCATGTATCCATATTCTACATAAACTAATTGATATATTTCAGTTTAATTGGCATCCAGACAATGGAGATAGAGAGTGCCTTTCTGGAAATTGTTGGTAGTCTCATATCCAAATGACCTTCAGTCTCAGACAGAGGTTCTGCAAATATGATGTGAATTTATTATGCTCTTCAGTATTTATTCAAAGAGACACAGTGAACAACAAAGTCAAAAGAAATAGGGCTATCCATCATCCCTACACAGGCAGAGAAAATAAACCCAACCTAATTCATTAACTTGTACTTCATTACTACTTTGGTTTGCGAATTCATTAATATGAAGTGTAGTTTAAAGTAACCACATGACGTTGAAAAAATAAACAGGATCCATAGTAATCATATTCCACTGTCAGTTTTTAAAGTGTTTTAGAATTAGGAAAGTACAACCTGGAAAAAAGACCCTCCCTCTGAAGAGAAATCCCTCTTCAAAACCCCCACATACACTTCTCACTTATGAAACAAATAGCCATACTTATACTTGCTCTCCCCCCAGTAATTTTGCACATTATTTTGTCCCTGGATCCTGCAAATTCTTGTACTCAGATTCATAAAAGCTGGGCCACAGAGTTAAGCTGAAATTCCTGAGTGACTGTATGCTGTCCAAGAAGCCAGCATGAAAGCTAGGAGAATAGTTTGTTTCTTCCTAACCACTGAAACCGATTTGTTTACCATTTGCTGTTCTCATTATAAACTTTGTCATGAAAAAAAGTCATAGGAATGCAGTTTTTACTGATGTAGTTTTCAGTATGGAACCATAAAACTACACCTTTTTATATCTTCTGTACAGCTCATTCTTTCAGTTTTCCTCAGCTGGGTCTGCTTATCTCAAAGCTGTTGAGCTTTTCCAACCATTGTACATACTTCCATTTTTCAGTGGTTTCTTTCAACTAAGCATCTACACTAAGCATCTACTGGCTCCTTTGCTGATTACTGTGTAATAAGCAGACCTTATGAAGAGTTGAAGTAAAGAAAGAGTTCTGAAAGAAATAATTGCCTGTGTATGTGTTCTCATTTACAGAAGGAAGCCTAAGAAAACGTACACAGTAATATCCTTTCTTATCTGAAATTGGTGACAGCAACTTATCAATGCTTACCAGTCAACCACCTCCAGAGAAATCTAGTTCCAAAACCAATGTAAGTTATCTTGGGAGGCTTATGCTAAAATTGGAAAGACTAAATTTTTAATGCCTCTTCAGTCATTATTTCTGGCATTTGCATCATTTTAAGAATGTGGTTAGGTTCTTTCACTGTTAAATGTCTATACAACAATATATGGAATATTGTGAAATGACAGATTATCATGCATTTTAAGTAGTTCTCATGTGTAATCTCCTTAGCAGCCATGGGGCCACATGTTTGTGTAATTGCCTCTAAGAATTAGGGATAGCAGAGGTTTTGGCTCCAAAGGATTTAGATAAAACAAATTCTTAGCAAAGCCCTATAGATGATAAAGCATTAAAAGATAAATGTAAATACATGATCACTAAGGAGCTAAACATGGATCTGTTCAGTTAATGTGAAAGAACTGTAAGAAATTAATATTGCATATGTTAATAATATGTTAGTTTAGAATCATATATAAGTCAGATATCTCTCACAATACTCTCACTAACACGAGGAGGACATTATGAAGATATTTTTTATTTTTTATTTTTTTTTTTAACAGAACATTTACTTCAGGATTGCTTCTGTATCTTCTTTCTCTTCTGGAATCTATTTTTAAAAATATGGCAAGTAGAGCTTGAAGGTATCACAAGAAATAATCTCTTCCTTCTGCAACTCCAAAGCAGGACTAGCTGTTCTCAGACCTTCCATGTTCAGATATTTTTTTTTTAATGCTTCTCATTAGTATTTTCATCTAATACATTAGGTGGCTTGATCAGTTGTTTTACAGGAGAAGCCATAGATCACTGAACACTGACTGACTGGCTGAATCTTTCTGGGCAGCTGAACTGGGGCTCACATCAAAGTAGTTGTACTGAATCTAGGGGAACTGAACTTGTCCTTTTGTGCTGCAATTTAGAAGTATAGAAGAGGTTGTATTTATTTCCCACGGGTAATTTTCTATTAAGTTTCTGATTTACTGCACTGTCTTTCCTTGAAGTCCATTGCTTTTTATTTTGTTATGCTTCTCTCCCCTTACTAAAAATTGTATTTTATGTTAATTCATACTCATTCTCACTCATTGTATTCCACATTCTCTTTTTTACCAGGAAGAGTTTAGTCTTGAAGAACTTCTCTGGGTTTTGTCATAATTTTTTACATTAAAATGGTTATTAATAAAAATAAGAAACGTTTTGGCTGTCTGTTATTCCCTTTCTTTTAAAAATATGGGCAGTTAAAATCTTCCTAGTCACCCAGATTCTGTGCTTTAAATAATTCTTACAGTTTCTCACTATGACTAAATCTGTTTGATATGTTTTCTATCACAGATTACAGGATTGTATCAACCAGTGAGTTTTCAGTCTCTGTACTTTGAACCACAAAGGAAATATGCATCTTTGATTTTTAATGAAACTCTTTTCTTTTTGCCCTTCATGAAAAAGTGCTGCCCTTTAAAATTAATAATGTAGTCATGTCCTTATACTGACGAATCTATTGGGCAAATTAAGTAGCAGTTTTGTTAAATTTACTTTTTCATCTCCTTCTGTTAATTTCCCAATTTGTTTTGTGTTAGTAAATGATCCTGATTTGTTTTGTATTAGCATACAGAGATACAAAATTTAGGCAAATTAATTCATCATGCTGCTTCATATTCTTATTGCAAATAATCTTGTCTCCTCATTTTTAAATTGTTCAATAGATATGTTTTGTTTGTGCTTCCCTGTTTCTCACCTGTTCTGATTATGATTACACCAAACATATGTTTAAAGAAGCTCTTCTACCTCCCCAAAACATCCTTACTAATTTTGCCTGTTTCTAGCTGACAGAACTTTCCAGAATGAAAAAAAAAACAACAAAACCCCAAACAAAAAACCCCAAACACAAAACCAATGAAATCTGAAAGCTGGCTAAGAAGTTTTAGGCCTAAATTTATAAAAGTGCTGCAATGGTTTTTGGAGTCCCACTATAGTTTAAAGAACAGTAGGACTGGGGTACTGAACTGTCCACTGTGTCACAAAAAATCACAGTAATAGTATCACCTCTTGGCAAGATTTTAATGTGAATCAGCATTGAAATATTTTTTGTAGTAATTTTATAAGACTGAAAGTGTGTACTTGCTGTAAAGATTGGTGGGCTCATAAAAGTGCTCCTTTTTCCTTACATGGGTATAGAAGAAGACTCTGATTGATAGGCAGCAACTAGAACATTTATCTGACGAAATTAAAGCATTGGGTCTGCGTTGCTGTGTGTCCATATGACAAATAGTAAACCTCTGAAATCTTGTTTCTGAAGCCACTATAACATCTGTTGCAAGAGACAGAAAGTTGCATTCTTTCTAAATATCTTGGTTAAGTGCAAGTGCCCAGGTGCTGCCACATGAGGCATGAAAGTGTGACTTCTCCTCTGTGAGGAGAAGTCAAAGGCTGCTGGTTCCAACTGTCTCCAACAGACCTACCAAAGGGCACAGCTGAGCCATCAGCCATGAGTAGGGTGACTCACCAGAAATAAACTAATGTTCCCCAAGATGAGTCTGTTAGACCCACAAAAGTAGTTGGTTAGGAGTCTCCCTGTCTATCTCATCCCATAAGCTTCTCATCCTATTCTCTGTCCCTGCTCAACTGAAGTGGGGGAGTGTATGAGTGGCTGGATTGGCATTTGGCTGTTTGCCAAGGTTAACTCCCCACCACATCATCTGTATTTTCAATAGAAGGTTCTCCTTCACTATAACTTGCTGTTTTATAGACCTTTTCTGGAGTATTACTTAGGTGCCATGTTGCTTTACTAAACTGTTTGAATATCAATGCTGGGTGAAATGATGTCTTAAAATATATAGAAGGTATTTTGTGGACAAGCAAGTTATGTCATTTAGTTCACTTCTGTCTGTGCCAGTATTTCCTAGTCCTGTGGACTGAAAAGAGGTAGGTTAGCCTTCTGTCATTTCATGGCCTTCAGAGTTGCTGCCATGTTTTCCTTAGAGGTGGAGGTAAAAGTTTCCTGTGTTATGGCCACTGAGAAATGCTTGTGGCCAAAGGTTCGAAGTCATGTAGTTATTAGGCAAAATAAAACAGAAATTAAATATTAAGAAGAGAAAAAGAGCACATGTTTAAAAAAGTTGGCCAGCTTAATGTTGATAAACCCATTATAACATTCTGAAACATGGCAAGAAAAATATAAACGTGCTTTTGTCTTGCTTCTATGTGGAGAGTCTTTCTTCCATTTATATTTTTAAACTTACACATCACCCCAACAGAAAGACAAATCTTGTTTCTTTCTTTTTAAACTATTTCACTTATTTAAAATGAAAGTATGGTTACTACCTCGGATCACGTTGCCTATCCTTCATCTGTAGGTCCTTAACATAGTAACTTATTATGGTACCCTAGCAAGAGAGAGTCATGTGGAAGACAGACAAACCTGTCAGTTATTAGCAACTGTCTAGGTTATAGAAAAGTATATGGTTTATTACTGATTCTAATTCTGAGCTGACAGTTACACAAGCAACAACTTTTGTACAGACTGATTTATGCTAACCCTACAAAGGACCTTAGGTCAACCAGATGTTTCAGTCTGTAACTTCATAGAATGGTTTGGGTTGGAAGGGACCTTAAAGATCATCTAGTTCCTATCCCCTGCCATGGACAGGGATACACTCCACTAGACCACGTTGCCCAAAGCCTCATCCAGCCTGGCCTTGAACACTTCCAGGGTTGGGGCACCCAGAGCTTCTCTGGGCAGCCTGTTCCAGTGCCTCACCACCCTCTCCGTGAAAAACTTCTTCCTGATACCTAATGTATATCTCCCCACTTTCAATTTAAACCCATTAGCCCTTGTAAAAAGCCGCCCTCCCAGTTTCCTTGTAGGGCCCCTTCAGGTACTGGAAGGCTGCAATAAGGTCTCCCTGGAGCCTTCTCTTCTCCAGACTGAACAAGCCCAGTTCTCTCAGCCTTAAGGTCCGATACCCCATTGTCTCTCAGTCTTGAGAGACTGAGGGTGCAAATAATTGATTCACACCTTAACCATTTCTTTTAAAACACAGGAAGAGGAGTAGGATACCAAGGTCTTCTATGTTATTAGAGAAGAATCTAAGTGATTAAATCTCCACCACAAGAAAATTACTCTGTGCTTTGTCTGACTCTTCCTGCTACTTCTTATCTCTTCTACTATCTATTCAAGAAACACTCAAATCAATAGATGAGAGAGAAGGGGAAGTCAAGCTCTCCAGCAGTTGTTGGGGTTTTGCTTAAGGAAGTCCTTCAGCTGGGCATTATTTGTGCAGATACGTGGGACTGGGCTTGGAAATTTCATGGTTTCTGTGAGAGTATCTGGGAAAAATTGCAATTGTAGTTGTTCCTTTGCCAAGCTTCTCTGTCTACTTATCTTTTGTGTCTCATTATGCCTTAAATGAACTATTGCTCACATCTAATTCATTCTTTCCAGAAAAATGTTGCAGGTGGTATGGCTAGAAATAACATATTCCTGTGTGAGATATGAGGTAGTATGGTTTGAGAAGATGCTCTTCCACAGGGTAAGTTTTGTTACCTGGCAGAAAGCAATAGAGGGAAAAGACAATGTTGTAAAGGGAAGAGACACTTACAAGGAAGATAAATATATTCAAGGGATCAAGATGCCTAATTAGATAAGTGATACATAGCAGATTGTATTTTGCATCAGGCAGTCTGAAAAAAATGTAAAACCAGGAGTTAAAGGAAAAAACCCGTGAAATTCTGGTTTAGTCAAACCAGTGAAAAACTGCATGAAGAAATTAATTTTTGTATGTTTTGTTTTGTATTAGCTTGCTTACATAATTTTTTACTGTGGTTTCTCTGCTCTGTGGTTTCAAATACACTGTTTAACTGAAACAGGTAAAAGTTTGAGAAGAGAGAGGAGACTTAGAATTATGTAGCTTTTTAGCTGACCTACTTAATTAACAATATGTCTGCAAGTTTATGGTGACAGCTCTTCCAGCTTATATCCTGCATAACTCCAGGAGAAGTCTGAAAAGTGATACTGATATACAGCCACAAAGGACATAATTCATCAGTTTTGCAGTGACCAGAAATCAAAAGAAAAATATTCAATCATATTGTAAAACAATTTGTCACATTATTCTCAAAAGCAGGAAATGTAAAAAGCAACAGAATAAGAAAAATATGTTTACTGTTATTGTCAATCATATTAGAATTATTTTTTTATTTTAAAAATCCAGTTTAATAAAAGGAACATTCAAGAATTTAATGCAACTGAAAATGTGAATTATGGTCAGTGAGACAGGAATGTAGGACTTTGTGTCTCATGAATCATCAGCATACAGCAAACCGATGTTTTCTATGCAAATTTGCATGCTATGACTGTTGAACTTGAATGTGCCAAGAGTTTTCCTTATGCCATTTAGAGTTTTAACTTTAGCAGTACAGTACATTAAACTAACACTAGTGAAAAAATCATAGTTGTTACAATGCTTCTGAGCAACTGCTCAGCTTTATGTTCTCTGGGCACATACAAAACATTGTATCCAATCACGTTCTCAAAAAAGAAAAAGCATTTATACATATGAAAGCATGCCAACCTGGTGTGGTTTTCAGTGCCTCCCTGAATTTTTTTTTTTTTTTAAAGTCATTTAGTTTTAAAGCAGTGATCTTATGTATTTTCATTTCTGTGTGTGTTTAAAGAACTTATAATTTACATCAGACAAAAAAATTAATACAATTTAGGCATGTTGCATCATAGCTTTTTGGGTGATATAATAAATCACTGATGCAGAACATAGACTCATGTCTCTACAGTGTGTTAGAAATAATAGTAACAAATACCTTTAATGTCTGAAATGCCTGAATACAGGTTTGCCCATTGCCTAGCATAATCTAATTTTATAACAGCTTTTGTCTTTTTTTTTTTCCAGCTCTTGTAGAATCTAAAAGTAGAGAAGGTTCATATTTATAATCTGTATTTCTGCAAGTAATACTTTAAACATTATTTCTTTGTGTGCTTTTTATAAACATGATACGCTAGAGTCTAGTATCTCAAAAGAAATCGCTTCCAGGTTTGAGATAACGAAATAACATCGTAATTCAATAATAAACATTTTCAAAGGCAAACATTGTAGTCTAGAAATCTTTAGTATCTTCCACTAAATCATTACTGAATCATATTTAAGCTGTCATGTTTGTCTTACCTGTCTTAATCTTGATCCACACCTTTTCTTGCTTCTGCCTTTATGATTCTCTCCCCTTTCTTGCAGGTAGGGAAGTAAGCAAGCGGCTGGGTGGGGCCCATCTGTCAGGTGGGGTCAATCCACCACACGATGTCTGTCTTCACTCCCCTTTCCTTCTCTGGAAATGTGCTGTTCTTCAAGACGTTACCCATTCATAGCCCACTTCTGCTGTCTTTACTATTCTTGCCTGCTAGTCACCACTGCACCTTTCACAAAGTAACTTCTGTTCTTTGAAAGTAAAGAGGTTGAATTAACTTAATTTGTGACTGTTTTTCCCTTGATGAGACTTATGTTCTTATGAACAGGATTATAAGATCATGAACATGATTGCTGAGGGTGGAGGTGGTATCATTTCCATTATTAATGTCTTTGTATAACATACAAAGGATTTCTTCTGGAAATAGTGTTAAAGCAGGGATGTTTTAGCTATTGCTGAGCAATACTTCCACAGAGTCAAGACATTTTCTGCTCCTCACACCACCTCACCAGCGAGTAGGCTGGAGGGGCACAAGAAGCTGGGAGATGACACAGTCAGGACAGCTGACCCAAACTGGTCAAGGGGATATTCAATACCATATGATGTCAGGTTCATTATATAAGCTAGGGTGAAAGCTGGCTGGGGGCTGCTGCTCACAACTGGCTGAGCATCGGTCAGTGAGTGGTGAACAATTGCATTGTGGTTCACTTATTTTCTAGATTATGATGATGATGATTATCCCTTCCTTTTCTGTCCTTTTAAACCGTCCTTATTTCCACCCACAAATTTTACTTTGTCTTTTTTTCATGATTATCTCCCCCATACCACTGTGGGGCAGGGAGTGAGCGAACGGCTATGCGGTGTTTATCTACCTGCCAGCAGCTAAACCATAGAAAATATGTATGTAGTACTAAGTATCAGAGAGTAATAAGGGACTTACAGAGCAAACCTAGTAAGTACAAAATTCCTGTAACTTGCTAGCAACTTGAATGTTGCTACTTCTTGCTTGAGACTTCTTCCCAGCAACTAAAAGGTTAATAGTCTTTTTGGTACTTACATTTGTACTACATCAAATGGCCTCTGGTGTAACAAATTTGCACATAGTGGTGCACATTTAGGTGGAGTTCAACTGAGTAGTAGTCTGAGGACTGACTGTAAAGTATTCTTCATATTGGTACTTTCGCAGCTGGTTGGCTTGCAAAACAATATGAAAAATACTTAAAAATAATATTTTAAAATACCTGCATTATATTGCAATGAAGTGAATGTTCATGATTGTAGGCAACCCAGTTTAAATAAGCACACAGACTCACAGTGTGTTAACCCTGTGTGAGTGTTCAGGGCTGAAATTCTCAAGTCCAACACTAGACTAAATCCTCTTTTTGAAATCAAAGTGAAGGAATGGTGTTCTGCATGGTTTTGGGCTGAATACTTGCATTTTTGCACTCTAAAACCTCATATAGCTATGATTTCATCATTTACTCTGAATGTCATAAATGTGCGTACTACAGCATTTTTGTTATAATGTCAATACGAAGCAATGCAGGAGTAAAAAACAGTTCTGGTAACTTCACAGAATGGTAATTTATGAATTTACTATCTTCTAATGGTCTCCTGAAGAAGTTAACACTCTCTATACAAAAATCATAGCAAAGTCAAAATAAGCATCATTGAAGTAATGAAGATATTTAATGAATGACACTATCAGGAGTCTGTATATTTGCACTCCTCTGATGGCAATGTAGATAGTTACTTCAGAGTTATTCTATCCATATTGACCATAAATCTAGGCCAATACATGAAACACTTGGTCAGGTGAAGACTGGTGTGGATTAGAAAAATACAGTTAACTTTTACATATTTTCTGGTAGCTGTCATCTTGTGTTAACACCTACGTAAATTTATGGAAAATGTTACACAGCTTTAGCATTTGACTGAAGAAGGGAAAATTTGAGTTTGGTAGTTGTGAGGTATATAGAGAGCTGAGGTTCCTCCCCTCAGCTGATTGCTGTGGCACTACTTGTTCTATAAAACTTTTATAGACGCAGTTCCTGAAGATCTGTTCCGTAGATACAGATAATTACAACAGCTACACCTTTTTCTGGTGGACAATGTTCATGTTGATTTGTCGTTGCCTGTGCAGGAACAGCATTTGGTATATCCTAGAGGACTAGGCAAGAATAACTTCAGGCTGAGGGGCAGTTTATATAAGAAACTGAGAACGAAAAGCTTCAATGCTTGGAAGAGCAGCTCTAAAAATAAATGAGTGGATTATGGGGAGAGAAGTAGAGAGCATAGGTTTATAGGCTTTTTCAGCATCATGGGGGCAGGGGGAAGACTGCCATCATAAGGTCTATCTTTTAATTTTCAACAGAAAATGTCAAGCTCAAGTTACATAGTAAACATAAATGTTAAGTGTTAACTTAACTGTTTCTGATTGTGGTATTCCTAAGCAGGTATCAAATCCATTGTGATTTGCTGTACAACTATAGCTGGTGTGTACTGTATAAAGAGAATTAGGGTAAACCTGTAGTGATTCATGACAGTCTCTTAGAAGAGGAACTTTGGAAGGGTATTTGTGAGAGAAGGAGATAATTCACAGAGATAACACTGGAAAGACAATAATAGTGTTTTATTCACATATTACACTCGCACTTTATATTTTGATGCTACCTGGTTATAAACTAGGAACCATGTCATTTATTTTCCTGGATGCATAATTTGACTTCTATCAATTAATTAATTTGAAAAAAAAAAAACCCACATTAAAGTGCTTATTCAAGCAGTGCATTCATGAAATTACTAGACCTCATCCATCATGGTTCTTACTGTGAGTTATAGCAGATACTTCAAGTCGAGCTTTTCTCTTCCTTTGCCGTGACCTAAATAGCTTGCTGCAATTTCAGATTGCCTTTGTCAAGGCTATTGTAGTTGTATCTCTGTGCCCCTATAGACCACACTTCTATTTCCTCCCTTCCCTACTGATTGACCTTCATACAGTATAGTTCAATAGAGATTAGAATGTGCCTGGGGACTTTATTTTGCTATTACTCAGTTTCCTTTATAAAATAACTCGTTTTCTTGAGGACATTAAATCCCTTACCACTGATTTCTATCTCAGTTAACTTCTTGTTCTAGACAGTAAGATCCCACTCACCTTGCAGACTATTTCAGTGACATGTCAGATTATTATTTACATAGCATTATTATTTACATGTATGCCCTTGTTCAAGTTTTGGGTGATGACTGTAATCTAGTACAAACTTTTACTATGCAAATGAAGTGAGTTGACAATGGTAAATATCTTCAAAACAACAAGAAGTTTATTCATAAACATGAAAATAAATCTTTCATGGTTCCCATTAAAGGAAATAGCGTTCATGAAAATTATCCTATATTTTTAACAGCAGTTATCCTCATAAATAGGGCTATAACTGACAGCTGTTTTTTCTGCAATGTTACTACATACACATATGGCTGTGATGGTGTGATGAAGTTAACTTTCTTCATAGCAGCCCGTATGGTGTTCTGTCTTGGATTTGTGACCAAAACAGTGTTGATTACACAACAAATAGATTCTAGAACAAATAGCAGGACATGTAAATGCAATAATCAATAAAATGGAAAATATTTACCTCCTGATCCTGTGTTCAAGAGCATAAGCTGCCTTTTCAAAAGCACTGGTATGCAGTGTTCTAAATGTAAGTACAAAGTCATTACTGCACATTCACATTTTGTATGGAAATTAATTCTGTATTTTATGTAAAACAGAGGAAAAAGACTTCCAGTTCTTTTTTAGTGAGTGTTTGATTATTTGCAGAAGTTTAATTATGTTGCTGATCAGACACAACTTATCACTAATTGAGATGGACCTTACTCATGGTTGGCTCTGAGTGATTTCTGAACATAGATTATCATGAATAAAATATCCACTGAAATGGATATTTCATATTAGGATGTTAGAATGGAAGAATAGATAAAGGTTCTTCCTAGCTAAAACTAATTTCAATATATGATAGAGTACCAGGGAAGATGAAAGGAAGCTTCATACTATGTCTGCAATCATTTGATGACCAGTGCTGATGGCAGAAACGGAGAGTCTTTATTTCCATCAACAGCTGGTTCTAATGCAGATATTTTTCATAGTTCCAGTAAGAACGTAACACAAAATGTATTGTTACATATATTTTTTTATTATTGAAAAGAGATTCTACATAAAATGAGATGTGAAAAAAGATATATTTTAAAATATAAAATTCAAAAATGGTGAAAATGGAAAAATTTGTATTATCTAAGTTTCTCAGAATTACTGAAAGCTGAATCCCTGACAGGAGACCAGAATGTGATTGAAATGTAGAATGATAGAATCTACAGTGTCTTTTAGAAAACGCAGAACTAATCCCATGTGAAGCAACTTAAATGAGTCAGGCAAATAATTTAAATCTTGCCCTCCCCTGTTCTGCAACTTGTGATGTGATCTGGTTCTAGGAGCACAAGGAAGAATCCAGCAGCAGGAATATATAGCACATAAGCACATATGTCACAAGTCAAGAGTGCAAAAATTAATACGTGGCAAACAACAAAGCAGAAAATTCAGCCAAGGCTCAGTGTGTATGGGGTCTGTGTGCTAACCCAGAGTTGTTACTTGAGATAAGTCTCTTCATGACAACCCACACTGTTCAAACCCAGAAGCATTTTGTGTAGTGTAACTAGTCTTCTTTCCCAGATGGCATGATGATCATTAATAATTAATATTAGCAGAGTTAAAACTTGCATAACTATCTTATTAATTGAACTGAATATTAAATGATGTTGAGAAGTGCCTTTTAGTGTTGCTCTGGTTGGACAATACAATAGAAATTATATAGATATATGAAACAGATCTTCCATATAAGATCATTTTTTATTCAGCTGTGACGGTTTCACTTTATTTTTCTTCAGTTGGTGTAAATTAAGCTATGCAAACTCAGCAGTTTTTTTTTTTAAAGCTCACTTAAAAAGAACTCTTTTGTCCTGTACTTTCAGTGGGAAACATAAACCTCTTCCCAACTTTGCAAATAATTTTTCTTTCCCCAGAGCAGTATTTTTTGACTTAACCAACAAGCTCTAATGGTTTCCTTGTTGTTGCTATTAATCTGGTACTTTTAAAGCAATTCTGGTTCTGCCTGTAAAGGAATTTCTCATAGTCTTTAGTATCGGTTTAGATATGAGGTTTGGGGTCTTGTAAAAAGTGCAGAAATACTGCTCAACAGGCCTAGAATGGTTGTTCTCATCCTGCTCCCTGTACAGACCCACCCAAGGCTGGTTTGAAACCCAGTCAAGCTAATCATGTAAACGCAGTTTCAACAAAGAGTAATTAATTAATTAAGCACAGGTGCTTTGCTAGACAAAAGGAAGTTAATGGGTAGAAACGCTTGCTTCAGTTAAACCCTTAATAATACATCTTGAAGTCTTTCTCAGAATTGTGCAAGACAGAAACGGCAGAAGAGTGGTTACAGAGACAGTGTCTTGAAGAAGACCCTGAAACTGAAACAAGAATTGGAACCAGAAAAGAAGAATGCATCTGAGACAGGGGATTGTGATGGTCTTTGATAAACGATGAACTCTGGGGACTGAAAGGCTGAGTGGAAACATACAAAGACTTTGGACCTTATGTAATGGGTATTGATTGAATAGTATATAAACTGTGTGAGATTTTGGGCCATTTGCCACTCACTGAGGTGGTGGCCCAACTCTGAGTTGTTAATAAAGCAAACCTAGTGGTATCTACGTCTGGCATGTAATTTCCTTGAGCACTTCCTCTATGTTTTCTTTTTCTTTGTTTTATCCCAGATTGTTCTTTACCTTCTTTACCCTTTTAACATTTATATACTAAGAACCAAATTTCTGTCGACCCAATTAGTTGCCAGCATGTTGCAGATTAGTGAGTGGTTACTTCCACTCAGAAGTTTTCAGACAGAAACCTGCAACAGTCTGAGACAGCTGAAGTCTAGGCTGATGCCTAGAGCTGATAAATTCCTCCAGAACAATGAATGCTGATGTCTCAGCTGAAACCTGAAATGCATACAACAGATCACTACAGTTTTACTAACTGCTGATGATGTAGATTCACATTCCCCAAGGCAGATGAGAAATCTGTCAATGATTTTGGTGCCAACTTACGGTTTGTCAAAAATAATCAAATAGTTGTTGCTTAGTAGAATGTGTATTCCTTAGCCCTTACACATCCTGTTTAGTACCCTGTTCAATATGTATGTTAAAGAATGGAAATGTACTTCTTAATGTTTAGATGCCTGTTTGACCTTTTTCTCCAGGTTGGCAATAAATGACATACCTAGAGATTGATGTGGCAGTACACTTTCTGTAGAACAGCAATGTCATTCTCTGGTACATTGTTTTTTTCCAGAATTTTCATCTGTGGGAGCAATATCATCAACAAACATTTTTCTTCTACCACAGCATGAGCAGAAATTGTGTGCCACCTACAGTGTGCATCACCATTTCTTCTTAACAAAGAATGTCTGCTGTTTTTTTTCCAAATGCCTGTTATGTCTTCTAACTTTTTGATTAAATTTTCTGGAGGCTATTTTGTTTTGTTTCTGGTTTGGTTTTTTTTTGTTTTTTTTACTTGTCCTTGCATATTGCCTTATTGGCTTAACTTTGTGTGTGTATAAACATACAGAAAACAGTTTGAGATTCAGTTAAGAGTTTTTCTTTATATTTATATACATGTCTATTTACATACACATACAAGCTTAGTATCACTAGGCCAATGTCAAATTTGGAAAGGGGATATATAGACATATGTACATATTTATATGTGTGTGCATATACATATATGTGTATACATATTTATGCATGCATTAATATATTCTGCATATGCAAGGAAAAATGGACCTTTCATGGCATAACCTGAATTAAAATACTAGAGAAGTGCACTCCATAAAATGGAGTTCTGCTTGTACTACTGATACATTCAAACTGAACAGGAAGATGGGGGTAACAAATGGACAATATTATCTGCAATATTCAGACAACAAAAACAGCAATTCTGTGACCACAGCAGCATGTAAAAGTAAATGAAATAAGATAGATGAAATGTGAGCATGAGTGCAGTAGTTCCAATTTTGTTAATTAGTCTGTATTCATGCTTCAGTGATGCTGCAATTATGCTACCTCATCCTTGCGTAGGCCTATTGTGCAAATGCTGCCATTATGCTCCTAGTAACATATAAAACAGTGCATGATATGAGCCACCTACAGAGATGTCATTACAATTGTATCAATTCAACAGTATGTTTCTTAAAATTTATAATTATTTGCCTTCACTGAGAAGCAATTTCTGAACCTATTACTAGTCTTTTTGAAGTTCAGTTGGTAATTCCTTTTATGTTATTTTAAACACCTGCAACTAAAGTTTAGATAATTGCGTACACCTAAACTGAAAATCAAGGTGTATACCTACTTTTTAACAATTGTATAGGTTTCATTTTTTTGGTTTATTTTCCTAATTTCCAATACATTACACTAGATATTTTGAAACACTAGAAGAACAAGGTAATATTACTTAATCTATGGCATTAAGTTTGCCAAAAGAAGGGGTTCTTGATTGCGATATGTTTTCACAGCAACAAGTTTTATGTGTTTCAGTGGCAAAAGATCACATGCTGAAAATCTGGGGGGAAATCCACCAAAACCTCCTTTCCCAAGAACTGTTGTATATGTAAAGATGACACTTCAAACACACAGTATTTAACTCTGAATGAAACATTGACATTGCACATAACTGGACATTGGACATTATTGGACATAACTTGCTTCAGCATAAACCACCAGTTTCTTGCTTTTGAACCTGCCGAGTTCAAATACCACTTCATACCACTAGCAGAAATCTATCCAGAGGTTGAACTAGCCTTTCTCTTCTAACTTAAGAAAAAATGTCAGGTCAGCATAGTGAGTATGAAGACGAACGGGTGAGTTGTTCCTCAGGTGGGAATGGCTGCAGTCCCAGTATATGCAGGGATCAGGCCCTAGAGCTGGAGATCCTTGCAGGAAATCAACGAAGCTGGTGCAAATGAACAGCTACAGCGGGGATCTTCATCTGCAGGATATCCCCAGGTGTCTGGAGGTGAGAAGCTGATGTGAGATGCATGCCTTTACATGAATATCTGTGTTCTCTGACACACAACTGGGACTGTGGTCAGGGGAATATTCTTATTACCACCAGCAACTGAGCACACTTTTTTAGGAGTTCAAGTTCAGTTCCAAAGGAAAGAGTTTACAATGGATATGAAGGGTTTAGCCAAAGAACAGAAAGTAATTTCAACTTGGTTCTGTTTCTTGAAGTGAACACGTTAGAAATATCTATCAAGAAATTTTAATTATTTTGTCAAATAACAATAATTCTTTGTATCTTCAAAGTGCAAGGGAAATTTTATGCTCTTAAGGAACTGTACAGGCAAATAACTGATAATCACCATTAATTATTAAATAGTCCAGTATAGTCAAGAATGAAAATGGCATTTCTAATAAAATAAATGATAGGCAGTTGAAGGATATTGTGGTGCTTCAAGTATTGACTGTTTGTTAAAAGATGTTTTATTAATGTTAATGCTAAACAAACAGTTATGTGAAGCCCTAGAAAGACAGAGTAAATGACAATCAATATTGATAACACAAAGAAAAGATAGCTGACTTTCTGGTATTACAGATTTCGTACCTTGGGACAACCTTGGTTAAAGAGATATAAAAATTATAGCTGTGTTATTGAAAAAATATTCTGGGGGGAAAAAACCCATCAAACATTCTAGGTGTCTTTGACATAAAGTCATAAATATAAAGAAGAAACTATTGAAAATATTCAGCTTAAGCTTGGTAGTTACATGTAAGCCACCCTTTCTTCAACAGAACATCTTAAAATGTATGACAACCATGAAAAAATAACTCTTCATTGTCCTGAGGTGGGGAAAAAGGACTCCAGCATTTGAAGATATGTTTTAGAAAGATTTGTTAAAGCTGCTCTTAAAATCTTTTGAATAAAGACCTTAGTGGAACATGTATGAGAGACATCCTTTCATGAGTTCATATCTAGAGTATGGATGTTTATGTATGTACACAATTAGGTTTTGAGGCAACCAAGGATGTGATTTAGTTGTAATGAAAGTGATCTAAAGACTGCCTCTAGCTTTGAGTTCTCCCACTATACATATTTTTAATAAATATTGAAAGTTGCTCTTCAATTAATTCAATCAAAGTTAGAGCTTGGGTTTTTTTCCTAAAGTGGCCAGCAGGACCTGGGCAGGGATTGTCCCTCTGTACTGGACACTGTTGAGGCCACACCTCGAATACTGTGTTTAGTTTTGGGCCCCTTACTACAAGAAAGGTGCTAGAGTGTGCCCAGCAAAGGGCAACAAAACTGGGGAAGGCTCTGGAGCACAAGTCCTGTGAGGAGCAACTGAGGGAGCTGGAGTTGTTTAGGCTGGAGAAGAGACTGAGGGGAGACCTTATTGCCCTCTAGAACTACCTGAAAGGAGGTTGAAGCAAGGTGGGTGTTGGTCTCTTCTCCCAGGTAACAAGGAAAAGAGGAAATGGCCTCAAGTTGCACGGGGCGGGGAGAGGGGGGGAGGTTTAGATTGGTTGTTAGAACAAATTTCTTCACAGAAAGGGTTATCAGGTGTTGGCACAGGCTTCCTAGGGAGGTGGTTGACTCACCATTCCTGGAGGTATTTAAGAGCCTTTTGTTGATATCATGCTTAGGGACATAGTTTAGCAGTGAACATTGCAGTGCTATGTTAATGGTTGGACTCGACGGACTTAAAGGTCCTTTCCAACCTTAGTGATTTTATGATTCTATGACTCACTTTATCTAGAAAAAGGGAATCTTGGTTTTGAGTGCTTACCATATAGTTAACACCTTCTTCCATTTGTCCCTCAATATATTATTTTTATGCAGCTTATAAAGCCCTATATTTACCTTCAGCAATATGATGCTAGGAATAAACAGGATTTTTATATATATATATATGATTTTCACATTTTAATGTTGTTGTGCTTTAACCTTATCTAGCAATTAAATACCAGACAGTTGCTCGCTCACCTCCTCCCTTCCCGCAGTGCAGGAGGAGAGTCAGAGGAAAAGACAAGGAAGTTCATAAAACTGCTTAATAATTTAATAGAACTGAAAATTATAGTGATACTACTAATATTAACAATACTATTACAAATAATTAATTAAAGTAATAGAAAATAGACTATATGATACAATATCTCACCACCTGCTGACTGACTCACAGCCAGGTCCCAGAGAAGCGAGAATCCTAGCCGGAGAGCCCCCAGAGCAACAACCTGACCTGGACAAAAACCAGCCAACCCCCCAACTCACTCAAAAAACGAACCTGCCCTACTGCCCCGAGAGCTAACAAAGGAGCTAAGGACCCAGCTATCAAGCTAGCCCAAGTCTTAATGACACACCCTCAGCCCTGCCCACACACTTCCTGCCTCAGAATTGCACATGTGCACTGAGCCTGACTACTATGGAATGAAACACTCCCTCAGCCACTCCTGGCCAGTGGTCCTCACTGTGGAGAAAATTAACCCTTTCCTGCCTGAAACAAGCACAATTTTTTATCAACACTTATGTTCAGTCTGAATACTCTTTAGACTCTAAAAACTTAATTGAAATTAATTAATTGAAAAAAGGTAGGAAAGAATACATTTTATAATTAATTTGTCTTCCTGTAAGTTAATTAATGAAATCAATTAAATTTCATGCTTGAGCAAAATTTATATCAACCAGCTTGAATACATTAATGTGAAAGTGGATTCCTTGCAAGTCAGAGTTGTGGAACTGAGCACTGTTACTATAAGGTCTGCAGTTTTCATAATAATCAACTTTATAAGAGTGTCTATTTCTAAAAAAAAAAAAAAAGGTAAAATATGTTTTATAAATGTAATAATACTAAAGTCCCATGGTAAAATACATATACATTATTCATAAATCACATTAGAAGATTTTAGAATTCTGGGGAAGGAAGTTATTCATACTGCCATTATAGCTCCTGGTGGTTCACAACATGCGTTAAGTTCTTCCTAAAGTCTAAAGAAGGAAGTTTTGTGCTTATTTTTCACATAATCATAATGCTATTTTGTCATATATTAGTAAAATGTACCGTCACTGCAGCATTATGTAGTTACTACCTAATTACATAATTTTTACCACTGTGATTACAACTGAAATCAAAATTTTCCAGGGTTAAATTTATTATTCTGAATTCGTTAAATAAAACCTATTCCATCTAAAGCAAATGAATTTGAAAATATTTCTATTCTTGTTTAAACTCTCTTGTCATGTTCTTGTAAGAAATAGTCTATCACTTTTTTCAAATGCTAGATTATATTTTTCTACATTCATCTCATCTATATTTTTCTTATTTTGGATTTTTCTATTATTTTGCAAAAATCTGAAACAATTTGTCTTAGATTGTGACATGGTTTGGTCACTAATGCAACTTAACATCATTAGTCTGCATTGCAATTGTTTTTTCCTAAATTTCATCATGGTCTACTTCAAAAATCAGCTCCAGCCTAGGCAATTTGTTTTCCTGAAAAACAACCTCCCATTGGCCTATATTTTCTCACATGAACCATACATTCATCTAATACATGACAAAGCTGCTCCCCATGTGTTTTGCAAATGATCTGCAATAGTTAAAATGCAAAATTGTAACCCTGGGTGTCCTGGCCTGGTTATCGCGGGTAGGGGAAGATTCGTTGTTGTACCCAGAGTGAGATTAAGACACAAACGAGGTCAGATGCCGCTAACAAGGAGTTTATTTTTGGTGTAAGAAAATAGCAATAGGAGAGAGAGAAAACAGAAAAGAGGGAAAATTTAGCAAGCAGTCGGGATAGAATTGCAAGAGATAGTCACCACCATGGATCCAGCGTCGTCCCATTGGTATGTAGTCTTGTAGTCTTCGGTGGGGAGGGTCCCTCTCATGGTTTTGGTCCTACAGTCTTTTATAGGGTGTTTTTTGCTGTCTCCTGCCTCCTGTATGCTCTCCAGTTACGCAGCTGATCCCATGGGGTGCACAGAATCAGTACTGACCACTTGCATGCTTTGGCAGGCTTGGAGGTTCTCTGTGTCTGGACCCCCCATGAGGCGATGTGATTGTTCTTTGTCCTTGGTCTGAACTGGTCTCCAGAGGTTATTTGCTTCTTATCTGTCCAGTAGGCCATTTGGCCCTTATCTATTCAGGCCTGCAGGCAATCCTTCCTCCTCAATCCACCAAAAGCCAAGCCACCAGGAAGTTTCACAAATTTGTCAGCAAGCTTTGAGACAATCAGCTCAAGATAAGGTCTCTCACACTGGGTCAGTATTCCTTGAATGGCAATAGAGATGTCTCCAAGAGGAATTTTTGGTTTTTAACTTCTACTACTAGTAAAGGAAATACATGTTAATTCTTTAACAAATAGTAATCATCATGTGAAAGAAGCTTTAAAGAATGGAAAATAACTTATAAAACTTGATACAGTATGTATATTATCTGTACAATATATGTATCTCCAAAAATACTTCCCCCATTTAGTGCAAGAAATCTACCATATAATTGTATATTTATAAAATTCAAGAGAAATAAAGTACCTTGAATGAACATGTAATTTGCTCTGTTTTCAAAAATCTTCTCTTTCATCCTCAGTGATTATTTCTTTGCTGTATATAAGATATTTTTAAACTGATATCTCTACTATAAGGTATAGGCAGAAATACCCAAACTTTCACTGAATCTTATAAGGGGGCATCTATGTAAAATATATATAGTATATGACACAGAACATACAAGAATCATACGTAAGAATCATTTACAACTATATATGCATACACACAGAAATTATATATGCTTCTTTAAGGATTACTTCAAATATGATGTGTACATGAGGCAGTATCAGAGCTGTGACGGCAATAGCAGTCCTGTATTGTGTTAAGTGGCCTCATCTGGGACCACCTTCATGTCCCACCTCCAGGAACACAGGAGCCTTATTTCAGCTTTGGCCTCACAGACAGACCTGGCCCACTCACTGGCCTTCCCAGCTGGACCTGTATTATCACTTTGTATTTGTGTGGTGGTCACTATCTGGCTGCCAGGGGTGTGTCCCCTGCTTTTTGTCAGTAACCCTTGCACAGGTGCTGATGGTGAGAATATGGCCCATGGCAGTACTGCAGCCACTCTCATCTCCTTGCTGGCAGCAGTGCACTCTTGCTGTGGTTCTTCAATTAATGCATTCATCTTATTGCATTAGGTATATAGTGATATTTGTCCCACAGTATTTGAATGTGTGGGACATAGCTGGCTATATTCCAATCCATGCTAAACAGGATTTAAGTGTGGATTTTAATGTCTCTGTTGTCATGTTGATTTTTCCAGTGTTAATCACTGGATTTTCTATTATTCCATCCCACATAAGATTTTGATTTATATTTCTGGGTAAAGAAAAATGAAAAGGCAAAATAAGAAAATTATCCTTAACAGAAAATAAACCTCCTCAATTTATGTCAAGACTGTTCTGAACTGGAAGTTCAGTTTTTGACTGTTTGAAGAACTTGTATTTCAGAAGTGTTTTCACCTCTCTTTTGAGACTACATTTTTTAAGGTCTATTTCTCTGAATTTGTGTAGTTACTATAATGAACTTACTTCACATTTGACTCTTCTTCATGCTGGTTATCAGTCCTCTCTGATAATGTGGTGTAGACATTAGAAAAAAAGAATAAAATTGCCTAAATAGTGAGATGTACAAACACCAAGGAAATAAAAAAAAGGTACCATAAAGATTGAGAGATGTTACAGCTGCTTCTAAGACTTGATATGATCTGGTTTTCCTGAAGTAACTTTGAATGATACAGGACAAAGGTCAAAAGTCAGGTATTAAAGGTAAAAAAACCTAATTAATTATGGTTGTATCATTTGAGTAAATACATAATGATAAAAAGTATTTTTTAAAATAACAAGGTTGATTTTGAATGAGATGATATCCTACACTTTTCCCAAAGTAAGACGTAGACTGTGGATTTAAGAATGAAATCACCATTTCAGATCTTCAGTATGGTTTTATGAAATAACATTTTATGATCATTCTGTGCATGTTTGTCTCTCTAAATGTGTTTTAACTCTCAGGCAATTTCTGTCAAGTAAGGAGGAGGAGCATAGGTTTGAAATATGTCAAACTTCTTCTGAAGTGGTGAAAATGGATACTGAGGCGTAGTTGAGACAGACTTTAAGCAGTGCCTCTACTATCAGAAAGAGCTACATATGAACTTATATCTCTGGAACTAGTACAGAAACCTGGAGTGTTCAGCTTCAGGAGACAAATCTTTATCTTCAGGTGCATATGGAGAACTTTTCTAAGCAAATTTTTTGAAAACATATCTCACTAGACTGCTGCTGCTTGTTTTCCTCCATGCAGCTAATTATTTCAAGCTCCTGTAAACTGATAAATATACTTTTGCCATTGCTTTTGGCAGGCTATGGCAGGTCCCAAGGGGGTGGCTGGGTTACCCTTGCCCTGAGCGGGGCTGAGCTGAGTTTACCAGATGCCCCATGGCCAAGTGCCCATTCCCCAGCCAGTCTGATCTGCAGCTCTGTGAGTGCCACCAGGGAAGGGGCTGACAGACACAGGCAGTGTCCAATGGACAAACAACACCTGGGGATATTGAGGGGGCTGCAGAACAGTTTTCACCCTCTCTCTGGGAGCAGGGGAAAGAGAGCAGGGGGCGATAGGAAAATTTATAAAAAGAAATCTCAGTGACCAAGAAGGAAGTGCCACTCATGAATTTACATTGCTCCTGGTGAAGACATCAAGATATTGGTGAGTTACTGTGAGAACTCCCATCTCTCTACTTGAGGAAGACTGGCCCTGTCAGCCTTGGGACCTAGAGGGACCTTAGAAGGTTGAGCACAACACCAGAGAAAATTAGTAGAGATCAATATGTTTATGTATGACTATATTAAGGGTATTAGTATTGAGGCTTTTATGGAAAGTTTGGACAAATAGCTTTACTATAAATGGGCTAAAAATTATTGCATTTTTATTAGATTAGCAAGTTCTTATCTAGATTTTTATCTATATGTACATATACATGTATATATGGTTTGTTTCTTTCTTGCCCATAACAAAATATTGGGTATAATTTTTGAGTATAATTAATACTGAGTATACAGGCTGGGCAGAGAATGAATTGAGAGCAGCCTTGAGCAGAAGGATTTGGGGCTGATGGTGGGTGAAAACCTGGACATGAACCAGCAGTGCACACTGGCAGCCCAGAAGGCCAGCTGTATCCTGGGCTGTATCCAGAGAACTGTGTCCAGCAGGACAAGGGAGGTGATTCCCCCCCTATACTCTGCTCTCATGAGACCCCACCTGGAGTACTGCTCTGGAGCCCCCAGCATAAGAAAGATATCAACCTGTTGGAGGGAGTCCAGAGGAGGGCCAAGAAGATGATCAAAGAGCTGGAACACTTCTGCTATGAATAAAGGCTGAGAGAATTTGACTTGTTCATTCTGGAGAACAGAAGGCTCTGGGGAGACCTTATAGCAGTCCAGATGATCTTTAAAGTCCCTTCCAACCCAAACTAGTCTACAATTCTATAATACTCCCAAGTATTATAGAATACTATTAAGTGAACTTTATAGAAGCACTTCTGATCTTAGACAAAACTATAGGGTTGTGTCTTTTGTATCATCCCAGTGAACTAGCAAGAACTCCATGTATAAAACCACAGACCCATATAGGTTTCCAAACAGGCTGGAAAGGACCTCTGGAGGTAATTTACTCCAACTGGGCTTTAATCAAGTTGCTCAGGTCCTTATCTGGTCATTCTGAATATCTCCAAGGATTGAGACTTCACAACCTCTCTGGACAACCTCTGCTTCCATTTGACCCTTTTTCAGAGTGAAAAATGTAATCAAATTTTTACTGTAGAAGTATGATTTTAAATTTATACTTCCCATCCCTCTCCCATCAGACCCCACCCCCACCCCCACCCCCCCCCACCCCTTGTACTGTTTGAGGTTTTGGACACAAGACAAGGGGATGCAAATGAGAAAGAAAGAAGGTAGAACATAAGGAGATTAATACTGTTCTCTGAGCCTTTCCTCATATACCATGTGCTCCACTGGACTTGCTGCAATCTGTCTCTACTGGGAAACTCAAAGATGGAGACAGTACCCCAGATGCAGTCTCACAGGTTCTGAATACAGACCAAAAAAACCCCCCAAAATCACATTTCTCAACCTGCTGGATATACCCTTCTTAATACATCCCAATATGTGAATGGCTGCCTTCTTTTTAAAAGCACACCACTGACTCATGTTCAGCTTCTTGTCCACCAAGACAAGGTCTATTTTTTGCACAGATACTTTCCATTTAGTTGATCTCCAGCCATACTGCTGCTCAGGGCTGGTCTGTTGCAGATGCCAGGCTTTGCATTTGCATTTGGTGATCATTGCAAGTTTGTTAGCCTAAATCTCCATGCCACTTAATAGCAGTCCTGTCATTGAGCACTGCCCATTTCACTGTATTGATATTGTCTGTATACTTCCCAGTAGTGCAATTTTTCTTTTCTTTTAGGGCATTAATAAATATATTAAAAAGAATTGGCTGGAACAGCATTAGTTGTTGACAGACACCACTAGTAATCAGTTGTCAGTTGGACTTCCTACTTTATAAAAACCCTGTGAATATGTGGTGCAGCCAATTTTTTATCCAATTTGTAATGTCCTCCAGCAGTTCGTACTTCACTGATTTCTATATGAGAATGCTGCAGTAATCCACATCAAAAGTCTTGCTAAAGTCAAGGTAAACATCTCCCTCTGCTCTCCCCTGATCCACAGAACCAGTCATCTCATCATAGAAGGCTGACAGGTGGGCCAGGCACAGTCTGTCCCAGGTAAATCCATGCTGGATGTTCCCAAGCCCCTTTTGAGGGCTCGAAAAGACTTGTTAGGATTTTTATCATAATCTTCCCAGGGAAGGACATGTGACTGAGAAGTCTATAGTTCTACAAATCCCCTTGTCCCTTGAAGGTAGGTTTCATTTTTGCCTTTTTCCAGACACCAGGAAGCTCCCCGAATTCCCATGATCTTTCAAAGATGATAAAGAGAACTGCCTTGCTATAACATTGCAACATTGTGTATGTACAATTTGCTTAAATGCTCCCCTACATTTAACTTCTTGCACGGTGGGTAATGCTTCATTTGCATGACTTTTCTGGTAGGTTCAAGACTGATAATCTTGAGGTCAAACCTTTCGAGGCATATGCTATTCTGATTACCAAAAAACTTAGCTGTCTCTAAAGTAGATCAGAGTAGTCATAATTAACATGCTCATTTTCTTCTATATTCCATTTAAAACAAAAAAATAGTATTTTGAGTGAACAGCATGAGGTTATATGCACCAGTAAATTCTGGGGAAAATGTAAAATAAAGCAATTAGGGCAATTTTGCACTCTATCAGATATATTGACTGTCAAAATATTTTAATAGTTTGATATTAAACAAATGAAGCTATTCTATAATTGTTATTAAATAATCTTCCTAATATTTTTTCTGCACTGTAGGTGTCAGAAGAAGAACTTTTTGCAAGAACTTCTTCTTCTCCAAACTCCATAAATGTTTCCCATTTTTTTTTAAATGAGTTATATCTGAGCATTGATGACAGAGGATTTGTGCATGAAAGATCTCAAGTCCCACGGAGAGAAGCCTGGATTCACTCATCCACTCACTTTTTTGGCAAGGTTGTTTCAGTTTTGTTGCCAAAACACAAGTTCTAGTTGACCTACAATTAAATAACTTTATTTAGGACTCACAGTTATTTTGCCAATGGAAAAACTGAAATACATAAATTGATTTTTTTTTTTTTAAAGAACTGGGGCTTTTTTTCCTGCTTTCATTTTAAAAATAGTGTAATTCAACTAAATTAACTCAAATGTGCTCTGATTTACATTAACCCACAGCTAGCGTTAGGTGAATTCTGTAGCACATTGTAGAAACTCCACTGAATATTACTGTGCTGGTTACAATTACCTTTCATGAAGAGACATCTTTCCAAACAAGGGTTCTCAATGAGATTTTTGGTTCACTCATTGCTTGATGTATTCTAGTCAATTTTATTTTATTTTAATATAAAACACCTGGGTAAACATGATTGAAAATATTTCAGAATAAATATTGAATAGCACTTCATAAAATTAGTGCGAGAATAATTAAGGGAATATTATTGAGTAAAAATCTTGATGGATCTCAATTCACAGAAATGTATTTCTGGACCAAAATAGATTCCTTATTATTTTTTATTTTAAAGACTAGTATTGAGCTTAATAGTATCAAGAAAGAAGACTCATTACACTTATGACCTTCTCCACACTACATTACACAACCTAGAGTGACCTAGAAAGGATAACTTTTAAAATTATAATTTTGGTGCAGTCATTACAAATATTTCTTTACACATGCACACATTTTAGCCCCACAGTAATGACTAACTGAAAAATAAAGATTGAGTTTTCAATTGACTGTTTTCCTTATTGTCCATTTAGACACAGTAGTGAACAAATAATTGTAGTGCTTATTAGTATTTTCTTCCTTTTATAAAAAAAAAAAAATTGATATTTTAAAGAAATCTACCAAGGTGTGCTGGGGTCAGGCAGGAAAGGGTTAACTCCCTTTACTGTGGTTGCTAGAGAGCTATGTTTCTGGACACTGAGAGAAGCACAGATAAGGTCTCAGCTGGTGCTGGGCCTGTACTGAATTCAAAGTCTTCCCCTGCTTTTGATACTGCAGCTAACCCAAACCAACCAAGGAAGTATTTCATTCCATAGTACATCATGTTCTGGGTCTTGGGCGGGGACAAGGTCCGGTAGCCATTACTCTTCCCTCTTACTCCCTCCCTTACTCCTGGGCACTTGCTAACCCTCCCTGTGTTAGCTGCTTTGCTAACTCCTGTGCTGGCTCATTCGTGTGGGAGCTGGTGGGTTGTTTAGAGTTCCTGGCCGTGTTTTCGCTGATAGGGTTTGCTTGGAATCTGCTGCGTAGGCTCCCGGGCTCCGGCCCTCGGGCTGCAGCTCTCAGGCCGCGATTGCTCTCGGGCTGTGGTTCTTGGGCTCCCTGGGTCTGACTTTCACTACTCAGTATCTGGGTGTGCATTGGTCAGTGGATGGTGGGAAATTGTGCCATATTGTATCATATGTTTTATTTTCTACTATTTTAATTATTTATTATTAGTAGTAAATAGTTCTTATCTCACTTTTACGAGCTTCCTTATTTCTTTTTCCTCTGATTCTTCCGCTCTGCTGGAGGAGGGGAGGGGGAATTTGTGAGAGCTGCCTCATGGTGTTTTGCTAGCCGGAGTAAACCACGACACAAGGATATTTTTGTGGTTTTTCTTTTTCTAGATAAGCTTTCAGCATATTTTTCTTTGAGGATACCTTCTCCTTTTCAAGTAATTGCCATCTGTATTTTTGAGTGTTTTCAATAAGATAATGTATTTGTGAGGCTATCATTGTTTACTTCTATTGACAATGAGTCTGATTTGCGTTATGATTGTTGGTTTGTATGAAAGACATGCTTATTATGATAATACTTACTTATCTAGTACTCTCCATCTGAAGATCTCAAGTGGTTTTAAAATGAGATGAATATCATTATCCCTATTTTACACAGGGACATATTTCTGTAAGTACTATTCAGCTCTAGAAAATTACATAAAGGATGGTTTTAGATAGTGTATTAGGACGAAGACAAAAAGGAGGAAGAGCAGCAGAATAAATAAAAAATGTGTTGCATCACCAGATTGGAAGGGAATTTGTTTTAATAAGACTTGGAAAGTCTCCCAGGACTAATAGAGACCTGAGGAGTTGGAAGATAAAAGGTTTTTAATTTACACATTGGGACAGCAACTCAGAATGCTTCATAAAGAAACAAACAAAACAACTGAAAACAACCAACTATATAGACATAGGCAAATTTACCTAACTGGACTTGTTACCCCAAAACAAAGCCATTAAGGAAGGTTTTGAATTTGACTTCCATAAATTTAGCCCAGAATAGATCTATTGTAAACATGTATGATCATACCATGCAAATAAACCATGATGAAGAATAATCTAGTCTCTCTACTTCTCTCGCTCTCCCAGACCAGTTTGCTGAGTGGAATGAGAGCTGGGAGTATTTATCTTAGCTTGTAAAAAAGAGCAATGATTAAAAATTATGGATCTTGTCGTTTAAATCTCATTCAATGCTAACAAGATTCTAATTAACTTAAAGCACAGGTCTGATTGATAGAAAAAAAATAATAGTCTGATAAAGAGCTGAATTTTGCTGTTAGCCAGCACTCCTGCAACCTCTCATGACCATATCTAATTTACTTGTAAGAATTGGAACAGGAAATTTTTCTCCTGCTACCTGTCTTTTGAGGCTGCTGCAAGAATAGTGGGAAATTCATAAGAGGAAAACATAACCTAGTCTAAATTTTGAGAGCCAGTTCCTTAGGTTTTGACTGTTTGGACAGTCCTAGGTGGCCTTTGCCATCCAAGTGAACTGTATCAGTTCAGAATCCTGCAGTGCATGAGTCCAAAGGGAGACCTTATGGTGATCGTATTGGCTTGAGGCATACGAGTGCTGAAGAAAAAGGTTTTTCTTCTGCAAGTAGAATCCCTGCTTAAAGTCAGGAAACCACAAACTGGGGGATAAAGTGACAGTATTTGCAAGAAATTAATTTCCTCTTTTCCTCCTCCCAGCACAGTACTCCTCAAAATTAGTTGTTGAAACTATTCACTCACGGGCTTTTACAAAAAAGCAGTGATTCACAACTGTAATATAGAACTAAAATGTGCATAGCCTCCAAGTTGACAGGATATGCTATAACTAGTGAATGGAAATCACACTATATAAGTTAATTAGTTGTTACTAATCTTCTGCAGTTACATTTATACCTTTCCGTATTGGTTCCTCGATGCCTTAGAAACTCAACCCTGTGTGTGACAGGACTGAGACCCTACATGTTTAGAAGTGAAATTAAAACTAAATTCCTGGGCCTGCTTCTTGTGAGGAATTAGAGTTTCTAGTTGCACTGTTACAGAGACATTTGTGTTTAAAAATAATTTCATGGATATAATACATGTTCTTTATCTTTCTTTGAAAGCTTCTGAATGTTGAAGAGAGAGGAGAAAATTAATTCCGAACAAAGTAAGAAATGGAATTGTTTACTGTGGAACTAAGCTTCTTTACATATCAGCCTGCATTGCTGAGCTTCTCTGTACTTCATGTTCAAGAGAAAAATGAAATCTGTTCCCAGGTATGCCAAATACCTGTCTAATTGTTTTGACTCCATTAAATTTCTCACCACAAAGGAATGCATAATAAATTCTATGTGGTGAAAGATACTCTTTCCTCAGAACAGAAATTTTAGCCCTAGTTAGGTCTTTACAGTTTTGTCTTGGAGCTGGGCTCTCATTCCAGATGTTTATTCACAAATTGCATATATACTTTTGAAAGAAAAACATAAAAATGCACTTTGATAAAAGCTATAACTTTATCATGTTGAAAAACTGACAAATATCACACAAATACTTATAAAACAAGTAAATAAAAAGCAGCAATATCTTCTGAAATTATGCTTAGAAACTTCTGAAGATTTTTACAGGAAATTTAAGGACTAATCTCTAAAGCTACATAACACTCAGATGTTGAAAACAAAGCTGGCAAAGAAATCTGCTAGTTTGAACCAGTCAAATATTGTACATAATATATGATTTTATGGCATTATATGGTTTTCTTCAATGTCTTTGTTTAGTTTCTATTTAAATTTCAAGTGTTTTTCTTAAGAACATTTAATTTTAAATTGAGTTCTGAAAGCTCACAAATATTTGTCCTGTTCTGATATCAAAAATCATGCCATCATAAACTGTTTAAACTCTGGGACAGACATTTAATGGCAAAAAGATACTAGTGTGAAACATCTAATTTTCTCTTTTTCAGTTACAAATGAATTTGTAGCAAACCAATTGCCAACTTTCATTTCCAACGGAAGTGTGTAAGATTATTATGAGCAGACTAGCAAAATTCTGAAAAGCAAAATGAAGTATAAAAATATAATTACAAAAGAGTACATGCAGTAGAAACTGCTTCAGAAAATTGTGTTCCACCACAGCAGGAAAATGTTGGACCATCTAAAAGGCAAATATTTACTGTTCTATTTGTAATAAGCTACAGAAGAGATACAGTTTGTCAGTAAAAAAGTTTTGTAAAGGTGTTTATTTTCTTCCTTAGTATTTAAAAATAATTAGCATGATAAAAATATTATTACTTCTGTGCTAGTAAGAGCCTTATTTGTTACCTTTAGATTAATGTAACACAATACTGTATTCCAGTATTCCCTATTAAATTTTGAAGAGCAAGTTCATTGCAGATTGTCTTCTAGTTTTTATAACTTTCTGTTCTTGTTAACTATTAATGACATGACTTAAAAAATAATAAATTGAAAAATAGCAGTTGGCTAAGGTTGCAGGATGAAATGAAGCTATCTTAAATCACATTTCATTGAAGCCAAGTTAAGATAAAATGTGAATTCATTCATCACACCTGAAGTAGTCAACAAAGTTACAATATTGAGTTATATGGGTGAAGAAATGCAAGAAACCGTATTACCTTATAGAAGAAGATTACACTAGGAAAGTCTCTTTCCCTCATACAGCCATATTTTTATTTCCCCTTAAATGATCATATAGGTTTCAGACATTTGTCAGGCTTTCTCTGCTCTTCCAGGATTACATTTGCCATGTCCTCTTGCAGGATGAAGAGGAGAGACCATGCCAGCATACCCTTACACCCAGAACTCACTTTGTTCTCCCCCTGCGTTGGGGACAGTCATGTTAGGGTCTTCATTAACATTAAAGTTGTTCTGTACATACACAAACTTCTTTTTGAAGATGGCTTAGAAACCATCTCTAGCATGTAACTGGTTTGTAAACAATACCTTGCCTAATGTAATGTAAAAGTCTCCTCCCTTTGTTGGCTATCTAGCATTCTAAGGAATTCATCTGTCGCTGCCCTCACACATGTATCTAAACAGTTTTATTGCATGTGTCTCATTATAGGCTCTTAAATTAGACTAAACATGAAAATAATTAATAACTTTGTGGTGAAAGTGATTTATTTAACTTTATTTGCCCTCCAAACTAATTCGTGTTCAGTAGATATTTTTGTTCCATTAAAATTCTGGATCAAAAAGAACTTGGGAAATTGGAAGCTATGCTGAACAAAAAAAATGGTTAATAAAAAATAAGAGTAATTGCTTAGTAACAATGGGCAAAAAGAGCAGGGAGAGCACAGCATGACAGTAATGGCAGACCGGAACATTATCTTGGTAGGCATATGAAACAATCATGATTATAATCAGACATAGTATGTGTTCAGTACATTGCCATGACTCATAATACCTGTGCACATAGGTAGCCTTACTGTAGGGGGTAACAGATTTGCTTGATCCATTTGAAAGCTGCTTCACAGGAAAGGGGTTAGACTGATTGTGACTTTTACCTCTGAAGAATACCTATGCTCTACATTTGTTTGAATTTCCTAACTTCAGTTTGATCCACTCGCAGAGAAGATCCTACCTGACACTGGACAACTTTGCCTTAGAGGAAGATTCTTTTACCTTCCTTCCCAGGATAAGATCTGTGCCAAGCTATGACCCTCATTTTCTTCTGTGTCCTGAATGCCAACTCATTCAGCCTTCTTCAAAGTCTGCAATTATACTAGAAAATTAAACAAGATCACAACCTAGGCTTCTGTTCTGGCACAGAGTTAAGTACACTAACACATTACCAGATTTTGGCTTTGTGCTGTTTAGTATTATCCCAAAAATTAAAAAGTTTTATAAGCCCTCCTTTCTGACAACTTTTTGCACTTACCTTACTCTTGAGTTTACAATAAGGGCAAGGGTAACACTGACCCTGTTGGTCAGGGCTACTCCTTTTATGTTCTGTTGTAGCACCAGTGGGATTTTCCATCAGATCAAGAGGTTTGAATATATCAGCTATTGCTATCTTCCTCAACACAGAATTTACAAATTGAACAGTGAATAGAAGTCTAATAGAGATTTAAAGGTGAAATCCTTGCAGATTCCCCCCTTTATACATTTCTATCTTTCAGGTAGTCTTTTACATGTCTCTAAAAGCCTGTGTTGCTAGGGGTAATGAAAAATAGAAACAAGATATTGAAGCTTGTAGAGTGGAGTTGCTAAACTGTTGTCTATATTTTAAAGCAAACCACATTTTAAACATATTTCAACTTGTCATATGCTGGTCCCTGCATTTCTGTAATTGTCTGAAGTAGCTTATGATTTATTGAATCTCATGCTGATGGAAACTGTCTTTCCATGTATATGCACACATATATACCATATTATAAATGTGCATTTTTTAAAACAAAATTATATATTCAGATTATTCAGGTTGATGACTATTGTTGCCTAGTAAAACTGAGTGTCGTGCTAGGATTTCTATAATAAACCTATAATATTTTTCTGGGTTCTCATTTGAGGTGGAACAAATGGTAGGTTTTCAGGTGTATTTGATAGGCAGGTTTGTGTGAGGGAAAGAGAATGACTTAAATGTAAGTGGGATACATGACTTAATATAAGAACAGAAAAAGTCACAAGAGACTTGAAACAGATATAAACTTTACCTTGGTGAAATTATACTATGGGAAACAGAATATTTCTTCTTGGATTGATATTAATCTTATACAGTGTTGAAACTGTGAAAGTTTAAAATTTTCTTTCAGCTGGAAAGATTAATCCTTTGTTTCAAGGCTACACTCTAAAGGTATGCCACTTGGCATTATACATCTACTAGAGTTTAAGTGGAGATTTGTATGGAGAAGTATTGCAGTTTTTCTATCCACATCCTATTTCTTCTAATCATGGTCCAGATGTGCTCACTTTAAGAAGGCTGAGAAAGCCAATGCACAGAAGCTGATTATGAAACATTCAGAAGTATTTCCATGCTGGGTGAAAGAAAGGTAACCTGTCAAGCCATCTTTCAGTGTATGTGATATTTGTGAGTCAGAGGTTGTAGTTCAGGCCCTTTTCAAACACATCACTCAGTTTAGGCTGGGGAAACTCTGATTCATACATCAGCAAGATCAATCTATCTTGGATTAAAATCCAAAGAAGAAAGAAATCAAAATTCCAAAGTGCTGATTAGTAAAACTGAAACACTGGTGTTGGAATTTCTTTTGCAAAAGGCTCCCTAAGATGATGTTTCTGAAATCCAGATGTTTTCTTTCTCTCTGAGATGTGAGCAAGATATTACTAACTTTTGTACGTCTGCTACTTTCCTTGTGTCCACCTGCAGCATCTGCAGACTCATATAATTCATTCTACTGTGTCATGGTTTAACTCCAGCCATCAAAACACCACGAAGCCACTCTCACAGGTATCCACCCCTCCCCTTAGGTGGAGGGGAAGAATCAGATGAAGAAGGCAAGGAAGCTTGTAAAATTGAGATAAGAACTGTTTACTAATTGAATATAAATGAATATATATACACAGAAATGAATATATACAAATACAATTAATTATAAGTAATTAAAAGAATAGAAAATAAAACATATGATACAAGATGATACTGTTGCTCACCACCTGCTGACTGATGCAAATCCAGGTCATGAGAATTGATAGTCAGAGCCAGAGAACCCAAGAGCCAAAGGTCGAAAGCAATCACAGTAGGGTCTGCGTAAACACCATCAGCAATAGCATGACCGGGAAAACTAACAGCTCCACCAACTCATGAATGAACAAGCCAGGAAAGGAGTTAGCAAAGCAGTTAACAAAAGAGTTAGAGAGAGTGTTAGCAAGTGTAAGAAAGTGAAAGTGAAAGACTAATGGTCCCCAGACCCACTCCCTGCCCATGTACTGAGTGTGATGTACTATGGAATGAAGTACGACTTTGGTCAATTTAGGTCGTGTGTCCCTCCACACTGCCTGTAAGGAGAGAGTTAGGAATACAGCTGCAGTATCAGAAGCTGAGAAAGACATTGAATTTCATGCAGACACTCCCCAGCACCAGCTAAAAGGACACCTTATCAGTACTTTTCTGAGTAAATCCGGGAAAACAGCTTCCTACCAGTCACTGTAAAGAGTTAACTCTTTCCTGACTAAACCCAGCACATCCTGTCACTGCATTTTTAATAAAGGGCTACACTGGAGAGATGGTCCGTTCCACTATACACACGACTACGTGTATAGATATTTTCATTTTTGCTATTTTTTATAGACATTCTCAATGAGAGAGAATATCCAAATGAGTGCCTTGGGAATTTGCCTGAAATCCTTGGATGCAGGAGTAGGCTTCAGATTAAGAAATTTTTTGTAACACATGAATAAAAATTTAAACTGTGGATGAAACTTGTTGAACTTTGTTGGACTGTGTAGTCTCTACAGCTCTCAAGAGGTGGATGACCATTACAGCCCTGTCTATGGCAATTCTTTAGTATAAAAACAAACCTTCAAACCATTTGTATTGTTTGGCTTTCAGTGGTTTATGTCCATGTCTGAAAGATGCCAATTTGAAAACTAGATTATAGGAATAAAGAATTTCTATTAAATCCCATTATTTTGGAATACAGTCTAAAGTCCTGTTGTTAAGATCAGATCATTCTGTCCATTAGATATATAAGGCGGAGATGGCAGGGGCGTCTCCTAGTGGTGAGTATCTACAAACATGCTTTGGAAGAAAATGGGTGAGTAATTTCACTGGGGAGGTAAGGGAGAAACCAAACTCCCTAGCATATATGTCATGGAGAAGGTGTAATTGTCCAACCTTTTATGCAATGATAAGAAAGAAAGACACATTTTTAGTTGCTTCACATTGAGACCTCTCAAAGCAGCACTGAAGTCATAGACTGAAGTCATTTTTCCATATACCACTCAAAAATAGGCAGCTGAGACACAAAGAGTACAGCCTTTGCTGAGCCAGGAGGAGTCATCCAGATTCAGTATGATTTTTGGATCCTGATGGGTTTGTCACCTGGGAGAGAGGAGACTTGGCTCACAGTCTCAATTTATCAGAAAACTACATTGCATTTGACAATGTTTCATTAAACCAGAGATGTCTGAATAGAATGAATAATTTCTGTCGTGATAAGATAGTTTGTTGTCCCCTTCAGTAGGAGAATTAGCCTTGATTTTGTTACTGTTGCCTGGTCATGGACTGGAATACCTACAAGACTGAGTCCTTCAGAGTCCTGCCTTCTGGATCCCAATCAGGGATTGCAGCAGACATGTGTTGAGGTGCTCAGGTTTTTTTAGCCTCTGGTATTGTGTTTGTTTGGAGGGATGCATCTGAGGAGTAATGCTTCATTTTCACTGGTTTGTGCAAGTACTGTAATCATTTAGGTCCTTCCATGGGGTCTTCCCACTGAAGTTCAGGAGTAAGTAATGAATCTGGTCTAAGCCACCGCTACTTGGAATTTCTAGTAACAGTGTTTGGGTACCATCAGTTTCTCCCTGGTTTCTCAGAAACAAAACAGTAGTTAAGTGAAATACCTAAACTAGCAAATGGAAACTGTTCTGTTTATTAAATATGTTGTGCTAATTATTTTTCATTTTCACAAATTTTGTGAATTTGCTATTTTGGTTCATCTAAATCAACCATACTTATTTCATTTCTAATTAGTTAAACAAATAAAATACTGATTAAAAATGTAAACTCTATGTTTAAATTTGATCAAATTTTCACTGAAGTGGTAGTAACATATATAATGTATATAATAATATCTGTCAGCTCAATGGAACAACATTACATCAATGGAACAGATATACAATAATATCTAAAATATAAGGGAACTGAAATACTCCAACTTCTGTTTTAAGATAAAAAGACAATGCTTTTTTATATTAAAAATTCTTCATATCACACTCAGTAGGCAAGAATTTTTATCATTGTCCTGGAAACAAGGATGTCGTGAAACAAGCTGGCAGAAGAGTCTGGATTTCACCCAAGACAGTGGACTTAATAAGTGCTGTCACCCATTCCATTGGTATTAGTCCAATCTATTTTGAAAGACCGCAGTCCATGAAAATGTGACCTTTCCAAAACTATGCAGTTGACTGATGTGGCTAAAGTTTTTCTCATGATTGTGGTTGCAAATAGTAGATGAATTTGCTACTGGGGGAAAGAAAAAAATGATTCCAACTATTTTAAAATATTACATGTGATTCTACACATTAACATATAAGACACGATTTCCAAAAGGTGAGTCTGTTTTATTCATGACAGTATTTGGTGAGTGATCTCCCTGACCTTATCTCAACCCATGAGCCTTTCATCGTAGGGACTGGTAGAGCAGCTTCATAGGCACGTAGTATCCAGCCAAGTTCAACCCACAACAGTCTTTGTTTGGGCCTCAATGTTTGGCCAATTAAAAAATAGAATTGGTCAAGATTCAAAATAAGGATAGTAACTGCGAGAGGTAATAGGCAAAACATGGTCTGAACCTTGCTAAAGAGCAAGGACTACGATTGTGGGGAATTATTTTTGTAATTGTGGTGAAGGGATGAGAGTTGGAGTGTGTGTAAATTGTCCACTTTTGTTAGTGTTGTGAGGATGTTATATTGATATTGTTGTGGAAAATTATTTTTTTTTAAATATAAGTGAAGTCTGTGAATATTGCAATTGTGTAATGAATATGTATTTTAATAATTCCTAAATATGATTCTCAGAGGCAAGTGGTAGAATGGAGACAAAAAAAATGTTATTTTCCCACCCATCAGAATAATACCAACTTTTTCAACCACACAAAATATAGAAAGAAGAATCACCTGAATCTGAAGAAATCCATAAGTATATTTTCATAATACTAATAACAGCAGCTGTAATAATAATTTTCAATTTAAACACATTTAAATTAAGCAGTTGGACTTCTAAGTATAAATTTTGCAATAGATTAGTTGTTAGTTTCTTACAATTTCCCCTGGTTCATTGTCATGCAACAAATAGAGTAATTATAGAATTTTTCCTACAGTGAATGCTGCATTATCTATTGCAAAATATTGTGCTATTGCAATACAAATTGTGAATAGAAAATTACTTTTTCTGCAAAATTAAGTTTACATCTTAGTGTTTCAGCAGGGTGCAACTGTTTTGTAAATAAGATGTAGCTGGTTTTCCATATTTAGTTCTCACTTCAATAATGGCATGAACCTAACTGACAGAATGTTGACTCCCTGCTACCATTATGTACACTTCTTTCAGCATCCCTGGCAGAAATAGTACAGGGGATTGACATTTCATTAGTGATAAAAAGAGTTCAATGTTCATGAACTACTACTGATTTGAACAATTTCTAATTTGCTACCCTTGTCCTAATACTTTCAGGAACATGCAGGCAAAATGTACCTGAAGTTAGACCACGTGAGTTTAATTTCTAATTGCCATATTCTTTCAACATGCTCATGTGCACAGTGGACCATTTGAATCTCAATATAAAAAAAGGTACACAGCATTTGACTAATAATGAAATGAAATAATGATTGAGGCTAGAATTGGGTTTTCCTTCTACTTAATGAATACTTTACAAGTATGCTGTACTGCAACAAAGAAGTTTCAAATAAAGTCCTTAAAGTTAATTGTGACTCAGTACAAAATATGACCTAGTCTTTCATCCTCTCATAATTAATTCAGATTTGGCCTTTGAAAGTTCATAGAGTGAACATAACATTGTCAGCTTGTGGTAGTTTCTATGTGAAGAGGAGGATGCAGACAAAACCTCAAGCATTTCACAAAGGAATAGGGCTGCTTGAGTTTGTAGTGCCTGTAGTGGCTTGTGTTCATGCAGTCTATTCACCTTAAAAGCTGAATAAGGCTCTTGGCAAGTCAACATTGGCAAAATGTACTTCTCTGGACAGTGAACGTGAAGAATGTTCACTAAGGATAGAATTTGGTAGCTATTTTGGTGATCCATTCTGGTCACAGTAGCTTCCACGTTGCACAAAGTGTCTCTCCAGGGACACGTAAACACTGGCTCCAATAAGTGAAAATATGACCGAAGTCAACTGTCTTCATGTTTGTCACAGGACGTACTCTGTGCAGCATGAAGGACCGGCAATTTTATATTTAACTTCTTTCTTAATGATTTCAAAATCAGTTCAGCAGCTCAGCTGAACGTGAGCTGCAAAAACTATCTTTGGTCAGAAAGAGAGAACCTTCCTCTGTTGTACAGTAGTTGTTAATTTTTACTGTGACATTGATGAAGGAGTGTCAGTTACAGGTCTATTTTTTCCACTGCATGGAATGATTCTGGCACTAGGCACTTTACTGCTATTAAATAATGTGCAGAGAAATATTTTAAATTTCAATTGAAATCAAAGAAGATGATGGTGATACATGAGTTATGTGGCCTACCTGAAGACTCCCCAGCTCAGAATTGAACATGGTTATTCAGCTTTTGTGTCTCAGGGAACATCTACCACATGGCTATTTGACCTGGGCAAAGCCTTCTCTGAGAGCCAAAGCCTAACTGCAGTATCAATGAGGAAAATTACTTTTAGAAGATTGAAATTTGGAAATTGTAGCTAGGATATCTGTTTCATTAAAGACAAAGAAGGTTCTGCTAAAAAACTTGTGACTTTATACTATTTGTTTTTTATGTAGTCTGTACCACTGACTTTTTACTTATAAATAGTGCTTGAAACTGCAATACAATCAGAAATCAGTTTATGAGGTAAAAAACCTCTTTAAATGATGACTAGAAGACAGGTTTTAGTTCATCAGGGCTTGTAGTACTTCTTAGAAGCTGGGTATTGAGAGAAATGAGGTAGATAAAACATAACATTGCAGGCTACAGCATCATTGCATAACAGCAGGAAAAGAAGTGTTTTAATGAGTATCTGTTTACAAAAGTGAAGACTGACAAAAAACAATGGTATCATATTGACTTAAGCCCTTATTCAGAAATTTGAGAATAAAATTTATAAATCCTTTCCTATGTGTTCTTAGCATGCTGAATTTCTTCCCCACAACCAATGCTGTGATTGGATGACCAAAGGATCTTTGTTACATAAAGCAGAATGCAGCAACTAGAAAAAATAAACTATACTGTAAAATTTACATACTGCTTTGTAAATCTGAGACTTTAAACAGTCACTATTTCAGTCTCAGAGAATATACAAAAAACAAGAAGTTTGCCTTTTTTCTCCATTTACAGTGGTGCAACCAAAGCACTAGATCAGTTTATTTCAACAGATTTAAGTACAAGTACTTATATCTTCAATCCAGTTTTGAAAGAATTTCACAGAGTTTTCTTATTTATCCTAATACATACTTTCAGTAAGATGTTAACAAAAGGTAACATAGAAAAGTTAATGTCTCTAGTAAATGAGAGATTTAGGTAAATATCCCTTTTACCACCCTCAAAGTGAAAGGTCAACTAGCGATGGGTTGTAAAAAATTTTATGTGGTATAGAACCATTTTCTTTCCTAATCCCTGATTTTTGCATCTAGAGCATGAATTCCTTCTGGTTTCTGTCTTTTGAAGATACACTGTAGGTTTCCCATGTAGATCAGGATGCAGAAAATAGGGATGGAAAAATTACTTGTGAAAATCAATTCTCCTGCCAGAACTGTATCTCCTACATTAATTGAAAGAGGCACTGGTGGTTAGAGTGGTGTTTGATTTCACCTGTTATTAGAGACCTTTAGATGCCAGGCTGCCGTATAACATTCAGGGCTGATGGACCCATCAGTTTTCATTGTTCCTGTGATCATAGTTCCACTGATAGGAAAATTAAAATGAAGTCCCTGTGGTTCATACCAGTAAATTCTCAAGTTCTTCTGGGAGGAAGGAAGGACTAGTAGAGGACAATAACTTTGTCAATATCCTTCTGGCATTTACTTACCTGACCTCAGTATCTGGGAGATGTTGAGATCTGCTGGTAAGTGGCAAAATTAATTATTATTGACCAGAATGAGAAGTTAATACAACTATAATTTGGAAGGTAATGCTGGACTATATGCTATTTTTACATTCAAAAAAGTATGTGACTCTTAATTATTAGAAGCAACTCACATACTATTATTATTTTCCCTCTGCAGTTTCCTCACAAAGTCTTTAATATATTCTTCATAGATACAAATAGCTGGTAGTCTTCTGAAAAGTATTTTTGATTTCTTTGTAGGAACATGTACATATTTGCCTCTTTCTCTGTAAGATATATGTGTGAATTTCTGCCAAAATATTTTATCTATATATCTCAACAATAATTTTTTAAATGTGGCTCCAGAAATACAATGAAGCAAGCATATGGCACTAGGAAATATTATACTAAGTCTAGAAGCAACAGTCAGAGAAGATTTTTAATGTGCCATTAAGTAGTGAACTCATATCTGCATGATAGTGTCTAAGTAACTGTTGAGCATAATCATTTAAAATATGTCCAGAATAAAAGAAAATACGTATAAAAGTAAGGAAAGGTCAGTGGTTTACATTTTCTAATTACATTTTATTCAAAATAAAATTGTTCTTTAGATAAAGCAGTTAACACTGTTTAGTCAAAAGGAAAAGTTGTTATAAAGTGTTTAAAAGACAGAGGAATTATTGTGTGGGTACAACAGTGTCTAATGCTGATGAGTGTATTATGGTAATAGCATCAAAAACATATTACATACCAAAGAGAAAGTTAAAGAGCAGAGCATTCTGTACACAATGCAATAATACAAATATACAAATACTCAATTTCCATTTGTAATAATGTTTCAATGTCCTAGGAGAATAAATCTCAATGAATTATTAAATGATATTTTGCACTCCTAGAAAAAGAAAAAAAAAAAAAAAAAAAAAGAAGGGGTTGGGGAGAATGTAGAAACTTCATTGAATACATCTAGAAAAATATGAACATAGAATTCCTTATTTTTTTCCCATCCTGTAAAAGGGTCGACTTTTCTATGTTCAGATAACTGTTGGCAGTCCATATACTACCAAAATGTTGTTATTATCCAAAAATATTGTGAAAAGAGGTCTTGTAGCTATAAACTGGTTGAAGAGACATCCTAGGCTTTTTCTAGCCTTTGAGATTCAGTTGCCAAACATTTGGAGAAAGATAATCCTGATGAGATAGAAATGGATAAGAGACATAATATTACAAGCTTTTCACATTTTAGACTCTGATTTTGTAGGCAACACTTAAACAGACATGTTTTTCATAGGAACACAGTCATAGGCTGTGAACAACCTAAGTATGAAATATTAGAATTGGAAAAGGAGCAGAGAAAATGTTTTGACCTATTTTGCAACACATATACATATTCTATTATTTGCTGTTCAGAGTTACCTTAGGAAGAAAAGATGATGTCACCAGTCAGCAAAAGATTTCAAAAAGTCTGAATAATAGAAACTGAGGGACAACATTATGAACTGAATCTTGTACTGCTGCCATATGAGTAAAGATTAGCACATACACTAATATGTGGTTATTTAATAGAGAAGTCAGGACTATAAAAAATTGCTGAGAAAACTGTTGAACAATGGAGTGGGGAGTTTCAGCTTGAAAAATTTATATTTGAGGAGAATATCTAACAAAACTTCTCTATTTAATGACACTGTAGTCTGAGATATTATCTTGAATGAACCATTTATTTCTCTAGATTCTATTTCTGCCTGTTTATATTTGTGCTTTAGTAAGGGCTGCGGTATTTTCCGTTGCTACAAGAAGTATTTTTGATACAATAAAAGACATTTACACATTTTTAGATAAAAAATTTTTTTCTCCATATTTCTTTTTTCTCCATATTTTCTTCATCTAAAGAAACTTAAGTTTTGCTAAATTTTGTTTAGCTCTGTTGATCATTGTCGTGGTTTAGCCCTGTTGGGCAATTAAGCACCACCAATTGCTCTACCACTTCACACACCCCCCGCCCTCCCAGTAAGGACAGGCTGGAGGAAAAACAAGGAAGGCTCGTAAAAGTTGAGGTAAGAATTATTTAAGTAGATAAATGAAACTTATGGAGTTACTAATAATACTAGTGCTAATAAGTAATAAAAAGGACAGGAAAATCGAACAAATTAATAGATACTGGATGCCTTTCTCCATGCTTGTCCATCTGTGTAGCTGTTGTGGCACACTTTCTCTAAAAGGGTACCTCTCTTTCACACTGGTCAGGAGTAATTTCCAGAGGCTGATGTTTTGTGGTCTACATCCAATTGCTTTATCAATATCCCCATCTCCGGCAAGTGACTCCATCTGTTTAGCCTCTGTCCTCTCTAGCTCCATACTACTGGCCCCATTATCCCAGAAGCGGAGCAGACAAGTCATGATATGTTCAACTGGGCAGCAGCTGAAGTCTCTATGGATGTCCCGTAGCTCCCTCAGGGATAAAGCCCATGTGGTCACAACAGCTTCATTCTCTGTCTTCGACTCTTGCAACCGCCCTGCTCCCATCTCTTTATTGTTTGTTTCTGTTGCCTAGGATGACCCTGCTACCCCATCATCCTCGACTATGAGGACTGATTCATGTGTGTATTTCTTTTTCTGAACTGGGGCCACTGACAGTGGTTGCCCCTGCCAATAGCACGCAAAAGTTTGGGGAAGTGAAGCCACTGTGCTAGGTGGAGCTGCTGTAGGAGACAGGCTGGCCACAGTGGGAAGCAGTGACATTGATGCAGGCATGGTGGAGGGTGATGCCAACATGGTGGACTGTGATGCAGGCGTTGGAGGCAGTGATGTACACACAGTGGATGGTGATGCACACATGGTTGCAGCTGTGGTTGCAGCTGTGGTTGCAGCTGTGCAGGATCAGGTTACCAGCTTGCTTCCTGTGTGGGTCCATACTGTCCCCTTGCACATGAAAGTGGCTCGGGCGGCTGCACAAGCCTTACGTCTGCCCCTGGCACTGGTAGCGGGTGGGGCAGCGCTTCCAAACATTTCCTTAACTTACCCAAACCCACTAGAACATTTACTAGCAAGCTGATCCCTAGCCACAGGTCACCCCAACCCCATGAAGAATTTCCAAAATACTGGTATGCCTTTGCCATAGGACTAAGAGGAGAGGGAAAAAGTTGAAAAATTTTTTCCACATCTACGCCAGCACTAAATAACCTCTCCTCTATCGGCTGTATCCCCGAGGGGAGAAAGGGAAGAGGTGTAACTGTGGAAAGCCTCCAGGAGATAACTCATGGTGTGCAAGGAAGTCAACAATATTAAATACAGATAGAGGTAGAGTATACCTGCCAGCACCAGCCTGACCAAACCCCTCATACCGTTTTGGACATAAAAAATTGAGGTAATCAGTAACACATAAGGTAGCAGATCCTGCTATTCAGCCAGCAGTCTAAAAAGTCCTGAACTCAGCGCCTGAATCAGCCACCACCACATTGTAATACAGGGCTTATCACACACTATGATCTGTTCTTAACTCTCTCGAGCCCCATGCTGGAAGCCAAAAAATAACTGTCTTGGTTTAGCCCTGTCGGGCAACTAAGCACCACCAGTCGCTCTACCACTCCACCTCCCACCCTTTCCTAGTGAGGAAGGGTCAGAGGAAAAACAAGGGAGGCTCATAAAAGTTGAGGTAAGAACTATTTCATTATATGAATGGAACTTATGGAGTTACTAACAACACTATTGCTAATAAGTAATTAAAAGAACAGGAAAATAGAACAAATGATACAGGATCTCACCACCCATGGACAGACACAGCCAGGTTCCAGGAGAGCAAGAAAAATAATAATAATAAAAAAAATCCCAATCCCCAAGCCCAAGAAGCAGAGGGGAAATAATCCTCCCTGAGCCTGGGAGCTGAGATCAGGAGGAAGGAAAAAATTCCACTGCCCCCTTCCCAGAGCAATTTTCCTGACAAACGACACTACTGCTCCACTAATCACCTGACACCAGGTCTGGACAAAGACCATGCTGCAGAGAGTAAAATAAATGCGCTGCCAGCAAGAACCTCCAGGGTGACACCCTCCCCCCGCCACCTTCCAAGTTGAGCCTCTGCAAGCTTCCCCCTAGCCCACTCCCAGTGCCACTGGTACGAGGGTAACAGTGACCAATCAGCTTGATGTATTACGGAATGAAACAAAATCTTACAGGCTGGAACCAGTACAATCATGTCTTGTATTACTCCTTTAGTTTATTTCAAGGAGACAAATAGTTCATTTCAAATAGATTTTTTTTTTTCATATATATTATATATGAAAGTGGCTGTCACTGTTTTTAATTTTTTATAAATCTTTTGCCATTGTATGTTCTGTTTCTGTGCAGATAAATCAGATTTTTCCTTCCAACCCCAAGATAGTTGGTTTATCATAGTGACTTATGGCTTGTGTGTCCATAGGAACCAAATTTTGTGTATTTGTTTTTGATATCTTCCAGTATATGTTTTGCAAATGAATTATTAATACCTAAAGCACAGAAGCTAAATGCTACTTAACAACGTCAAACCAAAAATTAAACACGTGTATACTTTCTTCTCCTTTCTGGGTTCCCTTATATATTGAGATGGGGAAAAGTAAAGTCTTGTTGCAGATAATCATGCATTCTTTCCCCTTTATTTGTATATAAAGGAGTAAAACATCCTTTTTGATCCTTAATCATTTTTGAAATAAGAATGATGACAACCTTTCTTTTGAGAAAAATCGACAAAGCTACATATAATGGGTTTAGGCTAATAAACAGCAAATACTGTGGTAAACAAACACCCAAAAAGGATTAAAATAATAAATTTCCAACCTGTGGGTGCAAGACCTGTGGAGACGGGTGCATTTAAATTAAAAAGCAGTGATACCAACTGCAACCCTACTTCCATACCAAATGCCCCTGAAGAAACCACAGCTAGGGAAAATCAGTTTTGTCTTTTGGTGCTTTTTACTCCTCTTGTGGTGTTACCTTTTTCTGTGTGGGAATATGATGAACTGTGTCCCATGTAAATTCTGAGACATTCGGTTTTCTGGTCACGCCGAACATGATACGTTCCTTATAGGCAGAACAAAGGACTATGAGTCCATCATTGGGCAAACAATGTCTGTGAAAGTCTTTTGTTGTGCGTAGAAAAAAGTGCACAGATGATGGGAGAATATGAGGACAGTTACATCTGGCTGTACATTCCCACCAGCCTTTTTCAGCCCACTGGGTGCAGCCAGTTTATACGCTGATTTTAGATCTTACACTATAACATCAACAGTGAAGTACTGTTGAAAACAAAGTCGATATTACTAACCTTTACAATACATTGCTTGTTTCTTAATATTCTGTCTAGTAAAAGGATTTGCTCTGCCTGTGCAGTTTGGCTGTGAGGCATAGGCTGTAAGAATTGCTTGTAATCATCCCAAGGGAAGCCAGCAGAACACATACTGCGTTATTAGATCTTTTGCTTCTACCTCATTTCTGGCAGGGTACACTAATAGGGGCAGCTTTTACCACCATTATTTTGTCGCCATTTGCAATACTTTCTGGTGATAAGTAGTTATATCATAAATGCTAAAAATGAGGGTGGCAGTAAGACTCTTCTAAAATGTATTGGAATATTCTATCCCACTATGTGGTCTTTTTGTATGGGGGGTGGGTGGGGTGGAGTGTTCTGCTTTATAAAAAATTTCCCCCTGTGCCAATTTCTGGATACTCAGCCTGTATGTATATAAAATCATGTTATGTATATAAAATTATGTCCTTGACTTTACAGTAATGCAATTGCAGTAAAGTTCTTAATATAAAATTATAAATGTGAAATATGCAGACTTGGTGAAATTTACTGGTTTTCCCAATATTAAGTATTGCAACCAGACATTCCCAGCTGCCTGCCTCTGTCTGATGCTGGTAACAGCTGCCAGCGTAAGAAGGATGGGCTGCCCAGACAGCCAGAGATTTGAGGTGGGTTTGCTTAGATATCTCCTATATAAAACTCTTCAAAAAAGGGAAAAATGCTGTTAAAATTAATTAGAATAATTAATGGTTTTTTAAAGCTCTGAGTGACAAGGTCTGAAATTAACAAAAAAAATGTGGGTTTGTATACAGCCCTCCTCAGGTTCTGTCTGCCCTGGAAGTCAATTCTTTGCTTCTTGGCTTGGTTTCAATAAACTTAATAGGTTCTCACATCACAGTAAAATCTTTGCAGACCCGTTTTTTAAGGAAGGTCTTTCTGAGAACACCTACATTAGTTTATCGGTTCAGATCAGCAGTGCATTTTTGAAGAAAATTCTTCTTTTTCCCAGGTATTGTGCTCTTGTTTGCTTTGTGAAGATGGGTGGAGAGGTGAGATAGCTTCAAAAAGCTAAAACTTAATCTCCCTCACATTTTTCTTTGTGTCAATAGGCTGTGAAGATGAAAAAATTAATTCAAAAGAGTTTATCATGGCAACAATTTGTAGAGTAACTATCAATTATATAACAACATTGTACAACTCAGAAATTTTTATAATTATATTTTTTATGACATGACTAGATTTTACATGTTATGAAAAACATTGAAGCAGTGCAATAGAAGTGAATATAGAAGTCTGGGAATTTTAAACATGCTGACCTTGACTTTGACCATTTTTCAGCAGTAGAGAAAATTCAATTAATTTTCACATTAATTCTTCAATTAATTTGTTTGAGACATGCTTGTGATTCTATTTAACTCCTTTTAAGAAACATTTATGTATCTGAGTTTATCAAGCGCAAGAGTTCATGGAAGGTAAACTGTAAGTTCACTCTCTCAGGGAAGGAAAAGAGCTTTTTATAGTAATTGACAATGTATACCTGCGGAAAAGATTTAGAGTGTTTTGGTCATGCCACTGATACATTTCTTTCACATAACATCATTTTATATTGCAATCTTCTAAATAAAAAAGGTCTGTTTCTCAAATTTTTTTAATCATGTATTTCTTCTAGTTTTTCAAGAAATAAATATAGTATAACACTTCCTCAACAAATAATAGTGCACTCTCATAATGAGTCTAAAACAAAGTCACGCTTTGAATGTCACACATTTTCTTCTCTGATATTTGAACTTAAAAATACATTTTCTTTATTTATTTTCCATGAGACAATTTGCCTCAGCTGCAAGTTTATGGAAGCTTAATGCTAGCTGTCATTTCTTAATATGATTCAATATTGTAAGGAATGTGATTTTTTTATAAAGATCACTGTTTTCTATATTGTAAACATGTTAAATCTAAGTCCTTATTTTCCAGAGTGTCAGGAATATTTCTACACTTGCAAATTTTCAATTCTGATATGTCTTACTTTGAGTTTAATGCAAAAAATATGAAAAGCATATTAGGAAAGAAAGAGTTTTTCAAGCTTAGGAAATGCCGCATTTAAGGTAGTATGTTCAGTGTCAAACTGTGTTTGCACATATTAATACAGTCTTTGCATTAGGACAAGTATTAGGATAATGAAGGAAAAAGGACTACATCCACAGGTAAGATTTTTCTGCAAAGAACTGCTATTTCATCACTTTTTGAAATAAAAATGTTAGCTGTCCTGGTTTCAGCTGGGACAGAGTTAATTTTCTTCGTAGTAGCTGGTACAGTGCTGTGTTTTGTATGCAGCATGAGATTAAGTTAATAATACACTGATGTTCTGGTTGTTGCTAAGTAGTGTTTATACTAAGTCAAGGAGTTTTCAGCTCTGTCAGTGAGGAGATGCACAAGAAGCTGGAAGGTAGCACAGCCAGGACAGCTGACCTAGACTGGCTAAAGGGACATTCCATACCATATGATGTCATGCTTATTATACAAACTTGAAGGAGTTGACCAGGGGACAGCAACCACTGCTCTGGGACTGCCTGGACATAGGTTGGGCAGGTGGTGAGCAGTCACATCACTTGTTTTTCCTGGATTTTGTTTCTCTCTCTGTTTTTGTCATATTTCTTTTCAATATGATTTATTATTATTATTAACTTATTTAATTTTAATCATTAAACTGATCTTGCCTTAACACACAGACTTGCTTATTTCTCTCCCTTCTTATTCTCTTCCCCATCCCATTGTGCAGGGACACTGAATGAGTGGCTGTGTGGTGCTTTATTATTGACTGTGGTTAAAGCACAGCAGTAACTCACTGTAGGTCCTAAAAAAGACTAAGAATCACAATGGAAGAATATTATGGTGAAAAAAATCAGAGAAAATATTGCCTTAAGTTAGATGAAATCATTCTAGTTTTATGACTAAATTATTCCCATGAAAAAAAAGGTACATTTTTTCCCACCATTTTATTCACTATAGGTTTTCTGAACACATTTTATACATCTTGTAATATCTAGTCCCCAGAATTGCTGACCAGCCTGTTCTCCTTACCATAATCAATGTGGAATTACTGAGGTCCTAATTATTGGAAGGGGTCTATAACGGTTGTCTGGTCCAATCCCCCTTCAATGAGCCAGGACATCTTCAGCTAGGTCTGATTGCTCAGTGCCCTGTCCAACTTGACCTGGAATGTTTCCAGGCATGGGGTATCTACTACCTCTCTGGGCAACCTGTTCCACTGTTTCACCATCATTCTAAAAAGTTTCTTCATTATGTCTAGTCTAAATCTCCCCTCTTTTAAAACCATTACCCCTTGTCCTATTGCAACAGACCCTACGCAGAAGTTTGTCCCCATCTTTCTTATAAGCCCCCTTTAAGTACTGAAAGGCCACAGTAAGGTCTCCCCAGATCCTTCTCTCCTCCATGCTGAACAACATTTTAAACTCAGCCTTTCTTCATAGGAGAGGTGTTCCATCCTTCTGATCATTTTTATGGCCCTCCTCTGGACCTGCTCCAACACATCCACGTCTTTCCTGAACAGAATCATTATGAAAGATTTTTTGTAACACCAAGGCTGCAGAAAAAACAATAAGCTGAGATGAACATCAACAAAGAGAAGAAAAGAGGAAAGGAAAAAAATGAAGTCTGAATGAGTTTTTATTATGACAAGTGCATTCCTTGAATGTTCTTGTACTTTATTTTGTGATGATTAATTTGTGAACTGCACTAAGCTGTGAATTCCAATTCAGAGTAGAGGATAACATTATCCGTTTAGGCTGTGTCTCTGTCAAAATAAATTTATTTTAATATGGAGGCACAAATGAGTAAAATGGGGGAAAAAAACCCAAATCCAAACAAACAAACAGAACCCCAAATCACCACTAAGAACATGGTTCCAGAAGGAAAAAAGAACAAGAACAAGTACATATGATGTATTTCATCACACGAAAGTGTAGAAAATTAAATAGCTGGACAACAGGAATGCCAGAGTCCCTGAACAGAACCTTTAATAGGGTAACATTGACTGTAGCCTTGAAAATTATAAGGCAGCCTTCAAGAAAGTGAACAAGATCATAACATGTTGCACTGACTGAATTCAGGGAAGGAATAAGAAGAAATCCAGAACTAGTGGAGTTGTGTCAAAATAAGATGAGGACATGAATTACCTCACATTATCATATATCAAGGGGGTAACTACTGTTGACAAGGGAAGAAAGGAAAAGAAACCAAAACATATTGAAGTGGAAAAGCATCTGCTTATAGTTGTGTGTACAGGGTGGTAGTGGTTTTTTTTTAAATGTCATTCTGATCACCACAGACAGTGAGAGAAGAAGAGCAAGTGGCAAAATGAAGACATCATTTGTCTGAGTGAGGATTTCAATCAATACAGGAAAAAGTAAATAGAAAAGATAGCATTGAAATTATTATTTGTATTATGTGTAATGCAGTAGAGATTACAGACCCATTGTGCCACATCCTGAACGTGAACAAACATTGCATCTGTCATGAAGAGATTATAACATAAGCAGAAAAGACAGGCCTAACGCGGAACAAAAATCAAAAGATAGAGAGAGACACAAATGACAAAGTGATCTGAACAAAGCTGTAGAAGTCCTGTGTAATCTAATGCTGCATTTTGAATCCCAGACCAGCCTGTTACTCTAGAGACTAAGCACAAGAGTTAAAGGGAAATTGCATAGCAGGAATGAATACTTGTATGTATTTCATTACTCATTTAATTATTATTATTATTATTTTCCCCCTTGTGTGGTAAATATTCAATAATCAATCTTTAGTCCGCTTGGTATGCTAGCTTTTACGTGCTGTGACTGCATGTGATACTTGCATATTCCTCGTATATTCAAAGGTGTTTCCGTGTATTGCTTCCTTTCATAATGCTCTGATAAAATATTTTGGTTCTATGTTATAAATCATGGTATGTTAGAAGCACTGACATTGCTAAATACTTTCAGATGAGATGTGGAGATTTGTCTTTTTGACTGAATGTGTGGTTATCATCTTAGCTAAAATTAAAAACACTGCTTTTGCAGCTGCCTGTTATCAACAGCTGTATTCCTATGTATTTGACAGGTACTTGTTTTGAACTACTGAGTTTACAGACCATGTAATTGATACCTTTCCTGACATACACACTGTGTTGCCTATTTCTGTTTCTTCAAATTCTTCTTTAAAAATATTTTCTTGTCATTGCTCCTTCAGTCTTTCTAACACAGCTACCCTTTTCCCTCCATTTAACCAACCTTGTATGACTATACAAACAGATGCCCATTCACCCGTCTGGTATCCTGAGTTGACCATAAATATCACTGTCCAGTGCTGAACAGTGTTTAACCATCTTTTGCCTTGGTATCGTTTATTTGCCTGGATGCAGAACTGACCTGCAGAACTGACCTGTGAAGTTTGCAGATGTACCAGGTTGCATAGCAAGTTTTTGGTAGCAGAGGGGTTACTGAGGTGGCTTCTATGAAAAGCTCCTAGAAGCCTGCCCTATATCTGATAGACACAGTGCCAGCCGGCTGCAAGAAGGACTCACCACTAGCCAAGGCCAAGCCAATCAGCAACAGTCACAGCACCTCTGTGATAACATTTTTAAGAAGGGGAAAAGAGACTGAAGAGAAGGGAATTTGAAGGAGAGAGAGAACCAGATGTGAGAGAAACAACCCTGCAGACACTGAGGTCATTGGAGAAGGAGGGAGAGAAGGTGCTTCAGGCACCACAGCAGAGATTCCCCGGCAGCTTGTGTTACAGACCATGGTGAGGCCGGCTGTGCCCCTGCAGCCATGGAGAGTCACGGGGGAGCAGACACCCATCTGCAGCCCAAGGAGGATCCCACTCCAGAGCAGGGGGATTCCCGAAGGAGGCTGTGACCCCATGGGCAGCCCATGCTGCAGCAGGCTGCTCTTGAAGTACTGGTCCCCTTTGGGGGGACCCACACTGGAGCAGTTTGTGAAGAACTGCAGCTTGTGGGAGGAACTCACGTTGGAGAGGTTCATGGAGACCTGTCTCCTGTGGGACAGACTCCATTGTGGAGCAGGGGAAGAGCGTGAGGACTTCTCCCACTGAATAACAGAGACAACACATAATGAACTGATTGCAACCCCCATGCACCTCTGAGGTGGAGGAAGTAGAGAAAAGCAGGAGTGAAATTGGGCCTGGGAAGAAGTGAGTGGGAGTGGTGGGAAGGTGTTTTAAGATTTGGGTTTATTTGTCTTTTACTCTGATTTAATTGGTGATAAATTATTTTTTCTCAAGTTGAGTCTTTTTTGCCTATGACAACAATTGGTGTGTGAACTCTCCCTGTCCTTATGTTGACCCATGAGCCTTTAACTTATATTTTTCCCCTGCTAGCTGAGGAGGTGAGTGATAGAACTTCTTTGGTGGGCCCCTGGCCTCCAGCAAATGTCAGCCACCACACCACAATTGAAATAACTTGCATTTAGCAAGCTTGACTTACAGCTATAGAAAAAAACATGTCTATTCATACTTGTCTACGAAAACACCTTTGTTGTTTGATGTAATTCAGGTGTATCTGAAGGTCTTCGGGGTGAAAGAAGAAATTTTTCCTTGGCTAATTTTCTGTGCCAAACTGATTCACTGAATTCCTGACTTAAATTTGTCCTTTTGAAGAAATAATTTTTAAAAAAATTCTTTTCTTCAATACATCTGCTTTAATAATCAAAGCATATTCACCAAATTCTGATCATTCACATTTCTGGTAGAGCAAGTCGTCTTGGAGGCACTGAAGAACTTGGACAGGCAGCAGATTTTGAAAGCTTAATATTACAAAAAAACCTGTTTGATTTAAATTTGCTGGTTTCCAGAGCTGAGAGGGTTTTGGTAAATTCACTTGTTCTTCAATGGATTTTATAGATTGAAGGACCCGCTCTGTAGACTGAAGGCTCCCTATTATTATTTTCTACACTTCAAAACATAAGAAGGCAGAAGAAACCAGGGGCAGAGGGGAAATAATATTCAGAAATGAGCAGAGTAATTTGAGAATGTCTACCATTCCAGTTACAAGCACAGGTTAGAGAGAAACTTGGGGATAGATCCAATACTGAGTATCTGGCAAGATATATGGGCTTTCCTTGCATTTTTGTGAGCTGACATTGGGATCAGTCAAATGAGATCTAAAACTTGCAGTGTTCTAGGCAGGAGCAAGGAGCCTGCCTTTTAGCACAGAAGAGGTAACTTAGTTCTAGCTGGATGAACACACTTGGTGCTCAGGCCTTGGAATGATCATTCTGCCTATAAGATCTAGAAGGCGGAGATGGCAGGGGCGTCTCCTAGTGGTGAGTATCTACAGACATGCTTTGGAAGAAAATGGGTGAGTAATTTCACTGGGGAGGTAAGGGAGAAACCAAACTCCCTAGCATATATGTCATGGAGAAGGTGTAATTGTCCAACCTTTTATGCAATGATAAGAAAGAAAGACACATTTTTAGTTGCTTCACATTGAGACCTCTCAAAGCAGCACTGAAGTCATAGACTGAAGTCATTTTTCCATATACCACTCAAAAATAGGCAGCTGAGACACAAAGAGTACAGCCTTTGCTGAGCCAGGAGGAGTCATCCAGATTCAGTATGATTTTTGGATCCTGATGGGTTTGTCACCTGGGAGAGAGGAGACTTGGCTCACAGTCTCAATTTATCAGAAAACTACATTGCATTTGACAATGTTTCATTAAACCAGAGATGTCTGAATAGAATGAATAATTTCTGTCGTGATAAGATAGTTTGTTGTCCCCTTCAGTAGGAGAATTAGCCTTGATTTTGTTACTGTTGCCTGGTCATGGACTGGAATACCTACAAGACTGAGTCCTTCAGAGTCCTGCCTTCTGGATCCCAATCAGGGATTGCAGCAGACATGTGTTGAGGTGCTCAGGTTTTTTTAGCCTCTGGTATTGTGTTTGTTTGGAGGGATGCATCTGAGGAGTAATGCTTCATTTTCACTGGTTTGTGCAAGTACTGTAATCATTTAGGTCCTTCCATGGGGTCTTCCCACTGAAGTTCAGGAGTAAGTAATGAATCTGGTCTAAGCCACCGCTACTTGGAATTTCTAGTAACAGTGTTTGGGTACCATCAGTTTCTCCCTGGTTTCTCAGAAACAAAACAGTAGTTAAGTGAAATACCTAAACTAGCAGAATGTTACCTGAAGCTTACTAATTTTGTTGTAAGATAAAAAGAAAATACATTCTCATATAAAAAATGCTTCTTATCACACTCAGTAGGTAAGACTTTTTATCAGTGCCCTGGAAATAAGAATGTCATTGTGAAACAAGCTGGCAGAAGAGTCTGGATTTCACCCAAGACAGTGGACTTAATAAGTGCTGTCACTCATTCCATTGGTATTAGTCCAATCTATTTTGAAAGACAGCAGTCCATGAAAATATGACCTTTCCAAAACTATGCAGTTGACTGATGTGGCTGAAGATTATTTCGTGATTCTGGGTAGAAATAGTAACTGATGTTGCTACTGGGGGAAAAATAATCCCAACTGTTTTATGATAATTTAACCGATTCCACACATTAGCATGCCAGTCACACAAGTAGACACATTTTTATAAATTGTTCATATCTTGAGCTGATATATCCTTCAGAATTAATACTGCAGAATCTTTGAGATATAGACTCTCTGATTTTACATATATGCCCTGTTGATATATGATACTCACATACTGGGCCATTTAGGGTTCTTCTAATCATCAGTGGTGTATTAAAAAAGATAACATTATTTTTTCTATTCTACAAAATATTATATGCTTTATGCATTCATATTTACATGGTGTTTTACATTTTAGCATTATCAATAAAGTAATGTCGAAAAACATTTTATTATTTAATAATTTTTTTTAGAAATTATTCAGTCCCTTTATGTACACAAGTTCCTGAAATAAATGACCTAGGAAGACCTGTTAGATGTAAGATTGAGGACTGAATTTGTCCTTGAATAGGGAACATATGAATTAAGTGATTTTTACTTTACTTCTTAAAGACAACTACTGGTAACATCTACCCTGTCTTGTATTTTTCCTGCCAGTGTCTAAAAGGGCACCAGTGGATTGATATAAATATTAAAGTTGACTTCTTAACTTTTGTTTTTGTCTCTGGGCCAAAGGTCTGTCACGTGTAGCAAGCAGCACCCAGTCACAATGTTCCATTGCCCTGGATCTTTCCTTGCTTTTCCAGACTTTAAACTCAGTCTGGCACTTAAGTATACACAGATTCTTTCCTCTTTCAGATGTCTTTCCAAAGTAAGTCAGTCAAATGGTGTTAGACCGAAACTGGGCACATGTTTAGATGTATACGTTTTGTCTTCTCTCTACAGAATTTTCTTGATCTTGGTCCAAGATACATAGAAAAAGAAAGGTTTGAAGACAAAAACTAAATGAATACATTCGAGTACTTTTTTTTGTTTAATACAGGGGCTTATTCCTTAATTTGCACTAAAATTTTCTTCTCTGTATGATGTATGAGGTTCATATTAAGAGAGTGAATTTGTTTATCAAAGAGGAATGTGTTGCTTGGAGGTTTTCTATTTGTTTTTGTGGTTTGTTTGGTTTGGGTTTTTTTGTTTGTTTGGTTGTTTTTTTTTTGTTGGTTAGTTGGTTTTTTTGGGTTGCTATCTCCCCAGAAGTCTGTAATAAATTCATCCAAATTCTGTTTCTTTGAAGACTTAAAAAATATGTATATATCTGTTATGACTACTTTTTTAGTGGAAAATATTTCTGGAGTTTAAACAGCAGTTAGAAATATAATTAGCTTTCATTTTCCAGACAATGTAAAGCTGAACATCAGTTTTGTTGCATCTTTCCTTAGCTTGCAAATAAATCTGAATACATTCCACATACTATCTCTGGGTGTATTTTTTTTGTCCTCCTTTAGTAATGCTACAGATTCAAATCAAAACATCTCTGAAGCCCTCATAGTCAGGATTTTGTACTCAGAATGTAATTATTTTCTCTGTACAAAACCAAGAGATGATACAGTCTTTATTTGAGGGTTACATTGCAAATCATCTTTGAACTTGTACAGAAAAGTAGAAGAAAGAATCTCAGTAGCATTTTATCTTCTGCTCTTTGTGATTGTACTTTTTATTACAATTTGGATTCCCCAACTGGGAAGTTCTAATTACTGTCTTTCCCTTTTGTGTCGATGTCTACTTCTGACTGTTGCGTCCTCCAGCAATCTCTTCAAACACAGAAAAAGAAGGGTAAAAACATCAAAACATAGCCAGATAGTGGAAGAGGAAAAAGCTGTTTAGTTTTGACAACTGATCCAAAATATATGCAGGAAAGACAAGCCAGGAGACTGCATGTTGTGGCCATGACAAGGGGAATGGTACCATTGCTGCTGTAGAAAACAATGTAAACAATCACAGATGTGAGAGCAGCATCCATGGGATGCTGGGGTGGTACCTGGTGGGTACAGGGACAGAAAAACCAACATGACAGGTTGGTAATTTCCATTCATTACAGTCTGTTTGGTCACTTGGCAGTGAGAAGATATATGAATCCTATTCCCTCTAGTGGTAAAGATAGTAGTGAGAGAGTGGGAAACAAGAAACTTGCTGATTTGGTTTATTTGGCACAGACTTTTTAAAGAATTTGGCAACCAGCTTTTCTTATTTCCTAACTGTTGTAGGTTATGCAGATTACAGTGAAAATTTCCTAAAAAGCAAGGGGCAGAAAGGTAAACAACTCATACTGTAAAGAAAAAAATAAAGTAGTATCTTATCTAGCATTTGTTCTTTTAAAAGGGTTTTCCTCTCAACTTCTTTACTTCTTTTAAGGTCTGCTTGTTATTTACCTTGCAGCAATTGCCAATATTTTGTGGAAAGTGTTTTAACTGACTTAAATTTCCTGTAGGAATCTCCTCTGGTTATTCTGCTGTCAGTAGCATGTAGCGCTCTGAGAAGAGTGTACAGAAGACCTTTCCCAAGCCTCCAGCAAGGAGCTGAATTTCTCAGAACTGTGAATCTTCAGTGGCATCTGGCAGGGAGACTCTGCAATTTGGTCCTTCTGACCTTTGGCAGATGAGATGCTGGAGTCCCACCTGTGTTATTTGTTTGTCTTGGGCAGGTCCATTAGTTCCTGTAAACTTCTGCCAAGTTAATAAACTGAAAGAAAAAATTGATAATAGCTAGGCAAGGCAATTTATAACATATCAATTTTACAAGGAGCAAAAAACCAGACTCCTTCTCAAGCAATCCATATTCTGTCACAACTCCTTTGTCAAATTAGCTATAATCAAAGTTCTTTAAGGTCCTCTAGCTGTATTTATGTGACATTTTTCTTAGCTTTTGCATTACTGCTGAACACAGATGTTTATTGAAATCCTATTTTTGTTAAAGATTACTGCAAAATTCCTGTTAATTCATACAGATTTTTGGGGATGTCTCTAATGAGTATGGATCAGACATTTTCCAGTGCCTTACATTTGCTAAATTCAGAAGAGGCAAGGCAATTGAATCTTATTAGGGCCTCAGGTGTCTTTGGCATAGCTACCACAGACCTATGTCTCAAAAATTTTCTGTCTTTGAAGTTGAACAGGGCTGAAGACACTGACTTGGATGTAGAACATGTTTCCTGTTCCCTTGCACTTTCTTAATGTTTCAGTAAGGAAAAGGAATGGAAGATTTTGCTCTTATATATTTCTTTTTGCTTATACACCATTATTGGAAAAAGAAATAAACATTTTACTTACTGTCCCACTATTCTGCTTGACAACAGAATTAAGTGTAGGACCCTTGGAGATCATATATTATGCACAACAAAAGGAAGAGGAGGAGGAGGAGGGATTAGAAGAAGACGACTACAGATGACACAGAGGATGGGGACAGATTTCTGACTGATGACATCCAGTAGCTGTTGCTGCACATGGCTGCCCACTGCCTCTTGTACCATGGGGAGCCTGGAGCAGGTGTCTGGGGAACTCAAGATAAACCAAGCCCTGGGAGCCTTACCATGTTGCTTTGCAGCGATCCCAGAGAGGTGGATATCACACTCTGCCAATGAGACACCCTCTCCACAGGGGACAAGCACCATGAGTGCAGACCAGGGATCTGGCAGCTTTGGCTGCTCTAGTGGCATCCCCAGTGTGAGACTCAGGCACACGCCAATACAGAGCAGCAGCTCCAAGAACTGGAGGTGCAGCTAAGGCAGGCACAGCAGGAGGCATGAGCATCCTGCACCCCCTCATTGCCACTCAGAAACACCTCTTTCAAAGCACTGCACTTACTTAACACCAGCACAGCAGGAACAGAGATCCTGACATGGTGATGTCCCATCCCACCACCAACATACATCATCACCCACCCAGCAGTGTCACAAAGACACCGAGAGCTGGAAAAAAAGCTTTATTAAATTCAAACTTGCTGCTTAATCCACTCTATCCTTGACTATTTTTTAATTTATATTTTGTTTGTCTTGTTTAGACAATAAAACACAGAGTGTATTATTCTTATAGTTGTTCTGTGCCTACCACATTGTAAACATCACCAAAATTTAAGATTTTTCCTATGCTTTCAATATAGTCTTTTTAAAAAATTAGTCTGTATTAAGACTGAGAGGAATATAGTTCATTCAGTATTATAAGCATACAGTAGTACCTCAGTACTTATACAGCAGTTACATGTGAATATCAGTCTAGTAAACAATGACAGCAGTATATATTTTCTGGTTTATTTCCTTAAAACCTTTTCACAATGGAGCATAATTTGTACTAGTGTGCTGTTAATATTTCCATTACTCATTGAAGCAGTAAAATTAATGTTTTTTGTTTAACTATAATAGCAGTTAAATAATAATTTATTTTTTTTAATGAAACTTTGCAGGGTCTGTCAAATAAAACTCCCTACAATACAGTTTTTAAATTGTAAAATAATCCTACTTAGTCATTGGAATGCCTGAACAGAATAATTATTTTCATAGAATCACAGAATGGTTTGGGTTGGAAGGAACCTTAAAGATCATCATCATTCCAATCCCCCTGCCATGGGCAGGGACACCCTCCACTAGACCACGTTGCTCAAAGCCCCATCCAGCCTGGCCTTGAACACTTCCAGGGATGGGGCACCCACAACTTCTCTGGGCAACCTGTTCCAGTGCCTCACCACCCTCTTTGTGAAGAATTTCTTCCTGATATCTAATCTAAATCTCCTTGCTTTCAGTTTAAACCCATTACAGGCCCTTGTAAAAATCCCGCCCCCAGCTTTCTTGTAGGCCCCTTTCAGGTACTGGAAGGCTGCGATAAGATTTCCCCAAAGTTTTCTCTTCTCCAGGCTGAACAAGCCCAATTCTCTCAGACTTTCTTCATAGGAGAGGTGCTCCTGCCCCCTGAGCACCTTCGTGGCCCTCCTCCGGACTTGTTCCAACTGGTCGATATCCTTCTTAAGCTGAGGGCTCCACAGCGGGACACAGTACTCCAGGTGGGGTCTCACAAGAGCAGAGGGGAAGAATCACTTCCCTCGCCCTGCTGGCCACAGTTCTCTGGATACAGCCCAGGATACGGTTGGCTTTCTGGGCTGCCAAAGCACACTGTCGGCTCATGTTCAGCTTTTCATCCACCAGTACACCCAAGTCCTTCTCCTCAGGGCTGCTCTCGATCCATTCTCCACCCAGCCTGTACTTGTGCTTGGGATTGTCCCAACCCCGGTGCAGGACCTTGCACATGGCCTTGTTGAACTTCATGAGGTTGGCAGAGGCCCACATCTCCAGCCTGCCAAGGTCCCTCTGGATGACATCCCTTCCTTCCAGCATGTCAACCGCACCACACAGCTTGATGTCATCAGCAAACTTGCTGAGGGTGCACTTGGTGCCATCGTCCATGTAGACGACATCCATATTTTCGTAGATAGAAATGGAGTCATGACACAATACTTTACTACTTGGAAAATACTAATTAATCCCAATGTCATGGAATTATTGCCCTAATTTTTTTTTTTTTTTTCCTGAAGAAATTGCTGAGAAGTGTTTCAGAAACATCTACATTTTAGCATGGGTCTTAAACTGGATTAGTTTCAGCAAACAGCTGATAGTTCTAGATGTTTGGGCTGTAGTACTAATAATAGGGATAGTAATAATAAAATGCTATTGGTTGCTACAGATCCAAATTGATTTTTGATGTTATAACCTGATAAGTTTATAACATCTTGTTACTTTACATGTTTCAGAATCTGACTCTTAATGCTCTAGATATATAGACATTTGTACCATAGAGAAAACAGATGTTGGAGATTTCTCTATCAATTTCTCAAGGAAATATGCATGAAGTCAGCGGTAGGCTCAGAGTTATGCTTCAGTTTAAAGTGAGGGGCTATGGAAGAAGATATGTTTATTGTCTCTTTTTGTGAAATTGACTTGGACTCTTTCCTGAACTACAGTTAGGCGATCCACAACTGAGTGATCAGCAAGAAAAAGGTCCTGAGTTTCTAAATTGCATGGACAAGTGCCAAGATGAGAAAAGGGAGGATCATTGGTAACAAGAAGTAAAGGGGTAAAGTGTAATAAAGTTTACAAGTTTTTCCAAAAGTATGTGTTTTAGCAGGACTAAACTGCTTCCTGTTACAGTTACAAATTAAGTGTTGAAGTACTTGACTTATCATATATCCCTTCCATTTTGGGAAGGTCCCAGCTGTACTTGTATAGTTAAACTCTTTATCATACAAGGTATGACAGGTATTTGGTTTTGCAAAACAACTACAACCAGACTTCTGTGTGCTGTTATTGTAGCCTCCTGTAAAGCCCCAGGCAGACTGACAATGAATACTTTTGATTTGAAGTGGCAGAGTCATTAAAATCAATGATATTTCAGTGATTGCTTCTGCTCTGGAAATCATCTGTGTTTCTGTGTGTGTATATCTATGTAAGTATATATGAGATTCATACATATAATTTCCAACGTACAAATCCCTATCCTGATAGTTTAAGGTAACCGAGGAGCTAGATAGCTGTGCTGGGGAAAGTCAGTGTTTAAAACAGATTGACTAGTTTCCCAAATGTCTTCCCCCTTGGGCCAGTTTGTATCTACCACTTCACAGGTACAAAATGAGAAATTTTGAGGATAATTTAACACAAAATTCTCTTGCTATATCACAATTATAGAAACATCTGCGTCAAATAACAGTGAAAATCCACTGGGAATATTCATGTTATTAAGTAGGTCTAAAATTTCTCTCTTGTTCAGTTTAAAATATATGACAAATAATACATAACCCCCCCACACACTGAAATCCCCAAGCCCATAAAAATTCACATCCATAACCAGAAAGATCAAGATATTTCACTTTTGTGAGGTGTAGTGAGTTGACATTGGTTGGACGCCTGGTGCTCACAAAGCCACTGTATCCCTCCCCCTCCTCAGCAGAATGGTGCATGAGAGAAAATAAGATTAAAAAAAACCCTCATGGGTCAAGATAAAACCTCACGGGTTGAATAAAGCCAAAGCAAAGGACATGTGCAGAAGCAAAGGAACACAAAAATTTATCCTCTACTTCTCATCAGCAGATGCCTAGTCACTTCCTGGTAAGCAGGGCTCCAGTATGCACAGCAGTTGTTCTGGGAGACAAAACATAAACAACTAACTCCACACACACACACACACACACACACACACACACGCCCTTCCCCTTTCCTTTTCCTTTCTCCTTTTATTGTCATATAGTATGGAATATCCATTTGGTCAGTTTGGGTCAGCTGCCCTGACTGTGTCCCATCCCAAGATCTTGCCTAGCCCCAGCCTACCAGGGGAAAGAAGGAGTAGAATGTTGGAAAGACAGTCCTGATACTGTGCAATCACTGCTCAGCAGTAGCCAAAACAGTGCTTTGATATCCACACCTTTCTAGCTACTGATACAAAGCACAACACTACAAGAGCTGCAATGAGGAAAATTAACTCCATCTCAGCCAGACCCAATACACAAGTAAATGCTACACATTAAACTAAAACAAATGTTATTACATCTGATCTTTAAGGAACATAATATAACAGCTGTTGTACAGAAATCTGTTTAATATGTTGTCTTTCTACAATGATGTCTGTTTCAATGGTAGGTTTTGAGCAGGGAGAAGATAATGGTCAGATGTGACAATGTAAGAAATTTGAAACTATCACTAACTAAAAAGACATACATTCCTAAAAATCATTTGTCTAAACATTTTGCTTCAGAACTCAGTAGAACTTTTAATGTTTTTTTTAAGAAATAATTTTATTAGTATCACTAACTATGCCATTTCTCACTGAAATGGTTTTCTAGAGAGCGCTTCCAAGACCAGTGCTCAGAATTATGAGGCAACACAGCCAACTTAATCTTGCCCTAAACATCACCTGCCCTCTTATTAGGCAGTGGGATGGAAACTTGTCTCTCCAGTATGTCTCACTTGCATAAGGTTACTTGTACTGCATGAAGGAGACCACCAAGATTCATGGATGCAGGTTCTTCGTGCAGCCTGAGGTAGGCTCCCACATGACAGGTGAAGTTTGTTGCTCCAAAAGAGGACTGCTCATCTGTCCTTGAAATCTCTCAAAAGTAACAGATACAGTAATTTTGATCTCAAACATTGTCTCCAGAACACCACTGAATTATACAATAGAGGTAGACAAGGTGAATAAGTGTATCCATGAAGGAAGAAGAAAGGAAGTAATGGATCTCTGGGCTGGGCTAACTATGACAAAGTAGAAAAGACTCGGTTCCCAACAACTTATTTTAGATCTATTGGACTTGGGAAGGTTGTGTAACAGGGCAGACTTAACAACAACATTACTGAGAGTTATGCCTGGAAATGGCAAGATTGCCAGCATCATCTGGAAATGAGAAAATGTTTTCAGGAATATTGAATTTTCTGTCTTCCCTGTGTCAGTGTGTAAACTTATTTTATAAGTAAAATAAACCTATCCGTTTATGAAACTGATGAAGATAAACCAGACCTGTTCTGCCTCAGTTAGTGTCTATAAATCCATGAGGATTTTTTCAAAGCTAAAAAAAAATATTCTAAGTGTTCTAAAATACAACATAATAAATCATTGCTATGTATATGACATAGCTATGCTGGGAGAGAAGAATAAAGTCTTAGTGTTTGACATAAACCTGCAAGCAATGTATATGTCCTTAAGACTCAAAACAATGGACAATTTGTCCTAGATGTTTATTTTTTGGGGAAAAAACCACTGACAACCCATAGCTTAAGTCTCTGAAAGTGATATGACACAGTTTACCTTTGAAATATGTTCTTTTGCTGAAGTATTTTACACAATATGAAAGCCTGACATACTGTCTAGATTTTTTCTCCCATGAAACATTATTCAAAATGCCAGAATTTTCTAAAGATGGAAAAATCTTATTTTCATTATCTCTGCTGGCACTGGAATGTTAGGTGAGAGGGATAGTAAGACTATTATTTTTGTGATAACTGAAAGGTCTTTCAATGAGGAGCTTGATTGGAGTGCAGTTATATAGATTATTGTATGTCATATTATCATCAACCAATTTTTTTGAGGAATCTTGATGTTTCTGATGTAACTGGGATTTTTTTGAAGATACAGAGAACAGATTACTAGGAGGCAAAGAGATCTCATGTTCCTATCACCAAATCTGTCTCAAAGTCAAGGACGGGGTGTGATAAAAAGAAGAAAGCTACACTATGTATGAGGATGGGTAGTAAAAAGCCATCACTACCAAAACCATCAAAAAAGTGTATAAATAATATACTGTTACCTAAATGTATATGTTTCTATGTATTAGCAGGATGGATATGGTTTTACAGGTTTCAGTTTACAAGAATTTTTTGACAAGATTTTTTGACAAGAGCAAATTAACAGAGTCTGGTACTGTGGAGCTGGTTTTACACTTGCATCTGCCCTGCTATGAGCATTTGCTGACTTTTTGTTCCATTATCGTCTCTCTGTTTCATTTCTCTCTCTCTCCTTTACAGTCTGTAAGTTCCTTGGTGCAGAAACTCTGTACTTCTTTGTCTGTGTTCAGTACCTATACTCAGATATTTTTCTGGACACTTAAACTCACTTGTAACATGATAATTGAAACATAATTGTCTGATAACCTCAGTGAACCATAGTGAATTCTGTGTAATCTGTGGAAGTAAAAGGTATCATGTAAATTACAATTACTGCAGTTAATAGAAGAAATGTTCTCTTTACACCTGCACATTTTGGTTTCACTGACAGTAATTTTAATGATAATACTGCCTCACACAATTTAGGAAAAACACTTCTGAACTGTCTCTAGGTAGTACCAGAAAATATTCCTTAGTAACGGTGTCAATGGGACCACATGGATTTGTGCAGACTGTAGTTTAAATGTCTGTAAAAAAAAAAAAAAAAGCTACTACTAAAAAGCTTTTTAAGGTAATTGCACTAAAACAAGCTACATATTTCAAATACTAGAATTTCTATTTTGGTCAGTGCAATGCTATAAATGTATTTAATAAAGAAGTTGCATAAATTATAAAACCACAGAAACATATGTGCCTGAAACAACTCAGTTGGGCAATTACAATTCTTTCATTTCAGATTGCCTTTCTAGCTTTGAATACTGTAGCTGTAATTCATCTTTCCACTAAGCTGTTTCTAACTGAAATCAGAATTTGTCTTACTTCTGCAGAGAACTAGGAGCAAAACCCATACCTGGTATTGAAGAAAAACCTGTCTGAACCTAATGCATTGTCAAAATTGGTTAAGAATATTTCATCCATGTGAAAATAATTTTAGTGTATTACTGCAAATGTTGCCAAGTTTAGTGCTGTCTTGGGTCACTGTCATCTAATCACCAATCAGCTGGTCTAGTCTGAGTTAAAACTGTGCAAATGTAGCAAGAAAAAAACAAAACAAAACAAAACAAATAATGGCGAGGATAACAATTTAGGACTTTTTTTTTTAAATTTATTTTTTAACCTGCTAGGAACATTAAATGCTTTATATTGAAATCAAAATATGAAAATGTGAATTCTGGAACACATTAAGCTCAGTCAAGCACAGAGAAATTCTATTTATATGTGATATAGCTAGAGGATATTTTATGTGTATCTTTCATAGCATTTTTCAGTGTAGGTTTTCTGGACAAATTTTTGTAAATAGGGCAGGAAGCAAAGATAACTTGTAGTTATTTGAGAGGTAAAACTTATATTTGTCTTTATTAACTGATTTTTGGTTATTTAATTTTGTGTTGAAATGAAAATAGAGTTAGAATAGTATTCAGTTCCAAAATAGAGCTAAAAATAAATGTTATCTATTATGGCTGGTGTGTATAAAGCAGGTTATAATAGACAGCCACTCAACTCACTGCTGAAATTCAGGCTTCTGTGAGATTTTTTCATATTATCTTTGAAAATCACAAACTATAGTTTTCACAATTTCTCACAGTGACAACACAGATGTTTGGTTCCTGAAAAAGACTTAGGAGCAGAGTAATTTTATGTTTTATTCTGATAAAACTTAGGGAATATCAATACATGTACAGATAATAACTTAGAAAATTAACACAGAACTTTGAATGAATATTTTAAATTAATAAAGTGCTTTCCATCGTGTGTTAATCTAGAAATCTGAAATCTTGTTTAGATGTAGAAAAACTGTCAACATTTCTTAATCTGCAAATAAACTTTAGATAAGTTTGAATTTGAAAGGTTATACATAAGAACACCAGTGAATAAACACCCCTTTGGACCCTACCAGATAGTTTAAGAGGGAGTTTCTCACAGATTATCAATGTAAATTATTGAATTGGACCTAACAAACAACAAAATGTGACTGGTTAGGGTGCTAGAAAATCTCATCTAGGCTGTCTTTCCCAGACGACGTTGAAGCACATGATCTTTCAGCGTCTGTTCTAATCTGGGCTATTCTATGGTTCTATGATTTTATGACCTTGGAAACTAACAAGAAACAATACCTTCATTTATAACCAGTTCTATTTTTATGGGATCATTCTGGAAGAATAAGGAGATGCAGAGCAAGGGACAGGAGAGGAGCTGCTCAGGAGGAAACAAGTCAATTGGCTGGAACACAGGTGAGGAAAAAAAAGTGTAAAATCAGTCTGAATGTAATAATGTATTTTCATATTAGGAGAAATAGGAGGAAGTAAGCTTGACTCCCTCTTCTCCCTTTGACTTTTCTTCCTCAAGCCCAAACAGACTTTCCAGTCTCAGTCTCCTAAAGCATTAAGAACAAGGCAGATAAAATTCTTGCCTGAATTGTGCAATTGAAGAACATAGAAACAGTTTCAGTCTTTTCCAGGGTTAAGTAATAAGGCTACTGAGTGATGATTCCTGAGCACAGAGCAGTGGGCTAAACCACGGGTGCAGAACCGAGACACTGAAGATGTCAATCTAGGAAGAGGAGTAGATGTTCTGGAGCAACGATCCAAGACTTTGATGAGTGCTGCAGAGGAATTTGAATTCATGACAGAGAAGCCTGGACTTGTTCTCACATTGTCTGAACCTTTTGGGAATGGAATAGAGCTAACAAGCTGCTGGACTAAGCCTAGGATCTGGGTGAGGATCTGGCACTGAAGGGAGAACCAGTGGTGCGTTACATCCTGCAACTGCAGCTGTGAAGCAGACTTAGCTTGCAGAGATAAACCATACTGCCCACAAATTCCCCTGCATACCCTTCACCTCTGGATCCTTTCCTTTATAATCCTACCCAGGTTATTATGTGGATTCTCTACTAAAATATATTTAGGAACAGAAGGTCTGGCTGCCTTACCTCACTATAACTGTAAGACTAGGAGCCTTTATCCATGTTTACCACATTTTGGGCAGTACAAAGAGGGTCTGGCTTTACAAGCCTCCTCAATGAATTTATCCTTTGCCATGCTGCCTCTTCTTCAGCCAGGAAAACCAACCAAAAATATGGCTCTCATCTATATATGAATGACAGAAGTCTTAGCTGTTCGTGTTGCTTTTTTAAATTTATATACAAGTTCCAGTGTTTGTGGATAACAGGAAGCCAGAGATATAGGGCTAGGTATGCCATCTTCAAGACAGTGATTTTGTTTTTTACTTCATGTCCTGCCACAGTTCATGTGTATAGCTTATTTTCAGAATATAATCAGTTTGAATTAAATTTATTTAAAGTAAGGTTAAACCACAAGAGAGATATTTATTGGAGATTTAATTTTACCAAACAAAAAGCTTGGTTCAGTGATTTAACTTCAATCACTCCTTTCTACAGGGGATTAAAATTAATGACTTCATAATAGCTAGATTTTATAATTCACAGATGTAGCTCCCATGCTATTCATGAAGACTTAGAATAAAAAGTCGAGATGATATTAATGATTAAGAAGAAATAACTTTGAACTAATCTTTCAAGTCCTTCCTGAAAAGGACTTTCACTGTCAAATCTTTCCAACTTTGGATTCAATAGCAAAACTCACAACTTCATTAGGGCAGATGTTCCTTTTAATAGGAATTTTTCATGCAGAAAGCTAATAGATCTGTTGTGTTGACCAATCCTAAAATGCAAACATTTAGAATGGGATTCACCAATGTATTTTATCTTAGGGAATATGAATCCTGTATAAAGAACACAAATATTAAGTCATTTCTGTTAAATGACTGGTAAAAGATGAATTAGGAAAACACGGTGAAAAGCGACAGGCCAAGATTTTTTACAAAAAGGCATGATTCTATATTTAAAACTAAAGTGCTATGTGTAGTGAGACATACATTAACCAACATGTTTTACATAGTGACATGTGGTTTGCATTTGCTCTCTTGAGAAAATAAACTGCATGTACACCACATTTTCAGGGGAGGCATGTTTGTTTGTTTGTTTGTTTGTTTGTTTGTTTGTTTGTTTGTTTCTTGTATTACAGAAGACAGGTTAAGAAGTCTGTATTGCACCTGGAACCGAAAACTATGATCTCTAGTTCCTGAGCAAATTCCTTCCATGGTCAGAAATCATGAAAAAGGGCTGTCTTCTGCAGTGACCGTCTTTAACTTAATTTTCAAATACTGCATTCATGTTTTAATTAGTTATCTTCCTACCTTTCTATTTATGTAATACAGTTTTGCCTTTTTAGTATTTGTGTACATTTCACATTTAAAAAATATCAGGTAGCATTCTCTTTTTCTTTCACGCCTAGGACAAAACACATTTTGTAAGTATTAGGTATGCATATGCTAGTTTTCTAACATATAGCTCTGTTAGTGCACCTAAACCTAGTGCCCAAAGTAAAATCTCCAAAGCTAAATCACCAAAACCAGAAAGTTTGACTTTGAGCTCACAAAGTCAAATTGCGAAGACAGACATGTGTGAAGAGAAGCTGTATTTAAAGTCTCCATGTAACCTGTAATATACACACTCTATTTTACTTATGAAATTTGTATACATAGTTAATGGTGAAAATAAAATAATACATGATGTCTGAATATAGTCACATTTAGGGAAAACTGATGGCTTAGCTTTATCTTTAAAAATAATATGTATGATTTCTTTAATATAACTTCATAATGTGATACAAGAGTACACAAAACTATCTTTTTCTAGATGTGAGGGATTAATTATAACTAAATGCACAATAAATAATTATATCTTGTTTTAACCCTGGCTGACAACCAAGCACCACAGAGCCACTTGCTCAATCCACCACCGCTGTGGTGTGGGGTCCTCCCTGGGCTGCAGGTGAGTCTCTGCTCCCTTGTGACCCTCCATGGCTGCAGGGCACAGTCTGCCCTCTCCCCACAGGCTTCAGGGGAATCTCTGCTCTGGCCCACCTCCTCCCCACCTTTCTGCACTGACTTTTGGAGTCTGCATTGTTGTCTCTCTCACATCCCACTACTCTCTCCAGTGCTCTTTTTTTTTTGTTTTCCCCTCTTAAACACATTAATCACAGAATAGCTGACTGGCTCAGCCATGGCCAGGACAGGTCCGACTTGGAGCTGGAACAGCTTCTAGCAGCTTCTCACAGGAGCCACCCCTGTGGCCTCTTCTCCACTACCAAAACCCCTCCCACAAAATCCCAACACATACCTATAATAAAAAAAAAAAAAGTATAAATATAAGTATACATAATTCTACACTGTATTGGTTGAAGTTCTTAGAACTAAATTTCTCATTCTTCACTATAGCTTTAATATTAAGGGTTGTCAGGAATATCTTGGCATGAGCTCCATTGGTGGTCATTTCCACAGCATGAAACGGTGATTGCCCATTCATATTTCACTGCAAAATACTCATAATGTGGATGCAAATCCTTCATATAAATAAAGAAGTTGCTGTAACCCTTAAACAGTTTTTCTTTTGAATACTCTAGGAATTATTTACAAATAAGAACTTATCCATCAAATGTAGTGTTTGAGTTCTCTGATAACAGAAGCTGTTAAAACCATGTTGCACTATAAATACTAATAAAGGGCATGTGTAAATATGAGTCAAAGGTGAGAGTTGTCTACATTTTTCTTGTTACATATGGAGCTTATTGAGTGGGGAAACTGGTTAATGTTTGCACTGAAAGAATTCCAAATTTTTCTGAGTACAGCTATTCTAGACTAATTCAATTTGAAACCTATTTAAGGCAAGTACAGATGATAAAATACATAGCAAAAGATGGGAAGCAGTGGGGAGGGGAAAGACCAAACTATAACTATGTTTGTTCATTGAAAGAAATTCTATTGAAAAAATTTAAAAGGGAGTAGAAAGGAAGTTACATATAACAGGACATAAATGGTAAGGCTAAGATAAATTAACCACTGCGGTAGAAATTGTTTTGCCCTTTAATCTCTCAACCACTACAGGGAAATCCATCTAAGACTAGCTATTAAGCTAAAATAAATGTGTAATTTATAAAGTGGAATCCAGCAGCTTGTAAGGAATTAAAGTAAAATTTTGGGCCAGCTACTTTGGATAAAAGGAAAAAGAAAAAAGTTCACCAAAATCAAAAGAGTTCATATTTTCTTTAAAATTAGTGTTACCAGTGAAGGAATTAAGATGTACTTCCAAATTAGAAGGAAGCAGGACAAAGACAAGTGATTTTGAAGGGACCTAAATGGGCTTGCTTTTCTACAAATATGACGGCATTAAAAAAAGTACTAGTAATCTGAATAAAGGCATTGGAATACTATGTTATGAAGCTTAAAATGCAATGAAAATTGTACATTTCATTAGTTTCTCTTGAGAAATTCTACATATAAATTTATTGATAAACAATTTCGGAATGTCTGCATGCCTGTTCTTAAAAAATATGTCTCTATAGTAAACATACATGCAAATTCATCTTTTGCTGTAGTGGCATCCTTCTCCTTAAATGTTAAAATCAATTATAAACTTATCATGGTGAAGTTAGCCATGGAAAAATACGGTAATTATTTGGATTTTTGTTCCATGTTTATATTCTTGGCAACACTCAGAGGAGCTAACTGGTTATGAGTATAAAAATATGAACTAGATATTTCACTGTACCAGAATAAATAGACTTTTGAAAATTATGACAGAGTTTGACTTCATACAAGTGTATTTACTTTTAAGTGATCTGTGGTTTTTTATACTTTGTGAGGTTTGTTGTTTTTTTCATTTCCTAGCACATGTATTTTAAAGGTTAGTATTCAGAGGAATAATTGTGAGTCCTTACAGTGTTCTTGTAACAATGCAAAACTCAGTACCTAGCTCAATAGCACATTTTTCTTGTTACTAGCTATTTAAGTGCAGTCACAACAAAGTTGCCTTTATACCTCTGAGGTTATAATTGGCTTTTCTTGACCATCATGTTTTGCTACTAGGCAGTGTATAACAGTCTGTACACTGCAGTATATTCACATACTGTCTACATATGTCTGTCTTGCAATGACTCAAAATCTTTTCTGTAAATTGAAAAATAAATCTCTGCCTCATCCACTGTATCATGCTTCTTTGGTTTCTTTTCTTTCTTTTTCTTCAATATTAACAACATAAAAAGAATATATGCCTTTCACCTGAGAAAAATCAACACAGAAATAAGCATTGATATTCCAGAACTCAGGAAAAGTACTCCAATCAGAATTTAAAAGGAAATAGGATCTGTCTTGATTGAACAGTCAAACAAACACCTACTACTTACACATTGCTTTATAAGCAGTAACAAATTAAAACTCTCTTTTAAGAATGGCATGCTTTCTCTGTTGCAAATTACAAAGAGAATTCCATAGCAGCTACGATCACTGAGAAGCTGCCAGCCTTGCTCTGTACCCTAGTGTGTTTAAAGAACAAGAAAATGAAGTTGTTCCAGACTTGATTTGAAGAAGAGCTATATATTTTACATAAAAACATAAATATTTAAACCCAATTTACAAGAGGCTATCATTCTGTGAATGCAACTGGCGTTCAGTGGTAGGACTTCTTTGAAAATCCTAAGATTTATTATATTAATTTTTTAATTGGATCCCAATGAAACACACAGTGAAAACTCCTAACCTCCTACTCCATACTTGAGAAAGGTCAAAGATGAAAAAAGAAAGGTAAAGGAGGATCTGCATATGTGGCATATGAAAAATAAGAGAAGTAATTAAATCAAAACTTCATAACCTACTTGGCTGGGAATACTGCTCTCAGTGGATAGAGTCTTGTTTTCCTCTTTTTGCTCTACTTCCCTATGCAAGAATATGTATTTTAATTTCTCTGTCCGAACACCCAAAGCTTTCAGGTCAAAGCTGACAGTCAAAAACTGAAGGTAGTGGAGTGGGAAGCAGAGGGAAAGTAAAGAAGCAAAGGTGTAAGTTCTGCAAGATCGTACAGTGCTCAGAAAGGGAAAGTAAGAGGTTTGAAAATTATTTGTTTGAAAGATAGCAAGGTATTTAGCCTAAAGACATGTTCATTAGAATTACAGAAGCACATGAGAGAAAAAGAAGAGCCAGAAGGAACTGAAGTTTATGATGGCATGCAGATCTTTGATGACAAACTAAACAAGACATGGGTAAAGTGGTTACAAAACGTTAAATGGAACACTTGGAGCGTGGCAGTGGCTCTTTTTGACTGTCTTTCTGAAGTCAGTTTGGATTGATTGGGGAAGATGGAAACCACCATGAAAAGAATAGAGCCAATAAAGTGACTCTATTTTAGAGATGAAGATACTGAATCAGGTACTCTGTAAGGCACTTACGGATTAAGGCAAAGGATTTTCTAAATGAGATTGAGAGTAAGAATTAGTTGTAGGCCAGAAGAGCTACAACATCAGGTAGATGTTAAGGAGAGGTTTAAGAAAGAGAGTAAGTGAAGAAAGAGCATAAACATAAAGGCTTCCTTCATGTTTTTGATTTTTGATACCTATGCAGTGATTATTGCCTTTTATATATCATCCCATATTTCATTAAAAAATTAGCTCATGAGACAAAGACCAGCTTATTATGAAGAGAAAAAAAAAAGGAAAAAAAGAAAACATAAAACAAATGGGCTTTGACTGCCTCTACCTTGCACTGAATATCGTGTACAAATAATCAAATGTGTCACAAGGATAAGTGAAAATTATTTAAGAAAAAATATATATCCTTTTGGTTTGTTCACTTACATGCACCAACAGACAGTAAGACAGACCAAAGCAGATTGGAGAAAGTTCAGAGTAAAACTCATGTGAGATGATGTACCTGACAAGCACACATAAGGCAATTGTTTCTTGAAGTTCCCTGGGGAGTCAGGAAAATCAATGATCAGAGTTATTTGATGTTTGAGAGCGTTATCATGACCAACCTGCCAGCAACCTCTGGTAGGTACAGAGACACTGAACATCTGTGCATGCTGATTATGCTGAAGGGGATCATGGCTGCAGGGCAGCAGGCTGTCTGTAAGGATGCCAATCCCATATGCAGCAAAATGTCAAGATCTGCACTTGCAGTGTGACTGCTCCTGTCGTCATTGTGAGTGAATGAGTCAAAACAACAGATCAGAGTGGTCAAGACCATTCACAGGGCTACTTACGGGAGGATGACGTGCTCTCTGCTACTGCCTTAGCAAAGAAGCAAACAAGTTGGTGGAAAGATAAGCATTGTTTGGGCAACCAGAATTTAAGCCTGGGAAACAGACACAAATGGATGCTTTTTAATGCTGCTTTTTCCAGATTGTCATGGTTTTATGGGAGAGGAGGCAAAAGGAGAAGATACAAAACCTGGATGAAACCTGGTTTATACCAAATTATCATTTCCTATTCCACCATAGCAATCACTTATGTATTATAAATGCTTTGTTTACTCCAGCTAAAGAGAGGAACGAGTGTAGGCACAGCCTCTTAGAACATCTGCTTCAGAAATCTGAGCAAGCCCGTGCTTCAGAGAGGAAATGACTGAAGAACAGGGGATGGTTTGGATGGTTGTCAAGGTGATGTCACTCTGGTTCTATCAACATGTGCTTTTAAAAAGCAGTTGGATTGTTGGAATGGGGCTCTGTCCAGGCAGAGCCCAATCTAATACAAGGCTGCATTTTCATCAGCTTTATAGAAGCAGGCTATAGAAACATTAAATTCAAGGAGATAATTGCTCCATTATGAGCCCAGCAATACAAAGAAATGTATGTGTTGATGGTGAAAGCAAAAGAAAAAAAGAATAGTTTCAATGAATAGATGAAGTTGATAGTAAGTCTCCAGATTTTCTAGGCTTTTGTTTCTTCTTAAATTGTCATTGTGCTTGGTTTTGTTATCACTAAAATAGGGAATGCTGAATTAGAGCTTTAGTATAGCTAAGGGTTTAAAAAGCAAGGTAGGATGCATTTTCTCAGATATTATGGCACTTGTATATGACTGAAGTATATTGTCTCCTTGTAAGCTTTGCTTCAGGAATCTATTTATGGACTACACTTTCATTTATGCTTTCCTTCATAGTAACCAGAATGTGATGTCCCTCTTGAAGGACAGGTTATATAGTTGAGTTTTGCTTTGTATTATGTATGGATTTCCCTATTTTCATAAATGTGGTTCAGATATATGTAGCTCTGTAAGATGTTGCTGCCTCTGCTGGCAGTGGAAAACAAGCTATGGTATTCCTCTTTTCCTTATTTATGTCATTTACTTTCTACAGTTCAGAAAAAGACAGCAAGGCATCCAGGAGCAAGAACCAGATAGAAGTGGGAAATCAATCAAGCAATTCAATGAAACACTCAGTGGAGTTGGAAAAGTAAAATCCATAGATGTTTAGGAAATTGACCTTAATAACAGCCACCAGGGAGACATACGCCATCTTTATACGCACATTAACAAGGCACTGTAAGCCCATTTAGGCATAGATCACATACATCTGCGGCAGTCTCATAAAGCATGTTCTTTGAACACTTTGTTTTGTATTGTTTTGTACTCCCAGGGCTGATTGATGTGTGCTAACAAATATGACATATAATAAGTAGGCCACAGCGCTACTTTAGGAAACATAAGTGATCTGGGTTGTGGAGGGGGTGTGCCACCAAGAAGCCCATCCCAGGAGTTAGATTCTCTCTATGGCCAACAAAGTGCATGCAGTGACAACAGAGATGAGTTTTTATCTGTGTATTTGTTTTGATTAAATATCACTTTAAAACAAACACCAAGAAAAGGGCTTGGGAGTTTTTTTTTTAATACAATCCTGCAAATTGAAACAGCACGAAAAATGACTAATACATAGTTTTAATAAGTGAGTAATTACTGCGCCAATGTAAATATCATGTTATGTTAACACTCTCTCACTGTCCTCTCCCAGCTCCAACACAAATTCTGTTGTCCCTTAAATCAACATTCAGCAACTGAAGTTCAGCTGTGACACAAGATCCACCTGACTGACTCTTATTTCTCACAGAGTACTGGTTGTGGACTAGGCTTCCCATGTGTTTGGGACAGAAGAGGTTGTCTCCAATGCTAATAGGAGTTAGCTAGGCACACAAGTACTCAGACCAACAGATCTACCAGCAGTTGTGTTTGCCTCAAAGAGAGGCAGGGTGTGATGGGCAGGTACACACAGGCAACATGTAGGCATGGGTATGTTGGCTCTGCCCCACACCATACTGTCTTGTAATGAGTGTTCCTGCACCGCCTTCAGTGGGAAGGAATGACTAGGCTTACCTATCCGTTTTCTATAAAGTAGATGAAATTTGTTTTTTAGCTATAATTAGCAGCTGCTCTGAGGTATCATAGTTCCATTTACACTGCCTTTTTCTCAATTAACACAAGTTTTTATGGGAAAAATGGTGTCCTGGTAACTATTTCACCACTGCCTTGTGAAATTTTTGTTAACACAAAGTGGGCACAACTTATTAACTGATCCTATTCATTTCCATGATGATAGGTGGCTTTGCTCATCTGGGCATAAGGAAGCTGCTCCTTATCTTTTCTGCTGAAGCCATTCTACTAGCAATATTCAAACTTACATTTTCAGTGCCCAAAATAGCACCATGCAGAGGTCCCTGTAGTGTCTTCTAGTAAGCTAGCTGTGGAGTCCAATAATGATATAACTTTCTTATGGCTCTTCACAAGACCAGTGGTTAACTCAGAGGTGGTGTTTCCCTCATGCAGCTGTACAGTAGTCTGAACTCTGTCACTGCACTGTGGTTCATTCACTGCTCCATACCCATATGTTAGGGAATTGTTTCTTATCAATTTTACTTCCCTAAGCAGTCAGAATTGACTCATGTCCCACTATCTTTATTTTCAGGCCTAAATGATCTTCTCAACTGTTAAAAATCATAACCTAAATCAGGACCTGTTGGACCTACTAGAGAGAGTCCAGAGGAGGGCCATGAAGATGCCCAAAGGGCTGGAGCACCTCTGCTATGAAGACAGGCTGAGAGAATTGGGCTTGTGCAGAAGAGAAGGCTGCAAGGAGACCTTATGGCAGCCTTTAAGTACCTGTAAGGTTCCATAAGAAAGCTGGAGACGGACAATTTACAAGAGCCTGTAGTGATATGACAAGGGGTAATGGCTTTAAGCTGAAAGAGATTTAGATTAGATATCAGGAAAAGTTCTTCACTGAGAGGGTGGTGAGGCACTGGCAGAGGTTGCCCAGAGAAGTGGATGTCCCATCCTCAGAAGTCTTCAAGGCCAGGCTGGATGAGGCTTTGAGCAACCTGGTCTAGTGGAAGGTGTCCTTGACCATGGCAGGGTGGTTGGAACTAGGTGATCTTTAAGGTGCCTTCCACCCCAAAGCATTCTATGAGTCCATGATTCTACAAATACAAGGAATAACTATTATTTTATCTCTCTGTAGACCTGCAAGTTCAGTTCCTCTCTTCCCAGTACACATATGGGCATGTATGCAAATTCAGATGTGTGTAAGCACACATGCGCACACATACACCTCCCTCCACCTCCTCTCCCATCTTATCTCCATGAAAACACACTGACATGTCCAGTTGCCAGTTAAGGAAACATTCAAATTTGTAAAGGACTATGGACTGATTTATTTGCTTTACTTACTGACAAGCCTTTCGGTAAAGTGTTCTTGATGTATCTTCCCTTTTTGTTTCATCTGCGTCTGGAGTGATTTTCTATGACTTAAATGAATCTTTGTCCTGAGGATTTTATATAGTGAAAGTTATACATCATCATAATTGTGTACAGGACTCTCAATGTTAATGCAACCCTCCATAAAAGATAAAACGAGTCAGTGAACCACCAGCAGGATTCTTCATCAGAATGGCTATAAACAGTGCTAAACCAAAGTTATATCACATGAAATGAATCACCTGTGGGTGGGAAAAACGTGGCATAAAGTGAGAATAACTAAACAAATGTTTTCCATTGTGAATGGATTAGTGTTTTTACAATCTGGAAGTTTTTAGTAAGTGTACGAGTTGCTTCTCATCAGTATGCTGTGACTAACCATGCAGAATAAAGTACATAAGCCATAAAATTTTATTTACTTAACAACAATCTTCACATCTTTTAGTCTCAATTCTAATCAGACTGGGAAAATATTTTTCTGGCAGTGTGGGATGAAGTTCAGTAAAGGAATATTTCACAGAATAAGAAACATAGAAACTCAGGAATTTGGAACAGGCAGGTGAAGCCAACACTTTATTTATATGCTCCATATAATAAAACAAAATTAACCCAGAAAACTATATTGCAAATAATCAAAGCTAAATGTTCTTCAGCAGCTTTGGGGTAATTTCAGTTACTGACTAAAAAGGCTTTTGGATCAAGTCCGTCATTCTCATTACTCAGATTCAGATGCAAACTGCACGACCTGAAATATTATCAGAACACTTTCATGTGTATTTTGAAGTATTTAATTAAGTTTTCAATTAATCATTATTTGAATGTTGGCCCTCCTGCTGCTGAAATATATTTGATTAAGAATCAGGCCACATTTAAACCTACATTAGTAGATGTACATTAAGCTTTTAATAAAAGCAAACTCCATGAGCGTTACATTCAGACTCTGAACATGAGATGAAAAGGAGTCCTCAGATTATGCATCTCCATTTAGTACAACTCCATTTCAATTAAGTTAAATTCAATTATAGTTGTGTTGAATCTAGGTGCATAACAATCCATGCAAAATGAGCTGAATTCAAGAAAGATTCTTTCTTCTTTGCAAGCATTGTCTATTCTTTGATATACATATTAAATTATATAGAGTGAACTCTAAGAGGCATTGTTTCTGACAAAGAGTAATCAACATGGTTTACACTGAAGTTGGAATCTTTGCAGCTATAGTATCTCTTCCCTTATTATTGACAAGTTTTACAATCAAATATAACACATGATGGGAATCTCTTAAATTTTGAGGACTTGATTGTTTTAGTGTGCACCAATTTCCCTCTTTTAGAACATTCTTAAAGAAGAGATACAATTAAGAACAAAAATAATGTTCATTTTCAGATAGCCCTTACAATGGTGTAAGAACAATTGCCTGGACCTATTGTATGGAACTTGCAGACAAGTGATTAGAACAGATTCCACCATACTGTTTTCAACCAGTTTGACAAAAGATAAGTTTTAAGTGTTTCTCATATAAGAATAAGACCTGTTCTATTGCAGCAGTTGATTGGACTACCTAGGAAACAGTACTGTAAAAGTACTAAATATAATTTTTACACAATGTATGATAAGGACTCATAGAATAATGTAGTCTAGAAAGGATTTCTGAAGGTCTTCTGGTGCACACTCCCACCCCAAGCTGGGCTTCTCTCATGGTTGAATGAGGTTGCTCAGGGCCTTCTCCACTTCAGGTCTGCAAATCTTCAAGGATAGAGGCTCCAAAACCTACCCAAGAGCCTGTGCCATTGTGTGACCACTTAATGACTTTTTTCCTTATATCTATTTGGCGTGCTGCAGCCTCATCCTTTCATTGCGGTCCTCTGAAAGGGATTTGGCTCAGTCTTCCTTATCATCACCCATTAGGTAGGTGAAGATGGCTGTATCAAATGCAGCAAGGTGCTTGGTAATTCACCACATTCATCAAGGATCTGAGCATTGCAGAGGATTCAAATTGTTTATTAGTGTTTCCAATCTTGTTTCTTATTTAAAGATACTTTAAGAAAAAAGAAAAAAAGAGAAGAAAAAAATGTAATCAATTAATAAGATAACTATACAAAATAGACGTTCTATTCATATTTTTTCTAGCTTCTCTTTTCATTCCCAGAGGCTTTTCTCATTTAGATAACATAGTTAGTCAATTCAGGATACCAGCTAGACAAATTGTGAGTATGACTGTGACAAAATTGGAAAGACAGTGGGCAGTATGGTGAATATGTGACTATTCTTATGTGAATAGGAAAAAAAATATCTTTTTAATATATATATATTTTTTTATCTTCCAAAATATGTTTTTCAACACAGTAAGATACTATTCTCAATTTTATGAAAAATATGGACTATATCCAGGATGTTAAAAAACCTGTAAATTTGGTACCTTTTAACTGGTAGTTCCTATTTATATAGTTCCCATCCTACCTATCTAAATTAATGAAAATTCATTAATTTTAATTTTCTGAGGAGTATTTACATTCACCGTGGGTAAAGGAGTGGTAAGACTCCCAACATTCATGTGTAAGCACTGGAAAATTACAGAGTTTGAATTCTTAAAGATTTTGAACGTACTTCGTGTTGCTGCAGCGTAACGTCTGTAGGAAATTAATGATCACTGGTTTTGTTTGTTTGTTTGTTTGATAATATTTATGTTAGTATGCAAGTGAACATTCAAAGTGAAATCAGAATCCATTAGGTGAATGTATTTGAATGATATATTAAGATACCCATGTAAACAAGTGCAATGAGGGAGTTTAGGACCTGATTATTTTCTGGGTAGATAGTGCAGTTTTTTGGTTCTCATTTAATCCTGATCATCCTTATAGCTCAACATATTAGCTGTGCTGGCTATCATAAATTATATTCTTTTTGGCAGAGAAGCAATGCTTTATGAAGGAAACTAAATTATGAAATATTTATAGCTGTTAAGACATCTCTTGGACCCTGAAACACTTAAACATATATTCATAGAATATCCATATAAAGATATACCTTGTTTTATTCCTTCTTAAAGAATGAAATTTTCCAAGGTTTCCTGTATAATCCTTTAAACCCAAATTCATTTTTTTGTGCAGGATATGAGACATGAGAGGGGTCTGTCTTTGTTACCAGAAATCTTGTATCAGAAGAAATATAAATGTTACATTATTTAGCTTCTGTTTGTATTCTAGCTGTCAGACATGCCGTGGTCAGAAGGACTGTGGATGCTGGTCATTCTCCTCTTTGTCTTCTAAGAAGGAAGGGGAACCCATTCAAGTCAAGATACTTTTTCAGTGCTGGCTAGACCACAGCAGAGATCAAAATGGATACCTTAGTAATTTTTTTTTTTTATTCTAATGTTATAAATCTATTGTGGAACTGAAGTAGCATGTGTGTAGTGTGAAATAAAGTCATTGAAAATAGATCTGGGTTATCTATTGAATTCTGTAGAACTGAAATTTATTAGATGAATTGTTTTGGTTTAGAAACAAAAAACTTCCTAAGGCTGAAGTTGCTAATGACCCATCTCTGGTCAGAATAAACAAACAGATTATTTTTGTCCAGTTGCCTTTTTAAGAGATTACACTTCTTCCTACTCTTAGAAACTGGAAATAAACTGATAGTTCTATTCTGCCTGGTACTATTTGAACCTGAATCTACATACTCTGTCCTGGGTATACCATTGACATTAATTTACCTTACATTAATCATTAAGCATTCTCTGAAGTGTTATCACACCCATAACCTTCATCATTAATAGTAATTTTCATTCTGAATAATATTTTATAAAATCAACAATGTCATATTGGGAGATTTTAAAGACCTTGTTGGATATAATTCTGTTCCATTTTTTAATACAATATGAAAAACAGGATAGTGGAGTGTGAACCAGTACAGGCTACACTACAACCTCCAGATGGACATTTTGCTTCTTTTTTTTCTACTGACGAACAGAATGCAGGTCTGCTTTTATGGCTGGCTTGTGGAAAGAATCCTTATCATTTTTATAGGATTTTCCAAAGTGGCCCTTGACTTAATGTAACTCAATTTTTGACTATTTTTTAGTTTGACTGCTGAACTGAAAAAATAATTTGCACAGTTCCACTGATAAAATTACATGATCCCACAGTTAGTTGCAAATATCCCCCTAAAGCAATACAAAACCAATATGCATTCAGATACTGAGATAAAATATGTTTCCTTATATTTAAATGCAGTGCTCTGTATTTGAGTCAATTTGTGCCCGTTGCTTTTCATCCTGTCACTAGGCACCATGAGAAGGACCTGGCTCCCTCTTTTTTCATCTCCACCTCAGATATTTATACAAATTTATAGGAGTCACCTGAGTCTTTACTGTTCCAGGCTGAAGAGTCCCAGCTCACTCAGCCATTCCTTATGTAAGAGATGCTCCAGTCCCTTCATCCTATTAGTGGTTCTTCACTGGACTCACTCTCATACACCCCTGTCTCTCTTATATTGGGGAGCATGAAGTGGACACAGTCAGACCACAGATGGGGTCCCAAAGACCTACCTATTGTTTTGGTTTTCCTCCCAGAGGACTAAATGGATAACAGATGGTTGAACCAGGGACATCATAAAACAGGAGAGTGAAGAGGGAAGGTGGTGGGGGCAGAATACTACTTATAATGGCTAATCACTGGAATGTTTTTTGATGACTGAACACTTTGCATGAAGGATATTTATCCATTCTTCCATAAACTCACAGAAACATTCACATGCACACACTCCTACATTCAATTAAAGTTTGGATTAACACTTTCATACACTGAGATGAATTAACTCAGAAGGTGAGCTTGTATAATATGACATAAAGTATTAGTAAGTAGTAGATTTTGCCTCAGGAAAAGGTTGAAAGTACTGGATTATTTAAAAGAGATAAAAACATGTTGAGTGTCATGAAGGACAATATGAAGAATAATTTTCCTTGACATAAGAATGGAAGTAATAGGGCAGTTGCAAATACAGGTGTCTGCTTTCTTCACCCAAATGACAGCTTGTATTCCACTCTTACTCTTCGAATCTACTGGTCAAACTGTGCAGTATTGAATTTGGACTGTCTGTAGGATTCTGAATCTGCTGTGTTAGCTGTGCTGTACAGCAGGATACACATTGAGAATACATAGGTGCAGATACTGTATGTCAGATAGAAAGTGACTTCAATATTAGATGAGCTTTTGTAGCCAAATGGTTTCCTTCTCAGCAGAGAAGCCTGCTGGATTATCAGTGCCTTCAGCAGCAGTGAACATGCTTTCCTGCTGAGTATATACCAGCTGGTCTTCTGTGCCAGTGGTAGCTGCGCCAAACCCTTGCTATGAGAGTTTGCATTTCCAGGTGTGATATCTGGGTTACAGTAGACTTACAAGATGGCGCTTCCACACCTTGAGTTTGTGATCTCTATGCTTTCTGTCAGCAGCATACCAGGGGCATAAGTCTGAATAAAAGGTGTGGAAAACAATGGCAGTTAGATGCTTCTACTTAGGCTTTCCTTCTGCTAAAAGCAGCTTTGTTGTTTGAGTCACAAATATATGTGTGATAATTGGGTAGAATGTATATACGTACATCTGTTGCATTTGCTGCAGACCCTCGAGAATATTGGCTTAATTTGGTGAACAGCTTGAGGCATTTCATTAAATGTTTGATACTTACTTTTAGGTTCACGTGCCAGAGATATGAAGTATTTGGGTGGGAATCTTAAAGGTGCTAATATGAGTTGCTGAGATACTATTATCTTGTAGTGGGACGTAGACCTCTACTATACATTTGGGCTCTATGTTGTCATAGCATTAACCATTTAATCTCAGAGTCACTAAGAAAGTAGTCAACTGATCAATTAACTGATAGTGATAGAAAGTATTTCTTTGGAAATGTGGATGAGGTGACAAATCTATGAAACAGCTCTGCAAGAAAACAGAGTAGTGAACCAGTTTTATTTGTTACAAATAAATGTTTCTCTTTCAGAGCTGGAGCAGCCTACTGTTGATGCAAGACCGTGGCTGGGCTACAGTAAGTTAGACAACAGGATCAAGATGAGGGTTTTTCCAGTTGGAAGAACTGTAATGAACAGGAATAGGGCAAACTTAGCTTTATATTTAGGTTTGCAGAGGTACTGTGGAAGTCAGAAGATGGCAGTCTTCACTCACTGTTGAAATTGCTGCAGAGAGAACCCCAATGATGTGAACATTTGAGAAGTGAAGAATAAAATGAATATGCAACTTCCTCGGTATTTTTAGTTGTTAAATTTTAATTTCAAGTGCGTCTTGGTAATGCAAAAATGACAGCTCTTTATTATTTTTCTCAGAAATCATTCATGATGAGGGCAGCCAAAGCATTATTTAATATTCTCTGATTCAAACAAGAACAAAAAACATTTTTAGTGTAAAGTTCTAAACACTGTCTAAAACATCTAAAAAAGGGCATAGATGAGCATAAACAAACATGTCCAAAAGGAGGATCAACAGAGTCTGCTCAGCAATTCTGTATGCCTGGAGGCACCCAAACCTCAGTATCTGATTGCATTCTGCTTCTGTTCATGTCAAAAATCTCCTCATGTAAGCAGCAAAGAATTTAATATCTTTTCCAGCCACACTGGGATCCAGGAATTAGAAAAAAATGGGTCACCATTCCCTGAAGGCTTGATCCAATAGGTGAATGTTGAACATGCCTGGTATACACAGTAGAATATGTAATGTCAGCTGCCTGTTACATCCTATTGATCGATGCATAGCTGCAGACAAATTTAACCTTAAATTGCCCTGACACCAAGGGGAAACTTTTGCCTTACCTGTCCCAGGATGCAAAGCAAGAAGATTGAAGCAGCTCTGTCCCTTCTGGTTAAGGTACTCCATCATCAGTAGGAACTTTTGTTCTGGGCTCCACTCATAAGCTAAAATGTCTTCTTACTTTAGAAAATTCTAATTGTGATGAAGAAAAATATATAAATTTCTTGCAACATACTTTGGAAACTAAGAAAGCACCCTACCAACTGAGGAACTTATCCAGTGGGACATACAGACACTTTATTTTTCTTACTCTCCTTCTGGTACAGAAAGTTTGAATGCTTTCTTTGCAGGCAGCAGGGTGTATCCTATTCTGGCGTAGTTGATAGTCTCTTCCATAATGCAAAAGGTATGACTGGGAAGGAAACAGAATTTGGATGTCTTGTATTTTGGCCTGACCTTCAGGCTACTGTAACCCCCTGTTTCCTTTACCATCCCACCAAGACTTCGTCAGCTATTTATAAAATCCTTCATTTTTATGAAAAGGTGAGGGTTTGAACACTGAGTTACAATGTGAGTCCCTCGCAGCAAACACATTGTGTGCCTGCACTAGTGATTTACTGGTGGAGGGTTCCTTTCTGGCAGAAATTAATTTTGTGTATGTACTAGGAATTGTACACTATCCCTTTGAGGCCACCACGGGTAACTTTTAAGCTTCCTTCCTGGTGGAACCAAGACTGAAGGGATGTTTGACTTCATCCAGCACAGAAGGGACATGTCAGAGACCCTGTCTTACAGTAGGAAAGCAAATCCATTCTTGCAGCCAGTCCTCCAAACATGCACCATGCATGCCTAGAACCATCAGTTCAAGCTTCACTGTTAGTCAAGACGTGATGTGAATGTATAGTCCTGGGATCACAGTGAGCTACACCACATTCAACTGCAGTCCTTCCTTCTTGTGCCTCAACTGTCAATAAAATATAAAGACCTCTACTCCAGAAAACGGTTGGTTTTCAGCTCTTTTCTTTAAAGCACTTTTGTCTCAGACAGCATGATTCCTATCTGACATACAAAATGTTTTATTTTCTCATTACTGACATACCTAAGCGCAAGCAGATAGTGTACAGACAACCTCTTGGTTTTGTATTCTGGCATACAAGCATTAAAAAAATTTAGGTTTAAAAGGGTTTACATTTCAAAATGTTGTTGATTCTGGTCCTGGTTTTTATGAACCAAGTAGCAGTATCTGTGGTTTTAGTTCCTAACTCCAGTTCTGTAAAGACCTCACGAGGAGATTAGCTTTAAATACAGGAAGACTTCTTACAATTTAAGTTAAATGAGCTAGATGAGCAGGTTTAGCTAATCTGTTAGGCCCTCCTCAAGCATACAGCCTCCAATTTGCGCTTTTAGAAATAATACATCAGGTGAATAGCTATTGAAATTCAGTTCCATTGCCTTTAGCAGAGACACACTAATTTTAATCAACCAAAAACTTCAGATGTCAGATGATACAAAATGCTTCTTTTTTTAAAAATCAGTTTAATTTTACATTTTAAGAAGTTTTCTATGTTTATGTGCTGGCTTTAGACAGAAAAGAGTTAACTTTCTTTGCAGCGGCCAGTATGTAGCTAGGTTTCTGAATTTAAGAAAAGTACTGATAAGGTGTCTTTTTATCTGGTGCTGGGGAATGCTTGCACCAAATTCAACGTCTCTCACCTTATGATACTGCAGCTGTGTTCCCAACTTCTGCAAACAGTGTGAGGGAACACAGAGTTCAGACAGCTAACCCAAATGGACATACCAAAGGAGTATTTCATTCCATAGTATGTAATGTTAGGTACATAAGTGGGGAGTAGGCTCAGGGTACCATCACACTTTCCCGTTCTCACACTTTCCAACACTCTTTCTAACTCCTTTGTTAGATGCTTTGTTAACTCTTTGCTGACTTGTTCATGAGTGAATTGGTGGGTCTGCTAGTTTTTGCAGTTGTGCTGTTGTTGATAGGGTCTGCACAGACTCTGCTGAGATTGCTCTCAGACTGCGGCCCCCGGGCTCACTGATTCTGACTCTCACTTCTTGGGACCTGGTTGTGACCCCCTGTCAGGGGGTGGTGAGCAGTCGTATCATATTGTATTATATGTTTTATTTTCTATTATTTTAATTAACTATTATTAGTAGTATTCTCATATATTCATATATACAATTAATATTATATAATTAATAATTTATATTTGATTAGTAAATACTTCTTATCTCAATTTTATGAGCTTCCTTGGCTTTTCCCTCTAATTCTTCTCCTCTGCTAGAGGAGGGGAGGGACACTTGTGAGAGCGGCTTCATGGTATTTTGTTGGCCAGAGTAAACCATGACAGCATAATGTTGAGAATATGAACAAACATACCATACTTATAGAAATATTTTGATTATTAAAAGTAACTGTTGTAACTAATTATGGCATTATGGTTCTTACATAGACTTAGCCTTGCTTGCAAATAAAACTGGAAAGATAATAACTGTAGGTTTGAGCAGATTTTAAGTTTGGAAAACAATACTTTCTTGACAATTCTGTTAAGGCTTAATATCAACATGAAAAACATTGCACTTAATGCTCTGTTCAAAGAGAGTTACAGTGTCTCATTTTAAAAATTTGGTAGCAACATTATTCCCTAAATTTATTTTTGTTTTTAATCAATCTTGAACACTAATAAACCAGAAAAAAATTTATGGAGGAACTTTCTTACTTGTCATGCAAATATTATTTTATAAAAATTTGTTTGAAGTCATTTAGCAGTGAAACACAAGGTGTAATAGGTAACATTTTAAACCAGCAAATTAGTAGTATATTAAAAAAGAAAAAAGCTAGTAGAAAATGTATGTTTATTTGGGTTTTTTTACTTTTATTTATATGTTTTATTAGAAACAGAACTTTTTCTATTAAAAAGAAACCAAAACAAAACAACAACCAAACCAAACCAAAACAAAACCAGTTTAAGATCAATTTTAGTTACTGCTCATATTAAATATTTAGCCCTTCATGTGAGTGAACTAATGTTTCTGGACAAGTATCTATCAGCCCCAGAAACTATTTTGTTCCATAAATATGTTTCAAATCAATATTTGAAACCCAGCCTTTTATTTTTTCATTTTGTATTGATTTTTCATAAAGTAAACAGACTGTCTAAACAAAAAGTGACTTTGAACAGAAGAATGAAAAGTTTCATTTAGACAATTTGAGAACTTTAAAAACCTCCCACTTTCCTCACTAAAAAACTGGAACATTTTCACATAAATTTTCCTTTGACAAAACATAATTCTAAAAATTGTTGTTGAACAAAGCTTATACAGTGGAAATTACCATTCTTATGCAACCGCAGAATGTGTAGATAGTGCTAATATAAGTGCTTAAGTAAAATATTTTTATGTTGACATCATGACCTTATAATATAGACCTATGAGGAGCTTTTTGAACATCGGATTGGTTATTTTTATGTTTGGGTTTTTTTGTTTTTTTTTTGTGATTTGCCTTTTATGGTTCAGCTGTGCTTTTATGGTTCAACAGTCACACATCTAACTCACCATGTATTTAGTTCCAAAGGTCAGAGGTTTAAGCTTCATTACTCCTAGGATGGCCACTTTTTGCGTGAGAGTATACCTTAAAACACTAGGAATTGGCATCCTCAAGCTAAATTTTTTTCCTGACCTCTACCAATGACTATTTCATAATAGATGAACAGGTAGCCTTATTGCCCTGCAAAGCTGAGTTTGCTTCTTTGCTAAGATAAAATATTTCTCAACTTGTTCTTTTTCTCACCTCTAAAACTAAAACACACTTTTGAAGTTGGGTAAATTCCATTAACTATTAATCCTACAGTTTTTGCCCTCTTATCATTGGGAAGAGTGTACCTTTTTGTCTGATTCTGCTATCTGAAGCATCCTTGTTATACAGCTTGACTCAAGTATGATGAGGAAGTTCGGCGTACCTCTAGTTCAATACAACTGTTGGCTGAGTGATGAAATTATTCATCATTATGACTGCCCATAGTAAAGCATCAAACATCCTGAAGACAATTTCTACCACCAGCCACAACAGGATGCTGTTTCAGAATAAGAGAAAAATGTAGAATTAGTTGTTGGGTCACCTTTAAAGGTTTCTATAACATGAAGAGTTAGATAACCACACAAAATCTTGCAGGGAAGATATTTGTCAGGACTCTCCAAAAACCTAAGATTCTTCATGTAGTAATACTTTACAGTGGGCATTGTCCCTCTTGCTTTAATACTATCTTGTTCCAAACAGATAGAGTACATTTAAATAACAACTTCAAAGTGATATCCATGAGTGCTTATCTTACTCACAGAAACCTCACTTCAAAATACCTTGAAACAGGTAGTACCATGTCCAAATGGATACTTCTATTTTTTTTTTTTTTAAATATTCAAAACTGTAAAAAATACATAATATTTACACCTCTCACACTTCCATTTTATGATTTTCTGGAATTAAACTTGAATTTGAAAACTTGCAATGAACAATTTGAGAGATATTTTAAATTTAAAAAATAATATGATTTTGAGATTTTTTGCCATGACTAACATTTTCTGGCTTGTTTACAGTTACATTACAGTACTTTAAGAGTTCATCTTATCTGACTGTGTTATCAATTAATTTATTTCTCAAAATGAATGTGTAGAAATTTACAAAAAATGCATTTATTGTGTTTGGATTTGTTATTGTTGAAAGTAAACTGTACACAGGTAAAAGAATTAAGACTTGCATTTAATATTTTTTGAGTATTATATTCCACTACAAAATTACCCATTAAACTAGATTTGCCTAATTAAGGTAGTCTGTTACTATACTGATAAACAATGCATAAATACAGTGGTAGGTCTGACATTAGGGAGAACTATTTACCAGTTCTTTGCTCAGGCTTTATGCTGATGAAAGTCTACTGATATAATTATTTTGTTTAGAAGTGTTTTATGTATTGTAGGTGTTCAGGAGATGTAAATTCCAAGACCGTTACCTCCTTCAAATTATTAACTTATTCTTTAAAAACTATTAGCAGCCTCTGCAAAATCTTCTTGTCTAATTTCAGAGAATTCCAATGTTCAGAAATCTAATTTTAGAGAATGTCTCTTCTTTTTCTGGCTGAAACTCAACTGAAAGACTAGTCTACCAAGGAGTCTGACACTTTTCGTGTCACTTAAGCCCATTGAGTAAGTTGAGATGGAAACTGCAGAGGAACTGGTCTCAATTTCATGCTATAGTGAGAGCTGTGTTATTTTTAGGTTGTCTGTATTTAAGAGAAGAGGAAATGGAAGTTTTCATTTATGAAAGGTTCTAACTTGTCTATTATTGTCCAACAAGATCAGTTTTTTACATCATTTTAAAGAATGTTTCATGAAAGCAGCTCTTGCTCTTGTAATTCTTTCTGTGATTCTTTCAGCAGATATTTTACATACACTGATTTTAAAAGTGTCAGTCAATACAATTCCTTATTTGAGAAGGAAGTTTTTGACTAAGTGCAAGACTCCAGTCGCAAATATGAGATGACTGAGTAAACAGATAAATGCAAATCACACTTTTTCTTATTCATCTATGTAAGAAAGGGCTATACAATTCCTACAAGCTAATTTGCAAGTAAATCCTTATTTGAGATTACCTGGTACTACAAGGCAGGTCTTAAATCCTTATTGTGATTCAGACCTTCAGAATTCATATAGACACAAAGTGGACAGGTGATGGGTCTTCCAGAAATAGTTCACACATTAATACTTTTCTGCAGTACCAGTGCCTGCATTGGCAAAATTCACATGATGTGTTACATGAAATTTTTAGTGTTCTGAGTTGGGTCAAAAGACACATTTCTGAGTGAGAACAACAGTAGAACTCCATGAAGGGAAGGGCAGATATTGTTGCTATATTCAGCAGAAAATCTTGTAAAGGGATAAGTAACATTTGACAAAAATTCTACCAATCAATCAGCTCAGCCAACATAAATAGGGAAAGGTCAACAGTCAAACATAAAATCTGTCTTGTATTTGTAAAAAAATAATAAAGTACCCATTAAATTTTCAATACTTTTGCATCAGTATTTAAAGATCTTATCTTGTTCCAAGGACAATAGGCTTGAAATCACCTGCACTATGTAATATCTTATTTGTTTGCTTTAAATTTAAGAATTTATATAACCATTTCCCCCCCGAAGTGATTTAGAGCATGATTTAGAGGGTTAAGCACAATTGTGTAGTAGCTACAGAAAGTCCATAATTCTCCCCTTTAACTCTTATTGCTTTGTATCTTGATATATTTTAATTGCACTGGTTCTAAAACCATGAAAAAGTGCCTCTGTCTTTTAAACAAATGGGATCCCCAGCGCAATGAGATTTTTGCCTTCAGGTAGCTGACCCAGGTTTTGTCCATGCACTGAACTAGCTAAATTTCACCATCATTTGGTGGCATGCCAAAAGGGAATTTACCTTGCCTACTGCAGCTGGAAGTGTTGTAGAACTTAGTGTAACAGGTAAGCAATATTTTTTCCACTCCATCTCTCTTCTCAATATTTTATCTTCTTCTCCCTTATGGTGTATTGGGGTGAAACTGAAAGTTGTTCTTTAATGTTGTTGCTGATAGAAGCATTTAGTATCCTGGCAAATTTAGTGAGGACAAAGACATACAGTGATCAGTGAAGCAGGCTTCTTTCTTACAGTGTTAAACAGCTTAATGGAGATGTGGTAGATAGGTATGCTCCTAAGCCTTTACGCTGCCATTTCCTTGTATTCCTGGCACCTACCTGTATCACCTGGCCATTATCACTTAGTTGAGGGAAAGGGTTCTCCACTCTATAGAAACAATTAAATCTCATTTGAAAACAGGAAATAGAGATACATTTTCCTGCCACTTTGAAGTTTTCTAACCTCTTGGCCTATGGCTTCATTCTTTTTCTGCCCTAGCAGGCATTTGATCAGGTACATAATACTGTCAAAAAACAGGGAATTCAAATAATGAAATATATGCCCTACTGCTATGTCACTTTGGCCTTTTAATGAGTAATTTGAGAAATTCCACTCGTCTTAAGAAGTTCTATTCTCTAGATTCACACTGCAGAAACTCAGTATAAGTTTGCTACCTATTTGCATTTCTTGATCTTCTGACTCTTACATCTTTGTATACCTAAATTATTTCTGTTTGTTTGCTTTCTTGCTTCTTGGTGTCAAATACCATAAATTGGATTCCAGTAATACTTTGTAGCTGACAGGTATGTATATATGATATACATAGGTATGTATATCATCGGTTGTCCATTTAGATTAGTATACATGGTGTACAGGTACTATGAAAGCAAGGTATGCTTGCAAATAGAGTTCATCCTCCAAAGCAAAGGCAAACTATCTAGGATGTGTCATCCTTTATTCAAAGCTAAAGTACAACCAAAAAAGCTTTAAACATGTCTTTTAAAATTGTAAAATTGTAGTTTAGTATTATTTAGTACAATTTAATACTATATAAAGTTTGGAAAAATTACTCAGACACGACACACCCCTCCCCACCATGTTAACAACATAAGGAACATTTTACCTTGATTACTTATAGACAGGTAACCAAAAAAAAAAAAAAAAATCAAAAAAGACACTAATTAATTCATTTGACAGCTGGTCCACTTAAACTAAATGAGACTTATTTGGAGTCAACACACAATGTTTGGATCAACATTGCTACACGATGCTGATATATAGAAACCTACTAAAATTATGACAAGAAATAATATGTTATGTGTGTATGTAATTGCATATGTTTGTACATGTTTCATAAATACAAAATAACCATTGGCCTATAAGCACAAGTTAATGGTGTGAGAATACCTTAAGGTAAACATGGAAAAAGATCATACGTGGTAGTTCAGTTTGCTCACGTTATCTAATTTTTGCTCTCTATTCCCACCTCAACCTCTATAAACTACAGTCTTTATTAATATGATTACCCATTGCTTCTAAAACAATGCAAGACATGACACAGCTATTGAAGAAAAAACACTTTGAAATACTGGCTGTCTTTTACTGAAGTTCATTTTATCCAACTGTTCTGTAGTGCTGAGATGAGTAAAGGGAAGCAGAAGTAACATATTAGCTTTAAGGGTTATGACTGCAAGTGTAGCAAATGACCAGAGAAGTTTGGCCACATTACTTTTTTTTCTTTATTATTCATGCACTATTGAATATATTTTTATCTTTTTCTATTTCTACTGACTCTAATTTGTTGTTTGAAACAGAAAAGCCAGCTATGTGTTTAACATATTTCTGGCACATTTTGCCTTAGTTTAGAGCATGTGAGTTCAATCCTCTTATAAAGATAGATACAACGATAACCATTCACAAGGTATTCATTTAATATACTTCCAAAATATCTATCTTCTCACTGAAAAACTTGTGTAGCTATTGTGTTTATTCAAAGTTGTGCTAAAAGATATGGTCACATTCCAAAGTCTGTAATGAAATAAGATACATTTAAATCTTCTGCAAGAACAGTCTTTGAAATTCTACTAGTGTTGTAAGATAACATATACAAATATCTTCTTCAAAAATACAAAAAGATTCATATTTTTAAAATAAATTGTACAGTTTATTCTTTCCCAGTCTATCTTGACTTTATTTCAAAACTGTCTTTCGCACATCAGGTATTTACAGCACTTTACAAGCTTAGGTGATACTTCTTAAACCATAAAAGGAGAAGAAAGAATATTCAGATATATAAACTGATTGAATTTCATGGATTTTTTAAGTTGCATTTTCAGTGCAGCTCTCTTTTGCTACTTAAATGATTAAAGAACTCCTGATGATGTGCAAAACTAAAGCTAATATTGCTGTGCAGATTCTAAATTTTTGGAACTTTTCAAACATCAGTATGAGAAGCTCAGATGATTTTCTTCACTAGAGCATAGGAAGAAGTGTGAAGAAGATAGTGTAGACAGATGAGAGAAGTAATAAGCCAAATACAAGTTGTCTTTACTAGAAACTTACGTTGTCCTGCGAAAGCCTGATTTACAAAGGGAAAGGTTTAGATAAATGAAATGCATTATCACGTTAAGCATTGACATTTTAAAGATTCTTTTAAAATAATCTGTGAACCTTCTATGAAAAGATGTAACTCTGAATGCTGTATTATAGCCCTCACCAATATCAATTATATATTTCCTGAAAAAACATCACAAAAAATCCACAGTTCCAAGGACAATAACATATAAAAGCTGCTAAGATGTTATTTAAATGCATATATCTTTCTATCTTTGCACTGACGTACAATTGCATATTTAATAAAGAAAATTCTATGCCTTTTTTCTTCTTGCTGAAAAGGGAAGTTTCATTTTCTTGAAAAATATACTGTAATTTTTTATGCTATTCATCCCATCTTCCTAGTATTTATAAATCTTTAGTTTACATCTAAAATGTGTAATTCAGTTGCAAAATAACTTTTTTCCTGCAATGATCACTGTAGAATATGTTTCTTTTTAACACCGTTACTCAATAATGTTCTTCATACCATGTGATATAGTTAGGAACACCATTTTACTGGTGAAAGTAGAATCTTCACTATTTCAGCTTTAAGGGTCTAAAAGGCTTATCTCACCTCACCTCATCTCACCAATATTCTTGTTCTTTGTGAAGTTGTTCAGATGATGAGACTGAACTAATAAAGATCCTATTTAACATCACGGTAATACTGTCTGCATTGCAAGTGAGCAAATGGCTGTTGTTTATAAACACGTACATATGGTTTTCAGTGCCAACATGCTATTAAAAAATAATCCCTTTAATACTAACATCTAAATAGACATTACATTGTATTTATTTGCATGAGAAATAATAGAAATAAAAATACAATATGCCAAAATTATGTAAAAAATCAGGTTTTGAAAATGAAATTTTTGACAGTCCACTTTGAGTAATTTCATGCTGTACCTTCTATCTTAAAAGTTAATAGGAGTTTAAACATTAATGATATAATAGTGAGTTTGTTCTGCAAGCCCATTTAGCTCCATTTGTTATTCTACATACTAGATGAGGCAGTAGTGGGGGAACATATAAGGAAGGTCTCTGGCACAAAGCAGAGATAAAACAAAAGGATATGAATGTCCACTCTGCATATGTCCAGAAAGGTTAAGAAATAGCCATTCTCCTGCTCTCAACTGTTTGCAGAATGAACTTCTCCTGTGTAAATTTGAGGCTCACCATTCCAGATAAGGTAGTAAGTTTTCCCACTCAAATGCAGCCATCAAAAAAAAACAAAAACCAAAAACCAAAAAACAAAAAAAAACAAAAAAAAAAAAAAAAAAAAAAAAAAAAACCCACAAAAAAACAAAACAAAAACAAACAAGTGTTTCCTGGACCTACCTGAGGAGTTGCAGTCTTTGAAGTGAATCATAGTTGGGGTTTTTCCTTTTCACCTCCTTCAAATAATAGTAAAAATTTGTCATGGAAATAGCCCCATAAATTAATATGACAAATCAATACTGTTTCTCATGGTAATGTCAATCCACAATCAACATTCTGCAAATCTGTTCTCTGTAATGCTTTTAAGTGCATTTTAATTTCATCAGTCAATAGCAGAAGCAGCAGTTTTAAATTATACCACTGCTGAGTGCAGAAACTGAAACTTGAAAGTTAATGACACTGTTGAGGAGATAAGAGTCAAAAATAGTATGGAAATGTTTTAAATTGGCTCACAATATGTTCTCTGTGATAACATTTGGGTATCTGCCCCAGTGTCAACTTTAGTCAAGACGCCTGCAGTAGCAGCAGTGGGAATTGTAACCCTTGTTTCTGTTAAAGACATTCTCATTTCTGCATCTCTGCATGGTCAGGATTCTATGACTTTCTATTTACTTATGCCTATGGTGTTCACAGTAAACCTAACATACTAGAATAGAGTTCAGAAAAAAATATTACGAAACAAAAAACAGGGACAATACTTCAGTTCATATAATTTAACTGTAGTTTTTCTCCACATAAAGAAATTAAGACTATTGTAGGATTCTGTCCACCCTTCCATCAATCTATCCATTCATCCATCAATCAATTTTCCGTCATCTATGAAGGAGTTTAGGAGCTTCTTCCTAGTAAAATCAACAGTAAATTCCGCAGTGAAGTTTCTAGAGCACCTGACTTTTTTGGAGTCCTTTTCACATTTGCGAGTATAAAGTAGTGAAGACAAACATTTGAATTTATCACAAAAGATACAGAAAATACATCCTTAAACTGAAGAAAATCCTCTGTTTGCTGTATAAAGCTCAAAAGTTTACATCACTCAGTTTCTTAGGGGGAAAAAAAGAAGTCAAGATCCACTTCCAGAACAAGACTTTTATTTCCCAGAAATAAACACTGAGGAGGAAAATTGATTGCAATGTCTCCACATAAACTTGACTGTGAAAGTTTCTAGAAGTGCAGTTCTTTCCCACATCTTCTCACTGAAAATGTAGGTGCCTGTATTTCTTGCAGCTACGCTTGTACAGGAGAAAGTCTCACGCTGTCCTGCATGTTTTCCTTTTTTCATGCATACTAAGTCCACCAAGATTTAACAGATGTTTTTACATTCTGCTTTAAAAGGGAAGGATTTGATCAGCTGCAGATTAGATCAGCTGCATATTGGTTAATCCCAAAACCATTGCTAACCTGATAACAAAAAAGTATGATGGAACTAAACCAGAGACAATCCAGAGGTAGCTGTCAAGGGTGGTTTCATGGATTGCTTGAAGTTAGAAAGGAAGGATGCAGAGGAAGTGAATATATAAAAGTTTAAAAATGGTGAGTCAAGGGGATAACCAGTATAACACATCTAAATTTGTTACAGTGGGCTTTGAAGGCCTTGGATAATGTTTGCAATTGCATTTGCCTAGAAAATGTAAGGAGGTAACAGTTTGCTGACTGCATGCAAGCTGGGAAAGCTTGGTCAAAAAAATGTTAGCTTTAAACTAAAATTCTGCAGGAAATAAAATTCATTCAAAGTTTGAGCAACAAAATTTGGTTGCAAAATATGTATTTTTAATACACACTTTTCAAATTAATTGGAACAGATAGAACAAGTGGTCCAAGGGACTGAGTAAACCGTCAGAAAGATAAGGACTAGAGAATATTGAAAACATAAAACGACTCTTATTGCAAATGTAATTTATGAAAATTATTGCAAGGATATCACAGCAAAATATAAACTGCTGTAGTAAAGACTGAATCAGTTATATTTAGCAAATTCAGCGATAAATTTCTCACTATTTCTATAAAAGAATGTTTAAAACAAGCTGTACAGAAAAATATCCATTGCAGTAATTTTATCATAATAATTACTATAATCCTATTGACTTGCTTAAAACCCAGCACATAACAAGGAGCATTGCAAGGAATCATAAATTGCAAGCAATAGCAAAATGCATAATTATGACTAGCTGATCATCTCCAAAAACAAGTCAGAGCTGAGTTCTGTGACTATATTCAAACAAAAATATGGGCTGTCCTCAAAATCATAATTTATTTTGTTTCATGTTAACTTTCTGAAAATAGATTAACTGCTTTCCTCTCATTATACGCTTTTCTTGGTCTTAATTTTTTTTTTTTTTTTTAAGTAAGGCATGTATTCCTATGTTTTTCGGTCTATGTGGAATAGCTCATTTCCTGCAAAATTTTTGATTTTCTAATCACTGGTGCATTTCTACTTGTTCCACTGTTTTTCTACTTGTTTTCCACTGTCTTCCCTTCACATTTTTTTTTTCCTCACAATTCTAATCCCATGCTTATTTCCCAGTTATTCATAGTGTATCCTAGAATAAATTCACTGACCACTTCTCAGAATTTTATAGTAGATGACTTGAAGCAAGAATTTATACCACAGTAAGAAATCCAGAAAAAAAAAAAATCAAGTTAATCTAAAAGACATTTATATCTTGGTCTCCTATATAATGATATTATATTTTTATAATGAAATTATGCATACATGTTTTTAGCTATTAACAATTTTTTGCAATTAACCAGAGACCTTCAGCAAACACAGACTAAGAAAATTAAGACAGTGTAATGCTGACTGTAATACAGGTACAGTGTCCAGATACATAATAGTTTCTGGTTTATTTTCATAATAATACTTATGCATGCTTCTACCATGTACATTTAATTTTAAATTTCAAAGGAAAAAGATGCATTAATACGATAACAAGGGGGAAAATCAATTTATAAATTAGCCAGTAGCAAGCAACGGATTAAAATTATGGCTAAATGATTAACTGCTAAATGATTGTTGCAGCAAATATACATGTCTAGATAATAGTGTAATTTACATTTTCATGTCAATTCATATTTGAAATTTATAGGCTATAACAGTCTTCAGTCCAGGTATAAAATTATTATTTATACTCAGGTATAAAATTATTATTTGTTTTTAGGATGAATGGAGAGCCAAAGTGTGTAGATTCTTCACTCTTGTATAAACAAGCCAAAGATTGTAGATATCTTACAGTAGTCTCATCAAGACCCTTTTGGGAAACCCTCATTCTGGTTCTTCTGTTGATCTTATTGCTGTAACAACTTCCAGAAAATCATGTGTTTCCAAATATTTCAAGTTCATAGTAACAGTCATAAGGCCAGTTTCTCCTCTGCTAAACAACTGTTTTCCTCATCTTTAGCTATAGTTAATTAGATGCCTTAACTTATTAATGGTTGCGTTATCTAGAAATGGAAAATATTTGTTCCCTTCAAGTCTGTTTTGGTGCTACCTACATAACTTTTTTGGCTGTAAAGGAAGCACTGTTAAGACCACTTTTTAGAGTAAGATCTACAAAGCAGAAACCTAATCCGGCCCATCAGTCTCCCTCTGCTGATGATGAGGAATGTGAAGACATCTTCATCTTTCCAGCCTGGGCACTGCAAACAGCAGCATAGCCTTCACAGCACAACCACATGCTGAGCTGCTGGCCCATCATTTTCACACCAAGGCAGCGAGTGGGTCTCCTGCAGTACCACCTATTCAGCCTCGATGCCAGACACATTCATTCTGCTGCAGTAGTTTGTGCTGCAGTCCATGCAGTGAACACCACCACGCATGGCGGAAGAACCTCAGCCCAGCAGTCTCACCCTGCTGAAGCAGCAAAGCACTGAAGGCTGCTTTGTATCTGCACATTGATACTGCTCCTGGTCTGTCACTGGAGGGGAGATAAGAGCCTCAAAATAATTTCTTCATTAGATGTCATGTTTTATGACCCATGTAATATGGGCTTATGTATCTGACAAAGTATTCACAGTTACACATTTTTGTCTGCAAACTTGTTGAGTGGAGATGATTATTTCTGTGTTGTGCTGTGAGAAGTAGAGACTTCTACTGCAGAAAAGTGGGTCTTGTTACCCAGAAGTGCTTTAGTTCTACAACCACTACCTTTTTTTTCCCGCGTCCTTTTCTCACTAACATTTCTCACCATTTTTCTCACTTTAACTCTTGAAATTTTATGGTTACTAATGTAATTTCTTATATTTTATTTTGACATTCAAGGTCCTACATGCTGAATGAATCTGGTTTTAGTATAGGGAGACACAGTAGTAAAGTTTAGAGTACATGTCTGCATTGAGGCAAGACTCCAGATGTCTTCAAAATCCTGTATGACTTCTTTCTGGATGTTGTTTCATTTCAGTGTCCTTCAGTTTGGTATATATAATAATCATTTAGAGTCAAATTACAGTTATCTACTCATGTGCATAATATGTTTGTATGCCTAATGGTTTTTAAGAAACAGAGAGCATTGCAGGTGAAAAGACAACTAAGGACCAAATTCAAAAAACAAACCAAACCAAAACAAAAAAAAAAAAAACAAAAAAAAAAAACCCAAACAACAAACCCAAACCAAAATCCTTTTCATCAATAAAAGCACCAAAAATGCTTTCAAGTAAATGAAGGAAAAAGTTCTTTAGAGTTAGCATTCTTAGAATTTATTCGGAAGGACTATTTCTTTTTCCCCTTTTCATACAGGACTTTAATCATAAAGTAGAAAAGTCCTTTAGAGTATTCAAGAAAAAAAATGTAGTATGGAACTGTGCAGCCACAATTTACAGTTTTAATTTACTAAAGATCGAAAGAAGCTTATCAGCTGAAAATCAATACTGAGTTGAATTTAAGCTTTGTAACTTGGGACTTCTAAAGTATATTGAAAAAGTGCCATAAAAAAGTGAATGCTTGCCTAAATAATTTATCAGATAGCTGTTTATTTATGTTAAATATAGATGTCTGAACTGGACCAACAACTGCATTTTTATTATGCATTTTTAACAACACTTTTAAAAGATGTTTTGTGAACAATCCCAGGTAAGACAAATCATACCTATCTTTAACTTTACTGACTAGTTCAAACCTTATTACATACACGTATTTTTTGAGAAGCGGGTCTGCAATTTAGAAGTAGCAATTCAGAATACAAAACTGAGCTGAATTCAAGACATATTTACACCAAATTATTTGCCTTGACTTTTCTGAACTTCAGTCTGAATGCCACTAGTGCTGTATGTATAGTTAAATGCATCTCAACAGTGCAATACAGTATCTCAACAATGTGATGGTACTGTATATGGTGACAATAGTCCATGAAGGGCACATAGTGCAAGTGTGTCAGCACCCCAATCCTACATGTCAAAACATACATGTAACAGTATAATATGTCACACACCTTGGAGAGAAGATATGTGGAGAACAGACTACACAGAAAGGTAACACAGTAAGCTGAGAGGTACTGCTTTTCCCATCCAGGGTACATCTAGGTTAGTCAGCACAACCTGCTATAGTGAGCTTTCACAGCATCATTTACTTCCACAGATGGAAATTTGCATATGCAAACACAGATTTATTGTTGATATCATGGCATGTCTCAGCAAAAGCAGTCATGTTTCATCTTTTCCCCAGATGTGTGCAACAAAAAAGCTATTCCAGCTAATATTTTACCAGGAATCATGTTAGAAACTGTTGTAGTCACAGTAGTTGTAAACAAAATTGAAATTCAGTTCCAGGATGGAGTTAACTGTGGACTTCCCATGGATTTCTAGCAAGTCAGGAAATTATTCCAAAAGGCAAGGTGTTTTAGAAGGGTCCTTAGTTGGTTTGCTTGTCTTCTTATGCTATATTCCTTGCAGAAGTGCAAAACTGTTTTTCAGTTTTAGTATTAGTATTTAGAATTTATAGTCAGAAGACCGGCTGAATGAAGATTGCTTTTTGAAATTTTTCTTTAATACTCATTAATTGTTCAAGAGTGTAATTTTTAGGAGGTCTAGAATGATTGTATGGCAGTGGTTTATATAAGTGATGAAATGAGAGTAATGTAAGAAATCTCATGAATACTTTATGCTGCTGAGCACAGACAGGAATTTCTTATCTGCCTTTGAAAATCCTAGCTTTTTGATCAAATAGCTTGAATCATCTCTGTAATAGCACATACTTTCTAACAATTTAGATGATAAGCTCTTTGGCAAAGAGGCAATCTTTTCATCCCACATGTGTGCAGGACATAGTACAATGAGACCCTAGGCTTTAATTTCTGCTAAGTTCTATTCAGAGCAAATGATTATTAGAATCATGTGCAGTGCACTTCTTCTGTGAATTTGGACAGGAAAGAATAGTAAACGTCTCTAAGAAAAGGTAGCAATATGCTGAAATTGTTGTGTGTACTATCAAAGCTAAAAAACCCTGACTTTTCTACAAGTACTGTATGCCCTACAGATCTGTTACTGATTTTATTTTGTTGTGGGTATGCTGTACTGCCTTTAAAGGGTCACAAAGATACCAGAGAGGGAAAGAAATCACAACCCTCATAGGTAATGCCCAGTATAGCCAACCTCCCACCTCCATGAAGACAGCAAGTATAGGGAACATGCAATGAGAGATGCAGGCAGGCCCTGTGAGAGAGATGTAGTGACAGAGCTCCTTTTCATACTTTCTTTGAGGAGGGAAATGTTAGGGAATGAGTACAAATTGCCAAGTCTTGACCAGTATCTACACTAACAAGGTAACAACATAAAAAATTGCAAGTCATTAAAAGAATAAAGAGGAGTAATGCATATGCAGCAGGTCTCTGACCTTGACCAGTGCCTACGCTAACAAGACAGCAACATGAGAAATGTCAGGAATGGGAAACATTGTTGATGGTCACAAGATGGTGGAGCTCAGGTTCCAAAGAGGAGGAACAGGAATATAAGGGGTAGCAAAACATGGGTTTGAGGCTGATCCTTGTTGGTGCTTGATCCCTGCAATCTGGAGGAACAATAAACCTTCTGCTTCCAAGATACCTGTGTCTTTTGTCCACAGATAGGAGGGATCTGGTGGGTTGTTTTATGATGAAGGAGTATTCAGAGAGCTCTTCCTAGTGTCAAGAGAGAGCCACTGGAAGGTACCTCACAGCACCACTCCACCTCCTAGTCTTAGTTCTATTTTTTGACACATTTTGGTAATAACAAAGGACCATTATCTTAGAACAGTACCAGAACCAGTACAGACAACTCTAGAAGTAGAACAAAAGATTTGTCCGTCTGTGTTGAGTACAAGGATTTTATCAGTGCTGAGTACAAAAAATCCTTCAGTTTGACTGAATGGATTTTTTCTGACACCCAAACATCATATTTTGGTTCAGAGAAGATTTGTTGTATATTGACTCAAAAAGTATATACTGGAAAATACCTAGCAGAACTAATAAAAGAAATATTTCTAGCAGGAGATTTTTTTTTCCTTTCCCACTGCAGCATTAACACTGGAGACCGGTACACTTCTCAAACATTATTTACGATTTAGTGAAGTTTTGTGTGTCACCTAGTATTATTACATATTTATCTTCAGGAAAGTTCTACAGACCACTATTCTTTGTTTTGCACCCATTAAACTATAATGCTTGTTTAAGTTAAAATGTGAAATTTCCAGAATTATTTCTCTTTAGCTTACATAAATCTTCTACCTCTGTTCCCTTTCTCTTTTACTTTCTCTTTGTCTTCCCAGACAGTGTTATCATTAAGTATTTTATTGTTCTGAAAGAGATGCTTTTAGTAAAATGTTAGTTTCAATCTACACAGTTATGCACTAATCTAAATATGTACAGTCTGGTCTCCATTCAGAAAATTATATTTCATAGTTCCATTAAATCATACTCCATCCAAGTGAGACTGGACTTTTCATAGCAGTTTAATCTGGAAATACTGGAAGCAGCTGACTGAGTGTTGGATTGGTTAACACTAGTTCCAAGTGTTTTCAAATATTCCTTTCTCGAGATATATACTTTCTTTAGAATGGTGTGGATTTATTCATGGAAACTCTTATATTTTCATTAGAAATATAAAACCTCATTTGGATGTTTTCCCAACATTTAGTTACTTGGATCTTTTATTTTGAGAGAGTCAACAAGTTTAAGATGTATTATTTACATGCTACATTATGATGGAAGATATTAACCTGGACAAAGATATTAAAAAATAAAAGTTTACAGTATGAAAATGTGCCTCACTTGAGTTTTACAGTCGTGTATTTCTGTTAGCCTTGGGAGAATTGGTCATATTTTACAATGCTGTGGACAAAACCAGAATGTGTCAATAGTTTAATCATAAATACACAGGGTGGGTAAACAGCATTGAGCATCAGTAAGGGCATGCTGTGGCAGTTTGCATGGCAGTTCATGCAGAAGGGCTCACAGGGAGGACGCAGAAAGCTCTGCCCACTTGACCCCCCATAAGAAAGCTACAGCCTCTCTCCACTCTGCACCCACCACGATGGATGAAACCTCAGACAGAGTTCTGGTGGGAATATGCTGCCACCCAGGTGTCTGGCCCTGTCCTGACACCAGTATCGGGCGGCAGCAACGAGCACACCTGTGGGAGGTGCACCCAGGTGGAGGAACTCCTCCACTTAGTGACAGAGCTCCAGGAGAAGGTGAGTAGGTTGAGGAGTATCAGGGAGTGTGAAAGAGAAATACATTACTGGACTAACACTCTACCTTCCCTGGGACAGGTCCCAGAGGCAAACAGGGCATGGGATATGGAAGTTTCCCTTTCCTCTCTCGATCCAGCAGAACAAGGTGATTTAAGGGATAGGGGGCAATGGCAACAAGTTCCTGTCTGGTGCAGCAGGCATGGCATTAAACAAGAACCCATTTTAAAATAAGAGCTCTTGATAGCTGGGATAAATTTTTATCTGAATTTGCCTTTCACAGTAGTAACTGTAGTAGGCAAACTTTCAGATTATCAAAGTCAATCAAGAGATCTGTCTTATTCTAGTTCATAAATTCCTAAGATAAGAGGAAAACGTGGTTCTTTAGGGTTTGGTTATTTTTTTTTCTTTAGTATTCATTAGAATTTTGTGATATAAATATCCTAGGTTGAACAAATCTACTCTGGCTCTAGATCTAAGCTTCCCTACTATCATTATTTTTATTTAAATTATTTTTTTGGCTGTATTGCAATGTGAGTTGTTAAAAATAAATGTCTGTTCTGCTAGCCTGGAATTAAGACTTGACAAATTTGCAGATATCACAGGAGTAAAGCATAAATCCTATGGATCTTCTCATATTCAGGAGAATTTCAGATTTATAAGCAAAGCTGAGTTATTCTACTTTTTGTATCTTTTCAGAATGTTCATTCTGATGTGGCAGAGTCTTCCAAAATGCTGCAACCTCAAGTCATTCCTTTAGAATAACAAATGGGTCACATTAGTGTTCCTTGGAAGAGACTTCTGGCAGGATCACCTGGGACCTATGGCAGAATTCCACCTTCCTTTAATGATGTGTCAGGAAGGACACATGTTGATCTTCACTTATTCTCTGTGTGACAAATGCCTGACCTTATCATGATGACATTTGACTCCACCTGGTAACCAAGCACTACACACCCACTTGCTCATCTTCTCCCACAGCAGGATGAGGGAGAAAAGCAGAAGGGTAAAAGTGAGAAAACACATGGGTTGAGATAAAAACAGATTAATAGGTAAAACAAAAGCCACACATGTACGTAAAGGAAAACAAGGAATTCTTCCACCAGTTCCACCAGTCAGACAGGTGTCCAGGCATCTCCAGGAAAGCAGGGCTCCATCACGCATAATAGCTAGGTGAGAAGACAAACACCGTAATTCCTAATGTACTCCCCTTCCTCCTTCTTCCCCCAGGTTTATAAGATGAGCATGATGTCATATGGTATACAATATCACTTTGGTCAGCTGGGGTCAGCTATCCTGGCTGTGTTCCCTCCCCCAGCTCACTCTCTGGTGGGGTGGTGTGAGAAATAGAAAAGTCCTTGACTCTGTGTAAGCACCGGTCAAAACCAATGAAAATATCCCTGTTATCAACACTGTTTTCAGCACAAATCCAAAACAGACCAATACTAGGTACTATGAAGAAAATTAACTCTATCTCAACCAAAACCAGGACACAGAGAAACCCAAAGTATGCAGTCCTAGGACAGCATATGAAAGTATGGTAATTCTGGAAGCCATCCAACAGATTTTGACATAACGAAATAAGAAACTGAAAAGTGAATCATCATGTGTTCTGTAATACATTGTGATTTTGGTCACTGTAATTGTAGATTAGAAACTATTATCTTCTGTGTTATTTAAAAGAAATTCAATTTTTTCTAGAGGAAGAAAGTTTACATGCCAATAAATATTTAGATGACCTCTGCACAAGAAAAGGTGAAAAATTACTGACTGAACAAAGCAAAAATTTTAGTACAAACATGGGCACTTATCTATTTCTAAAAATGGTAATAGTAATGTTTTTGTATCTAAAATCTAGCTGGCTATATAGTTTAGTTTATAGTTTATTTAATGTTTAATTCTTTTGTTATTTTTATTTATTCAGAAAATATTTTAAAACCTTACTAGAAGATATATGATGTCTTTTCATAAATAAATTAATATCTGATATGTTGCTTGACAGTTTAAAATGTTTAATCTCAGATGAATTGTCAGTGACCTTCATAGATGGTCTTTTATTCTGCACTTCAGTTAAAAATCAAAATGTCAAATTCTGGAATAGCTTCTGAGCTCCTTCATCCAGAGAATGTTAAGAAGTTGAATTGTTTTATTTTTAAACTACAGAAATATTGTTCATCAGAATGAGGATGGTTACCATTCTATGATTCTATATTTATGTTTTTCTAAGTTATGTTTAGCCTGTAATAATTTCCTAAATGGATTTACTCTCAATTGTTCAAATCCAAGGTTGCATTTCAAATGTGCTGAAAAGGAGAAAACAAATAATGTATGCAGGTTCTTGAGCTCTGTACTACTAGTACAATTAATACTGTTTTCAGCCTACAATGTGTTACTTACTGGTGCTAATGAAAATGATGCCTTTAAAACTTTTGTCCACTAGATATAGCTAAATTTTCAGTTTTCAGATATGGCTGTCTAGTGATTTAGGTCGGCTACAACTCTATTCATGTTGTTACCTATTTAGACATATGAGCGTCCTGGTTTAGCCCCAGTCAGCAACTGAGCACCTCACAGCCACATGCTCACTTCCCCGCTCTCCCAGTGGAATGGGAGAGATAATCAGAGGAAAAAGATAAGAGAACTTGTGGGTTGAAATAAGAACAGTTTAATAATTTGAAATAAATAAAAATATAAAGTCCATGCACTACAGGGACTTTAACATTTTTACAGTATGTAAAAGTCTTGATTTAGCAAGACCAGCCTGATTAGCAGATCCTCTAGTGTAGACTATTATTTTTTTTCCAAATGTGTATACCAATGGTTGAAACATCCACCTCCTATTGCTCTCAGTGTGGTCTTTAACAGTCCATTGCTTTGTTTGACCTTCCTAGAGGCTGGTGGATTGTATGATATGCTCACTCAATGCCATGATCTTTGGACCAGGTGTCTATGAGGTGGTTTCAAAAATGAGCTCCATTGTCTGATTCAGTTCTTTCTGGGGTGCCATGTCACCATAAGACTTGCTTTTTGAGGTCCAGAATAGTGTTCTGGGCAGTGACATGGGGCACAGGATATGTTTCTAGCTATCTGGTAATTGCTTCTACCATTGTAAGCACATGGCACTTGCCTTGATGGGTTTGTGGGAGTGTGATATAATCAATGTGACAGGCTTCCCCATATTTATATTTCAGCCATTTTCTTCATTACCAAAGAAGCTTTAACCACTTGGCTTGTTTGATTGCAGCTCGTGTTTCACATTCATGAATAATGTGTGCAATGGTGCCTATGGTCAAGTCCACCCTGCGATCACAAACCCATCTGTACATTGCATCTTTCCCTTGGTGCCCCGAGGTGTCATGGGCCCACTGAGCTACAAACAGTTCACCTTTATGTTGCCAGTCCAGTTCCACCTGAGCCACTGCAATCTTAACAGCCTGATCTACCTGCTGATTGTATCGATGTTCTTCAGTGATCTGACTCTTGGGTACATGAGCATCTACATGACCTACTTTCAAAACACAGTTCGCTAGCCAGGCAGCAATATATTGCCATAATGTGGAAATATGTACATTTCATGAGCTTGACATGACATGTTTTTCTTCTCATTTTTCATTTTACTACCTTCCCACCTTTTATTTCATTCTCACTTACATTTTCATCCCTCCTCACTCTGGCACTGTCTGTCTCACTCCATGTCTGAATTTCGCACAGCATTTCTTGTCTCTACCTGTCTTCCTCTAGCAATATCTGGAGTGTCTCTGAGAAAGCATTTATTACTAAGGTAGAGAAATGACAGTGACTACAGAGCACTTGGGAGATAGTCAGTGTCTCTTCATTAACATGATGATAATATTCACATTTAAATTAAAACATATTAAAGTCACAGCATATTTTTAAAGAGCTTTCACTCATATCTGGATCTATGATAACCTGCTGTCAGCCTTTACTCTGAAACAGCTCTAACCCTGCAGGATTTGTTACCTCACGCCTGTCGGTGAGTGAATGCACTTCTCTTTCACAAAGGCAACGCTACCTCTTCCCAGCTGCACTTAGCAGCGATGATGTGTCTGTCCCTCAGCTACCTCCAGGCAGCTTGTGTCTGTCCTACATTTTCTAGGGCTTTCACCTCAGAGGCTATAATTTGGGCAGTTGTGTTCAGTTGGCTTCACAGTGTGTCCATTGAGCTTGATGCCTTGGCCAGCTGTGTCCCAGCAACGAGAGACTCTTGGAAGCAAGCACTAGGGTGCATGAGTCATGAACGTTGAGGTTACTCTGCAGGCTGTATCCAGCAAGACAGGTGCCAAGCTGCCGATAAACGGCAAATGTTGGCCCTCTATTTACTTTGAGACTTATTACTGAGTACTCTGTAGTGTGCTCCCTAGCATGCCCCACAGTCTAATAACCAGATTCACTCACTCATCCTCTGAGATTCCACTATGTTTAATACCAGAGAAGTCTATAACATTTTGGAGTGAACAATTTGTGTTGTTGGTCTTCTCAGACTCTTTGGTTTTTGAACTGTGGACTTGGTCTACTGATATCTTTGTAGAATATTTTGCTTCCTTAACAATTACCAGTCAAGGCCAATTAGAACTATATTGCTATGGCTGTGTTCCTAATATGACTGGTCACAGCTACATACTCTTAAGGTGACTATTAAGTGACTGTTAGGTGTAATGAGTGACTATCAAGTCACTTCCATTCCAAGAGTGCTAATTTTATATTGTATTGTTTCCCACCCATCTTTTGCTAATACTTTTTACAAAGTTTGTATTTTCATTAGAAAACAAATGTTACTGGATTTTTCAAGATAACCTGATTCAATACTTTAGCTTCAGAATCCATATTATGATCTAATACAATGATTCAAATATTTTAACCCATAATCATTACTAGTTCATTATCCAGAAATCTATGTTTATTATTAAGCTAGTCAACAAACCATTGCTTAAAGTTATGCTACTTCTGAAAAAAAAATTATTTAAAAACTGGATAAAATTTTTATTTACTGATTATTTTCTACTTTTACCAATTTCTGTTGTAAATGACTGTGGTAGGCTGTCCTTGGCTGTCTGCCAGACACCCACACATCTGTTCTTGCACTTCCCCTCCCTAACAGGACAGGGGAGAGAAAAAAGTCCATAGGCCAAGATAAAGAGACCACTTACCTCTACAGCTGAGGCAGACTCAACTTGGGGAAAAATAATTTAATTTATAGCCAATTAAAATAGATTAAAGTGATAAAAAACAAAGACAAATTAGAACACCAACTTCATCTTTCTTTCCTTTTCCCAGGTTCAACTTCAATTCTTCATCCTGAAATCCTCTACCCCCTGCCCTTGAGTGGTTTAAGGGGACGGGGAAATGTGAGGTTGTGGTCAGTTCTTGATAGCTTCTCTCTACCTCTCCTTCCTTCTCACACTTTTCCCTTGCTCCAGCATGACTCATCTCCACAGACTGATGTCCTTCAGGATAAAACCACTCAGTGTAGGCTACAGTTCCTCTGTGACATATCCACTTGCTCCTGTGTGGAATCCTCCATGGGAAGCAGGGGGACTACCTGCTTCACCACGGTGGTCTCCAGGGCCTGCATGGGAATCCCTGCTCAAGCACCTGAACACTTTCCCCCTTTCCTCTTCTCTCACCTCAGTGATTGCAGTGCTGTTTCTTATACTTTTTTTCTGCACTGCTCACTCTCAGGCAGCATTTTGTCCTTCCTTACAGAGACTTTTCCCAAGGTGCCACCATTGTGGCTGAAGAGATCATCAATGCCCTGGTGTGGGTCTGTTGGAGCTGGCTGGGACTGACTGTGTCCAGCTCAGGGCAGTCCTGGCCACTCCTCACTGTGGCTGTCCTGCAACACCCCCCTGCCAGCCCCTGGGCACCTGTACACAGTAAAATAATAAATACAGTAGAAAGCAGCATACATATATATATATTTATTATTGTATACTGTTAAAATACAATGTCATTTGAGAGAAAGGCACTTTCACCACTTAAGCAAGATATGTCTAAGTGTTACACAGAATTGCAAAAGGATCTGACCAGGAGCAAGTCTTTTACCAGTGTTTGAAGTTTGACAGTGAATTGACAGTCGTGACAGGCCGATGTTATGTTATCAATCATCTGGCCAGCAGTATAATTTTCTAATTCAGTTGCTTTTTCTGTGATACTGAAAAGAATACAAAATTTGTTCTGACTCTGCTTATGTTTGAGTAGTTTACACTCAGAAGTATATCACAGAAAAATGCTTGAGCATTGCCTTAGCCACAAACGATCACATTTAAAGATGTATTCTGAGAGTAAAGTAGTTTTCCTACTTAAAAATCATAACACGCTTATTTGAAAGGCAGTTACTACAGCTACAGTATCTTGTCAGTTACACTGACATTTTTCTAAGAGTTAGAGTGTCTCATATTTTCTTAATAAACAGACATTGAGGATAAACAGGGTGTGACTTAACAATTTGTCTTAATGGAGTGATACTGTACCGTGGTTGTAGCCTTTCCATAAAATTAATGCCCATGGAGGAAATTAAAAAACGTATAGACATCTAGTGACCACCAACATGCACAGACTACATTTTAGTGTTCCTCCAGTATGAGTAATTTAGAGATTTGCAATCTGCAAAATTCAGAGCAGGATTACTTATCATGCAAGGACAATATTCTCCACTTTTATTTATCTATTTATTGTTTCTCTTTGCTGTGTACTTTGTCTACTCTTTCTTGTCAGACTGATAAATTGGATCTTGATTTCCTTTCTCCACCCTTACTTGAATCAGTTCCAAATGAGTAAATCCCTAATCAGCCACCAACTATCCGCAGATTAATGTTCTTGCAACAGCCTACACAGAATAAAGTTCCTAGTCAAGGAATTACAGAAAGGTCTAACTAAACTGTATACCAAAAGTAATATTGCTTTTTTTTTCTGATCTGAAAGCTCAGATGTGCTTGATGTGAATACAAGATAGGTGGCCAGAACTATAATGAAATATTTTACTGTAAAGAAAGTTGCAATTGTCTCATTATGATACACTGAGATTATTTAACTGCTCTGACATATGCCAGAACAAATAAAGTAGTAAAGATCCTTTGGATATTGGGAAAGTCCAGCTGACAAACGGACATATCTGAATAATTCCATTAGAACACTTTATCAGGAAAATAAAGCACAGCATTTGAGTAAAGCCTCCATCATCTTTCACAGTGTGCATTTGTTTCTCCCTTTGATGGATGATGTTCTATGGATGGCAAACATGAATTCACACATTTTCTGTTTGCATGCTAATAACAGAGTATATAAAGTTGGCAATAAAAAAATAAGGGTTCATAATAACATAGCAACTTTTAGGTCATGTAGATAATTATTGCAGAGGTTAATCTTGAATTTCTAAGGGAAAAACTCCTGCAGGTACAAATGGTGACGTTGTTATGCAAGGAATAACTTCAGAAGGTCACAATCATTCTGACATACACATTGTACACATTGTTTAAGAATGAACTAAGTTATTTTATCATGGATTATAATGCTTCTCAATAAACCGAGACCAAGATGACTGTTGATCTTTGCTTGACTGAGTTAATGAAAGTAAAGCTGATAATGATTTGCTGAAATTATCCCCTGAAGGTACACTGCTGTATTGCTTGCCTGTTGGTAGCTCATATGGCCTCAGTACTCTAGAAGGTTTTATGGCTAATGGTACAGCCAAGTTGTAGCTAAATTTATATTTATGTGAAGACCATCACTGATGTATATTATTATAATCATTTGACATATGTATGAGATATAAGTACACTGGGTCAAAAAATATGTGCCTACTTTATTGCAACTATTGGAACATAAATTGTGCACAAACTAGCTCACATCTTAGTTAATGGTAGCGTTATTGCACAATGTAACACAATGAATAGAAGATGATAAGGGTCAATAGAAGTCTATGGCATTTCGGTGCCATTTACCACCGCAATATTTGGCAGGATTACTTTAGTATTATTTCACATGTTCTGTGCATTTTCATATTGTAACCCCCAAGCATATTCTAGGCTTATAATTCAGTGAAAAAAGCAAGATATAGTCAAAAGAATAGGTATTTGATATCCCTTAATGGTTATCAATGATAACTAAAAATTGAAAATATTAAGACTAGTATGCAGACTACCTCTTGTCGGAAGTAAATGTTTGTGAGGCTTCTACTGAACTACAAATGTCCTCTGGAAAAAAAGTCAAAAATTAAGATTTTATTGGTAAAAGTAATCTTGACATTTTTACCTTGTTTCCTGAAAACATCTAAAATCTGTTTAACAGTCAAGAAGTGTGCATGTTTGAAGAACTGGCTCTAAGAATGAGATTGAATATAGGGACATGACATTCAGTTGTGGGAAAAGAATGACCTCACAAAGGACCAGAAAGATTTCACTGGTCATGGGGAAAGAGCACAAATGATATAAAAGGAGAGGAATGAGTAGTGAAAAGTTTTTTGGGGTAAAAAAGGTAGATTTTTTTTCTATTGTTGTTCCAAATTGAATCTTCTAGGTTTCCTGAGGAATAGGAATGGACACTTGAAAATCAAAATGAATGTATCACAGCCAGAATGAAGAATGAAGCTAAAATTTCTCAAATGAATTTTAATACCAATCCATTAAATATTTATTTTGTTTTGAAGTTTCAAAAATTATGTTGAAAAATCTCTATCAAAACCAGAAAACCTGATAGAGTTTGCAACAGATAAAGTATTTTATTTAGAAAGAGTTAAAAACTGGTTTGTTAGAAATATTTTTCAGGACACTGCCCACAAGATTATAACCTCTGCTATACTAAAATAGTGAAGGCAGTAATATCATATAAGGATTTAAAAGAAAATTTCCTTCTCTTGATGTATCACACAAGAGTTTGTAAAGCATAATTTCCATCAGTCTTATTAATTATTTTCAGATGTCTTCAGAGGACAAAGCAATTATAATAATAGATGGTGTAATTACATGTTCAGTGACTATATAATAAGATTGCAGCTTAGACAAATTTGAGCTATATACAGTGTCTACTCTATGAATGTTATTAAATTGAATTGCTTTTCTGCTGGAAATTCTTTGTCATAGTTTGATGATTCCAAATGTATAAAATGCTCAGTTATTAATTCATCCTAAGCTACAAAAATTATGGATATTAATATCAACAATATATTAAAATCTTATTTTTCTAATATTGGTTATATAATAATTTTAAGGTTGCTTCCGTGATTCTGGTCTTACAGTGATCTCAACTGCCAAAAATAAAACCCGGGGAAATGTTCCAAAACCAGTTGTCCTCTTTAATAAAACTGTGTGTCTTAATTTTTTTATATGCCTAAATGTTCCACAGAATATGGAAAATATGGAATATATGTAAAATATGGAATATATGTAAAATTCAATGTTACTAATACTGATGCTTAAAATTTAAAAATCCATTTAAAACAAATAACCCAAAGGATGAAGTGTTTGCCAAATACTAATATAAAAAATGGCTATCAATCAGAGGTAATCTTTCTTATTGTAAACTATCTATGTAGATCTGTACATAAAAGTAAAGTAATGTCTGTTTCCTTAAAATCCACAATGACAGTAACAAGAAGCAGGCTTTGTTTTGTCAAAAACCAGTACATATTTGATGACTTCTCCCGTGTTTAAGTGATATTAAATATAAATTAATTGTTCCAGCAAAAATCTTTATCTATGAACACACAAGTTAGTAATACTCTAAAAGTGAAGTGGAAACTAAGATCTAAGCAGTCCCTCAAAATCCTGTTGTATAAAGTAACTTGCAAAATGTAGGTAGTGCTATGGGTTGACATCACTATTCTATTGTAAGAATTATGTATGTACTCTATTAATATTACACATCCTTATACTACATTGTAAATTATTTTCTTGATTTTGTAGGATCTCACATCAAGGTCTAATCCTCTTTTCAGCATTCTTTACTTTAGAAAACTTGTCTTATATACAGTCCTTGAATGATATCTGTAAGTTACACTAATATCTCTCAGATAAGACAGCAGACAAAAATTAAATTAAATTATAAATAAGAGTAATTCAAACTGTGTATTTTTCACCTTCCTTAATACACATTTACTGCTACACATAGCTATTAACTTATAATTCTTGTTTGTAAATGGGCTGTGCAGTCTGAAGATGAGAAAACCATTCTCTAGGATTTGACTGTAAGTAAAAGTTCTATATTTGGTTTATGTGTTTATTTTATTTAAACAATATATTAATAACTGTTTCCTGGCTGTACAAAAAAAAAAAAAAAAAAAAAAGGCAATTATTTTTTTCTGGCAAAAATACATAAATGTGTAAATAAATAAAAATGATGATTCTCAGACCATTAAAGATGACTTTTTATATGGTCTCAACTTCTGTATGCAGACTCTGAAACACAAAACTGACTCAAATAATGGTTTGGAAAACATGCAGTAGATCAGTAGACCCTGAAATACTCATTTAATTATTACATTCTGTTTGCAGTCATTTTGCTCATAACAAAATGCCTCTTTCCTCTTTCCTCTAATTTGTATCTCTAAAAGCTATGTGCTCAAAAGAAAGCATTCTACCTTCACAGAAAGCATTTTACCTTCATAGCCTAATTATAATTTTTATTAAGTGTCTTATCTTTTTAACTAAAGTTGTTTATCTGCAATTTGCTGTGTTTTCATGCATCAATATGGACAGGTCTTCCACTTCTATTTGTCATGATAGGAATTTTTGTTGCAGTGCAGAGAATAAAGTGTGACTGAGAGGTGCCAATGCTGCTGAATATCCTAGACACACTTGCAGTGCCAACATAGTCATTGAAAGAAGGATAGGATACTCTAGAGCAAGGTCACTGGGGTCAGTTGAAACTTTAAAAAATTGCCTGATAAAATAAGGTGGTTATTTAGAAAGCAAGAAATAACTCAGTGGAAAAGATGGATTGCCTTATTTTGTCAATATTGAAAACATGAAACTGGAACATCCTGTAGCAAAACAGAGGCAAAGTAACGAACCTGCAGCTCCTTCTTTGGCTACAAAACACTCCACCTTTTCACCCTTTTACTTTTTAACTAAGCTAAAAATATTTTGAGTGTATATTAGATGTTGATTACTGAAATAGTCCAAGTTAAGATGTTTTATCTCTGCTAGAACAACAAATTCAGGATTTTTCATTTCTCTAAAATTATCTAGGTTAAGGTGGATTGTCAGGTCCTGAAGAATCTTGACAAGTTTCACTAATCCATTCCCTGTCTCTAATGAAAAAGAAAACCCTAATTCATTTTCTTGTTGCCATTCTTTTAGGCCCATAAAATGTAAGATAGTGAACAACCGGAACCCTTACTAAGGGCCCTAGGAGTAAAATACCTTGACAGTACCTTTTAAGAGTGGGTCAGTTATCTTATTGAAATTCCCTAACCTGCTTGTAATTTAAAAATAATGTAGCTCTTAATGACCGCTTTTGTGAGGTTTTGTTTTCCTTCAAGATGTGTTTTAAATATCTTGTATGTGCCCCTGTTTATATTGCACTATAATGAGGTGTCTACAAAGTGAACAGCAGAGGTTTCTGAGTAATTGTCTCCTTGGAAACACCTCCTTTTATTTGCTTCATTAAGCCAACAGAAAAGTAGAGAACCAGGATTAATATAAACAATGAGACAGCATTCCAAGACGTAAAATGAGGAATGAAGAGCTATTTGTCAGTCCCCTTCTCCAAGAATGATCCTGAATTTTGGATGAGAAAAACAGGTATTGCAGTCCTTCCACCAAATGATAAAGGCAGTAATGTCTGATTGGTACAGGTGCAAACAGCAGTACACTTAGAAAAGGACTTTATGGTCTCAGAGATAGATATTCTTGGTAATATGGATAGTACAGACATAAAAAGAATGGTTGAGTTTATGTAGTTTCTGATCTCCTTTATTTGGCTTACTGGGATGGATTTTACCTCCTAATTGACTGCATCTCATCCCCATGTGACTTGCAGAGACCTAGAGAAGATCCTTCACTTCAGCTCTTCATTATATTCTCATAAAGTTCTCTTGGTTTAAATAAAAGGGATTGCAGGTATTTATATCAATTTTCAGGTATGAAGTACCGTGCAGTTGATATCACCTTTGTGTCCTCAAGGACATGGAACAGATCCTCCTGAAAGATATGTCCAAACATAGGGAAGACAGGGAGGTAGAGACAGCCAACTTGGCTTCACCAAGGTCAAATCATAACTAATTTAGTGACCTTCTACAATGGAGTAAGTTCATCAGTGGACAAGGCAAGAGCTGTGGATGTCATTTACCTTGAATTCTGTAAGACTGTTGATATAGTCCCACAGAATGTTCTTGCTGTTAAGCCAGAAATATATGATTTTGACATATTAACTTTGAGATGCATAAGGAATTGTCTGGATGCCATATCCAAAGAATGATAGTCAATGGCTCAATGTGGAAGTGGAAACCAATAACAAGTGGTGTCCCTCAAGGGTCCGTACTGGAACCAATACTATATATCTTCATCAGTGACATGAACAGTGGGATTGAGTGCACCCTTAGCAAGTTTGCCAATGACACCAAGCTGTATGGTGCAATCAACACTCTGGAAGAAAGGAATGGCACCCACAGGGACCTTGACAGACTTCAGGATTTGGCCTGTGCTAACCTCATGAAGTTCAACAAGGCCAAGCACAAGGTCCTTCCCTGGATTGGGGAAATCCACAGTATCAGTTCAGACTGGGGCATGAATGGATTGAGAGTAGCCCTGCAAGGAAGGACCTGGGGATATTGGTCAACAAAAAACTGGACATAAGCTGGTAATGTGCACCTATAGCTCAGAAAGCCAATCATATACTGGTCTGCATATAATAAAGAATGTCCAGCAGGTCAAGGGAGGTGATTGTCTCCATCTACTCCACTCTTGTAAGACCCAGCCTGGACTTCAGCTCTGGGTTCTCCAGCACAATAAAGCAAGTCCAGAGGAGGGCCAAAAAACGGTCAGAGTGTTGGAACACCTCTCCTAGAAAGAAAGGCTGAGAGAGATGGAGTTGTTCAGTCTGGAGAAGAGGAAGATCCAGGAAGATATTATTGTAGCCTTTTAATATTTAAAAGGAACTCATAAGAAAGATGGAGAGAGAATTTTTACCAAAGCCTGTATTGACAAGACAAGGGGCAAGGTTTTAAACTGAAAGAGGATAAGTTTAGACTGGACAGTAGGAAGAAATTGGTTTGGTGAGGGTGGTGCTACACTGGAACAGGTTGCCTGGAGAAGCTCTGGATACTCTATCTCTGGAAGTGTTCAAGATCAGATTGGACGGAGCTTTGAGCAACCTAATCTAGTAAAAGGTGTCCCTGTCCATGGCAGGGAGGTTGGAACTAAATGATCTTTGAGCATCACTTCCAAACCAAACCATTCTATGATCCTATGATTCTATGTATAAGAATGTTAGGAAGTAGAGGCTTCCTGCTTTGGATAGAAGAATTAAGTGGAATCGTTTCTTACCTCAGAAAATTAGTATAACTCAACTTCCATCTTCTGCGTATTGTAAAGCATTCTGCCCTATAACAGTCTGATTCCTCTAACACTACTGTTCCTTTGACTAAAACAGTTTCTATTTCCTGAACTTCTTAACTGTCTTCTGTGGAGAAGAACAAATCACTTACTTAAGGCCTTCTGATGGCTATTTGGGCAGTGAAGCTTGGGAGGTCATGTTCTGTAAGAAAGTGGAGACCAGCACTTGCTGCTCGAGTCACTTTCTCAAAATCTCACAGAAGTCTGCTCATGAGAGTTTTTCTCAAGTATTCTGGGCAGAATCCATTTTTTTTAATCTATAACTCATTGCAAGATGGTGTATTTGAGTCATCTGCTAAGGATGTCTCCTAGCAGAAGATTTCACAGTGCATTGGTGCTGAAGAATTCTGCAAAACTGAGTTGCAGGAAAAGGATATGTGTCTATGTGTCTATTTGCCTGTCTATGCAAAGGCAGAAGTAACACATAAAAATTAGAAAAGGTGTTGCATGATTTCACAAATTCTTGTCTGTTTTGTCCCTCAAACTCATTGCTGACCCCTATTTCGACATGAAGTCTTGCAGGGTTTTGTTTTACCTTTGTAACAAGTGGAAGTGGTGCAAACAATATAAAAAAAATATACAGTAGATTTATGACAATGAGATGGACTTTGCTGCTTTATTTGGAAAGTGTTAGGAAAAGATATGTCTGACAGATTATAGAATCACAGAATCATAGAATGGTTTGGGTTGGCAGGGACCTTAAAGATCATCTATTTCCAACCCTACTGCCATGGACAGGGACACCCTCCACTAGACCAGGTTGCTCAAAGCCTCATCCAGCCTGGCCTTGAAGACAGCCAGGGATGGGGGATCCACAGCTTTTGTGGGCAACCTGTGCCAGTGACTCACCACCCTCTCCAGGAAGAACTTCCTGAAATGTAATCTAAATCTTCCCGCTTTCAATTTAAACCCCTTAACCGTTGATCTGTCACTACAGGCCCTTGTAAAAAGTCCCGCCCCAGCTTCCTTGTAGGCCCCTTCAGGTACTGGAAGTCTGCAATAAGCTCTCCATAGCCTTCTCTTCTCCAGGCTGAACAAGTCTCATTGTTTTATGCAACTTTCAAGTAAAACTAATTTTTACTTTTTCTATTATCTCAGCTTATAACTTCATTTTAACTGAGATAACTCACTGAATCTATCCCTGTACAGAATATTCAGGAATTTTTCTTTAGTATATCTCATCAGATAAAACCAGTTATGGATATGATTGATAAGCTGAGGGATTAATTGGTCAAGTAAATCTTACATTCTACTTCTGATAAAGGAATGCCTTTTACAACATATTTTTTAAAGGAATTCTCTTTAATTGAAATAACTTTACAGCTTTTCCCAGAGGTCTCATAATTACCACATAATTAATGTGAACATTATAATAAACAAATATATTTTCATATGACATGTAGGATGCCTGTTCCTCTAAAGTATTTTAATGGATAATAGTCACTTCTTTCTGCTAACAAAATAAACTTCACATTTCTGTACACTTTTGAGGTCTCAGTATCACTTTAACCTCTTGATGTTCAAATCTAATAACATAAGTATTTGGGAAAAAAACACACTGACAAAACTATAAGAATGTGGGAATTTAACATCTTTCACAAACTGAGTCAGAATTGTTAGCCTTGAATAACACTGTTTAAAGAAAATTGAGAAATATAAATAGATAAATGTGACAATGAGAAAGAAATTAATTAAAAACTATTTCACAGTAAATCAATTTAGAAAATGTAATTTCAAACTACTACCCAACATAATTGATATGAAGGATATGTGGTGTCAAAGACAGAGAATAACATGAGGATTTTTCAGTGAGGTAGTAATATTGCTAATATACATTAAGTGGAAACTGTTTTGCTTTTCATGTGTTATGTAAAAGAAGTAGAACAAAGTCCTTAAAAAACATGGCATGACAGGGACTAGTTAACACTTTCAGTAATCACCATATGAATTTTAAGTTAAAGATATTCTGAAAAAATAGTCTCTTAAAATAATCATGTTGCATAAAAGACTAGAAAATAACAGGCACCTAAACCCTATATCCATATGTTGAGTCAATTTTAAAATGGTTTCTACATTTTGTCACTGAGTTATGCACTTTTCTTCAAAATATTGTGCAATCTCTTAAATAAAGCAAGTATAATCTTTTCATAGTTCTATTAAAACAAAAAATACTGTATGTAAGATAAATTTTATAATGTTTCTTACTGTTGTGAGGAAAAGAGCTTATGATATTTCTTAAATTCATCACTATGAAAGGTTTGTGAACAGCTTTATCACAGGAGAATTAAGGCTATGGTCTGAATGTGGCTTTGCAGTTAATCTCAGAAAGTCAGAGTAAAACCTATGTGGTTCTACCTTTTACATTTTTAATATTTATTTATTTATCCCACTTCCTATGACATCTGGGAGTAAAGACAAATGAATAGCATATGTTACTTTAAGCAGTCAATGAAGCACATAGTTTATTCAACACACAGAAAATTTGCATGACAACTTTGAGTATAAATGTTGTAGTTTATGTGAAGAAACTATGAATTTTGACAAGAATTTATAGGGTTTTTTTTTTTTTCAAAATAACTCCATAATGTAAGGAAGATCAAGTCAACTTCATTTTATACATGGAAACTAAGGAACAGAGTTTTAGATAGAATTGTGGTTGGTTCTGTACTTTACAGCAAGAAGTCACTGGATAAAAGCTGATTTTTGATCCAAGTTTATGATCATTCAGGAGAGTGTAACCACTGGGTTAGAGATCTGTACACTTTTTGTGCTTTCTGTGGTCTAGTATGTGGGAAATTATTTATTTATGATGTCTCACTAGTCTTGCAGTTAGGATACCTTCCATGGAACTGAGACACCAGGTTTTTCTGGAGGAACAAGCTGAACTCACGTCTGCTACATAGAAGAGCCCAGAAATATTTTTGATTTCTACAATCTATTTTTTTTTTTTCCAAAATCTCATTTCAAGAAAAAAAACTAAAACCACAACAACTTTAATGTTAACATTTTCTGATGTACTATGTCATTTTCATGAAATTTAATTTGCTGATTAGGAAAGATGTTTCGTCGAAAGATTTTTTCTACATCTAGATCACACTCACACATAGCATATAAAACAAGTAGTGATTGCCCCACCGAAGTCCCTTACTTTCCCAAGTGCTGGATTTCATGGAAACAATAGCAATGTCCTAGGGATTTATATTTTGATTTGGATTATATAGCTGGTTATAATAACTATTTCTCCAAGTTGAGTATAAAACATAAATTATTCTCAGGATCATTGAAATCAGGTGAAATACTGGAAGCTTGATGCTACCTTTAAAAATTTTGTCCTATTTGAATGCATTAATTTACTCTTTTCTCATTTTTGTTCTCTAATTCATTATCTCAGTGGGTACTCTGCTGCACTTCTAACTTCACTGGATCTGCAACGTTTCATTTCATTCATGACAAAAATATTGGTTATACTTTCTGCTACAAGTCATACTTCCTCTGATTTAAATTAATTTTGGCACTTACCTCTTTTTGTTTGGCTTGTAATACTTTTAAATTGTGCATATTATCATGTGAGGTTAAGTTCTTTCAGACAACATTATTTAATTTTTCATTCATTATCAATCTTTCTACTTTAGTGTTACAAATATTCAGCCTTTTCTTATGTGTCAGAAGATTATAACAGAGTCTGTCAATGGATAAAATATTAGTATTTTTCTCGGAATTCAAACAAACTTTCATTCCTTATACTACTGTATCATGATGAATAAATTGCAGTAAGTGGAGATTTAGGTGGTGTTGGCAGTTTTGGGATAGTTTTTCCTCTAAATTTGTTTGAATAGAAGTAGTATTTTGGTTCTATTGTTTCTTTTAACAGTGGTGACAATAGTTAACAGTTTTATTATTTGTGTATAAATTAACTCGCACCAGATATACAAAAGCTGTTACAGATACTAAGTTATCCTTCCCACAGTACAATATCCTTTGAACACCTACATTTATAATAGACACACTCAGAGGACTTTTTGTGGATGAAGGAGGAGGAGAATTTGTATCAGTAAACCTGTTAAGGAGTAGAAAATTGGTCTGCAAATTAAATATCTCTATGCTTTCTTTCTGATATAAAGAAATAGAAATAAACCTCCATTTGTTCTTCTTAATTATTATAAGGAAAAAAAAGAAGGTAGCAGAAAATTAAGATATTTAGAAAAAATTTCTTGATTCTATGGAAGGTAAAATTTTTATAAATAATATTTATGAGACTGAATCCTTGAGATGGCTCTTCACTTTCTTCCAATGCAGACCCACCTAGGGCAGAAGCATCAATATCAATGGTCTGTGGACATTTCAATGGTTCTTTTTCATTCAATTCACCCAAAGCCCTAATGTAGAAAACTTAACCAGAATGTGCTTAAGCCCTGCTGAATTGCATGAGATTTATACGTGGAATTTAAGAGAAGATGTCTAAGTGCCTAACAGACTCAGATCTCCAGACCAAGTCGTGATTGCATGGGCTATGCTTCTGTTGTTCTCCTCTGAGGGTGCCAAGAGAAAAGTCATCACACAATTTACCAAGAATAGCAAATACTATATTTTATAGCAATCTCTATGCATCCATCCTTATCAGCACCACGGATAGCAGTAGTTACAGTGTAGTTATCTTTGTATCATTGTTTCAAGTGGCTTCAGTTGTCTGGCAAAAGTGTTCTCTACACTTTTAAAAATATGAAAATCTTTACAATTCTTGCATAAATGACAGTTCAGATATCGCCATTACCTTTATGGTCACAGTAGTGCACATTTCTTAAAAAAAAAAAAAAATAATAGAAAACAAAAGCAGCAGTGTGATGATGCAGAGTGTTCAAGCCTTCTTGAATAAATAATAGTCACTAAACCAGTTATCTTTCTTCAACAAATTAATTATCACTGGTGAACAGGTAGATGAAAAATAATATACAAGAAGTTTTTAAGACTAAATTTGGGAGAAGCCATTATGGGAGATACTTTCTAGTTATCACTTTGTTCCTTTTATATTACCATGATGCTTTTGATTTCAGTCAGTATTCAAGCTTTGTGAATCATGTTGTCATTAAAAAACTTGGGCTTACTCCCATGCAAGTTATTAGTTTTTAAACTTTTCATAGAAAACATTGATTTACAGGAAAATTTGTAATTATTCTCAGTGTCATGGTTTAACCCCAGCTAGCAATTAAGTACCACATAGCCACTTGCTCAATGCCCCCCTTCCTACAGTGGAGGAGGAGAATCAGAGGAAAAGACAAGACTCTGAGAGGGAGATTGCACCAGAGTACGAGCAAGCCCCATGAGTGAGAGCATGACTGAGAAAACCAACCAAACCACAAATTAACGAATGAACTAACAACCCCATAGCATGATGTGCTATGGAAAGAAATACTCATTTGGTCAGTTTGGGTTAGCTGTCTGAACTGTGTCCCTCCACCCCCACCCCCCACTCCGTACAGAAAGAAAGATGGGAACACAGGGACAGTGTTAGAAGCTGAAAAACCCTTGAATTGGTGCAAATGCTCCTTAGCAACAACTGAAGAACTCTAGTTATCAGTACACTTCTCAGGCCTCATGCCACCTACTGTGAAGAAAATTAACTCTGTCCTGACTAAAACCAACACACTCAGATATAAAGAACATCCAGACATGAATTCACCTTTCTACTAACGTAACGTAACGTAACGTAACGTAACGTAACGTAACGTAACGTAACGTAACGTAACGTAACGTAACGTAACGTAACGTAACGTAACGTAACGTAACGTAACGTAACGTAACGTAACGTAACGTAACGTAACGTAACGTAACGTAACGTAACGCAACGCAACGTAACGTAACGTAACGTAACGTAACGTAACGTAACGTAACGTAACGTAACGTAACGTAACGTAGCGTAACATCATAGCATATGATAAATATGTTGTAATAATAATTGAAGTTAAAAGACTTAGTGTTATTCCTTTATTAAATAAGGAGAAGATTAATAGGAATTCTTTTCCTATTTCAAATCATTATATAGCTACCAGCATCTTAATAACAGTCAAGCAGAGGAACAGCTTAAAATCTAAAATTAGTTGAATTGTCCCTAGAACAATGTGATGCTTTAAATAGCTGGATAATAACAGTAGTAGAAATAATTAATGGTTTTAAAGACACAGCAGAGACTAAAGCTGTTGGTCTAGATGGATTCTGGAAAGAAACTTTGAAGTCACAAACTCTATACCATCCATACTTTAGAACAGGTTAATATTTTGCTATCTAAAATTATATGATTTTAGTAAAATTATATGCAATACAAAAGACTGTAGTAGGACAAGCAGGTGAGCCAAATAACTTTCTTGTCATTATGCAATTATTGTAAGGTTTCTAGTGAACCTCAAAAGATGTTAATTTTTAAAATGTTTATATTCCTAAACAGAATGAAAACAAAAAAAACCTCACTCCAAAATACTTGCAATATTGTCTGCAATGAAATTATGATAAAATGAACCTCAGGAATATCTTCTACTTGCCTCAAAAAAAAATCAAGAAATTAACTGATGGTTTGATATATCTATTGCTATACCTGAAAATATTTCTACTTCTGTGCAAGTAACCCTCAGGATATAACATCCTCCCAGGAAACTGACTTGCTGTTGCCCCATATTCTGGGAAACGGAATCACATTTTTTCCCCTTATCCCATCTTCCTTCCACAACACTCACATTTCACAATCAGTGCAGAAAAAGGGATAATTTGCTTTTGTCTTTCTACTGTTTTGTGGGTTTTATTTTCACCTATTTATTTTGTGTGTCATGATAGACTATTTTTTAACAGAAACACACCTTAGTGTCACCATTTATTTCAATTTTTCTTCTATGGTTGTGACCAGAAAGTTTCTGAATTTCTGCATAGTACAAGACTTTGGGATCTCCTGTAGTTAAATTGTACTTGGAAGCACAGAACACAGTGGGGTGCCCTACGTGCCAGCAGTCATGGTGCTTTAAATAAAATGACATACATTTCTTTAGGTAATATGGAGAAGTTTCTCAGCTAAATATGTTTAAAGGATAAGGGCTACATTTTCATTTCCAGGTGCCTAAACTCAGATATTTAGGTTCATGTTTCAAAGCCTCTGAAAGTAGCCTCCGCATGACTTCTTAGAGCCCTAAATATAGTTTCTATACATATATATATGTACCCACATGTTTAAGCATGTATATATATAGATGTGCATATACATATATATCTGCATATGTATACAGACTAACAGAAATATTTTTTTTATTTGAACAGCTTAACAATTTCTGTGCTAGAAAAAAACTTTAATAATAATAATAATAATGACAACACTTATTTAATTTCCTCTTTGTTATGTTTATGTTCCTTTGTGTGTCCCCACCCTCCCTGCTTCCCAAAAGTATGAGAGTTAATATAACTTTATATTTGATGCAAACATGTTTTTTTTTGCAGTGATGTTTCTGCTGTATCTTTCAAAGATCAAAGAAACCTGGAGTTCTTTTTTGATATGACATTTATCTTAGAAAGAAAAGTGCAAGTAAAATAAAAGATCATTCCTAGGTATAATCTCACCATTAACTTTCAGATGCCTCTTTAGATAAGATATCTTCAAATGTCTTCATCAAGCATCACAGAGATTTTGAAGTTGTTCACAGAATCACATAATGGTTGAGGTTAGAAAGAACCTCAGGAGGTCTTTTGGTCCTTCTCCCCCCTCAAGCAGAGACACCTAGAGCAGGTTGACCAGGATCATGTCCATATGGCTTTTTAATTTATCCAAGAATATTCCATAACCTCTCTGAGCAATCTGCTCCAGTGCTCAGTCATGATCACAGTAAAAAATGGTTTATTTTAAGGTGGAACTTTCCTTGTTTCAGTTTGTGCCCATTATCTTCTGTCCTGTCACTGGACACCACTGAAAAGGGTCTGGCTACTGCTAAACAATTTGTTCAGGTATTTGATAAGATCCCCTCTGAGGTCTTGCAGCTCTCTTAACCTTTCTTCATAGGAGAGGTGTTCCAGTCCCTTAGCCATCTTAGTGGCCCTTCACTGGACTCAGTCCAGCATGTCCATGTATCTCATGCATCAGAGAGCCAAGAACTGAAATCAGTACTCCAATTATGGTCTCAACAGTGCTGAATAGGTGGGAAAGATCACCTTCCTTGACCTGCTGACAACACACCTCTTAATGCAACTCAGGATACCATTTTCCTTTTTTGCCTCAAGGGTCATTGCTGACTCATGTTCAACCTGGTTTCCACCAGGACCCCCAAGGCCTTTTCGGCAAAGCTGCTTTCTGGATAGGTGGCCCCAGGATATATTTGTGCATGTAGTTGTTCCTCCACAGGTGCAACACTCTAGTTGTATGAACTATCTCACTATGTCTTTGTAAACTCAATGGGATCATAGCCCTGTAGCTGTAGACTTACTCCTGTGTGTTCCCTCTATTGCATCCATGAGCATACAGGCACTTCAGGGATGCATCCAGTTGTGTTGATACCCTAGAAAAAGTGTGGAATCTTTCCTAATAATAGATGTTCATGGTCATGGTTTTGCTGTACCAACGATGTGCTTAATGGTAATTTTGAAAAGTAGTAAGTCTATCATAACTATTATGTTATTCGACAAAACACATATGTTGTTTCTCTAATACAAGGCATGGAAGTAGGTTCACACCTACTTTTCAGTTTACTATCTTAAGTGTCATACTTGTTTTGTTCTGTGTTGTTTTGCTTTCTCCACACCTAATTTTACTTTCTTTTCCTGTCAGTAGTAATATGTCTTGATGAAAAGTAAGCAAGACTAAAAGGTGTTCTCCTTCTTGGCATTGTTGGAGTTTGTGTTCTGATACAGTGAAAAGGAAAATGAGACAGACTGGCAGTTTTTTGTCTACCAACAGAGCACTAGACATAAATTTCCTTTAGTCCTCAGGGGACTAGTAAAATCATCCTTCTTTCCCCAGTCAGCATTGCCAACGTCAGCTTGTTTTCCTGATTGTGTGATGCAAAAATTATGAAGGTGTGCAGCCTCTTCCTCTCTCTCATCCAAACTGGGTTTCTTTGGGCCCTGAAGCAGCAACTTATGAGCTACCATCCCCTGAGCTATTGCTGGAATGGTAACTCTGGCTGTGTTTATGCTGAGTCCAGCAACGTGGTAGTTTGCTAGGAACTTGGGAATTTCTGTGCTGCAATCCATTGTGTAGAGTAAACAAACAGTCAGCAATTCTGGCATAAGAAGGCATGGTTTGCAGAATATGTGCATTCATATTGCCTCTGAACACCTCTATCTGCAGATTTGCATGAGCAGTCTCATTCAAAAAACGTTAAAAAGTGAGAAAAAATATCAGCTAAGCAGAGTAATACTGTGTATGTACTTTTGCTTAGATATCCTTAGTGTCTGAGGAAACCTGAAACTATCCTAGGTTTTTATAACATCCTCTATTTTTGACTTGAAAAGGTAATACCCAGGTTTAATGAGATTAAAAAACTTAACCATACAAAGAAATCCAAACCATAATATCTATTTTTTCTTCCTTTATAAACTGAAGGAATGGAAACCATATTTATATATAAAAAACCCTATCATTAACTTCCCCATCTTCCCACAAACATATTCTGGTAATTCCAATAAGCAGTTTCTCTGAGGGCTACAGAGGCCTGAAATAGCAACTTTATGCACTCAGGCTTTAACAGCCTAAAGTAAAAGACTGAACAATCTGCCAGTTCATCTAATTAACACTATTGATTCAGCTTCAATTAGGATTTCCTGGGGGCAGGGGACATATTCCACAGGTTGAATGAGTTCACCGTTCCTCACCTCTGACACCTCTTCTTGACATAATATCCAGAAAATGCCATCCAAAAATAATTTGGATAGAAGTAAAACCTGCATAAGTTTGCTGAATATCAAACCATGGATAATGATCAGTAAGCAATAACAAAAGTTTTTCAAAAACAAATGCTAAAACTTATCTTGCACGGTTAAGACTGAAGGTATAGGAGTGGTTAGTGCACAGGTAAACTACCCTAATAAAATCCACCTCAAACCATCTTAAATAAAATCTGTAAAATGTAACAGTTCACTTAGCTTTCTGTGTTGCACTTAGGATTTTTAATCTGATGTAGTTATATCTTAGATGATAAATGGAGTCTACAGTGTTTAAAAAGCTAGTAGAACACATTGCTACTGCTTCATTCAGATGGAGTGAAGGTTTTGATCATTTCAGAGTTATGAACATAAAGGTTATGTTTCTTCTAAAATAATTTGGTTTGCATTTTTATTGTATTATTTACTCTCTAAGAATAAACATCTCACTCTCCATTAGTGCTCTTCTTCCACCCCAAGCAGTAAAGAAGAAAATCAAACAATACTATTTTCATTTGTATTTCAGCACATATGGGTAATAAATAATGAACCCAATCTCGTCATATGCTAAAATTCTGTGCTTCTAGAGGTATGTAAAAGTTCTGCAACATTTTTACTTTTTCCTCTCTACTATTTGTGACTCTAGGCTGACACAGTCCACTGCAGAGGTGATATTTCAGAAGCAGAATTTGTAAATGCCAGACAGCCCATTGAATTTTTTGGACTTCTGAATATGCCTACCTCACCTGATGAAATAATTTGCAGTCTTATTTCTTTCATGAATAAAAGTTTATTTTAATTTTTTAGAGAAATATGCCACACAAGGAAACCAAAATTGTCCAATGTGGTTACACCACAGGAACAGCTTCTGACTAACAGGAAAAAGCACATTAGTTTTAGGAACACAGTGCACACCGCTAGTGTTAATTGATTTATCTAGCATCGGTACATATTTAAGAAAAACAATGGACAGGATTGTCATAGGTTTGCTGGTTTTGTTGACAATATATTAGTGCAGCTGTGGAAAAGCAGCTATCTTTATCACCCCACTCCCCATCACTTAAAGCAATAATTTATTTTAAGCAAGCTGTCACAAGTGTGTAGAGGTGTCTTTGATAATAAGCTTCAACAATTTTTGGGTATAGAAATATAGAAGTGACCTAAGGGATAATCCTGTATGTTGTAACATGTGCCCAGCTAAGGCAAAGCTTGTGGCAGGAGTTCACTTTTTATGGGACTAGAAAGAAACCACACCAGCAGAGCTCTTTAATGTATCCCCAATACAAGGAACTCATCAGTCACGGCTCACAAATCAACCCTGAGACACAAATCTATAGAAAACCAGGCTTCATTAATTCTGGTGCTCATGAAACTGCTTGGCTTGCAAAAGAACTCTAATAAATCCTACTTGTATCTTCAGTCTTTTAATGAAGTTTCTTTTTGGGTATGTATATGTTCATAAACATACAACATTAAAGAATTTTAACTATTGACAAACCATATTCATTACGATGTTATTGTTAGAACTAACATAATTTCAGCTATTTACAATCATCATCTGGTTTGTGTCATTTTACCATTAAGTTTCACACTGCTTCTATCTTCTTACCACAGTGCTGGCTGGCTTTTTCTCATAACAGAACCCTAGCCTTAGAAATGTTCCAACAGCTTCTTCACTTGATATGCTCATTAAAGTCTTAGAGTGGAGTCTTCTCACATACATAAGGGTGAGTGTATCCTGAAGTCTTTAAAAGATTAAGGTCTTAGTATTCCCAAAATAAGTGTTGATAATGTGATGTTGAGACAGGATAACTTTCTCTATTTCAAATGTTACAAATCTGAGAATTTTATACAAAGTTTTTGTTTCAACATAATGCTGCCACATGTTTAAAAAAAAAAAAAAAGACATTGACACAACATAAGAAATTAGGCTTGCTTACTTTTTGTCCAACACCAAGGTTTTCCCATGACAGTTTTATCTTCAGACAGTTTTATCTTCAAACAGTTTTATCTCCATAGGCTGGCTGGATAAGTAAGTGCACATAGTAATCTCTACATTAGTGAAGTGATGAATCAGATTCCTGGATGGATCAATTTGTTGTCCTTGCCATTTGATCCATCTCAATTACTGATGAACAAGTGGCATTCTGTGTTTTAGAGAACAAATCAGTGAAATACAGCTTGAAGAACAGGAGAAACATTGCCACAGGAAAAAAACTTGCCAGCTTGTTTCCCCTCCCCCTTAGAAAGTGACCAAGAAGGGAGTGGAGTCCCTAAAAAAGTCCCTAAAATATGAACTGAAATGAAACAGATGTTTGATAGCAGTGCTGAAGCTGCACTATGTCAAGATGCTATTGATCTTGATTCTTCCAGCCTAAGCCTGCAGGTTGCAGGATCAAGGTAATTTTCTAAATTTCTTAGTTACTTCAGTTTTGTAATGTTTTGGGCAGTATACTCAAAACACTCATGCTACACTCATGTATTAAAAGCATTACTTATACATAGTCTATAAAACAGTCTATAAAAGCCCATCCATGTACACAGGATTGCGTTTAAAGTGGTAATTCTGGATGCAGAAGATATATGAAAATGGAACCACCATGTTAAAGGTGACATGTTTTATTTTGTAAACATGTTTGAGAACTGACTTAAACATCTTTTTTTTTTTTTTTTTTTTTTTTTGTTAATAAAAGTAGGTAATGCTAGTTACGTGGGTATTAAGATCCTAGTTTGGGGCATTTCTGTGTTCTTATGTTGGATTCTAACACTACTGTCATTTAATGTTCCACATTACCCTCATTTTCCAGGCATCTCTATTTATTTTTACTAGCTAAGAGGAAAAATATCCAACTTTTGGATTCACTGCTACTCTATGTAAAATAATCCCAAATTCACTAGTCTAACAGAAGGGAAAAAAAGTCCCCAAAACTGCAACTGAAATGACAGTAAAAAGTAAATTTGAAACCAGATTGGCACATATCTTATGTGTCCCCAGCTGAAGATAGGTTGGGTTTTAAATTAAAGCTGGGGTTTATTTGGGGCTTAATACCTTTAAATTAATAAATCATCCCCTTAATGCAATTCCAAAATGGCACATTAAATCTTTGAAAGTAAAAATGTATTTGTTCCTCCTGACTAGAAGAAGGATTAAAATATTTTAGACATAATACTAAAATAAGTAATTGGAGCATGATCAATATCTTCAAGATATTAAATGAAAGTATAAAAAATCATACCAGCCTACTTCCAAATATCCTGTGGAAACAAATGTGCTTCACATGTGTGAATTAGTATTGGTTGCCTTCTGGACTTCCCTTTTGGTCTTTTTCAGGCATATGTCCAGACCTGCAGTGGAAAGGGAGCAGACTGTACATTGAAACATCCCCAAGGACACCCAAGTCAGAGGAGGAAAAATCCCTCCCTGTAGGAACACTACATGCCTCCCAGAGAAGAAATGAGGAAGCTGTTGGCTTGTTGTAGACTTCCCCCATCGCATTTTTATAAAAAGAAGGCTGAAACTTTTGAGATTAGCATCCAAAATTCATTGGAAGAGTAAGTGTAACATCCAAGAAAAGGAGCACATGAAAGAAAGGGATTTTAGTCTAATAGTTTTAGCCGTACTGCTAATGAGGCTTTTCTGCATTAATTAGATAATTTGGACTCTTAGACTGTTAAAACAATACCTGAACAAACATTGCATTCTTGGCTCCATATACATGGAATGTTCCCTTTTTCCAATTACAAGAGTTTGAGTAACACGACCAGAACTGTATGCAGTGCTCAAGAAGACAGTGTACCAAGGCTTTATATAGCAGCAAAACAACACCATCTGTCTTGTTCTCAATATCCTTCTTGATGATACCCAACATATTTTTGGCTCTTTTGGCTGCCACTGAATTCTGTGCATATTTCAGAAAACTGAGAGAACACTTCTCAGAGTTGAGACTGCCACTTCTGAGTTTAGCATCACATAGACCTGGTTTAGATTATTTTTGCTACATGTTACCTTACATTCATCTACTTTGCAGCTCCTTTGCCAACTTTTTGCTCCCACATTCTATTCTGAGACATTGTTCTGCCATTTGTCACCATTGCTTAGGCATATAAGTCTGAGACCTGACGAGATGCCTCCCAGAGTCCTGAGGGAATTGGCTGACGTAGCTGCCAAGTCATTCTACATGACATCTGAAAAGTCCAGGGAGACCTTATTGCGGCCTTTCAGTACTTAAATATATCTGTTTTGTAAGTTCTTATTTTTCAGTGTTTTAAAGGAAATGGCTGGAAGCACTTTTAATATAATTTTCAAAATATCTTTCTTGTTTTGTAATGTAGTCTGTAATATACTTGGCAAGGTAAAACCCTGAAGAGACTTAGAATACTTTCCTCTGAAAATTCCATTCTTCATAAATTTCTATAGGATTAAACTGAAATGGTACTTTCTCAGATGAGGAAATCCTGATTCCTACATACTTCAGCTACTAGCTAAATCAAAATACAGCAATATTCTGGCCTTTTACAATAGATTCTTCTTGTGTTCTCTCCAAGCTTTATAAAAATATCCTGAGACATTACTTTCAAGGTTCATCAGCTTTGCACACTCTGTCATGGAACTTGGGACAATTTATTTCATGTGAAGATGAGTGTTATACCAGTCATTTGTTTCCCATTTGTGTAAGACAATCCTATACAATGGATATCATGCCGTAAGGCTTGCAAAACATCTTCAAACTTAAACATTCGACAGAAAATTATTTAAGGTCATCTACAGGAAACTCTTGTTTGAGTGATTCATCAATCATCAAAGTAGTATAAATATAAATTAATGTGCAAGTGACATGTTTTCATATACAAATAACAATAATTTTGGTGGCAGGAGCATGACTTTAATAGCAGAAAGGGCAGGGGTTCAAACTGGGTAACAAATATCTGTTGCATCTGTGTGATTAGTAATGCAGAACAACAGGAATCTTACATCATACAGGGTAAGAGTCAGTGAACACCTAAGCAAAGCACCCATCTGACAAAAGGTCACATCCTTTAACCAGGAGACAAAAGAATAAACTGCGATCATGACTACAAGTGTGCTCTTATGCTCTGTGCAGAACATTATTTGGTAAGATTGAGGAGAAACAGAATGAACCAAATCCACTGTATGTGAGGAAAATTTAATGAGGTCACCCTTCAGAAGGTTTTGGATTCTTTTCCAAGGCAAAATATTCCAGTGGTATAAATGAACACTTTTTCTAACCTGTCACTCTGAAGAGAAACTTAAGTTTCAAACAAAAAGTTGGAACCAGTTAATGAGACTTTAAAACTTGTGATTTTTTTTCTCTAGTTTGCTAATTTCTCAGCTCCTAAAATAAAGACAAGGCATTTTTTATGTTCTACCTACTTCATGGAAAACCAAAGCAAGTAAGGGCAGATATTGCATTAAAAAAGAGGAAAAGCAGACATATTTATTGAGGCGAAAGATATAAAAATAGCTGACCTACTCCTTGCCCTGCTGAAAATGGCAGCATCCCAAAAGGAGAATACAAGCTTCATGTAATGATGTCATATTTGAATTTAGCTTTAAATTAAAATATTAATTGGGTCATCTTCCTCTTCTCTTTTCTCTAACTAAAGTAGATTACCAACATTTTACAATGTGCAGTAAATTGAATGGAACATTAAGACTACATTATGAGAAGGACAAGTTGTGTAAACCTATTAATATGTGAATTTTTTTAACCTTTGTACTGCTATAGAAAAACAGGAGGAGCAGGTCTTGGAAAGGTTTTCCCACTGAGGTTAATGCAGTTGTGTAAGAAAATAATAAAAAAAAAAAATAAAAAATTTCATCCATTGTGCCTCAGAGTTCAGTGTGGCTCTGCATTAAACAAGAAAAAGTGGTAAGGTGTTTTCCTGTCCTAAATGCATTTTTACTGCTCATTAACACTTCTGTAATACTGGTAGAAAAATATTTAGAGGTTTGGATGCTTTGGGAAGTCACTTGGTAGTTAGTGTCACATTAAAAAAAAAGAGTTTTCCACTGTATCAGCAGTATCCAAAAAGGTAAAGACTAGTTGAAATTGTCTGCTAGAATTAGAGCAAAAGATTTTTCAGTTCTCTGAGTGGTGTGTACTTTGGTTGTCAGCTTGGTAGTTCTTTTTAAAGAAAAGATAATTTTTCTATTTTTACTCTGTACTCCAGAGAATCACAAATTTGCCCAGAAATGAGACTGGAAACCTTGATGTTCAAAGGCTTGTGTGTATAACAGGAATGTGAAGATGAAATGAAGAAATATCAATTTTCTATTCTGAAATGTCTGACTCGGCTAAGGAACGTGCATGAGAGAAGTCATTAGAAGAACTGATTTGCACATCCTTATTTAAAATCTTCTTTTAAATGTCTTACAGAAATCAGTGTTTGATTGGTTACATATGCATGTTCAGCCTTAAAAAATGTTTTTGCTGTGTTTGATAATGACTTTCAAAAAGCATGTTATTAAAAGAAATGGGGTGGGGAACTGAATCCTTCTGAATCTTCTCTGGCTTTCCCTTCTCTCTCCCTCCCCAGAAACACAGAAGTGATTTTGCTGTGTCACAATTTGTGCTCTGATATTTTTGATCCTTAAATTGAGAAAATCAAATCAAGCTGCTAATTGCTTATTCAGATTAATGTATAATTTGTCTAAAAGTGCTTATGCATTTTTCAGATTGCATGTGTGTGATCTTAATAAGAATCCCAGTGGGTAAGATTTTCTCAGCTTCAGCTCCTACCTAAGTATTCTTTCTGAAATGGGCATAACTAGGAACTATTTAGTGTATGTAATTTCCAAATTATTGCAAGTGTCTGAACATCACTTTGAATGGACATGTTTTAATTTCAATCTTGTTCCTGTATGTATTTTTCAAGTCTCAAATTCTTGCAAGGCTCTTCATAGTGCAATATATTCACATTCATGTATGACAAATACCTACTTCATAAAATGGAGATAAGGATTACAAAATGACATTCTCTTTTGCTAATATCATCCAAAGATCACTAATCACATCAAGATTTACTGAGACATTTAAAATCTCTCAGCAGCAACAAACAACTGTAATTTGGGGAAATTTCCTATCAGAAAATAGATTTCTTTCTTTCATATGAAGAAATTTCTTCCTGATTCGTTCCTCTTACAAAAAAGAAACGGTTTGCCTCAGAACGATTTATGCCCTAAGCACAGAAATGTTGAGACTCAAAGATTTTCCAGTAAGATGCACCTAATCAATTTCATCAGGATAAGCATGATGTGGACCACTTGGAAAAGAGAACACTTCGGAAGTTAATTGCTACTGACTTTATCTTGTAAATCTTTCTCAAGAAAATTTCTTACAGGGATTAAAGAGTTTTAGGAGCTGAACTGCATTGACTGGTTGCTTTATTGGCCTCTTAAACGCCTGAGGGTTTTCCTTACCTTCTGGTGGGGGGGGGGGGGGGGGGGGGGGGGAACCCCGCAGAACAAAACAAAACAAACAAAACAAAACAAAACAGAACAAACAACAAAAAAAGAATAGTATGCAGAGGTAGGAAAGAAAAAAGAGAAAAGGAGATGCGCATAAAAATGTGAAACAAAAACACAATCACAAACAGTCTTTAAGAAATTGAGATGGAACAGAATTTCCTTATTTGCCTCCCAAATTTCATAGCATCATAGAATGGTTTGGGTTGGAAGGGACCTTAAAGTTCATCTAGTTAGTTTCTTTCTTTTCAGTTTAAGAGAGATTTGGGTTTTTTCTCTTTTCTATAATTAACTTTTCAGAAGTAAAAATTAAAGTGATAAATACCTAAATAGTGTCTGTTGTGTATTACATATGGATTTTGGAAGTGACATTGTGAAGACTTTGGGTCCATCAGCACTTGCACTTTGAATTCTGTTTCCATTGCTCTTTAACTTAGACAGGATTTTGAAATTAGAGGGTAAGATGATATGACTTTGCAAAGACTGTGAGTCTATGTGTTCAGGGGTTCCACTCTGACTACTGCTAAAGCATGAAGAATAGTGACAACACAGGACACTGCATAGATTGCCTGTGTGTCCAGTCATATTTAATTTTCTTTTATGTTTCATTGAGGCCAGACACTTTTTTCACTTCCAGAGAAGGAAAAGTAATGTGTAGATTCTGCTTTTCTAAGCATCAACAATAGTATTTTTCTCCATTTAGGATGACATGGTAGGGAGAGGGGTTCTCTCCTCTGCCCACGCACTACTCAGAAAGATTAAAATGTTTGTTGCATATTTATATTGCTGAATTTTTATATCACATTATCAAATTTAATACCGTAGGGAAACTCAGAAATATGATTCTGTATACTAAAGGAATAAAATCAGTGCTGCTGAAGATCTAATGATAGCTTTCTGCATTTAATTTTGCAATTAATATTTGTCAGATATTATCTCAAGTAATGCAGTGATGCTTTTGCTTTGTAATGAAGGACACATTATAGTAGTTCCTCTGACATTCCTCACAGAGTAACTTGCTAATTATTTTTTAACATTTTAATTTTAACAAGGTTCTTGAAATAGAAGATAATTTGCAACTATTCTGCTGCAAACCAAGTGACAGGAAGGAGCAACTTTCAGCAAACATGATCATATGATTCTGAAAAAAAATTGCTTACATTTGGCCTTCTTAATAATAAGATTAATAATACAATTCATATTGAGTTTCAATATGAATTTCTAGTGGGGTTTTTTTTGGGGTTTTTTTTTTTTTTTTTCCTAGGCACTGTTAAACCATTTAAAACCTTTTTTTGTTTGTTTGTTTTTCCGATGGCATCTTGTACATTAAACTATATATGAATATTTTTTTTCTGATTTATCCACTTTTTCTCCATACAGTCAGGGTGTTGTAAGATTAGCAATACAGTTTTCTCTTGCAGCAACAATACTGAGCAGGCTGAACATACCTTACTTTTCCAGGATGAGTATTTTCATTCTTTTTCACCTTATTTTGGTCTGGTTGAAGAAAAGTGCTAAGCAACCTGCGAGACACATGAGGCATCTAGCTGTCTAAATTTTCCAAAATTATACTAAAAGCTCTTAAAAAAAAAAAAAAAAAAAAAAAAAAGAGAGAGCATTTGGTATCTTCTTGTCTTCTGCAACAGAAAATGTTTTCAAATATTTATTTTGTGTGTTATAACATCAGCCACTTCATATTTAACCTCTTCAGTTTAGAATTTCATGTTCATAATTCTTTATTACACACATTTTGTATGCACTTCACTTCTACTAACCAAGCCCTACTTTTGGTGGCTAGATGTGTCACATAAAGGAACAGAGACACTGCTGAAAAGAGCAGGGAACAGAAACACAGGCAGCTCAGCAGGGAGATAGATATTTTCTAGGGAGAAACAGGGACTGTGCAAAGTTTTCAGCAGCCTGTAAAGTAACAGAGCTGATTGTTTGAAACTAAGCCTGAAAGAAAAGATCTATTTGTGAGTATACAGATGGTAGCAATTTCTTTATAATGTCTTTTATATTTTAAAAATATGTATTAAAAAAAGATGTTTCAAATGTTTGGTTCAAAGTTGATTGTCCAACAAAACTGACTTTCCACTTAAAAAGTATTTTTGGACCTAGTTAGACTCATCTCAAATCTCTGGTTAGTGCAAGCTACACCAAATGAACCTTGAAGAGCTGCACAGAGCTTGATTCATATTGGAAAACTGACATATTTCTACATCATCATGACGAACAAACACAGCCTAGACAAATCTCTTCAGCTCCATTGAAATATTACCAAATGAGGTTCTTCCTTTCCCTACCTTGTTACTGCATGACTGAAACACCTGGGTTTAGAGAGCTACTGCCTGTCTGCAGAGCACACTGGTTGGCAGCTGCTGCAAGGTGAGAGGGGACACACATTTGCAGCTTCAGCAGGATGTCCCATAGACGTGAGCCATCAAAGCCACCCTAGGGTTTGCGTCTTCCTGGACAATGTCATGGTTTGGTATTACTTACAGAATGTCAGGTCAAAATGCACATGTGACTCAAAGTAAATAAATCTTAGTGGTTTAGGGGACCTAGTAAAGACATTATTTGCACTTGTGTTTTATAGGAAAATAAATATATTTTGTTAATGATATGCAAAGTCCTATATAACTAGGGGAGAAAGCGTATCAGGCTCAGGAAAGGAGATGAAGCAGTAGTTGGATTTGTAAGTATGCATGTTAATGTATGTAGAAACCAGCCTTGGAAGGTCTGCATGCAGAGAGGAGATTTTAATGTTGCTTTCTTGTTTAAATTAAGCTTCCATTTCAAGATATTATTTAATATACACAAATTACTCATCTGGTTTATTGGGTTTGTATGGCAACGTTTCTGTGGGTCTACTTGGTGGGTAATGCAGAAGAATGGGGAAACCCACTGTGTGCCTCAAGGGGATTTAACCTTGGGGGAAAAATAATAGGTGATGTGAGTTGTATGTTGTAGGAACATCGCAGGAATGACCTGAAACAATGAAGAGTGAGTTTTGCAAGGAACCAGATGAGTGCAGCAATGATCCAAACAAAGCCGGTGTTGGTGCCCAGCGACAGAACGTACTGCTTCTCCTGTCCTGAACACCCATCTTGACAGATGACGCCAAGTTATAACCTGTTCTTGTGAAAGGGTGGAGGAAGCCTATGGAATGAACCAATAATTTCTATCTTTTAAAGGACAGGGCATAGTAGTTAATAAAAATGTATAAATCTTTGTGTTGGGTATAATATGATTGAAGAATGTAATTGAGGTTGTAAATGTAGGTAAGAAGGGATTTCACTAATGCAAATTAAATGGGATAGCTAGAAGATATATATGTATATATCACATATGTATCATATGTAATACATACATATATGTATTATATACATATATATAGACACATAAAAGTATGTATGTGTATAAGTAATATATTTATGTATATGTATCTGTTAAATTATGTGGAACTGAGAATGATGTAAATGTTATGCAATAAGGTGCAGAGATTGTTTTGGGTCTGGCTGAGATGCAGTTAATTTTCCCCATAGCAGCCCTCATAGTTTTGGGCTTTGAATTAGTAGCTAGAAAATTCCTGATAGAACAGCAGTGTTTTGGCTACTGCTGAAGAGTGTTCACGCAGTATCAAGGCTGTCTCTCCAATAGTCCCCACCACCCCTTTCCTCCAGTAGGCAGGGGGTGGGCAAGATCTTGGGAGGGGACATAACCAGGATGGCATCTGACCCAAGCTGACCAAAGGGATTGGTAATAAAAGCTAGGAGAAAGGAGAAGATCTCTTTTTTCATGGTTCTTTTTCTCTACTATTGGAAGAAGGAGCAAACAGTGGATCATCTTAGCTCTTCCAGATTTTCCAGAACTTGATTATATCCCTCTAAATATTTTCTTTACAAGTTGTGGACCTTTGGTTACCCAATATTTTTCTCATATGGAATCCATTTCATACTTCAGTTTTTCTATGAACATATTACAGTTTTCATATATCTCTTTCGAAATGAATTGCTGTATTTTGTAGTCTTATTCTATATGTTATTTTATATATTAATCTTCAAACCTCTTCTCTGAAGAAAAATTCAAAATGTTTGCAGAGCATTACTGAAACTGAAAGCCTTGTTAGCAGAAAGGAAAAAATGTAAGAGCTCTCTGTTTACAAGAATATCCTAAGAACACAAGGATCAATGTGCAATGTGCAAAGCTGGCACTTCAGGTCAATACTCAGAGGCTATCAAAGCATTTTATTGCTAATGTTGATGGAAAGGGCACGGAGACAAGAGACTTTCAGAAGAACATGGATACAGTAAATCTAGTTGGAAAATTGCTGTGCATTTTATGGATCCAAGATATATCCTTGTTTTTCAAGAGGTAAACCAAATAACTTTGATTAACATTTTTTGTTCTTCTGGTATATTTGCAAATATTTAAATTATTTCAGATGTTATCAAATTTTGGTCTAGATATAGAAATAATTATTTCAGTTTTTGCACTTCAAATCGTATAGGCGATAAGAAGAAAGGCTGTAATTTCAGCTGTAAGCAAACACAAAAGAAGGAAAGGATAGCTTTTTTAGCCCAATTGTTACGACATCTATAGTTTCTCTTTTTTTCTTCTTCTCTGTTTTTCTCCTCTTCAGTTTAGTGCCTTTCATTACTGTATTTCCAGATTAGATCATACTTATTTGTATAAAGCACGGAATGTACTTGTTCAAAAACATTTCTTCCTATCTTCTGGCATCCAGAATATAGCTGAACTTTTAATATTAAAACTTTATTTCCTGTTTACACCAAAACATAGCTTTGGATGATCTTATTGTACATCCTTATCTGATTCTACTTTTTTTTTTTTTTTTTTTTTTTTTGGTACACTTGGATTTCCTGAAATCTGTTTCACAGCTTAGAAAAATAAGAAGCATATGTAATCTTCACTTTGATGTTACTACTTTTTTCCCCCTGACACTAAAAATAGCTTTTATGATTGTCTTTCAAAGATGGATAAATGTATGAATTTGACTATCATCGTAATATTTCAGTCTCAGGGATCACTTTATCATACCAAAGCATAATCTTTATTCATTTTCATCCCTGAAAAGTATGAATTAATGCATATATTTGTCCTGCATGAAGTTGGCCTTATAGTTAATATTCTAAATTTCAGAGAGCTTTCACAAGACGAATGGCAGACTTAACCAATTCTTCTCTGTTGTGCATAATCAATGTTAAAAGGCAACTTATTTTATATAGTTGAAAGCTCTTTCTCTCCTTTGCCTTTTTGGAGGTAAAAAGGAGGAAGTTTTTCAAATAGCATCCACCTAAGATTTGTATGAAATACTGAAGAACATCTGTAATCTGATTCTTCTTTAGTAATCAGAGAAAAAGACAGCAATCCTTCTTTGAAACAGTCTTCATGTAGAAGACTGAGACTGTTTAACTTCAGAGCAAAATGGTCTTCCTAGAGCTGTAGGACACTTTGGTTTCTTGAATGGAGAAATAGAATATTCTTTTTATCTGTCTTTGAATAAAGCTGTCTTTGTAGTACTCTCTTCCGTTTTCAAAGACCTATTGGTTGCTGGCTCTCAGACAGAGTTTCAAAAAAATCATGTGTTTGTGGTTCTGTCACTGAGGACATTATATTACAATAAAATCACTTGCAGTAATGCAATACAAGGTATCTCAAGGAAAAGCTCACATTTCTTCAAAGTGATATTTTGATAAAAATCCTGAAAATGAGAACAGTTGGACACTGTATTATCACTTGTGTAGAACAAAACAAAGAGTTTGTCCGACAGTTCTATTATCAGCTGCCTAAAATTTTTGTAAGAAATAACACGTTTTGAACTTTAGGTATGCTCTTAATGGCTTTGCTGATTTCAAGTGTTAGTGGAGATAATGAATTGGATTATTGAATATAGAGTAGTTAATGCAATGGCGGGAGCAAAATCAAAGTTAGTGGAAAATATATGCTTTTACTATTAGCTGCAAACACACCCTGACTTATAAGAGTTTAAGCAGCAGACCTGGATTGACCTAAAGTTTATTAAATGCCATTCTGTCTAGAACACTAGGGTAAAATTTTTATATTTAATATAATAACCAATTTTTGCATTTTCCTGTAATTCATTATCCAATAATCAGCCATGAATTGACCAACCTTTTATTGAACTACTATATTGGACAGTGGTAGCTTTGTGTTCCAGTAGAAACATGAAACTGATTAGATGAGAAATAAAAAGTATATTAGTTATAATTAAAAAAGAAGTCATCGATCTCCATGTGAAGCAATAACTATTTCTGAAGATTTCAAACAACATAAATATATCCCATAGAATACTAGTTTAGGGTTTTCTGAAAGTGCAACCCCATTGTGAAAAACATTCATAGGTTTGTTTTTGTACCTTGCAAATAAATAATAAGTTCATTTCTAGGATTAGGCGATTGAAAGAAAACACATAAAATCCTAAATAAAAATTAGGATTATGTCACAGCACAGCCTGTGTGCTCCTTACATAAAGTGTATGGAATGTCAGGAAGTGTAATTCTGCAAATCAGATTCAAAACCATTCTATAGCATATGAATATTCACAACTTTTCTGTACACCAGGTGTTTCATTTTGTATGATAATTTAGATGTACTTTCATAACACCCAAAGATTTTATTTCTAGTTCCTTGCACTTGTTGTTGAATGAAATGTAGATTAGACTAAGCATATACATGCCTTGTCTAAACTTGACAAAGTAATAGCAAGAGTGTTATTTTTGACCCTAGTGACTTTTTCAGAGGCAGTTTTGGTACTGATCAATCAGTTGCTAGTGATACACTGCTGAATGGCCTAAAGAAAGTGAATGAGTGCATTAATTATTTTTCACAGAAAAAGCAGAGGGGTCAGGAAACAATGTGTAAATTCTGCAATACAGGAAAGGAGCTGTTAGTCCTCACACACACACACACACACACATTACTTCTTGATAGTGAGGTTATATACACAATTCCATACCAATAGTATAGTTGTAGGCTATAGTTCTGGCATTGTCAGAATAATCGTTTTTAATAAAAAGATTTACAGTAGCTAAGAGAATACACATCTGCAATACTCCTAAAGCAGTGTATCTGTCTTTCCATTGTCTATTAGGCATAAAGGTAACATATCAATTCATGGAGTCACTTTTTACTGAAACTATTAAATATTTAAATAATGAGTAGGTAGAATTTAATTAATATCTGAAGTATAGTAAGAAACTCTTGGCATTGGCTTCAGTTGAATTTAGGCTGAATAGGTCTGTGAATACTTTCTTGTGTAACTGCCAGTATGAAGCATAAATTCAGTGTCAGCTAGACACAGAGAACAGGATTTCCAAAATGATTCCTCTGTTACTGATTTGTATCCCTGTCAAATATTGTGGTATCTGTCCATCATGTTCCTCCCATTTCCTCAGGTAAACCTCTCTGGTGAAGTGCCTATACTTGCAGGATAGTTCCATCTAAAGTAGCCCAGGAGTGCTGAGGACAGAGACGTCCTGTAAATCCTGTTGCTTGCTAGAGGCTAGGTAATATACATAGGGAGAAAAGTCTCTTTGGTATGCAGACATCTCAACTCTTCAGGTCTCAGAAAATTGACCTTTTTTCTGAAAAACTGCAGAACAATCAGACTTTATTTTAAGACATGGCAAAGTCCCATCCTACTCAACACACTGTGTGTAGCACTCTCCAGCAGTATGGAAAATCACAGTAAATCCCCTTTGTCTCTTGGGAGAAATCCGTAGTCACTACAGTAAAGACTAGACAGCTGTAGGCACATTCAGTTTCTATTACTGACACTGTTCTACATGGCAGCAAATACCTAGGGATTCACTTGGATGAGAATTCACTGAGATTCACAGAGAACAACTCTCTCCAACATAAGTCAGGGCAATCACAGGAGGAAGAATCACTCTAGTTTCTGGCACACATCCGAAAGACTATTTTGTGTTTTAACCAGGGAATGTTTCATATGAAGATTATTATAAAATATGCGAATAAGTCTCAAAAGAGCAGGAACATTTTCTTACCTTTTTTTTTTTTGAAGGCTAAACTGTAAAGTTTGATTAATTCTATTTTTAAGAATTCTAGATAAAGCGCACACGTGATACTTTAAAGAAAGATATGAAGAATATTTTAATTATGTAATACTTAAAATAAGGGTTATGAAACATTTAACAGCTGTGACAAAGCAGGTATCATCCATATTCCTGTGGAACCAGAAAACTACCAGAGTAAAGCAGAACTCAGCCATTCCCTTTGAGGATAGTGGTCAGAGACTTCATTAAAAAAGTGAGAAACTCAAGATGCTAAACAGAGAAAATAAGTTCATAAGGAATAGCTTCTTATAAGCACATATAGTGCATGGCTGACTGACCAAACATTTGGTCAAGATCTCTCTCCTTGTGAAAATGCAAACTGGAAGATATTTTAGGTAAAATGACAGTTCTGGAAACCTGGATTGGGAGCTTTCATCAATTGCTCAGGTAAATAAAAACACATCTTCCAGGACTGTCTGACTAGATACTGGAGTTCCAATGAACCACCAGCTAGGCCATCAACCTACTGATAGTACAGAAAAATATTGGATGACATTTCAGATTTCCAATATAAGAGCAATTGTCATCTGTTCTGATTTGGTAGGTGTCATTATACCAAGCAGCAGGCCAAAGTGTTCTCATATCACTTTTGCAAAGGCAAGAGGCAAGTGGATGTACGTCTACATAATCTGAAAAAGTACCAGTGATAGGTTTCAAGATGAAACCTGCTGGCTTTTTGTAACAGAACAGTAAGACTTATTATTTCTTTTGTAAAAGATGCAAGAGAAACTCTTTACAGATGCATAAAATGTAGCTGTGTCTCTTAGAAGACGCTATCTTAAGTGCAGAACAAAAGGAAGCATTTAGAAAGTAAGGTCATACTGGTTTTTGGTTGACAATATAAAAATAGGCAAGTATTACAAATCATCAGTCATTTCTCCTTAGATACCTATGTTAGGAAACATAGAATCATAGAATCATTTTAGATTGGAAAAGACCTTTAAGATCATCAAGTCCAACCATTAACCTTATACTACTAATACCACCACTAAACCATGTCCCTAAACATCTCATCCACACATCGCTCAAATAGCTCCAGAGATGGTGACTCAGCCACCTCCCTGGGCAGCCTGTTCCAGTGCCTGACAACCCTTTCAGTCAAGAAATCGTTCTTAATATTCAATTTAAAATCTATTTAATTCTCTATGGCACACTTAATGCAACTTTTAAAATCTGCAAGTTTTTAATATATCCCATGGGAACTTACAGAGATGGTTGGTGTATGAGATAAATAGGTAATGCAGGAGGAACAGAGAGAGCAGCTTAAGTAAGTTTTTAAAAGTGGGGTTTTTAAAATATTTTTACTAGAACCTGCAAAGATATCAATTGTTATGTACTTTGTCTCATATTCAGCACTTCATTTTCTAGCCTTACTTTCATGTACTTTAATTTTAATCAAGTTCTTACAATAATTTGTAAAACACAGAGCTTTCTATCTTAAATACATGTCAGTTTTGCGTAGTCACATAGATATGTTGCCTGGATGTTTTATACCATCTAAAGATCAGAGTAGTGCTGCATTCTGACCAGTAGATTTCTTATTTTGGCTACTCCATCAAAGTCTGGGCAGTTTCTCTGTATATAGAAGGTAGAAATAGAAAATGAGAAAAAATAGTTGACAGGGAATATGTTTGTTAGTTACTAAATATTTTATTCACAAAGGGTCAGGTAAAATTATTTTAGATTTACGTTGTCAAGTTATAATAATTATTTGTATAGTTTTCTCTGAATGAACAAGAAGAGTGTGTATGTATTGCTTGTACATACTGCATATATTAAAACAAAGAGATATGTGCATGAATTCAAGAAAAAGAAATTAACAAAGCAAATCATTAGTGGCTACGGTCTGTAAAATGAAACAACTTTATTTCACTATAAGAAACTATTTTAAATGTTTTTTACAAAAACATTTTTGCTAAAGCATGACTAAACAGCAAAAATTATCTACTGTATTTAGACTTTAGAAAAAAAGGCAGAACAAAATTACTTAAAAAAAAAATGTATTTTATAATTGATTTTGGCTACTAGGAATTTGGTTAGGTTGGATTTAATTTATTTATTCCTTCTTTCCTTTTTTCCCTTTTATATTTTTCTTTAGCAATGGTGCCAAGTAATGTGAATGCTAATATTGCTTAAGAAAATTAAGTTTCTTTTGCAAAGCAGATAAACATAAGTATACAAAGACCATATCTAACTTAACACCATATGCTCACTCTGGTAAAGAACACGTAGAATGAACATAAAATTAAAAAAAAAAAAAAAAGAGATAGTATGAAAGGAGAAAATATGTTTCACATTTTTATATCTCTGCTGGAAGACAGGAAATACAATATAAATTGCACATAAAAATTAAAAAATTAAATAAAACTTAAAAAAAGATACAAACTGATCTCGTAGGCGTGTCATGGTATACTGCTATTTCCACATAATGAGGAGTCAAAGAATTTAGATCCTTTAAAATTGAACTGATATAAAGCTATGGTAAATTCTTGACAGTAGGAACCAGGTTATGATCTTTATTACACAAGAATGTAACAAATAATGTTCTACTACTAAAATAATTCAACTCAAATAAAGAAAGGAGCAATTTTTATAGCATCAAAATACAAAGTACTAACAGTAACAATGAAATTTTAAAGTACAGGCAGAACAAAAAACTGTATGGGCAAGTAATTTCCAGATGTTAAGTAACCAGGCATTTTTATCTGGAATAAGAACATGTCAAGCAGAGTTTTTCCATAGACATTTACTTTCCTCACTAGTTGAAAAGTAGAGAAGATCCCTCTTCTGAAAGGGGGTTACAACAACGGAAGTAGGTTGTCATTCCCTTTTCTGCATGTGAAAAGTAGCCTAAGCAATTCTGAGTCAGTCATAGAAGTACGTTTTAGGCGCATGTTCTGACCTCTGCAGCACACGGAGTATGACTATGCCATATGTATCTGAGTGTGGTCCTGAAACATTTATATATTTAAATGAAGTATCTGCTATAGCTCACCTATTTGCTTTAATTGTATCCATGTTTCACTTGAGCAACATACCCTGTTGACCCTTTGTCTCCATTATGGCACACAGATTTATTCCTAACTTGCAAGTACTCATGCTTCACCCAGCATGGTTGAACTCACACAGGGTGTACTTCTGAACTGAAGTAATGAGGTTGAGATCATTGCCTTGAATGAGAAGCAAGAGGCACTCTATTCCTCTTAGGAGGTTCTTGCAGAAATCACACATGCTCAAGCAAGTCACTCTTCCTTTTCTGCCACACCTGAACTATGAGTTTTCCCCTGGGTTGGCCAACCCTAAATGGGTACATGTTATGAGTTCAGGATGCTCACATGAGCTCACAACACTTAGCACTAAAGAGTTGGGGTTCAAGTTTAAACCTGAGCCTCCATATTGACACTGGGCATGTCGTTTATATGTTCCTTTGCACTAGAGTGAATTTTCACTTGAAGTAGAGTTTGCTGTATTTATGGTACATTTTAATTAGGATACAGGTAGAAAAGCACCATAAACAGAGTAAATTACCTTACCTCAGGAGAACATTTAGGAAATACCATCAGAAAGATACCAGGTGCTGAATTTTAATATATTATTTTATTGCTTTCTTTGGTTGATCACAAGAGAGTGTTGGCAATTTCTTATGTGAAAAATGTAATAAGGAAAATGTTTACTTCTTTCCTGACTCTGTTTTTTCCTTATCTTAAAAGGCAATACTTGCTGTTGAAGATAGAGTGGTCCTGCTCTCTGAGACAACAGTGTCCTCTGAAGCTCTTGAATGGGGATGGCTACTAGTCACAACTGTTCTTTCTGCTGGAAACAGCTCACCCTATTTAAGAGATGATTCTTTCCATTCTGTAGTAAGACTGAATAAACATAGTAGTTTTGAATCTGGAGGTGTGTTTTGTTTTGGAGGGGTGGAAGAGCAAGTACAATAGGCTGATCTTTAAAACTTTACTGGATATTCAGCCAACTCTATATTTAAATAGGTACTAAACTCATAGACATACATACTTGAAAATTTATCCTGCAACTGTAGTTTTATAACCCATTTCTATCCCATCTAAATAGAAAGGGTGAAAAAATATGATAAATATAAGTTGGTGTCATCAAAACTAGTACTCAGTAGCTGAGGTGAGCAGCTATGATGCTGGCAGGACCCTCAGCAGGGCACTTTAGTGTGGTGCACAGGAGGGAGTCCCAAACTGGGGGAACCTCAGGAGGAACCGAGACAGCCTTCAGGAGCCTGCAGTTCATGATACCGCTGCTGGCAAGACCAAGTCTGGCCCCCCACTCCCAAAAAAAGGGTCTTAGAGAGCACCAGCAACCAGGAGAGCTGTGAACAGGGTGGGCAAACAGGGCACAGAGCATCAGCAAGGGCATGCTGTGGCAGCTGGTGCAGAAGGGTGTGCAGGAAAGGTGCTGAAGCTCTGCCGGTTCTACCAGACAGCCATGGTAGCCACCCATAAGAAAGCCACAGTCTCTCTAAACTCTGCACTCACCACAACTGTGTCAGCTTCACAGACAGCTCTGGTAAGAACACGCTGCCACCCAGGTGTCCGGCTGCAGGCTGAGCCCTGCTCTGACACCAGTACCATTTGGCAGCAGTGAGCACACCCATGGGAGGAACACCCAAGTAGAGGAACTCCTTCATTTAATAATAGAGCTCCAGGAGGAGGTGAGTAGGTTGAGGAGTATCAGGCAGCGTGAAAGAGAAATAGATTACTGGAATAGCACTCTAACTTCCCTGGGACAGGCTCTACAGGCAGTTGGGGCATGGGATATGGAAAATTCCCTGTCTTTTGACCCAGCAGAACAAGGTGACTTAAGGGACAGGGGGCAATGACAAGTTCCTGCCTGGCGCAGCAGGCACTTCTCCTCTTTGACTACCCCCTTTCCCAGGTGCCCTGGCAGAGTAGGTAGAAGGTTCTGCAAGTGGAAGAAATGATAACAAGGATGATGGTGCATCTAGCTTGGAGGTGTCACCAAGGTTAAGGTGGCCTAGGCCTTGCGTCAAAACTACTTTCACAATGAAAAACAGATGGGCCATTGTCATAGCAGGCTCCCTTCTAAAGGGAACAGAAGGCACAATATACATATTGTACTCACTTCCTAGGGAAGTCTGCTGCCTCCCCTGGGCCTGGGTTAAAGATGTGAAAAAGCTTCCAACAGTGGTCTGGCCCTCAGATTACTTTCCATCATGCTAAGTCATGGAACTAGTTAAAAAATTACTTTATAAAAAAGATTTAATGTGGGTCCTTTAGGAACATCTGTAGGAAGGGTTTCAATTATTCAGTACAATAATTCCTATCATATAATTTCTTTCTTATAAGCTAAGCATCAGCTACTTCTTACATGGCTTAAAGAAGAAAGGGTATGACAGTCTTGGTACTTCTCTAGTCCTTTTCCTCAGACATTTTTAAATAATAAACCTTTTCATAGACCAGTTCCTGGATAGAAGATCCATCTTATCACTGAAAATAAAGTATTCCATACTCTTCAAATAATTTATACCAAATTATTCAATATTTTTAATTAAAATATATTGAATAATGAATATTAATATTGAACTGCTCCTAAGTACATCCACAGACTCAAAAGAGCTAGCAAAAACCCCATAATAAATTTAACTAATAAGAAACTTCAGTGAAAGAGAAATCTTTTGTGGGGCATTATCTGGTAGAAAAACAAGCCTAAATAATTCAGTGAAGTATTTCTCAATTTATTCAGATCACTTGGATGGCCAGGGTTTCTAAAAATTACTTTGGCTTAGGTGGTTCTGTCTGAAAAACTTTTATCCTCTGAAAGTCATGTTGATCTTATTTTTATATTATCTGTCCAGAAACTTAATTAATGGATTATTAGTTGCATTTGCAAATCTTATCCATCTCTCTGGGCTATCAATCTGCCTTTCATTCCTGTGCACTAATCAGGAAAAGACAGGTAATTAATAGATTTTGGACATTGTCCAAGAAGAAATGAAATATTTCCAAGCCAATACAATTGCATTAATATAGGCTCATATGTTTCTTCTTCAAAACAAAATGCAACAAACAAACTCCCATCCTCAACTAGAAGGTATCAAGTAAAACCCCATGTCATCTTAGGAGAAAGGAAATCTTTCTCTTTTGTAATGTACAGCACAAGATGTGATATAAACACAAATTCTGTTACAATTCATAGATTAGGATTTTCTTTTTCTCCTTTGAGTGTCTCACAATCAACAGGGCAGGTTCTTTCAGCTATTCCAGTCTCTGAGCTTGGCATTGTAACGCAGGAAAGGACGCTCGTTGCACCTGAGCAGCTACAGCACAGCCCAAGGGTTGGTTTGTTTACTGAGAATCTCAGATATAGCACTTATTGTCATCTTGACAAAACTGAACAAGAAGATAACATTTGTTTGAGCTGTGGGTGTTAGAAGGAAATCAAATAAAAGTTAATAAGTGATGTATACCACTGAAAAATATGATTACAGTTTGAAGATCTGCTGTTTCTGCTGCTGCTGCAACCATCTCAACCTAGAGGCAGTAAAAGCTACAATGGACCACTGTTTGGCAACGCAACTTCAGTATTTGATAGATGGATATATGTAAGTCAATTAGTGCCATCTATTTGCATTACACTACCACAAGATTGCTGTACAAAAAAATTGTATTTCACTGAAAGAACCTACATGTAAGTAACATTGTGTTGCCTCAGCATGACTGAATCAATGAAGTGTTGTAGTGTAACAGTATAAAACACATGTATGGGTTATGTGTGCATTTATAGAGGAAAGACATCTTACATACTGTAAACCTGTAATCTAGGTTTTGTTTCTCAGAGGTTTTTTTGTTCCTGTTTCTGTTCTTCATGAGAATAAACATACATACAAGTGTATAAACAGGTAATATAAACTGAGATTGTGGTATATAATGTCATTCATTTATACACTTTCCTTCTGATATTCACGTTGCTTGTAAATAGACTATTTTTGAAGGTCATAAGAGATTAAGTTTCACTTGTTGTTTTAATAATTATCTAGATGTGTCATTACTGCCATATCACTAACTGAACAATGCTTTGAGATCTTCAGCATTAGCAAAAATATCTTGGGGAAATTGCAAGATATTGTAAGAAATCCAGTGCCTCTGCACAATGTACATATTCTGTTCTCTGATTATCAAAAGCCCATTGGTAGGAAACGCAGCATACATTGGGAACTAATGGCAAGAGCAGCCTTAGAAAAACAGTATCTTTAAACAGAAGATAGTATTGGTTTAGGAATATCTGGTAATAATTGTTTTAGGAATATTGGGTAATATTGTTGTATCATTTAAATAAAATATTTTCTTTACTTTCATACTGTCCTAACCTATCATGGAGTTGCATAGCCAAGTTAAAATGCACTGACATATTTTATGCTGTGTGGGATACATTATTAAGAAGTTTCTCAACTAGAAGTGGTTCCTATTTGCTTTCAAATTTTCCATCAGTGGTAGTTGAAAGATATGTCTAAATTACAATTGTCGTCATAATTTCAAGGAGTAAATAGTGAGTTTATGTATGTAACGGTAAGCTTGCTTACAGTAATGGCAGTACTACAAGGAAAAAACATTTCCTTTAATAATGTCTTATGAAGAATTATCATTTGCAAATTATACAAAATTACTATTATGCTGTTATTGACAGATTATTTTATATCTATTGTGAGGTACTTAAATTTGCAGTGCTTAACAGAAACATAAATGACTTAACAGGGCCATCAATTCTTTTCTCTCTGTCAGAGAATTTGAAACACCACCAACTGATGCACAGTACCATAGCAATAGTAGGAATCATGTCTGTGTTAGCATCCAAAAACACAGGTGTCATTAATTTGCGGGAGCTGTGTGTGAGGGACATTGACAAATGTTTCAAATCCGATACTTGGAATTTATTTGTATGTTTTCCTCTATGTGCGATTCCTTATGGAGATTTCCTTTACCTCTAAAGCATGAACAATGATTCTTAAACACAATGCCAAGAAAAGAAATATTATCTCAGGTTTTCAATAAAACTATTGAAAGAAAATGTGCTCAGCTGTTTCTCATGACAGTGATACAACATTCTGATCTTTCATCAGATGTTTGAAATAAGAAAAATTATTTTGTCAATATTTTCAAAGACAAAGTAAATTTTTCAGTGCACTCTTGATGTTTGCTGTTCCTTCATGACTGCCTCTAATTCTATTTTGAAAAACAAATATTGACTCTCTCTTTCCGAGTCTTTATTGTGGTATAATTATCCACAACTCCACAATACTCCACAATGAACTTCATAAACACTGTTATGGTCTTTTAGGTTTATTTGGGATAGTTCTTTACATCCCTGTTAATTTGTTTTCAATTCCGTAGCAGTGGGGTTTTTTTGTATTTCCCTTTTGAAGTAAACCAACTAACTATATAATATCTTCTAGAAGCACAATGTTTGCCTTCATACTAGGTAGATCTTAGAAAGATTAATAAGTAGAGTTTTCTTCAAATTCAGGTTTGCACAACCCCCATTTGAAGTTGCTTTTTGGTTCCTTTTTTGAAATCTGCATTGCTACAACAACCAGTTTAGGACAGACTAGTACCAAAATGTGGAAATGCATGAGCTAACAGATGACTTCATCTTTAAGATCTCTGTTTCCAAACACACTGAATTTCTTGTTTGCTGCTTTGGAAGTCTGCAATAGAGCACAAGTTGCATTTGGTGCCTTGCCATCACAACGTCTCAGGGACAGTGCAGGAAATCACAGATATTGTTAAATGTAGATGACTACTAGCTGGCCTTGAGTGAACTTATTTGGTGGGTCCCTTGTGGCACCCTTAGCATCTGAGAAGGAAAGAAAGTTGGCTTCTGTTTCAGACATTTCATTGAGGACTTGCAGACAAACTATTTGGAAGATAATTTCTGCTGTATAGTTCTAAACCTACAATGATGAATTCAGCAGGAGTCTTGCCAGTCATTGAGCAGGAACCTTCATCTACTTTAAGTGTATACACACACACAGAGAGGCCACTTGTCCCCAGCTGGTGATGTGGCTTGGCATATGTCACTGCTTTCTTCCTCTACATGAGCAGTGAAACTGCAGTGCAGAGAGCGCTACATCACTGCTTTACAGAGATCTTCGTGTTACCAGTTGGCAAAACCTATTTCTCTACTGTAAAATGTGTCACAGTGTAGTATACCTTTGTTGCTCTGAGGCACTGTGTACAAGGTTATCTGTTAAGGTGATCCCAAATCTTGTTCAGGTTAATGGGAATTTTTCTCTCTTGAGCAGCTCAGTTGTGCTTAGCTGGGTTTTGTTTATTCCTTCTGAGTTCCTAAAGAAATATTCTACAGTTCATCTATACCTAGGAAAACTTTTATTTTATATGTATGTATATATATATAAAAAATATTTCATAGGGTACAAGAATGTATCAGTAAATTGAAATTCACACCTACTTAATTCTTCATATAAATCAATAATACCTATAATAGTTCAAATATCTCCAAACTTACAGAAAATAATTACTTTTGCAGGCTTGAAGCAGATTTTACAGTTAAGAGCTTTATTCTAGTCTTTGAATTGCATGCTTAATGGTACCATTTAAGTGCAAATGGAAATTTTTATGTGTCAAATACTTTCATTGAACCTGTAGTCATATGGCCTAGCCTGGGGTAATATAGTTTTGTAGTCTCTTGCTATTGTTACTATTACAAAAGTGGAGGATTTTGTTTGGCTACTGGAAAGATTTTTCCAACACTAACCTTGTTTCTGGAATATGTCTTAGACCTAACCTTCATTCAAAGTAAAGCAGGTACATTGCTAGCATATTTGCAGGGAAAAAATTATCTGCAATGGGATGGACAAATGAAATCATTCTGGGAAAAAGAATCAGCTGCTTCATCACTGATGATCTCAAATGGACCTGGCTTAATCTTTTAGGTGTGAGAGATGTTAAGCATTATTCCTTACTTCTCAGCTGAAGATGTTCTTTACCTCTTTCCCTATATGTGAAAGGGGGCAATAACTACTTGTTGTTAAAAAAGTAAAAAACTTGTAAGTTTTGAGATACACAAAAATACTATTCCATATCACCTCTTCAGCATAGACTACACTTAGTTTACAGAAAAGTGAATAGACTGTTGATGGGGTTTGTGGACAGAGCAATGGTCAACTAGCAACATGATTTAGTCTTGATTCTTAGGTCTCTTCTCATAATCAGATGTGGCCTAAATACTGAACGAGAAATATGAAATTACAGAGCTCCTAAACCAGGTGCTGTGTGATATGAGTATTGCCAGCTACACCTGTCTTCTCTCAGAAGCTGGAGAGGTGAAATTTGTTGTGCAGCCTCAAAATCAACATCAGCTGTGGGAAAAGATTTGCTGTCTGGACTCTAGAGATGCACCTGGCATGCAGGGTGGGAACAGCAGAGATGTTGTGCTTTGCTTAAACCATCCTGGGCAATGGTCACAGTCAGCTAGCCAAAAATAACCTCTCTGGAGCCCAGGTAAAAGCTGCAATGTGAAAAGAGAATCCTACTGAGTATCCTTCTGTCTTTCTATACCACAGGAGTTCTGGCAGTAACTTTTGTATTTTTGCTACACGTTCCATGGTAAGGTGTATCATGTCACTGCTTTCAGTCACTAAATGCATTTGAAAATGCCTCACCATTTGCTAAATAATCAGTAATTCAGATAACTTGGTTGGAAGTTAAAATATGTGTGATGATGTTCTAGTTTGAAGTATATACTAGTTTTTATTTTCTTTTTTCTCATAGTAATTTTTCTTTCCTCCCACTGTGATAAGCAATGATAAAATCCAATTATTAACTTGAGGGCACTATTGTAAGAAAAGATAAGAGTAGCTTGTTTCTAAAAGTGTTTTGTCCTTTTATAAGTAAATTGAATTTTGGCAGTGAAAAATTGACATTTTGTGAAATTGTTTAGCCAGATCTGATATTCTCACTGAATGAAATGGAAGAAATGCATTTAGCACAGTAAGTGTTAGATAAATATTAGATGAAAATAAACTATCAACAAGTATTTATTTAATTGCAAGTAAAAGATGGGAAGCTAGATTTTGCAGAGGATTAACATGTACTAAATTTGAATTCTGACATTATATTAAAACCTGCATTTAACGTTTTCAGTGTAAAGGAAAACCAAATATTATAGGTATGGATTAAAGCATGTGTTATATATAACGTGATTAAAATTATATATGTTGCATTCATGCTAAAAGACTGCATATGCAGCTGTTAATTGTGCAGATCACCAGTGTTTTAGAATGAAGGTAAATACCAGAACCTTGCCATGTAGCTGTTACTGCTAAACACTTTTATAGGATATTTAAGATTCATTATTCCCTTTGGAGCTCAAATGTCTTGTATAGTCACAGTCCACACAATGAAACAAGACAAAACAAGATGTGGATTAAATTAGAGTTATGTGGGTAAATCTCAAAAGCTTTGACAATTCAGTTTAAACAAACAAACAAAACAAAACAAAAAAAAAAAATGGGGAGGGGAATTCTAAATAGCTTCCAGAATCCAGCTTGACTATTCAAACCTTCTGGGTCTGAAAATCTGGGAAGAAAATACTGTATGAACTGCCCCTGGCATTCTGGTGTCTTATGTCCAGTTTTAGCTTTTGAAACATAAATAAATGTCCAGAAAGCTTTTGAAACATAAATAAAAATAGAGTGGGGAAAAAAATCTGGCATTTTCCAATTTACTGAGACAGAATAGTTTCCAAGTAAGTTCAACTAGAGGGGGGAAGCAAACATGTACTTTTGTTTTACAGGAATCAATCAATTAGCTTTCATGAAGATAAATTTGGGCTCTAGTGTTTGTTGGTACATTGTTATTTCTGGCAAATGCCTACTTATACCTATGGAAAAAGCAACAACACAGCAGTGGTATTGTTTTATTTGTCTCTTATAATCTGAATGCAGCAGAATATCCAAGAGCAGAGACGCCGTAATGGACTTTGCAGTAGTCAAAATTTCAGCAAGTCAGTTCATAAATTTGTCATGTTCTGATAATTTTATTTCATGCAGTTTATAGACTATATAATACATATGCTTCAAAGCTGGGACATCTGTTGCAAATTTACAAATGCAAGGTAGTTTGCCAAACTACCCAGCAGAGACAGGAGCACACCTGCTCAAACAAGTTGGAAGCATTACAAATGTACAAACTTGACCTAGGCCTTATGAAACAGCAACACTGATTCCATAATGCTAAAAAAATAGATGAATTGTCAGCTATGTAATCTGCAATTTATTGATTGATAAACACATCTGCTGATTTAATATTTGTAACCAATGCCAAGTAAATTATTGCTTCTTTACAGAAGCCCATTTCCAAAAATGGAAAATTTATAAGAAGTCCCTCATGTTTTGAGGAAAAAAAAATAAAAAATCCAGTACTGCATGACACATCCCAATGAATTTGTTCTACAGTATGGTATTGTAGGAGAGAAAAATAGTGAGACAAGCTTAATGAACTGGAAAATATCAGATGAAGCCAACAGGATTCATTGCTGGCTTAATTCCCACTGGATCAGGCTCTTTGTGAAGGGACAGCTACAGTGGGGAATAGAATCTCATGTCTCATCTAGTGTATAATAATGGGACCTCTATTATCTGTTTTAATGAAAGAGATGTCTATACAGTGTTTTACAGGCAGATGTGAATTTGCCCCGCCAGTTTGCTAACCTGCCTGGAAGCTGTGTGTGTCAGACAATGAACCTTAGCTAATGCACACTGTTTCTCATCTCAGCTTATTAGCTCAGATTTGACATTATCTAGTGTACCTACTTTGTTTCTGATTTGGAAGTGGCTGGCTTCCAACTGGCTTCAAGTTTGGGCAGTTGCCATCATTGTGTTCAGCTGCATCTGAGCTTGAAATGCAGTGTAAACATACCCTCTTTCAGAAAAAGAGGTAGATGGTGTTACCATGAAAAATAAAGTTTGATGTCTTACTAACAGACCATTCAAACAGGAGAATACACAAGAAATTTTATTTAGGTGGTGAACACAACACAATAGGTATTTCTAAAGAAGAAGAGCTTTACAAAGATAGACTTTCAAGGAGGAAAAAACAGAACTTCCAGCAATGCTCTTTTAGTTGTGGAAGCAAGATAGCCGACATAAATGACACATAATAAAGCAGAGTGGTCTTTCTTGAGTAGGACAAAGACTGTTTCACTGATTGTTAGCAGTCTGGGTCTCTGGATGTTCTCATGAACTTGAAGGCTTGAACATGAAGGTGATATTAAAGGAAAAAGCCTGATTCTTATGCATTACACTGGATAAAATATCATAGATTTTTCTCTACAAAAACAACTTCCATGACAAATGCAGAGGGTATATGTAAGGACTCATAACTACACATTGAAGACTTTCCTATTGATGACCTAGTCCATAAATATATGGCAGTCTGGCATACCATGCTGTTAAGGCAGCTCAGATCTCTGGGGCAGAATCCACAAGATGAGGCATTGGTGCAGGTGTCCAGCCCATCACAGAGACAGAACAGTGTTCTGGTTTAGCATGAAGTGAAAAATCATAATATTCAATTACAAAAATAAATTAATGGCACCGATAAGGCTTTGCAAAGCAGCAAAATAAATATAGCTAATCATCGTTCCTAATACTTGACTTTTTTTCAATGTTTGTATGTATGTGGGTATTTCAAGTAAAAGTAAACCCATCTGTTCCCACATAATTGCATCCTGCCTCCTTGCGCACAGAGCTAATGGTCAGTCATGCCACTCTGAGATCACAGATGCAAACACACACATACCAAAACCCCAACCTTCCAGTCTACAATCTGCAGCTGGCCCACATCACTCATCAAATATCTTTTTAATTTGCTTTTTTACATCAGAAACATTCCATTCTCATTCTAGAACAGAATGGGCATATGGAATGATGCATTACAGAGAAGCAGTATTAAACTCGAACAAAATAATCCAAAAAAATTATGAAAAGCTGAAAGTATCATAACTCAGTCATCAGGAGAACACTGGTTTATCAAAGCTAGGAAACTCTAAAATATAGTCAACTTAAGAGGGGGGAAATAATTACAATTATGGTATTTCAGAAACCTTTTAAGAATTTCTGCATTATTCTATTCTCTGCGTCCCTTTCATGAAAGATGAAGTATTTCAATCAGTTATCATAAAGTAACCTTGATTACTCCTCATTTTACTTTACCCAGGGGCCTCTAATCAGCCACTGGGTGTAGGATGTGTGTATGAGAAAGAAGGAGGAATCAGGGGGAATGCAGGAAGATAAATGGACAAAAAGAGAATTAAAAACGTGTATACATTCCTATGGTAATGGAAAGAAAGAATTAACTGGAGCTTTTTATTTCCTTTTTTATTAGAGGAAAAGATCATGTTAACAAGTAGAAAATATTGTAAGATGAAATCTTTTTTCCATCTCTATCATGTGAATGCACATTGGAATCCTCAGGGTGTGCAGAATTTCTGCAGAAGAGGATAAAATTAGATATTATTTTTCTTGTAATTCACCAAGTAGTAAGGAAGAAAAGTAGACAGGAGATTCTTTTGTTTCCAAGCTAGCAGTATAAAGGATGTTCCTTGACAGTCATGTTGTTGGTCATAAATGCAGTTCTAGTTTATTGTAAAACATCTTCTAATATGCCAGAGTCTGGCTATATATATATAATCTTTTTCTGATTTTACATTCCCTCTAGGAAACAACTTTTGGGAGTGAGTGAATATTTGATTTTTTCATTTATGAAAATAAGTTCATAGTGATTTAAGGACTATATCTGTATTACACATCTGTGTCAGGTTTATTTTGTTTTCTTCAATCTAATCAGGGTGCTATGATTGAAATATTAAAAACTGAAGAATATTGTCTTTATTGAACTAATGTTGCTGCTCCCTTATTAGGATTTCCTGATTTTAAGCAGCTACTCCTTTGTGACTCTATCAGTATATTAGCATTATTCCTTTGTTTCCTGTTTTTCACTTGCAGTTCTGCCTATTTGATTTCTAAGCATTCATTTTTTTATGAAGCATTCACCAAGCCCACTAAAGACAAGATTTCAATAAGCTCCTTTAATATAGAAGTCAGTTTTGAAACATTGCTAGTAGTTCTCTCTGCTCTAAAATTTTATACTTTCCTTTCTGGCTTTTTAAATTGTGTCCTCCTTTCTCAGACTCTTGAAGGAAACAAATGTGTTTAAAGGCTTAAGTTACTTCCCTTAAAAGAACACTTAACAAGCAGGTAACTTGGAGTTCTATTCATAAATGTCTGTTTTGCAAGTTACAGCCTGGTTTTTTTGTCATTTCTCTGATTTGTCACAGTTTTCACTGTAATCAGTTGTAAATGCTGTTGCTGCACTTAGGTGATGATGCTGCTCATCTGTGTTTTGTTTTTCTGTGGTGGTGGCTGCATAGAACCTTAGATCTATTCAGAGCCTGAATCTTATTTTTTGCTTTTAGTTTCAGTTAATGATGAAATGAGAGACTTTCAGTTACGCTTCTGTGCTCTTAGGACATCTGACGTGTGGCACCAGCTCAAAACAGATGACCCATTTCTTATTGTTTGATGCTTACATTATATGGGTTTCCTTTTGCATTTTTAATAATCCTGTGTTTCAAGGTGTAAAATGTGTTCTGTCAGTGAAATATTAAATCAGTAATCAATTAATTCAAACAAGTCTCTTACCTGTGAGACAGCAATAAAGTATGTTTTGTGTATTGGCTAGACAACTGTAACAATGTTGTGCACCATATTTCATACAAAACCTGTTCCTTTACACTTTGGTACTCTTAAGTAGTACAGCTACAAAAGTTAATATACCATAAAAGCCAGAACTAGGTGAATGGAGAAAAGAAGCTTTCAACTGAGAACTGGATATAAATATGAACTTGCTGTAGGGTTTATTAGGTTAAGAGAGTGGAGATGTCAAAGACTCTGCATCTCCACTCTCCTGTTGTGTAGTGCACTAGTATTGCATTTCTTGGAACCACCAGGGCTCCCTCAGGACTGCAAGAACACCCTAAGCATTACTGAGGAAAAGGAGAGCACTACAGCATCTTCCCAACTGAGTCATTGGTCCAAGACACCTCTCGTGGTTTTTCCCCACCCAGCAACTAAGTACCACACAGCCGGTTGCTCACCTTCCCCCTCCTCCAGGGGAGTAGGAGAATTGGAGGAAAAGACAAGGAAGCTCATGGGTTAAAATAAAAACAATATAATAATTGAAATTAAATGAAAAAGAAATAGTGATACCAATAACACTAACAATACTAATAATACTAATATTACTACTAATAATATGCAATGTAAATAATGGAAAATAAAACAAACTATATAATTGCTCACCATCCACTGAGCAATGTTCAGCCAGAGCCTGAGAGAAAGCGCACCAGAGACAGAGAGCAAACGAGAGCTAACCAACTAACATGGCCACTGAACCACCTGCAGCTTATATACCAAGCATGACATTTTATGGAATGAAATGTCCCTTTGGTCAGTTTGGGCCAGCTGTCAGGATTGTGGCCCCTCCCATCTACTTGCAGTGCAGAAGCTGGGAACACAGGTGCAGTATCAGAAACTGAAAAAGTCTGTCACTTGATACAAACACTGCTTAGCAACAATTTAAACCATCAGTGTTATGAGTACTCTTCTCAACACCGATCCAACACACAGCCTCATACCAGCTAGTGTAAAGAAAATGAACTCTGTCCCAACTAAAACTAGCACAGCACCCTAGCAGGTGAGGCACTTACAAGGGGATGGAAAAATATGTTATGTGGTGGATTCAAGCCCAGAGCAGGTGGACACTTAATGACCTATTGAAAGAAACGCTCATAGTATAAATGAAAATATCCTACCCAGTAAAATGATGCCATAAAATCGAGAGTAAATGAGACACAAAAACGAAGGGAAGATAGATAACATGATGAATGTAGCTTGAATTAACATAACCTGTTTACCAGTTTGTTACAGTGCCCTGACTACAGTGACCAAGAATGAGCTGCAGCTCTTGTTTTGTACCTTTTTTGTTGACACTGTTGCATTTGTAGACAAATTTTTGAGATAGCGTGTGGTGCAACGGCTGGGAGCCGTCCCTTTTCTCAGCTCTTAATGCTGATTCAGGCAGACTAAAGTTATCTTAATTAATGTTGTAAATATGTTCTGAACTTCACAGCAGAGGTAGTAATAGACAGAAATATGAACTGGAGAGAGAAAAGTACAATCAGGATCACCACAATAACAAGCTAATCAAGTTTACAGTCTTCCTTCAGTAAGAGAGCTAGTGAATGGAAAATCACTGTTGTGTGATCTAGACAGTATTTTTGATGAGGCAGAGTTGTTCCCTTTATCTAGTACTATGTCTGTGTACTAATAGGAACAGAATAGAAAAATAGGGAAAAAAAAAAAACAAAAACACCCAGAAAAAACTGAAGCTCAACTTCACTATTTCATCCCTGATTCCTCTACCTCCTCCCTCTGAGTGGTGCTGGATGAAAGGGAATGGGAATTGGGGATTGTGGTTAGTCCATGTCAGTTCTGCTCTGCTACTCCTTTGCACCTTTCCCCTGCTTCTGTAGGGGTCCTTCCATGCACTGCAGTCCTTCAGGATAAACCTGCTCCAGTGTAGGTCCTTCCCAGGGTCTGTAGTCTGGTGTGGGCTCCTCTCCAAGGGCTGCAGCTTCCTTCAAGGAATAACTACCTGTTCTGGCATGGGGTCCTCCAAGGGTTGCGGTGTTGATATGCAGTTTAGGCTCTTCCATGGGCTGCAGGAAATTACCTGCTCCAGTGTGGTGTCTCCAGGGACTGCAGGGGAATCTCTGCTCAGGTGATTGGAATACCGCTTCCTCCTCCTGTCACCTTGGTGCTCGCAGAACTGTTTATCACACTTTTTCCCCTCACTCCTGGGTAGCATTTTGCCCTGTCTTACACATTCTTTCCCAGAGGTGCGACCATCTAAAAAAATAATAAACATTATTAAACTAATGTTTAGCATTAAGTTATTAATGGCTAACACAGAGGGGTTTTATAAGCTCTACTACTTACAATTTAAAGGGTCAAAATTTTTTTTCAAAGCTTCATTTGCTGGCTTGTGTTGAAAACAACTCAAGTGATCTGAAAATAGGAACATTACTAATCATTTGCTTATTGATCACTAGCCTTTTTTCCTTTTCTGCCTGTATAATTTTTCTGTAATTATTTCACTAAAGCTAGATGGTCAGATGGCTTCACATGATAATTTCCTTTACTTGCCACTGAGAACTTCAAAAACTAGATAATGAGTGCTGCATATAAGAACAGATATGTTTCTACTGATGTCTGACCAATATTTTTGACAGTCACAGGAATTAGGTAAACATAAACCTCCCTCCAGGACTAATATTTTTAGTACCATTACCTTAAGACTATTCCAGCATCTCATATAGAAATATCATTAAAGATTTTTAACCAAGATGCTAAGGTACTGGTTAAGTCTAATGAATGACCTGTGTTTTTCAAAAGTCATCACAACATATCTGTAAACTCACAGTCGTAAACTGCCATGTTTGCTAACCTTATTACTCAAAATAATTTCTACCTCCCAGAATGTGAACACCTCCAGTATCTCCCTCTGGAGTAATTACTTTCTCCCAGAGAACAAAAACCTGATGTAAGATTTCCATTTTTCTTGATATGTATGTTGCATCAGAGTATTTCACTCCTTTGTTTTAAGATGACTAACATTTTTATAAGCAATTTTAAGATTTATATTTTTTCAGGATTTTTGGGGTGTTTTTTGTTTTTTTGTTTTTTTTTTTTTTTTTGTGACTTACTTATGTGTACATGAAAAATAATATAAATTAAAAAATATATATAACCTTTTCTCTCCCCAGCTAGCTATTCCTATCACTGGACAATATTTGTTGAGCTTCTGAAAGCATTGTCCAAGTACAACTGGCTTGGGATAGTGGACTGGTGTAATGAGTGCATTACAATATCCTCTGACTACATAATTGCCAATCCCAAACATGCATGAGACAAAATAACAGATTATGAATTTCCTGTAATACCAGGATTCTTTTAAAATTACCTCTTTGTAGACATAATGATGGAGTAAGTAAAAGGCCAGGATTTTATCTAAATCAAAGTATAGGAATGGAAAAAAAAAAATCTTCAGAAGCTTGGTACACTGATAATATATTGATTTTTGGCTTAATTATGGAAAATTTACTACCATTCAGTAAATATTAATTAAGTATAATTATTTTTTTTCCTGATATGTTTGTTAATCTAAATATTTTATTGGTTTGGTCTTATTACTTAAGAAGCCCAAACATATTTTTTCAAACTATATTATTTGTATCTGAGACCCACCTGGAATGTTGTGTCCAGCTCTGGTGTCCTCAACATAAGAAGGATATTGATCGGTTGGAGCAAGTCCAGAAGAGATCCATGAAGATGATCAAAGGGCTGGAGCACCTCTCCTATGAAGAAAGGCTGAGAGAGTTGGACTTGTTCAGCCTGGAGAAGACAAGGCTCTGCAGAGACCTTATAGCACCTTCCAGTACCTAAAAGGGGCTGACAAGGGCCTGTAGTGACAGAACAAGGGGTAACGGGTTTAAATTGAAAGTGGGACAATTTAGATTAGGTATCAGGAAGAAATTCTTCCCGGAGAGGGTGGTGAAGCACTGGAACAGGTTACCCAGAGAAGCTGTGGTTGCCCCATCCCTGTCTGTCTTCAAGGTCAGGCTGGATGAGGCTTTAAGCAATCTGGTGTAGTGGAAGGTGTCCCTGCCCATGGCAGGAAGGTTGGAACTAGATGATCTTTAAGGTCCCTTCTAGCCCAAACCATTCTATGATTCTATGATTCTGTGCCTTGCAGCTGTCTGTAACTAACTTTGGGGGTTTTGTTTGGTTTTGTTGGGGTTTTTTTCGGGATAATTTGTTCCTGAAAATCTCAGCATTCTTTCCAAGAACCAGTTCATGACTATTGTAATTCAGTGTTCTCTTTCCTCCTTATTGATCCTTTGCTGGTTTTCTGTGTTCTGACTTATTTGGATTTTCTCCTTTTGACTTTGAGTAGCCATGTGTACATTATGAATCTGAATGCCTGGAACTTACCCAGCAAGACTCTGACAAAGTTGTTTTGCCTTCAGAATCCCACCTTTCATGTGATCCTGACAACAAAGGATATTTTTTCATTATAGGTTCAGCAGTTTACAACACTGGAGTTAAGGAATGCCCAGAACTACTCCCTACACTGTTCCCTGAAGTATGGCAGAAGAGGCACCAGTAGAGACTTATTCTCTTCTCAAGGTATAAAGTGTTAGTTTTGATTTCAACACATTTTCACGGAGAGAGCGGTCTAGACCTCTATCCAGCAACCATTAAAAAATGAATTTTTTGTTTGTCCACAATGGAAAGGAATTATGAAACACCAACAACTCCCAAGCATTCATTTAGAGAGATTTGTATGTATTTCTAATGAACATTTCTGTAATCTTGAAAAATGCCATTCTCCAGATATTGTTTTATGCCTTTAAGTACATCTGCCACACTAATCTTGATAGATTCCTTCTATCAAGAAGAATGCATTTTCTTCCTGAATTAGATTGTTCCATTCACATTCTTAATTTAGGTGACCAAAATGGTAGATGGTAAAATATATTGCAACTTTTAGTCAATAAATTGATAGCCAGCAGATGCCTCACATATGAAACCGTTAGGGACGTGTCTGTACATCTGTAAATTCACATGCCAAGTTACTTCAACATTATGTTGATTTGGGACACTCTAAAGGGACTTTACTCTGTTAAAAAAAAAAAAAAAAAAAAAACCAACCCAAAAAAAAGAAAACTCACCTGGCATTTCAGGAAGTTCAGGACAGATGATTCAGATACCATATGGTTCATGTTATTTTAAAGAGAAATCATATCCATTTCCTTCAGACACTGAGATTTCACAAGCTAACAAGAACTTCCAAGGATATATAAATAGAAATATGCATGGTGAATTTCACTTACAGTAAATGTTGTATATCAAAATTTATCTTAAGAGTCAGGCATAGAGAAACTTCTTAACTTCTTCACTGCAGTTCTGCACCAGACATTAGAACTGAAATAAGAGAATACAATAAAGTAATTTTTCCGTTCTTTGACTACAAATGAACACTCATTTGGTAAAATTTCGTAAAACCTCTGAGCTCATTTACATTTAGCTTGAGGTGAAGAAGAAATAGTTAAGGTTTCAAAGAGACAAGTTAAGTAGTATGTAAACTCAAATTTTATCCTCACTTTTGAAATACTACTGAAATTTCGTAACTCTATCCATATAAGTAATTTAATGTATAAATTATATTTTTTCTGCATGAACAAGTGCATTTGAAATGTGTTAATCTTATTTGTATCTGCAGCTTATTCAATGACACCCTGCAGATTATTCTGGTCTTGCTGTACATTAAGGAAAAGTCTTGTTATGGTTCTACAGCTTCAAATTTACATGATAAAAGGAAGTCTTCCTCAATAGGATGTATCTAGCTCTCATGTTTGTGTCCTCCAGCATCCTTGAATTACAGAAGCTACGGTGAAATGTGTTTCACTGGAAGGTTTAGCCACAGTAGTTTGCAAGCTGGCCACCTCCCTTTGGTAAGTGGTCTTGTAAAGTCATAATCGTTGAGGTGTCGGTTGAAAAGGTTTTCTACAGGCTATTTAGTCCAACCTCCCGTACAAAGAAAGACTATTGCCAATGCTAGATTGGGTCAGCCACAGCTTTGTGTAGTCAGTGTGAAAAACACAAACAATGGGGATTCCTCTGTTTCTTGACGTATCCATTTCCATTGTGACACCACCCTCCTAGCAAAGAATCTTTGCCTAATTGCATCTAAACCTCTCCCATTTCGATTTGTGTCCATTTCCCCTTGTTATATGGGGTGTCACTTTGAAGAAACATTTGATTCCACCATCTCTGTGAGCCCCTTCAGGCCCCTACACTGCCCTTAAATCAGTCTTTAAGGTCCTTTTAGCTGCACTATACAATCACTGCTCTTCCAGCCTTCATGCAGCAGGCATGTGCTCAATGCTTTTACACAATGATGTTCAGCATGTCAGTGACCATTTTAACTCTCGGTTTTACTATGCATATAACAGGTAAATCACACAGAAATGATATAACCAGTTAGATAAGCTCACAAACCAACAATAGTACAAAGGCTATATTCGTACTACAGATATATATATGAAATCAGTATACGAATGAGTGTTCAGAATGTGTATTGTTTGTGAATTCAAAAGGAAAAACTATGCAAGCAGTAAAATGATGACAGGTCAAAAAAGGATTATTTCAAAGAATGATTTATAATCCATGTGTTCTATATTTTAGAAAAATGCTTACCTGATTATGGGATTTGAATAAAATCAATGGTTCTGAAGATTTTATGCATAGTTTGCTAAAGAAAGGGAAGATAATAATTGTATAGACATTTCAGTAGGAGTATAGATTGCCACTGTTTCCATTTGTATGACTGAGTCATGATTTTAAGGTATTAACTGTTTTTAGGGATTATCATAGTTAATCAATTTAGTAAAAAAAAAAAGTAAGCAAGCCATTTCACAGGTAGTTGCAGTTCATAGGAGTCAAGCAGTCAAGTGGAAGTGATATGAAATCCTTTTCAGCTAATGGGATCAAAGTTTTAACAAATATTAATTCAATCTTTTCTGTAAAGTAGAGATAGCTAAGCTATTTTGAAGAAATAGGTATTTTTGACCAATTTCATTTGCTTTCTCTTTCTGACCAAGCTGATTCCTGTCAATGTAGTTACTGTCCATAATGGCTTGAACAAACCTAGTTTTGAAAACAGATTGTCTGTGCATTCATTATTACTTCATTGCTTTTTTGTTTGATGTGTTGAAATCATGTGGTCCTGCTTATGCTTGGCAATTTTCTGAAACTTTTGAAATGAGAAAATAAGTATTTATTAATATCAAATATCACTATTTGCATATTAATATAGTAATTTTTATGGATTAGAGCTATTCTCCACATGCTTGGTACAAAAAACATTCTACTTATCAGTCTCTTGTGTATACCTGCCAATCAATGAGGCATAGAAATGACTCAGCAAATACAGAAAACTATATTATCCTTTAATTAATAAGTGGTCTAGAAGAAGGAAAGGGTGCATATGAAAATTCTTCTCATCTCAGTTTCCTTTTCACCATCATTTCCGTGTTTGTCCCTGGGAGAGTAAAAGAGGAACAAGAAAGAGCCTGCTGAGATCAGAAATGGGCATTTTTTTCAGTTCCCCCATCTCCCCAGCTTAGTCATCTAATATGTCCCTTCTTGAGGGTTGTGGTTAGGAGTGACAACTTGGACGGTCTGTGGCAGTGGAAACCCTGGGATAAGGGCTCTGTTGCAGAGAACAAAGAACAAATACTATCTGTGAACTGGGTGATATTTTAAGTTCAGTAGAACTGAACCTGAAGGAAAAGACTTTATTTTCTCTAGATACATCATTCTGTGCAATAGGTTTTGTATCTCTGATTTCAAAAGTACACCACTGAATTTCATTTAATTGTTTTTTATTCAAACTCTTTTTGTCATTCAGCAGTTGCCCATCCTACTTTTGAAATATGTTGTTTCCTGTCCAGGTGTCTGGTATACAAGAAATTTGTCTTCCATCAATATATAATCAGATCTTGAAAAGCATAACTTCTAGGCATGTAGGATGAGATTCTGAACAGACATCTTCATTGCTTAAAAAGGAATTTAAAAGCCTTCAAGCTCTGAGACGGGGAGACAAACACTTCCTGAATCAAACATGATCTGGGAGGAACATAAAAATTTAATAGATATGTACATGATCGGTCTGTATCTTTCATGGAAGTAAGAGCCAGCTTCAAAAAACACTCAGGATTATGTCACAAGCGCTATTTGTCAAAAACTGGCATGCTTTTGTGTCACTTTCAGAAAAGAGAGAAACAATTAAGGTTCAGTATTACGTACAGTGATTTCCATGGACTGGACCAGTTGCCAGCCTCAGACAGCAGCACACCAAATGGGAAATTTAGGTATCAGTTTCCACAGGTTTATAAGAATGAAAATAAGCCCATTGGTTATGGAAAGAATTTATCTGTAATTATGGCAAAGTTTAAGTAAAGTGCAAAGTGATGCAGAGAACACCATTAAATTTTACTTGTAAATTTACTGTTTTATGCATTCATAAGAAGCACTGAATATGTATATCTACAGTTCTGGACCTGTCTTAAACATCTATTTATTACAGTCCATCTGCTGCAAAACTTGTATTGTACAGTAGAAACAGTGAACCCTTTAATAGATTTACTATTTTTTTTAAAGTAACAGGAAAGGCTTAATAGGAATAGCAGAGAAGATGGAGACATTACCTTATGAAAGGTGGCTGTTGTGCCTCTATAATGTCAGAGCAGAGCTGGCCAGCAGGCACAGCCAAAGCACACCTTGTCTTCTCAAGGCACCACCACTGTGTTTCTCAAGCCCAACATTTCAGAAAGATGCCCTGGGAGCCCATACCAGATGTAAAATGCTTGTAAATGCATTAGGACCTTTGATGTAGAGACTTTTATGAGCAGTTTTGCACATTAAGCCTAGTAACATGAAGATGAAGACGTAACATGAAGATGAAGTCATAACTTGTGTTAAACTGAGGGATTAACACAAGAAAGGGAAATGGGTTATAATTCATAAAAGATAAAAGGCACAAAACCAAATGGATAAGCATTGAGTATTGATACATTCAGGGTTGAAGTCCATGAGAGAATTTCTGCAACAGCTTCATAGTTAGAGTCCTCTTTTCTCTCTCTTACACAGCTGCTTCCTTTCTACTGCACCTGATGCCTCAGCAGGTAGTCTTGGAATGCTTCATCACTCAGTTGTGCTGTGTACCTGTGGGCTGCCGGGTGGCTTACTGTCTTCTCTTGGTTAATCTGGAAAATGCACTTTTATAAACCTGTTGAATGAAAAAGAAATAATTTAAGTTTTATTGACCTGGGAAAACCTTACTGACTTGGGGAAAACTGTTTACCCATATTTTGATCAACTTATTTCTGACACAATTTTGCAGAAAAGTACTCAGAATATGGAGTTTCAAAGACCAGTGATCTTCCTTTTATCAGCTGTTATAATACACATAGGTTCTTATACTAAGCAGGAAAGAAAAGATGGTGTTCAGAAGTCTGATTTCTACACAAAAAAAAGTCACTTTAGTTTCCAGATCAACTTCAGCTTGTTCAAGACTTCAGGCTTCACTACTGCTCATTTAGGACCTCCTTTAGATCAGTCATTGTCCTTATCTCCCAACAGATGAAACTATCCATTTTGCTCATCCTGGTGCTAAGGCGTGCCTTAGCCTTTCTGCCATTCTTTTCTTTCCCTCCCACAGAAAACCATTACTCCACTGCTTTTGTCCTGTCCTACCCTGACAAACAGTGTAAATCGTTTGTCAGTTGTGAAGAGAGATTAGGCCCAGCTCCTCATGCTGTCATTTCATGACTGATGGTGTCAGCAAATGCAGGCTGTTGATATCCCTCCCATATATCTTTGCTTTGAGACACTAGGGCATAGTAACTTCTCCAGGGTTTTGAAGAAGTGAATGTGGAAAGGGGCACAAGATTAGGACAAATACTTAATTACTTCACTGGAGCTTTCAGGTGAACGGCTTAAGAAAGTTATTACATGAAGTGATTATCTGTGATATCAGGAGGCATGGCTATACAGTCCAGTCTTTGCAGAGTTATCTTTTTTTAGGGGAAAAAAACAAGAAGGAAAAAAAAAAAAAGAAAAAATCCATAAAACCAAAGCCGAACCGCAGACCTTACAAAACTCTGTGATCATTTTTCCCCTCCTACATGTTCTTTTATGTCTATATGAAATTATGAGGAGTGTACTTAATTGTGACATAAATTTCATAACTACCCCTTCATTTTTGCTGTTTTCCAATTTGCAATGCACATTAAAGCTAATAGCTTCAGTTCTTTCTCTGAGAAGTTTTGCATCTAACATAAACTTCAACCTGAAAGTACAGGAAGATCTGTCAAGTTTATTGTTTTTTTCTTTGCTCCAGCTTGTGCCCATGTTAAATATAAAATGAGAATTGCTTATGTTAAATATAAAATGAGAATTAAGAAAATTTAATTCAAGGAAAAAATGCAAAGGAACTCATACCAGGCTATTTGCATGACCTAAGAAAATAGGTTAGTTGAAGTACTTTCTTCTCTTTTACTTCCTAGTATTTTCAAAGACTATTTTGTCAGCAATAAAGCTCAATATACCCTAGCAAACAAATAAACTAATCCTTCTCATCATATTGGTGTGGATATCTATGTTATATATGGTGATATGTTTTAAAAAATATCTGTTTATCTTTTAGTGAAGTGAGAAGAGTTTTAGCTCTCTGTCCTAGCTGATATGTATATTCTGAATTATAACAAAGGGATTTAAGTTGTTCTCAGTTATGATCTACAGTAATACCATAAATCTTCCTAGTATTGATTAGTCTCACAGAGCTGGATTTAGCTTCACTGGAAAAGTGAGCTGTGAAAGGAATTAAGAGCAGTCTTCAAAATAATGCTGTAATTATTGTGCATATAATCCGATGTTGGATACTTTTCAAATGTACTACAAAGAACCATAGTAAAAAGGGGTGTCATATGGATAAGAGAGTCTATTTACCCTCTTAAGTATATGATGAACACAAATGTAATTGTTGCTATAAATACTACTATATAACTCCAGCATATCAGCCAAATACACACACAAAAATCTTCTTCAGTATATAGATCTTCTTCAGTGTAATTATTTGCCCGTTTTTTCTCATATAGTTCTTTCTGTGCAAATTAGGTTATACCTGTACAACATCCTAGTCAGATTTCCAGAAATCTATGTCTAGAAAATAATGACATCTGCAATCTCACCTAAGAATATTGATCTAACTATATCCTGCTGTTAGATTGCTGTCTTTGACTTACAGGTTTTACATGTATTGCTGTCTATAATTAACCACAGTCCGTCTGGTCTTTTACTTCTCAAGCTAAGAGTGAATTCACAAGGTACAAAAAAATCTTAAACTTCTTTGCAACCAGTTTGGTCCATATAGACAATCAGATTCAACTCCCTACTTGAAGAAATAGATCAGGGTGCTCAGATCTTCTGAGCAGACTCTCTGTGGGTGAAGGGGTGATGCTCTTCAGTTGTGTAGATTTAGTTAGCAGTAGAAATCTAAGCACTATGTCACTAAGGACATATGATGCAAGTACAAAGAGAAAACTTTTGTAAGAAAATACTGTATGCTAATATGTTGCTAATAACAACTGCTAATATGTGTTAATAATAAAGTTTTCAATTCAGTTTTCAGGTCTCATCATAACAGGTAGTCTCCAAAAACTGAAAGTGAGTGTCTCCTCTGCAACATTTACTATTAGACAAGAGCAAAAAAGATTAAAAAAAAAAAAAAAATCCTGATTGTTTCTTCTTCAAGAGGGAAGAAATTGAGCAGACAAACTGTCTGCTAAAGTGACTCAAACTGTGAAAAAATGAACCTCTGTCTCCTGAGGGAGACTTAACTAATATGCTAAACATTGTAATATTTCATAAACTGACTCATTAAAATCATGCCAGGCATAAGGATGAATTTCTATAATATGTGGTATGCTTCAACAAAGCAACAAAAACCTCTGCTGTTATTCTGTAGAACAGAATAAATTTTGAGTAAAAGAGACTTTTCTAATGAACTATAAGAGACTGCAGTTTTAATGCATGCCTTTGTTAGGAGATGATGACTAGACTCTGCCAGTGTGTAGCTAAAAGGAGTAAAATTTTAACTAACTAGATTTTAGGTCTTACAAAAGTATTCAAAATTGAATTGTGATGGATCTTAAATATTTATTGGCTAAACTTATTTCTTGCTCTTCAGATAACAGTGCCTGAGTTTTACCTTTATTTATTAATTTACATATGATGATCTTTTGTGAAGGACTTGAGTTTTTTCATTGTATTTGTACTCTCTCATGGAAAGATGATGGAGAAAATCAGCTATATTATAACCTATGATTTAGCCAAGCCATCCCTGGAATCCTTAGAAATGCGGTCTGAAATGAATCTCTTTACGACTGGCATTGTTGAGATTTAGTCTAAGAAAACATTCCTATGTTGTTTAGCTAGAAAGATATCATTGCCTTATCTTCATTATTCCACCAATAACTAGCTGTGTCCTGTACCACACTCCTATCCACACTATAACCTATGAGGCCTTTGAATGAATTAGTTTTCCACTCCACCATCACCTTTCAAAACAAATCTGTTTAAAGGTTTCCTGGTTGTGACATGGGCTTCCCAGTTAATACATTCCTAAATCCTCATTAGATTAATTCTATGTATGTCCCAAAAGGGGACTTCAGGTGTCCATCTAGCCATAGTTTTTACCTTTCCTTTCCATTTGCCTGAAATCAGGTCTTTCTTCATTCAAACCAAGAACTTCTGTACTATCATATTTAAATCTTTACCTTCTCATGAAATAAATTAATTCTGATCTCTCTTCCTGCCTTTGAATGAGCAAATTGACAGCTTTTCTTAATATTCACCATGTTTCTGACACAGAGATACCCATTTAAAGATAGCAAACTTCGTTCCTCAATGGCACATAGCAAAGAATTATCAAAATGAAAATTTACTCATGTCTACTTGCGTATATTATGTTTTCTCTACAAATACACTGCAGTACCTTGTGCACAGGACTGAATTTCCTTTCTTGAATTTTTTCAAACACCTTATTCTCCCTACTTCATGGAAAATGTTTAAAAGAGATTCTCGCCTGTCACGAAACCAATCTAAGTATTTGAAAGATGCTGCTTCTCTATGCCCACTGATTTTAATTTACGACTTTATTGAATATTTTGTCAAAAAGTAATGAAAAAAAAAGTACTGCACTAATAAGTAATCAAGTCGAATGCAAATTTAGTTAGTATTTGATACAAGTATGTATTTCAGCTTACAAAGAAAAGTAAAATTCATATTCTCTTTTCTTGGTGGCTAACTATGACCCTCCATCATAAGCACACCTATTAGCAAAAAGATTGTTTAAGAGCTACTGCAGAGTTCATTATTTACTTAGTTTGCATATGGGTGACGGCCAAAGATCCACAAGAAATTCAGGATATGGCACTCAGGAACTGTGCAAGTTTCATTCAGATGCAAACTTTAAACTAGGCTTTTTTTGGTTATTTTAGATAGGAATACCTTTTCTAAAGAAGTTTAGGGATCACTTGGTTATGATGACACCATCACTAGGACCGCTGGTGTACTTGGAGTTGTGTTGAGAATATGTTTAAAAGAGAGACAGAGACTGTGTCATGTTGGAATCTGAAAGGAGAGGAATTTAGGTTTTTCTGGTACATTCATTAATCCCTGCTTTCACTTGGTGTACCACGTTGTGATTGTTCTGTGTACTGGTGTGAAATAAAAAAAAAAAAAATGCTTGTTAAGCTACAATTCTCAAGCACTGAATGAGCACTAATGGCATGGTGGTGTCATGCAACCCAGTACTATGTCACATCTCTAGACTGCTTCTCACTATGTGCGTAACAACACAGCACGATGCACTACCAATGCTGGCTGTAGAGTATCCATATAAGCATGGCACACCACATGATTCTCAATATGTCTACCAGGCTCCGTCTGACAGGAGAATCTGTGGTGGCATGTCTTTCTTGCTTCCATGACTAGTTCAGCTTCCATGGACCTAGCTCCACAGTGTTCTGTGGAAGACACATCATATCAAACCCTACCAACACTCTTGGAAGGAAGTTGCAACAACCATAATTCATGGCATACTTCTGAATCTTTTACATTCATTATAAGGCCCTGAATTATAATTAAAGTATCATATACCAAACTGCACTTCAGAAGATAATATTTCTATATTCTTGCAACAAGTTCTTTCTGGTGATTGTTTATTTTACAAAACCCTCCTCAATGACAAAAAAAAACCCGGTTTGCATTGTATTTGTGATAATCCTGTATTTTCGTACTTCTCACGGTTTAGCCCTAGCCAGCAACTAAGCACCACTCAGCATCTCACACACCTCTCCCCAGGGTAGGATAATGGAGAGAATCAGGAAAAAACCTTGTAGGTTGAGATAAAAACAGTTTGACTGGACAGAAAAGGAAGAGGAAATAAATATTATTACAGATAAAGGTATATACAAAAACAAGTGATGCACAATGCAACAATTGCTTACCACCTGTTGATTGATAGTTCATCCTCCAGCAGTGCTTCCTGCCCCCATGGCCAACTCCATTTGTATATAGTGAGCATGACATCATATGGTAGGGAATATCCCTTTGGCCAGTCTGGTTCAGTTGTCCTGGCTATGGCCCCTCCAGGCTCCTTGTGCACCTCCTTACTGGCAGAGGATGGGAAGCTGAAAAGGCCTTGACATAACATAAGCACTGCTTAGCAACAACTACAACATCAGTGTGTTATCACATTATTCTTATGCTAAATACAAAACAGAGCACTGTACCAGCTACTAGGAAGAAAATAAACTATCCCAGCCAAAGCAAGGAAAATAGTCATATCCTAATAATGCCTAATAAATGGCAGGCAAGACAAGTGTTATTAACTTAAATATTCTTGGATAATTTAGGTGCAATCTGTTGGGCAGCTTAGCCTTTTCAAGATTGAGGTAGGTGTGATTATATGCTTACCAAAGTCTTTATCTTGGAAACCTTAATGTTGAATACTAAAGCCACATTTAATAATAAGAATTGCTGTGCAACAATACTAGCTTTGGAGCATTAATCCACAGTGGCTTCACTGCTAATTCTCATCTATTCGTTTTGCTCTTTCTTCACATGTTCTGTCACACATTGCCAAGAGCATTTGAGAAATTATCTGAAGAAAATTAAACAGCTACAAAAAATGCATTTTTTGGTTCCTTTTTTTCTCTTGAAGCTGTCATTTTTCTCTAGTCAGACTCATAGCCCAGCTATACAAATAGCTGTGCTGGTGCAGTAGTGATGTGCAGTGCAAAGAACACTTGAGGAGAATGGGAGTGCTTTAAATCAGTCTTTCTCCTGAACAGTTTGTATGCTGAAATCACAGCTTAGGGGAAATTTGCAGGCTAAAATCTCCAGATTTAGGTGACTGAATCCACTTCGGGCTCTCTGTTTTCTGTATCCAACATGCGCATAATAGTTGTCGTAAAATTGCAGAGATATTCTGTGTTATTGTCCTGGTTTTGGCAGGGAAAGAGTTAATTTTCCTCCTAGTAGCTGCTATAGTACTGTCTTTTGGATTTAGCATGATAACACACTGATGTTTTGGTTGTTACTAAGCAGTGCTTATACTAAGTCATGGACTTTTCAGCTTCCCATGCTCTGCCAGAGAGGAGGTGCACAAGAAGCTGTGAGGGAGCACAGACAAGAGAGATGACCCGAACTGGCCAAAGGGATATTCCCTACAATATGACATCATTCCCAGTATATATACTACAGGGAGTTTGCCAGGGGGCAGCAATTGCTGCTCAGGGACTGGCTGGGTGTCAGTCAGTGGGTAGTGAGTTGAATCACCTGTTTTTCCTGGGTTTTGTTTCTGTATTTTTGCTTTTTCTCTATTTCTTTATTAAAAAAAAAAAAAAAAAAAAAAAAAGTAATGCAATGTAATGTAATTTTATTATTATTTTATTTTATTTTATTTTATTTTATTTTATTTTATTTTATTTTATTTTATTTTAATTAACTGTTCTTTTCTCAAACTACGAGCTCCCAGTTCTCTCCCCTATCCCACTGCAGAGGCAAGGGTGAGTGAGTGGCTATGTGGTGCTTTGTCACTGACTGGGATTAAACCATAAGAGTTATACAGTACTGTGATATATTCAGCTTCAGTGATCATGTGGACCACATCATAGCTACCTGTGATAGGCTAGCTAAAGGAAAAATTAGAATCTAAAGCAATAAATTGATAATAGTGAAACAAATAATATTGATGGTTCAGTCATTACTGACTTTCTATTATGGAATTTTCTAGGGGAAGGAAGTTTGCTTGTTGGAAGAGAGTTTATGTTGAAAAACAAGGTGATAAACTCACATGAATATGTCTCTCCAAAAAATATGCCTCTGATAAAAAGCAAAAATCAGAATAAAGTATTTTTAATGTGAAGCATTAAAGCTGACACTCAATAAACTGATTGAAATGGAGAAAGTCATCTCTCTCTTATTTGCAACTGAAACTTTCTAAGGAGATCAGGATAGGGCAAAACCAACCCCACAACAAAACCACTTCACTTAGTCATTTTTACTTCAATGAATCTGAAGGTCTCTCTCACTTAGAAACCTTCATCCTACAAATGTAGGGAAAAGTTTAAAATAATATAGACACTGTGACACTTTCAATTTGCTTAGTGTTCTGGTCAGTTTTTCCTCAGCATCAAGCAAAAACAAAGAGTGGTGGAAGCTGATGGAAGTGGAAAAATACTTTCTGAACTTAGACATTTGTTTACTAATCATATGGTGTTGCTCAGTGAAGTGATTAACTTTAAATGGGTCGCTTAGCTGTGTACACTGAAAAAAAAAAAAAAGCCAATCCAAAACCAAAAAAACCATACCAAAACTTTGGTTTCTAATTACCTAAGTTAAATATTCATAGGAAGATCTTTTGCTGACATAAATTGTAATTCGACTGAAATCAAAGGAGTAATGTTGAATTACATATTCAGATTATATATAATGGATTTATTTTCTATAATATATTTGTTATTATTTATCATAAATTTGGGAGAACTCATAAATAGGTACTATTTAAGGCATCAGTACGTTATCTACTGGAAAGTTGAAAATCATATCAAATCAAGTCATTAGGACAAATCATGAAAATCCCACCTTTTTCCTTTTCAGCAATGGGATATATAAAGACAAAGCTGTATTTGTGCCTCGTTTATACAGTTTATGTTGAATGGGAGTTTCTGGCTTTGAAAACACTTCTGTATTAAAGTATTTGCTCTCATTGCCTCAAGTGTATTTTCAGCTGTCAGAAAATATTTTTGCCTTGTTCGTCCTCTCCATGGAAATTTTCAACTTATTCTAAATCAAAAAAAAATCGAAAAGAATGTTTAATCTTTTTTTTGAAGAAGAGTTGAGTTTTCAGTGAAGATAAATATTTCCCATTAAAGCTTTTTTGCTGGTCAAAAATCAAACATGTGGTGTTAATAATTTCAGTTAAAAGTTTGTCATGACTTGACCATAAGAAAATATATAAACTGATAAATGAAGGGAAATCCCTCATTCAACAGACAACATAGAAATATTCATTTTAGTTTGGGGAAAGTACCTTTATCTTCCGCTTTTTCAGTCCCAGAATATCTGATTTCAACAGCTTTAATTCTCATATTTCTCTTGGTTTTGTGATGAAATCAATGTCATGTGGAGAACATAAAGCTTTACATCTCTTGTGTTTTCTGTTTTATAAGAGGTAACCCACATGTTTTTGGTTTTTTGGGTTTTTGCAGGGGTTTTATGTTGGTTTTTTTTTTTTTTTTCCTTAAGCTCTCATATCAGTGAGTTTAATTTATGTTTTTTAACAGGAGTTTATTTTCCTTCTTGGACATTAGAAAGTTGTATTGTCAACATTTGCTTCATCATGAGTGCAACTGATTACATTTCATGGACAAAAAATGAAAGGGTATTATTCAGTAAATGTGCATTATTAATGGGCTGTGCTGAATGGATCTTGTAATGATTATAAGGGAGCTTAGTAACATCTCAGTATAGTGATGTTTCTTTTATAGTTAGAAGAAACAGAACATTTGAAAAAAATATGAGAACTTAAGCTTTGATGTAGAACAGAAGGTAATTCTGTTAATACAGAAAAATGTATAATTGAATAAATAATTTTTCTTGAATTAAAATTTCTACTTATAATAATGCAGCATCCTCAGAAGTTAGCAATTATGACAAAAATCTCACCCTTGTCTTCCTATTAAAAAACCAAACAGCACCCCGATAATGTGGTTTGTTCTGTTTTTTTTTTTAATTTTGTTAAGTCATTATATTTCACATATGTTCGTTGCTGATAGCTGCATGTAATTATCCAACAGTGTCTGAAACCTACTGTACAGCTACTCTGTTATTTAGGATAATGGTCTGCACTGGATCCTTTCAGTTTTTGATATCTCTCAATGCAGGGCATGGTCTGAAACCCATTAAAACCATTCGGGAAAGTTAATTATACATGTATAGATATGTTTTTTGTTGCAAATAAACTTAATGGAAGATGTACTGAAAGTCAGAGCATGCTAAGTTTTAATGTAATGTGACTAATTATACTAAAAATAGAAACTGAAAGAACGTGGGGTTGTCAAAATGGAAACATCCATAAGAAGCTCCAAATATTGAAGATGATCCTGTAACAAATAAATTGCTTTCTCTCTATAGCTATATAAGAGCAAAACGCTGATATCTGCATTTTGAGAGCAAAACAAAACGGAAGTGATAAATATCTGATTATATTTGAAATTTGCAGGTACAACACCCTACATCTGGCATAATTCTATAAGCTAATTCTAGTATATACTCTATGTCCAAATCCAAATATGTTTATTAATTCTATACTTTCTAAATGCTTGTATTTGTTTAGATTCTCAGAATAAAGAGTGCAATTTCTACTAATATCAATAAAAACCATATTGCCTGTAAATCATCTAATGTAGTTAAAATATGTAGGTATTATAACTGGAAGGGTTTTTTAATGACTCAATAGTGGCTTATTTAGTGCAGTGAATTTGCATTATGGTCATTAATAAAATCTGATTTTTATCACAATTTTATTTTAGTTGAGCTTTAGTACTATCTTCTACAAAACTAGATTCTTTTCAAAATTAGACTGCACAAAATATTATGTACCTTTCTCATAACACTAAAAAGAGTTTTGCTTTTATAACTGATGTTCTGCTGTCTGGAGACTTAGTTCAGGTATATGACAATTTGGTACTTTTGAAGCTAATACACCAATGAAGAAGAAAATGTAACAAGCAAGGCGGAAAATACCAGTTACTGTAGAAATTCAATCTGAAAACAAAGTTCTATAGTACAGCTATTTAATGGTTTTAGAAGCACAGTTTTTGGTGTACAGATGAATCTTTAAATGATTTATTTAGCATTATTAATATTATTGTCTTGTGAAAGCAAAACGGTTAAGTACAATACTCTTCATCAAGGACTACATACAAAATGTTTTGTTACCTCAGATCTTTATAACTTCTTCTATTACAAAACAAAACAAAACAAATGAAAACAACCCATATTCTGTCCTATACTGCCAAACTAATATTGGAATCTATTTTAGAAGAACTGTAGAAAAGACACACTTCAACAGAAGATTCATGACTAAATTTATATGAACAATTGAAACATTATAGAAAAAAACACTAGGACACTGGAAGGTTTTATTTTAAGGGATACAAAGAATTTAAAAAGTGAGATTTAGAGATACTGTCCTATCAAAATGATCTAAAAATATTAGTATCGTAGAATCATAGAATCATACAATAGTTAGGGCTGGAAGGGACCACAAAGATTATCTAGTTCCAACACCCCTGCCATGGGCAGGGACACCTTCCACTACACCAGGTTGCTCAAAGACTCATCTAGCCTGGCCTTGAAGACAGCCAGGGATGGGGCACCCACAACTTCTCTGGGCAACCTGTTCCAGTGCTTCACTACCCTCTCCATGAAGAATTTCTTCCAGATATCTAATCTAAATCTCCCCGCTTTCAATTTAAACCCATTACCCCTTTTCCTGTCACTACAGGCCCTTGTAAAAAGTCTCCCCCAGCTTCCTTGTAGGCCCCCTTCAGGTACTGGAAGGTGCAATAAGGTCTCCCTGGAGCCTTCTCTTCTCCAGGCTGAACAACTCCAACTCTCTCAGCCTTTCTTCATAGGAGAGGTGCTCCAGCCCCCTAATCATCTTCATGGCCCTCTTCTGGACTAGTTCCAACCGGTTGATATCCTTCTTATGTTGGGGGCTCCAGAGCTGAACACAAGACTCCATGTGGGGTCTAACAAGAGCAGAGTAGAGGGGGAGAATACCCTCCCTCGACCTGCTGTCTGTGCTTCTCTGGATACAGCCCAGGATATGGTTGGCTTTCTGGGCTGTCAGTGCACACTGCCGGCTCATGTTCAGCTTTTCATCCACCAGTACACCCAAGTCCTTCTCCTCAGGGCTGCTCCCTATCCATTCTCCACCCAGCCTGTACTTGTGCTTGGGATTGCCCCGCCCCAAGTGCAGGACCTTGCACTTGGCCTTGTTGAACTCCATGGGGTTGTCAGAGGCCCCACCTCTCCAGCCTGTCAAGGTCCCTCTGTACTGCATCCCTTATCTCCAGCATGTCGACAGCACCACACACCTTGCTGTCGTCAGCAAACTTGCTGAGTGTGCACTTGATGTAAAGATGTTAAATAGTACTGGTCCCAACACCAACCCCTGGGGAACACTGCTCATTACTGGTCGCTACTCAGACATTGAGCTGTTGACCACCACTCTCTGAGTGCGACCATCCAGCCAGTTCCTTATCCATCAAGCGGTCCATCCATCAAATCCATGCCTCTCCAGTTTAGAGACAAGGATGTCACGTGGGGTGGTATCAAAGGCTTTGCACAAGTCCAGGTAGATGACATCAGTTGCCAGTCCTCTATCCAGCAAGGTCATGAGCCCATTGTAGAAGGCCACCAGATTTGCCAGGCATGATCTGCCCTTGGTGAAGCCATGTTGGCTGTCACCAGTCACCTCCTCATTCTCCATGTGCCTTAGCATGATTTCCAAGAGGATCTGCTCCATGATCTTGCCAGGCACAGAGGTGAGACTGACTGGCCTGTAGTTTCCTGAGTCCTCTTTTTTTCCCTTTTTAAAGATTGGGTTTATGTTTCCCCTTTTCCAGTCAGTGGGAACTCCACCAGACTGCCACAACTTCTCGAATATGATGGATAGAGTTTCCGCAGCCCATCCACCAGTTCTTTCAGGACCCGCGGATGTATTCCATCAGGTTCCATCGACTTGTGCACCTTCAGGTTCCTGAGGTGTTCCTGAACCTGATTGTCACTGACCATGGGTGGCTCTCCATTCTCCCAGTCCCTGCCCTTGTCTTCCATGACTCTGGGGGTATAGCTTGCGCCTTTGACAGTGAAGACTGAGGCAAAAAAAGCATTGAGTACCTTGGCTTTCTCCATATCTTGGGAAAGTACTTATTAAAAAATACATTAATTGCACATGCTTGTACTTTGTCGTGCTTTAACTCCGGCTAGCAAAATACCACGAAGCTGCTCTCACAAATCCCCCTCCCCTCCTCCAGTGGAGGGGAAGAATTGGAGGAAAAAGAAATAAGGAAGCTCGTAAAATTGAGATAAGAACTATTTACTAATTAAATCTAAATCAATATATACAGATACTACTGCTACTAAATAATTAAAATATTAGAAAATAAAGCATATGATACAATATATACAATATGATACAATGTGTTACAATTTCCCACCATCCACTGACCAATGCACACCCAGATGTTGAGTGATCAAACCCAGAGAGCCCAAGAACCACAGCCCGAGAGCGATCGCAGCCCGAGAGCCGCAGCCTGAAGGCCGGAGCCCGGGAGCCTACGCAGCAGATTCCGAGCAAACCCTATCGCTGATAACACGGCCAGAAAACTCAAAACAACCCACCATCTCCCACACGAATAAGCCAGCACAGGAGTTAGCAAAGCAACTAACACAGGAGGGTTAGCAAGTTGCCTGAAGAGACGAGCAATTGAGTAAAGGAGAGAGAGAAGGGAAAAGTCATGGCTACCAGACTCCCTTCCCAACCCCAAGAGACCAGAACATGATGTACTATGGAATGAAATACTTCCTTGGTTAGTTTGGGTCAGCTACAGTATCCGAAGAGGACAAAAGACCTTGAATCCAGTACAGGCCCTCCCCAGCACCAGCTGAGGCCTTATCAATGTTTTCACTTACTGTCCAGCAACACAGTTCCCTGGCAACCAGAGTAAAGGGAGTTAGCCCTTTCCTGACTGAACCCAGCACATCATGTGGGGAAGCATATTTTAGGAGTTTATACATCTGTACAAAATGTTCAGGAAGTAAGATACTTTTTCTCTAATTAAGAGTGAAATTCACACCTGCTTAACCTTTTCTTTACACTGCATTTAACTTTCTGCATTGTCACTATATTAACTGTAACAAATGTTTAATTCAATAGTATGTTTCCATGCTCCTGGCTTCAAAATCTGATTTAGGAAAGTTGGAACATATAAATTAATTTCTTCTGCCTTTTTTTAACAGTGAAGTTCCAAACAGGTACATCAGTTACCCATGTTATTTAAAGAGGGCACTGCACTGAGTCTGCCATTTCCTATTTTTGAGAAGTGTTCACACGTAGTAGGAAATTAAGTTTACTAATTCTCTTTTCCTTGTGCCTGTAGTTCAGGCACTGTCACAGAGGAAGTCAGAGCACAGGAAGAAACAGGTTAATATGTTTTCATGACCTGGAAAAAATATGTATGCAAGACTATGACAGCAAAACTCAAAAATGAAGTGGCCTGACAGCTCCATATGAAATTACATGCTCAAATTAGAATTAATGAACAAAAGCTAATTAGAAGTTTAAATTATTTTATTTCAGTAAACTCTCAAAATGTCATTTCCATAGAAATGGATTGCTAGATCGTAATGTACGAGGTTCATTCTTTCTTGGAGAGAGAGTGTTTGTCTTTGGATATACTCCTTACAGAAGCATGATTAGTGATCAGATGTATGTCTTCCTTTCTGCAGCTTCAGGTGACAATCCAGCACAATTTAAAAAAAAAAAAACAAAACAAAACAAAAAACAATTCTCAAGGAATATTAGGATTGCAAAGTGAAGCAATTGAATATTAGTAAACAAAAAATTCACCACCCTCCTGTGCATATCGAAGACACAGACTACCAATTACACTCTCACATCCTCCATTTTCCACAGCACTCTCAAGCTACAACAGACCATATTCATTACAGCTCCCTTCGTTCTGGTCCATTGAGATGAGAAACAAGGATAACCACTGCAGACATGAGCGAGCTGGTGTCCAACCAGCACAGACTGGCATACGCACTGAGTTCTAATTAGCCATCTCCAATATTAGTGTAGTTAGAGCCTGAGGTTATTTATACTGCAAGTGTAGAAACACAGACGGATTCTTTTTTGTGAATGACAGACAGAACAAACATGTAAAAGTCCTGCTGAGCACTGGCAATCATTTGTGTTCAGTGGCTTTGTGAAGATGGAAAATGTACAGTTGTATAGTAAACTCTGATAAATATCTAATAATAGTGAAACTTGAAACTCTTTCTGCAAACCTATCAATGTAAATCTAGACATGTATGAATGTACATTTAGACATTAGTGTCTTAGTCTATATTTTGCACTAGTTAGTCTATATTTTTGCACCAGTTAGTCTATAGTTTGCTTGACCCCGTAATACATCAAGCTGAGTGGGTGGTGCCAGCCATTAGGGTCCGTGGCACTGCAGGACCTGTGGGGAGGGGGTGGGGATGTGGATGGAAAGGGTTACAGTTGGGCATAACACCGGAAGGGGGCAGGGTCCAGGGGGCTTCCTGCCAGGGGTGAAGGGGGTTTCTTTGTTGTGGGGACCTCATGGAGCCTGCTGGGTGCTCAGCACAAAGAGAGTGTCTTTTGTCAGGCAGATTGATCTAGAAGTCAAGGTTTGAAAGTTTTTTTTCCTTTGCTTTCCCTGCTTTCGGCTCCCAGGCTGATTGGGGTGGGGGGGGTTTGCTCCCTTCAGTTTGGTTTTCCTTTTCCTTTCTCGGGGTGAGATCCTGTATCATTTGTTCTACTTTTTTTCTCTGTTTCTTAAATTACTCATTAGCACTAGCATTGTTAGTAACTCCCTAAGAGTGGTAGAGCAACTCGTTGTGCTAAAACCATGACAATATCTTTTAGCAGAAATAAAAAAGGCAAGCATCTAGAATCACTCAACACTACTACTCACGAACTTCAAATATCATTGACAATGTTTGGAGAGTCTCACAGTTTCCAATCATGTGTGTAAGATCTATTTCTTGATTGATATGAACAATTAAATGTATTTATTCTAATCTTCTTTTGAAAAGATTGAATATATTGTCACAATTTTTTTAAAAAAAATCTGTCTTAGATGTCTGAAATGGAAAACATCAGCTGAAGTGCTTTATGTTTTGTGTAGCTGTAGTAATCTGAAAACAAGAGCTTGCAATGGAAAGCATTGAAAAATATGAACTGCCTTTAAAACATTATTATTTAACTGCATACAAAACTATTATTTTAGGAGAACAAATAGCTCCTTTTAGAAGCAGCATTGGTTTGGAACACTGAACAAGTAAGAATGAACACTTAAATAAAGTGAATAATATTGTGTTATTAATCATCTTTATTGTCTATTGTATATGGATAAAAAAATCATAGAATCATACAATCTTTTAGGTTGTAAAAGACCTTCAAAATCATCAAGTCTGACCCATAGCCTAATACTGCTCGTAACTATCTATAAGCACCACATCTATGCGTCTTTTAAATACCTCCAGCGATGGTGATGCAACCACTTCCCTGGGAAGCCTGTTCCAATGTCTGATAATTCTTTCATTGAGGAGATTTTTCCTAATATCCAACCTAAATCTCCACTGGCACAATTTGAGGCCGTTTCCTCTTGTCTTGTCAATTGTCACTTGGGAGAAAAGAGCAACACTCACCTCTGCAACCTCCTTTCAGGTAGTTGTAGAGAGTGATAAGGTCTCCCCTGAGCCTCCTCTTCTCCAGGCTAAACACCCCCAGCTCCTTCAGATGCTCCCCACAGGACCTGTGCTTTAGAACCTTCACCAGCTTTGTTGCCCTTCACTGGACACGCTCCAACACCTCAGAGTCTCTCTCACAGAATCATAGGATGGTTTGTGTTGGAAGGGACCTTAAAGGTCATCTAGTTACAACTCCCCTGCCATGGACAATGACACCTTCCACTAGACCAGGTTGCTCAAACCTTCATCTAGTCTGGCCTTGAACACTTCCAGGGACAAGGCATCCACAAATTCTCTGGGCAACCTGTTCCAGTGTCTCACTACCCTCTCCATGAAGAATTTCTTCCTGATGCCCAATGTACATCTACCCTCTTTCAATTTAAAACAACTACCACTTGTTCTGTCACTACATGTCATTGTAAAAAGGCCTCCCCCAGCATTCTTGTAGGCCCACTTCAGGTACTGGAAGGTGCTATAAGGTCTCCCCAGAGCCTTGTCTTCTCCAGGCTGAACAAACCCAACTTTCTCAGCCTGTCCCCATAGGAGAGGTGCTCCAGCCCTCTGATCATCCTCTGGAGTCACTCCAACCAGTCAATGTCTAAGGCTCCAGACCCACTTCTCAAGCTTTTCAAGGTCCCTTTGGATAGCATCCCTTCCCTCCAGCATGTTGACTGCACCACACAGCTTGGTGTCATTGCCAAACTTGCCGAAGATGCACTCAATTTCACTGTCCATGTCGCTGACAAAGATGTTGAAAAGCACAGTTCTGTTTCAGTACTGACCCTGAGGAACGCCACTCATCACTGGTCTTCAGTCAGACACTGAGCCATTGACCCAAGTTTTTGTTTGCAACCATACAGACAGTTACTTATCCACTGAGTGGTCTATCTGTCAAATCCATGTCCCTCCAGTTTAGAGGCAAGGATGTCGTGCGGGACAGTGTCAAATGCTTTGCACATGTCCAGGTAGATGACCCTTATCCACCAACACTATAACCCTGCTATAGAAGGTCATCAAATTTGTCAGGTATGATCTCCCCTTGGTCAAGTCATGCTGGCTTCATCTCCTTGTTGAGATGTTGGCTTCATAGTTCATCACCAATCATCTCCTTGTTTTCCATGTGCCTTACCATAGTTTACAGGAGGATCTGCTCCATTATCTCTCTTGCAGTGAGGGGCCCAAAACTGAGCATGGTATTTGAGGTGCAGCCTCAGCAGTGCCAAATACAAAGGTACAATCACATCCCTAGTCCTGATGACCACACTGTTTCTGATTCAAGACAGGATGCTCTTGGCCATCATGGCCACCTGGGCACATGTTCAGTTGAGTGTTGACCAACACTCTCAAGTCCTTTTCTGCCAGGCAGCTTTCCAGCTGCTCCTCCCAAAGCCTGTAGTGTTGCATGAGGTTGCTATGGCTCAAGTGCAAGATCCAGCACTTGGCCCTGTTGAACCTCATACTGTTGGCCTTGGCTCATCCACCCAGCCTGTCCAGATCCCTCTGAAGAGCCTTCCTACCCTCAGACAGATCAACACTCTTGCTTAACTTGGTGTCATCTGCAAACATACTGAAGGTGTACTCAATCCTCTGGTCCAGGTCGTTGATAAAGATATTGAACTGAATTGTCACAAGTACTGAGCCCTGGGGAATACCACTTGTTACCTTCCACCAACTCGATTCCAATCCATTCACCACAACTCTTTGGGCCCAGCCATCCAGCTATTTTTTTACCCATCGAAGAGTACACCCATCCATAGGTATATATGAATTATTGTAGCATTATTCGAAATATGCCTTGTGGCATACTGTCAGATTAGAATGGTTTACATGGAAGTCTACAACCAAGGAAGAGAAGGGAAACTCAAAATTAGAGCTATTGGCCAAGAATGGACACAATTGACAAGTTGCCTTGGCATCTGGAAATATGGGTAGCAACAAATTTTGATTGGGAGCTTAACAGATTTTCCTAAGTGAGAGACAAATCCAGTTTCTCAGTATGCTATTAAGCTAGAGGGAAATCACTATAGAAGGAGTCTTGTTGAAATGTTCTTTAATACAAAAAGTCTTATTGGCATGGGATGATCTGCCTTGCACATCCTATTTATTAGATAGAACTTGATATTATCACAATCTATATTTTGTATATTAATTAACTAATTTCTTAGTAGATGGCCAAACTTTAATTTTGTTGTGTCACTGTAAGCTGTACGAAATTTCCTAATCATACTTTTTTTTAGCGAGGTCAATTACACATTTTATTGATGAGGTATCATATTAGTTTGTAGCATTTATTTGAAATGAATACTAATAATTCATTTTTCTATAGCTAAACATACTTTTATAGCCATGAATATGCACAGCTGTTACTTTCTGCTGACAGTTTCAGTATTAATGATGCCTGTATATTAACAGCTTATTTACTCCTAAGTGCTGAAATACAGCACTGAAAGCACTATGCACAAACAATTTGAAAGCAATTTGTTGAAAGCCAAGATACACCCAAACACCAGCTTTGTTGTTCCTCTTTGGACATGCTGCATATATTAGTTCTTGCTCTTTATATATATAAATAAATGATTCCATATGAACTGGTATAAACAACTGATATATTTGGCCAGTAGCCATTCTGAGGGTTAGAAGAGAACATCATTATTATATGACCTGATGTCTTTAATCAACTCTATTTGAAATTATGTATATCAAAATTTTAAGCTCTATGTAAGCTTCAGAATTTTGAAAGGGTTGTGTTCAAAAATAATACAAAAGCTGAAAAAAATGTTCTTTACCCTTAGTTAGTCATTCCATTAGTTAAATTTTAACTTTGTTAAATAATTACATCCTATTTCTACACAGAAATTTTAGCAATAAATTCTAAATATTTATTCTCAGTATAGTCACTATTTTTTTTCCTAAGTAGAAACCAGTGTCTCTCTTTTGCAGACTGAATTCATAAAAGGATGAAATTGACAGAAGAATGGGAAAGAATCACTTAAATAACTTTAAAAATTGTAGATACTAGTATTAGTTGTATTTAACTAGGAAAATTTACAGTCTTCTTTTAGGAAGTATGAGGGAAAAAACTCGATTTTTTTGAGGTTGAGTTACACTATTCCTGAAGAAGAAATCACACAGCATGAGGACATCAGAAAGAGCTCACTGAATCATGAAATCCCTATGAGTCTTATGAAAGATTGCATGTGAGATTAATTAAAGAAGCAGTTAAGCTGTTCCAGGCAGAAGAGGATTGTAGGTTTCTGAACAAGTACAAATCCTGTCCCATTTACAGATATGAATCTGTAGCCTAATTATTGTAAACTTCATCAAAATTTTGCTCACATCAGTGGCAAATCTACTTAGTTTAGAAGAAATGCAGGCTTCATTTGTTTTGACAAAGAATTGCTGTGAAAAGCATGGCAAAGTTAGAGACCTATCAAAAGACAGACCAACAGCTATTACATTTATGAACCAAACCGTCAAGATGTATTTGCTAAGCAATTATTGGCTCAGAATTTAGACTGAAGTGCACAAAAAATTGAAAGGCAAATGCTTTTACTTCTACTAATTTTCTTCAGTGGAAGACTCTGAGCTTTGCCATTGACTTTTCATAGCAGCAAAACCCATCACTCTAAGCGTCTCTGATGCTTAACATCGCAAACATATAAATTAATAAATGAACATTTATAAAAGCCTTCAGTTACTAAGTGCATTCATTAAAATGCTGAGTTCCTTATGACTGATGGGTATGCACCCAGAAAAAATGGCCACCTTATTAAACTTCAGAATATTTAATTAATTACTCTTACTTGCAAATGTTTCAAAATGAAGTGTAAAGTGCACTATACTATTAAAGCAAGCATAAAAGCAACCATGTTGGGTTTAATGAGTTTAAAAGGCATTTTATGAGAATGCAGACAATCATTCATAATACCAAATCTAGAGAAAATCAACTTAATGGATTTAATATCCTGTGAATAAATTGCAAAGAAAAAAAGCTTGTAAGATCTGACATGGTTAATTTTGGGTTTGAAACATTTTATTTTCAGATTCTGTATTGAAGATGTTACCACTTATAGAGGGTTTTCTTTTTTTTTTTTCCAAGGAGGATTACAGTATTTTGAACCTCTAATATCCTGGGAACAGAGGACTTTTAAAATTTTATATCTAAGTCTGTGCCATCATATTGCTTAGGCTTTAGGGCTAACACAGCTCCCAATTCTGAATGGAACAGGAAGAAAATGAGCATTGGAAACCCTGCTGAGCAAGTCAGCAAAAGTTAAAGTTTTCTGAAATTTTAAATAGCTATGAAAACTGATTGCAGGTTAAAAACCTGCTGTTTTCTCTTAAAACACTGCAATAATGTGTAAATTAAGCTGTATAAGAAAGGGATAACTCTTAAGAAGCAGCTTGGGTTCTCTGTACGTGGAAATGAATTTCTAAGCCATATTGCATAATTTTATATGGAGGAGAGCTTGAGGGAGGGAGAGAGAGAGCAAAAGAGATGTCAATTATTTTATAGTGTCATTAAAGGATGGTTTTGGCTATAATTCCTTATCTGATGGAAAGGCACGTATCACCATTAAATAGTATTCATATGAGTAAGACCAGTGACATACAGAGCTGCTGTCTATGCTTCCTACAAGCACATGGAGGATTGCACTAGCAGGCATCTGAGTCATGAACTGGTCAGCTCCATTCATTGCTTTGAGGGAATCCCAGCACAAGGCAAACAAGAGATGTGGCTTTACTAGTTTCATATAAGGATAGTCTGGAGGATTGGGATTTGAAGCCTTTTTTTGACTAACAGACAAATAATACAACTAACAAAATTCTCCACAAAAAACTGTAATCTACTAATATTTTTCTATTTCTATAGAAGTAACTTTTTTCAGTCACATGTTATATTGATGTTGGCTCTCTAAGCCATTATGTTGCTATGGTCTATGAAAACCTGAGCTAAGAAGAGTTTCAGGATTTTATGTAGATACTTGTTGTGGCTTAGATCCAGCTGGGACCAAAGGACAAGGACACCACTGGCTCACTCCTTCCCCTGGTGGGATACGGAAGAGAAAATATACGGAAAAGTTTGTGGATGGAGATACTGACAAGGAGGGATCACTCACCGGTTATGGTCACAGGCAAAACAGACTTGACTTGGCAAAGAAAAATCCATTTAATCAGATACCAATCAAAGTCAGACTAAGAAAATGAAGAACAAAATGAGAGAGATCTTAAAAATCCCTTCCCCCCAGCCCCCATTCTTCCCATATTACCTTCTCCTCCCACAGCAGCACAGGAGGGCAGGGGATGGGGGTTACCCAGTCAGTTTGTCTCAGCCGCTCACTCTCCCTCAGGGCGAGAACTCCCCACGAGCTCCACCTGTTGCTGCGTGGGGTGCCTCCCACAGGAGACAGTCCTTCACAAACCTCCCTGGCATGAGTCCTTCCCACAGGCTGCAGGTAGGTCTCTGCTCCCCTATGACCCTCCATTGCTGCAGGGGGACAGCCTGCCCTCTCCCAACAAGTGGCAGGGGACTCCCTGCTCTGGGCTGTAAATAATGCTGTCTTTTGCAGGCTTCTATCATTTGTCTGTCTTTGAGTGCACACAGAGTTCTGACAATGCCATACTGCCAAGTCAGAAGTGGGATCTATACAGAGGAAGTAAATTGGAGTTACACAGGAATATACAGAAATGTGTTTGGTAAGATTTTAGTTGATTCTGTTTAAAATGGAGGACAGATTTCATTAGGGTATATGGTAGGATTTATTGCCAAGGCTGTCTTAAGATTTTTAAGAGAAACAATTATTGTCCTTAGGCACATAAATGTGGGAAGTAAGTGTGCAAAAAGCCTGTGGGTTGAACACAATGGTAGAAATAATTTCCATATTACTGTAATTTTAAACTTTAAGTTTGACAACAAAGAGGAGGAATATATTAGGACTGTCTTTTCAAGCTTCCTTTGAATCCAAAATTTAAAATGTCACCATGTTACTTTTTTAATTGGTTAATACCTGTTGTAAGTCTTTCCAAAGTGAGTCTCATGTGAGCAAATGTTTTAAAGGAACTGCTCTAATCGTGCTATCCATACTGTATCGTAACTTTCTCTTATGTAGAAATTTTGGGTTTTACTTATCTTTTTCAATCAAGTTCAAAATTACTGCAAGATTATACACAAGCACGTCACTTCTGTGATTTATGTAGAAGAGACCTATGACCATCAGAAGTATCTTTCTATTTCTTTCCTATCAGAAAAAAACCCAGCCTTATTAATAATGTTCAAAAGACAACTGTGAAACAAAAAAAGGATAAATATGAAAGACCCAATACCCAGATGGAGAAAGTAATTTGTGCTCTTACAATTTTTCTAAACCTGTAATTACACTTGTAATCCCTAACTGCCTAGCTCATGTGTAGATAAATTAATATTACTAAATCTAAGTAAGTATTTGGAAGAGGAAACAGACAGAATGAATATGGTAAGATACAGAGGAGGTAGAGTAAAAATACCTCTCATCTTTCCCTAACAGAAAAGCACCAAAACCTAGGACTGAATGAAATGAGGAAAAAGGAATGAAAATGTAATTAAAATGACAGATAAGAAATTAGAAATAGGAAATTAGTGAATTAACATTGGAAAGAGTGATTAAAAAAAGTCAAGTGATGCTTTACTAGTTTCATTCCGGAATGTATATATTTTTCATACAATCATAGTTATTCATTTTTTGTTTCATTCTCATTAGAGGCTTGCTTTCAAGAATGTAATTTATCATAATTTTAGTTTCTCCTTGTCATCATTTTTTTCTTTCTTTTTTTCCTGTCTTGAATCTTTTACTGAATTGCTATAGTACTTGCCATTTTGGGATCTGTATGCATAAAGCAACCTCTGCAGCTAAGGCAGCTGCATGAGAACCATTTCAAGAGGCTGATGCTAAACTTTTGTTACTTGGGTGAGTTTTTAATTAGATGTTCAAATTTAAAATCAATTATAGGAATTAGATTTTGGAAGGTATGACTTTAAGTCCTATCCTGCAGCCAGCCCCACTTTCTTTTTTTTTCCTTAATTGCAATAGACAATAAATTTCATGAGGATATACATCATATGCTTTCAACATGACGCATATTCAGTGTTTTTAATCAATAATTAATATAACTAAAGACTTAAACTGGGTAGAAGTATAAGGATTCTTAAGAATACTATATAACTGAACCTGGTAAAGTTAATTTATCCAAATAACTTGACCTCAGTCTTCTTTTGGACATTCACAACTATTTTATGTTTATGTGTTTATCACTTACTTATTATTACCTATTCCTGTTAACTTCCTTTTTGGATTTCAATTAAAACTTATCAAAGAACTGGCTGGTGTTCTTTTAGTGGTGTTTTTCTGTAATTTTTCCCCCTATACAACAACAAAATTGATATGGTGGCAGTGTAATTCCTCATAGATGTTCTTTAATCAAGCTGATCATGTTCAAATGCAATTTTGTTCATGAATAGATTTTCACACTTTATTGAAAAGTTAGTGATATTAATGAAAAAGATATACAATTTGATCTGTGTCTCAAATGAACCTGAAGAAAAGTACAAATATTTTCATAACTGCCTGTTGCTTTTAAAGGCTTTCCTTCTTTAAAAATGTGTCTTGTACACTTTCTTTAATGTGAGATAAACAGTCTAGCACTAGTAGGATAAAGATGATGAAAATATTGCAAAACAAAACTGTAAAAATGAGATTAGTCAAGGAAATATATGAAAAAATCCAATATTCTCATTAGGCTTTTGTTTTTAAATCTATTACTGACTCTTATCCATATTTAACAGCAGAAATATAACAAATGTGATTAAAAAGAGAAGTATTCAGGAAACAAAACTGAACTTCACATGTCTGGATAACCATTTCTAGAGAATATCACTTAAACCTGCATGTGTACCTTTGCTAGGTAAGTGTTAAACAACACCCTGAGTCACTCCGCTAGGGAAAATATAGAATTTTAATGCTTGCCATAATCATGGTTTCTTGTTAATCTGTCCCTGCTTTACCTTCTTCCCATTTTCCACTGAGAGTGCCAACATTTCCATCTGGTTCTAGTTCTCCAATTTTTCCAAACATACTTGTGTGAATCTATATTTAATGTATCATGGTCACAGAATCACATGTTAAAACATTGATTTAGTTGATTTTCAAACAGGCAATGATTCCTATACAAGAATTTGGTCCAACTCTGTGCTTCTTTAAATTTTACTGATTCCCATCTGTTAGAGCCATGAAAGAGACTGTAAAAGGTTATAGATGGTTCTTTGAGAACTATTGGGAAATTCACCCTGTCAGAGAAGAGAAGAAAGGAAGAAAATAATTACAGCAAACTGAATGAATGCAAATTGAAAAGGGTTATTGCCAGACATAAAAGAGTAAATACAAACAAAAAAAAAATAATTAAGAAAAAAAGAAAAGTTTTTGCCATCTTATTTTATTTTGCAGTACTTTTTTAGCTATGCATTTTAAAATGTAACTCATAAGATATTTGAAGTAGTTTAGAAAACTCTAAAAGAAAAGAATGTCTTTGAGATAATTTGTCAAAAAGTTAGGAGATATTTAAATGTGTGTTTAAGTAAAATAGGTCAGAGGAAAAGAAATCACAGTTAGCCCAAATGTAAACACAATAATCAGTTTATAAATTTGTTTTCAAGTAGTTGTTTATAACAATGTAAGTAGATACGACTGATAGAATCAGTAGCTAAAATACATTTGCTGGTGTTTTGAATGATAATTTTGAAAACCATCAGTCTCCAACAGATACAAAATGCTCATTCATTTTTTTACTTGTCAGGCATGTGTTGTAATAGGGAACATGGGCCCTTCAACAGCTGAGAACAGACTGTGGATCTAATTGCCATCTGGCAAAATTATAGTCCAACATAAGAATAAATATTTAGACCCCTGCCTCTCAAGCAGAGTAAGTCTGAAAACAAAGGTGAATGACTATGAATCCAGACATACATGTGGTTGTAGAGGTTTCCCATGAGAGAACTTGGAAGTTGTTGCGTCTCAATGCAAATCAAGGGAAGACACATAGAAATCTTTTGGACTAGGGCTAGTGTGTTTGGTGGCAGGTGCGTGTTTTCTATTAAATGGGTACAGTTAACCAAATTTTTTTAACTGCTGAGACATATTTGGAAGTTTTACATCCGAGTGGCTGTGGCATATGTCCTGACTGGTAACGAGGCTACTAGTATCAATTAACACTGAACAGCACAGCTCTCCATCCACGGCTTTTTGTTGGCAGGGAGGACCTTTAAAGAATACCAGTTGAACTCAAGCTATCTCAGGGTAATAAGAGTTACTATTCTCTGTATGTAAGATAATAATGCCCTTGAGTTCTAAGAGGAATGAGACCTAATTAACCTCTACTCATTGTTTCTTTGTCTTCTCTCAAATAGCCATCTGTATGACTAAAACTTGATTAGTTTATACCTTCCCATACAACAGTAAAGCTTACTCCGGGTAGCATGTTACTGGACCTTCTGACATTTATATGCCTCTCACAGACAAGGTCAATTTAGATGAAGTTTCTCATACATCTGTTTTCACTAAAATACCTTCTAAAGCCCAAGCTGCCAACTATTAACATGAAAAATTAAGGAGATTGTCCCTAGCTTCTGCTTACAGCTTGGCTGCTCTTACACTGCCCATGGCAGTGGGTATGATGAGAAAATAATTGCTTAATTTATTTGCTTATGTATGCAGCTTCTGGGTGATGGAGTGCATCTGGCCGTAGTACTTATTTCATTTCTGCAAAGAACACAACGTAGCCTTACTAGGTATGACAGAGGATAACTATGATCACTAAGAAGCATTTGTCATCTTCAGTCACATCAAGTATAAAGTGATAGTAGAGACTGGTACAGCTTCAGGACAAGCAATTAACGTTAATTAACATGTAATGATACATAAATTTTCAAAACTGTAATTCTTCTACAGATGTGAGCTACAGCACACTACTTTGCAAAGTGCTAATGATGACTCTAGTATCATGTCATGTTGCCTTTGTAGCTCACTTGGACCATGCACTCAAAGAAGGTAAGGAAGAGACAGGAAATTTTTGACGTAGCAGTCAAATGAAAAGTTCCTCCTGCAGCTTTTGGTTCCTGGAAAAGTACTTTTAAAGACACAATAGCTGTGCTTTGTGATTCCTGATGTATAACAGTCCCCCAAATTAAGACCCCACTATTTTAATATATATTAAAATATCTTGGTTGGTATCCTTTTGTCCAAATATTTAACTGGGATCACTGAAATGGGTTTGTGGTACTGCCACCACCAGTGGTTGTAACTCAGAAGGATTCCCTTCAGCATCCTGAATTGGAACCAACACTGGTCCCAGGATGCCTGGCATCATAAAAAAGATTCTCAGTCTCCTAAAGCTGCTACAAATTGATTGCATCTCTGAGAAATGCTCAGTCATTTAAAGGGAAAGTTGCTTCCACATGGGACAGTCTTCTCAGAGACGGAAGTTGGTCCTCTCTTGTACTGCTTCTGCACTGGCATCTGAAACACAGCTACTATAAAAAAAAACCAAACAAACAAACAACAACAACAAAAAAAAAAAAAAAAAAAAAAAAAACCAAAAAAACACACACAAAAAAAACCCACCCAAACAAACAAAAAAAAAACCACACAAAAAAATTTAAAAATGAAAGGTAAGAACTTGTTGGGAGGTGAAGAAGGGTTTGATAAAGGTCACAAGTAGATTACAGTTGTTTAGGAAATTTAAGAAAAGGTAAGTGGCAAAGATAAAAAACTGCATGGTCAGAATGACATAGAAATAGGGATTTGTAAGGATCTGGCAGTTGAAAACAAAGCAAGGATGCAGCACTTGAACACTTCTGTAATACGAACCACCTGAAGCATCTGAGATCTCCAAAGAATCCCCAGGACATCTGGTGGTATATGAGTGGTGTGAGGGTACTGGGCATATGCTGGGAGGCTATCTGGAGCCTACACAGAAAGTTCCCTCCAAAAGGAATTTAGATCAAATGCACCAAAATCACCTTGAGACCAAATGGAAAGCAACAGAAAACCATAAGGAATTTCTCATCAAAACCAATTATTTCTCTGAGTTAAGTTACTCACGTATGTGTACTCTAAAAGAAATACAGACATGGAAGGAGAGCCAGCAAAATTAATTAAAATTTTTGTTTGAATTTAGAGTTCTGAGATAATTAGCTAAATTTTGAACTTAGATAAGTGACCAGCTATTAATTTAACAGAAACTAATCCATATGTACAAAGAAAATGAAATTAGGATAAAATCAAGTCTGGTAACTCCTGTGTGAAATGAGAGACAGCAGCATGATCCAACACAGAGCTAAAAAGATCCTGATACAACAATTCTTCTTCAAATAACTGATGCTTTCAAGGTGTGAAAGGAGATAAGGTTTTATGATTTGCATTAGAAAAGTAAAGTATATCTTCAAGACAAAAATAAAGGCAAATGAACAATACAATAGATTGTTTATTACATTCCAAGAACTGTGCCCTTTTACCTCCTTGAGACACACCACCAACATTTTTTTGACTAAGCAGCAAAAATTTTGAGATTTCTGAAAAAAATACCTCCATGAAAGCTAAAACTTGATTCCAAATAACATTCTCTTTTATCTTTTGGTATATACAGTTGAAAATGTATTTCTTTGCTAACAAGCAAGACGTGAAACTAATTAGCTTCCAGCCAAAGTGAATAATTAAGAAACCTTGGTGACAATTAGTAACTATTGGTCGCAATGAGTAATTCTCCAGCTGTATTTCTTACTGATTAAACTTCACAAACAGAATATTAACATATATCTAAAATAGTGTTAATATTACAACTTCATAAGTGGGCCTGTGTTCTCACTCATATTAAGGTAATTCATCTGATATGCAATTAGCTATTCTCAGTTTATGTTGGCATACATTTAAAGCATTCAATATGGCTGTCAGAAAGGACAAAGTAAAAAAATATAATCATATGAATAGTATACCTCAGTTCTGGCATGCAAAGTTCTATTTTCCACTTAGTATTGGGACCACAATCCAAATATGTTATTTTCATGCTAATTTTCTTTCACCTTCTGTAGAATTTGAGAGTAGTCAGATCGTGAAGATGGACTGGGGGAAGGGGGGGAAGCAGGAGGGTGACAGAGGTTCTATTACTTTTTTTCTGGAGAACCGTCATGTTTCTTTATTCATTAATTTCTAGATTCAGCAAAATATCTGGCCATCTGTAAGAGACACACAGTCCTCAGAGACAGAATTACCTATTTTTGGTCTTTCTGCTCTGTGATTTGGATTCACAACAGCTAACAGTTCTCAGCTAAGATATGGGGAAGCCAAACAGTATGCATGTCTTACATTTTTTTTCACCCTCTAGAGGAAAATACACATGAAGTGCCAGTTAAAAAAAATGAGCTGATATATAATCTTCAGAAATATTAGCTTGATCCTGTAAGTTGGAAGGAGACATAAACAGGCTGAAGAATTAAGGTGACCTTGCTGGTCTACCTCCTAGTCAGCTATTATTATCACTTCAGAAGGGCATGGCACTTCACGTTGCAGTTCTGAAGGAAATCTTAAATCCAGTCTTGAGTTATTTTAGATTTATGCACCTAACACCTACTTTACTTGCCAGAGATTTTATTGGAACTATTCATGGATCTGTGTAGCTGGCTGAGTTACAATTATTGCTGCTAATCTGATACTAATAGAGTTCACCGTACACCTATAACCCAGGAGAATCTTATGACTGGTTGCACATAAAAAATGAACATATTACATTTTTCACACTTTGACAAGATTTTAATTACATTTTAAGTAATGTTAATGTCCATCAAATAAATACATATTTCCTGAATGACTTTAAAGATCAGCGTCTTGGAAATGTTAAAGCCTTTGTAAGAATGTCAAGAGTACTCTACTGAATCTTAGGATAGCATCTGTTTTTAAAAAAGGATGACAGGAGAGAGTCAAACAGTTAATGGATACAAAGTCAGGTATTTATGTGGAAAAGCAAGTCAATGAAGACACAGTTAGAATTCAAAGGCTACTGATTTTATTCTGATTATTCAAAGGAAATTATCTTATTTTGTCCCCTTCTGGGGAGGAATGGGGAGGGGGAACTGTGAAGCACAGTTATTTAGAAATCCTTTATTAAAACGTAATGCTATATAAGGCAAATGTGCTTAAAAAGAAAAACCACTAAACTAAGCAGATTACTCTGATTCTTGCTGTCTCTGCAACTCAGAAAAAACCCATTTTATTAGAGTACAATCTCACTAACTTAACCGATTTGAACATTATTTCCATAGTGCACAATAATATTGCTGTCACTTACTTCCTGCTATCACATATACTGAAGACAATTGTAGGTCCTCTTCCTTCTAGAGCTGGTTATATACAGAGGCCTTGAATTTTCTTGGGAGAAAAGTTGGCAAAAAGTCTGTCTAATGCTGAAACTCTGCTCTTTGCTACTCTCATCATAAGTTGGAATTGTTATTAATTCTCTCTCTTCCTCATTCCAAAATTTATTATGCTGTCAACGAAACAAAATATAGCCTATATGAATAAGAGTTAGGCCAGAACCCATTTAATCTTTTGCAATTAAAAATGTGAAGAAAAAATGAATTTTTATGGAAAATTTATGGAAAGTGTCTGTTGGTGTGGAGTTTGGGAGTTGGAGGAGAAGGATTCAGCTCCAGCATGTCAGACAAGCAGCAAATGAAACTGCTCTAGATAATCTTCTACTGGAATTGTGAATCCAGCATTGAATCATGATGTTAAGATCACACTGAGCATAAATTCTTTTTGTTTTTACTTTGAAATATTTCTGCTTCTTCATAATCTAGTGGGTTTTATATTGAATTAATGATAACAGTTCTGAATTTTGGCATGTACAAATTTAGACACTTGTACAGTAAAGAGAGGCATTATTAATAATATGAAAACATGAGAAATACAAAATGATACTGAAGCTGCAAAGTGGTACATTTTCAGTAATGAAAGGTGGATGCGGATGTGTTTGCAATATTTGGTGGTCAATATTATTGTGGCAAACACAAAGATTTGCTACAAAAAACAGAGAAAGAAGTCACAGTTATTCTGTTTTCTCTCAGCACTCTGAGGACAATTTTACCCCTGATCATCCTATTCCCAGTCCCCTCAGGAATTTACCCACTTGCCCATGCCCCAGGACCCCATGTCAGGCCCCCAAGGGCTGTCAGCCCTTGCCCCAACAATGACACAGCAGAACTGGTGTCCAGCTCCCCACAGCCCTGCCCTACCCAGCCAAGGGCCCTGCTGAGCCAGGCTCACCTGGGGTTCCGTGTGCTGGCCTGGCCTGTGCTTGTCTTGAGGAAGGTGCATGATGCCTGGGACTGCCTTGATGCCTTGTGGCTGCCCTGCTTCCTGCTGAGGGGTTTGATGAGTCACTGACACTTGTGTCACCTTAACTAGAATTTTTTTTTCTGCTTTTCTTGTTACATCTCACAAAGGGATAGCAGTCAGGTAGATTGCTTTTTTCTTGAAGCATTGCAAAACAACTGTGTGGCTGAGCAGCTGCAATATGAATTTTGCCACTGCTCACTTTTTTGGCTCTCACAAGCACTTCCATGTTCTCTCAATGCATAAAGTGGATTTACTATGCAAGGACACTATTCCTTGATTCCTGACGTCTGCAGCAATCACATGGGAGATAAAGAGTTAACTGAAAGTAGCTAAGCATGTTCATTGCTTATTTCTCTAAATCTCTGTTATAGACTTATGTACTGATGGTAATAAGCAGTAAGACTTCCAGTTATCTGTGTTCTCTATTTTCACTTCCTGCAGAAAACTTCCATCAACATGCTCCACTGCTTGCAGTGTTTCCTTAATTCACTTTGCAATGTTTCTTAGTTCATCTATTTGTATGTTCTTACAATATGCAGAACAATTATTAATCTTGATAGGAACCCCTAGTCTGCTGTAATCATCATAATAGTTACTAATTTCATACTTCATACTGTATTACACTTGTTGGGGGTTGAACTTCATAAAAGTTGCCCCTGTTAGGGGAAAAAAATATTATTAGGGAGTAACGTTTAAGCCCCAGTCCCATAATAGTCACTCTGGAATAGCAATGATAACATTTCAAATGGATACTGGGCTTTCATGAAAGTCTGCACATTTAATTCCCAAAAAGGTAGACTGGTTAACAAGTCTGATGAAATATGTATGGTACATTTTCATTAGCTTGTGTAACAGGCACCAAACAGAAAAAGGACTAGATGAAAGGCCTACAGGAAACTGAGAAAAAAAGACAACAAATTAAGCCTTAAGCCATATTTTTCTCAAATCTGTTGAGGACTGCACCACAAATCTCAATTCGGTGCACCTGAGTTCATGAAATGGCGGCTGAAAAACAAGGACTCTGTGTGCTGCCACAATGGCATACAGATTTGCTTCTTTGAATCATATTAATGAAAAAAAAAATGCTCTCAGGTTCCTCCTAGTCAATTTATTACAGGCGTCATGCCCTGTGTGGTGGTAGTCTTTGCAAGGAGCTGAGATTGGGTTGAAGTAATACTTGTAAGTGTAAGAAAATCAATGTTGATTTAGCCAATTCTGTTAGAATTACTACAAAGCTTCACCTTCAAAGAAGCAACCGGATTTTAAATTATGTGTGATAGTAATTTTTTGAACACAGAGAAATGTTCAGGAACAAAAAATGACAGTTATTGGATGATAGCATAGTATCTAGAGCAATGAAAAGATGAAGTTCTTAAAAGGATTGATCACATAGCCTCATTTTTGTCATAAAAAACACTCTTAATAAAGAGAACTACTTATGTGACAAAATGGTGGACAAAATGTACAAAAAACCATTACTTTTTTGATGGGCTGGCTGAATGCTGATTAATTATTACCAGATCAAAAAGCTGAAGTGATCTTGTTCTTCAGTAAGATGTGTAAGAATGACCCTTATACAATATGACAGATCCAACATAAAAAGATAGAGTATCTGAAAAACATGTATCCAAGAGTTCCCAAAAGCTATTGATGTAAACAGAATAGCAGAGGCAATACTATTGCTGCTTAGTTGTGTCAATGAATTGCACTCCAGTTTACTAATGTTGGAATGAAGTATCTTGTATTTCTGAACAATACTATAAGGTAATTCAATTGAGTGATGTAGAGAGCAATATGTTCTTTATCCATTTATCACTAATCATAAAAAAGAGTGATTTATGAATCCCAAAACAAAATAAACCCCAAACAAATCCCAGGCAGAAACTATGCATTACACAGCCGCTTGCTCACTTCCCAATGGTGTGATCTGGGAGAGAATCAGAAGGGTGAAAGTTAGAAAACTCATGGGTTGAGATAGAGACAGTTTGATAGTTAAAGCAAAAGTTGTACATGCAAGTAAAGCAAAACAAGGAATTCATTCAATATTTCCCATCGTCAGGCAGGTGTTCAGCCATCTCCAGGAAAGCAGGGCTCCATCACGCCTAACGGTTACTTGGGAAGGGAAAATTCCATCATGAAAAACGTCCCCCCCTTCCTTCTTTTTCCTGCAGCCTAATATGCTGGACATGATGTCATATGGTATGGAATATACTTTTAGACACTTGGGGTCAGCTGTCTTGGCTCTATTCCCTCACAGCTTCTTTTGCACCCCCTGCCTACTCACTGGTGGGATGGGGTGACAAGCAGAAAAGGCCTTGAATATGTGTAAGAATTGCTCAATGATAGCTAAAATATCCCTGTATTATCCGCACTGTTTTTAGCACAAATCAAAAACATAACTCCATACTATGAAGAAAATTAACTCCATCCCAGGCAAAACAAGCAAATCAGTGCGTGTATTTCAGGGGAATCTGAAAAACAAATAAATCTTTCTTCTTGAGAGGACACTGAAAGACAGACTCTCAGCTATAAGCTAAATCTTAGTTGCTATCAACATGTTTTCATTACTGAGACATTCAATGTGTATTTGTTGCTTTTGGTGCTTAATATCAGGGTATTAACATCAGTACTTCTAAAGCAATATCACCACCACCTTATCAGATGGCAGATACAAAGACCTCATGCAGTTCATGTCCAATACTGCAGGAGCACAGGCTTCACAGGAAACTGGAAAGTTAAAAAACTTATTTGGGAAAGGAAGTTAATGTCTAGGTTGAGTATGGTAGGTATAGCGCCTGATGTTTTCACTATACTTTCTTCTTACACCTGAATGTGAAAACTTCCTCTTTACTTTCTAGGTATGATTCCAATTAACTAACTGTGATAGTAAGTTCATACACATATCCAGAGATAGACTTGGATCGTTTGTCACTTAGAAATTTTTACTTCCCTTTTTATATCCTTCTTTTAAGCTGTCATCACTGTTGCTCTAAAACATTTCAATTGATATGGTAAATATATTTTCACAGCTTTGAGAGGTTTTGAGAGGCTCTGTTTTAGAAATAAATGCATTTGGGAAAATTAACCTCAAACCCTTCACACTCTATCAGTAGTCAGTCAAGAGAAATATTATGCCAGGTGTTTTATTGCTACTTTCTCTTTTATATTTTCCTAGTATCAAACAAAAGACATGGGTCAGTAGTTTCAGGAAAAATGTGTCATCCTGTGTTCCACAAATTATGTCGTAAACCTTGTGTCAAAAGGGAACATGGGGTCAGAATCTCCTGTCCTTTGAGTGACTGTAAATTTGCTAATGCCATGGAAGCGAAAGGGAGAAGGAAAATACTTGGAGCAGATACTGCCAGAACTAGGCTCTGTTGTGTGGAAGGTTTAGGAGAACAGGTTTAAAAGCAGGACCCCTGCAGGGTCCTGCAGTAAGACCTGAGGATGAGTGAGACTTAGGGAGAGAAGACTGAGCCAGCATTGTCCCCCTCCAAAAAAAAAAAAAAAGTTGGAGTTGGAAAGCAAAAGGAAATGGGACATTAGAATATATAGGGGATTCAAATTAGATAGGGAAGTCAGGAGAAAAGGAGACCCAGTTTTGACAAGAAACGGGTGTGGAAGGAGGACTAGGTTTGCACTCCCAAAACACTGAGGAAGCACTGAAGGTTGTGTAAAGACTTGAGGTAGAAAGTCTGAAGCCCAGGGACATGGAGAAGCCAAGGAGGGGAGGCTTAAGGGAAAACTGGATGTGAAAAAGCAGTTTCTTCTGAGAAGTAAATGGTGCTGGAAAAGAAAGCCAGGGGAGAGAGACAAGGGAGGAAGAGCAAGACACTGCAGGGACAGCAGGATAGGCAGCAGCTGGGGCGCAGAGGTCTTTCCCCCAGCTGTCCCATGGGCCAGCCAGTGGTCCCTAAGGAAGACGGTCCTGTGGCTGATGGGCACAGCTGATGCCAGGTAGATGTGAAGCTGAAAGTGGGGAAAGGTCTCCCCTGGGGCTGCTACAGTGATGGCTGCTGCTAGCTCCAGCCTTGCTCTTGGGCCCAGTCACATCACAGCCCTTGAATGTAACAAATACCATTATTTGAGCCAGATAAAAACAGAATAAATTGTTCAAATAATGATACTGATACACAATGTTACTGCTTTCTAGCCCTTCCTTACCATTTGATTCTTCCAGCTCCTCTCCATTTTCCTCCTCTCTCCTCTCCTCCAGGAGTTAGCTGATTAGGTTGTTCACTAAGCATGGATCAACAATGTTATTAATTTTCAATGCTTATTATTTACCTAAAAATAATCATGCTAATATTATGCTTTTGGGAGAGAGAATTTGGAAGGTGAAATGAAGAAAAGTGAATCTGGGGGCCTGTGAAAAACAGAGTGGGTGAAATCCAAAGTGGGAGGCCTGGGCTCAAATGAACAGCTGGTGGCTAAGGAGATCACATTAGTACTTTTGCTTGACTGTTTCTGCGGAGTCAGAAGCTGATTTATAGCAATACAATAGAAATATTACAGGATTTTCTTTTCACTATGATATCTCTGTCGTCCCGCTGCAGACAACAGTATTTTTAAGAGGCTTAAAAATTATAGAGGGTTGCTATTTCTAGTTAATGTGCATGGTTACTGTTTAAAAGATGTCAGTCTCCTCTTCCTTCTTTGCTTGTCTGTTTTCTTGACTTCGTTACTGAAGTGGCCAGAAGTTGACAATATATGCTACTGCTTGGTTTTGCTTAGGAAACCTTATGTCCTGATTTCCATTTAAAATTTGAAATCCTAGTTAAAAAAGTAGTTGCTGTCTCTTCACAATTGTTTCTGAGACATACATCTATGAAAAAAAAAAAAATGTAAGCATCCTATAATAACTAATTATTAGAAACTACAGAAATCAAGAGTTAATAACTAAGGAACTCAACTAAGAGCTCAAAATGACACTGTAGCTTGACCACAGAACAGTTATAAAATTCATGGTCAAATGGTTCAGATTTAGCACGTATACAATAATATTTAAAAGTTAATTTTTTTTCTGAGTTTCATGTAATCTAGAAAACATTCTAGATACATACAAAGTGCAAGGATTAATTAGCACTGTTTGCTATGATTCATATTCTCAGGTGTATTTGTATTTTTCTTAACTCAGGACATGACTGAAAGCTAGAAACTATAGGTCATGTATAGGAGAATTTAAAATCAGTGAATTATACTTGATATTCAAGAGAGTTAGGATTTCTGCAGAAGTTCTAAGACTATTAGAATAGAGACTTCTCAGAGTCCTCAACCTCTCTGCACTTCAGCAATTTAGCTACCCCAAAAAATTAGGGAGAAATCCAGATTAACATGTGAGGAAATATGCTTGGAACTTGCATTTTACAGAAAACATATAGTGGGACATGATGTAAGGATCTAATATTTGTAACATCCAGATGTAATATGTTCTTCAGACTTTCCTTATTGCTAGCTTAGACAGTAAATATAGCTGCAATAGCTGCATTTTAATTAAAAGGATCTGAAAATTTTAAAATTCTGTGTATTTTGTTTCTCTTCCTCCAATCTATAAATGTATAGACCTGATTTATCTAACATATCCAAATTACAACTAGCACTACTTGTCATTTTATTATGAAAAACATAGAATGAAATTCAGACCATATGAAAGAGAGTAGGACTTGCAAATATCTTGCAAAGCTGTGAAATATTACAGAGCTAGTCTAACATATTTCAGCTACAGTGTTGATGCCTCAACTTTTTATTGCACGTATCCTCTGAATGTTCGGGAGATGGTAAACTACTATGTGAATAATGGCAAATGATCCTAAGTTAGAAGTCATGACTATAAAGGTCTGGACTGCTGATTTTAAATGCTAGGAGCTGTTGCCATTACACAGTGAATTTCCTAGCATAGAATAGGTTGAAAAGCCTATTTTCAAATTTGTGTCAAAATTTTTTAAGAACGCTCCATGTTTTCTACACTCCTGAACATATGTGCAGGCATAGGTGTTTTTCAGAGGTGTATGGTTCAATTTAAGGGTTTTTCTTTTTCTGGTCTAGGGTTTGCAAAGTCTGGTTTTCTCAGCCAATTTTCAGGTGCTACCATCTTTTGTGTTGCGAAGAGATTGAAACTTGCACAAGGTAAATTAAGAATCCTTTCTAAGCACTGTCCTCAACCAGCTGCCACAACTGACTTTCTCAAACATCCTCGAGTTACTCTTTTCAGCTTTTTATTCTTCCTCTCTTTAGAGGGACACATGCCCTAGAAACTTGAAACAGTCAGCTATTGACAATTATTTCAGTCTAAAATATCTAAGAGTAGGGTAAATAAGGAAAGGAAGCTTGAGAAGAACCACAAATAAACAGTAATCCCTATAGAATATACACTTTATATATAAACACCACTTAAAATAATTTTGTGTGTTTCAAGATTATAAAAAAAGAAAAGGGTTACTGTTCATAAAACGACTTAAGTGATTTGCCCTATGATATTAAATGTTACTTCATGATAAACAATGCATCACCAAACAGTCAATTTAATTAAACTCAGATGTATAAAGGGAAGGCACAACATAAATTTTTGTTAATAACCCACAAATCAAGCACTCTCTTTGAAATGTTTTGGTCCTGGTAAATCTGTTGTAGCTTCCAAACTGAATTTATAGCTAAAATAATAAAGCTACTCTTTCTCCAGAAGTGTGTCAAGAGTAACTATATTTTTTATTCAAATTTATCTCCTATTTTTATTAACAACCTAATTATGGGACAAGCTGCATAAATTCTCCTGGTAGTAAAAGTGCCTTGAAACGTAACTGAAAACAAAAAAAATCTGTAATACAATTTTATTTCTATTGCTTCAAATTTAAGACCAGAATATTTATCCAATGTTCTGAACCACAGTCACATTGCTTTTGGCATTTCAGCATGTCCAGAGGCAAATTCCTACATGACCTCACTTGACTTTTACTCAGATCAAATATCAAGAAAATTCCTATCATCACAGGTAAAAAAAATTCATTTTAATTTAATATTCTCCAGTGCTTGAAGGACATAAATGTTAAACTGTGGTGTTTTTATTGTGATATGTTTATTAACATCCTGTGCTGGTTTTGGCTGGGATAGAATTAATTTTTTTACAGTAGCTAGTATGAGCCTATGTTTGGATTTGTGTTCAGAAGAATGGTGATAACACAGGGATGTTCTTAGTTATTGCCAAGCAAAGTTTATATTAGACTAAAGACTTTTTCAGTTTCTCATACTGTCCCTGTCATCCCAGGTTTTTGTAAAGACAAAGGGAGGGGACACAACTTGGACAGCTGACCAAACTGACAAAAGGGACATTTAATGCCATCAAAAATCATGCTTAGCATATAAATTGGCTAAACCATGACACATGGTGATTCTCCGCCTCTACTCTGCTTTCGTGAGACCCCACCTGGAGTACTCTGTCCAGCTGTGGAGTCCTCAGCTTAAGAAGGATATCAACCAGCTGGAATGAGTCCAGAGGAGGCCACCATCTGAAGATGAACAGAGGGCTGGAGCAACTCTCCTATGAAGAAAGGCTAAGAGAATTGGCCTTGTTCAGCCTGAAGAAGAGAAGGCTCCAGGGAGACCTTATTGCAGCCTTCCAGTACCTGAAGGGGGCCTACAAGGAAGCTGGGGTGGGGGGTGTGGGGGGGTACTTTTTACAAGGGCCTGTAGTTACAGGATAAGGGGTAATGGGTTTAAACTGAAAGCACGGAGCTTTAGATTAGATATCAGGAAGAAATTCTTCATGGAGGGGGTGATGAAGCACTGGAACAGGTTTCCCAGAGAAGATGTGGATGCCCCATCCCTGTCTGTCTTCAAGGCCAGACTGGATGAGGCCTTGAGCAACCTGGTCTAGTGGAGGGTGTCCCTGCCCATGGCAGGAAGGTTGGAACTAGATGATCTTTAAGGTCCCTTCTAACCCAAACTATTCTATGACTCTATGATTCTATGATATTGTCAGTGTGCATGCGTGACTCTTTGGAAAGGCTTCAATAAACTATTCAGATTCTTATGCATCCCTATAATTTTCAATAAACCACATCATAGTATTATATATCATATAACTTACAATATCCAACATTTTAATAAGCTTCTAAAGATTCTTAAAATGTGTGTATGCACATGTGTGTACATACGCAAACATTTGCACACATACATCTTTGTATCTTTCTATCTACATACATAGTACAGGTGTTCTCTCTTCTGTAACCAATTCCATCCTTTCTAAGTGATAGCTTCTAGGGAAAAAAAAAAAAAAAAAACCCAAAAAAACCTAAACAAAACAATCCTATGAACTAGAATACATATTTTAGACAGGATTAAGGCTAAAAAGTATTCTGTTTATAGTAATACTTTAAATCACTGGGAAACTTGGAATTCCATCTGTCTCATTAAGGAAAGTCAACAGGGCAGCTCCTCAGTTGTACAGCTATGTTGGAATTAATGGACATATGCTGTTATAAACCTTCTGAAAATCTGACCTACTACCTGTATAATACCTTTAACAGATCATAAAATAGTAGACATAAAAGTACCATTAGTTTAGCACTGAAGATTATAGATGCATAACAGCTTCATCCAGTCATGGATATAGATGGCAAAAACACAGAATATGAGTTTAAATGGTAGACTGCACTTTATTTAACCTATGCAAATATTCTGAGACAACTGAAACTATAGGTATCTTAGTAACTGAGAAAGATCTCGAGGGCCCACTGTGTTGGGTATTCATCTGGGAAAGAACAGGTTTAATTCCCAAGCTAACTTTTTACATGTCTTTGAACAACTTGGTTTTGTCTCTCTGATCTCTGTGAGCTGGAGTGCTTTGCATTTACTAAGACCAGACACATCTGCTGAGTCTATAATGGCAGGAAGCCTTATTGTCTTATTCTTGGACGAGTATTCTACATTACTACTGTAATCAGAGATTCCTCATCTAAGCATCTGAGAAAGGAGAGGGAAAAAAATACCCAAACCAAAAAATCAAAACAAGGAAAATAAAAACATTACATGTTGCAGAAGGTAAAATCATAGGATAATTTACACTAGAAAGGATCAAACAAAAGCATCAATCAAAGAGTTCACCTGTTTCATCAACACACACACACTCCCCCTAGGGCCAATTTTGAATTTATTTCATATTTCCACATTAGAGTAGTGTACTTAGGGTCTTGTTGAGTTTTGAGTAACTCCAAGGATGGAATTCCCATAGTCTCTCTGTGCACCTGCTCCAGTGGTTGAAGATCATCAATGTGGAATTTTTTCCTTCTATTTAATCAGAATTTCCTTTGCTGCAACATGGGTCCAATGTCACTTGTCCTATCACTGTGGACCTCCAAAAGAGTCTGGCTCCATCTTACTACAGCCAGTCACTACGTAGCTGAGAGGAGTTATCAGACTGCCCTTTAGCCTTCTTTAGGCTTCACAAGCCCATATGTATCAGGCTTTCTTCTATGCCATGTGATCCAGCCCTATACTTATTTTAAGGACTTTCCACTAGACAGTACTCTAGATGTAGTCTTGTGTCATGTAGAGGAGAATAATCACTTCTCTCATCAAGCCAACTGTTTCTGTTAACATATCTTGGTATCCTCTTTCCTTCTTCACTTCAAGAGTATACTGCTAACTCACATTTAATTCACTGTCCCAAGACCTACAGGCTTTTTCTGAAAAGCTGCTCCCTAGCCAGCCTATCCTCATTCTGAATTGCCATTATTCCAGGTGATGGACTTCGTGTGTGCCTTGGTTGCAATTCATAAAGCTCCTGAGAAGCGCAGCTTCAAGTTCTTATTCTCTGAATGGTAGATCTATATTCCACTCCCTCCAGTTTAGTGTCAGCCAAGGGCTTTTTAAGGCTTCATTCTGTCCCATTGTCCAGGTCATTAATGAAGATATTAATCATTATTAGCACCTGTATGAACTGCCAACTGGATTTTGAACAATTGACCACTAGTCCTACAGCCCAGTGGTCCAATTCATTTTTGCCTAGAATTTTTTAAGCCTTGCTTAATTGAAAATGAATGGTATCCATTGCTGTGCTCTCATGCACAGATCTAGGTGTTTCACCACAGAAGAAAGTCATGTTTGTTAGGCCAAATATGCCCTTGGTGAATTTGTCTTCTTGTCTGACATTTGTCTGGTTGTTGTTTCCAGGAGCGTTTGGTCCATAACCTTTCTGCAAACTGAGGTTAGGCTGGCTGTGCTTTGCCAGACCCACATTCCTGCTTTTTGAAGGTGGGCACATTTATCTTTTCTAGTCACTGGGGACTTCTCCCAGTCACCAGGATTTATCAGAGATCATAGAAACTGTCATTGCAGTGAAATCATCTAGCTAGCTCACAGATTCACAGAGTGTTAGGAGTTGGAAAGGACCTCTAGAGATCATCTAGGCTAACTCCCATGCCAGAGCAGATCACACAGGAACAAGTCCAGGTTGCTTTTGGAAGTCTCCAGGGAAGGAGACTCCACCATCTCTCTGGGCACCCTGTTCCAGTGCTCTATCACCCTCACCGTGAAGAAGTGTTTCCTCATGTTCAGTTTGAACTTTCTGTTTTCCAGTTTATAGCTGTTGCCCCTAGTCCTGTCACTGGACACCACTGAGAATAGCCTGGCCCCATCCTCCTGACACCCACCCTTTAGATATTGATAAGATGCCCCCTCTTCTCCAAGCTCAACAGACCCAGCTCTCTCAGCCTTTCCTCATATGGAAGGTGCTCCAGGCCCTTCATTATCTTAGTGGCTCTGTGCTGGACCCTCTCCAGTAGCTCCTTGTCCTTCTGGAACTGAGGAGCCCAGAACTGGACACAGTACTCCAGGTGAAGCCTCACCAGTGCAGAGTAGAGGGGAAGGATAACTTCTCTCAACCTTCTGGGCACGCTCTTCGTAATGTATCCCAGGATGCCATCGGCCTTCTTGGCTGCAAGTGCACACTGTTGGCTCATGGTCATCCTGTTATCCACTAGGACTCCAAGGTCCTTTTTCCCAGAGCTACCCTCCAACAAAACAGCCCCCAACCTGTACTGGAACATGGGGTTGTTCCTCCCCAGGTGCAGCACTTTACACTTGCCCTTATTGAATTGCATTAGATTTCTCCCTGCCCAGCTCTCCAGCCTGTCCAGGTCACGCTGGATGGCAGCACAGCCTTCTGGCGTGGCAGCCACTCCTCCCAGTTTGGTATCACCAGCAAATTTGCTGAGAGTACATTCTAGCCCTTCGTCCAGGTCATTGATGTATATATTGAATAGTGCTGGACCCAGCACTGACTCCTGGGGGATGCCACTAACCACAGGCCTCCAACTAGACTCTGCCCCATTGACCACAACTCTCTGAGCTCTTTCCTCCAGCCAGTTCCCAATCCACCTCACCACCCCATGGTCCAGTTCACACTTCCTAAGCTTGTCTATGAGGATGCCCTGGGAGACCATGTCAGAAGATTTGCTGAAGTCAAGGTAGACCACATCCACTGCCTTCCCCTCATCCATCCATCTAGTGATGCCATCATAAAAAGCTATCAGATTGGTCAAGCATGACTTCCCCTTGTTGAATCCATGCTGACTACTTGTGATTAGCCGCACTTTGCTCCTCACACATCCCTGTACTGGTGGGTGATGTGATGGTTCGAGGCCATCTTAGACCTAGCAATCATGAAATGATAGAGTTTCGACTCTTGGAGAAGTTAGAAGAGTCAGCAGAACTGCTACCTTGGAATTCCAGAGGGCTGACTTTGGCCTGTTTAAGAGGCAGTCCTGAAGAGCAAATGAGTCTCATGAGGCTGGACGTTCTTCAAGAAGGAATTCCTAAAGGAGGATCAGGCTGTCCCCATGTGCCGGAATACAAGCTGTTAGGAAGACCTGCCTGTCTGAACAGAGATCATTGTCTAGAACTCGGGAAAAAAAAAAAAAAAGAGTTTACGAGCTTTGGAAGAAGGGGCAGGGAGCAGAAAGAAGCTCCCACAGTCCAAAGAGGAAATAGTTAGTGACCTGCTGCACCACTTAGACACCCACAAGTTTATGGAACCAGATGTGACCCACCCAAACGTTTTGAGAGAGCTTGCAGAAATGTTCATCATGCTACTTTCCATTATCTATCAGCAGTCTTGGATAACTGGAGAGGTCCCAACTGGTGGAGGTTAGTCAGTATGATGCACATCTACAAAAAGGGCCGGAAGGAGGAACTACAGGCTTTTAAGTCTAACCTCAGTGCCAGGGTAGGCACTTAAGAAGACTTAAGAGCTTTTAACTTCAAAGGAAACAGATTTTATTGGAATATAGGCTACAGTATGTAGCTATTTATGGAAAGAAAACTCAAAGTGAAAGTTCAAAACTGTATCAGTACATCCTGACTAGATCAGAAAAATAAAAAAATTGTTTATACAAGATTCTCACCCTGCATACTGTTTCCTTGTGGTAAAGTCCTGATTTCCAACTCTGGTTTCTCTCAACTTAGTGTCTCAGAGTTGTTGTAAAGCCTTTCCCATTTCCCCTGGTTCATGAGAAACTTTTCTTTCTGTAGCCACAGAGGCTTGGTTGTGGATTTCCTTCCATGTTATTTTTAAAAGTTTTTCTTTCCTCAGATGAGCTGTAGGTTCCCCACTCCTTCCTGCAAATATCCTTTACCCACCACATCCTTCATTCTTTGCAAAATGTTATTTAAATTGAGCAGGATCAAATGATTCTGAAAGGCAGAAGAAATTTCCCACTCTCCCCTGCAAGCTTCACCTAATCTTATCAGTCTGTTGATAGAAAAACTACCATGAAGGCTGAGAAAACACAAATAGAACTGACTTTGTTTCATATGAAGGCCTACACGATGGTCCTCTCTGAGTGAGGAAGGGAGAGGAGTGGAATAAATTGCTACAAGAAGCATTGTTAGTATCTTTGTGAGTAACTACTTAGTATTCACCAGTGTACGCTGTGACTACACAACTGGCAGGTAATGTCACTGTTGACTTAATAAAATGTTTGGCAGAGTAGAGGCTTGTATGGTAGTAGATTTTAGTGTAGATGTAGATAATAATAATTTGTTGAATTGTTTTTTCATATTTTTTCTGCTTTCTTATCCTTGTTCCTAATGGGATCCTTTCTCTGTGTCCAGGCAGGCTGTTCCTTTTCCTATCTCAAGGGTGCGGCTTCTGCTGATGAATATGACTATCATCTTTCCAGTTTACGCTGGTTTGGGGGCCTTCCCTCATGTAACTAAGGTGACAGATCAACATAAGTTCAGCTGCATCTAGGTGAAAGTTCACATCTTGTGGCCTAAGAATTTTACAAATGCTATACAATGGATTTCATTTGAGCTAGAAAGTGACTACCATAATTGCTTCTGAAAAGGCTATGCTGTGTGTTCAGTAACATCTAAGGGACATTTGGCATCTCCTTTTTTTCTTGTTTCTTTTCGTCTTTTGTTATTCAAAACTACATATGGGAACTGAAGAGAAAACAAGATACTTTTTTTTGACATTTCTTATGACAGGAAAAAAATGGGTTGTTGCAGAAAAAGATGGTTGAATATAAACAAAATGAATTTGTAGCAGGAAACCAATTATCCGTTTATTTCCTAATGGAGAGGCAATGTTATTCCTCTAAGTTCACCATTTTAACATTAAACATATTTTAAAAATAAAATATCTGACTCTTTTGAGAGCTACTTTTATATATATAATAGAAGCAATATAGAGTTTTACTGTATTCATTGATTGCTGATGACAACGTTTAAAACATAGTTATCACAGTGGTAATTATCATATTTATTATATTATGATTTATAACTCCCATGTTATATATATGCAATGTTATCTATAGATATGTACTGTGAAACTGTGTCTTGTGAGAGGCAAATATGTATTTACGAAAACTGCAAATTAGCCATTAGTAATTTTTTTCATGTCCCCTAACTTTAGTCAGGCAGTTCCTTAAGAAAAATAATCTATAATGTAGAACTGATTATAGGCAACATTACATATTCTTTCAATGTGCAACCTGAATTCACGCTGACAAACACTTTCTTATATAAGAAGTCCTAGTGACATCAGTGTGAGCATGCTGTGAGTAAATGACCATGAAAATGAAAGAGGGTTACATTAGGCACACTTCTGTAATTAACTGTTTGGCTTGGAAAAAGAACAATCAGCTTTCACGAACACCTAGGTCCTTGACAGAAATACAAGCCTTTGACCACAGCTCTTTCAGTGTGACCATCCGGACAATTTGTTATTCACTAAGTAGTCCATCCATCAAACTCACACCTCTTCAATTCAGACACAAGAATGTTGTGTGGGAAGGTGTCAAATGCTTTGCACAAATTCAAGTAGATTATATCAACTTCTCTTCCATTATCCACCAGTGATATAATCCAGCCATAGAAGTCCACCAAATTTGTCAGGCATGACTTGCCCTTGGTGAAGCCATATTTGCTGTCGCCAACCAACTCCTCATTTTCCATGTGCCTTAGGACAGTGTCCAGGATGATCTGCTCCATGATCATGCCAGATATAGAGGTGATACTGACTGGCCTGTAGTTCCCCAGATCTTCCTTATTTCCCTTTTAAAAAGTTGGGATTATATTTCCCTTTTTTTCAGTCAGTGGAAACTTCACTGAACTGCTGTGACTTCTCACATTGATGGATATTGGCTTGACAACTTCATCTACCAGTTCTTTCAGGATCCATGGATGCATGTGATCAGGTTCCATGGCCTGTGCACAGTCAGGATCCTTAAATGCTGTCTTAGATGGCACTTTAATACATTTTTGTTAAAAATTGTAGGAAGCCTCTAATGGTTTTAACAAGGTAATGAGCCTTCCGTGGATAAGGCATATAGTGAGTCTAAAACCGACACAATATCTGTAGGTATATAGACACACTGTACATTTCAGTGCCTAACAGTAGATATAGATATAGTTTGGCTAACAGCATGGCACAAAGTAGAGACACTAACTTCTCATACAACTGGTCTGCAGCAAGTGATCAATTTCATATTTCACTGCTTCGAATATATTTTAATCCACACTGATAGACTTGAATCTAGATCTCTGTACAAGTTAAATTTTTTATTAAAGTGAGGGCAATCCATTGATAGTCTTACAGGTGAGAGATGCCTACATAAACTTAAATATTCCAGTAATGACTAAAATACTTCTTCTGTCCATGTAGTCTTAAATGAAGAAAATTTTTTGTATATAATGTATTATAGAAAGCAACTAAAACAAAATAAACTTTTTTTAGTTTGGGAAGTCTTTTATCAAAGTGACTAACTGTAAAGGTCACTAATAAAGTGACTGCAATACACGTTGTTGACAGATTGAATCGGTATTGCTGCCAGATACAATGCAAGGAAACTATGCACTTTGTTTTCTTCTTTCTCTCCTGAGAGAGATTCCAGAAGGCTTATTTCATCTAGCATACTTCTCTATTTGCACTCGGTCTATCAGTCATGATGTCTGTGACTATGTTGTGCAATATTTTTCATTCCTTCCTTGATCCAGTCTTTAGAATTGTACTTCTTTTTCTCTATAAAAGCACCTGAAGACAGAGAGAAGGAAATATCCTTGTTCTTTTGAATTTAGTTTCAAATAAACATTCTGAAATAATAGTAAGGTCCAGAAACAGTGACATTTTAATCACATAAGATTTCACAATTAACAAGACCATTTACAATACATAGGGAATTTCTATACTGTTCAGTAAAATTCTGCAGGTTGTTGAGCATTCTTAACATTAATCAAAGAATCTAGGATCTTTGAAGTGTTGTCACAATTTTTCAGGAAAATGTCATTTCAGCACTGAATTAGTTTTGTTAATAATGCACTAATTAATGTTTGCAAAGTGCTCTGGAATTCCAGATGAAGGTATTATGAGAAGACAAGTGCTATAAGGAAGATAGTGTATAAAATACTTACTTAAAAAATAAAAATTCTAGCTGGATTTGTCCCAGTTTAATTCCTCAGAGTATTTTCCAACTGTAATGAAAAGGAAACTTATGAGATTTGTTATAGCATTTTATCTTCTTAATTATTTTCCTTCTTGATTTTTGTTAGACATTTATATCACTAGATTCTACTTTGTGTGGATTACTATGAAAACATGAAAGCAATTTCAATTGAAAAGAAAAACTTGTAGCTAAATTGTGAGGAACAGTACATGTTTAAGGCTTCAGAGAGAAATTTTTCCTTGAGGTATTGCAGTGGTATAAGATAATAGCCATCACATCTAATCAGAGACAAATCTAACCCTGGTATGTGATCTTTAGAAAAATTATCATCAGGATATATTAGAAATGCATATGTATAGGTCATATGTATGTCACAAAGGAAAATTTTGAAAGAATAATTCAATAAAAATGAGGAAAATAATAAGTACATCTTTCCCCCCACACCTAATACCCTTAATGCTTAAACACACCTTGTGTTTTCAATAATTAAGACATTCTGCTTGGCCTGTTTTTTTTCCCTAAAGGTCATTCAAGAGTAAAACTTTTCTGCTCCAAGCAAATTTCCAATTTACTAGTAAAATGCTCAAATAATTCTTAAATTTTCTTGTCCCAGAAAGACAAATTTCAGAATAACATTCTCTAAATAATTTCTTGAGTAGATCTGTTGCCTGGAGAATGAGATTTTAGTCTTCCTAAGATCTAGGAATGATAGAACTGTGTACATGTTTGTATGCACTTTCTTTTTCCCTTCAGGTTAGAAACATGTGTCTATGCCATTTTCTGTAGCAGTTCCAAATCACGGTAAAATGGATCAGCTGAAATGGGAAGTTATTTTAAGTTCTTTATGTTACTAGTACCTCTCTTTCTCAAATTCATTAGTTAAACAGAAATATAACACCATATTATTATTAATTATCAAACCTGCTCCTTTGATGCAGATATTCAGGTCTATTTCTCCAGGTTCTTTAGTAAAACAGCCTGAAAAAGTTAACTTCAATATCTGTTAGGTAGTCAAAAATTTTGGAATGTTGTCTTTAAAATAATGTTTTCAAAGATCAATTCATTTTTATACTTTCATCCAAGTTCATAATACAGTATTCTTCCAAAGCACTGAATATATGCAGCATTGTTTTAATGTTAAGCATGTTTTAAGTCCTTGCAACAAAGGATCACGTACATTATCTTTGCCATCAACAATATTGGGTCTCTTTTCTTGATTTTAAGTAGCAAATAGTTCACCTCCATCTCCAATAAATATAAATGACATGATTATAGATGTAATCCTACACGTTACTCTGCAGTTGCATTGCATTCTTATATGTAAATATAAGAATATAATAAATTATGATTTGCAATTGAGTTTGTATGTGTTTATTATATCACTGTCATATCTCAAGTGAGAGCAATGACAATTTAGCTAGGTAATAAAATAAATTGCTCTTTATAAGTACTAAAAAATCATACATCACTTCTCAAAAGTTTATTTCAAGTAATTTAACTGATTTAATTAACCACAAAGTAAACACCCTAACTAGGTACTAGTGAAAGAAAAATTGGGACATGCTGGGATAATGAAAAGAGTGGCGGAAAGTGACTGAATTATCTTTAATCTCCTGTTTCAAGGGAATCATCATAAATAAATCCTGTATTTATGATTTTTTAAAAAGACATTAAAGTAGCGGTAACTCCCAATAGAAATATATATCTGGACAATTATTTTGCTTTTTTTCCTCCTCAAAAGCTTCACCAAACCTAGACAAAGCAAAAAATAACAACTGACCAGTAATAATATAGAAATTATGCCATAATACACCAGTTCATGGAAAAGGATTTGTTCTCGAAAAACATTTGAAACATTCCAAGTCTGTTGCATGCCATTAATCAATACATTTTAGGAACTCCTGAGAGTACAGACAAATCTACTGGCTGTCTAACATGTCTCAACACTGGTAAGCATACATGTTTTAGCAATGATATACCTTAACTTGTAGGGGGTCAAGAAATTATGAAGAAGTTTTCAGGTCAGTGCCATGCATATCAGCATCATTATCTTACTTCCTGCTCATCCCATGACAATAGCTTAAACATTCTTTCACCTTAACTAGAGGATAATATTTTAAAATTATTTTCCTGCCTTCTCTGAAGCTTGATTACCTGCAGAGAGGACAGATGCAGTAGCTTTCTTGGTGGTTGAGTTCAAAGTGAATAGAATTCACACTAACTTATTTATTCACAGACAGTTCAACAAAATCTGTGTAGGGACCCAAGATGCAGAAGAATGTCTTGTTGGAGGAGAAACACCACTGAACATTAACTGAGGGTATATTTGTTTATCTAAGAGTGTATGACATCTATTGACCTAGACGTTCATAAGAATAATGCATTTCCACAAAACATTCATTGTAACCATGCTGATCTATGATAATCAATTATCTTTAGCATTCTATTTTATTTGATCCTTTTTTTTCCAAGATAATTAAACTGAAAATTTATCTCATCACAATGTATTTTTTCTAAACCTCTCAGTACAAAACTGAAATTATGGTAACAGGCAATTTAGGGAAAACATTTCTAGCACTCCCTGTGGTAATCCTCATATATGTATATTTTTTTCAAAGATTAATTTTCTTTTTTGAAGACAAAAACTCTAGCTGACCTCTCTGACAAGAGATGCACTGCGTGCATGGAGGTGCCCTTAACATATACATAAAAAATAATGTATTTTATAAAGATCAGCCTAATAGTTAAAAGAAAACCCAGCAAGAATAATTTTCCCTCCACAAGTTTATTACATATGGGTTTTTTCTTCTGTAAGGTTCACATTTCAAAGTGTAGGTGTAGAAGTAGTAGAGTGGTGCAATTAATTTAATTTCATTCACTGCCTTTTTCTGCTGAGGAAAACCAAAACCAAACAAACAAAACCTACACCAAATGAAAAATAACCAAGTAACTCTGTAGATACAGAGGCAAATAGTTTTTAGGATAATTTAAATTGGTAACATTGTATTAGAATAAAAATACAAATAAAATGAGAAAAAATAATGAGCAATAAAAATAAGCTCAACTATCTTGTAATTTAAAGAAAATGTAGAAGGATGGTGCTTCAGTTCCTTCACTTCCCTTGAGCCACGATGAAGGTAGAAGTTAAGTACTGGGACAAAATTACTGCAGAAATTAAATTGAAAAGACTATTAATGTTTAAAGAATTACTTTTTTGTCAATTTTAACTTCTACAGTATAAAATAAATTTAATCTCAAGGTTTCAGACAATGTTGAACTAACTAGGAACAGAGAAACAAAGCAACTTAAGAAAATGGCTTAGAAACCAATTTTTTAAGCTTATGCTAAGGTGATTTCTCGAAGGAAGAAGGCACTTTGTTAAAAAGTTTAAAATGTTAAAAGATAAAATCAAAAACTCAGGTTTATCACCTTGTTTCCTGAAAAGGCAGCTTTTTTCCTAATTGTCAAGTAATCATGAGTATTGTTACTTTTAAAATTAAGAGAAAGAACAAAACATGTTTTTTAGCTTAAAGAGTGAAATCCATCCTGTGTAGAGATGTGATATAGATAATGTGAAAAAACTTGTTTCATATAAGTGCAGGATCAAAAAAAAAAAAAAAACAACCACTTGGTAGAGCTTGCTTCAGCAGATGAAATTCATCTCTGAAACAAATACATGTGATACTGCTTATATGACCAGATCTGTACTTGAAATAGTCATCCTGATACAGGTATTTCATTTGTCAAAACACATAAATATTTAAGTGATCTAAAGATGAAGAAAAGAAGTTGAATTCTTCAGTGGATTTGGTTGTTGGATTTTTGCTGCATATAGACTACAGATCTAAATGTTGCAACAGTTTGTTATTCTCCATCACAGCTTATGTTTACCTAGACTGACTTTCTCCCTGGTAACAAAAACCGAAATTCAATACACAACCAGCTTGTGACTTTCATCCACTAAAAATGAATAGCCTATAGTTAGTTTAAGAATCACCCATGCTTTAGTTACGGCTGCTAAATATCATTGCAAGAAACAGCTATAAGGTAAACCAAACATTATCAAACGGACTGTAGGTCTCTTTTCCTTTACATTGGTAGACTTCTTAGTGCAAGGTTGTATAGATGCCACAGGCGTTTTTTACTGAAATATTCTGAAAAGAAGTGTGACCCAATGCACGTCTGCAAAGCAAACTGAATCATCAAGGATTGGTTTGCTTGAAAATCTGTTGAATTCAGAGTAAAAGCTTGCATTGTAGTAGTAGGATAGTTTGCAGGGAAGTAGAAAAATTAAAGATAATTTTTTCTGTTGCTTGTTGATTTTGTAAATGAACTAAATATCCAACTGAACTTATTATCAGAATATCTTGAGTTTCTCAGTCATCTTAGCGCTTAGACAGAACCCAGCTTCAACTTCTATTTCAATCATAAAGCGCTAGTATTCTCCCTGCCCCAAGACCCCTTGAGCCCTCCTGAGAACCCCTTACAAAACAATGTCAGGTTTGCAAGGACAAGAAGAGAGGAAACACCAGATCAGTTGCATTATTACAGAGAACATCTTTACATAGCAATTTATCAAAAAAATTTTTGATAACCTGAAATAGTCCTTATTGAATAGATGAATTTATTATACTTTTTTACCTTGGCATCTGATATGGCAGTCTGCATATTGTTCCTGGATTTTGAAAGCCCTGCACAGAATAATGATCTGTTATTTCCAAATAATATATTCTTTTTTCTCAGATGATTTTTTTGTTTCTTCTAAAAGCTTTACTGATTGACATTTTATATATATATATATATATATATATATATATATATCCATAACAGGAAAAGTGGTATTGATTTTCTTGAACAAATGTGAAGCAGAGATTAAGGCCAGAAAGTATCAGTTTATTTGAATGACCATTTGAAAAGGGTATGCCTGGGTATTTCAAACAGCTCAGGATTTTATAGCACATATTCAGACCACACTAATATTGTGTTAGTGATGTGCTCAGAAAATCTGAAAATCAGACTCCATTTTATATGAACCCGGGAACCAGGAAAAAAGAAATGGAGTGGATGCTTACGATTCTTTGTTTTATCTTGTGAAGGGTCATCATCTTTAAAAGTTCTCACATGAGCCAATTAGCCTGTACAGTCAGCTAGAATTCAAACACTGATGGGACCTGTCTTCCCTGTTCAGTGTTCTCTGATCAACACTTTCACTGTCCTTGTCACCTCCTGTTGCTTTCCTCCTGCTCTGGTTTCTCATCTTCCTTTTCTTATTTAAATTCACATCCTTCTGCCTAACAATACAATCCTTCTTCCACAGTGTCTCACTTTTTCCTTATCACTCTGCATTTAAGTGAAGAATCTCTCTTTTCTGTGCTGAATGTTCCAGGGAATACCGAGAACACAAAACAGAGTTTCCTTGATAAGTTTTCAAGTATTTAGCACCATGAATGCTCATGATTTGTAAGACTAGCTTGGAAATGGCTTTAAATTTACTTTGGAATGTCCTCACTTCTTCTAGGATAAAGTTAATTTTCTTCCTGATAACTGGTATAGTGCCATGTTTTGGATTTAGTATGAGAATAATGTTGATAACACACTGATATTTTTACTTGTTGCTAAGAAGTTGTAGTGCTTATATTAAATCAACGACTTTTCAGCTTCTCATGTTTTGCAAGTGAGGAGGTGCACAAGAAGCTGGGAGAGGGCAATGAGAGGACAGCTGACCCAGACTGATGAAAAGGAAATTCCATACCGTATGACATCGTGCTCAGTATATACAACTGGAGTTGGCCAGGGGTGGGATTTGCTGCTCGGCAGCAAGTGATCGGTGAGCAATTGTTGCACTGTACGTCACTTGCTTTTGTATATTCCATCATCATCATCATCATCATCATCATCATCATCATCATCATTTCCTCTTCTTTTGCTGTCCTGTTAAATTGTTTATATATCAACTTACAAGATTTTTTTTCCAATTATCTCCCCATCCCACCTAGGTGTCCGGGAGTGAGCAAGCAGCTGCATGGGGCTACACCATTACAGGATTTTTCAGGATATATGGGAGAAGTTTATGACAGAAAAAAAAAAAAAAAAAAAAAGGTAGAAAGGACTAATATTTGGCATTGCTCTGAAGAACTACAGGTAAGCTTTGTTTTCAAATCTACATTTTCTTTCAATCTATGTCCAACATCTACTTTCTCAAATACTTTACACCATCAAAGGGGGTGGTTTTTTTACCAGATGTGTATCTACGCTTTAAGATTAAGTTGTCTTTCAAGAAAAATATGGAACTGTGGACCAGCAGAAATACTATGAAATTCAACATGTTGCAAATGGGAGAAGGGGAGAGAGTGAAGTGAAGGAAGACCCTTAAGTGTGTTCTATGTAAGCAAGCAAGCAAAAACCTTTAAAGAATTGTTTTATTGTCTCAGGATTCTATATTAGCTGCAAATGATACGTTAGCAATTCTTTATCTTTATCAGAGGAATTTCCAACGTAAATTTGCATAGATTTCACAAGGCTGATTTGTAATAACATAAGAAAATGGGTAATTCTTATCTTAATGGAATGTTCAGTACAAATGAATTCACAGAAATCCTATATTAAGAAATAACACCTGATTCAATAAAATTCATACCATTTATAAGATATATTTTTATCAAACCTAATTTAAGCAGAACACTTTATTAATGTCAGATATATAAAGTAAAAAATGTTATGAAACTTTCTCTTAAACAGAAGCAAGGACCAGATCCAGTATGTCTTTTTCACAGTATGTAATTTATAATTACTCAAGTAAGTATTCTGATTTTGGTGGGTCTAAATGCCACATAAGTACTACATTTAAAAAGAGATGAAAGAAACTTACTATAGCTAATTTATTTCATTCTTATGCAGGCCTTGAAAAATATTAAGAAAAAATGGCATCCAGTCTAGTTGATGAAAAAATAGCTCAATTAATTCATTGTGAATTTATTAAATGCTCTGCTCTATAAATGATGTTGTATCATTAGGTTAATGCCTGCTCCAGGATTCATGGTATTTTGAAGAGGAATGATTAAGGATGTTATTAGTAAATCTTCAAAGAACAGGACACACAGCATTTAAACATTACCCTATCATCTGTGCAACAAATGTTCAGCATCATTATGTTTCCACAGTAGCAATTTGCTATTGCTCTGTGGGGTAAGCAATCAATACAGGCAGGCGATGCTTTTTATATCAATAGAATAGAGTACAGCTTAGTCTGTTTCAGCCTTTGCAAAATCAATAAGCATGTCTTTTTATATGGCAGACAATTAGTCTCAGTTGCAGTTGAGAGTGACAAGGTATGGACTATAATTAACACAGGGAAGCCTTACAAAATGTTCATCCCTCTGTTTGTAAAATGTCATTCAATTTTTACTGAGCATTAAATGTAAATATTGTTTATATCGGTCCCTAATGCACAAAGAGCTGCCTAGAATCTTAATTCTTTCACAGCAAAATAATACTCTCTAAAAATAACATTGTGAGAGATTTTAGCAGAGTAGACAAAGTATGCTTAATACCTATCTGGATCTCTGTACGGAGAGTAACTTTATTTTTAAAACATAGAATAGATAGATTTCAAATCACAGTCTGACCTCAATGAAACAAAGTACATATGAACAGTTTTGCAGAGTCTGGTTGCTATCAGAACCAGATAATTTCCTCCTTCATATTGGCAAGTTGTACTTACCAGTGCACTGAAGTAGTAGAGCCCACCCATTCCTTTCCGCATTTTAGCTGCCTGGTCAATTTTAAGGAATCAGAATCAAAAAATGATAGATCCATGAAGATCTTATCAAAACTATTGCCCATGAGTCATCATCCCTTGTTACCTTACAGAACAGTCCCCAACATTTTTCTGACTTTCCAGTTAGAAGTCAACAACGGTTAACTTGTAAAACACTAAAAATATAATTTGATTCTCCTATGCAGTGTAGTACTTTTCAGTCTGAAACATTCAGTTGTGGATTCAGGCAGTTAAATTCCTCTTTTTGTTTGCTTGGTTGCTTTTTGAAGTACTTAGGATTCAATACTTTTCTCAAGTTCTTGTATAAAGTCGTCATCCAGACCTTATACATACACGAGTAATGGTGAATTCAGTAATATTTATAATGTAACCAGTATGTTCAGCTGACTTAATTAATGTTCAGGATCTTTAAAACCTCTAAGAAGTGTTTGGTGTAGGAATGCAAAGTACTTTTTTGAAACAAAACTTCAGTGTTAATAACTCTACCTTCTAGGTGAGGAGTGGGAAAAAGCACATCCAAGTACTTGCTTATGAAACTTTACCATAAGATACATTTAAATCAGTATTTGTATTTTTTTAAGAATATTTAATGCTTACATTTAATTAAATTGGAAACATGAAGCATATTATGAGCAAAAACTTCAGAAGAGTTGTTTTAAATATCACTTTTTAAAAAGAAAAAAAGAAAGGGCAGAAGTACAAAAAAAGTATTGATGGCTTGTATGGATCTATTGCTTCTGATTTTCTAGAACAGTGTTGTCATTTAGAGTCCTGTTAACTATTGCACCTTGTCAATAAATAGTTAAGCAATAACATTTATGACAGTACAGCTTTCAACTAGCTCTATTTGACGTTTTCATGATGATTTCTCTAAACATAGTGATTTAATTTGTTTGTTTATAAGCTAGACTTTATCTTATCTTTCTAACATTTTTATCAACACTAAAGAAGTTAGCAGTAATGTTCTTTATCTGTTTCTCTTAGTCTTTTATCTTCTGTTTCTAACATTTTCCTATTTCTAATATCCTACCCTTCACTCTTTTTTCTGATTTTTTTAAATGTTATTCAGTAATAACCTAGCTGCTTGGAATGACATTTATTGAACCAAAGTAGATTTTAACCACAGTATTATTTAGCCCATGAGTCCTTGTGTATCATGAACTCGAGTCTTTTGTCTTGATGGTATCTCAGTTTGCATACTGATCCATCAGTGCAGCATTCAGAGAAATACAAGGATGAAGTCCTCACAGGCTCAGTTCCTTGTATCTACAGACAGAAAAGTAGTTCCCTCCAACCCTTGAACTGGTCATAATTAGTTAAAACAGCTTTAATTTCTTACAGTTTACCTTTAAAAATTGAATAATCCGTGACTTCAGGGCCCTATGAAAAATGAAATTCAGAGGAAGCCCACCTTTTCAATGGTACAGAATATCTGATGCATAAATGACATCTCACATCTCTTCCAGAAGCAATTTAGGAGAGTTTTTTACTGACTTGTAGCCCATGGCCATGAAACATCAAGAGTTACAGAAGTACTGATAGGTATAATCTTTTGAGCTTTGGTAATAACCTAGCTATAAACCTCTTCTAATAACTATTTCAAAGATCTGTCTAATCGATCAAGAACAGCTTTGCTTTGCATTGTGTTTCTTCCTTTTTCTCCTTCCTGTGAAGGCAGGTTGGACATCATTATTGTCTTCATGCGTGATTCTGTCACACTGCTTGGGTAGTAGAGTCTTCAGACCACAGTCCACACCCATTCAGTCAAGACTGGACATGCATTCCTCTGGCATTTATCTTCTTTTTTTTGTTGCATGAGAAACCACTTCAATAGGAGAAGGCATTCCTTGATTCTAAGAGCCATAGATGTGGTTATCCTGTACCACATCACAAAGGGAATTTACAATATTTATTCCAAACAAAATAGGAGGATGATAACCCTTTTAGGAATTAATTAACATAGTCCAAATTCTTTTAATGTTGTATGCCTGTGTCTCTGTAAAACACAGTCATATTACTTGCATACTCCAAAAGAAAGTTAAGGATAAAAGCATTAGATGGTGAAAGCTTCATATGCCACTATAGAAGTGGATTCATGCCACTAACATGAAAAGATCTTCAGGTCAAGCTAGGATATTATATAGTTTTATTATATATAACAACATAAGATTTCAAAATGAAGCCATTTCAAATTTTTCAAATTAGGTGGTTTGGTTTCTTCTGTTTTGCTCGTTGCTTACACCAAAGCATAACTGATGTAAAATAATGTCTTACATTTTAATGTATATTTAATAGCCCTGATCCCATTATATACCTAAAGAACATGAGGTATACCTCCAGGGCAGAAGACCCCTTGAAAGTCTTGATCCTGAAGCTATAAAGAGTTTTGGTCTTTTTCTAGCTGTGACGAGACCCAAGAGGTTGTTATGTCAGTAAGGATTATTCAGGCATAAAGGGTTCAAGGCACATGACTGGGAGAATGAAGAACTGCCCACTGTAGGAAAAAAACAGGTTTGTTACCATCTAGGGAAACTGAATGTGCACAAGGCCATGGGACCTGATGAGATGCATCCATGGGTCCTGAGGGAAATGGCAGACGAAGTTGTCAGGCCAATATCCATCATATTTGAGAAGTTGCGGCAGTCTGGTGAAGTTCCCACTGATTGCAAAAAGGGAAACATAACCCCCATTTTTAAAAGGGAAATAAGGAAGACCCAGGGAACTACACGCCAGTCAGTCTTACCTCTGGGTCTGAAAAGATCATGGAGCAGATCCTCCTGGAAACGATCCTAACACAAATGGAAAATTACAAGGTGATTGGTGACAACAAACATGACTTCACCAGGGGAAAATAATGCCAGACAAATTTGGTGCCCTTCTACAACAGGGTTACAGCATTGGTGGATAAGGGAAGAGCAACAGATCTCAGCTACCTGCACTTCTGCAAAGCATTTAACACTGGCCTCCATTACATCCTTGGCTCTAAATTGAAGAGTCATGGGTTTGGCAGATGGACCACTCAGTGGGTAAGGAACTGCCTGGATGGTCGCACTCAGAGAGTTGTGGTCAATGGCTCGATGTCTGAGTGGAGACCATTCCTTAGGGTTTGGTATTGGGACTAATGATGTTCAACATCTTTGTCGGCAACATGGACAGTGGAATTGAGTGCACTCTCAGAAAGTTTGCCAATGACACCAAGCTGTGTGGTGCGGTTGACACAGTGGAGGGAAGGGATGCCATACAGAGGGACCTTGACAGGCTGGAGAGGTGGGGCCTCTGCCAACCTCATGAAGTTCAAGGCCAAGTGCAAGGTCCTGCATATAGACCAGGGCAATCCCAAGCTCACGTACAGGTTGGGTGGAGAATGGATAGAGAGCAGCCCTGAGGAGAAGGACATGGGGGTACTGGTGGATGAAAAGTTGAACATGAGCTGGTAGTGTGTGCTGGCAGCCCAGAAAGCCAACCATATCCTGGGCTGTATCCAGAGAAGCTTGGACAGCAGGTCGAGGGAGGAGATTCTCCCCCTCTACTCTTTTCTCATTAGACCCCACATGGAGTCTTGTGTTCAGCTCTGGGGCCCACAGCATATGAAGGACATGGACAAATTGGAGTGAGTCCAGAGGAGGCCATGAAGATGATCAGAGGGCTGGAGCACCTCTCCTATGAAGAAAGGCTGAGAGATTGGGTTTGTTCAGCCTGGAGAAGAGAAGGCTCTGGGGAGACCTTATTTCAGCCTTCCAGTACCTGAAGGGGCCTGCAAAGAATCTGGGGAGACTTTTTACAAGGGCCTGTAGTTACAGGACAAGGGGTAATGGGTTTAAATTGGAAGCAGGTAGATTTGGATTAGATATCAGGAAAAAAATTCTTCATAGAGAGGGTGGTGAGGCACTGGAACAGGTTTCTCAGAGAATTTGTGGATACCCCATGCCTGCAAGTGTTCCAGGCCAGGCTGGATGAGGTTTTGAGCAACCTGGTCTAGTAGCAGGTGTCCCTGACCATGGCACGGGTGTTGGAACTAGACGATCTTTAAGGTCCCTTCCACCCCAAACCTTTCTATGATTCTATGATTGTGTTTGCTTCCATAGCTGTCTCAACCTACAATAAAATCAATCCCAATACTTTTTCTGTATTTCATTATTTGATATTTTATCAATTAAATTAATACCAGCTGTGTATGTCACTTGAAAATGAAATTAACATGATCCAATTTAATTTGCACTACTGGGTGAAAGAAAACTTAACTGAAAGGTCGGTGTTAACTGCTATCTCCAGGTTTCAGACTGTTAATGCGTGATGCTTATGACCTAATTCTTTATTGATGACATTACTTTAAAGTGAGTGACCAAGCATTCCACTGTGATCAGAACAGTTGCACAGAGAAATCAAATGTGCAGATACTCAAGTGATTTTTACTACGCAAAAGGCAAGGCAACTAACTTCTACTTCTAAATAACATCAGTCATCTTCAGAAAGACAGTCTGTAAAAGTTTTAGATGTTTCTCTATGAAGTATTTTTAAGCATTGCTTTGATTAAAATAAAGCTATGCATTCATAACAATATTTGCTTGAATCTGGAAATATATGTCATTGTATTAATTCAGATATGTGTGTGGTGTCACTTTTAGAAAAAGAAAATCTGAAATTGTTGGGGTCAAGAGGTTGCCCAGAGAAGTTGTGGATGTATTCTTCCTGGAAATGTTCAAGGCCAGGCTGGATGAGGCTTTGAGCAACATGGTCTAGTGGAGGGTGTCCCTGCCCATGGCAGGGGTGTTGGAACTAGGTGGTCTTTAAGGTCCCTTCCAACTCAAACCATTCTATGATTCTATGATCTCTGTGCTAAAAGGGAGTTAAGGCACTGTTTAAATGTCTGTTAGAATCTGAAGAATATTAGAGTGCCCGAAGCAGGTGATTTCACAGTATCATTGCTAAAGTTCTAAATAGTTGTAAGAGATTACTGAAGGATTTCTAGGGCCAATGGAATGACACATGGGATGAGAAACACTTGCAGAACCACACCATTTGTGTGGTCTGGAGCTGTGGAACAATAGCATTGAATGGGAGAGATTTAGAGAGCTTTTTGAGAGGAAAATAGCCATTCAGGTTTTCTTAAAATTCTTTTAGGACCAGCTATGGCAGAGTTGTGTGTTTCAAGTGGAATAACTGAAGCACAGAAAACTTCCGTTATTGGAAGAGAAATATTAAACTATTTCTTGATGTTTCCAAAACAAACTCAGATACCTTCAGAGATGAAGAGCAAAATATTTAGAAATGTCAAAAATCCACTTAAAAAAAAAAAAATCTCTCATTACATTGTTTGATGTTCTCATTGCCTACTGTTATCTTAGTCCTGTATTTTGCACTCAGTTTCTCTTAGGTCAAGCTGGTGCTTTCTGTTCAGTCTGAAATGTCATTATAGTATCCCCAAAGTCAAATTCTCTGTATTCTGTGGCCATTCTGAGAAAAGATTTGACATGTCTTCATTTTGGTCTTCCCAGCACTCTGCAGTGCACTTCCTAAAAAAAACAGTTGGATGACCCAGGTGCTCCTAGCACTCCCCGATGGACTTCATTAACCAGTCAATGCATACAGTCTAAGAAAACATGGCAAAGAACTCCCAAATCTCTTAGGCATGCCAAGTATCAGAATCTCACATTCACACCAGCCAGCACAGGCATCTGAGACATCATATAGTCCTGTAAATAAGAGCAGGATGTTACATAACTCAGCCTCATGCCAACACATTCTTCAGTCCTTTATCTTCCAGAAAAATAAGGTACACTCATACACCTGAACTCCTCCTCTCTTCTACTGAGAAGACACTACAGTGGCCAAATCATGTAGATACGTCTAGATCTTTAAGTTCCCTTCTAACCTAAACTATTCTAGAATTCTGTGCCAAAGCCTGAGACAACACCAGTTCATTGCAGAAGACATTATTGACAAGTATCATATTTATGCACAACTCAGAAAAATGTGTAGAGAGACTTTTGCCCATCTATCTTCTGAAAAGCAAAAGGAAGCCATATTCTCATCTGCACCATTTCCCAGATGCAGCTGTGATCTGAAAAGGACAGAAAAGATTGTGCATCTTCTCTGGACATATATAGTCCATACCATTTACTGGTTGAAGGAAGTCATCTATGACCAGTAGATTGTGTACTTTCCCTTCACATCATTATTTATGTTATAGTTAGCACCTGCTTTTTTCTCGTGTACTTTCAGAGTTTGTATTTCACAAAGATGCTTGGAAAGATATCCACTGCCTTTAAGTCCTGAAGTACTCTTCTTTCTCAGATTCTTTCTAAGTTTATTCCAACCAGAAAATAGATAATTTTGGACATATGTCTCCAGTAGTTTCCTGAGATGTGGGCTGTTTTATGTTTCTCTTATACCTTGCTTGTTTTTGTACTGTTGACTTCTGCCTGACTTTATCATGCAGATGGCATGATTCAGATATATTCCATTATATTTCTTTTTTATGGAAAGACAATAAACAAACACCACCACCACCTCCACCCCCAAAGAAAAACAACAAAAAACAAAACCAGCCAAACAAACAAACAAAAAAAAACCAGAACACACACACCAAAAGTGGCAACAAAACAACAAAATCCTAAGTGCTGACACATTTTACTTTCCATCTGTCCATCCAACCATCCTATTTTCCTTTAACTCCTCAGTGATTTCAGGGAACAGCTAAAATACTTCCCCATCTGCTTCTAAAATGTCTACAGTTCATCTTTCATACTCTCTTTTCTACTTTCTTATTGTTCAACCAATGTTTTCTCCTCTCTCCTTCTAACAGAGGGCTGGAGGTTAGACTGAAATTCACCTTATATTTCATTTTGCTAATAGGCCAACCCACACACTGTCAAGCAGCAGAGATGCACTCTGACAAATGTGTTCTTCCAAAATAGAACTGACCCTGGGTACAGCTGCTAATTCCCTTTTTATATACTCGATAAGTCACAATGGAAAATCAATCAAATGTCATCATTGCATCATTTAAAGATGAGATACAATATCTCTGAAGTCTGAGGGAAAAAAAGACACTGAGGTTAAAATCAGAAACTGTAGCTATAATTTATGACTTAATTAAATTCTCCATTGATATCCTTTTAAATTCTCCATTGATATCCTTATCTGACAATACCTTTTTTGCTCTTAAATTGCTGCACTGGAAATGAATCACAAAGGGTATGATTAACTGAATCTCAGGAGGCAGTAACCAATCAGATAGGAAATGGGAACAGATATATTGAAGATTTCTAATATTCTCAATTCCTTCTTTCTCTTTCAGCATCTTTGCAAGATGACGTCTACCCCAAAGCTGTAGAGAGTTTAGAGAAAAGGTCATCCAAGAAGCCTAATTATTGATTTTTTTTTTCTCTAAAATGAAAGAATTGTGACATAGGTCATCATGCTTTCTTGTATGATTTGAAGTATTTGGTTTTTATAGCAAAGTCTTTGTCCCTTGCAGAAAGAAAGAGAAGTCCATATTATACAATTGTGCTACATACAGATTTGGCACTCTTCAGTCTTCTGCCCTGGCAAAGTGAAATCCCATACATATGAATTACACAACTATGGATGTTTTAACTACAAATGCCAAAATAATATAATATATTACATATATTAAAATGGTTTTTGTATTCCATGATTATAAAAGCATTTAGATTGAGGTTAGAAATGGTTTTAAGCCTTATTTTATCTCTTTTTTGCTTCCAAAAGCAATGATTAAAAATTGTGGGTTGAATAAAAGATACCTCTTTTACCAAAGATTGTTCTTTTTAAGCACAGATTCAGTCATCTAGTTAATCTTAACATGGCAGATAAATTAAGATGTAAACACTTGCCTAAATTAATTTTTAGTGTCTTAAAAATTATCAAATTAAAAAGTTCTTCATCCCAAATTAAAAAAAATTGCTTGTGTTGAGTCCCCTAACTTTGGCACTAAATGACCAGCAATTCAGGTCTAACTTTGCATGTCTATGTCTTAGAAATTTTTCTCATATATATTTTTATTTAGGACTCATTTTACCCATGGAATGTGTTATACAAATACAAAATATGAATACTATCAATATAGCAGCAATGTTTCTATGTTCATACAAAAATTCTAAAATGGATGTTCATTCTTTTATTAGCTCTTACTGCTACAATGCTAGTTGAACGAAGAGTATTCCAGAATCCATGTTCTACAGATTCTGTATTATTCAAAACACATAAAGGGAGCAAAAGAGAATAAGATATTTCAGTTTTAATTCTATAAACACAAACCCACAAGAGAAATGCCTTCTTTAGAAACAAGTGAAAAAAATTTGTCAACTTCTGATACACCTAACATAAATGCTTGCAAATATTTAGAAAAAACATCACAATCTCAAGTCAACATTGCTTCAGCTTGGAATAAAAGAAAACAAAAAAAAATTTCATGAGAGACACTTCTCTCACAAACACTTCCCTTTATTTCTTGGCTGGTACCACTTAACAATTTAATGTATTATTTTGTTAGTAGGATGTTACCAGTATTTCAAATCTAGACACTTTTGTTCATTTGTTAGATTTCTTTCCTCTCTCTGGTCTTCCAAATAATTTTACCTTGTTTTCTTATTTTTCTCTCTTCCCCCCCCCCCCCCCCCCCTCCAGTATTTATGCCTGAATTCCTCTGTTCTTTTAAACTGTTCTAATACCTGCAAAATCTATCTGTCTCAGACCTTTTTCTGCTACATTAAGGAATGAAAATGAAAATAACTTAATGACTTACTGCCTCTAAAATTATTTTCATTTTATCATGAATTGTAGTGCAGTCCCATAATGAGTACAGTTTTAATGCAATGTTTGTGTTTTGTGCTCTGAATTTGGGATTTCTATGAAATTAAAGCTACCCCTTTAGTCAGAAAATGTGTATTAATCTGCAGGAAGATTCATTTGCAGCACATAATACACTGCTGATAACTTGGAAAATTTGGTCACTCCACCTCAAAGCTGAAAAATGTAGATGAAAATATAGTACCTGGCTTAGAGGGCTTTCTAAACTAATTTCTGTAAGGGGTTTTCTGGTTTGGGGTGGTTTTTTTTTTTTTTTTTTCCATATACCCTTTAAGAGTGTTTTGGTTATTGCATTATCAGGCTTTGGGAGTCAATGTGCAAATATAATTTAGGAGTTACCTGTATTTAGGAACAAACAAGAAAAATGCTTTAATCCCATAGATTTTGGCAATATCAAACTAAAGACATCATCTAGAACAATGTGTGATATTTAAATAAAAGCACACTTTGTTTGCATACAAAGCCTCACATTTTAAAGTCACTCATATTTTTTCCCCATATCTGTTGCAATAAAAGCTGTACCAAAAAAAAAAAATTGCTCACTTATTACATACAGTAGCAATGATCTGTTCCTTCTAACTTTTAGATCCTCCTTTAGAGACTGCACCTATTTCCTTACAATATGCACCATGTTGAAAGGCAGGGTGACCAGAAACTGACAAGTTACCTTTCAGAAATTGAATGAGCGGGAATTATACCATGGAATCGGTTCTGGTAATAGGTTTTTCAGAATTGCTCCTGATTTTGTCCACTTCTTGGCAAGATTATTTTTACTGTCTTACTTATCTCACTAGAGTGTACAAGAAAACCTATCCCAGATGTCTTTGGTTTTCCAAAGTACTTGAATAGTTGTTTTAATTTGGAGTAAAATTATTTTCTCCTGTGCTCAAATTTCATTTACTGATTCATTCTGCATGAAGACAATCTATTCATTGCTTAAATTGAACATAGAGCATAATAAGGCAATAATTGTGTTCAACTATAGACATTCAAATGAAAATAGTTTAATATTAAAGCACTGATTTGTATCTGACTGCAATAGGATTTTTTTTTGTTTCAATGTACTGTATCTAAAACAACCTCAATAACCACTTTCCCCTTATTTCTGCAGTAAGATGAGGCCAGCTGTACTTTTCAGTCTAATGATGCTGATCTTTATCTGAGTCATTAATAAAAACTGCTGTTGGTGCAAGGATTATTCGTCATCTAGCTTTAGCAGAGAAGAAGCATTTTCTCAGCTACTAAAGTTTTAGCCAAACAGGCTGATGCAAATGAAACTGCCTGTAAACATCCATGCAAATAAAGTTTAAAGTTTTATTGGGACCAGCAAAAACCGGAATATCGTGGCTCCTAGACCGACCATATTGATAAACTCAAATAATTGACTTCTGAGTTGTTGAAATTGTTTGAACTGCTATTCACAGTATCTGAAGAGACTCCTGATTTATTTATATATGAGTGTCCTTCTGATGGGTGGAGCTACACAGATTAACAAGAAAAGAATTGATAAATTTTCAAAGAGTCCATATTCTTATTAAATAGTAGTAATATATAAGGAAAATATCAAATAGAAAGGAGAGATTTCTGTGACAGCATTGGACTGCAGGTTTAGGACTGTGGAGGTAGGTGGTGAATTCTCCTTTGAAGAGTTTTGATAGGAAAACTGCTTTTCATCTTAAAAAATAAATAAGTAATTAATAAACCCAAAACAGAACAAGAAAAACAAAACAAAAAACCCACAATCAAATCCAAAACTTTCTGAATCGGTGATTGTAAGAAGAGAAGGTTTAATTCTGTTTTTAGTGCAGCATTTCTAAGACCAGGTCTCAGAGCTGCCAACAAAGATTTTCATGGTTTCTATAAAATATTTTGGTAAGGACATCAGTAGAAGGAGAGAGTAGAGATGCCGACATCAGTGGCATCTAAAAGGAGTACAATTAGATGATAAATACAAATATTTCAACAGAGAAAAGGTCTAAAGCAGAATTATTAATCGTCCATCTGTGTTGAAGTCAAACACAATTATTCAGTTTAACCTGATTGTATTAGTCAATGAGAAAATTTGAAACCAAAGGTGGTTACTATGTGGGAAGAAGAGGTGGATGAAAAGAAGAGATGATAAGGTCATGACCTTCATGGAAAAGAAAGAGAATAGCAGATATTTATTATCTACAGACCAAAAAGAAATTTCCTAAAAAGGTATGGAAAACTATAACATGTTTAGATTATTAGTAATAGCTTAGGATACTTAGTGCTCAAGACTCAAAGCTTTCATGTTGCTTTTCAAAACAATATTATTTTTTTTAACATAGATACTGTCATGGTTTAACCCCTTTGGGCAACTAAGCACTACACAGCCACTCACTCATTTCCCCCACAGCAGGATGTGGGAGAGAATCAGAAGAGTACAAGTGAGAAAACTCATGGGTTGAGATACAGACAGATTAATAGGTAAAGCAAAAGATGTACATGCAAGCAAAGCAAAACAACAAATTCTTTCACTGCTTCTCCTTGGTAGGCAGCTGTTCAGCCATGTCCAGGAAAGCAGGGCTTCATCATCCATAACAGTTACTTGGGAAGACAAATGCCATCACGCCAAATGTCAACCCTTCCTTCTTTTTCCCCCAGCATTACATGCTGAGCATGACATCATATGGTATGGAATATCCCTTTGGTCTGTTGGAGTCAGCTGTCCCAGCTGTGTCCCCTCACAACTTCTTGTGCACCCCAAACCTACTCACTGGTTGGGTGGTGAGAGAAACAGAAAAGACCTTGACTCTGTGTGTCAGTAATGAAAACTTCCATGTATTATCAGCACTGTTTTCAGCACAAATCCAAAACATAGCCTCATACTAGCTACTATGAGGAAATTTTAATTTATCCTAGCCAAAATCAGCATATTTTCCATCTCTTATTCCATATAATTTACATCATACTCAGGTCTTACACTGTCCAATATATTTTCTTTACCCACCACTCCCCTTCCCATACTTTGGAATGTATCCAAGTGATATATCTAAAGGTACCCATACACAGATATCATTCTCTTAGTCTGTAGACCACCCCTGTGAAATAGCTGTAAAATGTCCACAAATGTGCACAGAATGTCTGCTTAGTTAACTTAGTCCATGACTTTGGCCCCCTCTGTTATTCTGGTCACTCAGGATGGGAGAGATGGTGTGTTACATGGAGTTACTGGTCACCAAAGCCAGCTCAGTCTGTATCATTGCTGCACTTGTATTGCTTGTCATAAAGCTTCATTGGTTCAGGTTGTTCCTCCTATAGTAATTCCTATAACATGCAACTCAAATAAGGAGTTGCAGCAATTTGAAGGTATTTCCACTGCAATCTCCACCCCTCATCCCTTTGGGCCAGGTTATAGAATTTAACATTGCAATGAACTCCTCCCCTTGCCCCTGCTCCAGCTTGTAATTATTCACAGACTGGGGTGTACTGGCTCCCAGTGGAACCTTGTCTATGAGCCAATCTCTCCAGTGGTATACCTGCTGCAGTGTAGACTTATCCAGAGTTGCTCTGAGGTGCACCTGTTCCAGTGTGACATAGTACATGGGCCATACTGCCTTCAGAGATATACCGGTTCCAACATGGCCTTGACATTAGCTGCAGTCCCTCCAGGGGTGTACCTGCTCTGTTGTGGGTTTATCTATGGCCACAAGCTTTGAGGTGCTCGAGCATAACCTCCTGCATGACCACTGATGCTTCAAGATTTACCTGCGGCAGCATAGACTTATCCATGACCACAAATGTTTCAAGGTGTACCTTCTCCAGTGCGGACTTAACCCTGGGCCACAATCCTTTCAGAGGTATACTTTCAGGGGCACAGACATAACCACGGTCACAGCCACATATGCTTTGGGGTGTCATGCGCCTGTGTGGACTCATCCACAGGTCACAGTCCTTTCGATACAACTTCACACTGTAGTTCCAGTCTGTCCAGTAATGCAGCATAGAAACAGCAGCGATGCCCTGGTTATCTGCCAGCCCATGTTGCCATTGCTGTCATCAAAATGTTCCCAATCACAACAGAGTAAAATGAAAAGCAGTACACCACCACAAGAAGCAGGGAAAGCCAAAATCATCCACTAATAAGCACTAGACTCTAACATGCAGTAAGGCAAGCAAGCCTCATGAAAATCACAGGTTCTTGTCAGTTAACAGATAAACAGCAATAAAAGCTATCCATTCTATCTAGCACATTCCAATCAAGTCTATCATCATCTCAAATCCTTTGTAGCTAAGTTTGGGTGCTGAAAAGGACTATGACGGTTTAACCCAGGCCAGCATCTAAGCATCACACAGCCTCTTTCTCACTCCCCCCATGGTAGGACTGGGGAGAGAACCAGAAGGGTACAAGTGAGAAAACTCGTGGCCTTGACTCTGCGTAAGCACTGCTCAGCAGTATTGAAAACATCCCTATATTTGTGCTGTGCACAAATCCAAAACATAGCCCCATATTAGCTACTATGAAGAAAAGTTACTTTATCCCAGCCAAAACCAGCACAGTACCTAGATAATACAACTGTTAGAAGAACCTTCAAAAGTTCTCATTTTCCCTGACTGGTTCCAGTCCTCACCAGCATACAGGAGGGTCAATGGCAATCTTAAGCAGATGTGGAAATGAAATTTTCTACACTGTTGAGCATTTTGAAATTCAACAATTTATTTTCCTTACTTTTTTACCATTTTATTTTACTTAATTCCTATCTGCTATAAAATTCAATGAATAGAGACCTATTCGGTCAGTCCAGCAGGATGTGGGAGTTCCTATTCTTGTTTTTATTGAATTGGATTTTCTTTTCATGTTGTTGCCATGGTTTCCTTAACATTTTTCACTCTTCTGCAATCCTAGCTGATAATATGCACAGCAAAATCCTAAATTCTGCTCTAGTCAATGTTATTCAAACAAGATCACTCGTGCATATTGTGTTGCTAATATTCACTTCATTCATTTTAATGTCTCATTTACTATTTTCTGCAAGTTGTTATACTTTCTGTATCTGTGTTGAATAGTTACAGAGATAAAGGATGCAACCTTAGCGTACATCTCTCTTGATGTTACACTGTTTACCAGCTTCACAATCTGTTTGTACTGCTGCTTTCTCCCCAAGTACACATATTTTTCATTAGCTTCATATTTCACAAGTCACCATTATGTATTCAAAAATATGTATTAATCTGACATATCGGGTTTTATCAACAGTCTTTTCAAAAACAACAAAACGTTAATGAGCTTTTCTTTCAACTTCCAATACATAAATATACCACCGTTTTGTTTCTTAAGTCAAATTCTATGTATAATCCAAACATACTTTATAATTCTTGTCTCAGTGTCCTGATACATGAACATGATTTAACAATACTTTTTTAGTAAATTTTATAGTTTGATGTTGATTTGTAATCTTTCATGAAGTAATAAAGACCAATTATTTGAATAAGTTTGTTTATATATTTTATAAAATTTTAAGAAAGTCTGTAGTTTACTTTGAGGGAATGAAATTTTTCAAGTTTTTAACGTCATCCTCTCAATATATTATTATTTGCTTGACACTATCTACCTTCTCCATATATGTCATTTTGTAAGTATGGGAGCTTTGCATCTGTACCTTTATCTTCTTTTACAAGAATCACAATAATCTTTCAGATATTGACTATTCATAGAAACTTAGAGTCATAGAATTGTTTGTATTGGAAGGGACCTTAAGGGTCGTCTAGTTCCAACCCCCCTGCCATGGGCAGGGACACCCTCCACTAGACCAGGTTGCTCATAGCCCTGTCCAGCCTGTCCTTGAACACTTCCAGAGATGGGGTGACCACAGCTTCTCTGGGCAACCTGTGCCACTGTCTCACCACCGTCACTGTGAGGAATTTCTTCCTGATATCTAATCTAAATATACCCTCTCTCAGTTTAAAGCCATTACCCCTTGTACTATCACTTCATGCCCTTGTAAAATGCCTGTCTCCAGCTTTGAGTGTGATCATCCAGCCAGTTCCTTATCCACCAAGTGGTCTGCCTGCCAAATCCGTGCCTCTCCAAATTAGAGTCAAGGATGTTGTGCAGAAGAGTGTCAAATGTTTTGCATTTGCACAAGTCAAAGCTGGATGATATCAGTTGCTCTTCCCTTATCCACCCATGCCGTAATCTTGTCATAGAAGGCCACCAAATTTGTCAGGAATTATTTGTCCTTAATTAAGACATGTTGGCTGTCAACAATCACCTCTTTATTCTCCATGTGCATTAGCTTAGTTTCCAGGAGGATCTGGTCCACGATCTTGCTGGGCACAGAGGTGAGACTGACTGGCCATATATTTATATAATAATCTTTCATTTCAGACGTCACACAGGCACAGAGTCCACATTTATGTCATTAAAGGATAGGTTGTAATTAGCTATTTCTATATTTTTTGTTTTACTTTCCCCTTGTGTCCAGGCTGTTCTTGGATTTTATAAACTACTGATAATAGATGACAGTCAGTGTGGACATTAAAACTACAGGCAGCTTTAGGGACAAAGTCACCTTCTGACATTTATCTCTCCAAATAATGTGCACTGCTTTACTGGAGAAATGAACAAGATGAGTGTGATGGCAATTCACTTTAAATCAATGCGTGCTGGATTAGCTACTTAACTAAATGATGGTGCCAGAGACAGTGTGCAGGTGGAAACGATCATTGCAGTTACTGCTTTATGTAACTGTTGGGAAACAGAATAACTTGGGTCATGCTTGCAGGTTCCTAGGAGCGTTGGTTACATGAGATGCATTTTAATTCAAGGACAGACCTATCAGGGTATCTGAAGAAAAAGGTGTCTTTGGAATAAGCAGTCTTCTGGGACCCAAAACTCATAGTGACTTTCTATGTTTCAAACGTGCTTTTTTCTGCCCTTTTTAGTTTCTCTGTTAGGATTGAGCCACAAAGAATGAACTTTGGGTTTTTTCCTAAATGCAGCATTAAAGTGCAAACACCCCAAATAAGGATATGAGTATTGTTGAGGCTCCGCTGTTTTTGAACCTGTACCTGAACTTTTCCAGCCTAGGAAGCTTGAACCTCAGAAACAAGAAAACTGTAGGCAACACTAACCAGAAAGTTTCACCCTACCTCACCAGGCTTTGTGGCCTGCAATGCAGATGTATCCCTAGACTCTACTTTTCACCACTAGAAATGTGTTAAAGCTGGATGAGGAAATAGCTTTAGCAGATACTTGTATAAAAAATAGAACTTAAAATTTGCACTCTGCCCAGTTACTGTTGCAGCCTGTAGGCTTCATGATGCAGAACCCTGACATTTCTTCAGACAATCAGCCTGGTATTATCATGAAATTGAGTTCATTTACAAACAGGAAAAAAAAGCTACTCATTATTTTAGATGTTTTTGCTAACATATTTTATATTGTTCTTATTGTGACATGCCATGCTATTTAAGTATTGGCTTTATATAATTGTACTGTGAAAAAATAGGAGAAAACTGTAGAGTCTCACAATGTGGTTTTACCTTCTATGCATACAGAATATTAAAAAAAGTATATTTAGTAGATCAGTTTTAATTTTTAAATTATTTTTCCCTGTTTGCTTTTAGTGCATGTGTTAGCAAGAAAGGTCACTGCCTGATCACTGAAAGCACAAACTCTATCTAGTTAGACTATTTTCCCAGAAAAGATACTGTATGCATTGTTTAAATGTGTGTGCCCAGACTCTAGCAAAGGAACACTAACTTCGAATTGTCAAAAAAGTTGGTCAGAGAAAGGGTCTGTTAAAATACTGGTGTTTGGTTTTTGCTACAAATGGTTTCATTGTTTTTATCCATGTGGACTTCACTTGGGATCAGAAAACTCTGGGTTATATTTTCACTTCAGGGTAATAGTAAGAAAAACTAATAGTTTTCTTATCTTCATGTGGAAATTTACCTTTGCACGCTTCACCCTCTTCCTTCATGGTAACAACTATGTGGCATGCTCACGTATCAGTTCATAATGATGCAGGTGAATGTCTAGAGCCTGATTGAAACAAAGAACTTAAGGACTTCTTCAAATAAGGACCAGAGAGAGAGGAAAGACATCATACCTATGTGAGGAATTGCTCTGAGCTAGGGCCAGAGGAAAACAAGCCTGATCAGGTTGCTGTCAAAGCTGCTATTGCTCCTACCAGAATAAAATCACTGTAGGTACTGGGAAACAAGTAGGGAAAGACAAGGGAGCACAAGTGATGAGTGTCACAGGCGAGACAGAGTAAAAGACAGACCAGAGTGGGTATGGATACTGAGATTTATTTAAGAGCAAGGAACAGTGCACACTTTTACCCTGCTTCATTATCATATGCTTTTAGTCACTCAATCCCCTGCAATGTTTAGTTCCCAAGGTCTCACCATACCTTCACTGCTGAAAGGTTGCTGCTAGCCCAGGAAGGTCTCCAAAACCACCAGATCAACTCCTGCTGTGACACTGCTCATCATTACCCATCTTGGGTGTCATCAGCCAACTCCCCATGCATCCCTTGGTATTTGTCTCCATATAGCTCCCTGATTTCCAGCATTTTCCCCCACTTCCAGGATCTTTCCTCCAACCAATATCTTCAGCTTCTTTTCAGGATCAACTTCTTTCCAAGACCATTTCTTATAGGAATCCTTCTTATCAGTGGAAGATGTTTTTCAAAATCCCCAATTATTCTTTTTTTCCCAGTTTAAACAGTCTATATGCTGAAGAACAACATATGATCAGCCTCTGGTTCTGTTTCATGTCTCTCTATCAACTGGAGGAATCAGGACCTGCCACTTTTGTTTAGTCCAGATACTGGTAAAATTTACAAATAGCCCATATCTGTCACTGCCAGCAAGTAGTGGGCTTCTGCTTGGGAGTTCAAATATTCAAATTTGGACATTCACCCACCCACCCACCCATACGCATACACACATGTCTATCCAATTATCTGCTGTCTATTGGTGTTCAAAGGATAAGCTGTTTTTTCACCTATGACAGTGGGTAAAGATCATATTGGTACAGAGCAAACAAAAAGTATCCAAGTGACCAAAATGTGTTGCTGTATGTCTGCCTATAGAAGTAGAAGAAAAAATAATCACATGCTTAAATATTCTGTGATGCATCTTGCCATTGTACGGTAACATAATACGTAATGTTGGTGATGATGTAGCATTGCAATTGTGAAATATTTTCAAAACCTTGCTCACTTTGGTGGGAAATTTTTTTTCCTTTGGCTTGTGAACAGAGATTGAGACACAAGAATATAATTGTCTTCTATGTAGTTAAAATTGAACTTGCTAGCAGTCAAACTGGAATTAGTTTTGGGAGTAAAGACAGACAGACAGACAAAAATAGAGGAAAAAAGAAGAGTTGTGCCCCCTTAGTCTCCATCCTACACGTTTTTCTCTTAGACATCTGTCTAGATTGCATGTCTCAGTTGCTGACAAGCTTGCAGAGTCCTGTTAAGTCTTCAGGTCCACTGACATATGTTATCAACATTGCCAAGCATTTACAAGAAGAATAAAAATTCCAGAAAAGTTTCATTACATAATATATTTCTCTCTCTCTCTCACCTATAGTTCTTTATAAGCCTTCAATACCAAAGTGCAATTTCTTTCAAGTGGAGTCATTATCACTACAGAAGATTCTTATAAAATCTTTGGTTTTCTTAGTGTATTTATCAAAGAAGAAAAAACATGAGTTGAAAGAATAGGGAGAAAACAAGCAAGACGGTAATTTTGTGAAACTATGTGATTCAAAAGCATCCTTTTGTTATACAGTTGAAGGCACATCATAGTCTTCACTTTCATATTATAGTAAATAGTGTCTTTCAGAGTTGCATGACAGCTTTATCAATTCCAGGCAGCATGATAGCCCTGCCCTTAATATTGAAGGGATCATACCTTTTTTTCTGGATCACTCAAAATAAGTTTTACAGAGCTAGTATATTCTCTGTCATTGTGGCAGGGTGACATACCATGCGAAGACCATAATGAAATTTAAGAAATCTGCCTGGTTAACTTCTGTTCTCCTCTTTTCATGTTCCCCAAGGATCCTGACACACTGCTGATTCTACTGCAATATTAAAGGATAAGACATAAATTTAAAAAGGTGTATTTTAATTTACTGAAATCATGGATTTCTCAAAGAATAGAGTCTATATATGAGTACTTTTATTCTAATCTCAGAATATTCAACAACGCTTTAGATGGAGTCCTTATGGTGCTATGTTTTGGATTTGTTACAAATACAATGTTCACAGTATATTGTTTGAACTAGTGCTGAGTGGTTTTACACAGCACCAAGGCCATTTCTTTTTCACACTCTGCTCCTCTCAGTGGGTAGGCTGGAGGTGGGCAAGAGGCTGGGAGGGAACACAGCTGGGACAGCTGACCCTGACTGACCAAAGGAATATTCCCTACCATATGACATCATGCTCAGCTATAGAAAGTCAGGGAAAGGAAAAAGGGTGGACATTGGGGTTATGACATTTGCTTTCCCAAGTAACTGTTAGACTTGCTGAGACCCTGCTTTTCTGGAAACAGCTGGACGTCTGCCTGACGATGGGATATAGTGAATGAATGCCTGGTTTTGCTTTGCTTCACTTTTTAAGCCATCTTTACCTTGGCCTGTGAGCTGTTATCACTTTCGCTCTTCTGATTTTCTCCCCCAACTTACCACATGGTGAGTGAGTGGCTGGGTGGGAGTTTAGCTGTCAGTCAAGGTCAACCCACCACACCAATGAAGTACCACCAACATGAAGAGGTGTTGGACCACCTCTCTTATGAAGACAGTGTGAGAGAGCTGGGCTTGTTCAGCCTGGAGAAGAGAAGGCTCCGCAGAGACCTTATTGCAGCCTTCTAGTACCTGAAAGGGCCTACAAGGAAGCGGGGGGTATGAGGGACTTTTTATAAGGACCTGTAGTGACAGGATATGATTCACTAGATATGAATTCACAGAGCTTGATCCAGCTTCAACTATCTTTCATTCAATGGTATCCAGGCTTGGGCAGTTCAAGATTTTGATTCAAAATGTGCTCCATACAGTAAATTTTGAATTAACACAATCAGTTTTAGTGGTACACTCTAATACACACTTCTCATGGAACCTTGTTACCCTATTCATAAGAAGCGGTGAAAGGTGTCTATATTATTTCCTTCCATTTCCTCCAGTTATGCCAGGATTTAATTCCAACATTTTTCACTGTGTCTTTTCCAGCTTTCTTAGGGTCATCCCATGTTGGAGTGCTTAGTAGGTGGTGACAGAGCAGTCTGTGATAGAAGGTCTTAATACTGCTTCACTTCTGCTTTCACCTAGGTGATAGAGGGATGAAACACTATACCATTAACATGATCTCACATATTTTGCCTTCATATTTCACAGACTGCAAAAGAGTGTAGAATTAGACCTTTTGAAATCCTCTGGCGTGTTGAAGCGTTAAATGATGCTGATAGCAAGAGTCTTAAAATCAGTAGCTATGTCTTAAAATGTCTGAGTCCTGACTGCAAATGGATTCAGTACTCTTGCCTCTAATTTTATGTACATTTGCATCAAATAATACAGTAAATGTAATGATATAATCAATATGGACACAATGCAGGATTCATGCTATACTGTACTAATTCTTTATGGTCTAATACTATTGTATTTCCAAGTACAAGAGAGAGATTTTATAGGATTTATAGTGTAAGCATCTCTATCATTGTATTTCCAGTAGTATAGTATCTCAAGGATGAACAGGATGTAGTGAAAGATGAAGGAGTTGATGATTATACCTTAGGTCAAGATTTTCTTCAATCATGAGTTTTTCATGACCATGTCCAACCTGAACAGTAGTTTACAAGTTGAAAATATATCCAATGTCTAAAGTAATTAAAACTGAAAATTTACATGAGCTTTAGATATGGGTGTTCTTATTGTGTATAACTGGTTTTGGTGGACGTTATAATTGCATAGCTAAAATAGTTGTGGATGTTCTATAATGACTACATACTGGCCTGATAAATAAAAGTATTTTCTGTTGTTGGTATTTCAGTGACACATTAATTCTATTGTTATCTTGTATTTTATTAATAATCGAAATTATAATCAAAAGGGGTTCAGCTACTAGTGTTTAATTTTTTTTTTTCTTTATCCAATAGAAAAATAGTATTTGTCTAAAACTATACTTCAGCATGTAGAAGTATTAGTTTCCATAGCATCTCTGAAGAGAATTTCAGGCTTTCACCAGGTTTCAGTACTTCAAAATACATTTGGAAGTGTGAAAAGTGTGAAGAAAGAAACCAACTAAAAGTATGATTTTTATTTACTGCATAGGTTTACCATTGCTAATCAGTTTTGATCACTGTCTGTTACATTCCATTCTATGCGGCGGACCTTTTGGTCATAATAGTTCTTTGGTCTGACTACATTACAGGATTACCTCTTGATTGAAACTCAGCTAAAATTTTCTGAGCTTCCTGAAATTATTAAAAATAATAATCCTGTTGCCTTCAGCTGTCTGATTCACGTTTCAGTTTGAGCTGTCTGTCTTGCCTACTGAAAAGTTGAGAATGTTCTGTGCTTACAGTTTGGCATTTCAGAACAAGTAAAAATAACAAAAACAACTTTGAAACTAAAAATCCTCAGGATATCTGTTCTCCTTCATTATATGCACAGACTCAGCTGCCTTCTGCCACACACACATATGTGCATGAACATACACACTCCCACGTATAAAACTGTTTAAAAAAAAATCAATTTCTGGCACAGGGGACTCTATTCATTATGTCTTCCTCTTTTGTTTAAATGGTCGCTATTTTGTGACTCACAGCAAGCAACATGGACCTTGACTGAAATAAAATTTCCAACAGGATTAAGCTGGAGGATCATGTTTTGAAGCTGTATTTTTTCCCTACATGGAGGTGTAAAAAACCACCAAATAAATGAATTAAAAAATAAGGTAACTGTAGCATTCGTAGGACCTATCCGTCTTTTTTTCCCCTCATTCAGGACATCTTGCATTTTCTGGTGCAGATTCTTGTCATTGCCTTTTTGTTAGGGCTTATCTGTCTTGCCTGTCTTCAGTTTTGCATAGTTCTAGTGCTTGGCCTCATTTGTCTTCTTCACCATGTTCCCGTTTGGCTACACACTATTGCATCAAATTCTGTGCTTCTCCCGCAACTTAAACACAGTATTTTAAGATGCATTACTGTGGAGGTGGACCACAGTATAAATATTCTTAGGAGAAGCTATAACACCTAGAGGGTTTTTACTCCCAACATTTGTCACTGTCTATTTATATATTTTGCTAAGTGGGTGACAATATCAGCATACACTCTAATATTCTCTGATTTTCTCCCTATGACTTTTGAGAAGCATATTCTAGATCAAGATTTAATTTCAGTTTTTGTGAGCTCCCTCAAAATCCTATTCAAACATAGGCACTTCCCAATGATTAGTGTTATTCTAACTGTCAATTTTCTGACACAATAATGAATTTGCTTTTTTTTTCCTCAGTGTGCCTTTCCTCCTTTACTAAGCAATGCTAAAATACACTTTTGGAAAAGAACTTACATAATTTACTTTTAGATTTATACCATACTTGTAAATAGTCCTATAGGAACTGCTAATGGAGGAAATGGAGTATAGCAAATAGCTTTTCTAGTGCACAATTCACTGAAATATTTAATTTGTTTTAAACACTGAGGTAAGAGGGCAAAAACCTTCTCTGTCATAGAATATATGTGTGAAAATCTTTTTCTGTGGAACTCAGTTTCCCATTTATAGAAGGGGAAAAGTAGTTGACTAACTCATAGATATGAGAGCTTGTGGTGGTCAAATACTACAGTAATGGTGTTCTGAATTATTCTTTAGGGCTTCAGAGTCATTATATATTGTTATTGTGAGTGCTAGAATAAAAAATATGTAGAAAATGTTCTATGGTGATTATGGAAGAGGAAGATTAAGTGCCCATTTTAGACCTATTTCTATAATGAGGAAAACAGAAATGAAGCTAACTTACCAGTAGGACCACTATATTTCCCTTTCTGTGCCACCCTTCAATTCACTTTCAAGCACGTATTAAGAGAAAATTGGTTATGTGTATGTGTCTAGGGAGAGTAGGCTCAAGCATAGGGTGCACCTACACTTTCTTATGTATGTGTGCATTTATAGATCTCAGATTGTATCCAAAAAACACATTTTAGAAGTTGTCAGAAGTAATGTATATGAAAATTTAATCAGCAGCTCAAGACATTATATGGCACGCTGTCTGGCAGGTAAATCATGTCCCATCACAATTCTGTGGCACATTAATAATGTCCTATCCTTTTCACTATAGCTAGTAATATTCAAAGCTGCTGGTACAGCTTTATAATTATTATGGTTCTGATAAGAATTAACAAATGTACAGCAAGTATGGTGATACATAATTAGCAAATCCTCATCCACTTAATTAGCTTTCCCTTCACATGCTCTTTGCATAGTGTGCAGAACTATTTTGACTTTTGAGGGTAATTTTTTGAAAGTAAAAAGGGTGTGATATCTCAAAGTTATTTTTACATTAGAGTTTTGATGGTAAAAGATATCTGTCAGAGCTGTTATTTGACCAGTGGGAAGTTGAACCTGTTCTTTTCAACGAAACCACAGGCACATTGTGAGATGGTATGATGTGGCACATGGTCTGCGTTGCTTGTTGGCGCTCTTCCTAGGTTGAAATTGTGCTAGTATACCCAGATATAACCTGCTGTCTCTATGTGCCACTTTCCAGTTAAGGTGATGGACTCTGCTTTAAACCTAGCCTCTTGGAATCACTGCTCCTTCCTGCAAGGAAGCACTCCTTCTGCCTAGCTGCTGAATATGCTGCTGTCTCTCTTCACTATTTTTTTATCCAAGGGGGCCTGTTATACCAAGGTAATTAGAAGATTCATGGTTTTTAGCCAGGAGAGCAGAAGACAACCACCACTTCCCCATCATCGGCTCCCATTTAATCTTGAACTGTTTCCTCTGTTATTCCTGATCTGGTTAGTGTGGTGTCTCCATGACTGCCTTTGTGGTGACCTCTTGCTTGGCTGCCAGACCAGTCCTGCAGTGACCAGCAGCCCTCACGAACAGTGCACTATTCTGCCAATGTCCAGGAGGTTGGGATTTGCAGTGTTACATGTTTCCTCATCTCCTGGGACTTCAGTCTCTGAATACACAGATGGGGTGGATTTTTCTTTCTGCTGCCATCGTTTCCTTTCATCCTAATGGGCTTTGTAAGAATGAGAAGTCATGTTAGATCTTAGTCACTGTCAAGACATGCTATAATTAACTTGTTTTAAAAAAACCCCAAACTTGTAAAAGTGTACATTTATATAAATTAATAGGATTTTCACAAGTATTACAATTACCAACACTTTCATTGAAAGGTTTAAACAGAATGTAATTTTCATGATGAAATGTTTGCAGTTTCTCTTCTTAATCGTTAAACAGACCTAGATCTTCTTTCTAAGTTTCATCTTCTTTTCTAGAATATTAATAAATCATCTTTGTAATACAGATGTTCAAATTAATGACTTTTGGGTTTATAGAAATATTCTGATAAAGTTTCAAATTACAGTCTTTAGTAAATAAACCCAGCCTTATTTAACAAGGGTAATCTATGAGTAAAGTATTTATTTCAGCTTTGTTTGCCATGTTTGTTTTTTCCAAAGTACTTTTCAATAATTACTTAAATTCTTCAGAATGTTATGAGAGCTTTTCCAGGTGACCCATTCTGTTCTGGAGGGCAAGACTTGGACTTTATAGAGGACTTTATAGACCTCTTTACAACCACACTTCAAATAAAAGATTAAATAGTGATGTGGCAGTCAGATGAATAGGTGTGTCTTTCATTTTATAAAAGGAATACAAGACAATCAATAAAATACATTTTTAATAAATAACCTTTCAAGACTTTTTTCCTAAGTCCACTTGTACCGATACCACATTTCCCCCTAATTTTTCAATTTAATTGCATTTACTTAGACTGTGTTTACACCTTTCTCCGTGCTTGCTGCAAATAATGACCAAATTAGTTTACTGGCATGAATGCTAATGTTAAATTTATTTTACCTGTGTATTGCCAAATATTTGTAGAAATAAGCTATCATTCATATACAACATTATGCACAGATGAAATCTCATTATTTTGCTTCATTAAATAAAATTAATAGATTTTATGAATGTGTTTAATCAAAACAGCTGGATTTACAAAATACAAATTTTTAAAATTAGTTGTATTTTAAAAGCTACCAATCAGGATTTTGTGCACACAATTTGACAGATGACAAGGTAATATGGCTCATATGTGAACTGCAGACCCAAATTAGGTGTTGTGGTTTTGGGGATGTTTTTATGAAATTCACCTATGAAGCAAGTGTTTATTTACAGAAAGCATACAAACAGAATTAAACCATAATAATGTCTTATGAATTACTTGCCAAAATATGACATATGTTGCATCACATTTTCAGTAGGACAGCTGCTCATTATTTACATAAAACTGTGGTAGGTCTAAAGAACACTCTGTTATTCTGTGCCATTAATATAAAAGTAATTTAACATCCAATAACACAAAACATTTAAAAAATTACTTTGTGTTACCATATTTTGCAAACCTCTTTATACTTATTTTTTTTTCTTAAAGCTTTGGTTTTAAAAAATAAATTATTAAATGAGAACTTCCATTTATTTAAATAAAAAAAAATAATTGTTTTATTGCAAGAAAAAAGTCCCAGGACATGATATAAACCCAAGAACAATCTGAAATAAAAATAAACAAGGTAAATAATTTTAAAATCCCATACTCTAACCCTGGAGATAAACATATTTTGTCTTGACAAGTGGCTTATCCTTGATCTGGGCATTGTTTTAAGTATAATCTTTAATCAGAAGCTTAGTCCACCTCACTATTTAGGACCTAATAGTGTGAGTAAAATTTATTTGATATTTTCTTAATTATTACAACCGTTTTTAAGAAAAAGACCATTTCATCTTGAAGCCTTTAATCGAAGAATAGCAGAGGTCATTCTTTACTTTAACAAGTTCAGTGTATGTGTGTGTGTCTTTAAGGGGATTCCCTTAAATAACTCCTCATATTTGTGCAAAAAGCTTCTGCTTATGGGTGCTGGGCCTAAGTCTTGATGATTATCCAATTGAACAACTGGGGCAATTTCCTACTTTTAGGTAAAACACAGAACTTGACACATTAATGATTGACAAATTGGTCACTTCATGTGTTAGCCAGTCTAGTTTCTGTAACATTCTTTTTATTAGAAGAGGATAGACAAAGAAACACAGTGAAGAAGAGAACAGGATTTATTCAGTTATTTGTGCTGCTGAATATATATAGAAAACAGAGGACGAAGCAGTGTTATTTAAATATAGCTGGAAAAATAAAGTCGGCTAAGAAAATTTAAGTGCTATCCAAAGATATTGTCCAGGACAGCTGCTGTCCTGATAAAAACCAGGAAAAAGTGTTTGTTCTAGGTATCTGGCACCACATATGCATATCTAAGTCTGGCAGTTGGTAAGAAGCTTTTGCTTAGTCTGTAGGACGAATAGCTTAATTAGTTCTGTGTAATTAATGCTTGATAGTTAGTAGTTAATCAATTGTTTAATTAATTAGCTTACAACAGCAACTCTCCCAGCCTAAAACCATCACATATTTAGTTGCAAGAAAGGTGGTGCAGAGTCAAAGTCAGTGGCATCAGGTACTCCTTTTGCAGCAGTAAGAAACAGCCTTTGCAATGGCCACTGACCTGACTTAGCTTCTCTCTATGGGTGCTGCTGCTCTTTGCTGTGGGCAACATGACTGAAAACTGCAAAAAATCAGGTAGACTAGGAAAGTTTATGTCCACAGCTGCTAGAGTATCTTGGGTGACGTACTTTTACTTCAGAATATGGCAGGTTATGACTTCAAGAAAGAAAAAAAATGAGTTAAGCTTTTCATTATGTCTGGGTGGAATTTTGGTCTTCAAAGTCAGTTTTGCAAAAAAAACCCCACGGTTATTGCTCCTTCATTCTCAACCCTTGCTTGCAGTGGAGCTATCTCTGCAATAAGTTATTCTAATTTATTGTAGCTGTTTTCCTTCCCTGGAGGTTGACAATAGCTGATTCAGTAAACTCCAGTGGAACCATATACTGTCAAACCATGAATTTTGTCAGTTGAACTTCTTCATGAAATTGGCTTCTTCTAGCCAGAGGCTGTTTCAGGGATGGGGGTGTTGGGGGGGAAGTCCTGTTTTGACACCTTCACTCTGAAATTTCCTGAAAGTGAATGTAATTACTTTGTCTGAAAAACGAGGGTTTGGGCTTAATCTCAAGTTGTAAAAAAACTTTTGGTAAAAAATAGTAAATACTGTCAGTCCACTCCTCCTCATTTGTTTGGGGTAACTCTTTTTCCAGCATGAACATAACAGAACAACTCTGCAAGTTTTGGACACAATTAATTTTTGTCTTATTTAACAAGTCCATTAGCTGATATCAAATGACTTTGCAGCTAATGGTATCAAAACACAAACTTCTTCTGTTGTTCTTCTAGTTTAAATTATTCCTCTTTGCATCCCTGTTAAAATTTTGTTTTGGTGATCTTTTTTGCATTTAAAGAGAAAGTACAGCACAACTGACTAACTAGGAAAGAGACAGGTAGTGAGATAATTACTTTACCTTAGAAATGAAGAAATCTATTAGTTTAACTTAAATGGGTATAGCTAGGTCAGCTGTACTGGAGGGATTCATCATTTTTCTAGAAATCACTTCTTGTCAGAGCTTTTTATTCACACTGCATAAGAATAATACTTTGATGCTGAACACTAATTTGTTAAAATGTCCTTTCTCATAAAAAATGAGGGGACAGTAGTTAAGAAGGGTAAGTAATGATGATGAAATATATAAACCATTAATGATGAGCTATATAAACTAGTAGATCTAAACCCGTAACGAACTCTTAGAATGAGTAAGTACAATAAGCAGCAGCTTGCACTTTCTGAATTCATAGTTTAGGAGGTAGAGAAGCTTTAACAGGGACCAAATTAAGCTCCTTGAAACACACACCACTTCAAAAGAAAAAATGAAAGGAATCTACTGCAGTTTGAGTTCCTAACCTTAATCTTCTGCCCATTGATTCTGTATTCCTAGAATGTTTGACTTTAAGAATAATCTGAAGGCATTTTAACGGTTATAATCTTATTGAAATTTCCACAAATAAGTAATTAAAAAAAAATCACAAACCCTGCTGTTGGAGAAATTGCTGCAAAAGACCTTCATACTCCCAGATGTTTGTCTAGAAAGAATGTGGTGCATCTGTGGGTTTGGTCCATTCTTTATGCATGTTCCCTTTCATAATTCAGTTTGCTAGATTAGAAGGCTACTTTAGCTTCCACAAGGCTTCTTGCATATGATATCATACTTGTGTTGCTGGGGGGCAACCATGGCAAAAAGCAACTGGCACCCAGATTGTTAACCTGGATTGCTGTTTTGGCTAGTGACAGTAGCACGCACAGAAGTATTTGATATTTACTGCTATATACATAAGATATAAATATATATTTTTTATATTATTTCCATACTGTGTTAAAAAGTATTATAACTGGAGTGTCATGGTTTAGCCCTAGTCAGAAACTAAGCACCACACAGCTGCTTGCTTACCTCCCCACCCCCTCCAAAGGAAAGGGGGAGAGAATCGGAGGAAAAAGATAAGAGAACTTGTGGGTTGAGATAAGAACAGTTTAATAATTGAAAATAAATAAAATAATGACACTACTACTACTAATGAAAATACTACTAATAATAATTATAATAATATGTCATGGAAAATAAAAAAGAAAAACAAACCAAAAAAAAAGGGGGCGGGGAGGGAGGAATACAACCACTGGCCAGCTGACACCCAGCCAGTCTGCAAGCAGAAATTGCTCCTGCTAGCCAGCTTCCCCAACTTGTATACCAAGCATGACATTTGATGGCATGAAATGTCCCTTTGGTCAGTTTGGGTCATCTGTCCTGGCTGTGTCCCCTTCCAGCTTCTTGTAGAGAAGAAGCTGGGAACATGCGTGCAGTATCAGAAACTGAAAAAGTCCTTGGCTCGATATAAACATTCCTTAGCAACAACTGAAAACATTAGTGTGTTATCAGTATTGTCCTCAACATAAATCCAAAACATAGCTTCATACTAGCTAGTGTGAGGAAAATGAACTTTGTCTGAACTAAAACCAGCACATAAAGTTATAAATAATTCTTCATTGTGAACAAAGCCTTTGATAGGATTTTTGCAGACCAGCTGCTTAAAGAAAAATTCAGAGAAGACTTAGGTCCTGGTTAGAGTCTTTATCATCATAAAGATCCCTAGAGGCCTCTACACAAATCTGCTTAGGGTGTTTGTTGATGGCATGTTGAGGAGGATCCTGAGCTGAAGTGGTGTGTTAGAGCTTTCATGGTTAAAAATGGACAGAATGAAGTTTGGGTTTTTCGTTGGTTGGTTGGGTTCTTTTGGGGGGAGGGCTTGGTGACCTTTCTATTCTGTTTTCTTTTTTAAAACAGGTCCTTACTGGGTTATTATTTTGAGCATGTTTTCTACAGCACCTCTTGATTGTGAGTCAATAATAAAGGAACCGTTATTTGCATTTTAATAATAATGAAATTTTCTGCCTACAGAGACTGCACTAAGTCAAAGATTGTAGAACTACTGGCCTGTGACCTACTCTTTGCTAATGCTTGTACACAGACTGTACATATACTAGAGGATTTGTAGTACATTACTATTTTGATCCTGCTGCTAAGTGGTTTGGCCCAAACATCAGCTTAAAAAACAGAGGTCTGGGTCCAGCCATATCCTAATGGGAAGCTAGTCAAGCCAGTTGTTTTTGTTGACAGTGCAGCACCAGCTATTCTGCCCTAGTGGCAGCATGCCATCTCAGAGTGTCATGATTGATGATGAAGTCTCGTGGAGTAGAGAAAAAGCTTGACCAGCTTTTGAGGAGATTAAAACACCCTTTCAAAAAGGAAATAGGCATCTGAGTCAAAACAAAACTAAATATGCACTATGCAGTTGTAATCCTCATTCTCTTGTGTGGCTGAAAAATGTCAACCATTTAGAGCTGTTCCAGTAAGCATTTTGGGCTCACACACACACATTCTCTGTGCCCATGTGGTACAATCTTTCAGAATAAGAACCAATATAGTCATAGTCAAATTATCAACATTCAAGCAACACTCCTACAGAATCAGCTATATTGGACTGGCATCTGGTGCATATGTCAAAGTACAGTGCCTAAAACTATTTCAAGAGGTGGTAAAAATGAGTTGTATTTCCAGGAAGCACGCCAATGAAAGCTTAGAAAAATGTGTTCAGGCAAATCATTAGTTATCTGATGTTAGTTTCACAACATGGGTAACGGCTATTACTGTCCATGTGTTGGTGACAGAGGTGCCAGGGCTGGTGGTTGTAGTGGTGCTGTCAGCACCACTAAGCCAAACCAGCAGAACAAAAGACAACAGAGGAAAACAGCCACAACAAGCAGAATACACTGCATCTGCTATGCCTGTGACAAACTGGGCTAATTTCTCAGCCATGCCACGAAAGTACCTTAATACCTGTAGTCTATAGAGACTATAAATTCAGGAGAAATCAACTCATGATTTTGGGTTTTGTACCAACTTAATCCAGTGTTATCCATTTCACACGAGATCCAAACATTTTCAAGTATTGTTATCTGTTTCTATCTCTGTTGAAAGGATAGTGGGTACATTATGTCTAAAAGGGAAAATATCCAGTGGTTCTGTTTTGGACACAATTTTAAGGTATGGTTTTATCTACAAATAGAGGCTTTTGGGTCAGTGGAATGGATTGTGCCTCAGCAAATGTTGCCCATTTTAAAGCAATAATGGTATTCTGTGTCACTATTCAGTGTCTATATGGTTTTTAGAGCACTTAAGGTTCAACATTTAAAGAACGACAGATTTTCAACCTTAAGTGTAATAGAATGGAACTCTGCTATAATCTAAAGGTGTGTAAGTTACTCTCAAAAGGTTCATAAATCACTCCATAGACAGTAAATCTCAAAATATCAAAATTATGTTTGCAAGAGAAATCATTCTTAAGAACAGTGATGGGCTGAGTCATTCATCAGTGCAGTAAATGCTAAGCACTCACTTGAGTCTCTATCCTATATATCACATTTGTTAAACCAAACAGCCCTGCTAGTGACGCAGTCTCTGTTAGACATGGCTCCTGTCAGACATGAGTACTGCTCTACCCTTTTCTATGAAAGCATGGTTCTAGTTCTTTACCTGTGTTCAGAAAAAAGCTTAATAAAGAACAAAGAAGAGTATAGATTACTGCCTAACAAGATTTATTCATTAGTGAAATTACATTTTATGAGCTTGATTTTTTTAGTGTGTGTAAAATGTCCACTCTCATTTGGTGTTGTGTTGATATTATTTTGATTTTGTTACGGAGAACTTTTTTGTTGGTGATATGAGTTAAGTTTGTGAAGATTGTGTGATGAATGCAAATTTTGATGATAATTCTTAAATATGTGATTCACAGACCTGAGGGGTGGAATGTAGTGGGTTTTCCTGGAAAGTTTTTGGTAGCTGCAGGTGCCACAGGGGCAGCTTCAGTGAGAAGCTGCTGGAAGCCTCCCGTGTCCAACAGAGCCAATACCAGCTGTCTCTAACATGGACCCAGCACTGGCCAAGGCCAAGACAATCAGCAACAGTCACAGCATCTCTGTGATAACATGTTTAAGAAGGAAAAAAATGGAAGAGAGGAATTTTGCAGACTCACCTAGAATCACAGAGCAAGATGTGAGAGAAAACTGCAGACACCAAGGTCAGTGGAGAAGGAGGGGCTAGAGGTGCTCCAGGCAACAGAGCAGAGATTCCCCAGCAGCCTGTGGTGCAGACCATGGTGAGGCTGGCTGTGCCCCTGCAGCCACGGAGGTCCACAGTGGATTCACACTACAGTAGGTGGATGCCCGAAGGAGGCTGTGACCCCATGGGAAGTCCATGCTGAAGCAAGTTTCTGGCAGAACCTGTGGACCCATAAAGAGAAGAGCTTATATTGGAGCAGGTTTTCTGGCAGGACTTGTGACCCCATGGGGGACCCGGTGAGGGATCCATGCTGGAGCAGTCTGTTCCTGAAAAACTGCACCCTGTGGAAAGCACCCACAGAGGAGCAGTTTGTGAAGAACTGTAGCTTTATCTTGACCTGCAAGCTTTTAATTATATTTTCTCTCCCCTAACCAGCTGAGGAGGGTAGTGATAAAGTGACTTTGGTGGGCACCTGGCCTCCAGCTATGGTCAACCCACCACAGATGCCTAGCTAAATACCTATATTCATTCGATATAGCCATCTCTGTACCTTGATAAAACCAAATGAGTGTCAGAAATATGGCAATGAATAGAAGAGATACTTTGTTGGTAAGTAGAAGAAAAATTTTACCCAGGCAAAGGAAAAAAGCATGATTTACATTCAGATGTGTTACCTACAATAGGCATATGCACACTCACATATATGCATAATAAGCAGATTTTTGGTGGTGTGTATATAGAAAGTGAGAGGTACACACTGCAGATATGTATAAGAATGCATATAAATATGTTTAATTTCATTTTATGGGGGAAAATAAGAATTGTTAACATAAGATAAATAATTCAGGTTTATTCAGAAGATTCAATATCTATGTTTCCATGAAATGGTGGTTGACAGGAAATAGTACAATAACATTTTGGTTCCATAACCTGAAATGAGCTAAACAGTTATAACTCTACGGCAATATTGAAAATTTCTTCAGGAAACAGACTATTCTTATATTCCAATGTTTCTAAAAGCGAGAGCAAGCCACATGAAATCTGAGTGTAAAAAAGCAAAATAAATTTCAGCAAAAACATATAAAACTGTCAAGTGCCTAACTAAACCGTGACTTAGGAAGGATAAAAAATTGGAAGCCTTTATCCAAACCACAGTGCAAAATGGCCATAACTGTAGAACTTTTATTTGTATTAATTAAGACATGCAAAAAATTTCTCTAAACTGTATTTGGATGCTATAATTGCTCTTTAATGTGGAAAATACCCGTGCAGAGAAACTAAGAAACAAGAGTATGTAGATACTGTTATTAACGCCTGTATGGTATATTTGACAGGAAATTAATCCTGACCCCTGGAAACAGAACATTTCATGAAGATAATCCATTATTAAAAGCATAAGATGATACTTTTTTTTCCTCGCCATGTACCTTTATCACTCAAGCACATCAGAAAACATTCTTCTCATTTAAGAAGACAGTTAAAAAGACTGGGAAAATAATCTTGTGCAGCACACTCAAAATATTTGTGAGGTAAGCTTTGTTTGAAGTAAACATCTGGGATATTAATTTGCAAAATTTCTACTTTAAAGAAAGAAGTCTTGAAACCATATATTCCAACTTAAAGTCTTAGATGATTAAACGTAATACAGGATTAGTTCAATCATTTCTTCACTTAAGATGATATTTATATTTCGGTTTTGCTTCCCTGTGCCCACCAAAAAGGACAGGAAGTGGTTAGATTTTACAAATGTTCCTCCTCATATGCTTTTGTTGTTTCATTTGCTAACATGTTAGTTTAACTTGTTTCATTCACATTTATTTTAGGGCAAATCAAATAGTCACAGTATTCTTTAAACTTTGCATTTGTGTTCTCAGTACTTCGTGTAAACTATCACTATGATATAATCTCACTTGCCACAGTTATTGCACATGCATTAAAACTAATTCAACTGTTATTTCATATTACTTAAAAAAAAAAAAAATAATTCCAGTAAAGTGTTTCACTTTCTGTTGTCAGCTATCAAAAATTGTAATGTCAATCAGTGCAACATACTTGAAGTGCAGCTGAAGGTTCATTCTGAGTTTTCTGTCCTAATCCCAGGCACAGTCAGGGAAGGACGCATGCTGAAATGCATAACTCTTCTGGCTCATTATGGACACTCATGACAATTTCTGCAGATGTAAGTCTTTTAATTCTACCCTTTGATTCCAGCCTTATATAAAATTTTGCTCCCTTTGCTCTTGACATTGTCTTCATTATCAATGTTCATACCATTTTTATATTTTTTTCTTGAAGTATTTAATTTAATGTATAAGTATGATCTAGAAAATATAAATTATCTATTTTAAATTTGCTCACGAAGTATTACTCACAATAACTGTGAGATGAAGAGACTGGTAGAAGATTTTCAGACTCTAGCTAAAAATGGAAAGAAACATTGAAAGACTTCCTGCCACCTGGCAAGTTTAATTTGCATATTTATCACTTAGTTTCAATATCATTTTATAAACTGTTCAAATTTTTTTTGTATCAGAAGCCTTCCTAAGAGGATTTCTTTATAACCTTCTCTTAGGCATGACAGTGTCAATGATGTGTAGCTCAGCATGCATAGGAAGGTTCAGTGAGCACACTGACGGGAAAAAAATGTGTATCAAAGGTTCTCCTTTGAGTCACTTAACAACTCCTTTCAAAAGGAGTCCTACTTCTCATAATCATGTGCATTTTAAAAGTTTAATTTATGATAGCATAATTTCTTAATACTATGGAAAGAAAGTTGGACTTCCTAGTCAAGTGGTCCCTTGGTTGCATTAGACAGTCCAATGTGGAGAAAGATGAAGTGGAAATTCCTAAGGGGCTTGCTCAGTCCAACAAGTTATAACCTAGGAGGTTGAAATTCATTAAACTGTCTCAGGTGCTACTGAAAGTCAGGATGTGGACGGGAATCTTGAGCAGGAAAAACAAGTCTGTTATCTTTTTAGTGCATTCAACAGTTATGAATGGCAGACATTCACTTTATTGTAGTGATACAGTGACTGGAAAATGAGGCCTTAATTTGACTACAGAAAATACTCCGAATAATAAAAGGCTTAAGATTTTACAAATATGTCCATAGACAAATAGACAACTTTCAGGTAGCATAAGTTATGTCTTAGAAATTTGTTACTTCATAGGATTGTTTTTCCCATTGTTAAATAACACTGAAAAATGTTTCAATTATATTTTTGTTATACACCTGAATAAGAGCTGCAAATTTGTACAGGCAACCAACTAAAATGTTAATGAACAAAAATAGATGTTTCTGCTAAGAGGATATTGAATCATGTAACCACAGCAAAGACAGAGGATGTAATGGAAAGCAAAAAGACCTTGAATTATAAAGCTTTAGAAAAGAAACATTAGAGACTACCTCTTGGCATCACTGAGTAAGCCAGCATATTAGCAGTAGTTTATTATCTCTGATACAATCCTGAATTACACAAATTTTACATCTGCATTCAACTATGTAGACCTTCATTTACTCTCTTGTTTTATGCCTTTGCTAGTATACTAAGGTAAGAAATTCACTTACAAGTCCAAGGTCTCATAGTGAACCAATCAGAAAAAAACCCACATGTCAGAGAGATACTCTGTCAGTGAGATTTAAAAATTTTCCCCCAATTAAAGTTGCAACTTTCATCAGGGCTTTTTCTTTTATCATTTTTTTACCTACTCATAGAAAATGACTGGTCTAACACCTTGGGAACGTAAAGTGCAACACTGAAACACACTATCCATCCTTAACAGAAATCTTGAAGTATTCATACAGAAAAATTGGCATGAAATATGAAACATTTTCTACATGAATAAAGATAAGAGTTTGTATCACCCTTTAAGTCCCTCCTCAAGCTTTTCCGCCTCTAGAAACCAAACTACTTTGCAATGGCAGTTTGTTGATGCCATTCCCATTTCACACGTGGGAAATGATTAGCAAATAATTATTTTAACAGCTAACATGGAAGCATGTCTTAAACTTTGAATACCAGTTCTGATTAAAATTAAGAATTCTTCAAATTAAAAATCCTTAAATTGTACTGTGCCCACATAAGCAACCTCTTATACTTACAACTGCATTCTTTCAGAAAATCACTTAACAACACTGCTGGTCCAACTAACATATGGTAACAAAGTACAATTACAGTTCCAGTTCAAATCCACTTCCAAAAAACCATTAAAAAAAAAAGTCTTTAATCACTGACTTTGTATATTGAACTTGTCAACAACAGCAGCATATGCAGTCTTCATCCAGTTACAGGCATCAAAGGCAGCTCTAGACCCAAATGTTTATTAAGTCCATCAGTAAAACTACTGGTTTTACCCCTTGGTACCATGAAGCCCAGCTATCAGTTATTTTCCAAACCATATTGACAGATTTGCTGTCATGTCACTAGATCAGGAAGGACCTATGCTTTCAATAGCTCTTGCTCTGTGATTCTCAGAATCACAGAGGATGTTTTTTCTAGGACAACAATTTTACATGGCACTCTCAGGAATTTCCTTGGGAGAATGATATATACACTTCAGGTATGAAAAGAAACCCTTGCTTTATTCAAAGGTGTCAGTGTAACTTGTATTTAAGAGAGGAACACTCATGCCCATTTATTCATTCCATCTAATCTCAGTGAAGGCAGGATTTTGGCAGACCAGAGACAGGTGAAAATTCAGTCTGTCTTATACTGCATTGGTAGCCAGGTATAGTACAAGATTCCTGATATAGTTTCCACAGAATTCCACACTAATCAGTCTTTCTCTGTTAAGTTTTCTTGCCAGTCTCACTGTTTTGCCAGCTGAAGCAAAACCTCAGACATTAATTGTGGTTAGCAAACTGCTCTTCGCTGAAGTTCTAAGTAAGTACCTTATTGTATACTGTAGGAAACCTAAGAGGACACCTGTAATTTATGTTGAGTGATGTATTGGGTTTGTGTGGTGGGAGGTTATGGTAGGGGTAGAGGGGGTCACAGGGATGGCACCTGTAAGAAGCTGCTAGAAGGTCCCCTGGCTACAAGTCAGACCCGTCTCTGGTCACGGCTGAGCCAGTCAGCACCTCTGTGATAACATATTTAAAAGGGGAAAACCAAAAAGAGAACTAGCAGTGGAAGTGAAAATAGCAGAGAGGGGAGCGGAAGGAGAGAGGAGTCAGATAAAGTCAGTGTAGAAAGGCAGGGAGGAGGTGGGCTGGAGCAGAGGTTCCCCTGAAGCCCATGGTGAGAGGGCAGGCTGTGTCCCTGAAGCCATGGAGGGTCACAGGGGAGCAGAGACCCCCTCTGCAGTCTGTGGAGGACCCAACACTGGAGCAGGTGACTGCATCTGAAGAGCCTATGACTCTGTGGGAAGCTCACACTGAAACAGGCTGCTCCTGAAGGACTGGACCTCATGAAAGGGACCCATGCTGGAGCAGAGGCAGAGTGTGAGGAGTCCTCACCACCCTGAAGAGGAAGGAGCAACAGGGACAATGTGTGATGAACTGACTACAACCCCCATTCCCCATCCCACTGCACTGCTGGGGGGAGAAGGTAGAGCAATCAGAAGCAAAGCTGAGGCTGGGAGTAAGGGAGGAGTAGGAGGAAGATGTTTTAAGATCTAGGTTTGTCTCTTATAGTCCTACTCTGATTTGACAGGTAACTAATTAAATTGATTTTTCTTCCCCAGGTTGAGTCTGTTTTGCCCATGACCATAACTGGTGAGTGATCCCTCCCTGTCCTTGCCTTGACCTATGAGCCTTTCCTTACATTTTCTCCTCCTCATCCCCCTGGCGGGAGGAGTGAGCAACTGGCTGCCTGGTCTTTTGTTACCAGCTGGGTCTAAACTGTGACAAGTGATTTTACACTAACTGCTATTTTTAATAAAATGAAAATAATTTCTAAATATCAGATGCTTTAATGCAGAGTGGTATGTGAACCTGCCCTTCATGCCAGTTAAACTAAGATGAAAACCTTGGTAACTGGGCCTTCAAATGATACATAATTATGAAAATCAGTTCTCCACTGTATTTTTAGTACAGGATTTAGTGACATATATATGAGTACATTTATATATTTATGTAAATATAAAGATTACATTTTTCAATATATATAATTTCTATGTATCATCTGACTTGTATGTTTCAGTTGCTCTGCTATGTCAACCATTTACCAAACTTCAAGTGAAAATATCTTTATAACTTAACATTTTTTGAGTAAAATATTATTTGAAGCCATGACCCTGGAAGTTAATATAATTATTTAACTGAGTGCAGCATTTTTCTTGCATCTTAAATTAATCTCAGGTATATGCTAAGTTTTTCAGTTTCTGAAGAAAACCTCTATTATGTGAGCCAATGAAAGAAAGAATCTAAATAAGTAAAGTAATTCTAATTTTCTGTCAGAAACCACTGCTTTTTAAGTGTCATAGAGATGTTTAGTTTGGAAGAAATCTCTGGAGGTCACCTCCTCTTATCTTCTGCACAAGGCACTGAAGGCTTGGATGAGTGCATTCTGTCTCAGTTCCTGCATGGGTTGAGGCTTCTAGCATGCCAGAGACAGCCAGTGCAGGGCACATTCTGTGGCATGTCACCAACCTCCTGGTGCCAAAGCTAGCAGTCGTGTAGTCTTAAGCGACTCCTCTAGGCTCCTTTGCACACCCTCTAATTCCTTTGCCCGTACAGTTTTAAGCTCTTTTGATCACTGGCACTCCCTTCATATTAGCTAAGTAGGAATCCAAACACAAGCCTCACTCATCTTGTGAATTCCGGGTCAACTATATGGTCCTTCCATCCACATGTTTTAAATTTTAAAAAACCACCAACCTGCTCTGAGCACTGGTTTGGATTACGTGACCTCTGGAGGTCCCATGTAACCTAACTTATTCTGACTTCACACGTTTTTTTAAAAAGTAGTGTTCTTATTCATATATCATGTACAGAGGACAGTAGCAAAAAAAGGTTCCAGTGATGATATCATTCTATTGTTTGAAAGAACACAAAATTAACAGTGACAAATGTTTTGCTGCAGATTTTTGAACTCAAACCTGCTTTATTATGACACAGGTTTGTTGTAAAACTAAAATTAAATCTTTGTTGTTATAAGATTTTAGGGTATTTCTGTCATGTTTTCTGCCTTGGTGTTAACTACAAGTTTTGTTGTGGGTTCCTTTCACATACATAATGGTTTATTAGGGTAACCATTATCGATAAGTCCAGTGGTTTTCATTCTTTTCATTTGTGAAGAAGCAGACAAACCATTATGACACACTATTGTTGACATTTTACAATGAGGATTTGTATCTGATTTAAATAAAGCCAAGATTTTCATGTCTGAAAATTATGTGGATTTGGACATGAAAAGAAAAAGCTTACTTTCAAAACAGCCCTAGGCACAGAACTTGTGATTATCTTTTCAGATCCAAACCCCTTTTCTTTTTGTCTTCCACTGTATTTTTATTAAATAATACAGCAAATAACATTAAGAACCTTATTTTTCTCCCAGGCATACAGGTCTCCCTCTCCTATAAGTGTATCCAATCACTGAAGTGAAAAACAGTGAGCATAGTTGCTGTGAGAAAATAAACAAAAATAACAGTAAGATCTGATGATAGATAGATAGATAGATAGATAGATAGATAGATAGATAGATAGATAGATAGATAGATAGATAGATAGATAGATAGACAGACAGACAAATCTGGTTAATTTAGAATGGGAAAGATTATTTTCAGATAACTCATTTTGTCTCCTTTCAGACAGATTTTTGCACTAGATTGTTGTGATTAATTTCTGGGATATTTTTGTTGCTGGGCAACAGCCTAGGAGATACAAAAAGATGAGCCAATAAAAGCAAAGTTATACTAAAAGCCAAACCAAAATTTGCATATTCCTTGTATAGTTCTTAAAAAATACAGCATAATTATGCAAATCATACTCAATCTGTTAGTTAAAATGTTTGTCAACCAATCAGAGTTAATGTGAGGAAGACAAAACATCCATATGGCATTTTCGTAAAGCATGATTATTTCAGTCAGAGTGCAGGGATTCCCTTTGTACAGCTCCATTCCAGCTTTGCCTGGAGCTGGAAATTTTCCTTCAGCTATTTTCTCCTTGTGGCAGGGATGTATGCATGTGCCTGCCAGAGGGGAAAGTCCTTCCTCAGTCTTCCCAGCACATCATCCAAGCCCCAACATAAAGCATTTATTAAAATCTGCACTCCTCAGAAACCTACAAGTCAACTGCCACTTTATTCGGCTTTATTGCCTCTGATGCCTCCTAACATTGCTCACATCACTTGATCTGCACCAGGTAAACTTATTGTAAATTGGGTACTTCTAAACAAATCTTAGGGTATGGTACATATAAGAGTATGTTACAGATATGAAAAGAAAAACTGGTGTCCTGGTCAAGCAAAAAGCTGGATCTCTTTCAAGAGATTTAGAATGTTTTATATACCATCCACCAAGCCTAGATTTGAAATTTCTAAAGCCAGACCAGCAGCTGAACACAACTCTGCAAGATAATCCTCACGTCAGCATGCCTTTTTGTCACCATTGTGCAACAGGTATATCCCTCACCAAAAATGCCAGTAAATGTAACATCCATCATCTGTCACACTGGACAAGAAATTGTAGAGCCTCCATGAGCTGCTTCAGAAATGCTGTTAACTTTCTTCAAGTGTTTGTTTTTTGTTTTAGTTTGGGTTTTTTTAATGTTAATTAGGCTAATTAATAAGGACATATTTCTCTTTTCCAGCTTTTTTCCCTCAAACAATATTTGAAAAACTGCATAAATATCATCTTTAGGAAATCTTACCCATTTTTGAGATACCAGAGTTCCCCTACTAAAATCTTTCACTGTATGGAATTAAAAAATGACTGCTATTAAAACAAAAAATCTAATCAGGCACCTCTCTTCCTAGAATTAGGAAGGATTATTGATTCCTGCAATTTTCTATTTGGGATGTTAGTTTGTTGAATTGTGCACGAGGTCTATATAATTTAATTTTCACTGGCAGAAAAGGAATTGAGCTTTCACTAACAGAACATATTTGGGCTAATGTGAAATTTCCTGGGTTTAGATAAGATATATTGGACAAGATTTTATATAGTTAGTATATATTTCTTAATCAGCCTCATCCTACTCTTTCTGCTATCCTCTAAGACAATGTTAAAAAATGCACACTGTGCCATTTTACCTTTGCTCCGTCTTCACAAAATGTTTCTTGTGGACACAATTATTCATGAGATTTTAAAAACAGTACCAAATCTCAATAACCATTTTCTTTTTCCACTTTCTCTACACAATTTTTCTTCTCTAGTCAACACGTCTGCTGCCATTTCAGTCATACCAGTAAACATCCATAATTCAGAATGCTTGGGTTTTGCACAATGACATTAATATAGACATATAGAGAGTGTCTCTGCGGGATGAAATCCTGAAGTTCAGAAAAGTAGAAGAACAAAAGGCAAGTGCACCTCCTAAAGGAAGCAAAGATTATGTTTGCCAGAGTGCAATCTTCAGGCAAGTTTATTCATAAATTAGGAACTTTTAGTATGTCATATTAAAGTACTGCTTAGTCATACATACTTTGAAAAGAAAATCACCAGGAAGACTAATTTGAACCAGGCACTGAGGTTGTTTGTGACTGAAGGGAGTGCACAAAATGAAAGGGCAAACAGATGCGGGAAGTATGACTTGGACATCTGTTTGCTTCTTGGGTCAGACCTAGTGTACTCGCACTGAGGTAGGGAAAGAGTTTTCAAGTGCAAGAGAGTGAGTTCAAAGTGTAAATTCAAGTTCAATACTGTCCTGATTGGTGGTCAAGAAGCCTTGGTGAGCATAGATATTATCCAATATAAAATGGTTTGGGTAGTTTTCTTCATCTTAGTAGCAGTGATTTTCTGGTACAGGGAAATTAAAGAAGATGAGATTATTTTGATCACTAACTCAGAGTGTTAATTAAACTGACTACATGGCATAATAAATAAACAGAACCCAATCCTCACAAAAAATTTATGTTCAAATTTAAGGACATTCTGGAATTCAGATTGCAGTTTCATTGCATCCATTGTTACTTGGATGAGGAAGTTGCAAAAACTACGTCATTAGCACGGTCCCAGCTTTATATATCATGTCTCACTGGTTCTCGCAGCTCTCTTCTAGTACAAGTTGTTATACTTATTTTAGGCATTTATAAGACTGCTAATGGCTGGTCCTATAATACTGTCATGTGTTCTCTGGGATTACCTCATTCAGTTACACAAATTCCCTGTTCATCAAGAAACAACAACCAGTATCTTGATTTCTCAGTTGGAGATCAACCTTGGAAAACTATCTGGTAGAAAATTTAAAAAGAAAGAGTGAGACGTTATCTTGCTCTCTGATTTGTGGTCAGACCTATTTTAAACTGTCATCAATGCAGCCAAGGTGGGTGGGGTGTTACGGCACAAGGCTGGAGCACATTATCAAAACAGTTGTATCATGCATGTTCCTGATTCCATTACTTCAGTGGCAGTATGATTATACTTGAGAAAATAAAATACACATGTGGGTTCATAGATGTTGGCATGTGTCTATGGACAAAGAATTTGACATCAACCTGTATTGTATTAAAAAGGTGTTTCAGTGTCAATCTGAGCAGGTAGATGTGATATAATGTGGAAACATTATATACAGTATTGCTGATGGTGGGATTGGAGAAATAAAGAATCAAGCAGGCTTTGAAAACAGTCAAGGTCCAGACCACTTTAGGAAGTGTCTCATGTAGGCTGGAAGAGCCAGACTTGGAAAAGAGTGTGGGGAACTTTGTCTTTTTAGGGGACAAGGTATCTTTCTCTCTTACATTTTATGACTCCTAAATCAACAAAAGATGCATGCATCCAAACACTCAGCATGTCTGGATATAGTTTCAGTTATGAATCAAAATTTTATTGTAAGACTAGTATTCAATCAAGTTACTTTAACATGTGTCACCTTTTCAACAGTGTTGCTGCTGAGCATTTTCTTGTGTTCCCAGCTTACTACTAGGATACTTAACCACCATGACAGACTTTGGATTAGTTTCTGAGATGAATATACAGTTTGACTACTAAAGCATCTCACAAGATTCTATGTGGGATTTGTCTTTAAAAGCTGAGATAAAATATCATGCAGCAAAAAGGACATATTGCTTGATGGAAATTTTCAAAATCTAGCAGTAAAACAACTGTCAGATTCCATTTTACACTGCAGGGTTTATTCTCTTACTCTAGAGACTTAAGATTTTACATAACTTTTATCTCATCTAATGTCAATCCACTATGAGCTAGACTCCAGTAATTTTAGTGGCAAATTCTTTTAGCTTGCAAATATTTTTTAGTGTTTGTATGTTAGTCTATTTGTAGGGTTATGCTTAATATGCATCATAATAAACTTCAGTTTATGTATTTTTCAGTCGTGCTGGGAATATATAAACAGGCAAAGGAAATATAACTTGCTGAAAACCACATTCTGCTTAATGTCAGCAACTGCTTAGTAGGCTCCTTTATGAGCTTATTTAAATCATGAATTGCAAGATACAACAGATTATTCTATGAGCTAAGTGGAACTGTATAATTACTCTTCCTATGTGAGTGCAACAGAACTCCTGACATTCTTTGGAGTACTTTCTCTTCCAGACATTTGCATGAGAGTTGACATGGACAGCCATGTATGTTTGCTACCAATCATTAATCACCTTAACTTTTTTAAGCCTTCCCTTAAACAGCAGCTGATACTATACAAGAAACTACTCTCAATCAGTTGGAATTTAAGAGCAAGATTTACGGCACTTTTAAAACAGAAAATAGAACACTCTGTTGTACTTTCTGATTAACTGTGAATACTTTTGCTACCTTGCAGTTTAGTTGGCCCATTTTCCTAAATATTTCATGTTGGCTGTAATCACTCATCATACTTTTTCCCATACGTATAGAATAAGAAGAGTTTAAACTGCAGATTCTCCTCCCTGTTGTTTTAAGACACTTTGAGGAAAGATTGGAAAGCTTCTCAAAAAGGCACTTGTAGTCTGTATGATCTCTTTCCCTCCACACTTTCTCTCACCTTACATGTCATGTATATATTTGTATATACCTAAACATTACAATATTTTGTATGTCCATCAAAAAAAAAAAAAAACCCAAAACATGCAAGTAACATAATATGGCTCTTAAATACTGTAAATAAGTCTATTCTAAATTAATGAAGCCTGTTAGTTGTAATGGCCATAATGTTTTACGCTGTCTGAAGCACTACCCATCCTTCAAGCATCCTTATTAATAAGAAATGAGAAACGGCATTTTTTCATGGAATCTGACAATAACATAAGAATTTGTAATTTTTTCACTAAATATTTTTCAAAATAATTTAAAACAGGTGTTCTTTTTCAAACAGAGTTTTGTTTTATTTATTAAAGGGGAAAAAAAGACATGATGCTTCTAAAAATTTTTACTTTTCTAATGTTTTTTACATTTTAATTACTTGTGTTTTACCTTTTCCTTACTAACTTTTAGGAGGGAAATAATACCAGTTAGACAAAGGGCTCCTCAGAGGATGTAAATTGAAAGAAATATGCACATCAATCTTTTGGAAAAATATTTTTCAAAATGAATCTCAAAAATAGCTTCTCTTTCAAAAAAGGTGAATGTTTTCGTGCTTGCATCCTGAAAACTGTTTTACCTTCTTCAATCAACAATATTTAACATGTTCACAAAAATCAGTACTGTAATCTTGCACTGACAAGAAGATATGAGGATATTCTTTTTCATCAGTTTTAATGCTGTATTATACTGAGCACTTTTACTTTAAAAATTCTTTAAAGAATATGCTTAAATCTAATCTTCTGGTTTCAATTACAGCAACGAAGCAGTATTCATTGATATTATAACATTTACTGAAGCTCACAAGCACTGACATGATGTCAGTGAACGTTTCATGGCTAGAACTGAAATAAGTAGCAGTGATTTACATGCTTAAATTTAAGCATGTACTTTAGTAAAAAAACCCAGTGCCTGGGGATCAACTTTTGGACCCCTCTGCTTTGCTGCTTGCATAGTATAAACCTGTAGCCCCTAGTGTGTTATCAACATTGCTAGTAATGGGTCATAAGCACTGTACTGAGTTTGCAAGGCCTCAGCACTAAGGTTTGCCAGTACTGCTTTGTATTAACTGTTCTTGACCTGTCCACAGCTTCATTTTTCTTGGTTTAGCTTTAACAGCAGTTTCTCTAATTTGCCAGGTGTCCATGGCTAGATCAGTTTACTTTTGTTTATATTTGTGTGATACAAGCAGAGTTTAAATAGATAGTAGTCACAAGAACTTAGTCTGTGCAGAATAAGATATTTATGACTAACACAAACACACAGTGTAGGGAAAACAGCTCTATTATAACAGAGAGTCCTTGAGAAGTGGAGCACAAGACACTGTGCAGGGGCACACAGGAATGGGATGCTTCGAGATGGGACACAGGGTGGTCCTTAAGGCCCTGCAGCTCTACACAGGCCGTTACAGAAATGTAAACCTGGTCAAAATGGGTTTTAGGAGTGAAAAAGATGACAAAGAAATCATATTTAACATATGTAAAAGACACCATATATTGTAAATTCAGATATAACATGGAACTGCAGACCAGTGAAGAAGCATAAATCTGTAAAAGTGTATTACCAAACATAGAAAAAATAACCCAAAGTGAATCCTAGACCAAGGAAGAAGTAATGATCTATATCACCATCATACTTCTGCCAGAGAAGAACTCCAGATGTTAAAAACTCCCTGTACCACAAGCCCTGCCCTCAGCACCAGCATGAAAACCCCATCCTCATGATCCAGAGGTGCAGCAGGTAGGTGACCATAACTCCAAGAGAAGGGGTAGAAATGAAGACAATTGTATAACAATTTTAACTGCTTCTTTCTTTTTGCTATAACAATTAAATCTAGACTAATAATTCTTGAATTATACTATTAAGATTTCAGTCACGCTGACAATACATTTTTGGCTTTATGTACATATTTTTATATATATAATGTGTGTTTCCTCTTTGCATATAAACAAGATTTTAAGCATTACAACAATGAGGTATTTGACTGTCTGTAGGAAATCTTGCTATTACCAGAACAACAGTTAGTGCTTTTCTGGACTGAAGGCAGCAAATTTTATGTCAGATTTCTCTCTTTAGAAGATAAATTGACTCAGGACTGTGTCAGCAAGCAAAATCCTATTGATCCGTTGTTTTGCTCAAGTGAAGATAACACTCAAAAGAAGCAACACCATTGGACCAAATTTGTGTTACAAACCTTTGCTGGAACAGTTTCTTGACCTGGAGTATATGATGAAGTATGAATAACTCTCAAGTTCTGCTAGGGAAAAAAATACTGATATAGGATATACAGTAACAACTTTTTATACTTTTTATACTTTTTACACTTTTTACAGACAGGATTCCAGCTAAGTCCTTTTGACATAGATGAACATCTGTATGTTGGATCCTGAAGATGATTATCTTGTCCCTACGTCCTCCTGGGTGACAGGCATCTCTACTTATCCTGTCAAAATGTTCCCAACCATCAAACTAGTCTGTTCTGGTACCTGTCTTCTTAGGTTCCTACATCCTCATTAGAGTTTGCAAATTAACCTCCTGCTTCTCTAAATGTGAAAAATAAGAGTATTTGATAAGCCTTTGGTACATCAACACCACTATTCCTTTTTAGGCTCTAGTTTCCACCTTTCATAGTTTTTACTTCATGTATCTTGTCTGCCTCTCTCACCTCATATACTTATTCTATTCCCACCTCATTTTCTTATTTCCTTTTTTCCTGATCTTCAGGTTAAAATCTTTTCCTACTCCACCAATTCTGTTAGTTCTGCTTTTTTTTCTGTCTGGCAAGTGTCTACACTTCTGGAGTTGCCAGTGCAGCTTCTGCTTTTCCTTGTTCCACCATGTCATTAAAAACCCTCCATGTTTGGACCAACCCACACTGAAGTCTTACTCCAGAAAAAAGTGGTATGATTGCAGCCTAAGCATTTTCTTGACATAGACTATGAAGGCCAACCAAATTAATTAGCATGTGCAAAACCTGTCCATGGAATGATTATCTATATCAAATACTCAAAGGGGAAATAAACTGTGTAATATACTAGATACATAATCTATTAAAGTCAATGGGATACTGCTCTTTCTTCATGCCTCTTAATTTTAATAAACCTTACTTTGGGGTAAATAAGAAGAATAAGGATCTTTAGCAAACACATGTTCACCTGGAGGGTGTTGTGAGGGCACGGCTGGCCTTTATTGCTGTGAGTGACCTTACCTGGGAACTGGACCCACATCCCTGCCCATGGACCCAGGAGCCCCATTTCAAGCTCAAGACCTACAGGCCTGGTTCCTTGGAGGTTTGTTTCTAGTGGATAAAGCTCAGATCAAAGTTGTAGCCATGTCATCAGCCGCATGTCCCACTGCCCCTGGTGGGTCCTCTCTGGTCAGGTGCCAGCCCCAATCTGTCACTTTGTGGTGCCCACAACTGTCGAGCAGCCTACTGCCTTGCACAGCTCTGCCTACCATGCTCAAGGGCTAAAGAGTGAGCGTAGGGTCCTGCCAGTGTCTGTGCCACCTCTACTTATGCCATCCCACCATTCTCCCTAGCAGGTCAGGTCAGTGTTCATAGCAAATGCCACATTATCTTTTTCCTCTGGTCCTGCCTGATCAGTCATTCCTGTCTTTTTTCCTCTTGTTTGATCAGATTGAATGAGCATGTGAGGGAAAACTTCACTCTTGAAAATGAACTCTAGTATTGCTCTTAAAGTGCTTGTAGAGTATGTGGATCTCTAGCTGAAATCAAGATGGGCCATAGCTCAATTTTCCCTGCTTTTCACCTCACAAATTAATATTTTATAAAGGATATTTTTAGTGAAGCAAAACTCCAGTTACAGAGGAGAACATAACATTGTGGTGGGTTTTTTTTAATAAAAAATGAAGGAAATGTAAGGTTATATAACATTTTATTCTTTCTAATATTCCTAATATAAACCAGATATTTTTTATACATGATACAGATTAAATGCTCATCTAATGTTTATAAATATTACTTCTGGAATAGATCAATGTTTAATTTGGTTTTAATTACTCAAAAAAACAAAAAGCTGGAATGTGTTAATCTGGGCTTGTTTTAAAGACCTGTGACTCTAAACTCTCAGCCTTTTGAAACCTATTGCAATATTTTCTGTACTGTTTTGCTGTACAAGCTCCTCTCCATGGGGTTTAAAACCTAACAAGATTTATTAAGATCCAGATCAAGAGAAGAGAGAATGTTATAATACAAACCTGCATAAGTGCAAGTAGGCATCTACTTAGCGTGATGAAACACAGAGTCCCCAAAGTAAAATATATTTTCATATGAATTTTGTAGTCCAAATACTACCAAAGTTCCTCAATTTAGGGCTTCACTACCAGCAAGCTTTTAGTATTGTTTTTTTTTTTTGTTTGTTTTGTTTTGTTTTCCACACAAAATCCATTGTGTTTTTCTTAGTTTGGATATATAGTTTGTTTGTTTGTTAGGGGGAGAAGAGAGACTCTAGATTTAGAAAAGAGATATTGGTTTTAATCCATGTAAAAATATTTCCAAATTATCTGAACATTATGACTTCTAAAACTGTAGCTCTGGGAAACTCTATGGAACCACTTTGCTCCTGAACATTCCCTTACATTGTTGTACCTTTGCAAAATTGTGAGAAGGCTAGAAACAACCTTCCTCTACCATAAGGTATCAATCTCAGCTACAGAAAAATCATCCCACAGAGCATATACCTTGGTCATTCAATCTTAGTAAGATTGTTATATATACTTTTTTAATTCCTTCCACATGAATAGAAAGCTTAAAGGTTGGTGAGAAGGGATGCGTAATTGTAATTTTTATGCATAACGTTGCATAACTTCTTTGAAGTTAAGAGTTTCTAAGAAGATTATGGAGGTAAAAATTTCTTCTAATGATGACAGATACAAGATATTTAAATACTGAACAAACAACTAATTTGAAGGTAATTGTGGACTGTGGCTTGAGTGTGCATTTGGGAGATGGTAAACAGACCAGGACTTCGATAACTTCTACATGAACTTGCACTGGAGTTGGTAATTCTGCTGCTTGCTGGCCAGCATCACTGGAACTGAAAACAGCATCTGTCATAAGAAGAAATGTGATCTAGTGCTAATTAACTGAATGAATGAAACATGCTATTATAAGCTGTCTAGCTATAAAATAAAAATAGCACAGCAGTATTCTCTTCCTCTCTCTTCTTTCATGCCATCATATTATCAACATCTAATTACTTCCAAACAGAGACTATAAAGTATTATCCCAAAAAGATGACAGATAGATTTTATCTGTTATTTCTATTACAGCTGAATATATTTTCCCTGCCATTAATAAGTTCCGTGAATTTCTCAGTAAGTGTTCTCTTTATTGGTGATTCTAGCACTTTTGCTCACAGAGGACACCCTTATAGTTTCTCAAAGAACAGAGATTTGGACTTTAGACTTTTTCCTTAGACTTACTGTGTAAGAATAGACTTTGAAGAGTACATGGCATAAAGAAAGTGGATCACAATTGTCTCTTGTTCTAGATAAATATAGAAAGAAAAAACCTATTGCTTAATCATGCAAGATCTTTGAAAGCAGAAAAAGCTACATTTATTGACTAGTTTCAGGTTTTCACCCACTCATATAAATGATACAAGAACTCCATGGGCAAAAGTTAATTATGTTTTCACTTAACTCTGCAAATAGTTCAAACACCACTGAGTAACCCCTTGAGAGAGTGCCCTCTATCAAAGACCTGAGTCTTTTCCTGTCTTTTCCCAGATGTATCTAACTAAAGCAATAATACATACAGAGAATTAATTTATACTTTTAAAATAAGTATTGCTATTCATTACTTGAAATAATTGGAAAAATTAATTAACATCTGAAAGTGCAGTGAGACCACAAATAGTCTATTTTTATGTCACTCTTAGCTACTCCTATAAATTCCTTCCATATTTTGAGTGTGTAAATTGTCATATCAGATAATGGGTCGGGACAAAACCAATGTAATAACCAAACCAAACCAAACAAAACCCAACAGTGTCAGAATTCAAAGTTGTGTAGACTTCTGTTACTATATGTAAATGTATTAATCATGTATATTGTTGAAGTAAAGCATTTGTTTAATTGCATTGAAGGTTTACTCATGTAAAATCCTTCTAGAAGAAAAAAAAGTCAATTAATAATTTTATTCTCTTTTTACATCTTGGTATCCTACCTCTAATGATAGGATGGGGTAGGAGGAAGATGTTCAGAAAGTTATGCGATCTACTTATTTAGTGACCAGTAGGACATACAACTCCCCAAAAGAGATGTCAATATGAAGAGGAGACATAACATTAGGGTTTTGAGGAATTTGAAAAGGAAGGTATTCAGCCTTTTAAAAGAAGAAGGCTATTGTGAGAAATATGTAGTTCTATTGCAGAAAAATAAGCGTGTGCTTGTTACTGTTTCATTGCTGACATTTTCAAAAACTGTGGGAGTGGTATTCCTTTCATGAATGTTAGCCATCAAAACAAAACATCTGATCTAATCTAGCCACAGTTTCTTCTGTAGCCTGTGGAAAAGGAAAATATCTCCACCTGAGATTTCGTCCTGACTCCTCTGCCAAAGAGAGGTAGGCTAAGTAATTTTCCAGAAGACACACCTACCCCACCTTAATTAAATGAGTAATCTGGCCTCAACATCTCAATTTGAGATGACTGAGTGAGGTGGTTTCTATTGGTGGTGATAAATATATGCCAAAGAAAATAAATTGAAGAATAAAACCTACATTTAGATAAAAAGCCACTAATTTCCAGTCAATAAAGTAAACATAGGTGAAAGAATTAGAAAGATGATGGAACAACTTGTTCTTGGTACCATCTCAAAGCATGTTGAGGAAATGAAGTTTATCACAAGCAGTCAGCATGGATTCAACAAGGGGAAAATATGCTTGACCAATCTGATAGCTTTTTATGATGGCATCACTTGACGGACAGACGAGGGGAAGGCAGTGGATGTGATCTACCTTGACTTCAGCAAAGCTTTTGACATGGTCTCCCAGGGCATCCTCATAGTCAAGCTTAGGAAGTGCGGACTGGACCATTGGGTGGTGAGGTGGATTGGCAACCAGCTGAAGGAAAGAGCCCAGAGAGTTGTGGTCAATGGGGCAGTCTAGTTGGAGGCCTGTGGCTAGTGGTGTCCCCCAGGGGTCAGTGCTGGGCCCAGCCTTACTCAATATATTCATCAATGACCTGGATGAAGAGATAGAATGTACTCTCAGTAAGTTTGCTGATGATACAAACTGGGAGGAGTGCCTGCCACGCCAGAAGGCTGTGCTGCCATCCAGAGTGGCCTGGACAGGCTGGAGAGCTGGGCAGGGAGAAATCTAATGCAATTCAATAAGGGCAAGTGTAAAGTGCTGCATTTGGGGAAGAATAGGATGATCATGAGCCAACAGTGTGTTCTCACAGCCAAGAAGGCCAATGGCATCCTGGGATGCATTAAGAAGAACATGGCCAGCAGGTAAAGGGAAGTTATCCTCCCCCTCTACTTTGCACTGGTGAGGCCTCCCCTGCAGTGCTGTGTCCAGTTCTGGGCTCCTCAGCTCCAGAAGGACAAGGAGCTACTGGAGAGGGTCCAGCACAGGGCCACTAAGATAATGAAGGGCCTGGATCACCTTCCATATAAGGAAAGGCTGAGAGAGCTGGGTCTGTTGAGCTTGGAGAAGAGGAGGCTGAGGGGGAATCTTATCAATGCTTATCAATATCTAAAGGGTCTGTGTCAGGAGGATGCGGGCAGGCTCTTCTCAGTGGTGTCCAGTGACAGGACTAGGGGCAATGGCCATAAACTGGAAAACAGAAGGTTCAAACTGAACATGAGGAAATACTTCTTCCCTGTGAGAGTGCCAGAGCACTGGAACAGGCTGCCCAGAGAGGTGGTGGAGTCTTCTTCCCTGAAGACTTTCCAAAGCCGCCTGGACTTGTTCCTGTGTGATCTGCTCTAGATGATCCTGCTCTGGCAGGGGGTTGGACTAGATGATCTCTAGAGGTCTCTTCCAACCCCTACCACTCTGTGAATCTGTGAGAGATCAACAAGTCTGTTCTTCTGTCCTAGGACATGATATCTTAGATGATAGCCTTATTGCCAAGGTCTTCTCAAGTTTGTTCTTGAAGTTTCCAGGGGTGAAGACCATTTCACTTACTTCCATAACAGAAAATTTTCGTGGACCTCCTGACTTTATAGGTCTTCTTTCTTCAGGCAGCCTACTTAAGTCTTTGGAGATCCATACCACGTCCATTCTCAGTATTTGTCTCTTTTGTCTAAAAGACTCAAAATAGGACATACTTAATTGATGACCTCTCATTGTTTTTCCTCGCTTTTGCAATACAACTTGTTGGAGCATGGCACATGGCCAAAATAGTCCAGGTAAGTTTAGGACACATTTGTTTATTCACCACCCATCCAATTAGTCCTCTCCTCAGCTTTGGACCATTTTTGTAATTTATTGGTCACCAGCTAGAGTAGATCACTTTATTTTAGGACACAGAGGTGTTCTTGATTCACCCTCAGCTTACAATTCAGTGATGCATCCTGACCCCATTACTGGATAGCTGCTACCTACAAAGTTCCTAATTGCTACATGAATTTGCGTGAGTGACAGCACCTTGCACTTTCCTCTGTTAAAGAACATAATGCATTTTTCATATCATATATAATCAATTTTTCAAGATCATTTTGAGTCCCATATTCCCTCTCCTGTATGAGCAATGTCTTTCAAAGGGATGTAATTCATGAGTTGAATATTTCATCTTTCTGGTTGTTAATAAAAATACTAAAAACAACAAAGACTGATTCTGCTTGATAGTCTTTCATTATTCATAGCAAACCACTAAGAGTCAGATTTCCAGTGAGTTTACAGTACATTTTTTTCAGCAAAACCATGCTTCCTCATTTCCACTAAAGAATGTCATGTGTCAAAAGCCTTACTAGCATGAAAAAAATGACATTTGCTACTTCTTCTCTATCCACAAGTCTTATTGCCGTGTCAAAGAAGGAAATCATATGGGTCTGACAGATCTTTTTTTCCTGACAAATCCATGTCAGCTGCTTCCTAACTCTGAAAAGTCATTTTTCCACTCAGTTGTTCAGCTTCTAGTTTCTTAACTGATGATGTAATGAGACCTCAATTGTTTTCTAATTATGACAGAGCTTCTGGGACAGAAAATCTCACTTATTTTAAAAAATAAAATAAGGTGTGTTTTATTTGTAGGATTTTTTAGCAGTTAAAGAAAAGAATATATAAGCAAACTTTCAGCTCATACTTGTTAGTGCTTTATTTTACTACTGTCTGCAATGCACAGATGGTTGAACTTTAAACCAACATATATTTTTTTTATTATTGTAATTTTTTAACACTTAACTTTTAGCTTTATCTATAAACACAAAATATTTAATACGTGATACTGACATGAACAATACAAATAAAAATTATTTATTCCCATGAATTTGAGTTCTAGGAAAAAGCCATACATTTTTGTTAGTAAATTTAAATAATATTTATCTTCTCTTTCCCTCTCTGAAGGCTACCTGCAGAAAGAAACACTGTTTTTAAAGATTGCAACTTACTTCATCAGGAAGTTGGACTGGTGCTCACACAGTATCTGATATCCCTAGTGTAGATAAGACCTTAGATAAGATTGTAATGTTAATCATTCCAGTCACTCAATTTGTATTCTTTAACAGTTGTTTTATTATTTACTAAATGTGTTTTGAGAACCAAACAGATTTACAAAAAGCTAGAAAGTTAAATTCCACACCATATTATGAAAGTACCTTTGAAAATACTTTGACAACTAAAAGTATGGGCTAAATATGACATCAGTGTTCAGTCATTATTAAACCTTTTTTGAGGTCATTGGCTGCCCTGCATTTTTTCACAATATCCTTTTTCTTTGTCAGTTCTGAGGTCCCTGAATGTATTGAAGTGTTTCAGTGAAGTTGTGATAAATGTTCGCAGCTCAGGATCTTCCAAGAAGAAAGAAGTTGAGAGTATGAAAAACTTCCTATAGTTTCACAAAAATTTATGATACAGAATTTTGTTTTTCAGAGCACCTTTGCTGGCGTTGTTACCGAAAATTCATGTTCACCTCCAGCCACACATTCATAAAGGAAGATTTATTATTTTTAATTAAAATGTATAATATGACTTAATTTTTTTTTTAAACAACTACGAATTACAGTATTTGGTTTTAATTGCTACACATTTGGGGAGTAATATGACAAAAGCAAGTAGTTGGTATTGATTAAGGGTAATCGATTAAGGGTAATCAATTCAGGTTGGAGAATCAGTTAATATATAACGTTTTCAAAAGTTAGCTCTAAGATAAGAGTGGCTAGACGGTGAGGACAGGATATAATTACGGTATAAGTATTCAGATTTTATTTCCATTTAAGCCATTAATAAATCCTCTAGAATTCATTTCTTGTTGATTACATTCTCTTCTTTTTATAATCCAATTTGATGGCAACTTTAGACCTTTCAGACTTGGATACATGACACCTGAGAGTCAGGTAAATGCCAATTAAATCATTCTTCTATCTTTCCTATTAAAACTGTCTGATGTTGGCAGTTTGTAGGCCTAACATTCAGTCAATAAATAAATAAAGACTCAACAGCTATAGTATTATAAACACAAAGCATTCAAGTAATATAAATCAAGACCCTTAAATTAACAAAAAAAAAAATGTTTTTAGAATAATTAACAAAAATGGATTTTTTTTTCTGATTTTCACATGCATTGGAAGAGTTAGGATTCATTTTAGAAGTATTTTTCTCTCTAATCTAGAGTACTGGCTATATCAGTGGGGGTTTTTTGTGTAATCAAATGATTGGAGCACTTATGTACAAATTAATAACAGTAGAACATGTGGAAAGCAAATGATAAGCATCCAAAAAAATATTGTACTGATTAATTTTCTGCACAGAGTCTTTTCTTCTAAAGAAGAGACTTTGAGAATAGGCAGCTGGCATTGATGAATAAACAGATTGTAAAATTCATGTGTTACTTGCTCAGTTTGGATTTATAGGAAGTAGAGTCCTTTACATTTATAAGCTGCTTGGGCAGAGCTGGAAAATGATTTAAGATCAAATATTTATTCTGAGAAAATACGTGCTGAAACTGCTCTTCTCTTCCTCTTCTCCTCACTGACTTTAGAATCATGCTCTTCTCTTAACTATTAATGATCCAAATGAAACAAGTTTCTGAGTTTCTGTCCAGCTCCAGGCCCAAAGCAGGCAGTGATTCATATGAAAATATGACATGAGGCCAGCAGGGCCATGGTTCTGGGGAGGAAAATGCTCATAACATAAAGCAGATGAGCATGACAGCCAGCCTTGGGCAGGTGTTGCTTGCTGTAAAATATGTCTTATTAAATAGTTTGAATATTAGTGGCAAATTGTTACCATGACCTTTCTGACACTTAGGGTAATTTTCATTTGGATTTGTATTTAATCCTTTGACATACACAGAAAGCGGAAGCAGTGAGGAATTATATAAAATCTGGAAGCATATACAGGTATCCTGGGAGGAATACAAAGACAGTGTCTGGGATTAGGAAAGAAAAAGCCCAACTGGAACTGGATATGGCAAGGAGTGTCAAAGACAAGAATGGCTTATATAAGTACATAAATGACAAAAAGAAGACTAGGGAAAATGTGACCCCACTGCTGAAAGGGTACCGGGACCTGGTTACACAGAACATGAGGTACCAAATTCCTTCTTCACATGAGTCTTTACTAGCAAGACCAGCCTCCAGGGATCCCAGCCTCTGGAAACCAAGGGAAAAGTTTGGAGCAAGGAAGACGTACCCTTGTTGGGTGAGGATCAGATCAGGGAATACTTCAGAAAACTGGATATGATGGGAATGAAGGGAGCTGGTTGATACTGTGAGTCCATTCTTGATAATCTTGAAATGATCATGTCACCTAGGAGAGGTGCCTGTAGACTGGAGGAAAGCAAATGTCACTCATTTTCAAAAAGGGCAGAAAGGGGAGCTGGGGGAACTACAGGCCATTCAGCCTAATTTCAATACTTGGGAAGGTGATGGAGCAACTAATCCTGGGAACCATTTCCAGGCATGTGAAAGATAAGAAGTCCATCAGGAGTAGTTGGCACGGATTCACCAAGGGGAAGTCAGGCTTGACCAACCTCATAACCTTCTACAATGACTGACTTGGTACATGAGAGGGCATCTGTGGATATTATCTACTTTGACTTTGATAAGACTTTTAAATCATCTGTTTCCCTTCAGATCCTCACAGAGCAGGTGTTGAAGTATGAACTAGATAAGAAGACAGTGAGGCAGATTGAAAGCTGGCTGAATGGCAGGGCCCAGGGGGTGGTAATCAGTGACATGAAGTCTACTCAGAGGCCAGTAACCAAAGGTGTAACACAGGAGTCAGTGCTAGGTCTGATACTATTTAACATATTCATTAACAATCTGGATGATGGAGCAGGGTGTACCCTCAGCAACTTTGCTGAGGACACAAAACTGGGAGAAGTGGCTGATACACCAGGTCATGCTGTCACCCAGAGGGACCTTGACAGGCTGAAGAAATGGACTGAGAGGAACCTTTGAAGATTAACAGGAGTAATTGAAATGTCCTGCACCTGGAGAGGAACAACCACATGCACAAATATATCCTGGGGCCACCCATCCAGAAAGCATCTTGGCAGAAAATGACTTGGGGGTCATAGTGGACACCAGCTTGAACATAAGCCAGCAATGTGCACTTGAGGCAAAGAAGGGGAAAGGTATCCCAGCAGGTGGAGGAAGGTGATTCTTCCCCTCTGTTCTGCACTTGTGAGGCCATACCTGGAGTCCAGTGTCCAGTTTTGGGCTCCCCAGTACAAGAGCACCATAGAGCTTCTGGAGAGAGTCCAGTACAGGGCCACAAAGATGGCTAGGGGACTGGAGCATCTCACCTATGAAGAAAGGCTGGGAAAGCTGCGAGACCTCAGTGAGGGGATCTTATCAAAGTGCTTAAATACCTGAAGAGATGGTTCAGAAGTGTCCAGGCTCTTTTCACTGGAGACCACTGTTCACTAGACAAGAGGTAATGAGCACAAACCAAATCAAAGGAGTTTCCACATTAACATGAGAAAACTTTATTTTTAACTGTGAGCATGACTGAGGACTGGAGCAGATTGCTCAGAGAGGTTGTAGAATATCCTTAGAGATATTCAAAAGCCATCTGAACATAGTCCTCAGCAACCTGTTCTAGGAGACCCTTCTAAATCAGGGTGGTTGGACTGACATGCAGATAATTACAGAGTGTGAGAAAACAGCTCCTTCCTTGAGTATTATGAACTACGCAGGACAAAAGAGACTCACATTTGCATTCCACGTGGTAAAGAGAAACGACACTGAAGAAGTTCCTCAGATAGTATCCAAGCACGGCATTTGTCTGCCTTTCATGGAGATGAAGATTTGGAGGCAGGTGTTTGATGGTTTCCTTTGTCTCTCAACCACAACACAGAATTTACCCAAGGGTTATTCTCCAAAATCATTGTTCAAAGGATACAGCCCCATTATCTTTGAGAGCAGTCAGAGCAGATTTTTTAAAGTGTCTATTTATATACACTACTGTTATTATTATTGTTATTATTATTATCTTTACTACAGCGGTGCCAAAGCACCTGTCAAGTCTGAATTTTCATCATTCTAAATAATATAAGTGCAGACTCATGGACAATCCCTGGTGTGAACAATTTATAATTTGCACAGCACAGTTGTAAAATTTATACCTACAAACAATGGTACACCTCTACCTCTTTCTCTTCACAATGAATAATAAAGTTTACAAATGTCTGCAGAGAAAAAAAATTAGCTCTCTGGACCACAGAAATTAAAGCATTTTAAAATATATAGCACTGAACACTGCAGTTATATGAACACTTCAGTGTTTTCTGAATTAATATTGAATTCTGTATTATCCAGGACTCAAGTTTCGTAGAATATATACAGCACTTAATTTGTGAATTTATGAATACCTGAGTTTTCACCACACTAAACAAGACAAACTATCTTTTATTAATGGGCTAAATATTCAGTTGAAAATCCTTGAGTTGCAAGGTTCAGGTAATCTCATTTGAGAACAGATTGAAGCCAGATTTGATAAAAGCAAGAAGAAATTATATTGATGTCTTTTGTGGGAAAACTGTAAAGGTCATATCTTCAAATCTTGAGAAAGCAAATCCATGTCTTGTAATTTAGTATTGATCGCATGAATCACAGTGGTCCATTTATTTGCCAAACAACAAATTATGTAAGCTAAAAGAAATTTAGCTTTATAGATTTTTTTTTCTGGTTTTTTTGTTTTTTTGTTTTTTTTTTTTTTAATTTAGATATCATGCCTCCCTTCCCATTGTAGGATAAAGAAGTCTTCCAGCTGTGAAGAATCTAGTTAACTGTGGAGTGTCATGACAAAGATATCAAGAAAAATTAAATCTTGAAACTGCATATGAGCTTGAGTCATATGTAGTCAAACAGTATTAGCACTGATTTCTATGGAAACTATTGCAAATATGTTGTATTTACCTATAAAATATTACCAAGAATATTCAGAGAAAAAAATATTTTTTCCAAGCCTAGACACTGATGTTTCCCATAAAATAATGTAATATATGAAAGAAATCTTTTATTATTTTTTTCTTTTCCTTATTTACTATTAGTAAATAGTCGTTGAGAATTCACATCAAGAACTATTATACTATAAACTAGATTTAACTGAATCAGTATTTTGGGCCACAGATGGAAACTTAGGTATGGATTTCATTTTTCCAGTAACTCCTATCCATGCCTGCAGCATTCCCATGGGGAAAACAAGTCAAACTATCTGTTTTTAATTCTCCTGCCAGTAGCTAATCAAGGAATTAGAAGTCTGGCTTGTGAATGTGGTCAGCCATGATCTCCATTATCACTCTTAATTACAAAATTAAGATAGTACAAACCCCATGATACTAAGGTTTAAATTGTTATAAGTAGCTAACCTACCATAGAACTTCTTTTATTTCATTAAATAAAAAAACCTCAAACCCAAAAAGAACAACAAACAAACAAAAAGACACAAACAAACAAACAAACAAAAAACCAAGCAAAGACATTTTGGGAAACATCTTGACACTAAATATTTTGTACAAAAAAATACTGAAAGTGAATATTTTGTATGACTTGATAGTGATTGTCCTGAACAATAAATCTTTTAATACTTACAATGAAGTCATGAGGTTATGATAAACAGATTTATCAGTGACTTAAATAAAGAGTTGCAGTAGAAGCTGGATCTCTTCAAACACTGTTTTATATTTATATCCTCCTGAAGCTGCAGTTTCCTGACTGATGCTGAAAATATAGGCTTCAGCAGGAACATTTGAATATGGGAACATATTTTTGTCTTCTGTGTTGCTTGTGTGTGAAGTTTAACTCCATGTAAAACACACAGCATTATCACATATAAGAAACAGTGAACTTTGCATTACTCCCTTCAGATTCTAATAACATTGTAAGGTTCAATAGTGTTAGAGCTAAATCCACACAAGACTCAATCTCTACTTGACTATCAGCATATAGACTAATGATGCTTTCTTTATTGACACTGAAACAGGTAGCCAAAATTCTTCTATCTTTGCCTCTGTAATTCTTACTGTCTCCTCATCTGAACTCTACCAGAACTGAGGAAGGACCAGGCTGGTATGCATTGCTAGAAGCTTAACCCACTCTTAGCCAAATAATTGTGGGGACTAGAGCCTGGGTTTTTTTAGGAGCATGATGCACTCAATTAAAAGTGAGTTCCAGGTATGGTACTGCAGAAGCAATACAATATGCATATTGTAAAATCAAGGGAAGGTGGTTTTAATGACTGGTCAGCTGATGAGGATAGACCTAATTCCATCTCTCACTGCACTGACTGCTTAAAAAAGAAAAAACAAAAAACAAACCACAAACATCAGATCAGCAGGATAAGCCTTTCAGTATAGCCCCTTAAATCAATGTTTCTACAATGTAGGCACAGCAGACTCTCCTGCACATCATAAACATATCAGATTTTCATGACTATGTAATAACTATATAATGTCAAACTCCAGCCTGGAAGTGTCTTCATGAAGAACTGTATTAAAAGTTGGAATTATTCACCGTGGAATTCCTAGGAAATGTGCAGTGGAGGCAACAATGGAGAATTACTGGCTTCATAGTAAAGACCAGCAAATGATCCATATTGTCTTAGATTATTTCTTCAGTATCATTCTTATCTAATGCATTCTCTAAAACACCTTACCTACTACCAATGCTTTGCATTTTCACTAAGCTATTTTTACATTCACAGAAGAATTTAAAATATTTTCAGAGACTTTTTAATTCTTTCGAGCCAGCGTTTATATGTTGCAATGTTTATGCAAACCAGAAAGCAAGCAATCTTTTAGATAAATTACTTTACCCCCTTCTATTCCTTGTGCTATCTTGAGCTCTGCAGATACACTGCATTTTTTGTATATAGATATTTGTTTAAGCTGAGCTGAATGCTTGGTGGCTGCAAGGAATGGAAACACAAACCAACTAGGAAAGTGTAATCTATGGTTTGACTGCTGGTGCATAAAGTTAAGCACATGCATAAAAGTTTGTAGGACTGAGGCACAATATAAACAACATTGTTGAAGTGCAAATTATGAACATTGGCTTCATGTGAAACACTTTTAAAGAAAAGGTAATTTAAATTTTGTAACTTTTATTAGAATTGCAAATTAAAAAAATTGTTGTGTTTCTCAGAGAAGTTTGTTGCGTAATTTACCAGTGAGGACAATAGGTGAGATATGAAAGAGACAAGTGACATCTAATCTCACTATGCTATTTAAATGGATCTCCCAATATTATGTATGACACTTTGTGGGGTTTAATTGTTGTCTCAATATAATCACCAAATAAGAATTTATTTTGTATTCACAAAGACCACCTCAACAGACCATTCCACGCCACTGTTCTGCTTGCAGCCTTGTTTTTGTGTTCAGCTACAGGCTTTCTCAGCTTTTTTCTGCAATGACCTTTCCAATTATAGTCAATCACAGTCATCTACAATTACATTATTTCCTTCCTTGTTCATCACCAGGCTTTTTCAGCATGTTGCTGTGGTACAGAAGCATTCCTGTTGTCCTGATCTGTTGGTTATTTAGAGTGGCAACATGCCAGACATCCTGTGTCTCTCATATTAGTCATACCTGATTTTTCTATAAAGTATGGTAAATCAGGGATAAAGGGGAAAAGGTCTACCTGTATTTTGCTATGTATACAGCGATGATGTAACTGAGAAAGACTCCTGAGCACACACACAAATGAAGAATAAACAGACATATGTATAAGTATTTACAAGGACAGTGACTTTATCTCTGACAATATTTCAAGGTCGCTTAATCTCTGACAATGTTTCAGTAGCTAGTCTCTCGCTGAGGCCTTTTCTTCTCCTATTTCTATTACAGCAGCTTGGATATTCTGTGAAATTCTCAAGAAGTTTAACCCATTCTATATTTGAGAGTTTACACTTGTCCTGTTTCATTCCACACAGCTGAATCTCTCTCTTGTGAATGAGATACAAAATGCTGGCCAGATCAAGTAAAATAGAAGCAGAATCATATTGGCTATATTTAAACTTCAAATCCAAGGAGAGATTTTATTTTTCAGTTTCCACTGCAGCAACATTTATTACAAAAGGTGTGGATGAGTATTTATGTAGATGTTTATCCTATTTCTTGGCTACACTGTAAAAAAGTAGTCCAGTATCAAGGGTACGGTAGATATTTCAGGAATCTGCATGCAAAGAATCACAACTTTGAGGAAAGAAAAATATCTGAAGCTTTCTGAGTTTTCTCAAATTCAGTCTAGTAAAGCTTTTCAGATTCCCCACACACCCCTTTCCATATCTTCTCATTTCTTTAGCAATAGCTTGTTAAAATTAATAGAAGTAGCTAAGGTCAACTGTTAATGTTTAATAGCCTTAGACCATTAGATTTTCTTTTAAATGACACCATTTATCTTCTAATTTCAGTGTACAAACTTCAATGATAATAATGTTAAGTGGTTAGACACCACAGCAGCTTTGCCTTCATTAATCATCATCCTCTGAGAAGCTATTATCCCCAGTATTGCTTTGGAAATGGAAAAGTGAAGTCCAGTGACTTGTCCAAGGCCTATGAGGTGGTAAGTCTCTCACATGAACTTCACTGTCAAATAACCTCATTCAAATTTACCTTTTTAGGTGTCTCTTGCTAGCCCACATTATTTAGCAGATGAATTTATTTACAATAAAAAAGATGTAATTACTTGAACTGCTATGTCAGTCTTCAGCTATTCTGACTCAGAGATGTAGACACACCATATCTTCATCATTATTGTGCAAAGATCCTAATTAATGTATCCACTTGCTATTATTTCCTACAGTGATAATGGCTTCTGAATATAGCAGCCCAGCATGAGAATCTGAAATGAAGCAGTACAATTTAAATGTCCTGCTAGCAAGAAAACAAAGCTTGTCACTACTGTAGATACAGCTTATATTTACAAGTCTTTCATTTGTGACACCTTATTTTGGAGAAAAATAACTACTCAGAAACTCATCTATATTAAGAAGTAAGTTGAGGAAGAAGTACCAACAGTTTGCAGTGTTGGTTTTGACAGGAAGCTAAGCAGGTTTCGGGTCAATGAAACAAATGGAAGCAGATTGGAGGCAAGGCTATAAAACAGTACAGAAGGCCCATTCGGTGACTGCATCTGATGTTGCAGACAGATCTACCCCAGAAATGTTGCTAAATCTTGCAGTTTTGCTGTCTGTTCCATTATATTTTTGAATTTTCTCAAAGACAACAGGTCATTATGGTATTATATCAGAATCTCTATTTTCTTGCCTTCATTCAATTGAATAAAAACCAGAAAATATGAAACCTCAAACAACAGCAGCACATCTCAATGATATAAAACTTCTCTTTAGCTTAGATACACATCATCATGTTTAAATTTGTTCACATTTGTAGTGCCATGCTTGCGTTTCAACACCAGAATTCAGGATGTGAGAGGAGATCTGGAACTGATTCTCTAATCAGGAAAGATAAAAATACAGGTGAATTTATAACAAAAATAGTATTATAATACAGGGGTGATTTGTGTGTCCCTTTACTGTCTGCCTTTAACAGCACACAAAGGTGAAAGCATACTGACTATTGGTGCAAAAGAACAATGTCATTTCGAGGCATATATGGATTTGAATCAGGTAACCTGAGTAATTATAAGGAATTTTATGCACGCTGTTTTCTCTCCAGTAAAACAGAGCAGGTGAAGTAGCAGAGTTAATGAGAACAGACCATAAAGCCTTTTTAATCTAAATGCACAGTACAGGTGGATAGAAACTTTTTATTTTAACACCATTATGTGACAACAATATTGATACACAAAGAAAGATAAAGACTAATTTAATTATCTGGCTTTTTGTTTCCATTAGTGCTGTGGAATCTTTTAAGGTATGGTACAGTGTTGATTTTATATTTCATCCACAGGTTCACACAGAGTGGAAGGGGTTGGAAGAGACCTCTGGATATCATCTAGTCCAACCCCCTGCCAGAGCAGGATCATCTAGAGCAGATCACACAGGAACAAGTCCAGGCGGCTTTGGAAAGTCTTCAGGGAAGAAGACTCCACCACCTCTCTGGGCAGCCTGTTCCAGTGCTCTGGCACTCTCACAGGGAAGAAGTATTTCCTCATGTTCAGTTTGAACCTTCTGTTTTCCAGTTTATGGCCATTGCCCCTAGTCCTGTCACTGGACACCACTGAGAAGAGCCTGCCCGCATCCTCCTGACACAGACCCTTTAGATATTGATAAGCATTGATAAGATTCCCCCTCAGCCTCCTCTTCTCCAAGCTCAACAGACCCAGCTCTCACAGCCTTTCCTCATATGGAAGGTGATCCCGTCCTTCATTATCTTAGTGGCCCTGTGCTGGACCCTCTCCAGTAGCTCCCTGTTCTTCTTGAACTGAGGAGCCCAGAACTGGATACAGTACTCCAGGTGAGGTCTCACCAGCACAGAGTAGAGGTCCCTAATTATATAACTTCTACTTTAGTAGATAAATTCATTTGGGTACTAAGGAATTTGGAATCCTCTTTCTCTCATCCTCTTTCAGTCTTTTGGATCTGGGACTTTTTCACTGCAGCTATCTATCTTTGGTAATGAGCTTTAAAGTATAGCAAGCATGGGTTTTTTTGTCTTTCTGTAAAACATGTAGCTACATAAAATAACCTATTAAAAAAAATGATGACTGGAGCACTTGTGACATTTGTGGCTCTTGAAGATGTTTTTAGTCAAGGCATTATTCTACATCAATGCATAGTTGGCAAACATACATTATTTACTCCCTATATTCTGATGAGTCCTTTGGGCACATTATGTTTTTTCAGTGACTATATTCAATTCAAGGTCTTAATATTTTATTGCTAAAAAGAGGGGATGAAAAAGTACTCTTAACCCCCCACACACAGCTGCTACTACTTCATTACGTACTCTACATAAATCTCTCTTAGATCAAGGATCATTGACCTGATAAACTGCAAGGGTTGATTGCACTTGCTTTCGGTGTCGATGTCATGAAGATGCATTCATTAAGTAAGAGCACTAAAGATGCATTTCTCTGTTGAAGGGTAGGTGGTTAGTGTGGGCCAGGCAAAATAAGACTATTCATATTATAATTAGGATGATTATAATATTAGGATTATTATAATAACCACCTAATTCAGGAAATGATTCCCTGAATGACACGGCTGAAGGTGTTCTGCTTACAAGGCAACAAGTCCAGTGAGTAAAAAGGTAGTCGTACTGAAGTTTGCACACACTGTAGACCTGGATGTCTTGCTCTGAATTAACATGATAGAAATAGACTAACACTGAGACGAATCATGAATGCAAACATTGCACTGGTTTGGTGCTCATACTCCTTGTCAAAATTTGATTGTGACTTCCCCATTTCTGTTTTTTGGTTTTGGGGGCAGGGAGAATGTTGTCATCCCTGAAATTCTAGCCCACTCTCCATCAGTCTATCACTCAGTTTCTTCTGTATGACAGACCATGGGCTACAGGCACAGCACACACAAATTGTATTGCTGTTGCTGTCCATGGCTGATCAACAACAGAGAGCCAGAAGCAGTAGGAGAAGACTAGGGAGAAAGCAGTAACACCCAACAGCTCTGTATGCTGACAGGACTTTCCTGGACCTGCTCACCAAAATAATACTCTTTCCTGCAGAAATTTTTACTTCTCCAAGATTGAATTTGAAGGTACAACCATAAGCAACCCAGTGTGTTAGTCCCACCATTTACTGCAGGTGAATGAGCTTACTGTTAGGACTGTATATTTTCATCTGTTAATGTAAGTTAAAGATTTGTTTGAGTTTACCAAAGCAAGTGGAGTGATTTTCAGGGAGACTTGAATACCTTCAATACAGAAGGAAAATTATATAAGGCTAAATTTCAAATAATAGTACTTAAAGAAGGTAATGTAATGCTTTTCCATGGAAACATACAAGACTTACTCTACACCAAAACAAAATTGCAAGACAAACTTAAAATAAAACCTTAAAATTTACTAGTTCAAATAAAACCTTGAATTCTTCATTTCTTTTCCATTAATTTCTCATCTAATTATTTGTTAGCAAATTAATTTTGGCATAATTTTCATGGACAATTACTAACATAGACATTGAAAACAGTGAAAGTTAAATTGGGGTGGGGTAGGAAACCTTGAATTTAAAGAAAAAGCGCACTTAGTAAAAAGTTAATCATCAACTTTGTATTTAGCACAAGTAGATTGATTGATCTAAGCTTCAAAAGAAAGAGCAAATAGTAAAAATATTTTTACTAACAAAAAAATTATAACAAATAAGTGCGAGCTGTGCTCAAGGCTGTGTTACTCTTCAGTGTCTACTTAAAGAACCTCAGTGCTTTAAATCAGAACAAAATTGAACTAGCCTAAAAATGATAACAACTGTTACTAAAGGTACATTTCAAGCAAAAGCAAAGGTCATACCAAGCATGTAGAGCTGTCATTGTTAGGAGTCTGAGCTGAAAACAGACTAGTTTAGATTATTACACAAAAAAAGTATATATATATATATATATATATATATATATATATATTAAGTTTCAGTATCATTTTGAAGCAAGTATAACAATGGCATATTTAACTGTAATTTTTCTTATAAAATATAACGTGGAATTTCAATATCTGAATTGATAATGGTCTCCTAATATTGTGTCTCAGATGCAAAAAGGGATGGACATTTAGGTCAGATATAGACAGGGGAGATTCATGGTAATAAATAATAATGAAGAAGCTTAGGCAGAGCCCTGAGATATTACCCATAATAATTCACAAAGGGCAACAATAACTTGGCTGAAACAGATAAGGGATGTAGGGCTTCAGAAAGCAAGATATGAGGACAAAGGATGAGTGTACAACTGAAGAAACAATTACAACAGATGTGGAGGCCAATATGTGTAGCCTTATAAACAAGAAATATATGGAATCAAAGAAAGCTGCTTTTTATTAAGTTTGAGGAGAGAGTAAGTATCACAGAAATGTTTTGCCTCACATGAGTATTTTAAATAAAAAGAAATATCTTGCTTGGCCTGCTCAGTGAAATATGGATGAAGTACAAGCGATTGGTATACAAAAACTGTACTCTTAATTTGGAGAAATAATTACAATATTACTTATTTTAAGTGACTCAAGTGTTGTGAGTGATATCTGAAATGAACTAGAAAGACAAATAGGAGATAGTAATGGGGTCAAAGACTAATGAAGAACAATTGCTGAAAAAGGGCAACAATCATTAATTTTACAGTTTTGAGCCTGGAAAACTCTCAGGTACTTTCCTGACAATGCTATGGCATCCAGACTCCTGTGCTGACTGTGTAGAAAACAGTCTGTCCTACAGCAGAGTACCCCAGAGCATGCAAATACCTTCATGTTCCCTGTCTGTGTATCTTGCGTGAAAGGTAAAGGTCTCTGTTTTAGGCTCTTACATGCCCTCCAGAACTGAAATGTGCTTTACTTGACATTGGTCCTGTGAGGCAGGAGGTGTTGTTGCCGTTTTCTACCTCCAAGGCAGTGGGACACTGAGGCTTAGAGGACATATTGATATTAATGCATTTAGCTCCACACTCAGAGTAACCATTTAGATGTATGTGCCTTTCTCTATTTACAATGTATGGATTTTACTGAAGTATTATATCTTGCTCTCAAGTTAGGTGCTTGTTATAGTCTTAACTAAAGTGTCATTTGTCTTATAAATTCAACAAGATTTTTCTATATTTTACCAGTCCCATGAACATGTTCCAGTGTTTCCTCTGCCATTCTGTGCCATCACTTAGGCTATAAATAGTGATAGTCAGGTTTACATAGATTTCTACTAGCAGTGCATAAATTTGCATTTCTTTTGGAAGGAAATATATTATTTATTCAATATATTTCAATGTGGTCCATAGAAATTAAAACCAATTCTCAAAGAGAAGATTAAAGTAATAATAAAAGGTGATTTCTCTTTGGGTTTCAAACTCCTTATTGTATAATAAATGCCATTAAATTCTGTAAAAGAAATAGCAGAAAAGAGTAGGGGAAAGGGTAAGAGAAGATGCAAAGGGGTAAGAGAAGATTGCAACATAATTCAGTGTCCACTGAAGACAATACAAGGATTGCAGGTGGTAGAATTAAATTTTTTATGTTTATAGATATATATCTAAGGGGTCATTCATATGTGTCTAATTGTATTTATTTCTCTTAAGAATAGTGTTCAGATACTTGTCTATTCCTTTCTACCAAGTTAAAGTATGTGACAGCTTATAAACTCAGAAAGCTTGTGACATTATCAAAATTTACTAGTTCTTTTTAATATTTTTTGAACTATAATTCAAGCTACTGGAATATTTTGCTTCACAGATGACATTTCATTATGTGGGCCTGGTGGATCTTCATTTGTCCTTAAGTTCTTCTTACTTTTGTGTAATTAGCTTGATTTATTCTTGCAGCATTGAAGCAAGCTTCTTAAGTAAGTCCTTCATAACTGAAAAAAGTTCAGTTTCCCCACCCCCGCATTAAAATGTTGGCTGCTGTGAATATCTCACTGCTTTGGAAAAGCTTCACTTCAAGGCATGAAAGAAAACTCTTCAGGCTTGAAAGACTAACAGTCACAGCTATTATGCCCTGATCTGTCAAAGCAATATCTCAGTGGTGCAAAAACTTCCATCTGCATCAGAAATCCATTAGTCAGTGAACTTTAATGGCAGAATGAGCACAATGGGTGGATGAGCTTCTCTCCTCCTTTGCCTGTTTTCTTTACTTCCAATTATATACATGATGGTTAAAAATATTGACAAAGCATGAATGTGCACTTTAAAGAATATATCTATAACTTTGGACCAAATCAATACACAATACCAAATGTTTTGTTATATTAATAATGGTAATTGCAATTAAAATACATTAAAAAAATTACAAAGTGTTCCTCTTCCACCCCTTGCCACCCTGTCCCCCCTAGCACAATGATGACTCATGTTTCTCTGGAAGAGGAGGCCTTTATTCTAGGATTTTCATGAACTCTTCCATGCTTGATTGTTGAGTGTTATGATGAATAACTTGATCATCTATGGGACTGGGAATATTTTTCCCTTCAATGCAGAATGAAGCACACTGATTTGTCCTAAAGACTTCACGTCTCCTTGTTGCATTTCTAAGGGATCTTAGTAGTCTTAGGATGCTTCTTTCCTGTCTTGAACTGCATAAGATGAAGACAAAATGAGAATGACTCCTGGAAAATATCAGGGAAGTACACAAGCAATGTACTTAAGAAATCTTTTATTATGAGGGTGATGAAACACAGAAACAGGTTCCCTCATAGAAGTGGTAGATGCCCCATCCCCAGAAACATTCAAGGTCAGGCCAGATGGGGTCTGAGCAGTTGAAGATATCCCTACTCATTGCAGGGGCATTGCAACTAGATGACATTTAAAGATCTCTTCCAACCCAAACTATACCAGACACTGCTCAAAGGAGTAGTGGGCTGAAGGCAGAAGAGACAAGAGATAAATAGACTTCCTCTTTGCTTTTCCACTTGAGACCTGGATTATAGAGATTGTTATTTTTCTTCTGCCTACAATGCTCTTTTTTTCATTAAAAAACCTCAAAACCTAATTGTCTCAATTAGTCTGAAATAGTCATATTCTTGAAAATATTTGAATTAATTGTTTCCTTTTTTTGTTTTCATGAAAATATCAAATTATATACAAAATTGTTAAAAGTATATGACATTCAACATTGCTGTTGAATATATCTATCTTTGTACTGAAAAAACGACATTAGGACAAGTGACATTAAACTCCACGAAGATAGGCAAGGATAAATAGATGAGGTTTTACTCCCCAGTCCCTTTTGCCTATGGGTTTTTAGGATGTTTACAGGTTCAATGACAATTTTCAGGTCCTACACTTTCAATAAATGCCATGTTAATACACCATGTTTCAAGAGACTGCACAAAACTTTAGCAACCCGAAAAGCCATTGCTAGGTTCTTATTGCATTAAAAGCAGACAAGATTTTGTCCCTTGGAATCTGTCAGTAACACAAGGACATAGATTCCACAGTTTGATGGAATACTGTTGAATCAACCCTGTACCAATATCTGTTGAGTCGCATGGGACATCACTGACAATCAATGATAACCTAACATGCCTGAGATTCTAGTCTCAAACTAGAGACGAAGTTTCATCCCAGTTTGGCTGGAAGGAAAGTTTTTTCATTATTTTCTTGCCTGAAATACCAGTATGATTTTATTTATGTAATATTCATGTGTCCCATGGGATATGTGTTCCAAAAGATTAAACCAATTTCATTGGTAATTCAGTGCAAACAGAGAATATAGGGCTAAATTACTTGTTAGTGTTTTTTACTAAATGTAAGGGAGAAACAGGTTAGCGATAAAATTGGTAAGTTGCATCAACAGGATAAAGGTTCACTACAGTAAATCCTTACATGGTTATTATGACTACCTTTGGTTCTGCTAAGGAGAAAACAATCATTTTTATTTATCTTAGGAGGTGCATTGCTATTCCACAGGCCTAGAGCCTGGTTTTTAGAATTTTTAATTTATTTCAAAAATAGTTTTATAACTTTTCATTTTATTTGTATGGAATGTAGTATATTATTATATATATATACACATATACATACACATGCATAAAAACATACACACCATACCTAGTTAATTTTAAGATAAAGGGAAATGGTGCCTTTTGGTGGCTGCAGCATTCCCTCATGTCAGAAAAATATAGTGTAAAACCATAGATTTGTTGTCTAGATTTCAACAGGCAGTATAATTTTGGATTATATTAAAGACGTAATTACACCCAGTGCATAATCTAGATGATGAACCTTCTTGGACCTCTTGCAAGTAAACAGTGGTTACTGCAAACTTTTGGTTTGTATCCAGTAGAATTTGTACAAATTTTACCCCACATTTTTTATTCCTGCACACGGATCTGGAATTTCATCCTTGCTATTTGTAAAAGGTGACAGATCACTTATGTCACATATCAATTTTTCCTCTTTCTTGATGGGATCACTTAACTAAATGAGGATGAGTTACTTTTCTTTTTTGCAAATTGTTGATGGATTTTTCTTATGAATAACAAAAAATTGGTTATAGTATAGAAGTTTTCCTTTTTTAATCACCTTCCTTTGCTAAAATAAGCTTATTTATTTGTTTGTTAAAATAGATGGATCATTTTATTGTTTTCCATATGTATATCAGTATGTCAAATAAGATGTAAGTTTTAGCTTTGCCTCAGGTGTTATGATTTCAACATTACAAAACAGATAACTGATTTTAGAACTGAAAAAAACACAAGGCTTTTAATTATGTTGTGTGTAAATATCTTCATCAGTAATGACTGTTGCTTACCACCTCTTGCACAATTTATCCTGAAAATGTTTGCCTTAACAGGAAATTGGAGAAAATGCATTTACTCTGTATTTGTTCTAGTTGTCTAGTTGTGCCTATAAAAAATAGTGAATTTTAAAATATTCCATTCTTATTTCTGTGCCTTTAAATTTTACTGGTTAAAATATTTGAAATACTAGTGTATTTTTATCAATCATCCCAAGTACCATCCTTTGTATATAAGCAAAGACATTTGTATGCACATGCCCCACTGATGCACCCATACATGTATTTATATACATAAGAGAAAACTCTTAAGGTTACTGAAAAACCTATCCTTCAGAATTGAAGGATATATGTAGGAAATATATAGGGAATTTAATTTTATTGATTGTCATTTAAAACATTTTATTGACATCTAAAATATTTTAAAACATTTTATTGATGCCATTTAAAATATGTTATTCTGATTAAATGTAGAAGAACACCTATAGCCTAACTCTTTCAGTCTCTGGAAAACCTCATGTCACTTTTATTCATTATAAAAGGTATGATTTGTACAGAAACTTAGGTATTCTTTCTTGTGTAATGAAAGTGACAGATTCAGAGTTGTTGTGGGTAATATACATTTTGTATTCTGATTGTGATGAACAAATATAGTGTATAATTTTTAATTAACTTTTTATGATAATGGGGGTTTTTTGTGTTTCTATCAGTTACATTTTTAGTACAGGAATTCCAGCTGTTTCAAAAATACAATTATGTATTTTACATAATTTAGCTGTTTGCATAGTGTATAAATATATACCTCCTGAAAACATACACGACAAGAGGTAAGTCATCACTGTTTGCACAACGAGAACTATTCAGATTATATGGAAATGCACCATGAAATTATACTTGACTGGATTTTAGACCACTTGTGATGCCAAGGCAAAACAAAGCAAGCTGTACTCTTCCACTGCATCAGCCTAATACTGACCGACACTCATTGTGTGGTTAAATATCCAAATGCTGGATAGATGTTGAAATTATAGTTACATATGCAGGTCATTTAATTCACGAACTGTCACTAGAAGGACTGACATTTCATAGACACTAGAGTGAAGAGACCAAGTACTGATCCATAAAATCAGAGCAAATGAATTGAAATTGATGGACCCCAAAAGGTTCAGTGCTTCTGCCTTATCTCCTTCCAATTACTTTTGGCTTAGAAAGTGCATTGACTTTAATACCTACTATAAGTATGGTTGGATTTAAATTTTAATCATTCTATCCATGTCATAGTTCCATGCTGTCAAACTCTGTTAGACAGTAGAGCGGGTGATAAATCTAAACCATTTCTTTCTTGTTTTCAGAGCTATCCTCAAAGTCAATGGTTACTTACAAGCAGAAGGGACAAGACTGAGGAAGGTTGTATTTTAGAGTACTTTAAAAATGCAAATGTCCAATGGGACACACTTGAAATGAAATCTCTGACACTTAAATTTGTGACTCAAATTCCTTTACCTGAGTATCAAATTCTGACATCAGTAACATATATATATATATATATGGCACAGATACCAGTGTGATATATACATATATTAGCATGCTTATATACCAAGTGAACTCGGTATATAAGTTTTACCAAACCATGCAGTTGAAAGGAATGTGCTTTGGGTCAGAACAGAGTTTGGTTAGGACAGAGTGAAAAGGTTCATTCAATCAAATTTCTTCAAACTAGTTAGCATTTAATAATACTGAAGTATAGCTCTAGGTGAAAAACTTAATTCAGGAAATGCCAAAGTGAAATGTCCCTTGATTTTTCCAAGTGAAACAACCTAATGAAATATGTTGTTGAATCTGAATGTATTCTTCTCAACCCAACCACATTTATTTATTTGGAAAATAGGTTTTCCGAAGTGTGTACAAAGCTCTGCTCCAAACAGCCAAGGTTAAGAAATCACAAGAAGGCAACATAGTACACCACAGCCTCTCATATGTTGTATCAAATTTATCTTCCCGTGTACATCCCTGGAAACAGAATTACATTAGTGGGGCATAAATAGTGTGACAAATGTTTCTTTTAGACTAACCAGACAAAAAAACCATATAGTGCACAGATTTTTTGAACGTATTTTTCATTTGAAGCATGAGATAGTGCAAAAGTAATTTTTGCTAACTCTATCTGATCTGTCCTCTGAGACTCAGAGGAAAAATCCAGAAATCCAAATTTAATGCCTCTGTATGCATAAATTACCTGAAATAAGTGAGATGTCGGACATTAGATGAGTATCTAAGAGTTAACAGAGGACAATTGTTTCTCCAGTTGGATCATATAAATGAAAAAAATATATATGCCAAATATCTTATTACTATTGTTTTCTGGTAACATAAAGTTTTTTTAACATTATGAGAAAGAGTAAAGTTTTTTTAGCATTAATATTAGTTTTAAATAATAGAACCTGATACATGCCATGTGAGCAATTTTAATATATGGAGTTTGCCACTATTCTGTGCCGCCATTCCATGCCTTTCCTCTGTGCTTTTCAGCCAGTAAGTGTGATTCCAAGCAACACTCACCACTCTGTCCTGAAAATTAAAAAATTATTTCTTCCCTCCCCTGTTCAAATGAAGTTGTAATATGAATGGTTTCTTATGAATCTACAATGTGACAAATGTAACACTATACAATTTATTTTTAAAAGATTTGTAACATTTACATGTTATTAACTGATTAACTCAGTCAAAATAGAAATTACTTATTATTTCATCTGGTTATTCTTTACCTACTTGTTGGTATTACTGTTCAGTGCAAGATTGCAGGTGAAATATAGAACCTACACTGAATTTCAAAGTGAAAGATTTTCTTGTTAGCTATGTGAGAACTTCACACACATTTTCCTTATCTTCAGCTGAAACTCAGAAGTAAATCTTCAGACAATCATTGAATCATAGAATAACCCAGGTTGAAAAGGGACCTCAAAAGATCATATGGTCCAAGCTTTTGTGGGAAAGGGAGGCTGGATAAGATTATATAGCACCCCATCCAATCACATCTTGAAAACCACCAGTGATGGGGAATCTACCATGCTCCTGGGGGGGTGTTGTTCCAGTGAATGATTGGTCTCAAGGTAAAAACTTTCTTTCTTATGTTGAGATGAAACCTCTCCTGGTTCAACTTGTACCTGTTGCCCCTTGTCTTCTATGTGTGGACCTTGCGAAGTGAGAGCTTCCATCCTCTTTGAAGCCACCTTTTACGCACTGGAATACAGTGATTAGATCCCCTCCCGAGTCTTCTTTTCTCCAGGGAGAAAAGACCTAAGTCCTTCAGTGTTTCCTCACAAGTTAAGTTTCCCAGCCCCTTGGTCATCTTCATGCACTTCTTTGGACCCTGCCCAGTGTAAATTAGATTATTACTGTTAGTTAAACTAAACTTTCTAAATCTCTAAAGTTTCAGAATAAAGAATAAAGAAGAAAAATGTGTCTGTCTGAGAAAAATAAAGTTTTTTATTTTGCTTAATCTTAAAATAAGGTATCTTATAAAGGGCTGGGGAAAATAAGGTACCTTATAAAGAGCTTATAATGAGCTGAGGAAAAGTATTTATAGTAAAATCGGGAAATCAGAAAACTAAATTCCTTAATAAAATAATACTTCACCCAAATTCACTATTTTCTACTTAAAAAAAAAGTTCTTATAAATTCTATATCAGATCTGATTTATAATCTTAAAAAGACTAAAATAGAACTGCAAATTCATATAAATGACTGAGGGAAAAATAGAAATATTACTGTTTCTTTTTACATTAAAAAGAATACATGCACTTGAAGATAAATTGATTATGCAGTGTCCCATGAGAAACCTAAGAGAAGCAAGAATTGAACGTGCATTTTAGTCTACGACCATAATTGTAAAAGTACGCAGTCTTAAAACTCTATAGTTATTAATACAAATGACAAGTTAATTGCAACTATACTCTCCTCACTACAGACATCCTTTTGTTTCTCCACTGAGAAGAAAAAAGCTAGCAGAGTGTCTCTGGGACTGTAATTCGTTTTCATGGACTGTTATTTCCTCTGTGCCTTTTATATCTAATTGTCAAACAGCTTAGAGTCTCTTTTGTTGAGAAGCTCAAAAGCAGTTTGAATGACACTATCAAGGGCAGCAACAGCAGTTTAGATGTTGTAGTCTATACTGTGCTGCACACCCATGACTGGAGACTAGACGGAGAAAATAAAACGTATTCTCTTTCAAATAAACTCAGCTTTGATTTTACAAGTAATTTCTTTCTTCCCCTTTCAGATGCAGAAAATATATTTACAAAACAAGTGTTAATTGGTATACATGGTTTTGCTTTTAGATGAGTTGGTTTAACAAAGTGCTGTGGCTTACTTTGGATAGAATGACACCAATGTTGAATAAATGTCATAGCCAGTATTATACTGTGTCTAGAGAACACATTACAGAGCACCATGAGCAATAAGTAGTGACAAGAACAAGTACATATTCCTGTAACTTCTGTGATGCCTGACTCTAGTTATTCTTTCTTTATGTATACTGTGTTCTATTTACAGACCAGATAAGCACAATTAGCACCAAGGGAAGCATTTGACAACATTGCTGTATTGTGCAGAGATAGCTCAATACAATACATTTCAAAAGACTAAGAGTATTAAATGACTAGGTTTCTGAAAGTGAGGATTCAACCAGCACTCAACGCCTTATGGTTTCTGTGTCTTCTCCTGAATGTTTACCCCTCTTCTGGCAGGATTAATATCTTGGAGGAAAGGTGCCACAGATATACCTTTCATATGCCTGGGTGATGCTGAAGTCTATCATCGAGCTTTCAAATGCATTAGCTCTTTCTTAAGGTGAGGAGAAAAGCTGTGTCTTCTGGAGTGCTTCTGAACCAAAGAAATCCAAAAAGGAAATTTTGTGGAAGAGATTGGAAATTTATAAATCAGTTTTGGGAAGGAGAACTTTAGAAATTAGTTTAGCACTTTAGAAATCAGTCATGTTAAACTTTATAAATTAGTTCTGCAAGGAGAACACGCTCAGAACTGAAAGAGGTTGCACTGAAGCAAATGCTTCTGCTGCTCAGAGGTTGGAGACAAACATGGACAAAAATATTTTGGGGAATTTTCTGAAGTTCAGGGAACACTTAGATTATTTCAAGTTTATTTCTATAGAAAATGAAAGCCCATTAACTGAGTGAAACATTAGGCATGAAATTTTATCTGTTTGGCTTCATTCATTCTTTGTCTTTTGGTCTTTGTCTCACACTCCAATACAGAATTTTTACACTCCTTACTACTGCTGGTTCTATTACAGCTAATGTTTCAATTACATTGTTCATTATTTTAGTGATAGTAGTAGCTATATCACATGAAAAAAAGGATGCAGGATGTGGTTGCTGGAAATAAACTTTTCTGTGTGGGGAAACATTTAAGTCAGTTTCTGTGTCTATGGCTTTATGTATAAATTATTATAATCATCACCTAAGCAGTCTTGCCCTTTGGATATATTTCAGGACCCAATTTCATTTATCTCCTTAACTCCTAAATAATCTGACAGGGTTTTAGGAAGATTCATCTTTGTATCTTTATAGAAAAACTAAAACATATGAAGTGCTCCATTTTACTCTTGTTTTTCAGGCTATACTTACTCAGTTATAAGAATGAATACCAAGGATAACAAGATAATGCAGAAAAAAAAATGAACAATAGGGTTGTTGTTGTTTTTATTCCCATGACTGTATATATTCAATAAAACTATACAGATTTTCTTTGTATTTCATTTAAGTCAAAGCTTGTTTTCCCATTTTGTATATATGTATCTTTGTTTGAGATTAAAAATCTGCTCTGTAAATTATTTTTAATTTGTTTCTGAGGTCCTTGTAAAAAACCACAAAAAATATACCATAAAGTGGATTTGCCACCCTTAGAAAAGCTTGGCTGTTTTCCTACTGTATTGTAAATAGTATTGTGCTGCCTATTTAAACCTCTCAGTAAGGCATAAGAGGAAATCATACCAAGCAAAGCACTGTATTTCCATGGCATTTTGAATTCATCAGAGCAAAATCTTGATACACACTATTTCAGTCATATACATACTGGGGCTCACAAAGCATTTACCCAAACCAGCACACAATGTCTATGTTTTAACAGAGCAATCAGTGTAGTCATTCTTATATCAGTTGCATTTATTAATATAAATTTTCCATTCCAGACATACAAAATCTACTTTTATTAACTGTCCAGGTTATGTGATATATAACTACAATTAAACAAGCCTAAATAAATATATTTTTAATTATTTTTAATTCCTATGCCAACATCTCATAGAATAGTAGAATCATAGAATGGTTTAGGTTGGAAGATTTTCTATTTCCAACCCCCCTGACATGGGCAAGGACACCTTCCACTAGGTCAGGTTGCTCCAAGCTCCATCCAGCCTGGCCTTGAAGACAGTCAGGGATGGTGTATCCACAGCTTCTCTGGGCAACCTGTTCCAGTGCCTCACCATCCTGATAGTAAAGAATTTCCTCATGATATACAATCTAAATCTAGTCTCTTTCAATTTAAAGCCATTACCCCTTATTTCTAATTTATTTCACTTTTTATTGACCAAAGGCTAATATCATTCTAGTATTGCACTGGTTTTTTAGTGTTTGGTTTTTTTTTTTTTTTTTTTTATAATTACGTAGGATGTACATAACATCTTATTACATCAGACACTACATACTTAGGTAAACTTACTGATGTAGAAAAATTACCAAAATAGAAACTCCTGTCTGCTAAGATAACTACTCATAATTTAAAGAGTTCTTTTACTTCTTAAAAGGCTATATGACCCATTTTCTTTTCCTCAAATGTCTTTGAATCATTTTAGATTTTTTAATTTTTTTTTTTACTTTTTGGCATGTGATACTGTCAGATAATAGTATAAGTTATCAGCTTGCGATTTCAATCTAAAATAAACCTTCAGAGATTTAAAAGAAAGGAGCCCCCTAATCCTTCCTCATGCTTCTTAACTTTTCCTCTCCGTTTTAATTCACAATGTAAATGTTCTGATCAGAGCAAGCCAACACCTCTGAAGAAAAAAATCGCTTAACTACTGACTCACAGCCCAGCAAAAATAATGTTTTTAAAAGGTGAAGTCAGACACTTTGAAAGTATTTTAGACTTATGAAACCTTTGAATGGCTAATTTAACTGAAAACTCATTGTTTCTGATTTGTTTGTCTATAGAATCTGTCTACAAAAATATTTAACTTTCATTCACTCAGAGGAAGGCAAAAAAAAGCATCTAAATTTTGGTTTTCTTACTCTCAATAAAGAAAGGTATTTTACTTTGTCATGAAACAAAGTGACTTTTGCACTTTTCTGGTGTGATGTTTCTGGTGTGATTTTTGATAAAAAGCTATAGAATCATAGAATCTTTTAGGTTGGAGAAGACCCTAAAGATCATCAGGTCCAACTTTATACCTAACACTACGAAGTCCACCACTAAATCATGTCCCTAAGCATCTCATCCACAAATCTTTTAAATATATCCAGGAATGGTGACTCAACCACTGCCCCGGGCAGCAATTTCCAATGACTGACAACCCTTTCGATGAAGAAATTTTTCCTAATATCCCAATTAAACTTTCCCTGCTGCATCTTAAGGCCATTTCTTCTCATTTTATCACATGTTACTTGGGAGAAGAGACCAATCCCCACCGCTCTGCAACCTCTTTTCAGATAATTGTAGGAAGCGACAAGGTCTCCCATGAGCCTCCTCTTCTCCAGGCTTAAAAACCCCAGTTGTCTTACCTGCTCCTCACCTGACTTGTTCTCTAGAACCTTCACAAGCTTTGTTGCCTTTCTATGGACATGGTCCATCACCTCAATGTCTTTCTTTTAATGAGAGGCCCAAACTGAACACAGTGTAGCCTCACCAGTGCCAAGTACAGAGAGACAATCACTGCCCTAGTCCTGCTGGCCACATTGTTTCTGATGCAGGCCAGGATGCTATTGTCCCTCTTGGCCACCAGAGAATGCTTCTGGCTCATATTCAGGAAGCTATTGAGCAACACCCCCATGTCCTTTTCTGCCAGATAGCTTTCCAGCCACTCATCCTCATGCTATAGAATTGCATGTGGTTGCTGGGACCCAAGTGTAGGCCTTGTTGACCCTCATAAAGCTGGCCTTGGCCCATCAATCTAGCCTGTCCAGGACCCTCTGAAGAATCTTTCTACCCTCAAACAAATCAACACTCCCTCCCAACATGGTGTTGTCTGCAAATTTACTGAGGGTACACTCGTTCCCCTAACCAACGTAACTGATAAATATATTAAACAAAACTGTCTACAGTAATGAGCCCTGGGAAACACCACTTGTGACCGGGTGCCAACTGGATTTAATTCTATTCATCAACATGCCTTGGGCCTGGCCATCCAGCCAGTTTTTACCCAGCAAAGACTGTGCCCATCCAGGACATGTGCAGCCAAAATTGGAGACCAAGTCCTAGTCAAAACCAGAAACAAATACTAGCAATTCCATTAAGATAGAATAAAATATGTACTATATCTTTGGAAATTTTATTTTCCTGAGTTCCAGCCAAAGCTCTCTGTTCAGCCAGGCCAGTCTTCTTCCCCATTGGCTCATCTTTTGGCACATGAGAACAGTCTTCTCCTATGTCTTGTAGGTTTCCTTCTTGAAGAATGCCCAGCCTTCCTGGAGTTCTTTGCCCATCAGGACTGCCTGCTGAGGAACTCTATCAATTAGGCCCCTAAACAGGCCAAAGTCAACCCTCCAGAAGTTCAAGGTGGCAGTTCTACTGACACACTTCCATACTTCTCTGAAAATCAAACCCTCTATCATTTTATGATTGCTATGCCCAAGACAGTCTCCAACAGTCACATCCCACACAGGTCCTTCTTTGTTCACAAACAAAAGGTCCAGCGGGGCTCTTTCCATCATCGGCTCCCTCTCCAACTGTGTCAGGAAGTTATCTTCCACACACTCCAGAAATCTCCGAGACTAATTCCTCTCTCCTGTATTGTATTTCCAGCAGACATCTGCTAGGTTAAAGTCCCTCACAGACCAAGGTCTAGCATTGTGACACTTCTCCCAGCTGCTTATAGAATCTGCCTCCTCATCCTGGTTGGGTGGTCTATAACAAGCTCCCACCATTATATCTGCCTTGTTGGTCTTCCCCCTGATTCTCACCCATTAACACTCAACCCTGTTGTCACTGACATTAGTCTCTAGACAATTGAAATTCTCCTTGACAAAAAGCGCTACCCCACCATTTCTCCTTCCTTCCCTGTGCCTTCTGAAGAGTTTATAGCTTTTCATTGAGGCACTCCAGTTGTGTAAGTTGTCCCACCATGTTTCTGTGATGGCAGCTATTATCATACTTTTACTGCTGTACATTTAATTTAAGGGAATTTCTTAACTTCTCTTTGAAATGAATTATCTTAATTTTCTTAAGGATACTCTATGTGGTGCATTTTATACTGGATTTCATTGCTGTCTTATATCCATTATGATTTTCACATTATGCATTTTCACCTTACCTTCTGAATTAAAGTGACCTTATTAGACCAAACTTGAACTTTACCTCACAAAACACAACTTTGTCCTTTAGTTCATTATTAATGATCATTGCTATTCCCAGTGAGTAGATGTCCAACAATGGCATTTCTGTTGTCCAGAGTTCTAATTTGAATATTTTATTAATATCAATAGCATTGCTTTAAGTTATTGACAAATAATACATCTGAAAGACATGTTTCTTGAAAGTCTGATAATTGTATCTTGCAGGGATAGGAAACTTTGCTAGTGCAAACAGATAATGAGTTAAAGACCATGAAGATACAATATACCAAAAAATTGAAACTCACTTATGTTTAAAAAAGACCTAGAAAGATGACAGTGAAAAACAGAAGGAACTGAAACAGATAAGACAGAAATTATATAGAAATATTCCATCTATTCAAGAATATAAAAAAGCTGCTTTCAGTCTTTTATCTAACATAATTTCCACATGAAGCAACTTTAAGGAAAGGTTTACAGTCAGACAATAATTTATTTAGTGAACTGCCTGCTGTGTCTGACATGCCTGTCATTATATTGCATCAAGGTTTTGTGAAATAACACCAGATTAGCTTTTTCTCCCTTCTATTGAAATCTATGTTAATTTGAAATTAAGCAAGAATTTTCTTCATTTTTTTAAGTAATTAATCATCTGAGCTAAATCAGTTAGTGTATTAGCAAGCTATTTAAGGTCTCTAATATAATGAAGGTCTTCTAGGAATCTGAGAATCACCGTGACCAAGTGGAAAAGTAGAAACAGAAGATTTTAATAACCCAAAAGTAAAAGCAGGAAAAATAAGTGGAAATAAAGTCACTACAGGTCTTTAAAACAGGTAATATTGTCTGTTTTGAGCCAGGCACTTAGGTAAAAAGAGTAAGGTTTGGTGTCTTTCATAAAGAAACCATACATTAGGAATAGTCTGAAGGAAAGTATCATAAAGCAAGAATTTACTCTTCAATGCTCTTTTTTAATTAGAAATAGCAGAAATACTTTCTGAGAAAAAAGTACTTTTGTCTCTAAATATATTTTGAGAGTGAATAATTAGGAAACAAAATATAACTAAAGTTTCTAATTAAAGTGTTTGGGTTGGGCTTGTTTTGTTTGGGGCTTTTTGGTTTTTTTTGGTTTTTTTTTTTGGGTGGGGGGGTTGTTTGTTTGTTTGTTTGGGGTTGTTTGTTTGTTTGTTTTTGAGGGGAGGTTGTTGTTGTTGTTTTTTCCTTAAGATTGCACAAAAAACATCTAGGAACTTGAGTTGGTAGAGGAGGAGAGGATGGGAAAAGGAGACTGTGATTCCAAAATGTTGACGTTCCCAAATAAGTACCCTTGAACCGTGGACTCTTCCTCTCTTCTTCGTCTTTATCCCTTTACATAACTCTGTGGAAAAGTGGGGGGAAAGAAAGAAAGGCAGAGGTAGGAGGACAGAATAGTATCTCAGAAATGTTTTAACTGGATTGTGAGGAATAAAAAGTTTCCAGACTTACAGAAAAAATTAACAGAGTCTAAAATCTGATCAACAAGTTTTTTCACTGGCTTTGCAAATTGAAATAATTCCTTTAGATTTCTAAATCCATATGGTGTGCTTTCATGAACTCTTCCTCCTCTATCATAATGTAGTGTTTTTAAAGTGAAAGTTCTGAATGTTCTAACTACCACATACATAATTTTGAGGTCACACTGTATATGTTTACATTCTTGTATGTTTTATACAATTCTTTTTCTGTGTTAGTGTTTTCTTCTATGTGAGGCCACTTGCTTTCAATTACTTGCACTATGGTCTATTATTCATCAATGTGAATTCATAATTTATGTTTGTGTGTATCAAAAATGTCCTGTCCAATGGTACCTTTCATCCTCTACCTGACTCCTTTTTCCATCTGTACAGTGGAAACAGAGCATTCCAGGAGGGATTTCTGAAGCTCAAAAATGGGATTGGAGCTGCAGTAGAATTCCTCAAAAGGGTACTATAGCTGTATTTTGAAGGTGCCAGTCACTTTGACCCAAAACTATTCTTGGTCTTTTATGCATTTCAAGATTCAGATGGCACTTTTCCCTTTTGTTTCTTTTCTTCTTTAGGTCCATTGATCTCAGTGAAATCAGCTGATGGAGACCTCTGAGATCAGTTATTGTTGTGTGATAAAAATAATGCAAGAGTTGAAGCCATTGTTCAAATCCCCTTATATGCATAGGGTAATTAAACACAGTATGCTGTTGATGGCACACCTGTTCATTTTGAATGTATTCTGTGAATTTTGTGAAGTAATACAGCTCTGCTTTGTTGTATGCAATCTGTTCATTCCATTTTTCTTGTTACGTTGGGAGATAGAAGAGATTTCTGAATGAAGATTTATGATGTTCTTGCTCCTCATGTATTGTCTCTATCCATTTTCACACCATCACAAAGTCAATGACATTGACAATAAATTTGGAATTTTTAGATGAAAAAATGTACAGCTTGTCAACTTAAAAATTTATGTCAGTCACTATGTTTGCATTACCCTGTTATTTTGAAAACATTAAGACTTGTGGGGTTCCCAGTTTTTGTTGTTTCATGGTTTTTGTTGTGGGCTAGGGTTTCAGGTTTTTTTCTTTTTGAACAAGAAATTAATAGCAACACAAAGCACTTCTGTAAACGCATGAGATATAACCCCCATACCTCAATCCTTATGTCTGTCTCAGCCTCTGACACATACACAGCTGCTGCCTCTGCATTTTTATAAGAATAGCAGAAAATAAGCCTAGCCAATACAGATAAAATATTTATGGGGGAAAAAATACAATTACTAACTGTTTATTTACATGTACAGGGAAAATTACATGCTTTTAGTGAGCTACTTGAAGTAATGACTACTCATAATTCAGAATGGTTTTACTAGATGAAACTTCTACTTTAAAAGACATCAGTTTTACTAGAATGTTTTATAAAAAGGCTATCAAATGTGATTTCACTTATGGTAGAGAGGGGAAGGACTGGTATATGTACATATTATGTTTCAATGTTAATATCACTAAACTGGTGTAAAGAGATGACTGCCCAGTGAAAGGAGAAAATGCAATAGCAGAAGTACAAGAATGAGGGAGATGTGGAGTGGATGAAACGGATGTATAGAGTCAGTAACAGAGCTCAGGCCTTGGTGACCTACAAGGACTACTCCAGAAAAAAAGTGTCTATTTCCCCTATGAAGCTTAAAGGGGAGATATTTTTTGCTAAAGGTTTTGCTTCTTTCTTTCTCAGTATTTTCTTTAGTGTTGTTAAATTATATAAAACCTCATCTACAGCTAGGCTTGACTGCTTGGGTAAAAACAAACAAACAAAAAAACCTCACCAACAAAAACCCCTGAAATAACAGGAAACCTATGAGTCTAAGGTTGCTTATGGAGCCCAATCTTCATCTGCAACAACTGAACTTGAATTCCCATATCCCACAAAAGGGGATGGCCTAGAGCATTGAATCTGGCACTCTCATTAACAGGTCCAGGATCTGAATCAGCAACTAAAATTTTCCATTCTGAGTTGGCCTAAACCAGAATTCACCTATTATTTAAAGAGGCATTCCTAAGTATTTTTCCATGGCAAACTGCACCAAATATGACTCCATTTCATATCTTAATATTACAAATAAGTAAATTTAACATTCTTGTTTGGTGATTTTCATATATTCTGCCAAAATAATTATTTGTGAATAAAAGTCTCCTGGCACCTGTACTGCCAAGTTTTTATAGGGAATTTTTGATAAAAACATGACCCTCTACTGTTCTTGTATATTCCTGTCCATTTGACAGTTAAGTTTTGTTATTTATTTTTAAGACTCTTGGGCATGTGACAATCTAGGTGACGTACATTTACAACCATTTTTTCTGCCTGGGAAGCAACATCTTGCCATAAATCAGCAGTCCAGCTGGGTTTACCTCTGCAATGCCAATTGGTCTGCTTCCATTGCTCTAATCCCCGCCCCCATAGCATTTGCTACCATCCACTTTACAGTGTAGGGGTAAAGTACTGTCCATTTCTCTTATTCAGCAAAGTCCAAAGCAAGTTGGAGGGCTTTAATCTCTGCAAAACAATTCAACTTGTCCTTCAGCAGCTTCTGCAACTTGTGCAAAACTCCATACAGCAGCTTTCTACTGTCAGTGTTTTCTTACAATACAACAGGATCCACCGTAATCTGGGTATATTGTTTTTAATTTTCCAGTAATTTATTGTACAGTGGGACCTCTTCAGCACAGATCACTAACACCTGTGGCAATATTCCAAAATCTTTGTCTTCTGACCAGTCCATGATCACTTGCAAGGTTAGTGGATGGTTCAGATTTCATAGTTGAGTCTGTTGTGTGAGCAATTTTGACCCACTTACTTCATGTAGCATCAGCTGTATGATCTGCAGAGAGGACCCTCCCTTTGAACATCCAGTCTAGAACCAGCAGTCAGGATGCATGAAGGAGCTGTGCTTCAGTGCCAACTAATTCTGAAGTAGATTGAACTCCTTCTATACTGCAATATTTCTTCTTCAGTTGGAGTATAATGGGCCTCAGATCCTCTGTATCACTGATTTCAAAACCCTAAGGGTCAGCTTTGAATCTCCCCTGGTGATTTCTACCAGAGACTCCAAGTAGGGCCATTATCCCTAGTATAGAGCACATTCTTTAAATCCTGCCCTGTCCAGAATGGCCCAAGAGCTACTTCATGAATTACCTCTTGTTCAATTTGTTCAAAGGCTTGTTGTGGTTCAGGGCCCCATTCAAAATCATTCTTCCCTCGATAAACAAGGTTCACAATTAGTCTCTAATTTGGAATATGTATTCTCCAAAAACCCGTAACGCTTAACAAAGCTTCTATTGCTTTTTTTGCTAATTGGTGGGGCCATAGCTGTTGTTTTGCTGATCATATCCACTGAGATCTGAAAACTTCCATCTTGCTGTTGGACTTCCAAAGTTCTCTCTTCTCCAGGCTGAATAAGTCCCAGGCCTCTTCCTACAAGACAAGTGGTCCAGTGCAAAATATCTCGGTGACCCTCCTTTGAACTTGTCCTGGTTTACCAATGTCTTTCTTGTACTGGGGAGTTGTATGTGGAGCATGCAGTGTGCTGAGTAGACAGGGATAATCCCCTCCTTCAGTCTACTGGCTGTTCATACAGCCTAGGACAGAGCTGGCTGTTTTGGTTGGCTCATGCTTAGCTTGCTGTTGGCCCAGACTCCCAGGGCCTATTCAGCACAGCTTCTTCCCAGCTAGTTAGACCTCAGCCTGTGTTGTTAAAAAAAATCATTATTATTCCTTCCCAGGTAGAAGATTTTTCTGTTGTCCTTGTTGAATTTCACAAACGTCACTCCTTCAGTCTGTCTAGGTACAAGGGACACTGCATTTTGGAAACATATATCCCTACAAACCATACTTGCATAATGAAATTGCAATGCATATTTGAAGCCATTTTGCAAAAATAATATTACCAGGAACCTGAAGTTTATCGAGACTGTTTTAGAGCTTGGTGTTTTTCCTGAAATTCAAACTCAGAAATGCTTATGAGGCTATGAGCATGCAAAAAAAATCCTTTATTTCCACCCGTTCTAAATCACTTTATTTCACAGTCAAAAGTATATCTTAGAGACTGTGGAGCCAGAACTTTTCTAAAAACCTAATGATAGTGTTATTAGAGTTTATAATTTGGAGGAGGAATTGGGTTGATCTATAATTTCTGAGTGTTTGAAAGTAACAACAGTGCAGGCATTGGTTTAAAACAAAGCACTTTGGTGTCAGTGGGTTTGATTCAGACTCAGAGAGTTCAAAGCTGGCAAAAACAATATTTGAAACAGTCTCTCATCACCCTTGGAGAAGACAGAACAGTACAGAAACATGAGGCCTGCCAAACAGCACTGAGTCCTAAATCCAATTGTATCATCATTACTGTCTCTTTAGACTTTATTAGCAATGTTTTAATAGATTTGCTTATGCTTTTTCTGTTAAGCACTTTTGCAAAGCTGAAGTGTGAACATATGACCAGAAGAGGCTTATTCAACAAAGAGATAACAACAATTTATGCTCTTAGAACTTGATTAAATACTCATTACCTCCAGTTGTTACGTTTTCCTTTTAAAAAGAAAACATCCAAAAATCAAAAACAATTTAGCCTTCAAATGTGCAGGATGCTTACTTTCTTTTTTGTCCATTGTTCAGATATGATCCCTGAAAAAAGGCAATGAAGTGTGTGATACTTACAGTGTATATATATGTATTTGCTGTTTCCTAAACTGTACTAAAGTTTGCCTTATTAGGAGATCCAAACCACTGCAAACAAGGAACCTTTAAGCTTGTATTCCTAATTACTATTAAAGTTATATCTAGGAGAGGGAGCATAAAAATTGAAGGATCTAAATGGGTAAGTCCAATGGTGCAAAGATCTAAAAAAGCACAATTTTGTTTGTGCTAACAAGGTGTCTATGTTTCTCTCTCTCTACCCACCCTCACCCACCCAACCCCCGTCTTTTATGCATGCACACTCACAGAGACAAGAAGTATTCTCTAGAAAAGATGGCTCTTACATGACGAATATCAGTCACACTGTTTGGGAACCAATCCAGAAACCATTTGTTTAATATTTCCAGTACAACTATCTCTACTGTTTTTACTAGGACAACTTGTGGCAATAACATACGTGTGGGAGTATCTTCAAGGTTGTGTATTACTGAAGAACTTGGACCCTTCAACAAAAAGAAGGAAAGAGAAGTAGGTGTGATGTGTAATATTATCCTCTGCTGCCACTTGGGAGGACTGACATCTTTACAGGGCTCTTCTTAAAAAAAATTATTTTCTGCAGAAATATATGTGTTAGGAGGGAGAAGAGGAAATATTTAGTTAGCATCTGTGATCATAGTACATGAAAAGAGGCCAGAAATCAAACATTGGTCCTACTCTGCTCCTTTTATGGATCAGTACTGACAATTTCAAACCAAACCATGTTGTGATGGGATATCACTGTACACAGAAATATATTACCAAAGCTAGAGGAGTATTTAAAAAAAAGCAAATAAACAAAAAAAAACCTCACCTGGGTAAACTTCATATATTCTTATATTCAGTTTTATAAAGTATGCAGTAGACTAAGTTTTTGGGATATAATATTTATGATAGCATATATTTAAAATTAATATTAGAGAATATGCATGGGAAGTGAATGCTACATTGATATTCTACACAGGGCAAATGATTCTGTAAGTTAAATTGTTGCAGTCCAGGAATTGAAATGTGTCCAATCAAAACTACACAATATATCCTGATTGTCAAAACCAGGTGTCTGACAATGGACTGCGAACCACCTACAGTCTAATGGCTTTCTGTAAATTAGTCCAGAAATAATTTAGTACACAGAATATACTTTATAAGTCTAAAATTCTCACAGATTAAAAGAGACACAAGTTGGATTGTTTTAGAAAATACCAGAAGATTTTAACACAAAATCCTCTATTGCACTGAATTTCTGTCATTTGCAGCAGTTATGAATACTTGGACTAAACTATGTGTTCTGAATTTATCCATCCATTTTTCTTCTACTGACTTCTCCCATATATCTTCATCTTATTGGTATGCTTAGAGCATATTTATGCTCTGGGCAGATACTGGTATATGTCTTTCCAATTACATAATGTAACAAGCATCTGACTGAAAGCAAACCTCCTATTTTGATTAGGACACTAACTTTCACCCCATGTTGAATAATGTTCTTCAGCACAGATCTTGGACTCCACTGTACCACTCTCACACATGTTTGTAGAATGGGGAAAGTAACAGCACTACTCTGCAAGAAACTGTCAACCAAATTTTATTCTTAATCTCATGTGAGGAAGAAACTTGATTTCAATGATGTTCTGTTAAAATCCCATTGGATCTGTAAATATACCAGAATGCCTCCTCTCTTTTTGAATAGGCATCTGCATTTCACAATATAGTAAATGAATAGTGATTTCACAGTAATTATTACTTTTCCTCTAGGCCTACTGGTGTTAGAAACATCTTATTGCTATTGCCAATTTTGATAAGCATGAATTTAGAAGATACAGTAGACATAAAATTACAGCAAAAACTGCTAAAGAGATTTTAAATACTAATATTTACACTAAGTTTTGGGTTTTTTTCTTACTGAGAAAAGCTTTCATAATCCATCATTAAACCTAGTGGGTCAATTTTGCCTGCAATTATATAGTACATGTAAAATCAAGATGGTAAATCTTATTTTTTACCTAATTAAATTGAAAATAAAAGCTAAATATTAGCCTCTGTTTCTCCATATATAAAATGCATTTTTATATACACATAAAATAAATATTTTATACACACATATAAAAATGTTTCCATGTGTCAGTCTCATAACTGAAATACTATGCTTCCTTTCCTAATTGGGTCTCTAATACGTGGAAAATAAACACCTGCATTTGTAGAAAGTGCTACTGATAAGCTATGCAAATTATAATAGAGAAGTTTCTGTTACAATTTATAACATTTTTCAGTAGAAAAATACAGGAAAATACGCCACAGGAAAACATGAGTTTCCATTTATCTTATATTTTCTAATTGAAATAGTTTTGAAATAATGGCTTTCTGGATAGTAGCTGGCAGTTAAGATAGCCTTCTCTCACAGGATATAGCAGTACTACTAATTAATATGTTTTCAAAAAACAGACTGTTGACAGTGAGCTGCAAGAGCAGAAAAGGGTTGCTAGGTACCTGCACTCACAAGACCTGAATTTTGAATTCTTTGGGAGAGAATATATTGCAAAGGTTTCAGCACTGGCAACTTTCCCTGCTAAGAAATTTATCCTGCATTGACTGGAAAATATTAATTTCAATCTTTTTAATGAACTAATGGGTCATGTAAAACAACTTATACTTTAGCAAGATCACTTTTTAATCAAACATTGTAGGCTTAATTGGATAATATCTGAGCTACATTTTGTACATTGAAAACTCATCACTAGCGTTACCACACAAATAACAGCAATCCTACCTAAATAGATAGGGTTGAAATATTTATTGCAGTTTTACCATTGTTTTCTCTATCCTGACACCTTCTGTTAGTAAAATCTCAGTCTAGCCTCTGCCCAAGACAATGTCCGTTAAAGGTTCCATATACAGATAGATATTTCTATATTATAGCATTGGAATTTTGTGTACATGTACAAATGGTACCCAGTGGTGGGATTCTTGTTTACCTTCATAAAGATGACCAAAGTGCATATTGAGTTTGTAAAACAGGCTGAGATATTTTCAAGATTTGAAAAGTGATGGACTATGAATGAGATGTAGGTTCATTTTTTTTGTTACAGTTGCATCTTGAAAAAGCAACCTGTTCATGCATACTATATGCCCTTCATGCATATTCATTTGATCTCTTCAGGAACATTCCTGAAGGAAAACATGTCAGAAACTCACTCCATTTTGTAAAGAACTCTAGTTCATAAGCATTTATATAGTTGTATAAATGCACTGAGAGGAACTGAATCTCAGCAGGCGAGACAAAACTTAGTAGTCCATTGACCAAAAAAAGCCCTGTGTGTTGGTGTTCAGCTGACAAAAATACAGATTTTCAGCAAAATCTGCCTAACAGAATGTGAGAATAGTCTAGTTAAAACAAAAGTCTAGGGGTTTTTTATGGTTTAGTTGGGGTTTTTTTGGGTTTTGTTTTTTTTTTTTTTTCTTTTTCTCTCTCTCTCTTTGGACTGAGAAAGTAGAAGGTTTAGCAAAGAAGATACGAGAACATGACACGAATACAATGATACACCCCTCCATTATATCCTTTCCAACTCTTGGATAATCAGATGTAGTTCACCACAAATTATGCTGGTGAGTAATCCACACAATTAGAATCATTCTATGGTAATCACCAAAAATACTTTAATTAGTTTATTTTTACTACTCTAGAAACCCGGTTTAATTGACCATCATTGCGTGACTGTATGTCATTACACTGAGGTTGGGATGTCTAAGAACAAGTTAAATTACACCAGCATTGCACATGGAGAAAAGAAGTGAGGTCTCCTGCTTGTTAGTTATGGCCCCAGAGCAGAGCAATGTGTGCCTCGAGCAATTCCTCTTAATTCTAAACTCATATAAATATAAAGGAAACCATAGATTTAAATTTACTCCAGCTTCTCACATTACAAGAGACATACTGAAACATTTACTGAATTGCTGGGGTGTCATTGTGTTACAGCAGATGAGACATTGAACAAGGAATCATGTAGACTGGATACTAATTTCTAAAATGCGATAATTACATTTACTTTCTTCATGATGAATATTCTACTCCTCTGAGATACTAAGCACCCTCCATCTCCACTGAAGTAAATAAAATGCAGATGTGGCCCTCAATGTTAATTCATCCCCTTGTGTTGGCTGTAGGCAATATGCATGCTTTTAGAGCTCTAACTAGACTAGAATAATAATTATCATCATCCTATTATCCCTGTGCTATAAATTAAGAAAACCTTGCTTTGCAGTGAAGAAGATCTGCAGATTTCAGCATATAAAGATGGAAATGAATTGGAAGAGACCAAAGATGCAGAACTCTTGTTCAACATGTCTGAATTGATAGAAGTTGTGAACTACAGCTGCTAATCCAATGAACCAGATGGTATCAATTGTTAAACCAGGTGCAGGAAATAGGGTTGTTAGCCCTCCTGCAAATCAATTAGATCAGCATGAAAAATCCGTAAATGAACTTCCCACCAAACAAACAAATGGTACCAAAAACTGTCTGGGGTGCTCAGCTGACTATTGAATGAGTGGTCCTTTTGCAAATGACAGCTGCCATATAATCTCTTTACTTATTTTACGAAGAAACCTATGAAAATTTAATTTTCAGCTGTTAATGTGTCATTGGAAGCTGCCTGATCCAACACCTTTCTTTTTTACAAATCCATGTTAATTAGAAAGTCAGAAAGCATGAAGTATGTCACTGAACTAACACCAGTTACTATTGCGTGTGTTTCAGTAGGCCTCGCTTATCCCTGTAGACAAGCAAGTTTTTATTTCACTTAGGAGAAATTTATTCTCAAAATTATGCTTCTATAAAATATAGAGTGATATTAGTTAATAAGATTTTGGCTGATGCTTTGATATTGTGTCTAATGAAATCTGATTTGCTGTTTTCCCAAAATGACACATGATATGCAGCAGACTTGATAGAAGACTATGGAGATTTGTGGGCTGTTTGAGCTGGTATGAAGATGTTTAACAGAGATATCTGTGATCATTCCAGGGTAGTGGGGAGAAAGGAACTGATGAATTAGATCAGAGCAATTCCCCATATTATATTGTATCCTAATTCCTGCAAGAGGAAGTAGAAGTTTTTTTAAGGAAATGTCCAAGAACACCTACAAATAGCTTTACCCTTGAGGGACTGTCTTCTGAAATAGTCTCTGTGTAGCATTTTCTAGTCAAATATATAACAGAAATGTTGAAATACTTTATACACATATTAGCTATATAGAAATATTTTATACACATGCATATATAGACATATATTTACATCAGTTGTATTAAAAATCTACTTCTAAATTATTTTCATTATTTTTTTAGCTAAGATAGATAGACTTCTACTACAGTCTGGACTGGAATTAAAGTACCTTTAAGTGATTCATAAGTAACTGAATTCTCTCTCTGTAAACACTTGTAGAAAAGAGAAAGCAAACAATAGAGGGAGAAATTCAATGGGTGGGTTTTTTCAACTTTTAAATCCTCTTATACAAAATGAACTACCACTGAGTTGGACTAAAAGAGAGTACTTCCATTAAACTTCCTCTCTAGCTGAAAATCTTTTAAAAAGTGTAGCAATCAGTATATACATTTACAAATCTGGGTGGTTCTATAGATTAAGTTATCCAAAGAGAAAAATAACCAGAAAAACTTAGAGAATTAAGACAAAATGTATATCTCAGAATATGTGTTTTATGATAATGAACAGGGGAAAACTGAACAGTCTAAGAAAATTATGACGATATGTTCCACTTGCAAAGGTTCCATAGTCAGAACCCTGTTGTCCAGCATTTTAAACATCTCTGCTTGTCATACATCCCAGAACACAAAAGACTTTGACCAAATAAACCTGAGTCAAACACTTTTTATTTTTAATATTTCATGCTGCTTAAAGGACTGATTAAGGATATTACTCTTAAATTCTCAGCATGCATGCTATCTCAAGAAACTAAGAATATGCTGTTCCAGGGAAATGTCAGATCAAATATCATCAGAAACAAACCAAAGACCCAGAAAAAAAAAGAGACAAATCCAATCACTTAGATGTTTATAGGCAAATATTCAACTGAATATGAGATTAGACAAATTTAACCTTTGTATTTTCTATAGGTGTACTTCTACAGTAACAAGTATAAAAAAGAAGTGTAGTCTAATTTTCAAGGATCAGTCTTACTGCGTAGTTCAGTATACATATAATAACTGCAGGGTAAACAGAATAGAGCAAATACAACTGGATTTTAATATGAAAAACATCATCAAAGCAATATTAACATGAAATTCAATCAAGCAGTTAACCTTTCGGTTAGGAGCATTTTCAATTCCTATTTAAGGTCTGATCACACACACATTTGTTTTTCTGTTGTAACAGTCCTAAATGTGCACATGATCTTATCATTCTGCAATCTCACTGAAAAATAAAATAAAGTAATAATCTTACAAACTGACATTTCTTATATAACAATGCTTTTTGTGCCTCCAAATATTTGAATCAAGTCTCTGAAAATTGTTTGTGGTTTACAGAGAATAAATGTTACATTTAATTTCTCCATGAGTTATTATTTAAAATATCTACCTATTGGAGGAAATCAAGAGTTATCTAGTGAGATGTGTGTATGAGGGAAGAAATGACACCTTTAATATTTCTATATTATAAACTGTCACTGAATGGATCATTAGATTCCCCTGGGTTAAAGGCAGTATTATTCAAAATATTTATAGGAAAGAGGGTATTTCTATACTAGACCTAACAGTGGCTTAATGTAAAAGTAATGAGGTCAGGAACTCAAAGCCCATTTCCTTGTTGATGACGGTACGCCAAAAAAAACCCCAACATTTTCTGGGTAAAAGAGAAGATATTATATAAAGGAATTTATCACTAAGCCTAATTAGTGTTTCAGTAGTCCAAATAACGTAATACAGAAAAATCCCAAAGATAATATTCTTAAACCTGTTGCACACTGCCTTCCTATTGCCTCCTGTTTTCTTATGTATTTATGGTTATGCTCACCCTGAGTCTTAAGGTCAACAACTTTTTCTTCCAGGAATTTTGCCTTCTTTTCTTTCACAGTGTCATGGCCTAAACAGGAAGCAAGGGCATCAGCCTTGTTCAGAGCCTCGTCTTAAAAACATTTTCATGGCAGAAGTTAGACATGCTTTAACTTTTCCACAGGCATAGGAAAGCCTAGATTTTTAATCTTATAGACTACTTAGGTGTGGGTTTGAAGATTAAATGCTCAATCTCTTGTTAGAACATCCGTTCAGTGCATACATAATAGTTGTCAATGTTTCTATAGGGCTTTTAAAGTAAAACCAGCTACCTACAGGCTTTCAGGCACCCAGGAGGCAAAAGAATTTACATCACTACTGTGAACATAAGAAGTTTCTCCTTAGTCTCAGTTTAGGTGCTCATTTGGGGTTTAAGCCCCAAAAATATAATGAACATGTATTATATTGACAAGAATTTTTATGGGTTTTAGGATGGACAGGAAACTAGATACCTCTTAAATTCTCCCAAGACAAAGCTAACACAAAGCAGTTCCTTCCCATGTCAAACTCATAATTTGAGCTGATTACTCAATGCAATAACTTAGTGACTGAATAATTGGAACAGACTGATTTATTGATTCAATTTTAAATGTGCCCATTATTTGATCATTGTACTGTTCATCTTTAATTAGCTAATAAAACTGTAGCATATTAGCTTAGAAATATGTCTCATTAAGCAAATATTTGCTTGCTTATGCTTTTCTTTTATAAAATCCATAACTGGCTCATAGAACTGATTTATTTTCTTAGGTTGCATGATATGCCATGAACTTTCAGACCACAAGTGACTGTAGATAAGCAGCTTCTAAACAGCTGACCCTCTTCCCATTCTCCCTTCAAGTCAGAAAAAGATTGAAGAAAATACTCCCTTTTCTGTATCTTTGCCCTAGTGCTGAATGCAAAGCAGAATGGGGTTTACACAAAGGATAAATTGGGGGGGGGGGGGGGGGAAGGATAGGAAGGTAGCCAAATGTTTTAAGGAATTAAATGCAAGAGTCAATGCTACAGTTGAAAGTGCACTTCCAGCCACTTACGAATCAGGTCCCTGTATGGGATAGTACGGTGTCCTGTAATGAATGAAACAGATCTCATCCATTAAATCAGAAGCCTAAGCAGAAGAGAAAAATTAATCTGAATTGTAGATAATAGTTTGATTGTGCAGATGGTTGTAAACTTGACAGCTTCTGCATCTGTTCACTCTTTCTTTTCCTATTTCTCAAGCAAAACCTTATGTCCTTGTATGAGGTTGAGCTGGGATTTTTCTTCATAGCAGCCTTTATGGTACTGTGCTTTGGATTTATGACTGAAACAGTCATGATAACACACTAATCTTGACTATTTCTGAACAGTGCTTGCACAGCTTTCCTACATCCTGCCAGTTACAACGAATCTTTACTAGCATAATTGCCCTATAGATGTTTCTCTCAGTTAAGGACAATGAACCTAATCCACCATCAATCTAAATCACAGTCTCTCTAACCAAGTCAGGAGTTCTGCACTGATTCAAACCATCTGGCATTTCAGCCCAGGAACCAAATATTTAAAGCATTCTTTCTATTTATTTCATACCTGTTCAGAATTTTCTTGGAAAGCCACATTTCTAAGAAAACCACATCAGAAATGAAAGTGCTACTAAATTCTTATAGCAGAGAGTACACTTCTATTTTTAAAGTATTAATAAGAGATACAAGACTATATACTCTATAGGAACACTGTAGGAGAAAAAATAGTAAAAAAGGCTCAACACATTTCTAATACATTACTGGATATATTAATTGCTAATATATAATCTTGTAGGAGTCAAAGTTTGAATTAACTACCTAAAAAAGTTATTTGTTAGAAGGATTGTTAACAAGAAAATCATGTATTTAAAAAAAAAAAGAGTGCAGTTTATGTTCCTTAAATCATCTGCTTTTATCCAAATGTTCACTTAATAAGTACAAGTCAAAAGACAAAAAAATTATTGCAATGTTTGCAAGAACACTAAAGAGAAAATAGTTGCACATGCGGAGTGTGAAAATTCTTTTGCTGACATTCATTTGGATAATTTAAAAAATTCCTATGAAATATTTTATTTCATTAAGAAGTAAATAAACCCAGCAAGTTTTCTTTGACTATTAAGAAATTAAATCACTTCTCATAAAGTATCAGTGAATGAACCATGGTCTCTTTCCTTGTAACTCTACAAATCCTAAAGCAAAACAATGCATGACAAAAGGAAAATATATAAATCAAGGGAATGCAAATGAGCAGCAATGTGACCTTCTCTGTAGCTGAAGGAGTATCTCTTTGATTTTCTACTGTAATACTGATTTTTTTTTAAATTTTATAACATCTTTTTGCTGAGTTCCTTATAAGTGAGCTGCTGAAGTATGAATGGAAATAGCACTGCTCCACTGACTCTTGGTGAGTTTACCCTTTCTGTACACAACAGACTCAGAGTTGAAAATAATTTCTTGTCTCCTTCACAATGGTTGAAATCAGTGACCTTGGCAGTGGATGGAAGTCACAGTTGGTTGATCTAGTCTTTTCTGCTGGCTGGACACAGGAAGGAGTTTCATATCACAAAATGCTCATCTGTTCCCAATGCTGTGGACTGTCAGAGTAAAATGCAGGCTAAAGGTGTTGTCTAGCAAAATGAACACGCAGGCTTATAGCAGATTCAAATTTCTCTATGAGCCACTCTAAAAAAAAATTATGAAAAGTCAGTTTAGGTACTGCAAATACTCTTGGCTATTCCTATTTCTTTTATTAAAAAAAAAAAATTATCCAAAACCTTCTACAGATATTTCTGCCTAAGTGAATACTTACTTATTTAAATTATCCCCACAAATCTTGTACATATCATATGAAGATTTTTTGATAGATTCAATATATATTTTAAGTTTAAAGATCTCATTTTTTCTTGTAGTATGATAGTTCATTGATTCGCTGAACAGTTTTGTTTAAAATAGCTAAAACCACAGAAAGGTAAATAAGCAAATTCATTTATTCTATTAAATTTTTAAAGATAATAGTCACAATGAATCACTTACTTTTCTTTCCTACTTTCGGATGGTCTTTATGCTGATTTCGAGTCCTCTGAATAAACTTTTTTAATAGATCAAGACAGGGGAAACTTTCTTTCTTCTTTTTAATCCTTAATTAGATTGCTAATAGCTCAGTGGCTATATTTGTCAACTGATGTTTAAAATTCACATTTAATTATTATTAGTCATAGGAGTTATTATGACATTAACTCTCATTCATCTTGAAAGTCATAGAATCATAGAATCACAGAATGGTTTGTGTTGGAAGGGACCTTAAAGATCATCTAGTTCAAACTCCCCTGCCATGGGCAGGGACACCCTCCTCCAGACCAGGTTGCTCAAAGCCTCATCCAGCCTGGCCTTTAGCACTTCCAGGGATGGGGCATCCACAGCTTCTCTGAGCAACTTGTTCCAGTGTCTCACCACCCTCTCCGTGAAGAACTTCTTCCTGATACCTAATCTAAATCTCCCCACTTTCAATTTAAACCCTTTTACCCCTTGTCCTGTCACTACAGGCCCTTGTAAAAAGTCCCACTCCGAGCATTCTTGTAGGCCCCCTTCAGGTACAATAAGGTCTGTGCGGAGCCTTCTCTTCAGGCTGAACAAGCCCAACTCTCTCAGCCTTTCTTCATAGGAGTGATGCTCCAGCCCTCTGATCATCTTCATGGCCCTCCTCTGGACTCGCTCCAACCAGTCAATATCCTTCTTATGTTGGGGGCGCCAGAGCTGGACACAGTACTCCAGGTGGGGTCTCATGGCAGCTGAGTAGAGAGGGTCAACTACCTTGACCTGGTATAATTCTGATGTAATTTTTTTTTTTTTTTTTAATTTACTGTTTCCTACCAGGATATCCTATCATCCAGAAAGTCCATGGAAAAGTGAATCCATATTCTCATCATCTTTCATAGTTCTTATTACTAATTTTTATGTTTGCTTTGAAGATACATAGTTGTTCTGGTAAAACCTTCCTTTTTATATTTTACCATTTTTTAAAGTCACAGTAGCCATTCTGGGACTTCAACATTTGCAAATATATTTAAATGCTCACCTCCCACTGAAGCTGGTGGATACACAGGGTTATCACATACCTAACAGTGGAGAGGAGAATGAAGAGGACAGGTTGCCTATAAGTCCCAAGTGTTAGAGAGAGAAGGGGATGAGATGGTCTTGTGTGGAACTCTTGAATGCCAAACTAAGATTATATTTATAGGTACCTAAGTAAAGATCTGCTATATAAGAAACCCAAATCCTTCGTGCTTTGAAAAGCTAACCCACCTGTGACTCCTGATCATTAACATATAGCTTTTAAATTCTACCCTGAACTGCACAGTTTTCTAAACTTTCTAGCTGATAACCACAGTCCATCTCATGATCTTACACTATTTTCAATCCACTTTTCTCCTACACACCCCAAATCTCTAACTTAAGAATCATCAGATCTTTCTGAATCCCATCTGGCTGGTGTCACCTTCTGCAAGAATCCTACAGGTTGTTCGACCTGTTTGAGTCCTTGAACCTTTCTGCAGACACACTCCGACTGCTTTTAGGTGAAGTCCAGAAGCCCTGATGTAGGTGCTGTTCACAAAAATCTGTCCACAATGGTCTTATGAATATGAATGAGTAATTACTGCAGTTGTTACATCTTTTCTTCCCCCCAAATGTTTTTTCTTCCATTCTTTCTCTACCATTAGACTGCCATAAAATTTATTTACAGATACAGAATAAAGTCACATTCAACATTTGCATTCACACCAAATAACTGTGAATTTCACGTCTGTGGTTGTATTTCTGAAGATTGAATTAGATCTGTGCCGGTTCTTCTCCTTGTACAAGAAGTTCTTTCAATCAACCAGCTTCATAAATTCTATTTCTCCTGTGGACCAAGCAGTGTTTTTCCTATGGAAAGTGTGTTACAGCTGTGAGCAACTTGCTAGGCTGCTGGCTAGGCCCTCAAGGTTATGCTGACTGGACAGGACATGGAAGACTACTGGACAAGACATGAGAAATTGCTGTACCTGAGAAGTAACAGTGTGAGAAGCTTACAGAAGTTACAGACAGTGTTGGAAAGGATGCTGGTTATGCAAGGACTTGTGTGCCAGTCTGTGCCAGAATTCACAGACACTTAGAGTGCAGTCTTGGGGATGTTTAGAGACTAGTAACTTGCAAGGCCAAAAGTGCCTAAATATAATTTATACCATATAAGACTGAGACCAGGATACAGGTATAGAAAAACTAGAACCACTGGGGAAAACTTAATTGATCATGGTGTTTTCTGGGAAGAGACTGGGGTGAAGAAAAGGAAGTACAAGAATACTAAAATGGAGAGTCAGAAATCAGGAAAATGGATAATAAGTCACCCAAAGAATGTAAGTAGGGAAGCAGGGATGTACTTGCTAGGAAGTTCAGCAAGGGGTCACCACAGCTGGAGCAAGACAATAAAGCAAACCCATTGTTCTGACCAGAACACAAAAGTCAAGCCTGCTTCCTCAGTCAGGAGGAAGCCAGCAATGGAATGCCTGGATGGGGTGTTAAGCACTCTGGTATCACCACGTCAGCACCCACCTACCCATCCATAATAAACTGTACCAGGTTTGTTAATCTCACTGGTCTGGACCAAAGCCATGGTCTCCACTACATACAGAAAATACAAATAGGGGTACATGCATTGAATTGTTTTTACAGGGTATATACTATCTCTATTTACGTTTTCTGTCATTTCGGTGCCAAGACTCTGATAACAAGGTTTTGGTAGCCTACATTCCAACTGTGTTCTATACTCCATATGAAATATAGTAGTTTGGATTTGAATAACTTTTCTACAGGCATAAGTCCTTGCCATATAAAGATTATGCAGTTAAGCAATCCTTAACTTGTAGCTTATCAGTATGTAATGCTACAAGGCAATTCGGCAAATTCAGTTTATATTCAAGTGAGCATGTATAGAAAAGTACTTTAGAAATACCCTGTACCTCTAAAGTTTATTGAGAAAGTCCAGAAAGCTTCCTAAGAATAAGCTTTTAATTCTGATGTCTCGGCTAAATTTCAGCTCAGGTAATTACACTCCGCTGGCTTCATGTTCCTTTGCATTTTTAATTAGATTCAGATTCCTCTGCTTTTGTCCTAAGCCATTTTACAGTACGGCTGTGTTCTATTAACCACTGTTGCATACAACACCACAAATGTACTGCAGAACTCGATGAAACTATTTGTTCCTATATGGTTTGTAATGTAAAACAGTTTTGAGGTATTCCAGGAAGAATAGTTCTCTATAAACATATGGACACTTAGCATGAAATCAATGTAGCAAGCAAAGGTTGGCCAGCCTTTCTGGTCCTGATCCAGAAAAGCACTTCAACACATGTGGGCTTCATTTGGCTTCATCTCCCATGCGTAAGTATTTTGCTAGATTTATGTTCAAAAAGAAGAAATTCTATCTGATGTGTGATCAGAAATGCTGGGGAGGGCTCTGTACAGTCTTTGACCCTAATCCCTAATTTGGAACTGATTTCCACAATTTCTTCTCTCTCAGTTCAAGCCATGATGTTTGTTGCAGCAACCACAGAGCTTTTCAGTGAAAGAGTAGAGTAGGTAATAAAGCAGATTACTGTATGTTTTCAAGGGTAAAAGGATATAATTAACTTTCGTCTCACAATTGCCTTTAAGGGGAAATAAAAATATACCTCATCACTGACATAAAAAATATACCATTATACTCTTCAGTTGCAATAAAATTGTCCTTGCTATACAGGATGCTTTAAGAGCTATATAGCTGATATGCACATCCTTTTTTCGTAGTTAATTTTATTAAATTATATGCTCAGGTTAATTAGTAGAACTTCTACATTACCTTTGCCTTCCTTCCGTAAGTGTCAGTTATTAAAACTACCATGGATAATGATAAATTACCACAAAAGATTCCAGCACATATCACTTCTAGTATAGCACTTGGACTTTTGTATTTGTTTTACACTATACAACAGATTAGAAAGACAGAACTAGGTCCCTGCAATTGTGTTTATTTTCTCTTCATGATGTAGTAAGGGTAATTAAAGTAAAAGAAATAAGAAAAAAAGACTATTCTTTAGGGAACTGATTAGCCAAAAAAAGCATACACCCAACAGGAATTTGTTTTCAAAGAGCAGAAACTCTCCTTTTTCATGAATATACTGTTCTCCAAAGGTATTTAAAAGAAATAGTATGTATACAAAGGATCCAAAAGCTCAGTGTTCCTCTACAAACATATCTTTACCTTTTGCCTTCTCTACAGAGAAATATTTCATTTTTAAATCAAAGAATTCTAGGAAAACTCTTTGAAATTAATCTTTAAATATTAAAGTATTCATTCTCTTAATAAAAAAAGAAAAATTATTACAAGGAGCTTAAGGTTGGATATAATAATGAAACGATGTAATTATTCTTTACAATACTGTAAGATGTCTTTGTGTGATGGTCAGTTTAAGACATTTGGCATCAAATGCAAGTATCAGATGCTAAACAACTAGAACTGACTGAAATATTTTTGCAAGAATGTCTTTTCAGATAAATGCACAGATTTCTAACAAGAAAACATCTAACAGTGTTGCATTGATTTTGCTTCATTGTTTGCTAGGCAACTGCTTCGTTTAGTAGTTCCAACACTGATTACACAGATTCTGGAAAACAACATTATAATCAACCTACTTCTGTAGTGATGTGATAGGGCATAGAAACCACACAATAGCGGACATGGTGTTAATGGGATCCAAACGGTTTGATTAGCCCTTGAGGCTGAACCGAGATATGAACAAACAATCAAATTAAGAGTCAGAACATGCAGTTTCCTATAAAGGTCAATGGGACTATGCTTGAGAGAAGTACTAGCTCGTGAGAAAAGGTGGGGGGAAAGAAACTACCTCTGAATCACTCAAATATATGGCTTCATTAAAAAAAGAAATTTTAAAAGATGTTGTGACAAGTTTCTGTTCTCATAATTTAATGGAGAGAAACTAAAAATTACTCCAAATATGGGGATCACATCAGTAAAATTGTCTATTAGAGAGCACTAGACAGTGTTACTGTATACTACCTACTTGCATTATCTATAATATTCTTACGCAATTCATACAATGTTGCACAAAAAATTATTGCACAAAAGAATACTAACATTCATACTTCATTTATTGGTAGGACCCTAGGGTAAGTTTTATTTGTTAAGCATAGGTTTTCAGATGGTAAATTCTCAAGGATCTCAAAAATTTTGAAACTTTTAATGTATGAAAATATGTAAGAAAAGGGTTAACTCTTTTTACTGTGGCTGCTATGAACTGTGTTCCTGGATGCTGAGAGAAGTACTCATAAATTCTTAGCTGACGCTGAGGAATGCCTGCACCTAATTCAAGGTCTTTCTCCACTTCTGATACTGCAGCTGCCTTCCCAGCTCTCGCTGTCTCAGTACAGGCAGTTTAGAGGACACACAGTTCAGACGGCTGACCCAAACTGACCAAGGGAGTATTTCATTCTAAAGTACGTCATGCTCGGGGTATAGGCAGGGAGGGGGTCTGGAAGCCATTACTGTCTCTTCCTCTCTCTTCTACTTCCATACACTTGCTAACATTCTCCCTGGCTCCTTCACTGGCTACTTCACAAATTCCTGTGCTGGCTTGTTCATGAAGGAGTTGGTGGGTTTGTTTAGTTTTCCCAGTCGTGTTATCGCTGATAGGGTTCACTCGGAATCTGCTATGACAGCTCTCAGGCTGCAGCTCTCGGGCTCTCTGGCTCTGACTCTCACTTCTCAGCACCTGCTTGTGCATCGGTCAGTGGGTGGTGAGCTACTGTATCATAATTGTATCATACGTTTTATTTCCTATTATTTTAATTACTTATTAGTAGTAGTATTTATATATATTCATTTAGATTCAATTAGTAAATAGTTCTTATCTCAATTTTACGAGCTTCCTTGTTTCTTTTTCCTCTCATTCTTGCCCTCTGATGGAGAAGGGGAGGGGGAACATGGGAGATTCGTGGTATTTTGCTAGCCAGAGTTAAACCATGACAATACTTAATGTTTCTCCTTTTATTCAATAATTAAAAAAAACTTATTTTTTACTTTGTTAAATCCTAAATATATACTTCTCTTCATACATAAGAAAAGTCAGCAAATATCCTGCACTCAGAATAAAACTATTGCTCTGTTCCTCTAAAAGTGAGTGAGTGGCTACTTTGTATGCATATTGTCTCTGCAGCTTATTGCACTAATCAAATATTCTTGTTATATCTTATCGTCCCTGCCTTCTCTTCCTGCTAATCTCATTTATTCACTAGATTTTATTCAACACGTGCAAAGGACAGGATTGTTGAGGGAAATCTTCCTTATTGTCCTGGTTTTGGCTGGGGTAGAGTTGATTTTCTTCCTAGTAGCCAATACAGTGCTGTGTTTTGGATTTAGAATGAGAATAATGTGGTAACATACTAATGTTGTAGTTGTTGCTAAGCAGTGCTTATACCACATCAAGAAATTTTCAGCTTCCCAAGCTCTGCCAGCAAGTAAGTGCACAAGAAGCTGGGAGGGAGTACAGCCAGGACAGCTGACCCAAACTGACCAAAGAGACATTCCACAGCATATGCTGTCATGTTCAGTATATTAACTAGGGGAAGTTGGCTGGAGGGCAGCGATTGCTGCTCAGAAAATGGATGGGCATCTGTCAGTGGATGGTCAACAGCTGCATCACTTGATTTCCCTGGATTTTGTTTCTCTCTCTCATTTTGTTGTTTTCCTTTTGATTACATTATTATAATTGTTATTGTTGTTGTTGTTACTATTATTACTGTTCTTTTTCTCAACCTATGAGCTTTCTTATTTTTGTCTTTCTAGTCTTCTTCCCAGTCCCCCCAGGGAGGGCTGGGGGTGGGGGTGTGAACAGCTGTGTGGTGCTTGGCTACTGATGGGTTAAATCATGAAACACATATATTAGAAGTTTATAAGAATTCTATCAAAATGGAGTGATGATCCTTCAGGTAAGATAGTAAACTGTGCATATAAACACAAGGGGAAATCACTTTCAAATAAAGTTTCAGCATACACCCTGAAGTAAGACAGGCTTACTATTTACTGTGCATTGTTTCAGATCTCATAAGAGGTCAGAATATGTCTTTTTTAACAAAGTCTATGTTCATCTAATTCATCACCTCAGAGCATTGTCTTAGTGTGGTGTTCAATCTACATGGCCTTCCCAGGTATTTCTGGACAGTCTACTATGCATATTGGTCTTAAGCCATGACACTTAATTCTGCAAAGCTTTCAGCAACCTTGGGAAAACCAGGCATTCACTTAACCTGTTACTAATCTAAACTTTACACAGTGCATGTGTAGCCCTTCTTCAGTATGAGTCCAGTATAAAAATATACTTTAATATACTATAAGAGGCTCTTTCTCGGTCACTGGATGCTTGTCTGCCTACAAAATTTGGCCCTGGATCCCACACTCTAATTATTTTTCAGCTTAGATGATAGCAATCTGAGATGAACAGGTGCGTTGTTTCCTTTCCCATTCACATTCCCAAAAAAATAAACTTTTTTCTTCCTCCTAAGACCTTAAAGATTAATTCCTGTGTCTCTGTAAGCTTTGAGTAAGACTACACAACGAAAGCACTACAGTCTTTCTATTTGAAGTCCTTCATCTCTCATATGCAACTTCTACCTCCAAGATATTCTTGCGGTTTCTTAAAGTAGGACAGTGGCATTTTCTTTAAAAAAGTAGATAGAAAAGAGTAGGAGACATAGATGATCGAGGTTTTTTGAACTGAAATAACAGAAGCAGGTAGCTGATATTTAGAGAAAAGTTGACCAGCTTAAAACCTACTTTCCTCTGGCTATGTATTTTTCTAGAATTACCTTTGTATATATATAGTTTATTTCTGCTTCACAACAGTGGGCACTGCTGCTGATTTACAATTGAGTTGTGGGCATTTCTGTGTTTGTTTTTTAAAAATTGTAATAAAGACAGGGAATGTCAGAAATTTAGATTAGAAACCAAAACACACTTTTCATTCTTCCTTGAAAAAGACAAATACGTATCTTATACCTGAAATAAAATTTGCCTTGTAGTCAGGGCCCAATAAATGAAACAAAAGAGATCTCAACAAGATGGAGGAGAAAGGGAATTCACAGCTATTTTATCCAAAGGCAGACTTTGAGACTACCATTCTAATTTAAGGGTTGTAGTAGCATCTAGAGAAGTGATTTTGCTGCAGTGTGAGAATTAAGAGAGACTCTAATATTGACATTAGCACTAAATTCTGCTTGGCTTGTGAAACCACAGTCTCACTTGAGATTACCTGCAGTGATCCTTGCAATTTCTGTTCTCCAGTTATTCAGATCAAAGTACTGGAATATTTTGCATCTTCTCCAGAAGGGGAAAAAAAAAAAAAAAAAACCAAACCCAAACTTACAATTGATTTCCTTTGTATTGAAACAAATATATGAGGGAGTAGCTGACAAATAGCAATCCTGGGTCTTTTCTTATAACAGTGATAGAAAAAGAGGATATTAATGCACACCTGGAGACTGGGAAGGTTTCCTGACCCAGTAATCCTGACATAACCATAATGAGACTTTCAAAGGTAGGTGCTGTACCCTGCAGAATTCCTTCTCTGTCCTCTGTCTCTCAATGCAGCATGTATGAGATGAGAACAGAGGAAATTATCCTCTCTCTTTCATGGATCCAGTTCAATTAATAAGTATTCACTTTAGAATACAGCTTTAGTTGCATAAATATCCATTGCCAAAATTTGATCTAAACTTTTAACTGGAATTTTTTAAGATTTAGAAAGAGTTAAGACAGATGTTAAGTTAAAAATTCCAGTAACAATACTGAGAGTATTAACTAAATTGTGTGCTTCTTCCTTTCAGAGTGTCCTGACTATAAATCTATTAAGCTGCTAATAGGAGCAGCTTAAAGAATGAGACCTCTTCAGTCTTATTGAATAGTACACATAAGTGTACAGGAATTCCTGCTGAGTTTAAAAAAAACCTCTGAGCTACAAAGACAAAGATGTTGGACAGAAGCACCTGTTTTGTAAAATGTAAGCACTTCGCATCTAGTGAGTGACAGGAATTCATACCTCATTTCATTGGTCATATCTGTTCTGGTTTTAGCGAGGGATAGAGTTAATTTTCTTCATAGTAGCTAGTACGAGACTGTGTTTTGGTTTTATGCTGAAAATAGTGTTGATTCTACAGGGATGTTTTTGTTGCTGCTGAGCAGAGCTTACACAGAGTCAAGGTCTTTTCTGCTCCTCACACCACTCCACCAGTAAGTAAGCACGGGGTCCACAAGAATTTAGGATGGGACACAGCTAAGACAGCTGAACCCAACTGACAAAAGGGATATTCCATACCATATGATGTCATACTCAGCATATAACACCGTGGGAAGAAGAAGGAAGAGTAGTACATACAGAGTGATGGCATTTGTCTTCCCAAGTAACTGTTATGCATGATGGAGCCCTGATTTCGTGGAGATGGCTGAACACCTGCCTACCAATGGGAAGTAGCAAATTGATACCTTGTTTTGCTTAGCTTGCATCTGTGGCTTTTTCTTTATGTATTAAACTGTCTCTATCTCAACCCATGAGTTTTCTCACTTTTACTCTTCTGATTCTTTCCCTTATCCCACCAGGGAGGGGAGTGAGGGAGCAACAGTGTGGTACATATTTGCCCGCCAGGGTTAAAGCACGACAATGTTTCAGTTGCTTTCCACTTAGTATCCAGGGTTATTAGACCACTCTTTTACACACCAAATTCTTCTTATATAACACTGAGGCAGTGTTACTAAGTTGCTAAATGCCTAAGTTTAATTTTATTTTTTCCCTGGAGGAGCAGGTACTTAAATCTGAGGCACTGCAGAACAGGCATTATAGTTGCCTGTAGCATTGGATCTAGAACTTGGTCTTTGATTATTCCTAATCGTGTAAAGCCACAGAAACAAGAAGCCCAAATAAATAAAATAAACAGTAAAAAGCCAGATAGCAATAGTTGAAAGGATGAAGATTCTTAAAAGCAATGTATTTCTTCTTCATACTTTATTCCATTGGACCCTTGACAGAATCAGTTCACCCTTTCACACAGGTTCTTAATGCCTTTGCACATTAATCAGACTTGCAGTACTACAGCTGTACAGCTCTCCTTGTAAAGGATTTGTTAATGCATATGACAGGCATATAGCAAAAGAGCCACCATCTATGAATTTACACTTCATAATCATGCATTCTATTACAAATTAAATTCCATCTGAGGGAACATGAAGTCCAGAATTTTATTTAGCTAATGGAAAGAACCCTCTACTTTCTGACACTGTTTGCAATCTAACATATCGTCTACCGGCTACAGTCCCCAATTATAAATATTGCTAAAGTACATAATGCACGTTAGTTTCTTTGCAAGTGTAATGTAGCATTCAACATTTCATTCCCTGCTTCGGACTGCAATGAGAATCCATTTTCCAAAGTGACAATGAATTATTTAAAATATTCAAAATTCTCCAGCAATAATGAACAAAAGTCTTTTCAATGTATATAATTATTTTTATATTGATTTCTAAGATATTTTATACCCATCTATCTACCAATATTTCATATTGTGCTTTATAAATCTTACTTTCCTTAGATTAACTATTTCCTTTCAAAAAAAATAAGTAAATAGTTTTAATATCATTGTATTGTTCCTGTCTCTTCACTGTTGACGAATCCATGAGACACTGCATGGATTTTCTTTTTATGTTTTGAAGATCAACAAAAGACAAATGTAGATTCACTCCATTGGTGCAAGAGGATTCAAAATATCAATTCCTTCTCATTCTGCTGATGGCTTCTGTGGATTACAAGGACGAGTTCATCTACTTATGCTGTTTCTTTCCTCACGTAGTTCAGGCTAGAAAACATTCTTGCATGCATTCAAAAATTTCTTATGAACAGTTACCAGATCAGTAGAAATATCCTTTATTATTAACAAACAAAATGACAGAAAAGGTCACTCACTGCCTTTCCGATGAGACATAGTTACAAATCACCAAGGGAAGAGACTACAACCACTTTATTATGACCTTTTTATTTCGAACTACAATGCATGGCTTTTAAAATATGGGGTTGCAAAGTGATTTAAGACAACTTCGGAAAGTTTCAAATACATTCTATATAAACCAATTGAAATTATCCATATTAGGCTTCTCTAAAATGAATCAGCTGAATTACACTTTCAGCAAGTTTAATTTCCTTTCAACACAAAGCATTATACAAAGTATCAGGAATGTAAATTCAGAGGGAAAAAACACCACCAATAAAACCCAAACAAAACACAAAACCCAAAATCCAAAACTCAAACAAACACTAAAACCAGACACTTTCCAAATTATTTCAGTCTTTTCTGACTTTGATATTACTAGTCCTGCTGATAGAAAGACAAATCAAGCTTCATTTTGACAAAGAAACTGATAAATTGTTTTTATACTAAAAACTAATATCTACAATTGATTGCGTTGTCACTGTAAACCATTGCCATCCAGACCATTCCTCACATCCAGTGGCATATTTCAAGTGTTTATTTTGCAATAAAATATGTTTTAAAGCACTGTATCAGTTGTGAGTAATTATGTCTCTCAGACTCTACAAATGAAAAAAAAATCTCCAATGTCTGATTCTAGAAAATAAGAAAAAAAAAGAGGGGGGGGGGGGGGGGGGGAGGAGAAATGGGTAAGATACAGGAATTCATAAAGGTTGTTTTATTACACAAATATATTTAGCAAGACGTCTGCATACTCAACCCAAGACAGAGTTGAAACTGTAACCTTTTCTTTAATCCTACATGAATCATGTTGCAATAATCTGGAGGATAAGATTATTAGCCTCCTAACTAATGTACATATTGTTTTAAGATCACTGAGAAGACTGAAGAGGCTTACATAGCAATAGAAAGAGGATATTGTCAAGAGGGGTAGTGGAGTCATGACACAAAGAGGATGAGGGGGAAAAGAAGTCAGAGCATTCACATCAGATGTTAATGCAGATGACATCATTATTCCTTAGTCTACTGGTTGATAAGATGCCTAAACACAGAAGTAAGGTAGGTACAAGGTAGAGATTTTGGACGTAGATGATAGAATCCCCACATAACCTTTACATTTCTGAACTGTCCTCTATTGACAGGGATTATAATGACCCATTTGAACTGGGATGAGGGGTCTATCTAGTTTCAGCCACATGAGCAATACAAAAGTAGAACAGAATTACTGTTCTGGCGTCAATGCAAATAGAACAAGTTTCAGGTATCAAAATGGACCAAAAAAATTCATTCATTTCACTAATATCATTTGAATTTGACTGTTATACCAATTTTCCTTCAGTTGTGCCCACACAATCTTATTGTGACTGATGTTGGAGTCAGCAGGGTCACACAAAAACATTGAGTGAACAATACAAAATAGACCAAGTTCATAAAAATCATAATCTGTTCTCAATTCATGAACCAAGAAAAATATATTCACGGAGTATAAAAGAAGACTGATATTCATTCAGTGAGCCCCTTAGAACATTAATGACCTCATGACTGCATAGTACAACCTTGACTGAAGAAAATGTATGCTTTAGTTCTTGATACTTTAAAAGCTATCACCAGGAAAAAGCTGGAAGGCTTTTATAAACCCTTGTTTATTCATTGAGAATACATTGTTATCTTAATAGTATCTATGAAACACTGTGAATCACTATCTATCCCTATTAAATCTACTTTCATATTTCTCATCTCTCCTGTTTCTCAACTCCATTTGGAGAAGTTGATGAGGCTGAATAAAGACTGTAATAACAGGATTTAATGGGTATAGTATCTGTGGGTAGACAAGGTCATAAGTGTTGAGTAAGTAGCAGCAAAGGCAAAGGAAAGAAGCATGGTTTTAAACAAATCAAAACCTTAGGAAAAGCTATTGTTAGTTAATATTGTAAGAAAATAATTTGCTTCCTCTGTAAATAAAATTTGTTGTTCATAAAAAACCCATAGATTGTTATTTCTATAAACTTGTTCTTTTTCTTGAATTTTTCATCAAATATCATGCTTAAACTGTTAAATGTTTATAAAGGCACAGATTAACAAAAACAGTTATGCAACTATTTCCCTTTGGTTACAGAGGAAGTTATGATTCTTAATCCTTTTGCAAATCGGGGATTTTACAGATATTGTGAGCAATCCTTTCTATAATCTGTAATCTGAGGGTTTGGTAATTTGAATTTTCTGCTATTGCCTGATCAAATAATTTAAACTAGGGCTAAATTGATTTCTGCAGTGCAGCACAATGTAATGTCAAAGTTATAATTTTACATATAGTGTCAACTCTAAGCAGTATTGACACCTTGATGCACAGCATTAGGTTCATTTTATACATGGATTTGTGTATTTCACATTTTAGTGAATTGAGAATTTTCCTTAGAAAGATATTCCAACTGAATGTGCATGCTCTTTTATTTGTTATCCTGTCATATTGTAATATCAATAGTACTTAGCATGCAGTCCAAGAATGAAACTCATATTTTGTTAGGTTGTTTTATCAATAGCACAACTAAAACAATAGTAATAAAATTTGCAATTATAAATATCCCAACTTTCATTCTTCTTCATCTGCTCTTCCTTGTCTTTCTCTTATCACCTATCTCACAAACATTAATCTTCCCTTTTCCTCTAAAGACTTAAACCACTGCTGTTCTTGATCCAGACTGCTCTTTCTCTTTCCTGCTACAATTGTTTCATCCACTTATATCTCCCTTGCATCCCTCAATGACAGTTGCATTCCCCATTTCCTGCCCCTTGTCCAGACTCCTTCCATGCCCTCACCATTTCCTCTTCTTTTTTAGGTCTGATTGTTCTGCTCCCAACTTCTGACACACTCAAGTGTCTGCTGTAAGTTTTGCTTCCATATATCTTAAAAAAAAAAAATAATAAAAAAAGAATGCATATATTTGGTCAATATTCACTTAACTAAAAACTTTCTACTATACAGCATTAGCTGTACAAATAAAGTTCAGTGAAACACGTTAGATGTATTTGACTATTACCCTACGTTGGCCAAAGGAGCATACAAAGTCAAGAACACAAGGACTAAAATGAAGCAATATTCATTAGAATACAATCAGCAGCAAGAATTATGGCCTAATAATAGACGGATTTCAGGAAGAAGTGATTAAGTGAAGGGAAAAAAATATATTTGATGTAAGCAGCGATAATAAGGGATCAAACTAAACATTTGAATCATAACCTCCTAATAAACACTCACCTCATTTTGGGTATGTACTTTTCCAACATATAATATCCTACTTAGCATTACTTTTAGTTGATTAATTCTCTCCTGGTGTAAGTCAGGCACTTTCACTTACACACTTCAATACACATACTCATCACTCAAGTCATTAAATGATTTTTACCCTTAATCTTTTCAACTACCTAGATCTGGACAGAATATATGTGTAATACAACAGAGGGGTAAAACATCCTCCCAATCTGTTTATTATAGTAACTAGAGATAATACAGTAGCAGTGTGTAATAGTAATGTACCAGATCCTTCGCTGGTCCAGTGATTTCATGAGCAAGGTCAGTTGCTGGCTGAAGATCTGGTCTTATATTTAATTAGTGACTTGCTCACCCATGACAAAGAGAGCAACTTGCTACACAAAACAAATAAAAAGAGGATCACTTTTTCCAATATGTTATGGAACAAGCAAAACTGTTACAGATCTTCATTCTTTCCCTGTGTGTTTGAATTCTCTGGTAAGACAGCCAAACAACGTCACATCTTGATGACAGGTGGGTGAAATCAATAGGAAATTTGTCGCAGCAGTTAATGAGAGTTCTTGGATTTAGTTGGCTTGGTTGTTTGTTTATTGGTGTTTTTTTTAATTTTAATTTGAGGATTTCTTTTTTAACAGATGAGTGATTTTCTGGTCTTCATCTGCCAAGACATTTCTATATCCTCATGATCAATTCAGAACAAAGAAAATATTTCATAATCTTCCATGCACACTGCAGAAGTGATTTTTTTTCCCCTTGTGTCTTTGTTCCCCAAAGACTCTGGATGTAACACTAGAAGCCTACTAGCTTCCAGGCAACTATGAGTGTTTCATGTACAATCCAATAGACTTCCTAAGTTTGTCACATTTGTTAGGCTTTTGAACATTCTTATTTCAATAAAAATGGGAAAATTCATAATAGATTTCACCAAGCCACAACACTCCAAATGCTTCGGCAGTTTAGAATGAAAAATAATTTGAGCTAGACACTGTGTATTTTGATCTCACCTATAACAGTACATCTATCTTGTATATAGCTGTGTCCAAGGATCACATAAAGCCAACCAATGTTCACTAAACTTCAGCAAAAAAGAGAATCAGTCAGCAAACATATCTATAACTCCATGTAAATTATGTAGGTAATTAGAGAAATATTTAGCCAAAAGTATAGGTATCAAAAGAGTTCATATATGACTTGGGAAGGGCAGTCACTGTACAGAGAAGTTTTACAGTTTTCAATTTAGATGCTGGAGATCTGATTACTCTCTCCTTTAAGTTAATGAAATCCTTTTTACATCAAACCATAATTCCCCTTGAGATTTATTTCTCTTGAAATTTAAGTGTCTAATTCCCCTATGCATATTTGAAAATTCCAGCCCATGTTGTTTATCATCAAAAGATCATCAGTCTATAAGTATGTGCTGTTTTCCTTGCACACTTGCTTTTCTGATGTTGTTTCACATTCTGTGGAAAGATAGAAATATAAACACTTAATTAAACTTCTTTTTAAAAGATTGAACCTATCAGCAATAAAGAAAATATTGAACACTTTCTTTAACAATAAGCTAGTTTGTTGATCAGAAAAAAACTACTCAAATTTTTGTGAATTAATGTAGGAAAGAAGGTTGATTGAAAGTCATGCTTGACACATGTTAGAGTTAAGACAATTACCTAAACATCAAATAGACAGGTTACACTAACAGTTACCTGTTTTATTTAATTATCTCACTTATTCAAATTATCTTACAACACTCCACATAGTTTCAATTGTAAAACTAGTTGGATGAATGCCTTTTGATATCAAGGTACAATTTAAAAATCTGAAGAGCTGGAAAACTAATAGCAAATGCATTTATACTAGATATTCAATAGCAGGCAAGGATGAAAAGAGGAAGAAAAAGAAAGACAACACCCTTTTGGAGCTTTTCACTTGTTTCCCCTCCTCATTCTCCTATGAAATAAATTTAGATATTGGACAACTCCAGAAATGTGCATTTCTTTCAGTATTACACATCTTCAGTATTCAGCCCTGCTGCCTCCGTTGCTAAACCCCTATAACTGCTTTTGACTGTGGAGAGAATCTTCTTAAGACTATGTCTTGATGGGCTTTTCCTTCTTTGCATTTAACAAACCAATGCAAAAATTATAGCAACCATAGATTTATAATGGAAGAAAAATATAAGCTGTTCAACTGGCTTAACTTATTACTAAAGTTAAGGAAGCAACTGTTGAAGGAATGAAGAATTTCATGGAAGTGATCATTTTAGTTTGGTATATATTCCAAAATTAGTTTTCTAGCTGAGACCACATTTCTTTCATGGAATACAGCGAGTATCCTTGAGTTAAAACACAGATACTGCAGTGTTTGATTTCAAAATTTGGCACATCCTATCATATACTTTATATTTAAAAAATGGTGTTACGCATGTGCCTAATTTTAACATCAAGAATGTAGATGAGTGTTTCACCTTTGTAGCACTGTAGCACCTACTCACCATTTATTTCCTTTTATATTATTTAAAATAAAATTAGAAAAATGCTGGTAGGAAATAAAGCTCTTAAGAAAATATTTTGGTTGAAAATGAGAACACAAGCCTCTTTAAATCAGTGGGCAAAAACTGATATGAATTTTTTGCATGTTAATCTTCCATATCTTTTCTTTCATTGTGGGATCTAAGCCTCGGCACATTTAGAAACCTAATGAATCTCCATGTTCTAAAGATACCAAGCCAATATTTTTGCCTTTAAAGGCCCCCACACTTTAAACCACAACACATTTTTTTTGTTCCCCCCAAGTTGTCACACTTAAAGTAACTTTAGATCAATATAAGACATAAAACAGCTCTAAAAATTCTGGACCATTTTTTAGTCAAATTAGTCAGAGAGATTAGAATCGAATAAACTGACCATTGGGAAGACAAATGCCATGACTATGAACATTCCCCTCCTCCTTACTTCTAGGTTTTATTTGCTGAGCATGATGTCATATGATATGGGATATCGCTTTGGTCAGTAGGGGTCAGCTGTCCTGGCGGTGTCCCCTCCCAGCTTCTTGCGTATCCCCAGTCCATTTGCTGGCAGGGCACTCTGAAAGCATAAAAGGCCTTAATTCCATGTAAGTACTGCTCAGCGATAGCTAAAGAATCCTTGTGTTATTAACACTGTTTACACCAGAAAATCAAAACACAGCACCATACAAACTACTATGAAGAAATTAACTCTATCCCAGTCAAGCCTAATGCAGTAAGAATGATACACTTACACTTTGTCACCAACACACTAAAGAAGTTCATTGTTTCAGAAATACTAAGGCTATTTTTATTAAAAGAAATAAGTCAACCATTAGAGTTCCAAACTATTAAAATTTGTCACTTTCAAAATAAAGCTGAATAGTCCTTTTCTCAATAATATTAACAGTGTTTTCTTATCTCTGTCCATTATTAATGTCAGTATAACTTACAGCTAATCAGATTATTTCTTGCAAAACCATGGGCATTTAAATTCCAAGAAGGGTAGAATTTTTTTCAGTGAAGAAGTATATTTTAATTACTTGAGGCAATAAAAAAACATCTCAAAAACTGTATAAGATACATTCTTTTAAGTCTTTACCCATACAATCAGTCTTTTAAAGTTACACCTAGGCTTATGCCTTAAGGTAGTTATACTTCTCAGTATGAATAAAGATAGATAATTTCATTTTAAAAGGATATGTTTATATTATACTCTCTTCTGTAATCATGCTCATCAAAATTATAAATAATAATCTAAATACTAGCTAGTTTTTGTTCTTAAAAATGTGTAAAAAATTAACCAGAAGTATCATGGATATTAATGTTTTATATGAATTATACAATATGACCTTTCAAAGTCATTCTTTTAATCATTATCCAGCAATATATGGTGTGTCTTGAGAAGACTGTCTGACGTATATATTATCAGCTCCTAGAAACACCAGGTGACAGCATCATAAACATGGAAGGGTAAGGATTTTGTATATGTTGGGAAGATAAAGCAGTTCATATTCACACAAAGGAATATAGCTTATGTATAAGGTAAACTTTATCTCCCTATGCTTATTAAAATTCTTATTTTGATAAAACATCTTAAATTTTTACACAAGACTGGACTCAGTCAGAACCATGAAAACACAGAACTTCGTGAATACCACCCCCCTCCCCAGAATGGTCCTTGTTAAATAAATCTATCACTGTACACTATATGCTACTTTATTAACAGGACAATAGGATTTTAACACCACGCTTATTTACATTATTTTGCATTTGTTTGGGTTTAGTTTTTTGGTTTTCTTCAGCTCATGAGTCTTTGAATCTTTAAGGCTTTATATAAAAACTAAGAATCAATAGAGTTGGTGCATATGATACCATGTAATATTAGTATATGTGAGATATCAAATATGCAGCAGTTCAATAACTCCAGCAAATGTAGGTCTATACTTCTATAAAAGGGACAGAAAAAAAAAAAGAAAATCACAAGGTATTCCCCCACCCAGTGTCCTGCGTTAGATCTTACTATCTCTTTCTTGTCACCCTGTAAAATAGATTGCCTGTCTTTAAAGTTATGTAGTCAGAAAATTACAAGTCATGATAAAGGATACCATTTATAGCCCTGCTTGACAACTGACGGCTTCTGTCTGTGTTTCATTTAATACCTTCTGCCTAAGAATATATTAATATGGGGATCCTATAAAAAACAGTTTGCCAAAGTGGAACGTTGCACATCTTCAGGAACTAGCGTTGAATCAGTACCTCTTATTTAAAGCATCTGCAAAACCACACACAGGTATCTGTTTTCACTGATTTCAACATGACCATTCACTCATTTGAATATTAAAATTAATATTTTAATCTTTGCCATCAGTTGACTGACATCTATCAGTGCTTTCAGTTGCTTTATTTAATAATGGATTCCTTTTTTAAAATCACTACTGAAAACATTCTTGCTGGGGCACAACTGAGCCCTTCCCTGTCTTGCTTTTGTGAAGGAATAAGAGAACTGGCAGGGGTCTGTGTGTGCTGAGGTTTCACTTTGACTTAGAGGCAGGATATTAGCCAGGTTTCTGCATCTAGACCCCCAGAATTAAATAGCTTTCCAAGACTGGGTATGGTTAATGGAGTTCATGTTAAGAATTTCAAGCAAACATTGGTTTTGTTTGTTATCTATTACCAAAACCATATTTAAGGTTATTGATTTCGAATAATGTGTGACAACCACTGCTATAGTTTTTGCCTTCTCATATCTTTCCCTGAGGAGAAGGACCTGGCGGTACTGGTGGATAAGAATCTGAACATGAGCCGGCAGTGTGCGTTGGGCTGTATCAGGAGAAGTGTGGCCAGCAGGTCGAGGGAGGTGATTCTCCCCCTCTACTCTGCTCTTGTAAGACCCCACCTGGAGTGCTGTGTCCAGCTGTGGAGCCCTCAGCATAAGAAGGATATCGACCAGTTGGAACGAGTCCAGAGGAGGCCATGAAGATGCTCAGAGGGCTGGAGCATCTCTGCTATGGGGACAGGCTGAGAAACTTGGGCTTGTTCAGCCTGGAGAAGAGAAGGCTCCGGGGACTTCTTCTCACAGCCTTCCAGTACTTGAAGGGGCCTACAAGGAAGCTGGGGGGGGTGGGGGGTGTGGTGGTGGGGGTGTGTGTGTACTTTTTACAAGGGCCTGTAGTGACAGGACAAGGGGCAAAAGGGTTTAAACTGAAAGCAGGGAGATTTAGATTAGATATCAAGAAGAAATTCTTCACAGAGAGGATGGTGAGGCACTGGAACAGGTTGCCCAGAGAAGCTGTGGATGCTCCCTTCCTGGAAGTGTTCAAGGCCAGGCTGGATGAGGCTTTGAGTAACCTGGTCTAGTGGAGGGTGTCCCTGTCCATGGCAGGGGGGTTTGAACTAGATGATCTTTAAGGTCCCTTCCAACCCTAACCATTCTATAATTCTATGATTCCTGTCCTTCCTTATCCTTGCACAGCTGTTTTGAAACTCCAAGAAGTTAAATTATAGAAGTTAAACATCTAACAAGTTTAGTAAGGATAGACTTTTTTAAGTCAGGAAAATCTTTTCAAAACCTGCAACTCTTCCTTTTTTATCAGAATAAAATTTATATGATTTTATCAGAATAAAATGTATATCATATGATTAACATAAGTTCCTCACATAATACAGCATATCTAGATCTGTTACAGTATTGTCTCTACATACTGATAAAGTCACATGTTATTTTTGCCATTTCAAAATTATAAAACTAAGTGAAATAGTAACTACTAAAAAAGACCGTTACTTGGTCCTTCATTAGCTTTATCTTAGTTCCCTCAGTGGTTCAGTTACATTTCTTCAATATATATCTGAAAAAAAGCAAAAGAATAATTTAACAGCTTCCATAATATCCCTGTACAGAGGCTATTTTCTTTTACCTTACACGTTCTCCTCTTTGACAAAGATTTTTCTCAAGGGACCACCTTCTTCTTCTCTGGAACTTATTTTTATGTAGTGAGGTTAAACATAGCTTGGGAGATGTAGATTTATTCCAGGCTAATGAAGGGTTTAGGTACTGTCAGTGTATAATATGTAAAAGTAAGAAATACTCTTCAATGAGTGACAACTGAAAGTTGTAACAAGAAGAATTACAAAAGCTTTCTTTTTAAACAAAGTTTATCTCTGCCATGTGAAAATATATAGAATTAAATGTTTAAAAACAATTTCATCCATTGCAAACATTGCATTAAAAATTCATCACTGATGAACAATATATGGATGGAGGACATTCAGTAAACCTTATGCCTTAAAAATGTTTCCTTGCACAGGTCCTCCCACATAATTACAGCTATGTTTTTTGGATGGGATCTACATGATTCTGCTGCTGCAGAGTTTTATCTATTTATGAACCATATTTTAAAGATGTTTTTCAATCTATCTTTCTGGTAGTTATTGCAAGCAAATGAGAAATACCAGTGAGGCTAGTGGCAATCTGAAGATGCTTCAAATTAAATATCTGTATAAACATCTTGCTCATTTAGGACCCAACAGTGAGATATAAAGAATGACTTCAGAGGTTTTCAGATACATACATGTGATTCAGAGAAATCATAAAGGTCATCCAAAGTCCCACATGATCAAGCATCTCCCCAAAGCAGTGATATAACTCAGATACAGTAGATTCTTTTAAAATTACCTTTGTTGAAGATATGTCCATTAGCATTTACAGAGTTCATTTGTAACACATCTCAATTTAGCCCAGTTTTAAATGTGAGACAATGACTGCACTGCTGATGGTAGTACAACATTTCTGTATTTTTACAGCAACTGTATTGTCTTTGTTAGTCTTTCTGCCTCAGCCAGAGCTCACAGGTATTGTTCAGAATTTATTCACACCATCCTATAAGCAATTGCCGTGAAATCGACTGCACGAGAGACTCGTCTACCCACAGGTAATTCCAGGCACAACTCTCAAGGGGGGAGACTAATGAGAGTGAAAGTGGAAAAGTCCAGCAATGATACAGAATAGGAAGGCAGAGTCGATGGTGAGAATAGAAGCAGGGAGCCAAGAGTATTTATCCTGAATCCAAAATGAAGTCTACTTTCAGTTTCAGAAAGTCTGAGCTTCATATTGGTAGTTTTCTTTAGCACTCTCAAGCAGATAAATTAGGAGTAAATTGAGAGTGTAAATGTAGGTTTCCTTCTTAATTTATATAAATAGGGGATCTGAATTCACAGAGGTTAGGTATTAGTGATGGTTTTGGTTTGGGTTGGTTTTGGGTTTGGGTTTGGGTTTGGGTTTGGGTTTGGTTTTGGTTTGGTTTTGGTTTTAATTCAAGACATTGTAACAGACCTCTCCCCACAGAATGGACCTACATGATCTGTTTTTATTTCAAGTCAGAAGAATGAAACGGCTAAACAAATTTTCAATATCTATGTAGCATGGTATGTATAAACTATATATATATGCCCCATATATGTCATACGTTTATGCTATATAAATGTCTCTATATATAGATTTTATATACAGGCAAAACAGCTTATTGATAGAATCTTATAGGTTTGAAAAGATCTTTAGGATCATCAGGTCCATTTTTTATTACTTTTTTTCAGTTAAGTGTTTGAGAATAGTCACATAATGGTGTGACATAGTCACATAATGACTATTCTTTAGCTGATTATTTTAGAAAAATTCCAATATTAGAATGACAAAGGAAAAAAAAAGCATAAAAGATAGAAAATGTTAAGAAACTCCCTTCTCTGAAAAACTATACTGAAAATGTAAATATATTTTACACCACATATTTCTATGAAGATCAATACCTTACTGAAAGAAAAGGAGATTATGATGATTCTTCCATTGCTATCCCATTTCATTTATTTAAGGCTAGTGCTGCATTAAATGAATAATTTGTACAGTAGGAAACACACCACTGTCCCAGAGGGACAGTGCAAGAGAGTTACAATAATAAGATTTTATAAACTGGAATGTATGGCATCATGCTTGTTCTAGTTCTTTTTATAGAGTTGAAGGACATCCCCTCTAACAAACAGAACCCTATTCCCATTATTTCCTCATTCATTTTATTTCTGTTTCTTCATCTTTAAAACATTAATTAACCTCTTAGCATACATATATCCCAAACTTGCTGTTATTAACATACATACCACACCACTTTATGCGTATTTTATGTAAAGCAGGGTAGACACTGCACCTTCCTGCAGGTTGATTGAACCTGTCAGAGAACTGTATAAACGAAGCCACTCTGAGCTCCAGGCTGTCAGAGCAAGATTGCTTCTGCCTACCTGAGCAAATCTAATTCAGGTATCTCTACAGTAAATGTAGTCTCCAGTGTAGACACACTTAAACTTATGTGGCTACACTTGTGAATGACTCAGAAGATTTACAATCACTGTTAGTAGAAATAATGGGGTGTTGAAGGTTGATGATAAAACCCATGCATTACTAACCACTGAGGTAAGCATGCACCCTACATGCTCCTCTACTGAAATCAGAGTATTAATTTAATATTATTTATCTTAGAAATAAGGGGTTTTCTGTACTTCAAACACTTTTATTTAGTTCACCTTTATTGCTAAGACATTATCTCTAATAACAACTTAGCATCCTGCAACATCACGAAGTGCAAACATTCAACAAAAAAGTTAAAGTAGTAAAAATATGTCCATAACACCACATTAAGATTAACTGGTGTTTTCAAAACAGTAGATTATTAGAAATTACTATATTAAAGTAATTCTGTCAGAAACAATAAACATCATATTCAAAACCAGTTATCATCAATATAAAAAGAAGTTATTTCTAAAAAGAAAAATTGTAACCATAGTAGACATCCCAAAGTGACTTTTGGTGTTATGTAAATATTAACCCTCCTGTAATAAACATTATAAAGATACTTAGAACAAAGTTCTGTTCACATAAATATTTCAAAAAGAAAGAAAAGAACGTTTCATGCCTGAAAATGTATTTATTTTCTTATCATTTTTATTCGTAAGAACACAAGAGCATCTATATTGGGTTTGCATGACAAAATTTTGTTAGCAGGGAGGCTACACGGGTGGCTTCTGTGAAAAGCTTCAAGAAGCTTCCTCTAGGTCTGATAGAGACTATCAGCTCCAAGACAGAACCACCACAGGCCAAGGTTGAGCTGTCAGCAACAGTCATAGCACCTCTGTCATAGCATCTTTAAGAATGGAAAAAAAGTGGAAGAGAGGAATTTTGGAGACAGACAGTGAGCAAGATGTGAGAAAGAGAACTCTGCAGACCCCCAGGTCAGTGGAGAAGGAAGGGGAGGAGGTGCTCCAGGTGCCAGGGCAGAGATTCCCCAGCAGCCCATGGTGCAGACCATGGTGTGGCAGCCTGTGCCCTGCAGGCATGGAGGGTCACGGTGGAGCAGAGTTCCTCTTACAGCCCAGGGAGGGTCCCAAGACAGAGCAGGTGGATGCCCAAAGGACACTGTGACATTGTGGGCAGCCCACACTGGAGCAGGCTCCTGGCAAGACTTGTGGACTTATGGAGAGAGGAGCCCAGGCTGGAGCAGGTTTGTTTGGAAGGACTTGTGGCCGCATGGGGTACCCACGCAGGAGCAGTTCAGGAATAACTGCAGCCTGTGGGAAGGACTCATCTTGGAGAAGTTGTGGAGGACTTTTTTCACTCTGATGTGATGGGTGACAAATTAAATTAATTTTTTCCCCAAGCTGAATCTGGTTTGTCTATGACAGTAATTGGTGAATGATCTCTCAGTCTTTATTTTGAGCCACAAGCCTTTCATTGTATTTTCTCTCCCCTGCCCAGCTGAGGAGGGTAGTGATAGAGCAGCTATGGTGGGCACCTGGCCTCCAACCAGGGTCAACCCACCACAGCATAGCTGCTAGAAAAAAGGGCTGTGTTCTAAGGGCATAGAGACAGTACAAACCAGAGACTCTAAGACAAATAGACAGTTTCTCCATTATTTTCAAGCAATCCTCTAATTCGTTTCTTTACAAATAGAAAAATCAGGAGGACAAAGGAAAAAAAAACAGAGCTTCTGTTGTTCATGTTCACTTCAAACCCGAATGCAAGATGCAGTGAGGCTTAGAAAAAAAAGCCTATGGGACTGAAACACGAAATCTCCTCAGCGACAACTGAATGTGTGTTTTCTACAGATGTCTTGACTGCCAGTTTGTTTTAAATGTGAGTAAATACTATCAGAAGATTCTGCCTGCCATCAGATGGCTGAACATCACTTTCCTTCATCCTCAATGCTGTTTTATTGCTAACTAATATTTAAAAGCAGCAAATTTATTTAACCTATAAAAGTTATTTCTCCCCTCCTCCCTCCTTACCCCCAGGAAGGTCTTGCACACTGATTGATTTATGCCAAAACAGTGAATTGTACTTTTATTCTAAATGTCAGATGTACAAGTTTTGTGTACTTATTTATAGATACTTTCATCTCTCCATGCTAAATGGGATTTTTTTATACTTCAAAGCCTGTGTAGTTTTCTTTGAAAAAAAAAAAAAAAAAGAAAAACCAAATTCTCATATTCTTGTGCACATATATGTGAAAGCTTGATGTTAAATTTCATGGATATGTATGGCCAAGCATGACGGTATTTTAAAATGTAAATCTCAGTTGTACATATTTTTGAAGCAAGTGAAATCTGGTGCACACTTTCTTTTTTTTCCCTGCATGGTCCTGTCCTAAGCTTGACTGTGATATTAACTGATTTTTTAATAATCTACTACGTTTGTGTAAGCATTAAGTATACGCTGGAGTCTTAAAAGTATTAAACTTGACTTATAGGCATGAACTAGCAACTAATAAACTTTCTTTCAGATAAAAACCATCTGATCTTTTTGCCTAAATAATCTGCTTTGATACCTGTGAAAAAATCAGTTTTGGTCAGCCAAAACCTGGACACATTCATAATAACAAAGATATGTGTCGCAAAGATGTGTCCCTGTCGTGGTTTAACTCCGGCTAGCAAAATACCACAAAGCCGCTCTCACAAATCCCCCTCCCCTCCTCCAGTGGAGGGGAAGAATTGGAGGAAAAAGAAATAAAGAAGCTCATAAAATTGAGATAAGAACAATTTACTAATTAAATCTAAGTCAATATATACAGGTACTACTAATACTAAATAATTAAAATAGTAGAAAATGAAACATACAGTACAATATATACAATATGATACAATATGATACAATTTCCCACCATCCACTGACCAATGCACACCTAGATGTTGAGGGATGAAAATCAGACCCTGAGAGCCCGAGAACCACAGCCCGAGAGCAATCGCAACCTGAGAGCCGCGGCCTGAAGGCCGGAGCCCGGGAGCCTACGCAGCAGATTCCGAGCAAACCTGATCACTGATAACACGGCCAGAAAACTCAAAACAACCCACCAGCTCCCATACAGGAAGGAGCCAGCACAGGAGCTGGCAAAGCAGCTAACGCAGGAGCGTTAGCAAGTGCCCAGAGAGACGAGCAAGGGAGTAAGGGAGAGAGAGAGAAGGGAAGAGTAATGGCTACCGGACCCTCTTCCCCACCCAAAGAGCGACCGGAACATGACGTACTGTGGGATGAAATACTTTCTTGGTTAGTCTGGGTCAGCTACAGTATCCGAAGCGGACAAAAGACCTTGAGTTCAGTACAGGCCATCCCCAGCACCAGCTGAGGCCTTATCAATGTTTTCACTTACTGTCCAGCAACATAGTTTCTTGGCAAACAGAGTAAAGGGAGTTAGCCCTTTCCTGACTGAACCCAGCACAGTCCCAAAACCATTTTATAATTAATTAGCAAATTAAGTCAAGTATTTTCCTTATCACTACCTGCAGCTTTTACTGAAGAATCAGTGCAGGATACTAGAGAATACGATACTAGAGGATAAACGTGTTCAGAAACTAAGGTGATTCTAAGCTTCATGGTAACTTGATGCTTCTATTAATTCACTAAAATGTGCATTTATACAGAGAATGTACTACATTTTCAAAAAATTAAAATAGTTCTTCATAAATTAAAAAAAGATATATTTTATAAAAGCATTTAAAATGTAAGAAAATCAATTCAGCTTCTTCACTGTAATTGTGACCAGGAGGGATATCTGGGATTGACTCCAGCTCTGATATTACTAAATACTGAAACTTGTACTGGTGGCAGGTATAAAGAAAACATTGTATCCCTCTGGATTTGTATCAGCAGGATGAATCTGGGAGACTTCATTAGTATTAATACACTGTGTGGTCATACAGCTGGAAAAAACAATCATCCACACTTTCTCATGCCATAAGCCTCATTGGATGCCCCTGAGTCATAGCAAATTTATGAAGAATAGAAGTGTTTGGCTGCCTACCAGAGATACTGGAATATTTAATTACGTGAAGTGCTCAGATAGCACAGTGGCCAGTATGGCAAAAGCACTGAAAGACCACAATCATTTAATTATTCCTGTTCTGAATATACTTTCTCAGCCCAATCTCTTCCTCCTTAAGATTGTTTCTAGTCTCTCTAGAGACTGGCTACTTTGAATGAAGAACTATTTCTAATCATGCTTTATTTTACAGAATATGACTCAAACTCTTTCTGAGAAATAATATGTCCAGTAAGATGTTTCTCTGAGGTCCTCAGGACTGTTCATTTACAATTTTAAGCTAAGTGCTCTTTTGGTTACCCTAATTCAAACTCTGTGGGATTCAGCTACCAACCCAAAACTTGTAGTACCTGAACTGGCCCAGGGTTACCAAGTCTCCACATTACATATTGCGCCTATGACAGACCTGGGCTTTTCTGTATCAGCTGCTGGACACCAGACACAGTATGTTACAGAATCTCAAACAACACTTGGTGGCCACATTATGGCAAATCAGTCCTCACCACTTAGTTAAAAATCAAGCTTACAGTGAAAAATAAGGTTGTTCAAAACCGAAGGATGCTTTTTTCCATAGAGACATTTGCGCCTTTTCTTAACGCTGTTATCACATAATCTAAGAGTATTACCTCATTTTGCCATCCAAATTTGTTTTAATTCAAACATCTCCTTAAATGACAGTTGCCAAACTTTTCAATGTTTCTCAATGCACCTGTGCCACTGTGACTACTTAGCTACCATGTGCTAACAGCATCTTACATAATATAAACAGCAGAGAAATTCTACATCTTCTTGAAAGCACAATATAGTGAAGTACACAAAACATTTTTAATGCACATCTGTAAAGAGCAGAGCCAAGAATGTATTTTTAGTCAAATTCATGTATTAACAGTCTAACAGTGCATATTATCACATATAAGACATTTCCAACAACAGTACACTTCATATTTACAAAAAACCCCATCTACCCATTTTCCCTGGTTTTAAGCTCACACGTCCAATGACCCTCTGAATCCTACACTTGACATTTTTAATGTATTCTACCCCTAGGCAAGGGGTAAAAGTTGCCCCACCACAGCTTCCCAATAACCTTAGGGGGACCCTCAGACACTGCCGGGTTCTCTCAGCCCCTTCCCCAGCAGCACTCAAAGAGCTGGAGCTCAGACAGGCTGGGCAACGGGCACGTGTCCATGGGGCACCTGGTAAACCCATCTCAGCCCTGCTCAGGCCAAGGGCAGCCCAGCCACCCCTTGGGATCTGCATGGGCAGGGCAGCCCACAGCCTGTGGCCTTCTGCTAGTATCAGCAGAAAATATCAATGCCACTGTAGCTAGTAAATAATTAATATTAATACAATTCTGGTTTCTGTTCACAATCTTCGTGACCAAAAAGAAAAAAAAAGCAATAACAAACAAAAAAATCTACATCTCATCATATGAATAAAAATAACAACTGTATATTTTTGTATAATGTAATGAATCCTGAATAATAGCTAGGGTGGTTATTTCCCTGGTGTCTCCTAAGAATCAGTTATAATATATTAAAACTATGTTTGTAATACTAAGCATTTGAGTTACATTTTAAAGAATTTATGATGGTTATAGGCCTCTAGTAGACACTGGTAGAACATTGGAGTAGAATGTATTCATAAACTGTGAGCTACCAATGACAATCTAAAATCAAAACCAGTAAGTTACCCATCCCTTTGAAATTCTTCTCTGTGCTACGTTATTACTTGAATTTAAAACATAGTGAAACACACATCATGCACTATGTTTTCCAAATTTGTTAGAGTGGAGTAAGCCTGGGTCTGATAATTACAGACAAAGCTGATGCTGTTATGAAACTAACAAGGGAGTTGTTGAATATTTGCTTAAGTGCCAATTAATTACCATTGAAGTTAGATTTTATACTCTGATGACCCAGTTAAAGAAACATTAATTATAACCAACTGACCTCTTTTTGGTATTGTCACATGAGGCTAAAAGCTACAGACTTCCTACAAAAACAAAATCAGCATGCTTCTACAGTCACACATTTGTCCAAAGGGTCAACTATTCAAATTTCTTCTAGACTCTCAAGGTAGTATAAACATTTCCAAATAGGAAAGTGTATAAACCACAACAATAGTTCACATGTACCAACAGAAGAATAGAGTTCAATTGCAGTAATACATATAGACTGATGAAGTTTTTAAAAAGTCCCAGCTAAAGATATGGTCCCTTAGACCTTAAACATGAAGAGGTAGGATAAGGTGCTTAGGCAGCAGTGGAGAGCATTCAGCTTCCAGTCTTATTGAAGTGAAGGACATTTGAGTGGGCATTTTCCTTAAGTGCTATAACAGTAATAAATACTTCCTCAGCGTGTCATCTACCACTGATGTAAGTATTAAACCTTATCCAGGTTAGAATGCTTTTCATGTATAAATGAATATTTCACATGCAACCATTAATTCATTCATTGTGTACCTTTTTCCAGAAAACAAAGTATCCTCACTGTTTCCCTTCCCACCATCACAAAGAAACAAATACCTAATACTGCAAACTCAAGTCTGTCATAGTGAAGACAAGTCTTGTGAATGACATTTGATTTAGATGCATACTTAAAACCTTCCTACACATTGCTGACACTTTCTTAGTTCCTATGTTTTTAATGTCAGAATCCTAAAATCATGGAAACCAAGCTATTTACTTTGAAATAGACATTTCCAGCATAATCGTGCATGGAAAAATATAGTAAATCATTGGTGTTAGTACTGCCTTGGATTGCTGCATGCTGTTAAAGATGGAAGTTTAACATATAAGGCCCCTAAAATGTTCAGACTTGTGACAGAATTAAAAGTTCAGTATTTGTACTCTGTTATTGAAAGCCTAACAATTAAAAAGGAAAGCTCTCCAGACTGATTGAACAGAAGCACACTTTGCTTTCATCTTAAACATAAAAGTGTTTATTTTGATGGCCAAAATAATAAAGGCGGTGAGAAATGGCTTTAAAGGATGCCTTTTTTAATATACGATTTTCTTATTGAAGATGTTGAAAAAAAAACCCAGAACTCATCTTAGTAAAGGAAATTAATGTTTATCACTATTTTTGATGGCATCAAATTTCTGCTCAATTACAATTTTTGGCTGCTCAAAAATAATCAGGCTCAAAAATGGCAGTAGAATTTAGCATCCCTCTAAAAATCCATTCTACTGTATACTTGTATTGAGTTACTAAACATTAATTTGTTGAGCTCCACCAGTGCAACTGAATATAATAAATATAATTGTCCTTAAAAAACAAAAAAAAAGGAATAAATTAGTGTTTTAGATCAAATGGGAAAAAGCTGAGGGAGGAATTGGAACTCACCCTCCGTATGCAGTTTCAAAGTCATAGCCTGGTGAAACACAAAGGCAAAAACATTTGTACCACAGAGGGACACAGAATAGTTGCATAGTGTATCCACAGCACTTCTATCCTCCAGGAATTATTCCTTGGAAATTGAGAAAATTGTTTATAATATTGGACCACAAATGGCCAGAACAAGTTGCCATGCAGCTATTACTCCCTACCCTATAAATTTAGTCCAGTAACATTGATTCACCAAGTTTTTTTCTGTTATAGTCTGTAAAAGCCTATTTATTGTCTAACTCCTTACATATCTTCTGTTTAACCTATGTCCTGATGGTATTCCAAACCCAGTTGTCAAAAAATCAGTAATTTATCAAACAAAAAATGCTCTCAGAAACATGTTTCTTTTTTCTTCACATCACATGAGCAGGTTGCTAGAGCAGACCCAGAAGTTCCTCCATGAGATGTAAAAAAGTGGAACTGAAATAGATTTCCTCCCTGTACAAATCACTTTCTACACACACACCCCTACCCATCACAAATAAGCACCTAATATCATCCTTTACACAAATGGGTGAACCCTAACTTTAGAAGTGTTCTTTTACAGGCAGTTCTTATAGACTCATTGCTCTGGTGGTTACAAAGTTGTACTAATTTCAAGCTTAATTTTTTCCCCTCTCTTTTCTTGCATTAATAATTTCTTTTAATAAAGCTTCTGTCCCTTCATCTCACTTTCTCCTTACCCAATATATAACAGACAGAAGACATCTTTCTGTCTTTTTCCTAAATAACAACAACAAAAAAGGGGATATTTTCCAACCACAAAAAGACTCTTCTTTCTGCTTATTTCTCTGAGTGTATCTGTTCCACTCTGAAATAGCCTTTCCTGGGCAAGAATGAATGTCAGAGTTGCTAAAATGCTTTTGCCAGGGCCTTATAAAGTGGTCAATTGGTCTTAATTTCTTAAATTATTTGTAAATCCAAAATCTATCCTGAAGTCTTGAATATTATTATTGTCAAACTAACATGTCTTTACTTATTGCCTTCCAGTCATTGTGGCATTATGTAGATTGGTTAAAATATCAGATTAACTGTATTATTGCTTCCATAATTCAAGAGCAAGTTTTGTCTGATCCCTAGAGTTTCAAAGTGAAAAACTCTAACCTCAGCTTCTACCTCAATTGAATTAGTTTCTATCTCCACAGATTCTTTTTTTTCCAGCTTTCCTATTCATTTCCTTATGTTCAGAATCCATGGGTTTGCATCATATCACCACTGGGCTCTTTGTCACTGACTTATGTGACATAAGGTTCAAAACTTTCCTAAGTGTCTAATGTCACTATGCCATGAGAAATCTTCAAAAATCAAATAAGCAACAAATATTCTAGTTATTATTTTTCATACTGATTTGAAAATCAGCTTATAAACATAAACATATACAAAACAGCACTCTATATTAAAAAAAAAAAAGAAATTAATCAAGATGCAATTCAGCATTAGTTAATAGTTTCATCTGTGCATATATATTTGCATATGGCTAAGGTCAGCCACTTACTAGTTTGAAAATGATAGCTAAACTGAAGATAGCATTCAGACTGCATATTCTTTAGCCATTAAGCACTTTACAGTCATCCAAATTATTTTAAGTAGTTCAAAATGTACCTACTCAAAGCTAAAAACATTTCCTCCTCTTTATTGAATGCAAACATATAAAAGTCCATTATTGGCCAACACAATTTCCTAGGATTTGGAAAAAGGATAACATTGCAAGTAGAAAGCAGTAAGACTGATAATAAAGTAAATAAAATATAGAAAAAAAAAAAATCTGAATACGACGAAACAATGATCAGGAAAAATAAAATCAAACCCTAAGTTTTGCACAACAGAGAGAATTTGAAATGCATGTAGCAGCAGTTACACAAGTTCATAATAAGCTGATCATATCCTGCTAAAACAAAAGCACTTTTTTATCTCAATGGAGCTAAGTATCCAGAAACCTCACACTGGGGAAATCTTTGAAGAAAAAAAAACGACTGTTAGTTGTCTTTAGTTCTTATGTTATCTACATTGCAATCCCATTTTAAGCAATTCTGCATTACAATTGTACATTAAGGTACAATAAGGTATTTTTATTTACAAAAGTCACTTCCATTGCATTTTGACCATCACTGGGGTTATATTATTATTATTGTGACTTAAACTTGAACCCTGTTATTAACCCAAGCCTGTTCTATGACATAATTCAAATACTCTGTTTGAACAAAAATATCACATTTGTTCTTTCTGACTTTTTTGAGGGTCATATAAAATAACACTCCTAAAATAACAGAAACAAGTAATACTGAAATGCTAAAGTAGGCTTAAAACCATGATTCCCATGTATACCTATGCCCTAACATTGTCTTATATTAAAAGTTCAGTTTATAAGCATGTAAGTCTCATCAAAATAAATTGTGTACAGTGAAATTTGGAACAAAACCCATTAAATGTATGCTTTAAAATGACACTAATTCTAGTGATCTATTATAACCTGCAATGATTAATCTCACAAAAACATCTGATTAAATATCATGCTCCTGAACTTGAAGATCTGTTTGAACTGAAGGAGACAAATACAGGAGTAAAACATATCATGTAAATATCATTGTATACAGAACCTTGCTCAATTCCAGGGGGAAAGAAAGTGATTCAGCTTTTTGTGCCATTCTACAAAAAAGGTTATATTTCTTTCCTCTGCACCATAAGAAAGAAATAGAAAAAAAAAATGAAAAAAAAAAAAAAGTATTGTTTTCATAAGAAGAAGAAAAGAAAAGAGAAAAAGGGGAAAGGGGAAAGGGGAAAGGGGAAAGAGGAGGAAAAAATGGTTGCAGAAGATAGAAGTTCCCCAAGATCTTGGCAAGAGAAAATAGACAGTGCCACAGACAGCCCCAGCACACCTGACAGAAGCACCTCAGAAACAAAGGGTAGAATGAAAGCAAGTGATAACATTGTAACTTCTAACATTAATGATAACATTAATAAGAAAGGTCTTGGGAATTTGTTACAATGAATTTTCCCAGGTACTCAATGCATCCTTTTAAAACTAAAAGATAATAAACACTATGAAACAAAGAGACTGGAGAAAACAAACAATAATAAAAATCTGTGTGAAAATGAAAACTGCTTGATCTGTGTCAAGCATTTCAGCATTACTCTATGGAAAAAAAAATAATGTGTCAATTAAAACACTGAAAATGAGCACACATACAAAAATTTAGACTTCTACCAATTCACCTGGACAAGACAGAAAAAGGGTAAACTGCTCCCATAGCTCAGAAACAACTTCATTCAACCAGTTATGCCATATTTATGCGTGTACTGTCTCTATCCCACATCAACAAAATTAGGTTATGAAAAAATAGTGAATTTTTAAACAAACTTTTTTATAAAAAACCATGCCTGACTCTTCCCACTAGGTTGTACATGACTAGAACTGAGCCACTGATTTGTTTATCCACAAAGTCTGAGAGCCTGAAGTCCTTTGAAGTGTTGAGTGATCTCCCTTTCCTTAATCTCAAAATGAGATGTAGAGAGAGACTGTTGCGTGCCCAGTCCCAGCAGGTTCAGGTCTTTGATAAAATACTCATACCTTTTCAGGTTTTTCAAAGTATCTAATGTAATTTCAAACAGGCTGTCTGCCTGAGTTCACACATTTTATGAACTTAAAGAGATTTTTTTCTTAAATAAATAATAAATATGAAAGAGCTTTAATCTTAGTATGTCATGAAGCTGCTTTTGCTAAAGCATGAAGATATGATTAGCTATTAAAACTGTCATTAGGAAAATGGATAAAGAAGGTCTACTGTGAAGGGCTGGGTCTTTTCTCCCCCTTTTAAGAAATCATTTTGACCAATGTCACAGTTGCTGTTTAATGTAGACAATAGAATAAATGTTGCTATTAACAGGGAATTTTACAGAACTGTTTTGGTGAACCACATATTGCTTCTAAATTCTACCTAAAAGATAACAGCTCTGTTTCCAAACTCTCAAGGTATTTTCTTTCTCCACGCTGTGCACTTTAACTCTTAAGTTAGGATTTGATTTCTTAAGGAGAGAATCCAGACCATTAGTCTAAGTTTCTCCAAAATGTACAGTGTAAAGTTCAAAAAAGAAAATTTGACTTCTTTATAAAGGTTAAAATGTGTCAAAATAGCTCCCACAGTAACTGAGAAATGCATTAAAAAAAGCAGGGAAAGCGTAAGGGAACTGTGATAGCAACAACAGAAAAACAAGTCAGTAATAACTATCACCAGGCTGTAAGGAGATAAGAAAGGTGACATAATGCTGAATACACACAGATTGGTAAAAGAGATCAGATGACACAAGGGACCAAGGGTTGGTACAGAGACTCATCTTTGTTTTTGGGTTCAGGGTCTCATTCATCTTTGCATAATTTCTTCATTCATTGATGTTTTGACAATATGCTGCAGAATGAGAAAATAGGAAGGCACATGGGCAGCCCTTCACCTTCCCCATACAGCCCCATGCAACACTTCTGGGGAGGGGGCAGCAGGGTGTGACAGTTCAGAGTCAGATTAAGGAAGCCTTTCAAATGCTCATTGCCCACAGTGTGTGCCAGGATCTCATGCAGGTCTGTTCACTTGAGGCATTGTCCAACAGCACAGGCGATCAGGAGCACAGAGAAACCACTGGATCTGGAGCACACAGGTGCATGCGAGCTCCCAGGCAAGTCCCCCAATGCAGCTGCTCAGCCCCTCACTGCCAGGGAGTGTCATGCACAGGGAAGGGACAGGAGGGAGATTTCAGCTGCAGAGCAGCTGTTTGTCACCTGATTTCTGTCACCTCTTATCTATTAGTGTGCTGTTTTGTAATTTTTTGGGTTTGTAAGTATTTTGATTGTTTCAATAATTTCCTTGGGCTCTGTGATAATCATCACATAAAAATTACTTAACCAATGACTCTTATAAAGACTAAAAAAAGAAGCCAAACCAACCAACCTCAAAAAAAAACCTGAGGAGCTGTAATAAAAAGCTACAAAACATTGATTTCAATAACAACAACAAAAAATATATAATGGGCAGTAAAACATCAAAAATAAAGTATTCCAAAGTATTCCAATATAAAACAAACTTTTACAAGCATAATCTACTGCAAAATAATTAATAATCTATATGGAAATGTTTATATCTATTTGTGTAAGTGTTCATGTGTTTATGTATATCATCAATAAATACAATATATATCAATATATTGGTATACACAATATATGTATGTCAATATATTCACTGATCTTTAAAATTCCTCTAATGCATATCATGACAATTTTATTAAGAGAGATCTAAGAATCTCAGTGTCCATCCAATAATTATTTTGCCAGTAATTTGCCTAAGGAGAAACAAAGGGCATATTTATTAATTAATTAAACAAATATACCACCGGCAGACCACATAAAGAATATCCAAGACCCCAACTTATGAACTTAAGAACTTTTACTTTGCAAAATCACCTGTTCTAAATTAATTCTCTTGGCAACAGCTGACAAGACAGAGGTCTGATTCTAGTACACAAACTACACTAACATGACAGCTTAAGTATAGTTTTAGAATGTCATATATTCAATTTCCTAGTAGGTACATTTAATTGGCAGGCTTCAACTCAAGGCTTTCAGTAATTTCTTTTCAGAGAAATATTTGCATACACTTTTGAAAGCAACTGTACTGAAGAAAACATAGACTTTGCACTTTCCAGATTTTTTTTTCTGGAGTAATCATCTTTTACACACTTGTTTGGTCAAGGCATTTTCCCAGGCTATTTAGACAATACTTAATGATTTTTATTTTGAGATCATTATTGCAAATGGCATGGGTGTCCCTTTTAGCTTCAGTGATGAACTCAGCATATCTTAATATATTGAACTGATGAAATTTATAGAAATTATAAACAGAAGAAAAATCAGAAGAATTGAGCTACTACCCTAAACACTTGTCTTTGTAGCCCAGTACTCTGTCTCCAGCAGTCACAATGCTACCACCGTATATGCAACAGATACTTTTGTATGTGTGTCAGCATGTCAGTATGTCAGCCTAGCCATGTTAGCTTGTCAATGCCCACACATGCTTTGGAACTCACAAGGAGTGCAAGGAGAGAAGGACAGATTCCTCACTGTCTCTGGCTCTGTGTGAAGGCCGCATTGAGCACAACAGCAGCAGAGGCAGCATTTCTGTAGAGTCTCTTCTCCTGACCCACTTTTCTTACACCAAGAAGGAGAATCAAACACATTTGCTGCAACGTTCCTCCATCAAGACTACAGCAGTCACTATTAATTTTAAGGCCACCTCCACAGTCATGAGCACCTAGACCAAAGAACCTTATCAGTATCCAAAGATGCAGGTTACAGCTGCAACTTATACCACTTCAGTGCATATGATTCACGTTTCACAGAGAGAGAGCACCTGCCATCACCTGACTCTCCCTCACATTCCTTGCACAGAAGGACTCTGGGAGGAGAGACAGTGGCATGCCTAAAACCTTCAAATGGTTTTAAAGGAAAGTGTGATTGGTATACCTGGAGTCAAAAATTTATAAACGGTACAATTAATGTTTTAGCTTTCTAGTAGTTCAATTCATCAAAACCAGGAAATCTTTAATAATAATAATTTATGTTTTTAAAAAGCACTGCAACTTACAATGAGTTACTGTCCTCTCTAGGCCTAGGTGAGGAGGAAATGTGGTATTTATGCTAGGGTTTCCTTCTCCTCAGTCTTGGGACATCTTATCCCTGGTACCAGAGAAGGGGTTCAGGCTGTCCCTGCGGCTCCCCTGATATCCTTGGGGGCTGTTTGTCCCACAAACGTTGCCTGTTAAACTGAGCTCAGGACAAGAACAGCCCAACAACCTTCTCAAACTTGACTGAGAAGTATCAGCACAAGTCTGGAATGTGGGGGTTTTAAATTAACCTACTACTAGTTTTTCTGAAAGCTCTAGTGTGGTGGGATTTGGTGCACAATAGTTTGGCATTCACATTATGGACTGCCTTCATGATGCTATAAACCTGAGACATATCGCCTCCTAGCCGTCTCTCCATAAAAAGATCTTTTCTCTCTCACTTTGTAAAGCAGCTACTCCACCCCTTCCATCATGCTAATCACTCTCTTACACTATCCTGTACCTTCTCTCTACCTCTGCTATGTCCTCTGTGAAGCACAGTGACCAGAATTGCAAGCTGTTTTCAAGATGCAAATTTTCAATGCGTAAAACTACAAAGCCGAATTCAGTGAAAAATTCACTGAGAGCTGGTTTTGGTTTTAGGGTTTTTACAGGATAAGAGCAAACAAAAAATCCTGCAGCTAATCCAGTTTGGAACAAACAAAACATAGCACAAATCAGTGGGGAAAAAAGGCTCTGAATTACTGAGTCCTAAGTCCCATTTTAAAAGTAGGTCTAAAGCAAGCTTTCGGCCGATATGGCTATAAATTTATCACAAGGTACGTGGATTCCAAGCACAGTGAAATGACCCCATTAACACTGTGATGACATACGGAAAGCTCAACAATATTGGCAACTGTAACCATACCCACATATTTTCCCAAGTAGACAGATGGAGCATCTGGACTCCTGGGGAAGTGGTTAAACTGCTTCCGAATTCAACTGGCATTTTCACAAATACCTGACCAATTCTGCCATTATGTGAAAAAAAAAGATACCCTTAGGAAAATACTAGCTTAATCGCCACCCAAATACACTTCTAACTCACAGAAGTGGTCACCTGCTCAATTGTACCCATAAGGAAGAAGAGAATATTGATATCACAAAACACCCAAAATAGCAACAAAGGTCTCTGCCAGAAAAATGCATTTCTCAGCCAGTAGTGTAAATTCTATACATACCGTTGTGCCGCAACTTCTACATAATCTGTTTCTGTTAAGGTTTCACAGAAAACCAAGGTATGCAGATGATGAGACTCCTGTCTGGTTTTGGGGATGATTCATTAACATGTAGGGGTCTTTAATTCCAGCTCATTTCTCTTCCTCATCAATCTCTCTGCTCTCCTTCACTCTATTCTTCTCCGAAATTTTTGAGTTCTGTCTTTGTAGAGTTTGTTTAGGAACCCAAAGGAAATCATTCCATATAGGCTTTTAAAAATGGATATCATGAATCAGTAAATCTTGCCCCAATTCCACATATATTAAGCTTGCTAGCTGGTTAACACAATTTTATAGATCGACCCCTTTATCCCTCAAATACCATAAAGCTACTTTTTCCTCACCAACATCTTTAATCTTATTTCTGTCTGCACAGATTACATTAACAAGTCCAGAAGTCATGGCAGTCAATCTCATTTTCAAAGACAGTTAATTATCTTCTTTCTGTACATTCTCCTTTTATATAGCTTTATAAATAGCTCATTGTCTTTCATGTGAATTTGAATTTAAATGCTCACTTCAGTAATGCCTGTTTCAATAAACTGATAAGTTTTCAATGAGATCTCCAAATGCATAGAACAACAAAACAGCAAAAGAAACATTTCTAATAGTTCTAGGGATTAGATATTCTTGCCTTCCTGGGTATAAAACTTCAGCATAAAATACCTGTTGCATGATACCAAAATAAATAACTACAATGTTCTTTGAACATATGTTTTATTACTTGATTCTTTATCAGGATAGCCCTTCCCCATTTTTTTATTGACTTCAGCACAGACTTCATGAGTTTCAAGTCTGTCTGTCATGGAACAATTGATGGTTGATAGCATCGCTGGATATTTGTATCTTTCTAACATTTCAATAATACATTTTGCCATTAGTTTATATTTTGCCCTTAGCAACATTCAGTGAGTGATGTCTTCGGAGTATCTGTTGCATACAGTTGTTGAAAAAATGCCTTTTCATGCTTAGTGTGTTATGTAATCAAAAATATTGTGCAGGTTTTGAATAACCATTAGATGTGACTAAATATTCTGCAAACTATGGAAATTAAACCTACCTAAATAAATGAAAACCTATGAGAGAGAAATATTCATGAAGAATTCTACTCTAACATGCTCCCTTACATGGTAACTTTTCATATTGGTTATACTTGTCAGATGAAGAAACAGGGGCAGGTGAATAGGATAGGTTTAAAAGATGAAAGAGTGTATGCAGGGACCGAATGATGCAAGGATCCATGTTTTCTTAGCTCTTATCACACAAGCTGTTTTGTGGTGGAATCACACCAGTTCTTCAGAAAAAGAACAAAATTAAACATCATGTTTTGCACTGAAATTCATGGAACAGAACAGCTTTTCTTCAAAGAAAACTCGCAAATTATCTGGTTTTTTGCATCTTTTTTCTACATCTTGTGACAAAAACAGTTAAGGAAAGAATGGAGATAAACTTCAGATATATTTCCAATTCTTTGTGAGGACTGATATCATATGATTGAAGACTTTTCTTAAGAGTGAAACACTGTGCAGAGAACTAAAAATCCTAAAGTCTTCATAACAGCGCTGGGGAGAAGGGACCCAGAAAGCTGGGGTGGTAGGAAGTGTTTAGAAACTTATTGAAATTCATAAAAACATAAATTCTTTCTCTGCAATGATTAGTTCTTAAATTTGTGTCCACCTAGTCCTTGTAAAAGGACATTTTTTTAAAAAGTACTTTTAGCTTGTAGCCTCACAGGATGTTACTTGACATAACAATTGGAAATTGTCTTTGACAGAGTAATTTTGTGTAACACAAATGTATTCCCTTGACTTCATTATTTGTATGATCAGGGGTTCATATGATAAGTCCTCATTTTCTTAGGCACTGAACAAACACCAAAAAGTAATCTACAAAACAAAACAAAAACTCTCCTGAAAGTATTAGGCTATGAATGTTAAAATAAGATGTACCAGATGGATACACCATCACAGTGAAGGGTACAAGGACACAGGAAAAGACTTATCTTCCATCACTTCCATGGATACGACCTTTTGTTTCCCCTCCTGGTCTGCTATCACATTGGCTACTGATGCAGATCGTGACCTGAGTTTGGACACAGAACTGCTCTGAGAGTTTGTCATGAAGCTTCTGCAGTGTGACCTATTTGTCTGCCTTTCCCCCACTTCTCCTTATCAACTATTTATCATTTAACACAGTAGTGATAACTGATGTAAAGAGGAAGAATGTATGGGGAATGTCAGGTTGCTGTCACTAATATGGGACATCATGTCATGCCTTAAAGATGTATTTTATGCTACATTATGAGTAAACCATGGACCCAGGTTTTTGTATGGTTGTAAATTTGCTTTTTCAATAAAAATCATAAATCCTACTAAGAAAACCCTAATATGTGAAATGGGATGGTGTGTAAAACTTCCTGATTTCTATCATTACTTCAGATATGGGTTAAATGAGGACTATTAACTGAAATTGAATACAAAATACAATTTCTCATAGTACACAAAATATTAGGATAGAAATTTATTAGAGGCTATAGAAGAAACGCAGGAAAATATTTTTCATGCAGCGTACACCTAAATTGTCAAATACATTACTCCAGATTTTTTCAAATTCCAGAGTTTTATCTGCAGTCAAAAAGCACTAGACTAAATGCATTGGAAAAAAAAAATCCTTCAAAGGTTCATTTCTACACAGGTTTAGGATACCGAGAGATTGCTAAAGAAAAAAAAAAAAAAAAATGAGTAGGACAGTATCTGAGTGGTGGCCTTTCATTATTAGTTTAAAATATTGTCTCCAACCCCCTACAAACCAAGACCTTCCTAGACAACAATGCAATGTTCAAGAGTTTAAAGAGATTGTTAGTGTCACGGATGTGTTTATTGTGAATACTATTACTAGTCTATCAAATTATATATTGTGTATATTGCAGACACACAAATACATTTCCATTTATGGCATTTCTATGAGGTTTGGTTTTGTTTTGGGTTTTTTTTTTATTCATTAAAGGGCTTAATAATTATAATTTCCAATAATACTCTTCATTTCCAATAACAGAAAACAAAGACTTTAAATTTGATTGTGTATCATTTTGTATTGCTGCGATAATATATAGCAAAGAATAAAGCTAAAATATTTTCTCAAATTATTCTACAGATAACATCAGTTCTGATGAAAATAATGAATAGTAAAATTGTAGCTCTGCTTTTGCTTTCTCCATTGTCTTTCTGTCCTTTAGAAGCATACTTTGCCAGGCATGGATGGGAACTAGTTACTACTGATTGCTTGGGCATCCAAGGGCTATTAACAGGCAGCAGGAACTGCACTTAAAACTTGGAGAGCTGTATAGAGTTTGGGAACAGTCATTTGGCAGTATCCAGTATAGATATTAGTTACAGTCTTAAGCTTTGTAAGTTACATAGGTCATGGCTTTTCAATATGTGGTAGCTAATAGATTTAACAAGATGAAAGAATCTTGTTCTTTTCTTTTCTAGAATAATATTAGATTTTAATAATCTAATTTTTAGATAATTAGAAGAAAGGGGGAAAACATTCTGAAACTTTCTTAGTTGCAACATGAGGTTATATTATAGACAATGCTGCATGTGAAACTACCAAGAACAACAAAACTTTCCCATAGAAACATCAGTCAGATTTTTATCTCCTCTTATGGAGGTTGTCAGAAAATCATAGCAACTTTCACTTCTGTTTAATGATGATAAAATCTGATGTGCTACCCTGAAATTCCTAGGTGGTTCCTTTTTGCTTCTCTCTTGCACCATTTCTGAACAGTAAAAAGAAGGCTGCACAAATGTTACTCTATATACTTTCTTTTCTTCTTTCATTTTGTCAGAATAGGCCATGCTAACCTAAAACTGAATGTAAGAATTATCAGTGGGCTACTGAATAATAACTAAAATATATTGCTCTTTTTTATATAACCCTCTAACCTCTCTTCTATTTGCATGATAGTTTTAGGTTAAAACTTTCCTAATGCCTCTCTAGAAGTTATGCCAAGAGCCAAGCTCAGCAAATCAATCCTGGCACTTAGGAAGAGTTTGCATCAAAAGTATCCAGCAAAGGTATTTTCAGGGTACCCACGGAAGATATTTTCACTTCTCTTCAGATTCTGAAGTACTTGATAAGGACACTGTAATATCACCCAATGTACAAGACTTCTTAATTAGATTATTAAAAGAAACCCATTTCAATTTGCAAAGACACCTTATACTCACAATTTATCCTGATGATACTTCAGGCTTTGAATTTAACTACAGCAACAGGTAAAAGAGAGATAAAGCAAAATACTGAAATCATTCATTCTCAACACTACTTAAGAAGATCATTAGCTATCTGCACACATGTGTTTTCAATCCAGTCCTTCAACACCCATTCATATTATCCTTTGTAAGAAAGCCAGTCAGGTCAGCCATTGGAATGGAAAAAAGTGTATATTTGTTTGTAAAAGAAAGACCTACGAGTAATTATTTACTAAAACTAAACCTATCATAACACAATCATACCCCAAGTGTATGTCAGTAGCTCTGTCATAAATGCAAGAATCCTTCTTGTTTACTGTATTCCATTTTCTCCACATTTAAGATCTTTTGCCTTGCCTTACTGCAACTTACAGGGATGGCTAATATTGTTTGTCTTTCCCTAGTCCTCCAAATATCTGACTATAAACAATAGGAATATCATCATTTCTGTGGGTCTAAAACTATTCAAAAAAGTCACATTCCAAGAAAGAAGCAAGTGTCAGTATTCTGCTGGTATTCTCCATACCGCGTGATGTAGAAAGCTTGATAGAATTGGCTTTGTCTATAGTTACATTTGTTATGGGGATATATTCCACTTACATATTTGAGTAAGTGCTTTTTTTTAAATATAGATCTTTAGACAAACTTGCCACAGAAATGAGTGATTTTTAAAGTCCACTAAGTAGACTACCTTCTTTTCCAATAATCATTTATGTAGCTCATATCTTAAGATGGATTCCTCAGCCAGTAAGAGCATACATGGATATTGTCTATCTAATATATACAGTATTCTAAATACATTTAAGACTAGTAGTATCAACAACCTAATACTTCAGTATTATTTACAGTATAGTTCAATAATATTCTCTTTAGTCATTATGAAAAGCTAATTTGAAAGTAAACAGATAACTGGGACAAGTAAACTGACATATTATACATTCTTCATAAAACATCCACAGCAACAGCATTGTCATTTCATTGGCTTTATGCTTACAAAATACAATTGTGTAACAGTCATCCTGTTTGAAATGTACTTCTAAGAATAAGAAGTTCTTTATATTTTTCATCTAATATCTAGTTAGAAGGACATGGACCTGTTGGAGAGTGTCCAGAGGAGGCCACAAAGATGATCAGGGGGGCTGGAGCTCCTCTCCTGTGAAGAAAGGCTGAGAGAATTGGGCTTGTTCAGCCTGAAGAAGAGAAGACTTTGGGGAGACCTTATAGCAGCTTCCAGTACAGGAAGGGGCCCTACAAGAAAGCTGGAGGGGGACATTTTACAAGGGCCTGTAGTGACAGGACAAGGGGTAATGGCTTTAAATTCAAAGCGGGAAGATTCAGATTAGGTATCAGGAAAAAATTCTTCACGGAGAGGTTGGCACTGGAACAGGTTGCCCAGAAAAGCTGTGGATGCCCCATCCCTGGCTGTCTTCAAGGCCAGGCTGGATGAGGCTTTGAGCAACCTGGTCTAGTGGAGGGTGTCCTTGTCCATGGCAGGGGGTTGGAACTAGATGATCTTTAAGGTCCCTTCCAACCCAAACCATTTTATAATTCTATGATTCTATGGAACTGTCCTGGAGCCCATACCTCCTCCTGGGCAGAGCAGAGTTTGTACACTTCCTTTGAGAAAGCCTTGTCCCTCTTACCATCATAGAATGTATTTTTAATGAATTATTGATAATCTATAAAATTACTTTTATTCCTAACATTAGCTCTCCAAACCCTACCATAACTTTTATGGGCATTTTCAATTGAAAGAAAATGTTAAAGTCTAGATGGCTGCATCCATAGACCTTTAAATGTGCAGGTACTGAAATGCCCTGTGATACAAAGATGTTTTGTAATCATTTACTACCCAAATACATGTAAGCCATTGATTCTTTATGTAGCTTTTCTTTTATTTACATTCATACTGTAATAGACCATACCACTGATCATAGAGTTGGTTTTTTTTAAATGTAACTTCTTTCTTACAGCACATAGTTCTAGAATAATTAGAGGAAAAGGAAGAGGAGCATCCGTTAAAGGGATGGGATGGCAAAAGTTTGGTCTTTTGGTCTGCAACTTTTGAGACTGAATATTATGAAGATAACAACAAAAACAAATGTAGGAATTGTGTCAGCTGCCTGGGGGAGGGTTTGATGAGAATCTCATCTGTTCTCTCCTAGAAAATGTATGGAAATAAAGGCTTTTTAATTCTATAACTATCTGGAAACTGACTATAGCCAGGAAAAGTGCATAAGAAGAGTCAGCAAGAAAGTTAAAGGCTTAGATTGAGTTTACTGCTGTTTCCCCAGTTTAGGAGGGAGATAACCAATACCTAAGGAAATTAAGTGGATGACAGTACGAGGGACTAGAAAAACTGAAGAACTGTAATTTTGGTTTTTTCCTAACACATTTTGTACAATGTACCATGCTATTCTATGTGTTTGTTGATCTGTTATGTAGAAAAGCTCCTGTTATCAATAAAGTAGAATCTGAATAATAAATCTAGATGCAACTACAATCTATGTTTCCTAATTACAAATAGAAGCAAAATTTCTTGCTGTAGGAAAATTATTTCATTAATACCTATGATTGCACTTCAAAAAGAGGTGGGCACAGCTGTGCAGCTGGAGCAGAAGTGAAACTAGAGAGCTGTTCTGGAGGGAATTCCTGGATCCACATTCTGGATGTTACTTTTCATTTGCTCAAAAGGAGAATGATTGTGTGCCAATTTGGCACATGTTTCATCCTCTTCTCTTCTAGCTTGAGTGTTTTGGCGATTCCAGTGAATTAACAGAGCCAAAATATCTGCCCCTCTCCACCTCTACTGGTAACATTTCTCCCTTCAGACGGAATATTTATGTCTACTGCTCTTTATTGTTTGGATTAGTATACACCAGTACACCTTTATACCTACACACACACTGAAAGAATGTTAGAAAGCACCTTTTTCCTTATGTTTTAAATGATTGAAATAAAATGTTTTGGCAAGAGTGCCTATGTTAGATTTTATATCTTCTCCTGAGTGAATCAAATGCAAAATAAAAGGGCAGAAGGATTATCATATACTATGTCACAGGCAATTTTTATTTGATCATAATGTAGCAGGCCATAGCATTATGATTGACATAGCCTGCTAATGATGCGTTTTCTGGCACTTATGGTTTTCAAATCTAATTTTAGCTTTTTAGTTGTTGTTGATATTTAATAAACTTTTTAAATAAATACAGTTTAGCACAATCAGGAAGAAAATTAAAAACTCAGATGTCTGTTAGGCATTAAAGAATGAAAATGTTGTTCAAGATACTGTAATTCTTAATGAAAAATTTCATCATAATCTGTACTAACAACATAACTGTAGAAACCATGTATCAGTAACCTAGTCACATATTTGACACAATGTACCTAGTGAGTGCTTGGGAATTTAATTAGCATGGCAGTCAACTTCACTTATTTTACAACTATTTGAATAATTTTTCTTTATTTTAAACATTCTGTAGCCTCAGTTTTAGACTTCACTGTGCATTTATTTAAACTTTAGGTCAAAATAAATTCACAACTGACAACAATCTAAAGTTAAAAGTGCATGCATTAGACAAACCTCGGATTCAACTTATGATCATAAACAGCAGTAAGTTACTGAATGTAGGCTCCTGGAGGTCATTACTGTAGGACCTCAGCCAGACTCTTTTCAGTGGTGCCTATCAATAAAACAAGGGGCAGAGGGAACAAACTGTAATGCAGGAAATTCCATCTCAACATGAGGAAAAACTTCTTTATTTTGAGGGTGCCAGAGCACTGGAACAGGCTGCCCAGAGAGGTTGTGGAGTCTCCTTCTCTGGATATATTAGAAATTCACCTGGTTGAATTCCTGTCCAACCTGTTTTAGGTGAACCTGCTTTGATGGCGAGTTGGACTAGATGATCTCTAAACCCCTTCCAACCCCTACCATTCTGTGAGTCTGTGACCTGGACAAATACAAACCAGAATTAGTATGATATTTTATGAATTATTTCCTGGGGATGTCTTTTACATAAACCCTCACTTTTTTCTGCATGATTTAAATCAGAATTTTTAAATGGTTTATAACATGATAGAACTATGATATCTATATTTACATCCTCCAATATCTAAAATATAGAGATTTATTCTTTCTTTTCTTGCATCTTACATTTATACTGAAAAGAGTTGAAGCATATACATTGAATAGCTAAAATTCATGCAAGCTGAAGAAAAATAGGTTATTGAAATTATTGTACAGACCTACATACAAATTCCTACCATAATGAAGTATTTTTTTGTATAAATAACAAATGCATGCTATTTGGCTGAAAACCCAGTGTTACCCCTGGTTGTGAATGAATGAAAGATAGAATGTATCTAGAACTGTAGTCAGTAATTCCTCTTCCTTATACCCTAAAAAAAGGCTAAGGGATAGATATATGACTTGCAGATGGAATAACTAGCAGCTTTCCAAATATTTTCCTTCTCATACCAGTCAAATGTGATACCAATATTGCTTGCCTATGATATACACCTCTATACTAAAGCATTTACTGTATATTATTACTACCTGTTGTTAACTCCTGTACCACCAGAAAAATTATAATAGAGTGACAAGAAAGCAAAAAGTAGACTGTTTACTTGTGAGAAGAAAGGAGCAATATTTTCAGAATGAAGATCCTGTCAAATGGCATGTTTGTTCAGTGCAGCCTTTGAAATAACTGGCCCATTAAGTTTTAAAAAATGATGCTCAGTATAGATTTGATAACTGAATTACCCAGGTTTAGAAATTGCCTGTCACTTCAAAACACTTCTTTGTCTGAAGAAAATAAATACTCTGCAAAACAGCTCTTTGTTGGTAACATTCAGGGAGACAGCTCTGTATCACTCATATTGGGAACATCCTTGGAAGAACAACTTCACGTATTTAAAGATTAGAATCAGTTAAAAAAAAAAAAAAAAAAAAAAAGACTAAAAGAAATCCATGGCAAAATTACAGTGGCAAGGGGCAAAAGTCACACATTGTGACTTGGTAAGTTCAAGCTGGGCATCAGAAAAGCTTTTTTACTAGCAGAGTGACAGTGGAATTTGTTATGCAGTGGAGGTGAGGAACTTCATCCCTGGAGGCTTTCAAGGCTCACTAGACAAAGCTACAGCTGATCTGATCTAGTGTTGGCAAGAGACCTGATCTGAACAGGAGGTTTTGATAGACTACCTCTGTTACTAAAATTATGATAATTTTAGGTGTATCCTTCTTACACTGCTTAGTGTGTTTATTTTCTTTTTATAGTCAATGGGAACAAATGGCTCTTCAAAATAAGATCTATCTGATTTTTTTTAGATGTTTAAAAAGAGATGAATTGTGCACTAGGCTATACTGACTATAAATACATCTTAGATGGAGAACTTGAGATGTAGATGTTCAGTTTTATTCAAATTAGCTCCACCTCTGATTATGAAGAAAACATACTGTTGATTTAGTTAGGAGTTGATGGCATGTTTATGAAACTTATTCAGTGATTGTTTCACGTAAATTTCATAAGCGATCTGGAAAGGGATGAAGCTTTGACATGGCAGCTGTTCCTAATGAGTTTCACTCTAATACTGCCTTAATCTTAACAGTAATAGAAACACTACATAGCAATAATATATGTTGCAAAAAAAAAAACCTGAGCCCTTTTTCTCTTGTTCAGCAGTTGTGTTTCCTGCATACTTTTGAGAAATTCCAACCTAAGTCATAAACTGAGAAATATCTCTTTAGCCTATTCATCACTGGCTTCATCTTTAGGATCCCAACCTGTATGCATAAATCTATGTGGGTTTGACCTCTATTTTTGTATACTCAAATCTTCAAAACTAAACTGCCAGATATTGAAAAATAAGAAATCAAAGTCTAGACCCAAACTTGGTAATCTTTATTCTATTCTATATTCAAAGCTACAGAAATGTTACCTAGTCCTCAGCAAAGAAAGCAAAACAATATGAATAACTTCTTTTTAACAAGTAAAAATATTAAAGGGATTCAAGAAAGAACTTTAAAATAAAAAATCCACTTTAACTAAAACTGGCTTACATGTTTTTCCTTGTAGTCCGAAAATTGATTCTTAAAAACACGTGTATGTTTATAGCTTGATTTTGAAAAGTCTGCTGCCTTTGTAGAAACTTTAAAGGCATGTACATGACAATGTGCTGCAGGTTAGGCATATGAATGAGTTACCAACCTGCACTTCAGAGCCAGATTTTTCAAAACATGCATACACAGTTAAGGAACCAAGAAAAACAATTATGGACACAGCTGGTCACCAGAAAGCATAGTAGGCCATTTACATCTACAAAGGCCTCTCAAAATATGACTGAAAAATTAAGAAAAATTAGAGGTATTTTGATATTGAATCCAAGATGAAAAGAAATGGCATCTTACCATAGGCACTTGGTTAAAGATGATGAATCTGAAGTAAGTGGAACTGCTGATTAAAGGGGCAGATTCTGAACCAATAAAGCCTCATTGCTCCCTTCAAACTTTAGTTGATGATGATTATTTTTATTGTAACTATTAGCAAAGAACTGCTGGATTCCTCATGCCCATGCCTCCAGACAATGACAGTCATCTGGAAATATTATCACATTGAGATGCATTATAGTATTTTTCAATGTTATATTGTCTTCCAGTGAACTTCCATTCTCCTCAATACACTTTACTGATCAGGTTGTGCTGGATTATTTAATCAGTACTACCCTTAAGTACTGTGGTACCTTCTAAATATTGCTGATATTTAGATATTTTTCCTTGGAATGCCATACATCTGGAATGCACTGTTTCTATTTCTCTGTGTTCACCTAACCCTACTGTTTTGTATAAATAATAGCTAAATAATTACAGAATCTAAATTAATTTATTTGTGAAAGATAACATTCCTATTGCCTGCTCATCCGGATTTGAAGCAGACTGAGTTAATGACACATGCACTTCAGTCTTGGTTTTCTCCTGTGTACCTAAATGGTAACCATTATAGATCTGTTTACTTTCCTTTTTAGCAGTGGCTCACCTTTGACATAGCTTTCAAATTACACCACTTGTCTTTAGAATCCTCCATGTTGCTGTTCCTTTGGAAGCCTCATTTATTTTTTAAAGCTCTATTTTGACAGGTTTCTTGCTTTTAAAGAGTTAGCTTCATGAGAAATTGATCCAACTAGCATTTATTCTTGCACTCACTAAAATGCTTCTGTGACTGACAGGTTACATTGTATAGCTGTATTTTTTTACTTCCTTTATGTTTTCTTCAGCTACTTAAAGCCATTCCTCCTCCAGTCTATACTAAGAAGTCTTTGGTCTTTGTAGTTCTCACTTCAATGTAAGAGAATTTGGTTCAAGTTCTTATTTTAACTGATCAGGTCAGCAACTCAAAACTAGTATCTCACACATGGCAGGTAAATTCCTTGGAAAATAAACCAGTTTGGGTTGGAACATACTTTCTTTCTACATCACTCTCCATTTTGCACCAAAAGTTATTAACCAAAAAATGGGAAATTAAACTCTATAATATGTGCAAAGAGTGATTGGATTGCGTCCTGAAAACATCTCTGAGAATATGAGTACATTTTATAGCTGCAGTAGATGTTCACAAGATGTCTTTCACAACTACTAGAATTCAAGTTTTTCAGATTTCTTTGTCATGTGGGAACATCCAGTTTAACCATTCTTGAAAGCTGTGTTCCTTAGGGAAAAGGAACATTCAGCAAACAGTGCTGCTGGCAGAAAATTAACCACATATAGGTTTTTAAAAAGTTACTTAGATTCTTTGGTCTTATTTATTTTATTATTTTTTAACTTTATGCCCCTTCGTAGTTCCTGGTGGTACCAGAAACTGGACAACTGAAGGCAGAACTGAAGCCTAGCTTTTTTTTTTTTTTTTCCAAATCCAGCCATCTAAAATTGATGTAAAAATATTCGCAAGGAAATCTCATCCTCTGTTGTTACAAAGCTGAACTCCTATATATGCACCTATATATATATATATATATTTGAGTCAGGTTATTCATCTAAGCAATTTTTAAATGTATAGAGTTTACTATCAAGATCATGGGCCAGGCATATATGATTCAAAAGGCTTATCAAGAAGGTTAATTCTTAGGTACCTCTTTAAACAATTTTAATAATTTCCTCTGAGCCCTTAAAATTTAGTAATATCTAATCTGAAGAAATCTATTAATTCTCATGTCTCACAAGGTTTAGGTTCACAATCTGTGCTCTAAAGAGAACATATTATTACCAATTAGTAATTGTGGAAAAACTTTGCAACACATATATGAAAGAAAAAAGAATGTCCTTTTTCTTTTGCTCTTACTTTATATAGAACCTTTATGACTAATGTTACTCAGAGTAACCAGAGCTATCCAAAGTGTGGGGGGGAAATCAGATTTCTTCAACTGGAAGAACTGATTTCCCATTTATTTTCTGGAAAACTAATTTTCTCCTACAAATTGCCTTTTAACAAGTACTTTGTCCTACTTGGATTTCTTCTATGACTTGCTATTACATATTTTTTACTCTGTTCCCTGTGTTCTCTGTTCAGAATTTCTGGCAGACCTCACAAGCTCACAGCCAAGTGGATCAGAGTTTCATAAATAGAGAAAAAAAATACTTTGTGCAATTACAGATATGTGGCTTTCATACGCTGACATATTTTTACATCTCTTTTTGTCATTTGGAAATCTTACTCTGCTTATCTTCTGAGGTGTACAGAAACTGACAGATGATTTGGGAATTCTCGCTTGTGCTGTAGTTAAAAGAGCTTTCAAGGAGGCCATTAGGGGCTAAAGTGCCAAGATCTGTTTCACTGCACAACTAAAATGTTTTGAAGATGAAGGAGATTAGTCAGGAAATAATTGTTCTAATACAGAACTAAAGATTGACAAAACAATTAAGATTGTCTAGCCTCACTTTCTGCAGTCTACAGGATGATGGTTTTCATCCAGTTATTCCTGCATTAAGCCAGTATATTTGTCTAAAAAATTATGCTAGCTTGAAGCAATCTTGTAGGAAAGTTTTGTCTTGAGCTGAGGATATCAAAGACATATAGACTTTTCCAGTGCTTAATTTCTCCATTCCTGTTGGTTCTAAAATAGGTGGATTTTTTTTCTTCCTCTGTTTAAATGTCTGTCTCGAACTTCAGCCTAATTATTCAGTGGTTTCTTGGTTTTGGTTTTGTTGTTGTTGTTTTGTTTTTTTTTTCTGGAAGATACTTTGTCTTGTCTAGTTAATTCCTTTTTTCTATTGTATAAACAATTGTCACACACAATTCTTTATAGCAGCATCACACTAAGAACTTACATTTATTTATGTATGTATTCACTGTATACAGAAATATTTTCCAGAAATACTGATTTCTATGATGTGCTCTTGTTTTATAACGACAGTACTCATATCTTCTTCATAGGTGTATAACATTTTTATCCAAAATCCTACATCAAAACCTCTTGGATTTGACAACGTTTTCTCAATGAAAATTGCTTTATGAGATCTATTGCTTATTAATGCTTGATTCAATAAACATGGACTCTATTGACATTTCTTTGTTTACACGTCAGCTCAGGAACATTCATCAATCAGAATATAAGATTCTTTCACAAAACCTAGCTTCCAACTAGGCAAACATATTTCATTTCATAACTTCATTACTGATTCCTAAAATCAAAGTAATCACTAGGTCAACTCTCTGCTTTGACAACCTTTTAGAACTCATCAGTACGAAGTAGTTGAGGTTCCTGAACTTCAAGAACAGCTCCTACTTTGATGAGCCATACTTTTACAAATGTTTTCAGATTCCTAAAGGTGAAATCAAGAATTTACTTGGTTTCCAAAGCTCCTTGGCAGCTTGTTTTATTTTTTAAAAAATCTAAATTAAAATAAAATAAACCTATTCAGAAGCCCTTCTACTTGTGAGTCATAAAGCATCTATCTCACAACTTGTAGGATGTGTTGATTATGTTTTAAAGAGAGCATGAAAATGTATTCTCTCAGTGCCTGCACAGTTGTCACTGTTGTACACTGTTGTAATATTCTACATTGCTACCCTAATATTTTTACCATTGTTTATCAACCTTCTCATAAAATATGTGAAGAAAAAAGAGCAAAATATTCATGGGAAATTAGTCAGAACAATCATCTGTGTTGACATATTTTGGAATCTTGTTAAGACAAGCAAATTTTGAAAAGTCTGTGAGTGAAATATTGCTGGTGATATTTATGCATCAGTTTTCCTATGTTGCCAAGGCTAATTGAAAATCAGGGACTTGAGGGTGAGGGCAGGGCTCCGCCAGTGCCTGGGTTGCCCCAACTACTGGCTCTCACTTTGGGGCAGCCCGCATCCTTCCTGTTCCCTGTCAGTGTATGTCTAGTGACATACTGTTGATATCACCTGTATTTACTAAGTTCAACATAAAAGCAAGTACAAAATCTTTTGTAGTACAATCAAATGTATTTTAGTGTACAGAATGGTACTTCTTAATCTATTATAATAAAAATAATTCAAAATTACATCGAATATTCTACTATTTTGGAATCATAATTTTTAAATAAACACAAATGCAATACTCTATATTCTTTGTAGTTGCATAATATTCCTTCTTTGTAATTTTCAATGTGTTCCTAATAAATTGTTGGAAAAATATGAGAACCCTTCTGTAGGAAAAGTTATAGAAGCTGTTTGTGGATTGCAGCTGAACTCAACTAAACCCAATGTACTTTAATGCACAAAGGAAGCGTATAAAATTACTAAGTAGACTTTACCGCCCATTACTGTGGAGACAAGTGATTTGGTGATGCAACAAGCACAATCAAAAGCACACTAAAAGCAATGCAAGCAAATGATGCATATTCTGCAATTATGGTAACCAAGGGCACTGTAGACACTGTACAGTTGAAACACAATGTGGTTACAGTGGACAGAATGGCGGATAATTTTATTTGTTGTCATTTGCAGGAGAATGAGTACAATCCAAGCTTTTGGTCAAACATCTGCAACTTTTTTTTCAATCAGCCTTTCAAAAACATGTAATACTAAATGTGACTTGTTTATATGGACTCACTACATGAGTTTTTATTAAAAATGTTATTTGTGGAGCTGACCATATGCCCCCTGAATTCTGTTTTAACAGACTGTTGACTAGTTTAAGAAGATCCTTTTCTTACAATACTTGTATTATCTGCAAATATTATTTTCTTTTTTAATCTGTAATTTTCATGCTCTCTATTCTGTTCCATATGCACTCATGGTTCTTCTACATTTCGCCTGCTGCGAACTTCCCTACACCTCACTTCTGATTTCAGGCTCAAAAATATTTTTAAATAACATATCCGGAACTATAATGGTCCTATCGGCTATCTTCCTCTATAACTAGCAAATAACAGTTTACATTATTTATCTCTTAAGAACTCAGTTTTATACTCCGAGTTCTGGAATTTATCTTCAAAACAGAGAGAGGTCTTCTTGGAGAGCTGCTAAAAATGAAGGAGCTTCTGAGTTATCTAATTCACATTAGGCACTGAACCATTTCTGCAATATCCCAGATTTAGGGAAGCACAAAGATACTGAAATGATTCTGAGTTTCCATTGCTTATGCTAGCTCGTTGAGAAAAGCAGCTAAAAGTCTCACTCGAGAGCATAGATCTTTCCTGAACAGAATAGAAAGTGCTATGAATAAAAAATGTTTGTGATAAAGATGGACTGAAAGCCTAAAGCATGAAAGGAATGTTTGATCTATACATTTCATAACACAAAAACAAGGGTTGAAATCCTGCCACACTGAAATCAATGGCAAAACTCTCATTTTAGTTTAATAGCCAGGTTTTCACCTGAAATACGAGCAAGGAGGGAAGAATGATATGTTCCCTTGAGGAGGGAGGAAGGGGGGAGGCGGGGGGGGGGCACTGCAGAAATACGGCCAGTAATTTCCCAGAACACTTTTCACGTAAGTCCTTGCTGTAGGGCTAGCATTTGACTGAATCTGAGAAGACAGCAGTTTGTTCAGTTTGCAATTGAATGGGAGGTGGGAGGCTCGTGTCTTTTAAAGACAGAAAACATTCAGAACCATCTGCATCCCGCAGAGCTTCACCCACTTATTCATGTGTTAATCACAAAGTCTTTGAGGTAAAAACTCTGTGGTTCTGACTCATTTCTGATAGCTCTATTCCAACAGCTTTTCTCTCTTCTCACTTCAGCTTCAGGCTCTTTCAGGGTCCATGCCTTCAGCTCCAAAAGCTTCATCTTTATCTGCATGGAGGAAGACGGTATCTCAATCAGTCGTTTCCTGTTTCAGGAAAGTTGCAGAAGAAGTTCTTAAAATCTTTTGCTGTTCTTACCTCGCGCAGCTCCATGGTGGGTGTTACATAACGCTCTGTAACAGGTGCACACAGAATATGGCAGCTTTCAGGACACTGAACCGAGAGAACCATCAGTGGGTGAAGACACAAAGCTGGTTTGATTTTTCAGATCAATCATATAACTGAAACAAAACAAAAGTAAAATACAGAACATGAACTATGAGGTGCTGGGAACAGGACATCTGTGGAAAACATATGCTTTGTCAAAAAAGTTGTATCAGTTATCCAGCCATGTTAGAACACAAGCCATTTTCTCTACTATCGTTTTCTATTCCTAGTACACGAATTGTAGAATAATGCCAGGATAGTTATCACCATGGTGTCACTTAATACCTCATTTTCTTAAAATCCACTGCATAAATTGAAATATTATAGGAGGAAGACTAATATAACTGTCCTGGAATTCTATCCCAGGAAGGAGAGGACAAACACTTAAAGCAACACCTTCACCCTGTGAGGTGCATAGGCACACATCAATGGGGATGTATGGGAACTGGCATCCTCTGTAAACAACATTTCTCCTTTTCTGCTTCAGAATTTTCTTCAAGTTTACAACATGCACTAAGACTATTTTCACCACTTTATCATTTGTCCTTATTGCTCATCTTCATACTTAATATTCTTTATTTGATGTTTTCTCTTCTTAATACCTTATTTTGAATGACATAATAGTCTGATGTCTTTCTTTTTAAAGACTAATCTTTATCTATCTGCTGACTGAATGTTGCCATCTACTTACTAGCCATTAGAAGATTTATCTTTTTGTATATTTAATGAACAGAAATGACAAACATAATTTTAAACTGCTGTGTTGCTCATTGCATCTTGAGAAGTGAAAATTAAGACTTTAGCTTAAAAGAACAACTTGACAATGGAATAAACAATTCATACTTTTGCCATTTCTGCTCTAATTATTCAAATTATTTCACTTTGTCTTTTAATTGCATTCATTCAGGGTTGTTATTTTTCTTTTATGGAGAACAAAGGACATTTGTTATCTGGTTATTTACTAATGCAATACACCATAAATGCACACATACTAAAACAGAAAAATGGCATTGAACTAGCATTGTGTACTGCTTTATTAGTAAAACCCATCTGGATTAGAAACATTTGAAAGTTCTGTTGTTAACACTTGTATATCATCATTTCTGCAAAAAGTAATTGAGAAGCTAAAATAAAGATATTTCAAGTTATTAAAATGCACAAAACAAAAAACCAAAGTTAAGGGAAGAAGACACCTGAAACCTGTAGTAAACTCTCCTTTTGTGAAGTCAATATGTCAACAAAAATCAGGAATAAAAACTCCTTAACACTACTGCAGTATTAAGAAACAGGCATTCTTTGTTAATGGCTGGGTGCATAGTGCAGTCGTCTCACCAACACACACCTAACTCGTGCAGCATGCTGATTATATAGAATATAATGATGCACAGTAAACATTCTCCTACACAGTCATATCAATTCCTGCAATTCATTTTCTTCATCCTACTGCTTTCTGGTCATGTGCATTTTGTCTTTAAATTGGGTCGAAGGGCTGCTTTTACAACCACCACGGACCACCGACTCAAAAGAAAGACCCCTCCATGTCCTAGTTTTTTGGCTGACATCACAATTTTAACATACTTCAAGGCCCTTTCACAATGTATCCTTGAGAACATCCAATAAACCATCCTTACTGAACACTTTAACCATAGCACCTAGTCAAGGACCTTATTCTTCCAGCAGAGTTCTGGTTAATAATTATTACCAGCCTACGTGGCTTTGGTCTGGGACTTTACAAAGGACTTTAAGGAGCTTGTAATAATAAAAATTTCATTTTATTCTTTTATCCAAAATATATTATTCAATATCAAATAAGCTGTTCTGATTATAGCATTTCCCAGTGCACTGATATATGTTGTTATCGTTTGTTCTAGATTTTCTTTATATTAACCAAAGCTGCAGAAAAACAAGAAGAGTAGGACTGTGCTTCAACAGCTTGTTGTCACACCCTGATGCCTCAAGCTAAGGTGAAATAGAACAATGTTCTCATTTTTATTTTCAGAAATAATGAGATGAAATTTTTCTTTGTGGAAGGCTGTTTTGGGGGGAGCAGACTACAGTGTGTATTTTCACAGGATACCTTTCAAAGAAGAAGGCCAAAAGTTGACATTTTTGGTATTTTACTTTTAGATCCTGAGACCTTAATTATACAATCATATAAAATGCCTGTAGTAAATGTATTGCTGAGGAAGTAACTCAATAAATGGAAGCATTTAGTGAATTTTTTTTCACTACAAATAAGCTGGTAAAATATGCTACTAAACAACTGGTTTTCTGTGCAGTTGAAAAATGGGAGTGAGAAAGACATATCTCGATGAAGAACATAGTCTTATAGTGTAACACTGGTACTGCTCTCCTGCTCATCCAAGTCTCTTCTGTCCTTTCCTGTGGAAAGCAGGGGAATGGAAGGATAGGAAACAACTCATACCTAGTTGGCTGTTCTCTCAGGCTTAGTGGAGCATGCCTGGGACTTGGAGGCTTTGAACTTCTCCAAGAGGCCATTTTTCCCCCTGGTTAGAGACAACCTGAGATAAATCAGTGAGTTTTGCATCAAACACCAGTTACTTGTGATTGTGGGCACCTCAGCTGAGACCTCTGTTCCTCAACCAACATCCCTACAAAAAAAAGCAACTATTGTCTTTCATATTTATAGATGAATATGTGGTTCTCACATGATACAAGTATCAGAGTGCAAACTTTCACCTTTGGTAAAATCTGTTATTCAGGGCATTTCCCTTTAGTTTATCTCTGCACAGGTAAAAGATTGATAATAGTATTCCTGATAATTAACCTTACCTTCCTTGAATACTGTCATTGGTCTTGTGAGGAAAAACATTCTTAAAAGCTGAAAACCAGATACTTCTTCCATTCTGTTTTTCATTTTCTTTTAAATTAACCATTACTTCAGTCCCTAAATATTTTATTATGAAAAAATAAAATGATAATTTAAAAAAACCCTAAACTTTGTTTTTAAAACTACTTGCAGATCAAAAAGTACAGAGATGGTTATTTATCCATGAGATTACCTCCAGGCTATAAATATGAATGAATATTTTTCAGTTATTTGAATCCAAATTCATCCCCCATGAATTGGTCAGCCAAAACACAGTTAGAGGCTTACCCAAATAAGCCAGCTGCCTTTCAGTTGCAAAGAAACACCCTAAGGCTAGATTAATCATTTCCCCTTTATAACCTATAGGCAGTATGCTGGATGGTAGGCACCCATCCTGAATGATCCAGCTCCCTTTCATCTTGAACTGGACCACTGGATAGCCTGAAACTGGCAAAATGTTCTTATGCCAAGCCCACAAGATGTTCTTTTCCTCCCCATCTATGATTCTTCACAGCACATCAAACATATATCCCAACTGTCACAGTTTCCTTTTGCAAGGAACTTGATTGTTTTCTAATACAAGGAATAGAAAATGATTGCTCATTTAAGTGGAGACAGCAGGCAATAGCACCTACTAAGCTATTTCCTAGACTTAGGAAATCATGTTCCTAAACATAGCAAAGCTTTAGGGAGGTTAAAAGATAAGCAGGACCTTGCAGCTTCATGGGGTTTGAGGCAGCAGTCACATGCTGTTCTCCAGACATCCCAGATCCACCATCTTTACCTGAGGCAGAAAAGAGGGATAGTCTTGGGAACACTCTCAGTAATATCATCATCAGCATTATGAATGTCCTAATTTTCATAGTTCTGCAGAAGACATTAATTCATGCCTTGGCATCTATCAATCAACAGCTTTCAAGCACCTAGCTTCAAATTCAGCTATGGTAATGGACAGCATCTTGTCCCTGGGAAGGGACACACATCCCATGTCCAAGAACATCAAGCTGAAGATCAGATTAGAAAAAATGTGTTCCAGCAACACACAGAAAACGCTCAAATACATATAGATTCAGAACTTCTTTAGGTAGGATAATGTATACTTTCCTAACTCCTGGGAAAGCCATTTGTCCCTTCTCCCTTCCACCAGTGAAGTCTACCTCAGAGTAACGTGGATGAGATCTCTAGCAATCTCCATCATTGAAGACCATGTGCAGCTACTGATTCACTCTACTTTGGGATGGACAAAGCATGGTTCTGCAATACTGATGAGTGTTTCCCCTCCTCACGCTTGCTTGCCTGAACTCTCCACAGCTGGGCATCCTTCCAATGAGGTGAAAACACAGTTCCCAGCCTTTCTGTCCATCCTTGTTCCTCTTTCTGTATCACTGTCTACATGCTCTGACTAAAACAGATATCTCTGTAAATTTATTAGAAGATAACTTCCAGTTATCTTTCTCACTTCTTCTCACATAATTTTTAAAAATTTGCCTAAACCATATCAAGTCTTCAAACTATCAGTGGGAGACAGTTGCAAGACTTTTACTATTGCTTGAAGCAAGCTTTGAAAAGAGTCTCTCCATTCTTTCCTTTAGATCACTTTGGGTTTTTTCTACCACTCCCTCACAACCTGAACCCATATGATCTGAGACTTTCCAGACAGTAGGAAAAGTAGAAAACTTGTGGAAATTCAGAAGTCTTCTTCTGAACATCTATGAAGAGATTGACATATAGGATGGTTTGTCCAATGGCTCCTGGGTGTACATTTGAATGCAAGTACTGCAGCCATGCCATATACTACAAGGGCTGACGAGGAAGAATGCTTGGTATGGAGTTTTTTAAAATTCTATTGAAAATTTTGCATTAACTGAAAGAAAACAAGAATCTTGCAAGTGAGAAACACAGAGCTGAAAAAATAGAAAGTGTAACTAAAACGTGTCTAGCTTTTCAAATGTTTGCTGAGAGTATAAGACAAATATTAGGTATGTTAAGAATGGATGTATAAAGACTTGGCTATTGGGGAAATGCTTTGGGGAACCTGTCTAGATAAAAAAACCTCACTTGTTTTGATGCAAAGCAATTGCACTACACAGTAAATATTTACACTGTCATTTCTTATAACAGTAGATGTTCTTTGGATGTTGCTATGTAGCTCACTGCAAGCAATACAGATTATGCATTAGCTTTCATGTACAACAGTGTTTGGTAGTTTCAAAACTGTTTTTGGAATGGCCAAAAACTCTTTGAAATCTCAGTATATACACACAAATATTAGGAAGAAATAAAAAAAGAATGTGGTCAAGTGGAGGTTAATGAGGTGAAACAAGTGTAGTGAATATTTAGTTTTGCTTTCTTTGAACATCACTCAAAGCTTAACTAGGAATGACTAGAAAAAGAAGAAATAGATGAGGTAATACCACCATCAGATTAAAATGAAGCCTCATGAGCTTTGAGATATGAAAGTAGTTGTATATCTCCTATGACTGTGAAAACAGAATGAAAGCAAATAAAAAGAGACATCCTGTTTTCCTGAAGTTGTACATAAATTACCTTAAAAGCCTCATTTCATCTTTCTTTACACAAGATTCATTACAAATAGGTTAGGCTCTGGCTATGCAGTTTCTAGAAGGTTTTGTCCTGTTGCCTGGAAAAAAACTTTGCTGGATGATCTTGAGGGAAGGAAGCACACTTGATGCTCTTTAAAGGAGACAAAGTGAAGAAAAGAAGAATATGTCTAAGTACATCTCAGAAATCCCAAATGCTCAAGGATGCGAACAAAGCAAATGCTATTTCTCCAGATATTTTGAAGCCTGCAGTCTGTCAACACACTCCTCACTAGCTTCATAACCACATGGCATAATCATTATAGCCAGAAACAAGCACTACTGCTGTGCTATCATATCCAGAAATCACTTTTGAGAGCAGAACCATCAGTGACAAAGGACACCTGCTGCCTGAAAAAGATAGGGATTGATTTCTTTCATAAGTCATTGGCCGCAGAAATATGAGTTAGTGCATTTTCTCTTATGTATTTTTTTATTATGATCAGATGATGCAACAGGATTGTCAACCTCTTGAAGGTTAAAATGGGATTAAGTTACTACTGTTCTCCACCAGGTAAACAATTGCAGATTAAAGTGAACGTTACATGAGCCCTACTTCCGGTTAATGTTTGCAGCATATATCTGAAGATTAATTAAGTGGGAATAAAATTGGTATTGCAATCCATTTAAAAACAGATAAGGCTGCCTTATAATGAGATTGGTGAAAGTGACAAATGGACAGAAAAGAATACCTGTAAAAATCACGAGTCTTGCATCACAAGTCATTATTGTGACAATTTTTTTTTTTTCCTATAGCCCTGAACTCTGAAAGCAAAGTATCACCATGACATGGCATGACCTGGGAGGCTATATAAATGTTACATAAAATTTGAAAGTAAAGTAAATAATTATTTTCAAAAATGTATTGTCCTCTTTTGCAGTCTATAGCAGTAAAACATCACTTTAAGTGACATTTATGAGAGAAAACACAAGTAGGTACTGTAGTTTCCATTTAATGGGAGCATAAAGATTTATTGTAACTATAATCTTAATTTTATAAAAAATATTTGGTAATAATTCCTCTTTTCTATTTATTAATGATTTTAAAACAGCATAATCAATGCACCTATGTTCCTGCCACACACACAAAAATCATCATTGTTATAACTTCTCTGAATAACATGCTTAGAATGGAGCATATATTAATAAACATATATTTAGAGCATATAGATACATAGTATGTTCTTACTGGACTTGAGTCTAGCTACCTCTATCACAGAATGTCTTGCCTGAAAAGGAATGTGTCCAGGTGGGTTTTGAATATATCCAGAGAAGGAGAGTCCACAACCTCTCTAGGCAGCCTGTTCCAGTGCTCTGGCCCCCTCAAAGTAGTTTTTACTCATGTTAAGATGGGATTTCCCATGTTCCAGTTTGTGCCCAGTGCCCCTTGTCTTGTAGCTGGGCACCACTGGACAGAGTCTGGCCCCATCCTCTTGACATCCACCCTTTAGATATTTATAAGCATTGATGAGATTCCCTCTGAGTCTTCTCTTCTCCAGCATAAGCAGACCCAGCTCTCTCAGCCTTTCCTCATAAGGGAGATGTTCCAGTCCTCTAATCATCTCTATAGCCCTTCTCTGGACTCTTGCAAGTTCACTGTCTTTCTTGAACTGGGGAGCCCAGAACTGGACACAGTACTCAAGATGTGGCCTCCCTAGGGCAACGTAGAGGGGAGGATAACCTCCCTCAACATGCTGGCCATGCTCTTTTTAATGCACCCCATGGTACCATTGGTCTTCTTGGTCACAGGGCACATTGCTGGCTCATGGTCAACTGATTGTCTCACAGGACTCCCAGGTCTTCTCTCTCTGCAGAGCTGCTTTCCAGCAGGACAACCCCCAGCCTGTATTGGTTCATGGGGTTATTCCTCCCCACGTGCAGGACCCTACACTTGCCCTTGTTGAACTTCATTAAGTTCTCCTCTGCCCAACTCTCCACCACATCCAGGTCTCACTGTATGGCAGCACAGCCTTTTGGTATATCAGCTATTCCTCACAATTGTGTCATAAACAAACTTGCTGAGGTTACACTCTGTCCCTTCATCCAGGTCATTGATGAATATGTCAAACAAGACTGGGCTCAGTACCGACCTCTGGGGAACACCTCTATTCACAGGCCTCCAACTGGACTCTGTGCCCCTGTTCACAACCCTCTGAGCTCTGCCACTCAGCCAGTTCTCAATCCACATCCCTCCATTCATCTATCCCACACTTCATAAGCTTACCTATGAGGATGTTATGCAAGATGATAGTGTCAAAAGCCTTGCTGAGGTCAAGGCAGAAAACATCCACTGCTCTCCACTGCACATCCACCCAGCAAGTCATGCCATCATAGAAGTCTATCAGATTTGTCAAGCATGATTTCCCCTTGGTGAATCCATGTTGATCACTCCTGACAACCTTCTCGTCCTCTACAGGCTTAGAGATGACATACAGGATGAGCTGTTCCATCAGCTTTCCAGGAATGGAGGTGAGGCTGACTGGCCTGTAGTCTCCCAAATCTTACTTCTTGCCCTTTTTGAAGACTGGTATGACATTAGCTTTCCTCCAGTCCTCAGGCACCTCTTCTGTTCTCCATGATGTTTCATGATGATGGAGAGCAGCTTCACAATAACATCTGCCAGCTCCCTCAGCATTCATTTGACTTGTTAGCATAGGGTCTTCTAGTTGGTTCCTCCACCACCTGTGTCAAAAAGTTATCATCAGCACTCTGTAGAAATCTCCTGAACTGTGCATGACTGGCTGTGTTGCAGCAAATACCAGTGTGGTTAAAGTCTCCCATAAGAACCAGGGCCTGCAATCCTAAGGCTACTTCCAGCTGTCTGTAGAAGGCCTCATCAACTTCCCCTTCCTGATCAATTGGCCTGCAGTAAACACCCACAACAGTGTGTCCCAATTTTGTTTGCCCCTTAATTCTTACCCTTCAGCTCTCGACTCATTCTTCATCCACCTCTAGGCAGAGCTCAGTACATTCCAGTTGCTCTCTCATACAAAGAGCAATTCTACCACCTCACCCTGCTGGCCTGTCTTTCCCCAAAAATATGTAGTCATCCATGACAACATTCCAATCATGCGAGCTGTCCCATCACGTCTCTGTAATTGCAAGAAGATCATACATAGCTCTGTGATCACACACAGATCTGTACTTCTTCCTGCATATTCCCCATGCTGCGTGCATTGGTGTACAGGTATTTCAGAGAGGTAGTCGAGCATGCAAGTTTCCCTGGAGGGGTGCAAGAGCCATACACACCCGTGAGTTAGTTGGATTTCTGGATCTCATCCTGGGAGTCAGGTAAGTTGCTGCTCTGGTTGTCCTGGCTTAGTCTCTACTTGGATACTATGGACGGAGTATCTTGCATCCATTTGGTCTGTGAAGGACTATGGAAGATGGCTGGAAGTGGAATTTGTAAAAATAGTCTGTAAAGTAGATTTTAAAAATGTGTTATTAACCCATTATATTTTTAAGAGTACTCTTCTGGAATTTTTTTCTGTATGCACATGAAGCAGTATTTATAGAAAGCCAAATGCTGCAAGACAAGCTGCTTTCCAGTTTTATGGTGCATTGCTCCTCTCTGAATTTTCTGCCCACAGTGTTTCCCACTAAAAAGCTCCATCTCTAGTGGAAAATTTAGAAGGCGAATGCCCATTCCAATTTTTCTGCCTGCTCTATCAAGTAGAGTAATTTAATTGCATTAAGTAACTATTTAACAGATGCACCATGAAGCTCAGAGGACTCTCCATATATAAATGCACTTTACACAAACATCTTTATTATATTTTTTTTCATACACCCATAAACAGATGAACTGTATATGTGATTGCAAGATCTACACACTAGAACACAAATTCTGCCATTTTATCCTAAATGAGATTACTACAAGATTTGGACATTTTTCAACCTTTTAGAACATTAATAATTATAATTTTTTCATCTCAAATTGTTTTAGGGAGGCCAGTATAAATTTAATTGGTTTCTTTTACTATTAAACAGGAATTACTTTCAGATAAATAGTCACTACATCCATTTTGCTTATAGAACTGAAATGAACACAGGAGAGACATTTGCTGTGTGCCAGTAAATACTTTCAGTCTTCTACATGTATAACATTCATTATGAAATCTAGAACTGTCCACGTAATGCATAACTAGTCTAATACTTCCTCACTTTTAACTGTTAATTCACTATGTGCTGCATACTGTGACTGACTTTTAATTTGATACTGTTATCTATCATTACAGCATGAGGAACTCTAATTTGTTTGCTCCAAAAGACCAGACTCCAGTGATGAAGGTATAGCTGACTCCCATTCTTCTGAACACCAGGAGCCTGAATCCCACCTTACTGGCAGTGCAAGAGCTGAATTAAGTACCCATAGGACATCTTCTTCACAAAAGAAATGGCAATCCTAAAGTTCTAGTCAGTGGATGCTAGTATAACTATCATGACTAAAATACTACTTCTTTACAGGATGGTTCTCAAAATATGCACTTTCTGTTGTGCATATATGTCTACTTAGTTATGATCTAAGTAATACTAGAAGTTATATAATGAGCTTTGGAAATTAAAAACATTCCAACAAAGAATATATACAGAGTAAAACCTCTCTGGTACAAATATTCAGTTGAAGTCCATGTGCCTACATCAATTTTTACAGTGGAGGTTTGACCTTCTGTTGTCATCAATGTACTTTGGCTTAACCAGTGCTCAGCAGGACTTTGCCTTTCTCATCTCTAAGTTGATATCTCTACTCAAATTGTATCACCATATGAATGGAACTGTAAAAAAATTGACATGTAAATATAAGTGATAATTTTAGTCTTCTGATAGTCTCCTAAAAAGCCAAGAAAATGAATGTAGGCCAGTGCAATTTTTTCATTTTCAAATAAAGCCATTGTTTGCGTAATAAAAGTTTGCATACATCAGAGCAGTGAAGAGAAGTGGTTGTCAAAGGATGAATTTTATCTGCTGGGAAATAATTTTCCATGGCAAGTATTTCCTAGGTGATCTACAGTGCTTTTGTTTCAAAGCAGAACAAAATGGAAATGCCAAATGACTAATTATATTTCCAAAACAGGCTTCCTGTAGAGTATAGGGGATGGAAGGGCGAAGTAAAATGGAAGTCTCTATTAAAACTACAGGGAGGTGTTAAAAAACTGGAAGCAAGGGCCTCAGTAGCAATACCAAACTACACTCTCATCTCCAGCATAAGATTTGAGAGCAGGAGGAGGAAGGTCGGTTAACACTGTCCCAAGTTACAGAGGATGGTCTAAAATACTCAGATCTCACACAATTGCTTACCTCTTAGTCACTCCGCATCAGGAAGAAACAGTTATTTGTTATTTAGTCTCATGATTTAGAAGCCAAACAGTTAATAGATGATTTACCTAGAGCCACTTGGACCTGGTTGAATAATCCTAAAACCACTCTATCTCAAATTATACATGTTTATTCTGAGACCATGCTTGTTGTGACTCACTGACATACACAGTCATCTGTTCTCGAGAAAGTCTGAGTGATGTGTAGAGACACTTTTGCAGAAGGTAGTCAACTGTGTTTCTGTAAGGTTTTTATTTAAAAAGTGAAGAATTTCTTGTTCCTCACAAGCCAAACTGTGAATAGTTCAAGAGGCATAGTGCTAAGGACTGCCAGAGCCACAGATACACCAGCAGGCTCTGATTGCTCTCACCCACCTGTAACCATCTTTCCCTGTCACACTCTTTTGCAACCTCTCCCCAGCTCTTTCTCATCCTTGCAGCCCTGGTCACAGGAGCACAGTCTGATCATAATTTTCATCTTCCTGAAGGAATGCAGTACCCACATCTTGGGGGCAAGACCCTGTGCTGGAGTTTAGGGATGGAGGATGGTGGGGCTGGGGACTGCCACCACCACTGCCACCCAGGGATCATAATCCCAACACAGCCATGCTAACTATGACATCTTCAAACCATGGTCCTACCCCTGCCACTGTGCTGCTTCCATGCTGAGCTCCCTGCAGCCCTGGACCATGCCTCTGTCCCAGCACTGCAGCCCCCCTTCAATAATGCTCCCAGCTACATGCTGTGACTGCTAGTAAATTTGAGTAGAAGGGAAGGGAAACACCTTCACCCATAGGACCATTTTATCATCTGGATTTCAGGAGAGGAGGTGCTTTTGGGTGAATTGGTGACTTGTTGCACCCTAAATTAGCAGCCCTTGAGGACTATCTCAGGGACCATCTAGCAACTGGGTTCATTTATGCCTCCACCACCTCCACAAAGCCTGTATATTTTTTGTCAAAAATAAGAATCAGGAGAGATTTTGCAGAAGAATATTACACAGTAAGTCAGTTACGATGTGGTCAGGACAACCGGAGACTTCTGGAACACAGAGGACTCTGACAAGAACATTTGTATAAAATAACCCTTAATAATTCAAAACTAATACCTTTCAGTAGAGGAGCTGTGCTTTCCTGTTTTTCTCCACCAAAAATTGCATTGCATACCAGCAATGGAGATTGCATGGTTTGTTGTCTAACTGTAGATTTTTCCTCTATAATCTCTTGCCACAAGACAGACAGAAAGCAATATTTTCTTGTATGCAAAAAACACAGTAGCTGCTATTTATCTCCTCTCTGCATGTGTTCTTTCAGCTATTTGACAACTTTCGCAGCAAGCATGGTTTGCAAGCCCAGTGGGAAAAGGATCACCTTTTCTCCTTCCTTGTTTGTATGTTTTCTACAGAGCTATGCTTTGATAGCAGAGGCCTTCATATATGTATGTTTATTTCCTTTTTTTCAAAAGAAACATCACAGAAAGGATAAAAGATGAGAGCTTAAAACTATTGTGTGATGCACTAATGAAAGATACTACCTCCACTGCATGCTAAACTGAGAGTTGGAGTCTTTGAAGCCATACCCACTGAAGTACTGGAACATGGCTTCAATTTTATACTTAAAAACAAACTGTCCTGAATTATTTTACAGCTAAGCCTTCATCAAGTTAACTTTAAGTACTAAAACCTCAAAGACATACTTTCTGGTTTATGCAGTAAACCAAATGTATGTGCTTGAATAAAAACAGCAACGAAACACCAGGCACCTAACCTATCTCACCACTCTCGTTCACAGAACTTGTATTTTATTCACTCAATCCAACGTGCTCAGCGTACACTGCCACCTTTAGATCAATCCAGGAACCATAGGGGCTGCCATGGGGAGTTCAACTGCCCCTCCTGTTTTGTCTTCCTTTATGGCAGCAGCAGCTTTTGAGCAGCCATGCAGTGAACTGAACTGGGATGATGTCTGAAAACTGTCCCTCAGAAATAACCAAGCGACCAACCAACCTGCATGGCCACAAGAAACCCAGTGCTGGGACTGGGAAGGAGCAGCAACAATGAACTAAGAGTGGCAGGTGACACCTTTCCTTTTAGTTGGTGTCTACTCTTGCCTCAGATCCACACTCTTACAGTGACAATAGGAAATAACACAGAATGTGTTGTGTTGAGGATTTAAATTGTATATAAATGGCAGTGAGCATCTCCAGTGATTTGGATCACAAAGGGGACCAGATGATCAAGTGATGTAAAACAGTGTAGTTCTTTTCAAACAAGTGAAGTGCTTCACACAGGAGGTTCAGGTTAAATTTTCACTGATTAGATCTGCAAGCCCAACACAGACAAGGAGTAGATTTCAGAACTGGTTATTAATAAATTGAAATAAATCATTGGTTATCAATTTGTGCATAGCTAACAGATGGTTGCATTACTTATCTTAACCTCAGTGTATCTAAATTTCTTTGCTATAATGATCAATTTCTCTGTTAAAGCTTCAAAGTATTTAGAACAAGGATGTTTTTATAACCTGGTAATGCAGAATGCTACACATACTTTGGCATTTAAAATTTTTTTAAATCATAAACACTTATGTGAGAAATAAATATATATTTCAATATATTAAAAGAGGATCTGTTTTCTGGATGCAAGGTCAGTGTAAGAAATCTCTTCTGAATACTGAGTGTATCCCAGTTACACAACATCACTGGTTTTGGACTTCGGAATACTGAAAAAGTTAAATAGGTCACCAAATGCTGTTATTTTCTACATTAGTCGTGTAAACCAGGAATATTTTGTTCCCAAAGGAATTGATCAAAATAGAAAATCACCAGAGATTATAACCTCCTGAGACTAAAAGATTAATTAATAATGTCCTTGTTTTATCAAATGTCTGGAGATGGTCTGATTTTATATCAACAATTCTTAAGACTACTTCATATAATTAAACACCAGAGAAGATAAATATACAAGATAAAATAAAAATATTAATGTCATGATTTAAGCCCAGACAGCAACTAAGCACCAGGCAGCTGCTTGCTCACACCTCCCCATAGTGGGATGAGAAGTAGAAAATATAAGGAAATGTTTGTGGGTCAAGACAAGGACAGGGAGGGATCATGGATCAGTTATAGTCATGGGCAAAAAAGACCCAACTTGGGGAAGAAAAATCCATTTAATTAGTTAGTCAAACCAGAGTGGGATAATGAGAGAAAAAAAGAGATCTTAAAACCATCCCCCCCCCCCCCCCCCTCCCCCCCATCTTCTCTTCCCAGGCTCAGCTTTACTCCTGATTTCTCTACCTCCTCCCTCCCAGCACTGCAATGGGGACAAGGTATGGGGGTTCCAGACAATCCATCACACGTTGTCTCTGCCGCTCCTTCCTCCTCAGGTGAAGGACTCCTCACACCCTGCCCCTGCTCCAGCGTGGGGTCCCTCCCACAGGAGACAGTCCTCCATGAACTTTTCCTATATGTGTCCTCCCCACAGGTCCTCCCTGGGCTGCAGGGGGGTGTCTGCTTCACCGTGACCCTCCATGGCTGCAAGGGTACAGCCTGCCCTCTCACCATGGGCTGCTGAGGAACCTCTGCGCCAGCCTACCTCCTCCCCACCTTTCCGCACTGACCTGCGCGTCTGCCTGGTAGTCTCTCTCAAATCTCACTCCTCTCTCCATTCTCAGTTCTCTTTGTTTTTTCCCTTTTAAATATGTTAATCACAGTGGTGCTAATTTGCTTGGCTATGGCCAGAGGCAGGTCTGACTTGGAGCCAAGTAAGCTTCTAGCAGCTTCTCACAGGAGCCATCCCTGTAGCGCCCCTCCCCCTATTATAAACCCCTGCCATACAAACCCAATACAGTTAATTAAAAACGTAAGGTGAAACATTATTTATGAACTTTCTTAAACTTAAGTCAACAGTAATTATGAGCATCTGCATAAATTATGCATGCAAACCATACAGAAAAGTCAATCCGAAACTCTAAAATGTAAAAGTGCATCTAGCAATAGCTTAAAAGAGTGTCTCTGTGGGAATAAACTTTATACATGAGCATGCCTTTGGTTAGGAGCCAAAAGTCATAGGTTGGAAGAATAATTCAATTTCATTGTCTAAGAACTGGTGCTACTTAGTCAGCTTTCTCTGATTAGGTGAAAAAGAAAACCCAACAGAATATAACAGCTATAGTCAGTAATAATGGATATAAATTGAAACTCCGCTAACTGTTTAGTTTCTAAGTAAAAGTACAACAGTGGAATAAAAGAACATTCTGGAGCAGAGGAACTGGTAGATAAAAACTTTTGGTTTGATTTCTTTTGGGTTTGGTGTTTTTTTGGGTTTTTTTCTTTCACATTTACCATTAAGGAAAGAGAGAACTATCTTGAATTCAAATTCAAAAAAACTGTCAAAGTGAATACTTTTCCCAGAAGCACAAAAAGCTGCACCACTGAACACCACAAGGTATTACAGAAGACAAGAGCTCAGTAGTATGAAGAAAAGGCTGTGACAATGAGAACAGGATGTTCCCCTTTTGCTTTTTATGCTGCAATGAACATTGGATATTCTCAAAGGCTGATTTTATAAGGTTAATGCCAATGACCTCCCCATGCTATAGAAAATCCCTAAACAATAGGGTTTCCTACACTTCGTACTGAATTTCCATTATGACAATGGAATTTTAATTTATTCTTATAAAAGAGAAAGTAGTTAAGTGTGATCCAGAAATGGATTTAAATATGTACTTAGGCATGTACATATGCATGTATATATGACTTACATGAATAAGGCACATGGAAATAAGGAGATGACTGGTGGCAACCAACATGGCTTCACTAAAGGCAAATTGTGCCTGACAAATATGGTGGCCTACAACAGGGTTACAGAATTGGTAGGTAAGGGAAGACCAACTGATGTCGTCTACCTGAATTTGTGCAAAACATTTGACATCATCCCACACGACATCCTTGTCTAGAGAGAGGCATGAATTTGATGGATGGACCACTTGGTGGATAAGGAATTGACTGGGTGGTTGGACTGAAAGAGTTGTGATCAACGGCTTGATATCCAAGTGGAGACCACTGACAAGTGGTGTTCTTCAGGCGTTGGTATTGTGACCAGCGCTGTTTAATATCCTTGTCAGTGACATGGATGGTGGATTGAGTGCACCCTCAGCAAGTTTGTTGATGACACCAAGCTGTGTGGTGCAGTCAATACGCTGGAGGGAAGGGATGCCATCCAGAGGGACCTGGACAGGCTGGAGAGGTGGGCCTGTGACAACCTCATGAAGCTCATAAACAAGGCCAAGTGCAAGGTCCTGCACCTGGGTTGGGACAATCCCAAGCACAAGTATGGGCTGGGCAAAGAATGGCTTGAGAGCAGCCCTGAGGAGAAGGACTTGGGGGTACCGGTGGTTGAAAAGTTGGACATGAGCTGGCAGTGTGTGCTGGCAGCCCAGAAGGCCAACTGCATCCTGGGCTGTATGCAAAGAAGCATGGCCAGCAGGTCAAGGGAGGTGATTCACCCCCTCTACTCTGCTCTGCTGAGACCCCACCTGGAGGACTGCATCCAGCACTGGTGCCACCAACATAAGTAGAACATGGATCTGTTGAAGCGAGTCCAGAGGAGGGCCACAAAAATTATCAGAGGGCTGGAGCACCTCTTCTGTGAAGATAAGCTGTTGTGGTTTAGCCCCAGTAAGCAAACAAGTACCAAACAGCTCCTTGCTCACCTCCCCCGTTCCCCCAGTGAGGTGGGGGAGAGAATCAGAGGAAAAAGAAGAGAGAATTTGTTGGCTGAGATAATAACAGTTTTATAATTGAAAGTAAGTGAAATAATAATAATAATAACAACAACAATAAAACCAATAACAATAATAATAAAATGTAATGAAAATACTACTACTAATAATAATAATGCGTAGTGTAAAAAAAAAAAATACAAGGAATGATACAACTGCTCACCACTGTCTGGATGATGCTCAGCCCATCCCCACAACAGCAATTTCCCTCCCAGTCAACTCGGTCAACTTACATACTGAGCGTGATGTTTGATGGCATGAAATGTCCCTCTGGTCAGTTTGGGTCAGCTGTCTGGGCTGTGTCCCCTCCCAGCTTCTTGTAGAGAAGAACACAGGTGCACCATGAAAAACTGAAAAAGTTTTTGAATTCATATAAACATTCCTTAGCAACAACTAAAACCAATAGTGTGTTATCATTATTCTTCTTGGCAAAAATCCAAAACATAGCCTCAAACTAGCTACTGTGAGAAAAATTAACTTTATTCCAACTAAAACCACCATGTAAGCTGAGAGAGTTGTGGTTATTTAGCCTGGAGAAGAAAAGGCTCCAGGGAGACCTTACCTGAGCCTTCCAGAAGGGGAAGGCTTCAGAAACCTACCCAAAGGGAGCCTACATGAAAGCTGGAGAGGAACTTTCTATAAGGGCATGTAGCGACAGGACAGGGGGCAATGGCTTTAAACTGAAAGAGAGTAGATTTAGAATAGGTATAAGGAAGAAATTCTTCACAATGAAGCCAGTAGAGGCACTGGAACAGAGATGTTGTGGACACCCCATTCCTGGAAGTGTTCAAGGCCAGGTTGGATGGGGCTACAAGCTACCCGACTTAGTGGAAGGTGTCCCTGCCCATGTCAGGGGGTTTGGAACTAGATGATCTCCAAGGTCTCTTCCAACCCAAACCATTCCATTATTCAATGTATAGGAATTTGGCCTGGACAACGAATGTGCAATGAGTTACAAAGAAGAAAAGTATTATTAGTATTCCCTCTGAGTCATACAGAACTATTTTTATCCATCATAGTGTTTTAAGGATGGCTTTTTCACCTATCACCATGAAGGTTAATTGTCTTTCTGGGCAGGAAACATATATGAAACTAATTCAGCATTTAAGATTAAATATCATATAAAATATTAGAAAGACTAAGAAATAGGAAAACATTGGAGACAGCTGCACAAATGTTTCAAGATAGTCATGGCATGTTCAAGAAAAAAAACATTGGATGAAAAGGCTCTAATAGGTGGTAACTCAGAGGCTGAGTTCTACCTACTAGCCAGTTTTATTAGCTCTCTTGATAACAGCAACAAGTGCTACCAAACACATAATATTTACAGAACCATGTCTTTTTGGAATGGATACAAGCATAACCCACACACAGAAGCTACATAAAGATTATTAGTCATTAAGGAGATAAAGGAAGATGTGTATATAGTGAATAAAATTAAAACTAGTGAAAACAAAACATAATATTAAACAAGCAAATATGAGAATAAAGTACAGATAAAAACTAATGAAAAAAACCAAGCTGAAAAGAAGTATTTAGCACATATAGAAATGCTAAAAGGTAAAAAATTTGAAAAATACATAACTGCAGAGTATGTCTTCAGAGTGTGATGAGATGGTTTATTTTTCTCTATGTTAACATGGGGCAAAAAACCTATGCAGGCTAGTATGTAAAAGATACCAAAAAAGAGAAAATACTGCAGTTTGAAACTTCTATGACCATAAGAGCTATTTTGATTCTTTTAAAGACAGTTTTAGAAGCCACAGTTGTGCCCCATGAAACAGCAGACAGCATGTGCTTCATCCCCTGCATCACCTATCTGAATTGCAGGCAGCAGTGCTGCAAGAAAACAGACTTCACAAGACTTCATGGAATGCAAAGAGCCCAACAAGACATTTATGAATGTATTTTCTATATTTCATCACTGACTCTCATTTCTCTAGTGAATGCAGTATGTACTTTCTGAGGTTGTACAGGGGAAATCATTATCTTTCCAACTACATTTTCATAATTGTCTTCAATTAAGACATTTTTTTCAGTGATATGCTTGCCCTTCCAAGTCTGTCTGTTATCACAGATCACATTACATAATTAGATAAAGTTTTGTCCCTTTTGTTCACCTGATACCTTTTCAAACAAGAAGACACATGAAGCCAAGTGATATTAAATAATGCCATGCAGCTTTGCTATCTTGAACATGTTAGATTAGAAAATAGCATTTCATGCCATCAAGCAGACAGAATTTGGCTTATGTAGTTACTAGAAGAAGCCTACTGAGAACCTAACATCGTTTAGAAGCTTTTACTTTCAGAAAGAAGCTAAAACTCAGGGAAGAAAAAATGCTGTGTATGAGAAATTTCTCAAATATAACTTCAGTATTTGCTTAATCAAACACCATCATGCAGGTATATGAGATATTAAGGTTTAATAAGAGTAAGAGTAACTTTTGTAAGAGTTTAAAATAATTATAATTATTTTTGGGATAACTTTATCTTTACATAGGTAATTTTTAAGTTAACTAGTGTCGTGGTTTAACTCCGGCTAGCAAAATACCACGAAGCCGCTCTCACAAATCCCCCTCCCCTCCTCCAGTGGAGGGGAAGAATCGGAGGAAAAAGAAATAAGGAAGCTCGTAAAATTGAGATAAGAACTATTTACTAATTAAATCTAAATCAATATATACAGGTACTACTGCTAATAAATATTTGAAATAGTAGAAAATGAAACATATAGTACAATATATACAATATGATACAATTTCCCACCATCTACTGACCAATGCACACCCAGATGTTGAGGGATGAAAATCAGACCCAGAGAGCCCGAGAACCACAGCCCGAGAGCGATTGCAGCCCGAGAGCCGCGGCCTGAAGGCCGGAGCCCGGGAGCCTACGCAGCAGATTCCGAGCAAACCTTATCACTGATAACACGGCCAGAAAACCCAAAACAATCCACCAGCTCCCACACGAATGAGCCAGCACAGGAGTTGGCAAAGCAGCTAACACAGGAGGGTTAGCAAGTTGCCCGGAGAGACGAGCAAGGGAGTAAGGGAGAGAGAGAGAAGGGAAGAGTAATGGCTACCGGACCCTCTTCCCCACCCAAAGAGACCGGAACATGACGTACTATGGGATGAAATACTTCCTTGGTTACTCTGGGTCAGCTACAGTATCCGAAGCGGACAAAAGACCTTGAGTCCAGTACAAGCCATCCCCAGCACCAGCTGAGGCCTTATCAATGTTTTCACTTACTGTCCAGCAACAGAGTTCCCTGGCAACCAGAGTAAAGGGAGTTAGCCCTTTCCTGACTGAACCCAGCACAACTAGTCATTTCATACACACCTTATCTTTTAACTTTCTTTATAGAAGGAAGAATTGAAACTTTAGCAAGAAAACCTTTCCTATACATGTCTTCTTAGCTAAGAAAAGAGTATAATTTGGTTGGTTGTAATAAACATGAATTATGTTTACCACAACTCTACGTCCCTGTGCCCACTTCAAATTTCTAGTGCATAGTTAATTTATGTAAAACTTGTTTCATGGTGATATGGAAAAGTGTATAGGTTTGTAAGTGGTGAAAACCTATCAATCTGTCTCTTTCAAACAATGAAGTCCTCCACTGCAAGACAGAAAACAGTATTTGTTATTCAGCTTTTTACTGAAAGTTCAAACACTCTGGCAGTTAAGGACTGTTCATAAATGAAGAATACACCCAGAATGCCCTGATTATTTTCATATGTACATTGTGCCCCCAACTAATTTTTTCCAGAAATAAGTTTAATTCCACAAGGATGGGTAACCTAAAGAAAAGTAAGAATCATAGAATAGTTTGGGTTGGAAGGGATCTTAAAGACCATCTAGTTCCAACTCCCCTGCCATGTGCAAGGACACCTTCCACTAGACCAGGTTGCTCAAAGCCTCATCCACCCTGGCCTTGAAGGCAGCCAGTGATGGGTCATCTACAACGGCTCTAGGCAACCTGTTCCAGTGCCTCACAACACTCTCTGTGAAGAATTTCTTCCTGATATCTAATCTAAATCTCCCCACTTTCTGTTTAAATCCATTACCCCTTGTCCTGTCACTACACACCTTTGTAAAAAGTCCACCCCCAGCTTCCTTGTAGGAATCTTTCAGGTACTGGAAGGCTGCTATAACTTCTCCACAACTCTCTGATTGTGACCATAAAGTCACGATTTATCCACCAAGTGGTCCATCCGTCAAATCCATGCCTCTCCAGTTTAGAGACAAGGATGTTGTGTGGGACAGTGTCAAACGCTTTACACAAGTCCAGGCAGATGACACTGGATGCCCATCCTTTATCCACCAAGGTCGTGACCCCATCGTAGAAGACCACCAGGTTTGCCAGGCACGATCTGCCCTTGGTGAAGCCATGTTGGCTGTCACCAAACACCTCCTCATTCTCCATGTGCCTTAGCATGGTTTCTAGGAGTATCTACTCCATGATCTTGCCAGGCACAGAGGTGGTACTGACTGATCTGCAGTTGCCCGGTTCCTCCTTTTTTTCCATTTTTAAAGATTGGGGTTATGTTTCCCCTTTTCCAGTCAGTGGGAACTTGACCAGACCTCCACAACTTCTAGAATATGATGGGTAGAGGTTTTGCAACCTCATCTGCTAGTTCTTCCAGGACCTGTGGATGTATTTCATCAGGTCCCATGGACTTGTGCACCTTCAGGTTCCTCAGGTGTTCTCAAACCTGATCCTCTCTAACCATGGGCAGCTCTCCATTCTCCCAGACCCTGCCCTTGCCTTCTGTGACTCAGGCATTATGGCTTGCACCCTTGGCAGTGAAGACCGAGGCAAAAAAATCACTGAGCACTTTGGCATTCATATCCTGGGAAACCAGCTTTCCTGTTTCCTTCTACAGAGGGTCCACATTTTCCCTGATCTTCCTTTTATCCCCTATGAACCTCTAGAAGCCCTTCTTGTTGTCCTTGGTGTCCCTGGTCAAGTTTAATTCTGTCAAGGTTTTAGCTTTCCTAACCTGATCCCTGACTTGTCAGACAACTTCCCTGTAATCTTCCCAGGCTACCTGTCCCTGTTTCTACCTTCTCTAGTCTTCATTTGTGCACCTCAGTTTGTCTAGACGCTGCTTGTACACCCACACCAGGCCTACTGGCCTTTTTACCCAACTTCCTTTTCACTGGGAAGAACCCTTCAAGTCTCTTTTCCATTCTGTTTCACAAGTTGCAATTATTGTGAGATTCCCCTCTCACTGTCTGCAAGGAAGAAAAGGCAGATACATTCTTTCTGGAATAATTGGTTGCATGATCTGTTTTCTCCAGACTTGTCATCCATTCAGATCAGAGAAATGCTATTATGTCGTCACATTTCTTTACAGCTGCAAGAAGTAAATACTCTAGTGAACTGAACAATTATTAACTAGGAAAATACAAAGAGTTACATTTTATTTTCCCAATAAAGAAACTGAGGCAACTCTAAGTGCAAAGTAAATAACAACTACCCTTATTACTGTGAAACAGTAACAACTTCCTCTAAATCAACAATTGTTTTAGAAAAGGAGTTTTCTATAATAAATACCTCAAAGGGTAGGCTGGTGGAGATAGGGACCACAGTATTCACCTTTACATGGTGCTGCAGCAAGTTTAAAATACTTACACCTACAGAAAAGCTTTTCTAAAAAAAAACCCTTATATGTGAAATCTTAAGCATGCATTAAATTAATATGTGATGAGACACTTCTGTGATTGGTAGAATTTCTATTTCAACACGAGAAGATAATTTATTTTCACTTTTGTTTATTCTGGAACACTTGTAACACTGATAATAGCTGAGAAATGACAACAAATGAGATGAAAAACTACCCTCGACTGAGATCTGCAAACTGCTGGTTTTCAGTAGAACTCAGTAGATTGCTTATTAGCATGAAGTGATGGTTAAAGAGTACTCAGAGGTTACTTGTTTTCCAAGGTTTTGGCTAAAACATTCTCAGTTCCTAGAATGACTAAAAAGCTGGGTTCAACACCAGTCCTAAACCACAAAGGTGGCAGAACTGAAGAACCTGGATTAAAAATCCAAATTCTCAAGTTCCTGCTCACTTGTCATCTGAGCCCAAGGTAATAAAGGTCAATAGGTCACTAGTGAATGTTCCCCAGGCACCCAGGTTTCTGTCTATGTTTTTCCTACTCTGAGCTTCACCCTGCCTATCCCTGGCCTTTAGAAATTAGTTATAAGGAGTACAAGCTAGAAGCCACATTTTGTGTAACCTAAGTTAGGGTCAAAATCTTTTTATTGCCAAAAAGCAGACAAGAATTAGTTGGTGGCCTAATTAAAATCTTAATACTCTAATGAAAATACACATTACTATAATTCCAATTACAGTAACACTAACATTCATATACCAAATTAATACAGGAAAAACTCATTAATAATATGTCAAAATTGTTATACAAAAAAAACCTTAGGAACACTTAGCCCTTTCTTCTGATATTATGACCACCTTCTGAAACCCCTTTGTGTGCAGGCGGTACTGAAGAAATCCCAGAGTACTGCTACACACAGCAAACCTAGGTCCACTGGGGGCTATAGTCACACCTCTGATTTCAGCTCAGATTTCACTAAAAGTTGATGCAACTTAAGCTGCTATATAATTCTAACAGTTTATATGTGACACTGCAGCTGCTAATTCAGTAAGTATTTCTGAAATCCTTCCCTTCCCTTTTCTAAAGGACACAGTAATGTACAAGCAATAATATTTTCAATAACAGATCATTCAATCCACATACTCTTGTGTTTTACTGTAATCTCCAGCTTTGACCTCACTCCCTCTAAGACTAAGTGATCATACAGCTTTTCTGTTATCTTGGAATTGTACCTTGTCTCACCAACATGATAGATTTCATAGCTAATTTTCTGCCTTCCTAGCAGTGTTCACCGGGAGATGAGATAAGAAATATGTTCAAATTCAATTATTAGATTATGATCTAATTACACAGACACCAAAATACAAACAAGATTTAAATATAATTTTGCAAAATAATCATAATACAATTTGATCTTTCCCACTTACATAAATCAAGAAAAAATAATCAGCTAAATCCACAGCATTTTTGCTGTTTATTTTTGAAGTGTTTTGAATTATACAAAGACAATGAACCCATCTCTTAGAGCACTGATTAGACAGAGTTAAATATCATGACTGACTTCTGAAAGTTGCAAAGCATTTGCAACAAGTTAATTCAGGAAGAATACAGAACTTATGAACCTTTTTGAACCCAAGGAATTCTACCTAAATTGATGTTCAAACACCATGTGAATTGGATTTTTCATCTCAGTAAAGACAAGAATTAATCCAGCTTCTTAACGCAACATTATAAAGCTCTGACTCATCATGCTAACAGAGAAAATCTGATTTTGTCCTTTACTGGCTGCCCAAGAGCCATAATATAAAAGTTTGAAACTTGCAAAAATTCCCATGTTAATTTTGGCTATGTACTGGCTCCTCCCACTTCTAAACCGTATCTGTGTAAAGCACAAGCCAAGGGAGAAGAAATATATGATGTAACTTATGCAGAAAAGTCTACGCAAAGTCAAACAACTTTATAGATAAGTTTTGTTACTCAAAACAGCAGTGTTGCCCAATTCACAGCCCCATATACATAGTAAGAACAAGTGTCCGAGAAGGACTAAAATGTCATCATCATGCAAGGTATAATTTATTCCTCGGGTATTGTTTTCACATGTGTATAACTGTGTTTCTAGGAAGTCTCCCCTAGTATGTCTAGACTTTTCCATTTTTTAGAAAGCTCCTAAAAGTGTATTTTGTGATTAGACCCTTATTTTTGGTAAATAAATACAAATTCAGCATTTAAAAAAAAAAAGTCTTGGGCCTCTCAGTACTTTGCTCGCTGAATATTGATCTTACACACTGTAATGGAACGATTAACTGGCTTATCATCCCATATTATTTCATAGATGTACTTGATTTTTTATCAGCATGTTATCAGACACTATGTTGAATATATCTATTCAAAACTGAAAGGCAAATTCTTGGATCCTGAGCAGTCAGTCTATGAATGTATACACGTATATCAAGTAAGGGTTTGGGGAATTACTTTTTTTTTCTGTTATATACATGGATATTATACTGTGAAGATATCCAAGATGCTTCCTCTTCCCCAAATTTTCCTTTTACAGATTACTGGAAGAATGCACAAGCAAGACTATGCAGTTGACAGAACCCTTACTACTAGTAGCAGCTTATACCTGCAAAGGTAGCAGCAGAAAGGGACTACTGGTCTGTTTACTACAGCTAGAAAGTTGAAGTAAAACTTCATAGGTGGTTTATATACAGAGCACCTGTGATTTGTAGCTAAAACAAGGCCTGTTTCTAGGCCATGTTCACACCAAAGAGAAATATTTCACAGTGACCTCAGGACAGAGGATTGCCCTCTGTGAGGATTAAACCTATCACTGCTTCTAGCATAATGAATCACTGAACTGGTTAAAGCTATGAAGGTTGTCCTGGAAACAGAGTAAGTAGAAGTCCTCTATCAAGGTCAACATTATTCATGAGAGAAACCTGTCATTTGACTCTACCAGCAGCATCTGAAATGCCTGTTTCTCCTTTCCTTGTCAGAGCAGGATGCAACCATCCTTGTCATTAACCACATCAGTCCTACCAATTGCTGTATAAGCTACCAATTTTGGGACCTTGAACTCTGACCCATCTATTTTATTGACTGGGAATTGTAGTCATCGAAAGGAAAAATCCTGAAGCCATAAAGCACAAGATGGTTGAACCCTTTACTCTTTTGAATTTGAAGCTATAATCTATCACATCGTGACACAGCATTCAGGTTAATCTGTTTTTAAAAAATGGTATCATAAAGAGTTTGCAATGTCCTGAAGCCAAAGAGTGCCATGCAATTAAAGAAGAACCTCAGACTTTAAAGAGATGATATTCAGAGTTACTGCTGGTAGACATGAGACTGAGTTAAAAGTCAGCACCATTCTAAAACCACTTTGTGTAATTAAGATTTAGGAGGCAGTGTAAAATAAAAATGGGTAGAGTTGCGTAAGAGTAAAGTAGAGTAAGAGTGGTTTTTAAAGACTGAACTGTAATATCAGTGACATTTTAGTTAAATAAAATCATCTGAGCTCTCTGTACTTGTTCAGTTCCTTACATCATATTTGTTTGAGAGCTTTCTGTACTCTCCCTTTGTCAGACTGAAGTCAGAATGGATGACTTACATCCTGCACTATGAATACTGTTTGGTATAAAACAGGCTATATTCACTAGTGAGGTATCAAGGTTTTTTCCTTTAATCTTTTCCTGTAGGATTAACTCAAACAATACTACCCAGTGTTAAAGACCTGTAACCCACATCCTATACTACCATGAGGTTCTGATAAGATGATTCCATCATACACATAGCTCATGAATTCTAATTTAGCTTCAGTCTTTGTCTTGATTTGGCCACATATTCCTGTGATGATTTAGTAGTTTTAAGCTCAGCAATATCTTCCTTCTATATTTTTATTTTTACTTAATACTTTATAATAAAGCACAAAAACCAATTCAAATTTCCAGTTCTCAATGTGGGACTACAGTTCTGAGGACTAAAGTGAATTAGGTGAGTTATCTGACTGCCACTTGACCCTCTTCTTAAATTAAACCTGCTATTCCTCAGTTGGGTTTTAGATGATTACACATTCAGACTGTTGCCAGGCTGACCTCTAAACATTACAAGGTGATTAATGCCCTCAGCTCCCATCTCTTCTGCTGCAAAATGCAGAAATATCAATTCTATTGAGTAACAACAGAAAAAGATTGAAGAAAATTTGTTTACACTTGGAAAGGAATGGGAGGAGAAGAAGCAGCAAGTCCCATCCCAGACTGATTGGTATCACAACGAAGAGCACTCTAGCAGTGTACTGAAGACCGAGATGCAACACCCTTAACTGCTTCAAGCAGACCTCTTCTCACTCTGTCTCTCACTTACAATGAATATATTAAATAGCTCAAATAGTCCAGGAGGAGGGAGAGAGATGGCAGAGGGGTGGATTCAGAAGCCTGGTGAACGGGCACTAACATTTTTACCAATCCCATTGCAAAGACTCCTTATTTCAAGCACACTTTCATGCAACAGTGCAAGTACCACTCTCCAGCTGATGACAATCTACTGCCAGATGGCTGAAGAGGGGTGGCATGTGCAATCAGCCTAAAGAGCAGTCTTTTCTACATGGTCATGCTAGAGTATTAACTTCATGGTGGTGTGACTGGTTTTAAATCTTGTATGTCTTCTGTGTGTCACAGCAGAGCCCATAAAGTCTGACCCAAAAATGTCAGACTATAGCTACTGGCACCATGGTACCGCAGGCAATGTCCAGGAGAGCCTGGCTCCTGCGCCCATCTATGCAGCCCACAGAGGGGACCATGGGAGGTGAATACAGATTCTGTGGAAGAGAGGTGAGGTCACGCAGCTCCTTCTCATATTAACTCATATTATCTGTGAGGAGGAAACGTTAGGGAATGAGTGCAGTAGGCCAGGGTATGACCTGTAGCTATATTAGCAAGATAATGTCATGAGAAATTGCAAGGCATTGCAGAGAGCACAGAGGACTGCAGCAGCCGGTCAGCCCTGACCCATGCCAGCACTAACGAGACAGCAACACAAGAAATGGCAGAAATGGGAAACATTAGAGACAGCAAAGTGAGGTGTAGCGTCACAGAACTGCTGACCCAAGGCAGCAATTGCCAGGGCAACCATGCCGCACATACTGAATAAGGGTATAAAAATAGAACAAACAAGGGATTACATGTTTATTTGGCAAGGCAAGAAGATGTTAAAGAGCAAGAAGTTGGGAAAAGAAAAAGAGGAAAAGGGAATTTAACGGGTAGCAAACCATGTGATTTGGACTGTCCAGGGACTATCAGGCAGCCTGATGACTAATTACCAACATGGAACAGGACAATGAGCCCCTTGTGACTGTAGATGCATCTGATGTACATCCCCAGGGGGGTGTAGGGAGTGTGGGTGCTTTCCCATAACAACGACACACCTGATGGGGACGGACTGGAGTCCCTAATCATCTTCACTATGAGTGATGGTAGCTAACAGTGCAGGGGAGGGCATTTGAACCTCCACAGAAAATTCACTGGTGAGATAAGGAAAGAATTACAAATGTGGAGAAAAGGGAAGGAGGAGGTATGGAAGACATGGGTTTTAAGACTTACAGACTTCACTCCAAAGGATATTGATCTAGACATAATCAGCAATAACCATAGTAACTTAAAGGAAGTAAGCTAAGCAAGTTTAAATTAACAAATAAATAACAAAGATTAATTCTTAACAGGATTTCAATATTTCCCACTTTTCACTGTCACCTCTGAAATCTCAGGAAGATTCAAAAATCACTACAGAAGGTTAATATCGAATTGTATAATCAATCATCCTATGTCCATAAGTGTCACCAAACATCCTTCAGCTTCTCAAATGTAGTGCTAGCTCCTGGAATTACAATCTTTCCTGAAGAATGAGTGGCATAACACAGCTCCTTTCTAAGCTAAAAAGTAATTTGTGCTCCTGTCCATTGTCTATGTATTAATTTTTATCTGGACAGATACTAAGGTTAGTCCACGTTAATGGCTAAATAACAAAGAAGAAAACAGATTTATGACTTGCTGTGGTCTATACCAAAAATAATAGGGAGAATATATAAAGAGAGGTATAAGGAAGGGCAACAAGTAAAAAAGTTCACAGTTTTAGAAAGACTCAGATAAATTAAGGAAGTGCACTTTTACCAAGGTATTCTATGAAATAAAAATAGCTTTTAATTTTATCTATTAAAATCCTTATGACATGTTAGATGGAAATTTGAATACTTTAGGCATATCCTAGTATCTTCAAAAATCAGTTAATTAACTTTCTTAAAATGCAGTATATATGTTTATGATGCTTTAGGGAAACAGTTCCAGTTCTGAAGACTGCTTTCCTTCAATGCAATTCAGCTGGCCCAGAGCAATATCAGATTAAAACCTGTGGGTGAACAGCAATGTAGAAATTTCCAAAGATAATTGTTAAAGGAAAAGAAGGACTGTATTACTCACAATGTGAGTTTATGTTGTTACCTGATGTGTTACATATGACTCAGTTTTAAAAAAATAAATTAACTTAATGCCTCAAGAAAAATACCCTACACAGAAAGGAAGACCAAAAAAAAAAAAAAACCCCAAAACACCAAACTGGGAGGAAATATGATAAAAGAGCTGTTGAAGCCTTTGTGTGGGAACCAGGGAAATGTCTGTCTATAGGAACAGGTAAGGATCAGGGGAGGAGCTGGAAGACAAAGTCAGGCTGCCTGGTAAGACAAGGTTAAATCCACTGGCAACAGTGAGTAAATCAAAATACAAAAGTTAAATTAAATGGCAAAGCAAGTTAATGAAATGGCAGCAATGAATTAAAAACAGGCCAAAACCCAAAAGGCAGCAATGGAAAAGTTAATCAAATGGCAACAGCAAGGTGAAAAGTGGCAGAGTTAATTAATGGCAGCACAACTCAGACAGATAGTCAAATGGCAGGAAAAGATTAAAAACTGGCAATGCTTATCAGCAGCAGATGACATGTAGACTGTGTGGAGAATCCAGAAGATGAATTTTGTACAAAGTAGCAATATCCTCTTGTAGGAGATTAGGAAGGGTCTTCCCTGGGGCCCAGCACAGCTTGGAGGAGCCAGAGACCGCTGCAACTCTGTGCCTGCTGGGGCTGTGCACTGCAGCCCACCCAGGAGATATGCTGCAAACAGCTCTACAGTGGGGACTTTGTGCTTATTCCCCCAGGGGACAAGAGAGGTGAAAGGGTGAATTCACTCTCCTGGGCACCTTTTTAGAAGGGACTGTAATGCTGAAAGCAAGACCTGTCTCAGCCTACCTCATGAAGCTAGGCTGTGCTTATTTTTCCAGCACTTCATTACTAACAGGAAAAGGACTGTGAGTCTTCATGGGGTATGCAGCAACCAAGGTTGTATTTGCCTCCAAGACATTAGAATGATATGTACCACACACTAACTGCACAAACCACTGTAATACTATGCAAATAGCAATTAAAGAGGGGTTTCTTTAACTATTTATTTATTCATTTATTCATTCTGTGACCTACATAGGACTAAACAGCATCTCAGAGTGGCCCCTTCCATATTTTGGGTCTAGCTGCCTGTGTTCATAAAATACCTAGACAACTCTTTAGGGGAGGAAAAATAGCACCAAATAGCATTCTTGATTTGGAATCAAGTTATTTGAAAAACAATGATATATTCCTTATTTTTCTCCTATTTTTTCATCTTGTTACCAATGTATAGCCTTCCCATCTAGCCTGTGAGAACTTAATTTTTGTAAGAGTCATTGGCGAAAAATTTTGAAAGCCTGTTGAAAGTACACTAAAGGTACCTTATCATTCCTATCAGCATGCTTTTGACTACAGTAAAAACCATTAAGAGACTTGCAAGCAATGACTTACTCTACAAAAAGCACATTTGTTGTTCCCAGCCTGTTGAATAATTTATATTTCTATTCATTTTTTTTAATAGTTTCAACCAACTTGCTTAAAAACATGACAGTTGCAAAAGCAAAGCCAACAGAGATATAGTACACTAACAGTGGGTTGCAGTCAAGCAGAATATTCTTACTCATCTTATGTTCTTCAACCTTTGTACAAAAATATGAGACAAAACAGGATTTTTTTTTTTAAGAAGAAAACTCTAAGTACTATATGAGCAAAATGCACTAACTGTCATCCTCTGTGACTAAATATGGTCTTTCTACACACCAAGAACTGCAGAAAGCCAAAGGTACAGAAGTGAAGATGGGAAAAGGAGATCTGGATTTTCTGCATAATGAGACCCTATGATGAATGGCTTGTTTCACTGTTAATGAAAATTAGCAGTTCCTGTGGAGAAACAAACTTACCAAAATCAGAAACAATAACATATGCAGTGTACAGCTAAAAATAAAGGTAAGAATCTCCTTTATTTCTGAAAAACATTGAGACAACATTTCCAGCACAGATTTTGTCCTTCAGTACTTCCTATTCAAGGGTGTGAACCTCGTCTATAAAACCATCAGTCAATCAGTACATGGATACACGCACTGCAGTGACCTTGTATATATTGAAGAAGTACATACTCGTCTACCACAAAAAAGGCTTAATAAAATCTGGTCTAATTATAATGAGCATTGATGCAAACTATCCTCATTCAAGGTGACACATTTGAGAAATGAGTGATGAGAGGAGACTGGAGTGGATGAGGGTCAGGGTCTGATCAGCTTCAGAACAGCCAGTGCAGACACACCTGTTATCTACACCAGAGAGGCTTCAGAAAACAATAGCAAAGCTTAGCAGGTCATAAAGATAGTAAATAAGTTTAAAAGGGGCATGATAATCGTGCATCTAACTTGCCTTTTCCAGAACTCAGCATATTACTGAACCACTGCTGTGTCAACAAGAATTTTTATGTTAAATATTGTTCTGAGATTAAGAGATGACAGACAGTGCTTTAAGGTTCTAAGTTCATACAGACTGTTACATTTGTATGACAGTACATCTTCAGTTCCCTATCCTTTAACTTAAAAAAAAAAAAAAAGTTCTTAAAGTGTTACAGTGTAGGCATTCTGTAAAATTAAAGAAAGCAAAAATTATTAGTTGCATGTAATTATGACTGGCACAACCTAGAGCTACCACAAAGACAATGAAGCATATCTTTATTTTAAAATTTACAGACTTTAGAAAAACTAAGTCATAAATTATAGGAGATTACGATGTAGAGTTAGTACATATTTTTGAATGTGAGAAATTTCAGCTGTATATTTTAGTTAAAAAAATCAGACCTGTTCTTCTTAAGCATTTGTTTACACACAAGCACAACTATGGAATTTTGATTAAGTAAAATATCTATAAAATATCTGTATAATTAAAGTATATATTATTTTCTTGAAAACAACGTGCCTGCTGCAATTCTAATTACTGTTCATTGAACAAGATGGAAAATCCCTTAGACATTCCTGACAACTGTGCTCAAAGTATTATGCTAATAAAAATAAGAACTGCACTTACAAGTTGTGACTACATCACTTCCAAGTTTTGTGCCATTGAAGATGAACTTGAAGATAATTTTTCAACATTCAGAAGCTTCAAGTAAGAGAGGAAGATTTGCTTACCCGGGTGCAGATGCTCCAGTGGAGCAAACTGCCATAGCTACCAAATCACATGAGAATACTTTCTACAGCTGAGGACATGTCCCTTAGAGGTAAATACTGGAAAATGCTAAGACAGTTTTGAAGACATAGCTTTCCCATGACATTTCATCATATTTGCATTAAGACAAAACTTCAAAGATTAGCAGTGTTTCTTTTCAAAAAAACTGTTGTATTGAAAAGCCACATGTAAATGAAAAAACATGTGTTTGGCTGAGACCTGATAGCCACCACCTCTAGTGGAAACTGGGAATGAAAATAAGCTATTCGGATTAAACTTAACACTTGCATATTCACCCAGAGCCTTTCTTCTGTTTTCTGCAGTATTCACTATTGTTTTGTGTAAACTTATATTAAACTGTAGATTGTATCTGAAACTCTGAGTGTTCTTCATCCAGGGTGCCTGCCAGAGGGACAGTTGTGTATAGAGGAAAACTGGAAGTACATTCTAGGTGAATTTTGAGGGCTCAAAGGAAACAGCAAGCAGGGAGATGGAAAGACATAAAGCTTAGCCAAGACTGACTATTTAAATAAACCAATTTAAATTCAGTTAAAAGGTTTGGAAATTATCTTAGGAGTCACTCCACATGCGGCCTTGAAAGCAGCAAACAGTAAAGCAGTGACAGAGAGTTGAATTTTTTCTGATAATGGTAACCTCTTCCAGCAGGAAATTCCCAATTCCAATTCAGCACAAGGCTGAAGAAGACAAAGTGAATGGTTGTTTTACATTTATTTCATTTTCTCAGTCCCAAAATCACTATTGTTAGTGTATCAATAAATCTCACCTTATCTACACACATTTACTATAATTTTTTTCTATATGCTGATGTTTATGAGTATAATATAAAGTGTTCAAAAGCTCCACAAAAAGGTTATTTTAGTTCTGCTTGCTTTATACTACTCCAACTAATAAAAATATTATTGCATCTATAATACTACATGTGATAAAAGCAGGGTGATCTTTTTAAAACAATTATATTTATATTCAGGATTCTTTTATGTCCCATATGCTTCTACACAATAAACTAATAATAGATGTTTTGCTCAAGCTCAAAGCCTGATTGGCTCTAAGAGAAAATAATGAGAAATGCCAGCTTATGTTCCCAGAAGTCAAAATTAGATTTTATGCAGGTATCCTCTTTGTTTTGAAGTCTAATATACTAACTTCACTAAGGAGAAGATAGTCAGCCACTGATATGTCAAAAGATGAAGGGTCTCTGAACTGTTAATTAGTGACTGTAACTTGTATTAATTTTTATTACTGTAAAGCCTCTTTAGACATAGGTTTCATTGATCTTGATTGTTTTAGCTTTTGGGGAAGGGCAGGCATTAGGTTTTGTCCTATTCTTTCCTTCAACACAACACACTGATAATGCAGTACATTGATACTTCTCATATAAACTCATGAAGTGAACAATACAATGAAAACATTTTTCAGTATGATGATGCAACTTAAAGTTGAGTCTTGAACATTCAAACTTGCCACATAGTGCACTCACAAGCCTGAGATTATGATACACAGATTTTCATCCTTTCATTAACTATAACAACTTGGTTCCATTTATGTTAATGTGAGCTGGACATAACCCTCAAATGATTATTTTCACATTCCTGTCTGTCAAGTTGAGATGATACCCACTCATTTTACCTGCTTACTTTGAGAACTGAATAATATACACTTAACAGCACATTTGAAATGCTGAGAGATTTCAATATGTTTCCTATATATTTTTTTCACATACAAGATGATTAGGGCTGGAGTGTAATAGGAAGACATAACAAAACGTGGTTTTTTTCCTCATTTTGCCTCTTCTAAAATTATTCAGAAAAGAAAAAATGAAATAAAAAAAAAGAAAAAATGTTTCGTGTCAGTTAATAAAAAATATTGAATCTCTTTATAATCACATTATCTACATAAGCTGAAATCTTAGTGCATTTGCACTTCAGAAGAAAGGTATACAGTAGTTAATGTTATTTTTCTACTTAATGCTATTTTTCCGTTAATATATGTTACTACTTCTCTCTTTCTTCCTTCAGAAGAAATCTAAAACCACTGAAGTAAAAATCATCAAAAAAAACCCCTAAAGATAATATATCTATTAAAAACTGATGGCTTAAATTTTCTAGCATGACTTCCCACAAACTAACATAGGATTTCTAGCACACGTGAATTCTAGTTGGTTACAGAAAAATTATATGACGGCAGTACATGCAGGGTACTTTCGTCAGAGAAACCTCCATGTTTAATTCTATTAGTTGGCAGTCTGCAGTTGATCTACCCATATCTCTCTCCATTGTTGTCCTACTGCAGATAAATAAATTATCATTGCAGCAGAGTCACGTACCCTTAACGCTAGTTACAGAGCCTGTCTTTTTCGGTTCAATGAATATTTAGTTATACACAATACATGAGTAGAATTGTAGGAGAGAAAAACACATAGACACGCATAAGTAAAAACACAAGCATGTAAAATTGGCCAAAGGACTACTGTATATGCCTGCAGCCTTTTTGCATGATGCTAGGGAAGAACGGAGCTAACAGAGGCAGCCCACAGCCTCTGCTACTTGTGAAGCAGTTTCTGAGTCCCTTTTCTAAAACTCCTGAAAAGAACTTGGATTTTTGCATCACTCTGGGAACACTTGAAGACCACCAGGCTGCCTGCCTCTGCTGGGAGGGGATAGTTATGGGACCTGTTACCACTGATGAGTTCCAGCAGCAGATGAGACTGCTGTGAACTGTCTGTGCCCAGCTATGGTGGTGACACCCTGCAGGGCATGGTGCCCAGGACACCTTGGAGCAGCATCTGCGCCCCTTACCCTAGCTGCCCATCACACCAGACACCTTGGCTCAGCTGAGCTTATGAGGTAGGATGCAGCTTTCCAGGTTTACAACTGCAGGAAGTACATAGGGATATAACTGGAGTGAATCCAGAAAAGGGCCGCTAAGAATATTAAGAGATCAGAACATCTGATATATGAAGGGCGGTTGGGAATTTGGGACTGTTCATTCTGGAGCAGAACACTACTTAAGGGGACTTTCATCAGTGTGAGGGTGGTCAAACACTAGAACAAGTTGCCCAAGGCATGTTGTTGAGTCTCCAAGAATGGATGCAGTACTGGGCAATGTACTCTGCCTGACACTGCTCTGAGCAGGTTATTGGACCAGGTGATCCCCAGAGGTACCTTTCTGCCTCAGCTACTCTGATTATAAGACACTCATATAGTTTCCATTTCATCAGACTTTGGGCCACTCTAGCACCATATGTAACTGCATTTGCCATCATAGTCATTTGCGTGTTTTTCTTCAGTCACGGAAGTACAAAATTATGAAATCCATTATGAAACAATAAGAATGATATGTGAAAGCCAGACAAACTGGTACTTTCATGGAATGATATTAATCTGTATGGCGTGAGGTGTGGGATAAGGGGTTTTTAAAGTCCAAGTCCTGCTGAGCTGGTATTGGGGCTGAGTTTATTTCAGTAAGTACCCATACTGTATGTCTGAGCTAGGTCCTGGAGCAAATTACCTGTTAACTTTGCCCAGGTTTCCTCTGGGAGGTATGTAATTTGTTCCAGAAGTAAGCCCTTTGGTGAGCAAGTGTGAATGAAGTACAGATGATAATGGGGAACAAAAACCTTGACAGAAATATGGAGCAAGACAAATTGACAGTATGGACATACTCTCTCAAAGAAAAGTAGATTGCTGAAATGGATGTACAGAGACATCTAAGCCACTTATGGTTTACATAGTCTGAAAAGGCTTACATATGCCAGTATGATTTAAGACAGTTCACGCTACGAAGGGGAAGATTTGAAGAATGAAGCATAACTAAATTATTGTGAATACCAGTGGCCACTCTTTTGGGACTCACAGATTAGAAACAAAGCACAGCAACCTGAATCCATGCCAGGAAGGAAGCACCACTGCTGTACAAGATGTTCTGCAATAGTTAACACCAGGGTACTATTCACATGGGAGCTCTAGTATAGAGATTTCTTGGCAAGAAGTAAACAAAGGGTGTGATCAGTTAGAGGCACAAAGCAGAACAGATGAAAGCTCAGCTTGTGCCTCTGGGAGAAGCTGGTTACCTAAGATGTCAAGTATGCTAACAGTTCCAGCCAGTGAAGAAGGAATGTGTAAAAATAAAAAAATTAGTTATTACCTTTGTAACAGCCATTAATTCAAATCTTACACCATTTTAATATAGCCTAATATATTACTTTATGTATGACATAGCTAACTTTATTATCACAGTTTAAAAACTTTAACTGTGTTTTTTTATATTAATCACGTAACACAAACCACAATATAACTTTTTTAGGAAATAACTTACTCTTGGGGTAGTATATTCAGTAACACTTTCATTCACCTAAGTCTACGATTCAGCACTGTTTCGCCTGTAAATTCCAACTTTGTGCTATTTCACGTCTCTTTAGGAGTGTGCCCTTACCCACATTGTCACACAGAAAACTCACTGATTCTTTAGCCTTCCTCTTAGCTACCTTCCTTGATATTTCATAGGTTTTCTATGGAATATACTCCTCCCCTCATTTCTGCTCATTCATCATTTTAGCTTTTTCCCCTGAAATTAATGATATTATTCCATTAAGTCCATTTAATTTTATTTTCAACTTCACTATCATTAACCCAGCTTCACAGATTGCTTTATGTCTTTCTAGTCCGTGTGTCTTATTATTATTCAATCTTTTGCTTTCTTGCCACCTGTGTGCATTCACTTATTACTCCAGCACTGTCTAGTTAACATGCAAATTATATTTTGTGTTTTCTACAAAAAAATCAAAGCTGTTTTGAGTTAGCTATTTTTATTTAAACTTCCCTTTTAACTTATTTTAATGTATTTCATTCTTCTTTACTCAGATTCTGGTTTTCCTCCATGGTAGTATCCTGTTTACCCAAGACCAATGGGCAGTTAAATGTCATGATATCTAACTTGGGTATTGCAGAGAAATAAACTAATGAGTATGTTGATCACGTAAGTACCAAAATGCCACATCCTTCATAAGCTTATCCAGTGAAAACTAGCCCAATCTGAACTTTAAAATCTACTTCAATATCACACAAGGTATTTATATTAGTACCTCAAATTATTGGTAAGAAAAATCCTTCAAGATTTCTTTCAAGTAAACAAATGTATAGGTGCACATGTTAATAATTAAGTATTCATCCTAATTTCTATTATAAATCCATATTCCAGGAAACATATTCTACTTTCTTGAAATTAGATCAAGAAATTTGCACAGCTTCTATTATTTTTAATATACAGAACTAAGCTCTGCTTGAGCTCAAGTGGAAATCTTAATATATTTTTGTCCTTTTAAAAAAATTTTACATTTGATGTAGAATTTAGAAAATCAAAGTTCAATGTAATCAAAATGAACACTTAAAATTAGCAATTTTTTTTTCATAGTCAGGTAAAATTAATAGTTATAAACTAACAACATAATGTACAATTTTCAGCAAATAGTTTTGACAATCACAATGAAAATATACTTTCACAAGTAGGACTAACACAGGACACAATATGTGTATTAATATTTATCATTACTGATGGAAATCAATAAGACCATTTGATAGATGATGAGGAAAATGTGAACACAGGTTCAAACAAATCTGGCAAACCTTACCCCTGAAAGGGAAAAAACTGAAATGACCTATTTTGATTGTGCTATGAATACAGCCAGTATGAAGGAGAGCTTGCTCTTGATTCTGGATGTTTACCTAAAGGCTTACTAGAAGGTCATTATTGTGGTTAATAGTAGATGACTTACTCTAGTGAAGCCTTCAGTGATCACTTACTGCTTCTCCCCGGGGAACAGTAATTATAACTGATAGTCCCTATTCTGTAAACCATCTGGTTTTATATTTAATTTATAATATAGTTGTATTGTGATCTGCCTTTGCCTGGCAGGTATTAAGAACAGTTCCTGAAGTTTAAGTGGCAAAATATATTCTATACTCACTGAAAATATACTAAAAACTTTAGGAAGAACTTCAAATTTATAAGAGGATGTGTCTGTCTCAGATACTAGTAATGTCACCACAAAAATCAATCTTAATTAATGTCATGCTACTTTGCTCACTATATTCATGAATATTTTTGTTCATTCCTATGCATGCTAATTTACCCAATCCCTTCACAGAAGATTGTGATTGATTAAGAGGGCAGCACTTGAAACAATCATAAAAGTCTCTTTACTTTCTTGTTAGTATTTTGTCAAATACTATCTTTACCATTCTCCCTTATCTTTTCGACAATATGTGTGCAGTTCATTTCTTTTACTATTTGTATCACACTGTGATTGTTATTCAGTCTTCAACATTTTTTGCTATATGGAATTAGATAACTATCGTACTGTTTCAGACTTGTCCGGTTTTGCCTTCTGAAATTCTCGTATCACGGTTGCATTAACAATGTAATTAAGTAACATGTCAACATGTTGGCCCTTATGCATTATTCATCATTTGTCAGGCTATGATCCATCATAATGGCCTAGTGGGAGCTTTCAAACCACCTCATTTGATCAGCTTAATCAATTTGCTGATGTAGATTAACGTTGTTATCTTAGTGAAAAGCATGCAATTGAAAAGTATATCAAGTTTTACTCTCAATTTGCTGTTATTTTAAATTTGTATATGGACTAATATATATATGCATGTTTATGTGTACAAGTATCTTCATGTCTACAGCAGAAATCAAATAGGACTTTTGAAAATTTAGAGTTCTGATTTGGGAGGAAAAAAAAGAAAACTCTGAGTATGTCCTAATTTCCCACCAATCACCTTTTGCCTAACATGCCAGGATCCCTTTCTTAAGTGTTATTATGGCATACCACCCTATTCTGGAATATTTTTACTATCACTTTTGTGTAACGCTTATGTACCACCATAAAGTACATGCATATCATTGACACAGTTGGTGAAGAATCAGTGCTGGTAGTGTACATGGAAAGCATATTGATGTTATATTGCTAGTTTTATATAAAATAAATAAATAAATAAATAAATAACCTTAAATAAAAAAGGTTAAAACCACAATTGGTTAGAGTATTTCTGGAAAAATGTGTTATCAGCAACATACAATTGCCATTTGCATGAGTTCTTTCTGTATAACCTGAAACCATAAAGTCCTCTTTAAGAAAAGAATCTGAGGTATCATTCCTGAATTGTTTTTTCCTTTTAATCTTTGGCACTTTAGCTCTTGTCCACTTTGTAAGGTTAGTACTTTGTACTGAGTTCCATCCCTGTGTTTCCAATATTTAGTGTGACATGTTTAAAACTTGGAGAATGATGTAGCCTGCAGTAAAGACATGCATTTAATAGATGAGAGCTTATTAGGGTCTCTAGAATCCAGATTTGCATATCACTGACTCTTTAAAATTGCTAAGCATTTGTTCAGAACAGTGTTCATCTGGATCTGCTCAAAGTCAGAATAAAGGGAATTAATTAACAGATTACATTTTAAAGGGAAAGGAAAATAACTTCTTTGAGATAACATAACCATATATACAGCAATAGAAATAAACTATTTTCCCATGCAAATGCTGTATATATAGGGCTACTTGGGTAAATACAGGATAAATGAGTACCTTTTTGCTTTGAGTATTGTAAAAAAAATAGGACTCTTCATTAATATGAATATTTGAAAAATAACTCTCCTTGAAATAACACCTACAGTAGTTTCATGACAATTTGAGCAGAGTGCTCCCAGAAAAAAAAAAAAAAAGCCACACCACAACCAAAAAAACCCCTTCTTTCATGACATCCCCTAGAGCATCCTTGTGTGTGTGACTGAATATAATAGCTATCTTATGTACGAATTTTTCTAGACACGCAGCTGTTGGTGTTGGCAATATGCAGCAAAGATGACCAGCAAATGACTCCAGGGAATGGAAGGATATAATTCTAAACTCTGTGAACAATGTAAGGTCCTTATCATTATGAGAGCACAAATTTAGAGTGAGATTAACTACTTAGTGTGAGCCAGATTTATGAGTAAAACTAATTAATTTTTTTTTTTTTTTTTACAGAAGGTAAGAGACAGAAAATTCCTTCTTTGTACTCAAGTGGAGAACTCAAAATGCTGGGCTTATCCGATGGATGCTTGTGTGCATAATTTGAGGAGTGCTCGCAATCAGGGTTAATGCTACTTTTAAAAAACACACAGTACACCTGATGATAGACTTTTGGTGACTTGAAGAACTAGGTAATCCTTGGCTAGAATACTTTATGATCAATTATTGTTCATTTTAATCTAAAGGTCCTATCAGGATCTCTCTTATGACCTGAGCTGTGTAAAGAAACAGGAATGGAAGTAAGGATACATTCTACAAATGCACCCTAGATAAGCAGTCAGTTCAGCAGGTACCAATTAGAGAATAAAAGTAACAATTGTGTCTGCTCTTTGCCCAAGAGTTCTCCTCGCCCTTGTGTGCTGGTTTTAGTCAGGAAAGTGTTAATTCTCTTTACAGTGGCTGGTATGAAGCTGTGTTCCTGAATTTACACTGAGAAAAGTACTGAGAAGGTGTCTTCTTAGCTGGCACTGGGGAATGTTTGCACAAAATTCAACGTCTTTCTCCACTTCTGATACTGCAGCTGCCTTCCCAGCTCTCGCTGTCTCACTACAGGCAGTGTAAGGGACACACAGTTCAGACAGCTGACCCAAACTGACACTCCTGGTCCCAGGCAGTGAAGAGCTGCTCACCTAGGGACAGTCTATATGATTTTTGTTTCATTCCATAATACATCAAGATGATCAGTCACTGTTACCCCCCGTACCAGCGGTACTAAACAGTTCTTATCTCAACTTCTATGAGCCTCCCTTGGTTTTCCCTCTGATCCTTCTGCACTGGGAGTATGTGGGGGGGTGGAGGGGGTGGAGTGGTCAAGGTAATGGTGGTGCTTAATTGCCTGACAGGGCTAAACCATGACAGTGACCAAAGGGGTTTTTCATTCCATAGTATGTCATGCTCAGTACATAGGTGGCAGTGGGGTCAAGGAGCCATTACTCTTACACTTTCACTTCCTTACACTTGCTAACACTCTCTCTAACTCCTGTGTTAGCTGCTTTGCTAAATCCTTTCCTGGCTCATTCATGAGTGAACTGGTGGGTCTGTTAGTTTTCCCTATCGTGCTGTTGCTGGTAGCATTCTGTTGGACTCTGCTGCAATTGCTCTCAGGCTGCAGCTCTAGGGCTCTCTGTCTCTCTGTCTCTGACTTTCGCTTCTCAGGACTTGGTAGTGTATCAGTTGGCAGATGCTGAGCAATTGTATCATACGTTTTATTTTCTACTATTTTAATTATTATTAGTAGTAGCATTTGTATATATTCATTTAGATTCAGTTAGCAAATAGTTCTTCTATCAATTTTACGAGCTTCTTTGTTCTGTTTCCTCTGATTCTTCCTCTCTGCTGGAGGAGGAGGAGGCATCTGTGAGAGTGGCTTCATGGTATATTGCTAGCCAGAGTTAAACCACGACACCTTGCAATCCCTTTTATGCCCATGCACTAGTTTTCACTAATCGTTCAATCAATTTCTACTGTTCATTAACAACTCTTCTGGCTATTGCTATAACAGTGAAGGTATTACACCCAGCTGTAAGCTAATTTTTTTAATGACATAAATGTATGTGGAGAGAACATACAAAGTCTTGTAATAGAACAAACTAAAGTCACACTACTTCCTCTCCTTTAAAATGTGCAATGGAAGACTTTGAATTACAGTTACTTAAATGACCTTAATTCTACAGTTTTCCAGCTTTAAAGTGCTTGATGTCCTTACTTCATCTATAAAACGTATATATTTACATATATATGCACATACCCTCATGCATATATATGTATTAGATTTCATATCAGAATGTTTCATAAGATATTCAAACACACTAATTGGCCCATAATCATTCCCTCCTCTTCACATATGAAATAATTAGAGTTCATATTCAGATCACTGTGAGGTGCTAATGACTTTTTTAAAAGAACATTTGTAACCAACAGAGTTAATCATGTGGTGCACTCTGATAAAATTAGGGTAAGATGTTGAATAAACCTATATATTTCATCCCACATTCCCCACCCCCCACCCCCACCTTCGCCCACCAAAGCTTGAGGAATTAGAGAAAATTGAATATGTAGGCGAGACGAGGCAAAAGACAGGAGAGTAGAAGTATAACTAAATACTTGCAAAGGGCATTATGGTTTTACTGCATGGTCTCATATATCAATCTCTCAAACAAAATTTGTTCTATGCATGCTGGATAAAAAAATTCCATGTTTATTTTTTCACTGTAAAATTTATAGCTTTATCTAATCATGTCTATCGGTAATTAATATTATTCACCATGTTGCTTCTAAAATGAGATTTTAAACTCCCTGGGGAAAGAACTTGATTTTTCTGTGTAAAACATCTAGCAATATTTTGTCCATTGTAAATTGGTGGATAAAATACGGTTGTCTAAGCATCTTTATTCCACACAACATACATCTGTTAATTCATCATTCAGCAAACCAAATTAATTTCATAGTTTAACATCAACCCCTCAAAAGATTTGTTTCCAACAGATTTCTAATAGCTGAATGTAATATTTTCTAAATGTTCTTAAAAAGGGGTTTTGGAAAGCCTCAGGATATTTAAGTGCCATTGACTTTAACGAATACAAACACAGATAGCCAAGATAACTATATTTTCAGACTGCCTGCTATAATTGCTGGAAAAGCAAGGAATTGAATGGCTTATTCAATAGTCCAAGGTGTCCATGAAGGCCTAAGTTGACTTTAATGCACTAACTCGTTTCTTTCTACCTTTCCATATTTTTCTTCTTATTTTAGCCTTCTCAGACTCTTGCTAACCCATTATCTTTGATAGATTCTGAAATGTCCAAAAATATATTCCCTTCCCAAATGTCATATTTTGTATCAAAGCTTTATTCTGCATAATTTTTCCTTTCTTGTTCTAGCAAACTCTCTCTACTTTTCCTAATCAGAATTACTATCCTAGAGATAATGTTTAGTTTATATTATGAACTTTTTGAAGTGGAAAAAATCTGTCTTTCAAGTGTCATGAAGACTTGCATTAGCATTAGCACAATATCTACTGACAGTCTAGGACATGAGAGACATAAGGCATGTAGGGAGAAGCAGTAAGATGCCCTGCAGTCACTGATAGTTCATTTCAGCCAGCCTAGCTAACACCACACAGAACTCACCCTTCAGATTTTTGCAACGCAAAAATAAGAAAATACTCTCCATACAGCCATACATACAATGGCTTTCTTAATGGCATGCTACAAACATCAGTATCTAAGGAACATGTTTAGTAAACATTTAGTAATACAATTTAACAACTGGAAATAATGTTTCATGTATTTATTTAGTTTCATGACACAGTATTTTTAAAAACTCCTGAATTTTTCAAACTCACATGTCACTACACCATTCAAGAGGGAGATTTTCAAAATAGTACTGTAGTGGTTTAATCCCAGCCAGCAACTAAGTACACACAGTCACTTGCTAACCTCTGCCTCCTCCAGTGGAGAAGGAGAATTTTAGGAAAAGATAAGGAAACCTGTGTGCTAAGAACAATTTAATAATTGAAAGTACATTAAATAAAATCATGATACTAATAATACCAATAATAATAATACTAACATTACTAATATAGCTACTAATAATATGTAATGAAAATAATGGAAAAGAAAATGAATGATACCACTGCTCACTGCCTGCTGACCGATGTCCAGCCAGTCCACAGAGTAGCAAGAGACAGAGACAGAGACAGAGTGCAGGAGCCCACCCCTGGTCCAACTCCCAACATATATACTGAGCATGATGTTTTATGGCATGAAATACACCCTTGGCCAGTCCACACAAGCCATCTTGACCGTGTTCCCTCCCAGCTTCTTGTAGTGAAGAAGTTGAGAACACAGGAGCAGCACCAGAAACCAAAAAAGTCCTTGACTGGTACAAACACTCCTTAGCAACAACTAAAACCACTAGTGTTATCAATACTCCTCTCAGCATGAATCCAAAACATATCCTCATCCAAACCCAAAACATAGCCTCATACTCACTACTGCGAAGAAAATTAACTCTGTCCCAGCTAAAACCAGGACAGGTACCTCAATCAGCACTTCAAATTTAGGAAAGATCTATTCTAATTTAAATGGAAAAAAAAAAAAAAAAAATTAAAAATCTCACTATGTTCTATTTCCTACCTACCTGAATGTGCACTAAAGCATAAGCAGTAAATACTAGTTAACCATTTTCTACTTTTACAGTACTGTTTGAGACATTCAAAGTATTATCATTAATTATTCAATAGCAAAACAGAAGTGTGCAACAATTAAAACTAAGTACAGAAATTAAACCTTGCATATCTCATTTACTATAACATTACCTTTTCTAAGTTTTAAATACCAGTTTATGTGAAAATTAAAAGATAAAACAGGTTTTTACTAAAAGATATTATTTAATATTAGACTAGGCTAAAAAAACCTGCTTCATTTTCCCAATTAGAACAATTATAAATCTTTCCTGTAAATACTACATAATTATTTTTATATACATTTACAGAAAATGAAAACATCTCTCTCATTTTACGTATGTGAATAGTTTAATACAGAGCACTGCTATTTACTTATTAACTACTGTTTTTATCTGTTATTTCAGAAAATTCGTTATATGCATGTAATGATTGTAAGTACAAAGTGAAAAAGAGTGTAAAGAATCAATGCTTCTTGGTGCTCTGATATTAAAAAAACCCCAAACAATACAAACAAAACCACAAAAAAACCCCACTAAGTATGATTTAATGGGGAAATTAATATTGCTGCTTTTTTTTCTGAAGAACAAGCATTTAAACAGCGTGCAAGATGAAATGAGCCTAAAATCTTTATTTCCCAACAGGCAGGAAACCCTGCATAACGGAGTCTCTTTCCAGTAGCTCTATATTTCCTTTGTGCTGGTGAGCCCAGCTCTAGACCCAGCACTCATGATGTCTCTCACCAGTTCTCAGCAGAGAGGAACAGTCATCTCCTTCAACCTGCTGGCAACACTACTCCTAATGCAGCCCAAAACACTCTTTATATCAGACAATGCTGACCTTTATATAGAAAAGATAGCCTTCAACAACTAGATAGCACTATGCATTTATAAATAAAGGTTGGCACAATCGAAAAAAAAAAAAAAAACAAAAACTAATACACAATACACAAAATGTTTTTCATGCGCTTTTCTACCTGGAAATTATATTCAATTAGTATTGATGGTGATGTGATGATTTTGACACTGCAGGCAGATCAGTGAATGAAGGCAATTTTGAAAGAGAGTACAAACTTTTTTTTACAAATTTGAGAAAATACTCAAAGACGAGAAATTGTGAAAGGTTTAAGAAACTGATCAAAAACTTACATCAACATAGTGGTCTACCTCCACTGAAACACAATATGCTAGGAAGATATTAGCATATCACAGTAATAATCTGTGTATTACAAAAAACAACTCCTTGTTCCCCAAACATCAGTTGACAAAACCAGTCGCCTTGCATTTTCTGCTTCTCTCATCAATTATTGTACTGGTCTTTTTAATTTAGTTCCCATAAACATACAAACATATCTAGTTTTATGTTTGTACAGTGCAACAGCAGACTGTTATCGGGACAGACATGAAATGTGGACTTATCTGTGAGTCACAGAAGTCACTAAAGCTCTCACAGGCTTAATGACTTCCCTTTGTTGCCCATCCTCCTTGCAATCCTTCCCATTCCTTTGCTTTGGCTTCCCAAATATTATGGCATGTTTTGTCCGGAGACTAGGGAAATTAAGAGTAGGTTCTGTGTCATAAAGTGGACAAATTGGGAGAACTCTGAGCTACTGCCAAAGTACTAATGGCAATAATTACAGCAGAGTTGTATCAGTGTGGAGCTAATTATCTCTGTTGGGATACTCAGCTAATCTGCATAACTCCGGCCATGCTACTGCAGTTGTAGGCTTTTGCAAATTAAGTTACTGTGCCCATGCAGAGCTGCAGTTGCTGGGAGCTCTGTGGGAGGACCATAGAGCATCAAGCTGAGCTGCGAAGTCATGCCTTGGAGCTCCTTAATGGTTCAGTAATGCTTTGAGCAAATCAGAAGGAAGATGCTTTATTGCCACAATGGGTTATTACAAATTATTTTTGAATGTAAAGAGTTTTTCATAGCTTATTCTTGCAGTTTCAATCATCTCAGATTACATCTTTATTAACAAAAAGTCAGGGCTTCTCTTTCTGACACAGCATGCCCTGACTGACCACTTTAGCTTTAGAAATCAGGTTTTCCATATTTTAAAAAAGAAAATTTATTTCAATTCCACCTATCTATGCCTGATCTTAAAAATACTAGGCTGAAATTTCATTAGAACAATTTCCTTGAAATTTGGAGAAAATTTCTCAACAGATTTCATCTTTATTAGCCCGTGCTAAAAGCTGGATTTTATGAAGCCAAATAAATGGTTGGGTAGTGGTAGCTGGAATCAGAGCAAATCCTCTGTGCCCTTCAGGCCTTTGAGATTAATGTTTTGACAAAGAATTCGCTGCCAGAAAATATATGCAAAAATATGCCAGGCATATATCCCCATGCACAAACTGAAACACTAAATACTCTCAAGCTCTGGGTTAGTAGTCCTGTCCTTGAAACACACAAGCATGACAAATTTGACAACCATAATTATTACCTGTCAGCTGCTTGAAGTTTCTTTGACTCTGACTTAATTTTTCATTGCAAGTGTATACCTGGGCCAGTTTTCTTCCCTGTTTGTGCTAACTACTGTAATTCTGCTGGTTTGTTTCAATTTTTAAATATTCCATAAGTTTGAATTCAATCTCTTTTTCATATGTTCTTTCCTACCAGGTGACATCATATACAGGAAAGATAATCATGCAAGGAGTTTAACTTATTTGTAAGAAAAATACTTATTTTGAGTTACCATTTTCATTTTTATCTAAACTATGTGCTTTAGAGCATCTATTATGGCAACAAGACAAACCCCTAAGATTGATTTGTTTCCACAGAGAGCTTATTTTAAAATGTAATATGCACTAGGTTTGTTATTTGCAGTGACTGCTGTGATTTGTGTCTTAATGAAGGTAACTTCAGAAGCTGAAGCAAACACTGTGTGATTGACAGTGAATTATGTCAATGTATTACCACGAAAAGAGATGCTGTATGGCTACATGTTACATGAAATGGGATTCTAATTTTTCACTCTCACCAGTTTAGATCTCTAATACTTTTTATGTCACATATGTTTAGGTTACTCATAACTTTTACAAGTGACATTTCAAAAAAAAGCATGAGTGACTAATTGACAGTATGGAATTTTCTCTAGTATCATAAAATCATAAAATGGTTTGTGTTGGAAAGGACCTTAAAGATAGTTTTAAAATGACAACTCTATGTACAAGATGGCAGTCATACTTTCAGCCAATTGGCCTAATAATTAAAAATATTTCAGATACATACCAGGCCACTAAACATGAACTCAGAATGAAAATAAATGTATTTCTATCACAAAGTTCTCTGAAAGGTTTTGAAGGCACTTTTATGTTAGGTGTGAAATACACTTATCATATTCATTGCTATTCTTCATTAGCCCTTTAACAGCAATCACATCAGTCTGAGAAACATCACCCTTGCAGTCAGACAGCTTTTTCTGTTTGTCATGCTTTCTGATAGTGTACCCAATGTTCGTAACACAAAGCCATGAACATGAGTTTTACCATTTCTCATAATCTGTCACATACTTCACCATCCTAATCTCAGCAATGTGTTGCTTACAAATAGAGACAAGTCATCTAAACAAAACCAGCTGTTATGAGTTCATTCATTTTGTTTGTTTCATCTACTGTAAATGAGTCGTACTTTTAAAGGTTCATAGGTTGACTTCCCCTCTTTATTATTTACAGCCTAATGAGCACTGAACTGGAGGCTTGGTACTTAATGAGAAGCTAAGATACTTTCTAACTTAATTTCATGGAACAGGTAGGGGCCATAAGACATTGCATATAATTGTTTAATTGCCTGGCTGATTAACTGCTCATTATTTGCCTAAATGCTTATTTTCCATATCTCTCATTAACTGCATAATTGCTAAATTGTCAGATGGCTTATACTTTGCTCATCTACTGTCCTGTCATTGGAATCTGTACACTTGTACCTCTACAATAAATTTTTTGTTGCCTTCACTGTTCTTCCCACATCAACACAAATCCTTAATTTCACCTTTTTTTTTTTTTTACTATTCCTTTTGTTTCTTTCCAAACACTGCTTCCACATTTTTGATCCTTTTTTTGTATCGCTATTTCCATTCGATAGAATTTAATTCAATTATGATTCTTTCTACACAGATTTTTCTTTCCTCTACATTTTGGTCTTCTCTGTCTTGACCAATACACCTAAAATAAGCTGCCCTAAATTAAAAAGATTATATTAGGCTGATTTAAAAATGGCTTTAAAAGTCCTTAGCTAGCTAATGTAAGAGGTAAGTAAGCCAATGTGTACTGCATAATTTATAAAAAAAATTAGGGTAAGGGATCTTTAGGTCTCAAGTTAAAGCCATGGTTAGCATGACAAGAAGCTAGGAGACTCTAGACCTGAGGTCAGTAGCAACCCATAGAGCTGTGCTATGATTTCTTTTTCTATTCTTCATAGCTCCAGAGGTAAATGTACAGACAGGTAGAGCCAAGTACTGGTTTTAACAGACACAGGCAACCTGCTATATTTTCTACCTTTCTGACAAATCCTGCCAATTTAAATAGGCAACAAAGTAAAATAAAATAGTTCGTGTTCTAGAAGATGAGCAAGCAATCTCTAAAGTAGCTTCCGCATGCAAAATTGTCTACTGGGTGTCAGAAAACCTGCCATGAAACAGTTAAGCTGGCACCCTAGGAGTAGAAAATGCTGTTTCAGCAAGTATTGAATCCCACACAGATTAAGTCTCACAGTTCAATGTCTCCTACTATTTCTCTTGTTGTAGATGTGCATATGATTATTATCAAATCTTTTCTTTCTACAGACAAGTAGGCAAACATCACTCAATCTACCATAAAGTCTGCTTCAGTCTTGTTCTATGGTTTTGGTTTTTTTTTTTTCTATTACAGTATTTTTAGAAAAATCATTGCACTTCAGAAGTCCAAAATACATTGCCAATTGAGGATTGCAACAGCGGTAGCAAGTTACATAGGTGGAATATAACCACTCCAAATCTTTTTGTTTACAAAATCCCATTAACCATCATTCCATCCCCCAAATCTCTTATTACATAGATGTCTGACAGCCAACTTGCCTGGCTTATGAAATCTCTGTAGTCCCATAATTCCATGCTAAAGCTCATCAGTATAAAATACTTGTTTACCGACTTGAACCGAGCAAGCATTCTAAATTTTCCTTCTGTGGGATGTGAGTTCTATTTGCAGACATGGTTTTAAAGAAAAAAATAAGATATGTGCAAAACTTCTATTGTTCACACATACCTGCCCCACTAACCACATGGGAAATTAATTCGCTTCCAGAAAATATTCATTTTGTTCCAGTCTGCCTACCTGAGCTTGTTGTATGAATTGACAGACACAGACCTTGCTGAGAATTGCAATATACCACTAGGAAGTTTATTTGCAGAAAGCAGACATTTTATCAGTCTGACAATACTATTGAATTCAAAACCACAAACAATTTTAGTCTGTAACAAATTGAACATTGTGCAGACCTAAAATAGTTCTGGTTGAAAACCTTATGCGCCTTCTACCACTTACAATAATAAAATGAAGCAGCACTCATACATTGTGGATTCTCATGTCATAGAAAGAAGAGTTTATCAGCATCTTCACCACCAGGTAGTAGTCCAAGAGGAAGGTTTTTGTTCCTGTACTTAATAAATTACTTTAATATCTGTTTCACAAAGAATTCTGTGGATGCTACTCCTGTGACTGCAGGTATACATTCCCTTTGCATGCCTTGCAATGCCTTGGAGTGAAAATTCCTACCAATCTATATCAAGCTACATACACCTACCCAAGAGAAGCAGTGTTGTGGCTCTTTACGCTTGAATGCACAGGGATGGACAAACCCCACAACCCAGGACCATGGGGACAAGTTGACATGCAGCACCAGTGATCCCTCCCCTCTGTGTGTGGGCAACTCTTGCCTGGGGGCTACCAGCACCTTGCAGTTCAGCAACACCTTGCTTTGCATCCCTCCTTATTGCATTTCTTCTAGGCTGCAAGGACACAAGAGATATGCAAGGGTCACCCAGAATCACAGGGGGCACATTGCAACTGTATTTTACCTCCATGTGAACCACAGTACCTGGAACTGGACATCATGCCAGGGTGGCTATGGAAGACAACAGCCCAAGCCAATATGAAGACTTGAAGAGGCTGGATTCTAGTGATTTAACCTGTCTTTCAAGCTTACATTGTTACACTTTTGTCATCAGACTTCCATAATCATTCTAGTGGTTCTCAAACAAATTTCTAAATAAACTTAATGGTCTGAACATAAAGTATTTTAACAGTTTATTTTCTTCCCATTGCAAAATGAACATATGTACATACATATGCATGTGATATTTATACTGTAATAAGCAATTCAGCATTTATTCATGCAATTATAATTTGTGAGATGAAACAATCCATATATTGAACTAAAGGGCCCATCTCTAGTGCTAAAGTACAAAAGAAAACCATCGTTTCTAGGACTGGGTTGATCCCATCCTGACAAGAAGTTCTAAAATAGTTCAGATGGGTTGTAAGTGCTTCAGCACAGAATTAAATCCCTCATGGTATGTTTCAGTAGCATACTGTAGACAACTAAATTTAGATGTCCAAATGTAGCAAAGCAATTACAAAGCATAAATAAATCTATTAGGGTAAGTCTAGATGTCCTAGGGTATCTGAGACGCCTGCTTAGAGCTGCCATATGTAACAGACAATCTATGGGAGATCTGCAAAGTGATCTCGGGATGGCAGGGTACCTAAGGATCTCTACAATTTTGCTAGAAACCTAACTTTAAGTGATTAAATTTTTCTGTACAGAGAGCATTCAGCTACTAACAGGTAAAAAATTGGTGTCATTTGTGAGTTTGTGGGATATTTGAGACATCCAGGCAGAGCAGATCAATACAACAGAGCATTTGTGTGCAGACTGTTGTTCTTGGGTGGAACTCCTCATGATACCTAAAGTGATACTGTAGAGCCTATCTTCAGATGCCTCAGTGCATCTAGATGTGTACTATGTCTGTAGACAGAGGCAATGAAATTCTGGGCACTGCAACTGGAATTAAAATATATATGGTTTTGCAATTTGATATGCCCTTACATATCCTCATATCTGGTTAATCCAAAAGGGCAAATATTTTTCTAGGTTCTATGCCTTATCTTCCAGTTTCATGTATATTCACAGGACAGCTAGAGTGATCACAGGCAAATATATTGTACTGATTTTGACTAGGATAAAGTTAATTTTCTTCATAGTGGCTAGTATAAGGCTATGTATTGGATTTGTGCTGGAAACAGGGTGTTGATAACACAGGGATGTTTTAGCTATCACTGAGCAGTGTTTACACAGAGTCAAGACCTTTTCTGCCCCTCACATCACCCCACCAGTGAGTAGGCTTGGGGTGCACAAGAAGCTGGGAGGGGACACAGCTGGGATAGGTGATCCCCACTGACCAAAGTGATATTCCACACAATATATGCTGATTACAACATCATAAAACTGGGAAAAGAAGGAAGTGGGGAATGTCCAGAGTGATGGCTTTTGTCTACCTTAGTAACCATTATGCATGATGGAGCCCTGCTTTCCTGGAGATGGCTGAACACCCTCCTGCCGATGGGAAATAGTGAACGAATTCCTTGTTTTGCTTTGTTTGTGTGTGCATCTTTTGCTTTACCTGTTAAACTGTCTTTATCTCAACCCACAAGTTTTCTCATTTTTATCTCTCCCATCCCTTCAAGGAGGAGTGAGCATCTTTGTGGTTGCCAACTGGGGTTAAACCACAACATACACAAACCACACAAATGCTCCCCCTGAATGCCTCAACAGCTACATTTATTTGCCTGCATGGTCAGGCTGAATTCTACCTGAGCAGGATGACATCATTGATCCAAGAGAAGTGGCAGATGCCACCCTCTCTCCCCACCCTCCAGGGAATGTGGTGGCCATGTCAGAGGGTGCAGCAGGTCAGTGGTGGCTCTGTCACAGCTGGCACAGGGACCATGAGGTGGCGGCTGCCCCCTGAGTGAGAAGTGACCACGCACAGAAAAAAGCAGATGCTGGTGCTGTGATTGTTTGTCCATCCCAGTGCATCTGAGCAGGCATGAAGACCCACAGACACAGCTTTCCAGGGGACCTATGGCCTGGGCCCCACATCAGTTCCTGCCTGGTTCATAGTCTGGTCCCAGTCATGTGGGTTGGAACCCTCAAGTAAGAGAAACATGCTGTGCCATAAACCCAAGGGTTGGGGAATGGGAAGGTGCCGTACTGCCATCATGAGGTCCAGCCCGAGATGGCACTTAACCCATCCCAGCACTCCCTGCTGCACAGCATGGGTTGCAGCAGTTACCGTGGCTATTCAGGGGTGTGAGTGGTGTCTTCCTAATCCTGCACCCTTGTTCTACTGCCCAGAAGGTAGCAGAGACTGCTTTTGCCAAACATGCTGTCTCTTAATATATACCAATTCTGTTCACTACTGGCTAATCCACAAGAATGAATATTGAAGAGCACAGGTAGAAGTACACAAAGCACACATTTCCTGTGATGTTGTGGATCCAAACCCACCTTCCCATTGTTCCAATGTTACCATGCCTTCATTCTACAAGGGAGCTAAATAAAAAATTTTAAAAATTTAAAAAGGATACATATTTATCTTATCAATACTGTGAATGTACACTGTCTCATACTATTTCAATTGCATGCCCTACCACATGCATAGGTTGCCAGAGCAGTACATGTCTTGATCTGTGGGATAGTCCTGGCTCACATCATCTACTTTTCTTTCGCCATTGCTCCTCATCCACCCAACTCCAAAAGGAAAATCAGCATTTTCAGTATGTACGTGTATGTGGTAGGGGATGAACACTGGCAAGCAGGGGATGCACACTGGCAAGCCTTCATGACTCTGAGCCTACCAGGTGCTTGCCATTACAGAGTGTTTAACACTTCTCTTCAAGAGCTGCTGGTGACAGTCTTGGGAAAAAGCATTCAGACAGACTTAGCCTCATAAGTGCTATGAGGAAAGTTAGGGACAGCTGCTTGTTGTATCATGAACAGCTTGCCAACCCTGCAGGTGCTTTGAGGGACCAAAGATCCAAAGCTCAGGTCCTGCTGACAACTCACCTCATTTGTTATGAGACTCTGATGGAGCCTTCTGAGTATTTTGAGGTCCTTCTCCTAGAAGTGCATCTTCAGGTGAATCAGGCCATAAACTGGGAAACAGAAGGTTCAACCTGAACATGAGGAAACACTTCTTCACGGTGAGGGTAACAGAGCACTGGAACAGGCTGCCCAAAGAGGTGGTGGAGTCTCCTCTGGAGAATTTCAGAAGCTGCCTGGACTTGTTCCTGTGTGATCCGTTCTAGGTGATCCTGCTCTGGCAGGGGGTTGGACTAGATGATCTCTAGAGGTCCCTTCCAACCCCTACCACTCTGAATCTGTGAGGAGCAGGCACGTGTTAGATATCAGAAAGTAACAAGCTCTGGAACAAAAGTAAAGAGCAGTAAGGCACCACATAGTCTTCTCAAGGGCAGGGTAGAGAATCTAGGTTTCTGTCCATGGAAAATTATCAGGAAAACTCTGTGTCAGAGCATACAGCTTTGTCAACAATCTTTGAACTTAGGTTATATTTGAGAGATGGTAAGAGTTAATAGACAATGTACATAGGATTAATGTAAAACCTGTTTTTCCATGTGTCTTGAGAATGTCTGTAACGCAGGAAGATTTTTTTGACTTGCCATGCCAAAGAAAATCTAAACCAAAGCATTTTTCTGAACCACTGTGTATTAGTATAAAACTGTTTTAATTAATGTTGTGCAGCAATACTTTTCATCAATATATGGAAAGATACATTTTTAAACAAATATAATAATTTATTTAAATATTTAAACTAAAATTTAAATATTTAATAAATATATTAAATATAAATATTTATTTAAAATGTTTTCAGTTGCCATACTGTTCATAATTTAGGAGGTGGATCATGGGGGGAAACATGACTTCAGACACCTCCAGTAGCTACATGCTCCTATTCAAGTCTTGCGAGTTGACCTAAGGGTGACATGAAGAGATGAGGTTAATTTACTCCCCTAAGCATGACTTCCTATGGACTGGATGTGGGTGCTAAAAAAAGAATCATAGTAAGTAATGCTTTTATGATTCACCTTGATAAACTCCTATTTCGATGTGGAAGAGAGATATTTTTAAAAGCAGCCTCTGCCAAGTTCAGGACAGCAGATGCCACATTGGAAAACTGCCTGGTTGCTCTGTGGAATCTGTAGGCAATGAAGGGGAAGGTTATTACATATAGCAAGTGAGGACAGAATTACAGAGAAAATAATTAGTGGGCACTTCATTGAATTATGACATACACATGTAGTGTGGAAAATGGGTTCCCCTAAAACTGATGTACTTGGATTTGTAACTTTAACATTTTTTTCAGTATATTTGTTGAAAAATATTGCTGCAAAATATTAATCAAAACAGATTTACAATAGAAAATACTTGTTTAGGAAAACACATTTTGGTGGATTTGCAGAACAAATATATTCTATACAAGACGACTTCCTTCTGCAGAATGAAAGAGATATTTCAGAAAAAAAAATATAATATACATTCTAAGCAAGTATTTACATTTGTTTTTTTCATTACTGTTTCACATTGTATTTTGACATATTAGTAATGGCACATAATATGATCATCTACAGGGTGTAAGATTATATTATAAACAAATGAAAAAAATAATGTACTGTCTAAAATACTGCAGAAATTAATAATTCTGGTCACACTTAGGATAGTCAAAGGTAAAGTTTGACAGTGGCTCCATGCCCAAAAAGATGGAGAGGTGTCTTTCAGGAAATTTAAATGGAGGGGGATGTTCAACAGCACGGATCTTTCATTTTCCTGCCTTCTTTTGATTGAAGAAAACTGAAATGCAGGAGTGCTTAGTATTCAGAGCTTTTTACTTTCAGAAGGCAGGGACAAGTTATACTAAAAAAGCAATAATTCATGTTTATATTTGTTCTGTTTTCCAGAAAGCTGTTTTTCAGAATGGATTTTATTACTGGACCAATATCATCAGATAAGCCCATTTATTCAGAAGCTCTATTTTTCCCCCCTAAATTTAGAACTCTTATAGTTTTCGTAGCACAGAAAACACATCATAGGAGTACTTTTACATTCTGTTACATCCAGTGGCATAATGCAAAGTAGGAAAGGCATGTGCCTACTTACTCATCATGCATCTTACCTACAGGGTCTCAGAACTTGGCAAGCAAATTTACTAAGTGGTCTTGACTTCTGTAGTTTCACGCAGTAAAACACTCACATTCCTAATGCTAAGGAGGTCCTGCATGACATTTGGAAGGAAAAAAAAAAAAAACCAAAGCCTACACAAAAAAAACCAAATCACTAAACCCAGAAGTATGATGCAGGAATTCAAAATTTAGATCAACTAACTTGTTAGAATCTTATTTATGATGCAGCTTTTATATCACTCTAAAGGACTATTTAGGATATTGCTGTTCATACACTTCTAAGTAAAATCTCATATATACTTAAAAAAAGCTCTTTAGTCTGTAAAAGATAGCATTTATTTGGGCAGATAATAGCTTTGGCTTAGTTGGGAAGTAGAGGTTAATTAAAAAGTACAAAAAATTGTTCAATAACATTCCCATATAAAGAAGAGATTATAGCAGCAACATTTATAGACAACATGGGCATGCAACTGACTTTTTAAATAGCTAGTAAAATATGCAACTTACAGCCTTTAACTTGTTGAAATGTGTCATTCACCTTTAAAAATCGAACAGTTTGATTAGGCTGTTCTACCTACTTATCTTTATAAGTGATTCACAACTAGTATGTATGAATCAATCTCTTTTGAATATGCACTTCCAATGCACTAAGTGTATACCGTAAGTAAGTCACTGTGAACAGCATCGGTTTTTGGGGCATTCTTTCCTAAGTTGTAAAATTTTATTATCATCCAGCTTTCTGTCTTTCCTCACTTTCCCCTTAAAAATTCTTTTGGTCTGATAAAGGAAAGTTTATTTGTTAGTAGTTTTCAGGTTGATGATAGGGCTTGTTTTGTACAAGATTACTCATTTCACCATAATGCTTTTAATTAACATCTCTGGATCAGCGGAGGGGGGGTGGGGGGGAGAGGCGTGGAAATTAAAAATGACAACAACAAATGAACTGCCTTAGAGCTCATGTACATTTTGTTTAATCAGGATCTTTTGGCAGGAAAGAAAAATGTAATCAAATCCTTAGTAGCCTGTATACACTTGGAGCTATACAGAATGATAAATTTTTCACAAAGTATAAAGTCACTGCAAGCTGCTTTACATTGTTTTACTTTTTCGTAAACTCTGACTTTCACAGGGTCCTTGACATCATCTTCATTTGTGTTGTCCCATTCATGTTCTGCTTCAGTTTAACTGAAATCCAAACTTCAGCCTGTAAAGATGTATGGCAGATATAACACTGGGTACTTTTGTATGCACAATTAACAAATTTTAATTAATAAAACTAATTTCTACTAAAAGGGCAGGCTGTAGAGGATGATATCAACAAAATAATTCACAAAACTTCACAATAGATTTAACGAACTCACTGTTAAGATGCACATTTTCAAACCATCTCAAAAAACCCCAATAATAACATTAGAATGTGCTAACGCTAGAGCTATAGTAGCAATACCATGGGCTCTGATGAGCTTACTCAACCTGATGGTCATGTTTCTTTTGATGCAGCCCAGGATACAGTTGGTTTTCTGGGCTGTAAGTGCACATTGTCAGCTTATATCCAACTATTTGTCCACCACTATTGTAGTGGTTTACGCTTCTCTGAGCATCCAGGAACACAGCTTCCTAGCAACCACAGTAAAGGGAGTTAACTCTTTCCTGACTGAACCCAGCACAACTACCCCCAAGCCTTTCTCTTCAGGGTTATTCTCAATCCTTTCACATCTCTGTCTGTGCTAATATTGCGGATTGCCCCGACGCAGATGTAGGACACTTGGCCTTGTCGAATTTAATGAGGTTTACATGGGTCCTCTGGATGGCATCACTTCCCTAGCAAATCAACTGCACCACTTATCTTGGTGTCATCCACAAACTTGCAGAGCATGCCCTCAATCACACTAATTATGCCTTTAATGAAGATATTAAATAGTACTAGTCCCAGCATGGACACTTGAGGGACACCGCTCATTTGGACATTAACTGTTGACCCTAACTCTATGAATGTGACCATCCATCTTTATCCATCCATCCAACTTTCTCCAATTTAGAGACAAGAATGTTGTGGAGGTCTGTGTGAACACTGTCTCCCTAAGATCCTCATAAAGAAGCTGATGAAATACCATCTTGATGAGCAGGCAGTGAGGTGGATTGACAACTGCCTGAAAGGCCAGGCCCAGTGGGTGGTGATCAGTGGTGGAAGCAGTGTATATCAGGGGAAAATATTGAGTCAAATCCTGTTCAACATCTTCATCAATTTTGTGGATGATGGGGCACAACGTATCCTCAGCATCTTTGCTAATGGCACAAAACTGGGAGGAGTGGCTGATACACCAGAAGGTCACGCTGCCATGCAGAGGGACCTTGATGGGCTGAAAAAATAATCTGGCAGGAAACTCATGAAGTTCAACAAAGGGATGTACAAAATCCTGCCCCTAGGGAGGAACAGAACCATGCACCAGTATATGCTGGGAGCTACCCAACTGGAGAGCAGCTCTGCAGAAAAGGACACAGGGATTCTGGTAGGCACCAGATTTAAGCGCACACCAGCAGTGCGCTTGTGGCAAGGACAGCTAACCACACCAGCAGAAGTGTTGCCAGCAGGTTGAGGGAGGTGATTGTTTCCCTCTCCTGAGCATGGGTGAGGCCACATGTGGAGCACTGGGTCCAGCTCCGTGTTCCCCAGTACAAAGAGATACAGAGCTACTGGAGAGAGTCCGTCTTGTGTCACCACTAAAATGACTAAGGGACTGGAGCATCTCTCTTCTGGGAAATGTCTGCAAGAGCTGGGACTGTAGTCTGGAGAGAAGGAGGCTCAGGAGTATCTCATCAATGTGTACAAATACCTGAAAGTATACAGACTATGAAGACAGACCGTTTGCAGTGGTGCCCAGTGATAAAACAAGAGACAATGGGAACAAACTGAAACACAGGAGGTTCTCTCTGAACATAAGGAGAATTGTTTTTACTGTGAGCATGAATGGGTGGTGGCACAGGTGGCCCAGGGAGGCTGTGGAGTCTCCATCCTTGGAGGTATTCAAAAGCCATCTGGACATTGTCTTGGGCATCTCTAGGCACCATGTGGCCCTTCTTGAGCAGGAGAGTTAGACAAGATGACCTCCAGAGGTCACTTCCAACCTCAAACATTCTTTAATTTTGTGAACAAGAAATTCAGAGCAATATGATCAAATCAGGATTTGGAAACAGGTGGTACAAAGGTCCCTGTGTCTGTGCTACATACAGTTTGAGGGTTTAAGTTCAGAAATAGATTTAATTTTTTTCCCCACACCAAACACCTACACCAGGCATGTGTCTTGAAGCCGCTTGAAGGATCAGTTATCATCTCAGATACTTACATTTTCTCACAGGCTTGAGAACATTTGATGTGCACTGAAGCAGTCTCTGGTTTAACTTGCCCCAGAAGGAATCCAGTTGGCATGCACCAAAATTACTACAATGTGAAGCAAGATAAGATGCATTAAGTGAAAATAACCAAGGAATTTGCTTAAAAAATTAAGTACTGCTGTTAAAAAATAAAAAAAAAGAAAGAGCAATCTAGAAAGAGCCAGTGAGAACCTCCTCACAAAGAATACAACACGAAAAGAGTAGTGGAAAGGACTGTTGATTTTGTATTTTCTTCCATGTATAGGATTTGCCATTATTAAAAAGAATCTTGGAAACCAAAAATAAATGAACAAGGAATTTCTCATCTGATCAGTTATTCTTCATCCCTGTGATCTACTGCTCCACAATAGGAACAAAATTAAAATAACTTTTTTGTGTCTTGTATTTTACAAATTCAGCTCACGTTTTTTTCTGTTAAGTGTGCTGCTGTAGTGAAAAGAATAGAAAATCCTAGTATTGATACAGCTATAATGGTAATTTTTTATGTTATGTTGTAGCTCCTGTATTGGAGAAAAGCAAAAATATACTGGGATAAGTTGTATTAAAATAGAGTTCATTTCTTTCTTAAGTCTGTTATTAGTATAAATATATTCACTTTTTATACAACATTAAATCACAGTCATATGACACAGGTCTACCAACTCTCTTTATAATTCAGACCAAGTGTAAATTTACCAAAGGGAGTTTAGTGGCTAAACACCATATTTGCAAACATTGTGTCTCCAGTCACAAAATGCAATGGAGGGATGTGCAATCCTACACACTTATTTATTGCATCTGGAATTTATATGGACAGACCTTCAGTAACTCTGCTAAAGATACTGCTGGAGAACTAGAAAGTGGCTATGAAACAAATTTTGGTTTTAAAGTTTGTTTATTTTTCTGTATTTTTTAAACTATTTTACTGAGTTCCATTGTGTTCATTTGTTTGCAGTTTTAAGTTAATCAAATTATTAATTCCAACTCTACACTATGTGTTTAAAGAAAAAAGAACTTTCAAAGTATTTATGCTGCAAGGTCTTATAGCTACAGTGAAAGTGAAAAAAAAAAATATTCCAAAATACCTTTTTTTTTTTTTGTTAGCACATATTGGAATGCATTTCTGCTATATCAAGAGCACCAGGGGATTATGAACAATTGATTAAAGAAAGCCCTTTTCCATCCAGAAAAAAATATTGTTATGAGAAGATACAAATGGGATTATTTATTAGTGAAATTGGTTCTGTATTTTAAAGTAACAAAGATTTCTTCTCAAGGAGCTGATAACAACGTATCAGTGCATGAGAATTGCTTTTCTTCCAACAGAGTTCCTATTCCACCAGCACAAAGGAATTATTCTTTTAAGAAATTCAAAGTCACAGTTTTCCCACTTCTCTCTCAGAGGCATGTTTTTTCATACCTGCTAGAGGCATAGCTGTCTCTCAAATCTCACAATGGAATAGCCAAAAGAACACAGCCATGCTCTGAAGCCTGACATAAAAGTCAGTAAAAGTCTTGAGTGATTTCTTGGTTTCTAATTAAACTGGGCAGATCTCAGAATCCTACAAAATTCCAAATAGTCAGAACACACTGCTTTGACAGATAGCATGCCCAAAACTGAGAGGATTAATACCTGAGATGTCTGTTCAGGAAATATGGTTTTATATTTGTAATAAATCCATATAAGCAGTGAAGTTTATTGGTTTTGAGATTTGCTACATAGCCCACAACAGTTCTGTGTTGTCTCTGACACCCAAACAGTTCTGTTGCCATATGCATGATTCTGTAAAGCATGTTGGTATGCTGATGACATTTATCAACAGCTCAGCTATTATCTATTTGAATGGAACTGAATTTTATTGACTTGCAAACGAGCAGTCTAGGAACATCCATTCTTCAGATCAAACACTGTGCAAGTATTATAACATACTGTAAAATGTACCAATTGAAACATAATACACAATTACAGTACATATAATTTTAACTGCAGTATTTCATTACAAAATATTTTCAAAATAGTTTGAATTATTTGGCTGATCTTTTAATCACTAGCCTCAATTCTTTAAAATTAAACAAGTTGAGACAGCAATTGATATGGTGAAACAGAAAGATCCAGATTCAGAATTCTAACACTACAGTTTCTGTACAAGCATACCACAAATAAAACATTCCACTTGAGATACATGTGGAAAATATCAAATCCACTTTTTCCTCCTCTTCAGCAACCTGCACTTAAATATGTCATTAATGAAGATGCCTTATTATATTGACAAATAACAAAAACCATGACATTTTCTCTTTCTCAAAATTTAATTATATTTGCGCTCTAAAAAAATATCAGTGCTATAGCAAAACCCTATGATGATGATGGCAGTCCATCATTTTTCAGTTCAGAGTTCTTCACTTTTTTCACAACTGACACGTTTTACAGATCAGTCTTTTAACAGGGTTTCTTCCCAAAGTGACAATGGTATTTAAATAATACTTCTGTGTGATTCTTACCACAAAAGGGATCTTTGAGACTCTATGGATAATAAAGAATTTTTTATGAGTAAATTTTTCAGAACACCTAAATAAAATGTCATAATATTGCAATTTCTGTAAATGTTTCACCAAAACACACAAAACCTTGATCCCGCCCATACAGCAAGCAGGCACTTATGTTTTCATATTCATTATTATGTTTATTATATTTATTATTTATTAAATCAGCTTCTGAGTACTGGGGTCACAAGACCTGAATTCTGATGTAAGTCTGTGGTTGTTTAATTTGTGCATTAGGCAAATGAGGCTGTCTGGCTGATGCTGTGTACAGTTTTATTTAACTTACATTAAAGGAAGAGATTAGAGCTTGTTTCCACAATCATACTGATTTGTAATTAAGTATAAAACTATTATATATACAGTGTTTATGACACTGTAGGAAAAAATACCTTTTAATAAGAAAGCATATATAGGATCTGCTTTGGGTAGTTCTGATAAAGGAGGATAAAAATACATTGGAAATATTTGGTAATTTATATTGTCTGCCACTAAAGCAGAAATAAATCAGGAGCATATAAAAATATATGTATAATAAAATACAAGAAATAAATCAGTTGCTTTTTACCTTGTTTTGATGGCGTGTCTTGCAAAGGATATTTTAATAGGTCCCATTCGTGTAGTATTTTCTTTCTTCCATTGCTATACGATAGTATGAGCTTCAAATACAGTTTGTACAGCAAACAATAAGCAAGAGGAGCTACAGAGACAGGATTGCTATTCTTAAGTCAAAAGTGCACAAAGTATCACAAAGACTTCCCCCAACCTTTAACTTTAAATGTAATTAGGAAAGAAAAGTAGGAGCCAGAGATATTGTTTGAATTGCAAACAATTCTGTAATTCCAATATTATCACTCTATAATCTGTCTTAACATCCCAGCTTTTTTTTTGGTTTCGTGTTTTTTTTTTTTTTTTTTGTAATGGTCTTTACATATATCTTCTCTTAGAGAACAATAAAATAAACAATATTCATTACAAAGGCAGTGAACCACTTACTTATGTTAACACAGTAGCTGAAATATGCCTTCTACAGGAACACATTTATATCAATGATATCTATAAAGTATATGGGGGGTTTTGTTAGGTGTTTTCCTCCTATTTCTCTACTTTATTTTATTTTCCAGTGCTACAATGTATAAAATTGAGAAACAAAGACAAATAGCAAGAAAAAAATTACTAAAGCAAAGGTCCTGAAAATGTATTTAAAGACATTTTCCCCCATATATACCTGTATGTTAGCCTGGGGACATGCCATTCAGCATGCAAGCAGCCAAAAACATATAATAGGATCATCCACTTTGTGTTTAGTAACTCGATCTAGCTACATAGGGGCATATGTTTTGTAGCTTTCTGCCCCTTCGTTATTCAGTGAGATATAAGAAGAAAGAATATTTTTCATTACCTTATTACTATACTATGCACCACTTATATCTATTTAGCATATACAGGGTATAATACCAAAATAAACCTCTAAATAAATAAATGCTGGTTAAATGTTGTTTGAATTGTAATGTTTATGTATTCACTTTTTGTAATTATAATATCCATCATGTAACTATAGTGACATATCTTATTACTCTCTTGTACAAAAACATAACCTTTGATCAATGATTTACAAAGGAAAGCAACTAAGCAGAAGACCAAAAGTATCATTAAAGCCTCAAGCATATGACAATCCAAACAAAAACATATTGGTTGCAGCCCTGTGTGGTTTGCCTTTCAAAGCAGCAGAGCTTGTGTGTTCTTCTTTTGAATATTCAAAATAAACTTCCTGAATTTTTGACCTAGAGAAGAGAAATTGTATTTAGAAACAGGGGAAAGATGTGCCTTCATGGTCATCTTGTCATGGAGCATGGCGGGATGGGATTGATCAAGGAGGAGTGTCAGGGTGACCCAGGCACAGGCAGGGCCCTGCCCTCACTCTCTAGTCCGAGCATGGTAGGCAGAGCTAAGGGCAGCAGCAGGGCCTGTCTGCAGCCCTGGGTGCCTCAAGGGGATGTGCCTGGGCCAGTGGTCCCACCAGGAGATGGAGCTGGGACCAGAGACAAGATGCTGGTGTGGGACTGCATGTCACTGGGACCTAGTCTAGGCAACAGTTGCTGATAAGGTTGAAGTTGAATCAGGGATCCTGGGCCCTAGAGAAGTGGGTCCAGAAGCAGTGAGGGAAGGGATGCCTGTCCCCTCCAGCCCCGCCACAGGCCCTACCACACATACTGCTATTACTCAGAGAAGTTAATCTCTAACAAATAAGAGAAGAACCTGGGTGGCAGGTCCAAAGCAAGCAGCACACAGGCTGTGAATACACTCATTTTTGCGCCCCCAAAGAAGTCAGTAGAAAGATGGAATATGTAAATATTTACACCAAAACAAGTTACTGTTTCTGAGAACAGAACAATTTCAGAAAATTCTTTACATAGCAAATTAAACAAAACAAAATCCTTGACTTAGTTAACCATTTATAGTACATAGAAGGAAAATTGACCTGCATAATAATGATAAATATTGGTAACTAAGGTAGTTACTCAAACAGGTTTTTTCATGCAAGCATTGTTAGTAACTCCCCAAGTTTCATTTATATAATTAAATAGTTCTTATCTCAACTCCTATGGGCTTTTCCTCTTTTTTTTCCCTCCAACCCTTCCTCACTGGGGGTGGGGGGGAGTGGTAGAGTGACTCATTATGCTAAAACCACGACAATAATCATGACATATTGGTAACTGAGGTAGTTAATCAAACAGGTTTTTTCATGCAAACATTAGACACCTTATGAATTAATGGTCTGAAAGGGCAAAATGATGCATAGGCTGTGAGGAGTGAGGAAAAAAAAATGTGAAAAACAATCCTGTGAGGAGAGAGAAAGTGCCCCAGCAGAGATTTCCCTGCAGCCCCTGCAGAGACCATGCTGGAGCAAGTATACACACTATGACCTGTGGAGGACCCCACACAAGAGAAGGTAGATATGCTGTGAAGAAACCTGTAGCCCCTGGAGAGTCCACACTGGAGCAGGCTTAACCTGCAGGACCACAGCCTATGGGAAGGACCCATGCTGGAGCAGGGGAAAAGTGTGGGGAGGAAGGAGCAGCCATGGACTGACCACAACCCCGATTCCCCATCCTCACTGTGATGTTTGGTGTTGAGGATGCGGAAAAGTTGAGAATGAAGAAGTCAAGCCTGAGAAGAAGGGAAGGTGGGTGGAAAGTGTTTTTAATTTTGTCTTTGTTTCTCACCATCCTGTTCTATTATTAATCAGCAATAAATTAAATTTTCCCCAGGTTGAGTCAGTTTTGTAAGTGACAGGAACTGGTAAGTGATCTTACGGTCTGTATCTTGACCCACAATCTTCTCTTATTTCCTCCCCTCATCATTCCTGATGAGCGGGAGTGAGAGAGCAATTGGATGGGCATCTGGGAGCTGGCCAAAGTCAACCCACCACAATGTTATATGTGAATCTGGAGGAACTAACCATGATGTGTAAAAATATCGTAAACCTAGTTCAGAATTAAGTGTTTTGCCTTCATTACATCTTGACATATACAGTGTATTTTATTGATTTTATTAGTAGTATTGTATCAAGCCTAGAGCTGCATTATGCAACTATATTTACACAACCACCTTTTGATGTAAATCCTTAGTCTTAATATCACTGCTCTAATGCCAAACATTTCAAGGACAGCGTACTTTTACAGAGATATCTGCATCATGCTGGGAACTGATTTTGTTTAAAAACAGCCAAAAATTAAGCATCTAGAAAGAAGGGTGACATAGCATGCTTTGAGATAGGTAAGCACTCTCCAGATACCGTTACTCTAAAAGCAACCTAAAGATCCTGCTCCACAAGCATTTCATCACGCACTTATAAATGTGCTTTAGCAAGAGAGCTAGCGTAATTCTTCAGTCTGCAGATTGAAGAGGTAGGAAAAATTTTGTCCAGGCAGGTATGAATATGGTTGCTAAAATATCAGATCTAGTTCTGAAGTTTTGTAGAGTGTTTTGGAAAGGGACTTACACTTTTTAAAAAGCATATAGGTAATTCTTTACTATAATGACCTTAAAAAACCCAAACTATTTAGAGTATCAAAAAGGAAACTGATAGGTGTTTAAAGCAGGTACAAGTATTTCTCCAGATAAAACAGGTTAAGTACTGATGGACACTTCCCTCTAGAGAGGAAGGAAAAAAGCCCATAGCACCCAGTGGAATTCAACATAGTGAAAATCAAGATGGGAAAAAAAGACCAACATTTAACACCATTGCAGCCATCCAGCTTTCTGTAAACATGGCATGAACAAAAAGAGTCTCTAGAAAATATATTTTAAAATGTCTGAAAAACAAAAGTTTAAAGTTCTGTAAACTTGTTAATGTCTAAAAATATGGTGCATACATAATGAATGATAGAATGGTACAAAAGGGTTTACCTGCACCCAGTAGGCATGACCTCCACAGTTTACTTCTGTATGAATAAATAATGAAATCTTCCTAAATTCAGAATAATAGAACCTTTCCACTAGGCCAGCTAACTAAGCCCATGGGCAGGAGCTCTCATTTTTTTCTTCCCATTGGTAATGACATGTTTTATGTGTAAAACAACAGATTATAAAATAATGCCTTCCAATCTTTCTCTTCTCTCCCTTATTGCTGTAGATAGAGGAAGACACTCTTTACTGCTTTCCTGCTCCTGTTTTAAACTCAATACCAAGAATGTTATCAGCTAATACACTGCCCAAATTAATGCTCAAAATTATGGCAAAGCACAGACCTTTTCCTCTTACTATAACAACCACCTCTATTATGAATCTGTCTTCACATGTATCCTGCATCAAAAATCTAGACATGCTTAAAGAAAACAGCAAGAGTTCTGTTAGATCAGTGGGTTTAGAAGTTGCAGCAGACTCTAAACTGTCCCTCTGATCCTAGATAGTTTTCGTGGTTGGTTGTTTGCTGTGCCTCTCAGAAATCTCTCTCTTGTTGGTACTGTGCCACAACCTCCATCTGCCATCTGTCTTCTCCCTATGAAATCTGGAAGTTACTCTTCCCTTGATGAGCTGAGTTCCACCCAGGTGAGAACAACTTCTCTTCAGGTCATAGGATTCTCCATAATCAAATCAGAATTGTTTTTTAAAAGGAACATAATAAACAAGTAAAATACAGATTGTATGACATAACAAGTCAACTGATGCTTCTTTTACAACAGCCAAATATTAAAAAAAAAAAAATAGTCTCATTAATAACATCCTATTCCTGGGGAGTTTCAGGCAATATGTTCATTTCAGTTCAGGTGGTAATTTCAGTTGGAATGGGTGACAGAAAATTCAAACGAAAATTTCCTTGGAACATTCATTCCTAAAGAGAAAGCTACTCTAATTAAAATATCTGTACCTACCCTTTCTATACTGCACTCTGTGTTCCCTTTCTTTGTCTCTCCCTATCAAATCCACTTTTAATTGAAATATTATAGTTACTAGTGGTGCTTATGTTTATGACAGAAGAAAACTTCAAAAAATAAAGAGGCAGAGGTGGGTGTTTAATGAAACCTGTAAAGTTTAACCTATGTGTAGCCAACCTGCAAACAGAGTAAAACTTGGAAATTTTGCACTTGTTTTTCTAATTAAATGTTTCAAAGTAATCACTGAGATGATCACAATACCTGAAATAATATATATGGACAGCAGCAACAATGATGACAAAAAGAAAATTATTCCAAGTATGTTTAGAAGTTTTATGACTACACAGCAACTGGAACATTTTAAGAAGAAAGGATTGAACTACACTTAGTTTCTTTCAAATCAATGAAACTTTTTCCAAACCCTCTCATATTGTGCTTTATAACCTTCAGTCCTTTTCTGGTAAATCTAGAGATATACTGACTGAAACAATGTGCTTTGTTTAAAAACCAAAAAAATAACATATTAACACAAAAAAAAAAAAAAAAAAAAAGAGAGAAAACAAGTACCCCATACTACAGAAGTCACTTCCTGTGTTTCACAAATAGTACAATTTTTAAGCAGATTACTGCTCATGTATTTAGTCCATTTCCAACTTACTAAATACAAAGTCTTATGACAATAGAAACAGGTTGTAATAATACAGTTCACTACTATAAATGGTAAATTCAACTCATTAGAAAAGGTTCTTAACATTTGCTTAGTATTGTCTTTGCTTAATATTTGCTTGGATGTAATATCAAGGTTCATTAACCTGGTAGAGAAGAGAAACCGTTTCCCTAAATGTGGAATTTTTCAAGGATCCTAGTCTAATATTAAAAGAACTTGCAATATATTTATATAAAAACTCATCATCTATACTAAAACGAGAAAGGCCAGATTTTACTGTTAGCTATTTGGTAGACGTGTTAGTTTGGTTAGTCATAAAATTAGCCACCAAGGATTGAGTAACATAACTGTGCTTTTTCATATTTCCTTTCTATTTCTCAATAAACCCTTAGTTGTATTACTTAGCTGCATAATTGGTGTTAGACATAGGGTATGTATCAAAAAGCATTTTCAGATTTACTCATCCATAAATATCAGGATATTAATAATTTTACAGATAACTCCATGTACTGGAAAACTTCTGTGATGAACACAATATATGGATATGAAAGGTCAGTACACTTTGTGTCCCTGTGCACAGATATGCACTCATATGTGTGTAAACAGAATATTCTCTTAATATCAGACAGAATTCTTTTATGATCTCAGTTTTTAAAATAAGAAATGATATTGTTCATGTTGATGATGGAGAATACAATTTCAAGACCTCAAGGTCTCCATTAAAGAAAACTATATCTGTATAATACGTTTTGGCATGATGAAACATTTTTTAAACTTTTCTGAAAAATTGAAATATAACAATGTTAAATTACCTATACATTACAAGGCTGTAATTTTGTGCGTTTATATCTTTTATTCTTCTCTGACTGTGACAGAGTAATCTCCTGATAATATTTTAATAATTATGTTTCCACGTCAGGTCTTAGCAAGAAGTCAAAAATCTATATTGTAATTCAGACACACTGTATTTTAAACCACTGGAGCCTTTAATTAACTATTTATTTTTCTTGGCTATCTCTGTTCTACTTTTGTTTGCATTTCCATTATTTCAGAGAAAAACAGGGTTAGTGCAGGTACACTTTTCATTGTATACCTATTGTACAAGATAACTTCTTAAACTTCAAGTAGAGCACATTATGCAACCTAGAAGCAGCAGTGAAGAAACCACAGATTTGAAAATGAAGTTTTAGAAATTTCCTACATGTGTTTCTTTCATTTCCTCACCATTTTATTTACAGTGTTTGGTTGCTGAACTGTTAAGTCTACAAACTGATACTTACAGAAGGAAAAGTATGAAATATTACCCCTGTAAATCATACATTTGGAATAACCGGCAAATGTAGGACACCGAGTGGCTTCTACAAAACAAGCTCTTGACCACAAGGAAAATAAACTGGATAACAGAATAAACATGCTCTTGGGTTAGCAAATACAGGAAGGAACTATTATGGTGGTTTGGCTGGGTTTATCTCCTGTAGTGTATTGCCCCATACTTTGGATAATTTGGTCATTTACTCCATTTCTTAATCTGCAGAAAATACAACTACTGCTGATGTTCTGGGCCTTTCCTGCTAAAATACTAGAGTTTTTTTTAAGTGAGTTTCAGTCCTCTTTACCATGACTTTATTATATGCTAACATGAATGATCCTGTATATAAGGAGTATAGTAGTTTCATTCGTTGTACATTTTGTTTTCTGCTTATATTTTTCTTCTCAGCACCACTTAGAAGTTCAGGGAACTGATTTTAACATCACTTCTATTCTCTCCAATTGCTCCATAAAAGGGGTTTCTTTGTTCATAAATGACCATGAATTTGTGACTTGGGGAAAAAAAGAACAGTAGAGAAGATCTAGGACCTACTGCAAACACAAGCAATATTAATAATTAACACAACCTTTGAATGAATTACTGTATTTCTTAAGGGCTGAATCCAATGAATCCAGTTTGCTAAAGAATAAACAACTGCAGAAGTGGTTATGTTTTAAAGACTAATTGCTTGCATTTTCCTTGGACTTATTACTCCTGTGTTTTGTATTGAGCTTGGGAAATCTGGAGTATTTGTGAGGCATATTCAACTTCCCAGGGAAGCAAACTTTCAAATAAAACATCTTCTAAATGAGTTTAATGGAATTTACTTCTTCCCTTGAAATATTTCTAGAAATTTAAATATTTTAGAGACATTTAGAAGTGTGTACTTTCACTAATTTTGCTCCTATATATAGTACCTTATCTATGTACCTATTTAGATTTCTCACCTTGAGTACTTTATAACCCTTGATATGGTTTTGTCATAATGAAAATGATGGTTCTGTACTACAATTTCACAGTATTTTTCTTTGAACAGGTTTACTTTCTCTTGCATGTACTTGAATGTCCTAACAAACTGAATTATAGTGTTATAACCACCTGCTTTCTTGCTCCTTTGCACTTTGTATTTGAATGTCACAGTGAACTCATCCTGGAAAAATAAACAAGCATTACCTTTAGAAATAAAAATTTTCAGCACTACTGAAGAAATTAAAGTTTCTATACTATTATAGACCTGTCATAAAAGATCATGTTACTTTGCTTGTCAATCTCACCCCATTCTGAGGGTTCACACAACAGCTTGTACAGGAGCAGTTGAACGTAATGAACTTAATTAAATGTACTGACTTCTCCATTTCCTTATGTAACAGTTCTTCTAGGTGTTTAGAGAGGACAAGGCAACCTTTCTGTGATTCTACTTTTCTGACCGATCCTATTCTTTTCTTTCTTGCTTGGTTAACTGAAAAATGGATTAAGTATATTTTTCTCTCTAACTCATTTTTCTGAGCCTCTAGTTTTCACCCAGATCCAAAAGTTATTGGCCCAGTGTAAAGACAGGAAAAAAGAGACTGAAAGATGCCAAACACTTTTTTAGGGATCAAGATATTCTAGTAAGGGTGCTAAATGCAATCTCTAGCTTCTTCTTAATTACTGGGAAGTGATGATGGAAACAAGGACCCTTTGAAACTTTTACAGCAGTTAGGGGCTACCACTGTTCTATAACAAGGAGTAAATGATACAGAAGTATGGAAGACAAATAGGAAAAATTAATTGCAAGTATAAGAGAAAACATAAAAATTGTTTGGTATGTGAAAGAAAACAAAAAATACTTAGCTGCAAAACAAGTAAATGGAGTGGTGACTAAATAACTAGGCTGTAAATGAGGGCACATCAATTCTGAGGTCATAGGAGTGACTGCAGTTAGCATAAAACTGACTTAGATATATTGCAAAGCCTGCTTTAAATATCAGTAGCAATTTGGCTGTGGCAGCAAGAAGTGCAGCACAGGCTGGAAAACTCAGCCAAGCTGCAGGTTACATGAATCTGTGCTCTGGTCTCAAGACCAGAATAGCGAGCTAGCTATTATAGATTGAGTTGGGTATCTCTAGGGGGTTGCTTTTGTTCCTGTCCTACATTATCTAAGATTTTTTTAAAATGAGGGTGATAGTAGGTAGAGAGGCTGTAGAGGTTGTGGGAGGCAAGTTTAAAGACATGATCATGCATAAGACAGAACAATCTGTTGCTTGTTTCTTCAAACAGCACGTAATAGAAGATAAAACCCTATGATCTCACAATAACATTTTGCTCAGAATAGGCTGTGCATGCAATCAGAATGGTTTCATTTCTGCTAGTCTCTTTAAACCCCTTTTTCATTTCCATCCTACTTTTTCATCACCCATTTTTGACTGACTATGAGGTATTCACTTCATGATAATTAGTGGAGGTTTGCAGTTTTCTGCCTCTTTATTCAATGAAGATGTTTGCATTGTACTCAAATGCCCGGCTGACTCTGTAGGAGTTGGAATCTCACAAAGACAAATGAGGCTGTTTACTCCTCCAGCACTACAGTTCAGTCTTCCTACAGACTTACTTAGGGCTCAGTGTGATGGTTACATATACCATTTATCTTCTGCAGAATGTTTATTTTTTTGTGTACAACTACTTTAACTAATATCATTTTTCAATAGAAATTAGAAGATGATTCAGGAGAATCATCAGACATTAAGAAAGTTATCTCAAAACATTGTACATGGAAGTATATGTTCAGGATGTAAAATATTTGAGTCCTGAAGAGGCCTGTGATCATTGAAGTTTGGTTTTCAATTTGAATAAGTTTTGAAGATAGATTTGGCAAACAAAGATGAAGATATACCTGTCTAGATTTGACAATAATGTGAAATAAATAAATAAAGGTACCAAAAGCAAAGCTGAGCAACTTAACTTTAAAAATACCTGGTGGATTAGAAGGAATTGTTTGTTCTTCTGTCCTACCTTTGGAAGACAAAAATAACAGAAGAATGTAATTAGTAATTATTAATAATTATCTTAGTTATCCATCCTTGGAACCTCTCCATCAGTAAGAGTCTCTATTTTTTCCAATTCATTAGCCATTATTCTTAAGCAACTTTTTAGCAGTCATCCATCTGGGTAATGATCCATTGGTTCCATCTCTTCAGGATATTCTTCTTCAGAGATTTAATCTGTAAAACAAACTAAAAGAGACTTACTAAGGCCACTGAATTAGTATATTATCTGAGCACTTTTCCAAAGATTTAACCATCATTGATAAAACCACTTTTCTTTGCATTTACACAAAATTACATTAATCTGTTACCATAGACTGAACTTTTACGGGGATTTATTTATTTGTTTACTTCAATATTCAGAGACAGTTTACATTTTTTGACATGCCCAGAGAATAGTTTTTAGAGAATTCTGCTTTAGGTTATTTCTCTTGGGTCTCTGCTTACTCTGTAGCCAACACAATTTGATGGTTTCCTGTGGTATTCTGTTGTTTTCTAGAGATAGTGAGTATATTCCTTTAAGTGAATGTTATACTATTTGTTTTCAAATTCTAGCATTTTGGGCATATTTGCAAAAGGATCAGTCCTCTCCTTACACTGAGCTTCTACGCTTGCCACCTTGGGAATGCTTACAACATGTTAAGGAGTTAATGAATCTGGAAGACTTTGGGACTCGAGGATACTTCTCCTCTCAAAGCCTGCTAGGACTGAGCTTTCATTTCCAAAAAGCAGGCAGGGACACAACCAGTCACTAACAGAGACAGGAGACCTGCGCTTTTACTGGCACTGCATGCACACTAACAGCACTCGCATAAACAGGAATACTACAAATGGCCTGATCCTGTTCTTATTTGCAGGCTAATCAGGCTTGATGCATGCTAGCAGGTGTCACGCTGACATCCATCTCCATGGCAAATGCTGGCATCTTTTACACAGACACCACAGACTTCTGGGCCCCCAGAAGAATAAACAACTATAACAAGTCTACACGGAAGGAGCTGACACAAATGCTTGTTCCCAATACATCCTCTTCCTAAACAAACATAAAACAAAACTCTGCACCAACTAGCCACTTCAAGACAGGTATCACACAAGCATGCCAAGGGCACAGTCCCACCTTGACTGATACAACCCGTACTTTAAGGGGCAAGAACTCACTCAGGTCAACAAATGTAACAGGGTAAGGCCTGTGGTCTTGCTTGAACCAATGAACTCAGTACAAAAAGAGACAAAACTCACACTTTGATACACTGAAGCAGAGCTTCTGCCCAAGTCATGACACCTGTCACATAAAAGAAGTGCTTAGCAATGTTGACAAAAGCATAGGGCTGCTCCCTAACATGCAGGCACCCTTTCCTTATTCTCCACCTAATATCACAACCATAAGGACAGAACCTTACCACTCAGGGACATAAATTTTAGATTTTATTTATCAAATGGGATTGGTATAGCAGGGAGTTAGTAATATCTCCCCCTCACTGTTCCTCCCCGCTCCCTGTTGAAGGCTTCCACTTCCCATTGATTCAGGGGAACAGGACACTTACTTGTGCTGGGCAAGGTATCTGTTCTTGTCTGGCAGCCTAGCATTTACACGCAGGGTTTCTACCCTGAGATCAATTTTCTACATGGTGTTGGATGTTCATGGATCTGTTCCCCCTGAAGGGACTATTGTTTTCACTTTTTATTGCTTCCCAATTTAGACGATCTACAAAAGGTGCCAACGGCCTCACTGGTCACACCAGGCCAGACAAACCTCTTTTCAACTTTCTCTGCATCTAAAGCCAAATAACTGGTTTTCTTTGATTACTGTCACCTTCTGGACTCCAGCTCCAAATGTGAAAGGATATAAAGCTGTTAAGATTTCATCTGTGATTCTTTATTGTTCCTCTGTGCATATCTAAATCCTTACAGCAAGGCAAACTATATCAGTAGTCCAGAGCTTTTGGATATGCCTCCCATCCAAAAGTTATCTGCTCATGGTTTTCTTCCCCAAAACATACTAGAATACTGAGTTAGAAGTGGCCAGATGTAGTCACTTAACCTGAGCAATACTTCTGGGTAGGCTAACCAAATTTATTGATGACTGTAGTAAAATGCCTAGGGATGTGGATGAGAGGAGAACAGTAGATGGCATTTACCTCATCTTTTGTAGTAAGGTTTTAGACACCATTTCCCACAATGCTGTTGTATCCAAGCTGGGGTGTTATGATCTGGATGGATGAAGAGCTAGATGAGTTGGGATGGATGGTTGGGTTCAGAGTAGTCATGAATGGGGAATACTCTACCCAGATTATGTTAAGGGCAGTACTTCAGGGGTCTGTCCTGGGACTTGTCCTGCTTAACATCTTCAGCTAATGGAGCACACTCTCATCAAATTTGCAAATGTTGCCAAATTGAAAGGACCATGCGATATGACTGAAGGCAGGGCTGCTATCCAGAGGGATCTAGAGGGCTATAGGAAAGGGCTGACAGGAACCTCATGAAATTCAATGGCACATGCATATTTATACACCTGGAAGGGGGAAACCCTAGCAGACCTATAATCTTGGAATTGACCAGCTAGGAAGCAGCTTTGCAGAAAAAGCCCTGGGGTCTTGGTCAGCAGCAAGCTGAGCCTGAAACAGCAGTCTGCCCTGGCAGCAAAAATGGTTCACAGTGTCCTGGGCTGTAACTAACATGGACACAGCTGTTAGATTGAGAAAAGGTATTACGCCTTTTTAGTCAGCACTGGTTCAACTACATCTGGATACTGTGTTCATTTATCGACCTCCAGCATAAAAAAAGTAATTGATAATGGGGAGCAAGTTCCAAGTAGGACCATCAAGCTGGCTGAGGCTGGAGTACTCACCCTGTGAGGAGGGGTTGAGGGACTGGTGATTTTTCAGCCTGCAGAAACTTGGTGGCTCCCCACCTGTACTTTTGAGGAGGCCATTGAGAAGATGGAGCTAGTGGTGCATAGAGTTAAACAGGCACAAACTGAGCCAAGAGAGGTTCAGGCTGGATATAAGGAGAAACTTTTTTGGCATAAGTGAAAGCCCAGAGAATCTGTACAGGCTCTTTAGAGGCTTTCAAGACCCAGCTGGACAAAGTCCTGGTCTTCTCCTATACCTAACCTTACTTAGGGCAGGATATCTGATTAGAGGCTTCCAGAGGCCTATTCCTGGCTTAATTATTCAGGTTTTATGACATTTTTTCCCCAAAGGTAGTATTTTCATTTAAAAAAAATTACAGGAAAAAAGTTCTATACTGAAGGTCTTTTTCTTGCTATGATATTAGTTCAAGAATCTAAATAGTTTATAATTTTTTCTTTTTAAGTTAGAGAGATGGCATCTTCTTACAAATAAAATATAAATGTTTCCTGGCTATATGCAATCTAGGGAGTGTTGTATTAATATCAACTGTAAACTTATGTAAAATAACAATGCAAAATTAAAAACAGTGCTGCCACAGTACAACACATCCATCCATAGCTGTAGTAAGAATGTTTGCATAATGCATAAATCACACAAATACTTCTCATAAATAATTTAGCCTCTTCTTTCTATCTCAGTAAGATATGGGCAAAAGTTATGAAATGCAAACAGATATGCTCTGCGAAAGCACATAAAATAGTGAAGTTTCATAGGCAAGTAGTGGATTTCAGCACTTTTGTCAGCATACAGCTGAAGCTGAAATTGAGAGGTCTAAATTATATATCTGTTTTGTCACCACTTACACAACTGTGTCCTAGTTGCAGTGAAGGACAGCATTCACTTCCATAGGAGAGAAGATGGTACAATCTTCATTACGAATTGAGAATGGGAGTAGTTTAAGGGCCCAGAAACCAGTTTCACTGGAGGCTGGTTTTTTGCGTCCTCATGTAATCTTCTGTTACAGTACTACCCTGTCCTGAACCAGTCTCGCTTGAGACTGCTGGTCCTTCACTAAGTCAGAGAAGAAGCCATTGCCAGATTTCCAGACATTTTCAGACTAGGAAAGCAGGATTCTGCATCAGAAACCTCATTTACTTCAATTCACTCCTGATTCCTATTGATAATTTTTATTTTCTTTCCCACTTTCTTCCATGTTGCTTACATGTGCAGAAGACACTCTTGTAAGAGGTCATCCTGCAAATAGTCTCAGTCAAATAATTTTTAAGTCTCATGTCTTCTCTGAGGCTAACTCTTCATCTGCAAGTATGCTGCTTCCTAACTTCTCATACAATCACCACTGGGGCGGGCTTAGTTGTTGCAAAGTTGACAAAAAGACAAAGTCTACAGTCACAAATAAACTAGTTCTCCTCAAAGTGGAAGGAAAAAAGGAAAATAATTTTAAAACTTTAAGCTGCTTTTGTCTTTTTTAGTTCATAAGTTTGGTGGTATTTTGTTGGGGCTTTTTTAATTAATGCTTTTGTTGCACACTGCTCCTAAATCTTATGTCCTTTTCACTTTGCAAGGCAAGCTAGCAAAAGCTTATTCTCTTATTTCATTCTATCACTGAATTATTAGTGATAGTATAAGAATTTCTTCTTATTTGCAGCTCCTGATATCTAAACCAGCCCTTCAATGACTATTCATTTATCAGATTCTCAGTCTCAATTGAAATCTCCATGGAAAACATTACCTTTTCAAACCTCTCCCAGATTTACCCTATTATTAGATGCTCACTTTAATTCTATAATTACTTCATTTAGTTTGAAAACCATTCCACATAAGCTGCTATGAAAGTTGATAATCAAAGCAGTAGTATATTAGAAAAAATGAACAATATTAAAGAATGAGGGAGAATTTTATCCAAAATTTAAGGGTATAAGTGTTGCTCATTTAGAGCAGAGTTTTCTCCTCAGTTCATTCGTACAATTGCATTTCACAAGTTCACTGGTTTAGACAGATCTGAACAGAGGCAATATACTAAAAAATAATAATATATGCCTATTAAACAGCAACAGGCAAAGAGAAACTGGATTATATTATTCTATTTGTGAGTTAACCATGTTTCTTTGCATATTTTTTGGAAGTATGCTTTTCATGCACTTTTAACAATCTTCTCTTCCATTTCTCCATGTAATTTTTTTTACATGTTCCTACAAACACACGTGGTGTTTTTTGGACAGTATCCATCAGCAGATTCATCATTCATCAACAACTGAAATGTGAGAATGTTCACACATTGTAAAATAATTTATTTCTTCTTCCCTAGCCTGTGGCTGTCATCCATAAGCACTCACTTGAGATGAAATGTCTTAATGTATCCAAAGATAACCCACTTTTAGATACCACGTATTTGATGAAAATCTAGTTTTAAATACAAATTAGAGAATTGTTGTCTGCATTTTAGAAACCAGACTCTTTCCCAAGCATAATTTTTAAATTATACCACTGTCTGGCATCATACCACTAGATGGAAAGAGAAAATGGACTAGTTTAAATTTATTTTGCTATGATTGTTTTTATGATTGTACTGTTTTATTTTAAGAAACTACTTCAGTGATTCACACATGCAACAGATCTGCTAAAATGCTAATTTAAAAATTCAAAGTCATGTTTTCATTTTAAAGTCTTACAGTGTAGAGCACAGCCTCGAGAAAAGGCTCTCTGTAAAGGATTTTAAAGTTGTCAAAGTGATATACATAGGAAGTCACTGCAGGCTGAAAATACTCTGCATACAAAGACAGCTGCAGCCACTACCTTGTATAGCTCCCATGCTTCCTGTAATGAAAATGAAATTCCCATTAAAACCTGTCTTTTCTGTCAGGCTGATGTTTCTTTGCAAAGATTTGTATTCTGGGTTCATGTAAGACAGAGACGATATCACTCTTAAGAGACTAGAAAAAATATCCTGTAGTTATATCACACATACTCAAAATCCTAATTATTTCTGTCATTAACAGCATCTTGTTCCCATGACTTCAAATCTTATAAAAGTAACAATTTTTTGAATTTAAGTGACTGTCATACTATGAGAGGCTTCCAAAATACATAGCTGCAATATTTCTGCTAGACAGTATGAAACATGGATGATCAACCATTTTATTTGTCATCTCCTTTGGAAGAAGAGAAACTGAAATTTCCAATGATGTTCTGCACTTTCATAAGTAATGATGTGCTTTTAATTTCTACAGTACTGAGGTGATCGTTGCTGTAATGTCTAAGCTGACAGTTTAATTTCTTTTAAAATTCTAAGAAATTCCATTATCTAGTTGCCATGCTTCTGCACTTATAACTTCTAATTTAAATGCAAGGAAAGCAACCTAACTTCTCTGGTAACGATTGAATATCATTGTATGAAATTTCAGTAGAATTAAAAAAATATCTTTAAAGCATTTCTTAACATCCCAATTAGGAAAACAAAAAAACACAAAAGCCTCTGTTGCCCTTAGACAGAGCTCTGATTTTTTTGTGTGAAATTAGCACTACTTGACACTGAACAGGGCTCTCCTAAACAGCACCTAAAGGGGTGGTGCCCTCAGGCTTATACGTTTATCCAAATAATCTCACCAAGAGGTCTGCTACAGCATTCTTCTAGAAGTGTCAGTAGATGTTAACACAGCAATCTTGACCTCCAAAGCATCTCCTTCAAAACTAAAGAACAATGTCCAAACATCAGCAGGTGAGTCACATCACCACCACTTCTTCTCGTGTGTGACGCTGTTAAGCACTACCTGAGTTGTGCCATTGGAGAAACATACTTTTGAGAACAAATTTATTTCAGCCTTGACTATGTACAGCACTGCTTCACTGAATGAAACCAATGAAAATTTTGGTTTGGAAACAAACACAGAAGTCCTTGGAGCTGAAGTGGGAGGTGTATGCACTCCAACTTGGTGTCTCCAGTTTAGTCAATTGTAAGGTTTTTCAGAGGTTTTCAGGGACTCAGAGGTGCTCCAGAAAAAATCAAGTGCTTTTTAAAATCTAGCTGCATGTTTTTCCTAAAAGCACACAATGACTTATGGGCAAAACCAGGACTCCAGTTCTTCATTGATAAGTCCCTTGCTTATTCCACTGTGGTTCACTATTTCTTCATAAAAATACTATATAGACTCATAGCTCTGGCAAAAATTTCTATTCAGTTTTGTTGGTCGTCTGTACCTTTGATTATAAACCAGGATTGTTGGCCTAATTTTTAGTATATCTGGGGGGATCTAGTCTTATCTGTCTTTTCTGACATACTCCTGAACGCAGTATTACTCAGAGAACTGTGTGTCAAAGAAATAACAAAATGTAATACTTACATATTCTTTTCACAACAGATCAGTTTTCTGGCAGGGATTCTCATTAGCAAGAAGGGACCAGGTAAGACATCTATCTGGTAAGGAATAACAATTCTCCCAGAGCACACAGATGACAAAAAAACATTACTGAACACCTGACTTGCAAAATATGCATTTTCTTTTGGTCACTCCGCAGGCCTCCTCTCAGCTAGCTGGAAAAGAAGTTGGGGTGTTCTGGCATGAATTTTGTAAAAAAGAGAGGACCTACTGCTATTACACTGCCTAGTACACAGTACGCTTTTACACAGTGCATCAAAGCCTAGTTTGAGCAATGAGAGTACATTTATCTCTCATATAAACTAAACAGGTGAATTAATGTTTGCAGGTTTTTTTGGTTTAACATTAAATCACTACTAGCAAAGAACAAGTTTTAGTACCACATGCTGTTCCTCTGAGAAAATAAGCATACATTTTGCTAAACAAAGAGTAAGCAAGCAGACAGCTCTTTTGGATTAACAGAACATTAAAATTACAAGATTTTAATCTAAGATAAAGGAAGTTAATTGATTTTAAATCTAAGTCATTCTGCTTTTAGGTTAATTTGGGGTTTACATCTGAGAGTAGTATTTTACCATGCTACTGCTTATAGTTTTATAATTACATTTTCCTGGCATTGCTGTCCTTCTTAAGAAGTATCCCTACTCTTGTACACAAGGAAGAAAGCAAATTAATCTTGTAAAGTGAAAAAGGAATAGTGATGACTCATATCCTCTAAATGCACAAGATAAGAAGCAGAATTTCTTTTCTAGTCTTACAGTCTTTCCCAGTTACTATTACAAGGTAGGACTTGTAATAAAAGAGAAGGGATACATTGAGTGGTTTTATTTCTTTTACAGCATTCATTACATACTTAAAGTGTGATATGAATTAGAATAATAGGTAGAACCTTCAGTATGTTGAAATTTTGTTATCTCATGCCTTTATTACAAACACAGAATGCATAATTGATGCATAAAAATAAAATCAGAGGTTGAATAATGAAAGTTAACATTTAAAGAAGCTGCTGCTCTCTTTTATGATGGGTTTTCTGTTATTTGGTAGTTTTGGGTTTTGTTTGGTTTTTCATTCTCATTACAACTTTCTAGAGTTTTTGATAATTATTATGCTCCAAATTGTGAAAAAATAATGTGTATTTTCTATGAGTTATGAAGACAAAGATATACTCATGTACTGTTAGACTTCAGCTCCGAGGAAAATATTGGGTTTCTATTACAGAGGTAGAAATGAAATAATTGTCTATGAAATTATATGCACTTAGTTATCCAAATTGCCTACTCTGAACACACTTCAAAAATATGGATGATATTTTTTGCATTCATAATACAATGTCCAGTGGGTCACCTTGCATAACTTTGTTCCCTCATGCTTTAGTACCCACTTCTCCCTTTCGGCTCCTTGAAGACTAATCTTTATTGATTTTGAATTACCAAACTGCCAGAGGTCTCAGTGGATGATTTGAGATGTTTACACTATAATCTGAAATTTTTAGTCATGTTACTCACATTACAGATTAGCTTCTGATATTCTTTCTCATGTTGAATAACTTGGTACCTCATGCATGATCCTGATGGCTTCAGAACGACCATTTCCAAAAAGTTCCTAAGCATACAAGAATGAGACCAGTATCTTGCTGTTTAATAGAAGCTCTCCACATTTCTATAGGAGAAGATAAGTGGTTTCTGAGTCATACTAAGCAGACAGAGACACAAGGAACATTTGGTATACAAGCAACATAACATTGCATATAAATATTTGACAGCTGCTTTTATTCTCAGGGATTGACAAACGATCATACAAAAGCAAATCCTTGCTGAAACAGTTCACTTTTTTTCTGCCCCTACTAGTTATAGAGAGGAAATTAATCAGAAATCTTTCCTCTGGTTGACAGAGAAGGGGATTCAGGAAGAGATGGACAAACAACCCTAACGGGCCAAGGGGCCCCTGTATTGAACCCACTATTGATCTGGTGCCCAACTTCACCTGCATTCTTCAGCAAGGAACCGAGTAAAATGTTTTATCTCAACAGTGATACCTGCTTTTGGAGAAAGCTCTTATAAGGCTCTTCAGAAAAGCTCTGTCACTTGAGAAGCTGACAGATGTCATTGCTGATGATAACCAGTTTATCCCAGTTCCCAGGTTCTACCATTTCTCTTAGAATTTTCAGGTTGAAATGAAATGACTTTTTAAAAGAAACCACTGAAGACAATAAAAAAAAAATGCATATACAACAGCAAATCTGAAAACGAACAGCCTAATATTTGTTCGCTTTTCAAAAGGAGAAGAAAGTAATTAAACTGTAATCCCATTTAATGACTTCCATTTGGCATCTTTTGACACTCAAGGGACAAAGGCAGCATTTGATAAAATTTACTTGTGGAAACACTTGACTAAATTGAATTCAGTGAAGTGAATTGCAACTTCTGTAACTTGAATTTGACCGTAAATATTAACATTTAGATGAATGAGATATATACAACAGGAACTAAACAAGACAAGACACCAGTAAGGTGACTTAAAGTGAATATAGCATGGAACAGTTAAGAAATTATTTCTCCATTATTTTCTGTCTGCAACATTATCAGCAATTAAAGACTATTACTTGACTCTAATAACCTCCCCCTGTATAAGGACTGGGGGGAGTCAGAAAGTAGTAGCCTGCCCAATCAATGTCAAGTCTTCTGAAGTCTGGTACTCTTTTATACAGTTATTTTATTTCCATTCCCATCACTTCTGTAACAGGGTAATAGGTACTTGTCAGCTATTTTTCCATGCATCACTAGGCTTGAATAAAGATATACCATGCCTAGCATAGGGACATAAATGTGGACATCACATTTTCCTCAGTTCAAAACACTACCTTCCAGTTAAAAGGGGTAGGAAAAAAAACCACATGAAAAGGAGAGTGAAGTACCTTTAACAGGCATCACAGGACTTGTTTTCCTCCCACCTCAGCCACATCCTTTCTACCATCAAGGTTGCTTGAGCACAGGCCTTTAAATCGTTAATCTGATTAATGGCATTCATCGAGGACCATTCTGAAAATGAAACAGTAGACCCCATTATTAGCTATTATTGTTTCTGCAACTCTATTTTGGGGGGGTTTCGTGTGTTCCTTATAAAGATAACTAAAGAGTTTTTATCACTGTACATTAAAATCAAACATCCATTAGCTAAGGCAGCACAGACTGCTTGCGGAAGAAATACTTTCTGTACTTTAAACAACAAAACCTTACTCTCGGAGCCACAAGTCTGCCTTGACAAGGTACACTTAATCTGTACAGCGGTGTTTTCTGTATCAGTGGGCTTTCATTGCAAAGGATTTAGAAATGTTTCATCTCTTCAAGAGACACATAATTCTTCTGAAATAAATTATTCTCAACATAAATAAGGCTCCCAAGTGCCTGAGGTATTTTCATTTTTAACTATGTCAAGTGCTGCTTTCAACAACAAAATTTAAAAGACACATTGGAAAATCTGATTTTTGTTTTCTCTTATTTTCATGTGCTCACAAGTTTATTTTATATATTTGGTCACAGGAGCACTGCCTGAAAGTGATGTAACTGTATCATTTTTTACAGTAGAGATTTACATTTATGCCCACAATTGTGAAACTACTACTCATTCTTTACAATAGCCTTCTAAATTTTATCTAAATTTAAGGAAACCAGTTTAAATAGAGATGCCTCTTTCTGTACATAGTAGGAAGTAGTCACAAATTTTTCAGTCATCATGAATAGATTTTATATTCTAGCACAGATCTGAGATATTACCCCAGAAGATGCTAGTCAAATGGCTTCTATTCAGGATTGACTCAGCTCACTGAACTGAACAGGGATTCTTTTACAGCAGTTCACATGAAATCTGAATAGCCCAGTTTAATACAGAAGCTCCCAACTGGAAGTTATAAAAGTTTTATCTGAGAAGTTTAGGAATTTTTAATATTTTTCAGCTTACCAGATAGGTATGACAAAGTCTGCATATTCAAAGCATTCAATGGATACACTCTCCAGAAGCAGGGCTATATTTTTACATAATGTTGCCATACCACTTGATTGCCCTGAGTTTACAGGATTGCATGCAGGACTGGATTCAGAAAGGAAACCCCAATAGAAGGTGAATTCATTTTTTTTTTTTCTTAAAGCTATAAATTAAATACTGACAACAAGCATGTGCTGATATTAATTACTGTACCATTAAATATCACTTCTAAACTATGAAAGTGTCCTGGGAATTAAAAACTGGTAATAGATTCAGAAATGTAAACTACTGAACAGCTGCAATAGAAGATAATAGAGGGGAAAAAAGGAAGGAATTACTTAATTTTGACAAGAAAAATGAAACTATGAGAAGCAGTTTGGAACCATCTCTACAAGTTAAGAAAACACCAACCACAGTAGTTTACACTTATTATTCTAATAATCCAGGTAGTTTTTGAAGTGCCTTCAGCCTATATGAAGGAACAAGGAAAAATGAAACCAAATCAGACCAAGACCAGGAACCTGAGAGTTAATGTTTGTTAATTCTTAATAATGTTGTTTAAAATCTCAGTTGCTAAGAAAAGCTTTATTTTAGACATAGGGGAGGGAAAATTGAAGCAATCAGCTCAATGCACCACAACACAATTCTAGACACTTTGCAACATGAAGTATCAACAATTAAAATAGATGACTCTAGCTCTTAAGGTTAGGAGCTTGAATTTCCACATCCCTGGTGCTTTGATAGCTTATTGGCATTGCCCCTGACATGTTCCAGGTGGGCCTGCTCTACAAAAGAAATTTCCCTGTCATTTCTGAATTGGCTAACAACTTCTCTATGTAATCATCACTCATGCATAACATGGCAAGAGAGAACAATGCTTAAAGAACGTTAAACTGGTAGAATGGACCAGTGAGGAGCTTCACATTGCTGACTTTATTCGCCACACACCACCCAGCCCATGCACGTACAGAAGACCCAGAGACATTCTAATTAGAGGAGCATTACATTGGTATGGATTTTAGATAAAATGCTAAGTACAGTCCTGAATGTTCTCTGGCCAGTAACAAACCACAAACAGCTCTGCAAATCAGAGAACAAATGTGTTCAATTATTTCTTGCCTTAGATTTCTTTTTTTCTTAAAAAACAGTTCCTGAGCAGGCTGCTGCATACTGAAAGGCTTCTCATAACACCCAAGCACTGAGGCTACAGAGACTCGCACAGGAAGCTGTAAATGAGGAATGTTTTCTCATTTCATAATGTTTCATTAGAAGGTTTATTATACTGAATTATTATACTGGCTTAAACTCTGATTCAACAAACCTTACATAAAGCAAACAGCTTAATTTACACAGTTTTTTTTTTTAATGTAGGAGAGATTCCTCTGTTAGTAAGTAATTTTAATCCCAGGTGAAACTATGCTACGTTTGCTGTTGTATTTTAGGCTGCGTGAACAGGGACAAAGTCACTCTAGATTTAGACATCTTGAAACACCAACCAGGAGACATCCATGAAGAACCTGGCCTGTCGGAATGCATCCCTCTTCTGCTCCCTCTGCCTGCATGAACAGGAGCTGCTGCCATTGGTAAATTTGACAAGATAAGCTGGAGGCTTTCTAGCAAAACTACACCAAAGTACTGAGGTCTCCAGTACAGAAGATGTCAAAAAGATAGTCACATTCCTGTGGTTTAACAAAAAAATCGTAATCTCTCCTTGCAACCACTGCAGAACTCAGCTAAAGGAAAACTCTCAGTTTGCTCAAGTGCAATGAGATCTGTCTCTTGCTGGTGCAAATACACAGCATATCAAACTCTCTAAATTTGCATAGCAATTAGTAGACATGGACAAGCTGTAAAATCAAAGATGGACAAACCTGATATGAAAACAAATTTCATGCTGAGGGTTCTCAGGTGTTTTTAGCAGCACTGTTAAATGAGAAACATGATTTGAGAGAAATCTGAGCCAGAATAACCACTGTTTTTCTGTAACTACTCTGGCAAAAAAGGAGGATTTTTGACTATAATAGCTGTTGCAATATAAGCCTAGGCATCACCAGTGTTTTTACAATGCACTTATAATTCAAAGAGAAACCTACTAAAACAGCACATTTGCACTACAGTGATACCTCCCTAGGCTTGACACACTCCTCACCTTGAGCAGGGCACACCACACCAGACAGGAAAATTACACAGCACCCAAGGGCATAGTGATCCCAAATATTAGACCATGGCACACCGAGGAGTTAGTGATTCGCAGCATGGTTAATGTGAGCAAGTCCAAGCCCATGCTGTGTTGCACAGGCAGGACAGTCTGGCCTTTGGCTGCATTGTGCTAAGCATATCACTCTGGCACAGGATAAACTTCTCCAGTTGCTTGTAACAAAGGAGACTGCAGGCAACTCCCACTTGGTACGAGCAAGTAAATTACCTGCATGTCCTAGCCTTCATCGAGATCTACAGCAACAAATTTCCATGGGAACATTCTTGTGTTGCATCCTAGAAAGGATGACTAGAGCTGCTTTCCCTGTAAGAAAATCCCATAAGAGCTCATAGGAGCAAACAGGGGAGAGGCCCTTCCAGGGATTGGGTCTGCACTGCATACTGCACCCTGACTGGAGGCTCCTTCAATGCTGCACAGCTTGGTGCTCCCTGCATCTGAAAGGATGTAGGATTATCTACAATATGTTTTTGTTAGTTCTAATAAATAGCATTTAAAATTATCCTTTACAGAGCCTGAGTGCTTTTCTTACTGAGATCTTAAACAAATCAAGTCACCCAAACTGGGAGTTTAAATTCGGTTTTCATTCTTCTCCTCTGATCTTGACGCAGGGTCAATCCGAGCAAAATATTTGCTTTGCCTTCTCTGTTATGCAGAGAAAAGGATGTTAGAACTGAGATGGCTAGCAAGGAAACAAGAGACATGAATTTCCACATGACCAATGCCACTTAAACTGCTCTTTAAAATGCATGAATGGTGTGATGTCCTGAGACTTTGCAAAAAGCAAGATTGTTCATCACATGTAACTGTCATGGAAAGCCATGCTTTTAGCTAGAGAAGTGTTATTACTAATCAGAACAGACAAAGGGAGCCCTTTAATGCAAATTACTGCCCTATCATTCACTGAAAGATTTTCTATCTGAAAATTTATGTGATAGAACATTACATAAAAATAATGTGTGAATACTGAAATGGCAAAATGCTCAATATTATGTAATTTGTACTTAGGGAGTCATCAGAGAGTTCTGTTGGGCTGTCTTGTAAAGATCAGTTTTCTGGTTTAAGTACTTAGGTACTCAAACTTGTGGGGACTAACAGAATAAAGGAGTCCAGCTAAAAGTCATACAATAAATGGATCATTTCCTACAGATTCCCTAAGGTCCTGTTCACCCTTAATGGAACAAAGCCAAATTCATCGTTTTAAAGAGAGACTCTCAAAGGCCTTAGTGCCTTGTGTCAAATAAAAAAATAAATTCCAATATTTTCATCAAAATCCTAGAAATTTTATTTAGCTATGTAAATACTACAGTGAAGGGTAACATTTTTTAAAAAAATACCTTTAGATGCTTCCTCTTTTTAGGTATATTTCTCTCCTGACTTGAAGCCTGCTCCTGTAGTCGTGTCAGATATGACATTATAGTTTGCAATGAAGTTAAGAGAACCTTTGGTATTCACCTTATAAAAAGGTAAGTGCTGGGCTAAAGCATAGAAAAACTGACAGTAGCTTGAAGTATTTGATACTGTGTTTGCTATTATACTGCAATTGCACTGGATGAAAGAATACTTCAAACATATAATCTCACTTATTTGAAATGTACTTCACCTTTAATACAAAATGAAAATTACTTCCTAAAGAATGTACAAAACAGGCTTCTTAACATATACCCAGGGAATAAGAAAGAAAACAATTTAGTTGTCGAAAGAGTTGCAGGTATTTAAGTTTAAATTCTGTATCAGTGTAACTGCATCATTCATTGTCATTAGATTACAGGGTATTCTAGGCATTGTAGTTAGCAGGAATGCAGACAAAAAGACAACAATCAATATTCTTTTCAAATAAACGTGAACCAGATACCAGCAAGTTGATTAAAATTATTCCCCATGAGCCATACTAATATTAACCTGAGATACAACATCCTGAAACAGATTAATAAATATAAACATTTATCTAAAGTAATTTCATTGTCTGATTTTGAGAGCATAATAAAAATTTCAGAAACAAGCATTTTCTTTATTCTCAAGAACATAAACTGAAGGGAAAAATGAATCACTTTACTGGTACTGAGGGTGGAAGTTACTGATATAGTGAAAGAAATTAGTTAGAGATGGGAAGGTATCTTTCCTGATTGCTGAAGGAAAACTCACAGGACATAGAGATTAAAGAGAATTAGGATGGCAAAGGAGCAGCAAAATCGTTAGAAATTGGATTGAAATACACACAATTAAAATTAACCTGGGAGAGGACAAAGCCTGGACAGATGACCTAAAGAGGCCAAAGGGATGTTTCATATCATAATATCATATTCAGCAGGTAAAATAGCAGAAAAGCTGGGTGGGCGGGAGCTGTTCAGGAACAGGCTGGGCATTAGTTGGTAGTGTAGTGAGCAATTCTTTTTTTCCACGTATCTTTCTTGGGGTTTATTTCTCTCTCCTTTTTTTTTTTTGTATTTTACTTTTCTATTACAATTTATTATTGTTATTAGTGTTATTGTTATTTTATCTCTTTTCAATTCTTAATTTTTTCTTATCTCAACCTTCAAGTTTTCTCGGCTTTACTCTTCTGATTCTCTCCCCAATCCCACTGCAGGAGAGTGAAGCAGTGGCTGCGTGGTGCTTAGTTGCCAACTGGGGTTAAACCATGTCAAAGTGAAATCTGCTATAAACAAAAACAAACAAAAAAAAAACCCAAAACCACAAAACCAACCAAAAAGGGAAAGTTCAACAAGAGAGTCTGCTGCTCAACGAGAGTTTGAGTTGAAAGTGCTGATCAGGGAGCTGCTTCTCAACAGTAAGATGCCAAATTAACTCAATGAAAAGAAGAAACTTCTCAGAAGTTAGTGTCAGGTACAGTATGAGAGAGAACAGCTTGGGGCTAACAAACCTGTCAAAACAGAACAGACAGGTTGCAGAAGTGAAAAAGCTCATGGACCTGCAGTTGAAAGCACACCCAAAGGAAATTACAGTGCTTAAGCCCAGCAGAACAAGGTGACACAAAGGTCAAACAATTTTTGCTTTTTCTCATGACATTACAGCCCAGAAACAAATGGGAAAGTGGCCACTCCTACACTAGGGCTTCTCAAGCAAAAACTCTCCTAGAATGAGGTCATCAACATCACCCTTGCTTCTTCTTCTGGAATGATGGACCCCATCCTTAACTACACAAACTCTATTACCTCTAGAATCCCCTAGAAAATGGAGAACCGAATTGAAATGGCACTAAAGCAACTTACAGGCAGATAAACATGGATACAAGGAGAAAGTCCCATCTATTAGGCCATTCACTAATCTATCCTTTTTAAGCTATTGTATTTTAAGTAAATAATTAAACATAAATTGTGGAATAGAGAAAAATATATTGAAATCAAATATGCAAGAGTTAGGTTTCTGTTCACCTTTGGTGACAGTGTGTCCTTTTCCAATTCTTAATCCAAAATAAATAAGAATAAAAGAGAAAGACTGATAGTAATTTCATGCAGAAACACTGCAACACCAAATGGAAAAGACATCCTTCCCTGGTGCATGGGTTGTGGTTTCAAGTCCTCACCTTCAAACAGTGCCTTTTGGTATCTTGTTGAGGGAAAAACAGAGCTCCTGATAAACACAGAGATAAGAATTTATTGGCAACCCATTTAAAATCTTAACAATAAATATAATTTAACTGATGAATAATTATAGTTTAAATGTAAGAATTCAAATGAATTCAAGAAAGCATAACCAATAAGACCTTTAAAATTGTTATGTAAGGAAACTCAGGAAAACTTCTTCCTTTCCTCTGATGTTATACATACCCTCTCCAAACCCCTCTGGGTGTCAGAACTTCAGAAGGGGGTGACACAGTGAGTTACCAGTGTCCCCAGGTCTCACTGGGAGGGTTGCAATGGTGGTATTGAGGACTCTTCCTCATCAGTCCTGGAGTCCAACTGGATTTCTTTTTATACATTTCCTTTGTGCATTTTTCCCTTTTTTATACTTTTCTGAGGGTAGTATCAGTCCAAAGGGTATCCTCCTCAAGAAAAAACAAAAACAAACATAGGAAAATATTCCATTTGGTGAAGTATGTGGGGGAATAAGAATTGCTCCTTACAAGAATTAGATCTCAGAGGTGGAAATCAACCTACACGTCGAAAGTGCAAGCATCCACCACAGAAAAGTGTGAAATCTATTGCAAATTCAGAAATGTGCATGCACACAAAATATTGTTGAATGCAAGATCTTTCCTTCTTTCTGACATGTCAAACACTATTACACTCGTTACCTTGATAAAGCCTCTTGATCTTCTTTATCCTTTCCCCTAATTATACTCTTTCTGTCTTCTCACTGAACTTTCCATCATTCTGTCTTTCCACTGAGTCTCTTCCTCCGGTAGGAGTCCTGTTCTTCAGGATATGTAATACCTTTTTGTATATATGCACAGCATTAAATTTTCACTTTAATGGCTAATTTCAGTCTGGCTGACTGATAAAGTCCTTTTATGTTTCTGCAAAGGTTATGAAAATGGGCAGCCAGGTAGGGAAGGAGGGCACACTGGGCACAGCACTGAATAACAAGCTCAGACATTTTTAGAGTCCAGAGAATCACCAAGAAAAGTGACATTACAAGAAGTGCAATCCCAGGACACATTTATTTAGAGCTCACACTCTTTGGAACACCAAAACCAGTAAAAATTCATTCCACCTGGTGATGTGAATGACTTAGTTCACCTTATTTCTTACTGGGAGGAAAGGAAAGACTAAAATGTAGCCTTATGTATTGAGAAAGCTGTAATGGTCTTATGTTACTCTGCACGTATTTTAGTGAGCTGAATTTTCCATTCTCTTTGCTTGCATTTCCATTATATAGTACTAAAACCCCTCTGAAAACCATGAAATTACCAATTTGAAATTGCAATAAGAATAATTCAAGTTTTTAACACATCTATTCTCACTGTAATATTTTTCAGGAGACTGTCTGCATTGTACCATTGTCTTCTTTTCTTTGAAACCATGGTCACTGAAATTACATATCAGAATTTTAATGTCATATAATCTGTGACAGGTGCTTTATTACCTCAATTTTTCAATACTGTTGTATGTTGATTGCCCCGCCTTTCCCATCCACACCATTTACAGCCTCACTAAATTGTGGGAAGAAAGGTACTGGCCAGCAAGCAAAACCACAAAACACTGAAGATGAAAGAGAAAAGGTCTAAATTTTCAAAATCTACTCTCCTATTTCATGTATCTCAGAATTGTTAATAACCTCAGAAAAAATAACATTAGAAAAAAGGATTCTAAGAACAAGTAACTAGCTATTGAAGGATTTTTTTAAAGATAAATAATAATGAATCAAGTATACTTAGTTCATTTTTCAACTAAAATATAAAAACAGATGGAAAGTTCCTTTTCCATTTTTCATCAAAACAATACTCCTTTTCATCCAAGATACAAATATTAATTTTCAAACATTTATCATAAAAGCAAACAAAGATGAAAGGCTGGTTTCTCAAAACTACAAAACCAGGAGATTCCACAACAAACCCCATCTCTTCATCCCTTTTGCTGTAATATCATGTAGGTTGGATCAGTTTATGAAGCGTGTAGGAGATCCAAGTTTCAGATCAGTCACCCATTTGAGAAGACTGAAATCTATGGTTTACACAGAACATCTCTTCCAAGAAGGCATACTCTTGATTTCAGAGCATAGGACAGTCTCAGCCTCCTTTTACTGCAGCTCTCAAGCATTTAAACGCTCAGTAAGTCACAAACAAGAAGTCACCAAGATGTCTTGTGGAGAAGTGGTGTTGAAGACAAGTCACAGAAGTGATCCTCATCCATGGCTCAGTAAACACCTAATTTTTATGTAAAATAGCTTACATATTACTGACACCATTCATCCCACTGAGAAATATCCTACAAACCTGTATCAATCCTCCTTTTCCACTTCACTGAAGAATTTTCCTGATCTGCAAATTTCCTGAAACTGAGAAAATATTCTTGATAGGGATCACTACACACCAGTTCTCTACCTGCATTCCTTCCTAGGCTCCAACTGAGGGACAACATGGAAGCAGGACTGGGGCCTGGGGAAGTCCTGCCATTGCCACAGACTGGGAAGTGGGGTGGCACATGCAATGGTGGTCAACACCTGCCCTTTGGGAATGGCACGGATTTTGTTCTTTCCATCGTGTTCTCCCCCTCCTAACCCTGCAGCCCAAAGTGAATAACAGTCAAATCCTGGAGTAGCTAGGTATCTGGAGAGCAACTTATTTATAAAAAGGAAGGAAAAAATGGATTCACAATAGACATCTGAATAGCCACAGGAAAAATAATACATTAAGCTTACTGAAGGTTTAGCCAGCGAAAGTGAGAGAAATGTTACTTGTCTGTACAAAGGCAAAGCATAAAAAATAAATGAATTCTTCATTCAATCTGTTTTTCTTCATTAATTGAAAGGCTAAAAATTATCTAGACTGCCTGAAAGTCCTGATAACTTTCTCATAAAATCAATATAGCTTCAAAGTTGAGCCTTATCTCATGGCAAACTGCATTTTGGAAACAGCAAAGAATTTGCATTTTCTTCACCTATTTTTCATCTACTCACAAAGAAAAGCACACTGTTGTTCAAGAAACACAGGTTCAGCATAAGAAAAAAACTGAAACAAGTTGTTCTCCATTAATCAAAAATCTTTGTTCCAGCTACAGTTAATAATAATAGCACTGATCAAGCATAAACACTAAAATAAGTATCAGGAAAGTCTGAATTCATCCACGCTTCTCCCCCATGACTTGGGGTGACAATTTTCAGCACAGAAGTTTCTGATCTATGTAGCAGCAGGAAATATTCTACACATACAGCTATCTCTCATAAATCTCACTTATGAAAAAAAAAAAATCAAGTTTCTTGAATACCTGAACTACTTCAGATAATTTAATGTGGTTATAAACTTTTTTCCATAACTTCTAACTTACCATCTTTAAAAATAGTGTACTACAGATAATACCTTAAGAATTTGGGGAGATTTTTTCTAATGGACTGTAAAATATTTTGATTTAAGAATATGTTTCATGAAATTAAATTAAAAATTCTCAAACTCTCAATATGAGACCGCTAAAATATATTCTTATATAAGCTAAGTAGGTTAGAACTTGCATGCAAGCCCTGGGCTTGGTAAGATTTTTCTTCTTTGATCACTATTACCAATGTTCAAAATACTGAATTACTCCACATTTCTTTAATAAATTGTGTTATTGATACCTCCCATTAAATATTGAATTACAATGTGTTTTATCCCATAGTGATTACCTTACGAAGTTCTTCAAAGCAGTCAGATTAGCAGCTACAAAATGCAGCAAGTTGTAGAGATGTCCCAGGTATCTGTAATATGCTGCAGGAGGTTATTGCTGTATCCATGAGATGCTGCACTGGCAGTTCATCCACCTGCCAGGCAAGAAGAGCTTATCACATTGTGTACAAAGCTGTATTGGAATAAGAAGCCAAGCAAAACTAGAACTACATGAGCATCCATTACTGGCTTCCACAATTTCAATTTTTTAATACAGACTTATAGGTACCTTTTCAATGTCTTCAGAACATATTCAACACCTGGGTACAGTATATCTCTCTTGTTTCTTTTGATTATTCATGTGAATTATATTAAAACTGCATAAATCAACTTTCCTGGTGAAAGTTAGCTTCCAGAATTTGCTAGGACGAATGCAAGTTGGGTAGACCAGACTGCCCAAGAGCATGAGTGACAGCTAGTTTTGCTGTGGTAACTGTGGAGCTGTTCCAGATTGTCCTTTTAGGAAGTGTATGAACATATAAAAATAAAAAATAAAAAGAGAAGGAAAGTAAGTGGTATTTTCTTTCACTGATTATGCCTGCCAAACAAAAAACAAGTAATGCTTGAACAAAAGTGACATTTATGTACACTAAATGTTTATGAAGTTCTTGATGTGTTCCTTGTGTAATTATCTCCCAACATTGCATTCTGACTTGCAGGGAAGGCGAGAACAGCTGTTCACTTTATAGCCAACTGTTGGTTTTGCCTTTATACAGACATATATATTTTCAATATTTTAATGTAGGTATACACACACATATACATACACAGAAATGCATGAACTTATACACTTGCAGATAGACTCTGATAACTGCCTAGGAGAGCAAGCCTTCCCTTTGCTTCAAAGTCCGTCATTAAAATCTGGAGCTGACATTCATGGTGAACAGCTGCCTATGTTGTAACAAAATTAAGTACTGGAAATAGTCAAGTTTAAATAGGGGTACTTTCTTCAGGAAAAAAAAAAAAAAAGCATGAAGCTTTGTTTTTACTTTTTTCTTTTTTTTTAATCCATATACTTAATAAACCACATCTGCTGTTTTACTGACTTTTATATCCTCTTTCAGACCACTCAGGAAGCTGGAATTCGGATTTAGGCATTTTATTTGCACCAAAAATCTATTTCTTCACATAACATTAATCACTGTGGGAACATTTCATTAATCACTGTGGGGAAGGGTATCAGACACGGTCTATAGCAAACTTGGAATATTACCCTAGATAAAGCAAATAAATCTTCATTTAAGAAAGATAAACCTATTCGTTATTTGCACCCTGAAAAAAAGTACTGACTGGATTCATCAGTTTACTCCGGCCACTTAGCACTGCTGAGACAACATACTCTGGCTGCAGCTGTCCAGCAGAGAGCCAGTCTGCTTTTTAGTTGATAAATGGGTTCAGATGTAAAGTTGGTAGGGGCAATGGAACCACTGGCTGTGCCATCCCCTTTCCTATACCACATATAGACGATATCCAGGAGAAGAAGAAAAGGGCACAGACTGACCTCTCCCATTTAAATCCTCTGTCTGTATAAAGGAAAACAGTTACACTAAATAATACAAGATGCTATTGTGTCTGTAACATAACAGACATATAAAAAACAGATAACGAACAGATGTGAGTAAAAGATAATTTTATCAAGTACATCAATTTAGAGAAGTTTCCCTGATCAATGTTATCTGCCATTAATTACCGTACGTTAAAGTAGCAGTAGGTTTGTCTTGTCTGTTTGCGAAGTCTGATATAGGAAAGTATTGGCAGATCCATACCAGCAATTTTAATCAAAGCTCTAAAGTAATATAAAGTAATATTGTATCATTATTTGAAGGTCAGGAGTGGCTGCAATTAAATGCCCTCTTACTGGGAGGAGCCTGCTTGCATAATTTTCTGGTAATTCAAGCTCCCAATCAAAAAAAAAAAAAAAATTATTATTATTTTTTATTTCCAGGCCTTTCCTACCATGTTCTAAAGAATCATCTTAGTGTTTTTCCTAAGTCAATATTTTGCGTTGATAGCCAGTCACTTAATGTCCTAGGATTGTCCACATTAATATTAGAAGAATAATTGTAGTGCTTTTGTGACAATAAGCAATTAGTGTAGACAAAGCCAAATACCTCTCCAAATTCAAACAAACAAAAAGAAAATATGAGAGCAATAGACAATAACAAAATGCAGTGAGCACAAAGGGGCTTTTGAAAGAGAAGTGATATAAAAGCTAGTGACAAATATAAGGTTCATCTATGTTCAAGTTTAAAATCTCCTTATGAGCAGGGTTTCTAATGTGCTTAGCAAGATATGCTTTAAACTAATATTGCTGTTATACAGAAATTTCTTATTTGGCATCTGATTCTAAGAGACATTCAGCAAAATTCCCTAAAAGGAAAAACTGAAAATATTTATTCATACATAGATAGATGCCAAACCAGTTCTAATGACATATAACCACCCACTTATGTACACTCACCCATAACAGGTGTATTGTTTCTACATACTGTAATTACAGTACAAGAAAAAGGTCTCATATGTACAACTAACCACTTAGAAAAAGATTTTCATTTCTTGATTTCAGCAATGTCTGTATTTATCAACACAGACTATCATTTACTAAGTTTCCTAATAATCTTCCCTGTAGGCAGTTCTCTTATTACATATGAATTCTATAGAAGCCTTAAGAAATTGTCATAATGTGGAAATATTTGTTTGAATAGTTCCTGTTAGCAGCAGCAAACTATAATTTATCACACTCTGGGGTACACAGGCTGTCATTAATTCAACTTCCATCCATAAGTGCTTATTCATTCCATTCTGTAGTCACATGGCACAGATTTGGTCTGAACTGCGTCTGTAGCATTTTGGAGGATTTAATGATGATACTGAAAGAAAGTTATTCCAAGTTTTTCTCTATAAAAAAAGTCTGCACAGGTTTCAAAACCATTGCTCAGTTATCAGTAATTCATTGTAGGGAAATATTTTTTTTATATTTTTTAATTATTCTCTGCCAGTACCCAAAAAGAGATTTTAATGGGAGATTTGACTTGCTTCAACAAGCTTCCATCATAAAGACCATTTCAAAGAAAATACAAAGCAGTGGGGTAGTAATATGGAACTGCTTTGAGATACGAACCCCACTTCGGCAATAAACATCAGTCTGAAGATAGATTGCAGTGAATGAATCAGCTATTTTGACTGAGATTTTTTTCAACCTGTCAATCCCTCTGATACTGCATTGACTTCTGTGGTATCTGAGTACATTAAAGTATCTGAAAACTTTACAATGACTTTATAGATAGGAAAAACCCATGTTTTATGAACACAGACAAGGTGTACAGACTACTTTTCTTACTCTTGCTGTCCAAATTGATGGCTAAAGTGACTTCAGTTTTTCCTATGTTGTGCTTTGAAAAGTTTGTACAGCTCATGTCACTGAAATGTCTATAGAGACTCTCCCATCACCCTAGCAGAAAAATTTCCAGGAGTTAATTAACCTGTGCAAGTTTGCTATTTAGGAATAAAATAGAAATTTTAATTGGGCTCTTCATTAATTTCAAATAATTCCTTACTACATTGGTGCTTAAAACCCCAGTAATATGCAGAGACTGTGCAGCTGTGAATTGATGGTTCCTGCTCTGAAGATATTAAAGTCCCGGTTTAAAGTTCTCCAGAAATAGAAAAGGACATTAAGTCACATCAGTAAAAGGGTTACACATTAATATACTTGTTGTCTTATTTCTTATGGACGCTATGATTGTCCAAGTTCTGTGCACAATATTTTTCTTGGCAACAACTTACCTCAAGGTTTTTTTAATTGCTCCCAGAAATAATTAACAGAACAGCTGGCAAATTTGAATTTTTCCAATACCATTCTATTTGATCTCAAGGAAGTCAAGCTCTGCATGATGCTCATGCTCTTCTCCTGAAAACAATATTGACATAAGTTCAAAGATTCAAGCAGAGAAAAACAAAAAAATACATACAGAAATCCCTTTCTAAGGGTTCAAGAATTAAAGCGAAGCCCACATTTTAATTTCCAAAATGCAGGGAGAGGCCACAAAGGATAAAACCATTGCATTACTTCTTAATTTTACTAAAAATGAAGCTAGGATGAAGAATACGATATTCATGACAACCAAGCTCCTGGGGTTTTGTTTTGGTATTTTTTTTTCATTAGAAGAGTTCATTCAGTAACAGCATGGGGTCTCCAGTCATCTCCAAGTTTCCCTCAGAAATATTTGCCTTTTTTCCTTGAATAAAAAGGAAAGAAGGAATGATGTATATTTTCTTTTTTCCTCTCTACTAGTGACATTTTTCTTTTCTCCTTCTATATAGATGCAGCCATTAAAAAAAAATATTCAGCATCTCTAGTCCTAATGAGCTCTTTTTGTGTCCCTAAGCACCTTGCGCATAGTGTTATCTGCCTGATGGTAGAGAAAAAGACAGTTATTTTTTTAGGCAGGTGAAAGCAGCCATTTTATATCTGTACAAAGAATAAGACTGAAATTACTATGTCTTGAAGATGTCAACCAGTCATAGAATCATAGAATGGCTTGGGTTGGAAGGGACCTTAAAGATCATCTAGTTCCAACCCCTTGCCATGGGCAGGGACACCCTCCACTAGACCAGGTTGCTCAAAGCCTCATCCAGCCTTGCATTGAAGACAGCCAGGGATGGGGCATCCATAGCTTCTGTGGACAACCTGTTCCAGTGCCTCACCACCCTCTCCATGAAGAGCTTCTTCCTGATATAAAATCTAAAACTCCCTGCTTTCAATTTAAACCCATTACCCCTTGTCCTGTTGCTACAGGCCCTTGTAAAAAGGCTCCCCCCATCTTCCTTGTAGGGCCCTTCAGGTACTGGAAGGCTACAATAAGGTCTCCCCAGAGCCTTCTCTTCTCCAGGCTGAACAAACACAACTCTCTCAGGCTGTCCCCAGAGCAGAGGTGCTCCAGCCCTCTGATCATCTTCGTGGCCCTTCTCTGGACTTGTTCCAATCAATCTATATCCTTCTTATGTTGAGGGCTCCACAGCTGGATGCAGTACTCCAGGTGGGGTCTCCAGGTGACAGCAGAGTAGACAGGGAGAATCACCTCCCTCGACGTGCTGGACACACTTCTCCTGATACAGCCCAGGATACAATTGGCTTTCTGGGCTGCCAGTGCACACTGCCAGCTCATGTCCAGCATTTCATCCACCAGTACCCCCAAGTCCTTCTCCTCAGGGCTGCTCTCTATCCATTCTCCACCCAGCCTGTACCAGGTGCAGGACCTTGCATTTGGCCTTGTTGAACTTCATGAGGTTGGCATAGGCCCACCTCTCCAGCCTGTCCAGGTCCCTCTGGATGGCATCCCTTCCTTCCAGCGTATCGACTACACCACACAGCTTGATGACATCAAGAAACTTGCTGAGGGTGCACTTGATCCCATCATCCATGTCACTGACGAAGATGTTAAACAGTACCAGTCCCAACACTGACCCCTGAGGAATGCCACTCATTGCTGGTCTCCACTCAGACACTGAGCCATTGACCACCACTCTCTGAATGTGACCATCCAGCCAGTTCCTTACCAATCCAGCAGTCCATCTGTCAAATCCATGTGTGTCCAGTTTAGAGACTAGATCTCGTGCGGGACGGTGTTGTGGTTTACCCCAGGTAGCAAAATACCACGAATCCACTCCCACAAATCCCCCTCCCCTCCTCCAGTGGAGGGGAAGAATCAGAGGAAAAAGAAATAAGGAAGCTCGTAAAAGTGAGATAAGAACAAAGATATAACAATTCTTACAAGAATAAGAGATTAAATCTAAATCAGTATATACAGATACCACTAATAATAAATAATTGAAATAATAGAAAATAAAACACATGATACAATATACACAATATGATACAATTTCTCACCATCCACTGACCAATGCACATCCAGATGTTGAGTGATGAAAATCAGACCCAGAGAGCCTGAGAACCACAGCCCGAGAGCGATCGCAGCCCGAGAGCTGCAGCCCAGGAGCTAACGCAGCTGATTCCAAGCAAACCCTATCACTGATAACATGGCCAGGAACTCAAAACAACCCACCATCTCCCACACGAATGAGGCAGCACAGGAGTTAGCAAAGCAGCTAAAGCAGGAGGGTTAGCAAGTGCCCAGGAGTAGACAAGCAAGGGAGTAAGGGGAAGAGCAATGGCTATCAAACCCCTCCCCACCCAAGACCCTGAACATGATGTACTATGGAATGAAATACTTCCTCGATCAGTTTGGGTCAGCTATCTGAACTGTGTCCCCTACGCTGCTTGCGAGACAGCGAGAGCTGGGAACGCAGCTGCAATTTCAGAAGCGGAGAAAGACCTTGAATCCAGTACAGGCCCTCCCCAGCACTAGCTGAGGCCTTATCAGTACTTCTCTCAGTGTCCAGAAACATAGCTCCCTAGTAATCACAGTAAAGGGAGTTAACCCTTTCCTGACTGAACCCAGCACATACAGTATCGAAGGCTTTGCACAAGTCCACGTAGATGACATCAGTTGCCCATCCTCTATCCACCAAGGTCATGACATGATTGTAGAAGGCCACCATATTAGTCCAGCACTATCTGCCCTTGGTGAAGGCATGTTGGCTATTGGCTGTATCCTTCTATTTTAAAATAATCTGAAAATCTACCAATCCAAAGAGAATTGGTGAAAGATATTATGGTTAATACTAAGGGTTCATTATTTATTGTGAACAGATCTGTTCAAGCTCCCAAACCTGAAACATTATTTGAGGAACTAAGTCTTTTCAATCTTGTTAAAACTTTCTCAGAAACTGATTATTTCACAAGTGACTACTTTGTATGTGTGCATAAAGATCTTGAAATTCACAATCAGCGTGAATGATTGAAAACAAGTAGTACAAGAAGTTCCTCTTCATATGCAATTTATTTATGAGACACCCATACACACACAAAGGCACATTCACATATGCCCTTCAAAATTTTTACATAACCCCATATTGCTGCAAAACTTTGAATAAACATGGTAAAATTTAAAATCTTGTGGTTCAGTAATAGCTTGTCAAAGAAAGAATGACTGTGAGTAAAATGTTAACACTTCTCTCCCTCTCTCTTTTATATTGAATAAATTATTCATTTATCATTTATTAACTAACTACACATATTTTATGCTTTTTAAAGATTAGTAATTACTTTATGCAACCTGAAGTATTTACACTGGATCTGTATGATTTTTCCACACTGACAATTTAAACATTCTATCATTTAAATACAGTGATTACTATTGCCTTGTCTGAGAGAAGGTTGTAAAAACATATCTCATTAAATTTATGAGGTCATCTAATGGATGTAAGGGAGCGGAGATTTCAGCTCACAGCTGGAAAGCAAGCAGCTCCCTATGGGTGCACGGGGCTCAGGTGAAGAATCAAGCTGCTGTGCCAACTGCCCAAGTGGGGCACTCAGTCCCCTCTTGGTGATACTGCCTTTTTTTTTTTTTTTTTTTTTGCATGCACTCATAAACATTGACTGCAATGCAAAAGGGAAAAAAAGAAAAAAGCACACTAATCTCAGTGCAAGGCTGTCAATAAGTTTTACTGAATTTGAAGTGATTGTATATGAATAGCTGAGTTCTACCTTGTTTCACCACTGGAAAGGCTATATAAACATAGAATGGAGATATGAAAATTCACATCAAGATGCAAACAGAATTATCCCACGCTGACTTTTTTAAACTTGTATTATAGAAGACTTCTGTATTTCTTACTTCTCTGTTGGCACTGATGAGAAATTGTGTCAATGAACACTTACTGAAATAATTCTCAATGTGAACTACGTATTGTTCTAAGTGAAATGAACTATATCAAAATGACATTAAGTTATCTATATTTCATCTTCAAGTTTCAATCACTGGGGAACATAACACTGCATATAAAATGTATATGAAAAGACAAAATACTGTTATAGTAACCTGTAAAAAAAACCCTCCTGAGTAATCACTTCTATCTTAGGAACTTTCCTGTTCAGATTTTGAGTCTCTGGTCAAACAGATCAGACACAATGCAATCCTTTCTCTTGGCAGTGTGTTAAAGAAACGGGATATACCAGGTTAATTAGAAAGGTTCACCCCCGCCCCCTATACTTTTCTTAGTTTTGAGCAGTAATTCTTGCATCATATGACATGATATTGCATTATTTTTTTCACTTATATTGAGGACAGTGTCAACAAAATAAAAGGGCAATCAAATTAATCAAAATGACAGTGCAAAGTGAAGTAATTTAAATTGATCTTGTTATAATATCATGATACATGATTTTATGTGATTTAACAAACACATCAATGAAAATCTTTTCATTTGTAAAAAGCTACCACTTGTGTTCTGTACAAAATCTAAACAGTTTTTTTCTCTATTGACTTTTTTTAAGAATATTTAACTTGTTAACTTTCTTGTGAGAAGTGTTTGAAATGAAAGGCAGGCAACATTAGAGAAGTTTCCAAAGATGGTGCCTATTTGTTAACATCACCACGAAGAGGAAGAACGTAAAACAGACAATGTCGTGGTTTAACTCCGGCTAGCAAAATACCACGAAGCCGCTCTCACAAATCCCCCTCCCCTCCTCCAGTGGAGGGGAAGAATCGGAGGAAAAAGAAATAAGGAAGCTCGTAAAATTGAGATAAGAACTATTTACTAATTAAATCTAAATCAATATATACAGGTACTACTGCTAATAAATATTTAAAATAGTAGAAAATGAAACATATAGTACAATATATACAATATGATACAATTTCCCACCATCCACTGACCAATGCACACCCAGATGTTGAGGGATGAAAATCAGACCCCGAGAGCCCAAGAACCACAGCCCGAGAGCGATTGCAGCCCGAGAGCCGCGGCCTGAAGGCCGGAGCCTGGGAGCCTACGCAGCAGATTCCGAGCAAACCTTATCACTGATAACACGGCCAGAAAAGTCAAAACAATCCACCAGCTCCCACATGAATGAGCCAGCACAGGAGTTGGCAAAGCAGCTAACGCAGGAGGGTTAGCAAGTGCCCGGAGAGACGAGCAAGGGAGTAAGGGAGAGAGAGAGAAGGGAAGAGTAATGGCTACCGGACCCTCTTCCCCACCCAAAGAGCGACCGGAACATGACGTACTATGGGATGAAATACTTCCTTGGTTAGTCTGGGTCAGCTACAGTATCCGAAGCAGACAAAAGACCTTGAGTTCAGTACAAGCCATCCCCAGCACCAGCTGAGGCCTTATCAATGTTTTCACTTACTGTCCAGCAACAGAGTTCCCTGGCAACCAGAGTAAAGGGAGTTAGCCCTTCCCTGACTGAACCCAGCACAGACAATAATATGTTCTTCCATGTAATAATGTTGCTTACAGTAAAGCTTTTCCATGTGTCAAAAAGGATGTACTCAGGTAATACAGGTAAATACTTCCTGTTAACGGAATTGTTATAGTGATTAATAACAAGGCCAAAATTCTAGTTCTTTCTAAAGTGATTAGTATAAGCAGTTGACATTTCCAGAGTCTATGCACTTGATAGTTAATTGCAGTTTTATGAGCACATTATATGCTTAATGTTACGCTAAAAAAATACAAGAGGCTCTCGAAATATCTTTACTCCTCCAAGTGACATTCATATAGCACTATAAGAAATCTCATAGAAGAAAACTTGGAAATATGCTCAAAGCTCTTAAAATGAATACAAGAGCCACAACTACAATTTAAAGGCATCAAAGAGACCAGTCAAGGTTTTATTGTTATACACATGCTTACATACCTCACTGAATCAAAGTCATAGTTCCCCTCCTTCTTTTCAGCTAAATTCTGAAAGTACAATGAATCAACTCTTCACATATCTTGCACATTCCATTGTTTTTAAATCATTGAGGACCAGAATAACGTGTAAACATTAAAATGTGTATGGTGAAGTTTCAATCATAGTCAGAAAAGCAATGTCTTCCTGCACAAAATGGACTTGCCAACTGAAAAGGATAGAGACTAAGATGATACTCACTGCTGGCTAGGCAGTGTCCAAATATACGAAATTTTCAAGTTTCAGTGCTCATGGAGGGTAGGATAGGCTGGATCATTACCACAAAGATGCATTTCTCTCTTCTTATGCATACAGTTTTAGGCACCACTCAAAATCAGAATTAACAGTGTTACAGAACAGTAATGCAGGCAGAAGCATTGCTTTTCCTGCACAGAAGTGGGACACAACATTCAGTTCAGTAAAGCAGCTCAATCTCTTCGTTCGCATAGGCAGTATTTAATAATCTTTCTTATCTAAATGTTATGTAATAATTCCATATGTTCCTTTCTTCTTTAGGAAACAGCCAACAAGTTAAGCTAGAAAAGTCTTAAGGGGAGTAAACAAGAGGCAGAACCAAAGTTAATGACACCAATAGCAGTGTTTCTGTAACTTTAAAGCAGAACACAATCAGTACCCATGGACTGAATCCTACACTAGTGATGAAAATGTCAATGCTGACGGCAGTACAACTCAAAGCAGTGTCATTGAGTAGATGTCTTTTGCCTTTTCCACTTTTAATGTTAAAACAACTGAGAAAAAATTAAAAGAAAAACAAACAAACAAACCAACCTTCCCTGTTACCAGGAGCAAGTAGGCATAACTACTCCCGAGGACTGTTCTTGTTCTGTTAATGTGCTTTTAGATAAAGTGCTGTTACCTGATATATGTATATACGTTATAGGATATCTGTTATTGTAGGACATATCGCCAGAGCAGATATATTTCAAATTTCATTTAAAAAAAAGCTAGTATTTCAACCTATGCATGAGGTAGTTCTACTAGACAGTCTCCATTACTGTAACATCTGCTGTCCCATAACCCACAGATATCTTTGTTTTCCTCAGGTAGCAAGATGAAGATAGTCTCATGCACATGGAAGAAATAGAAGCACAAAGGCTAAAGAATCTGTTCAAGTAGGTCTGTGGAACAGCAGGAGACTGAAACAAGTTTTATTACAACCTAAGCTTTTCACGGAAAAAGTCTTACTTTTCCTATAGTCAGGAGGGCAGGGTTAGTGCCATCTGATTACACAGTAATATCTGATGAAGTGAGAAACAAAAAAATTTTCCTTCCAGAATCTCAAGCATTAGGAGATGGGAAAGCTGAGGTGTTTGTCCTTCCATAACCAGTGAAAATTGCAACTTAAAAGGATCATGTTTGTAGCCTATAAAGAATGATATAATCTGATAGCAGTCCCTCCTTTTTCCTTCAACTGGTTCATACTACTTCAAGTCTTCCTCCGAACCCCTGAGATCTTTGCATGCTACAGTGATTTCTTTGGGACACTGGCAGACTATGAATAGAGTTTGTGATGTCTGGATTTAAAAGAAAAAAACATCCTTAACCATGTTCAAGATCTGTGACCATCACTTACATCCCATTATTTTCAGCTGAAGTATCTGACCAAGCAACATATAAAGCTGCACAGGTCTTTCAGATGGCCTCTTCCAAATTAAGAGTTATTTTTGATTACAGAAGAGAGATTATAGAGGAATGGATTTGACTACCTGCTTGCTCTAGACTTCCATCACTATAGGCCTACACAGAGCGTCCTCATTGCATTTTGTGCTTCCTGGTCTTATGCTGACCAAAACCATGCATGCCTTGACTGTTTCAGCTTTAAGATGTGTTGTTGATTCTGTTGCTGAGAGAGTAGAAAACTTTATGAATAGCTTTAAAAATCATTAACTAGCACTCAGTCTAGGCCAAGGTACGTAACTGCATTGGCTTTCTGCTCCAGTTACCCTCTTTTACTGTAAAATCCAGAGAAGTTTTAAATATAAATTCTGGATAGTTTAGGTTTAATTGATACAGAAATAACAGAAACACGGTTGTCTGAAATTAAGATTAGAAATGCGCAGGTACATATGCTCAATTACACAGGTGTACAGTGTTTCAGGTCATGCAACTCAGAAACTAATGAAAATTCAGCATAGAGGTGATGAGAGCAAAAAGTAAACTGACTGAAATAGATGCTTTCAGAGGTGATGGATATATTGAACTAACTGGCGAGAATGTAGATGAAAATGAAGCTGTGAAGTACACCTAACACATGCTCTGGTGACACCTTTCCTGGTAACATACCAAGTTTCTGTGTATCCTGATACTAGTTTCACCTTGGGGCAGATATCAACTCCAGCAATGCCCAGGACCACACTTGGATACTTCATGTCTATCCAGTTGCAAGCCAGGCTTTGAGGGAAGTCCTGGAGCAGCCTGCAAAACTTGGCACATATGTATAACAAAGACTGCAAAGGTTCAGCTCACCTCACACTCATGAGGATACTAGTTTGTGCACAAGTTAATCAGACATTTTCATGTTGTTAATTATACCCATCATCCTTTTTTCAATAGCATATCAAATTGAAACTTACAATATCCATAACTGAGTTAGTATTATTCAACTGATTTTTTTATACACCCACATCAATTGGAAATCTTCAGGAGTTCACCACTGCTGCACAGCCAATAGCAAAGCTTTTACATCCACTACGGCTTCTGTAATGGGATTGAAGTTTTTACTGACATTCTCCTACCAAAATACTCACACCATCCTTTAACTACACTCCAGTCTTCTTGTATTTCCACTCGTCCACAACAGACCCTTGCACAATGATACATATTCATCCTTGTGCCATGTGTTTTGACTCTACTGTTCCATTATATTTTGAATACAGAATTGTGAAGACCTCAATTCCCGCTTCTTAAATCCAAACATAAGATTTTCCTCTAAAAAAGTACATGTTAATGTCTGATGCTTTTAAGTCCCTGTAAACTAGTCATTTGCAGTCTTAAGCCTGATAAAACAACTCCACAGTCTTTGGAGATATCTAAAAATATTCAGTGAAGGGTAATTCCTTGACAAACTACTTTAAACAATTCTGGTTTCAGCAAGTACAAGAGCTGAATACACTTTTGATATTTTCGGGAGAAAGAAAAACAAAACAAACTGACCAAAAAAAACCAAAAACAAAAGTCAAAAAAGCCAGAATGAATATAAATCACTTCCTTTCATCTAAAAGGAGATATTACTGGCCAGTATATATTTTTACAGTTCCCACATGTTCATAGGATGAAGGTTTCTACTTCTCCTTTCTGTAATAATTTTTGATCAGAAAAATCTAATATTTTGGGGAAAAAATATTTTCAAATGTTTTATAAAGCATCACAATTCTATGATTCTTGAATAGGTTGGAAATATTTAGCATATGTGGAGATGATAACAGCTGTAAGTTACATTCACCAGTGCAGAAAGTTCTCATACATAAATTTGCCGCTGAGCTAGATGAAATATAGACTAATATTTTTATCCCTTGATACTAATAGCTCAGCTTGATTTTATTTTCAAATGAACATATATTTAAAAATATTTTTCTAAAGTAATATAATTGGATAGAACTGAGAAGTGCACTAAAGATTCTACAGCAGTAGTGCATAAATGCTGGAAGCTTTCCTGTGTTTCAATTGTTTCAATAAAAATACTAAATAGAGCAGGTTTTACAGAAGGCTAGAGGCAGAACACATGGATATGTGTGAGCATGGAAGTGTATGAGTCTGAACGAAGGTCTGAAAAAGTCACTGAGAGTTTTTCCATTCACATTTAAACTTCTGGTTCTATTAAGTTAGTATACAAATTTTTTGCAGAATTTAAACTACATAAATATGAAAAGCATTGTTATAATTATTCACTGCCAGGAACAATAACATTCATTTTATGTCTATCAGAGTTCTTTATAGTGGCCTCCAAAAATTAATGGAATAGACTTAACTTGGCATTACTGCCTTAAATTAAAGTCACTGTGTGACACACATTACATCTAAAGCCTATTTCTTAAGCTATTTGTATGCCTCTACACCCTGTCAACTGTTTAGTAAACACTTTTCTGTGAGAACAGAGCTAATGATTATGCTTTTGCTGTGATGAATCAAAAAATATTCAGTGTATTTTTTTTTTCCCCATAAGAGCACATGCTTTATGTTTACCTCACTTATAATTTTGGCATTTTTCTTTTCAGTCCCTTTTGTACTTACTGAAATCTGAACTCCTGGGTTAGTAATGAAAAATGCAGCATAAAGCCAACAATCATAGTCAAATCCAAATATTTTAAGTTAAAATCCAACAGCCAAGGCAAGCCACAATGAATTCATCCCCTACATCACAAGGTACAGAGAACCAAAGTGTCAGCCCAGCATTTAAATCCTTTGACACTGATGGAATTGAAGGAATTAAGCCATCTATAGGCTGTATTCTCTGTGTCACTTCTCACTCCTTATGTGCCAATTATAAGGCTTCAGAGGACTAATTACCTCTGGTTTAGTTTTTGGGGATTGTTTTGTGGTGGTTGTAATTAAGGAAAAAAAAAAACAACACCAAACCCAACTACACACAACAAAAACAAACAACAAAACAAAACAAACAAAAAATTATTTCAAACACATCCCCCAAACCCCTTTGCTCCAGAGATAGCATTTCTTCTAATACCTACATTCTCATTTAGTCTGACTCCTTCAGATTCACAATTACTGTAAAAAGTATTCTTTATTCCTGACACCACAACGCAGTTTATCACCTTCAAAAAAATCACAGCACAAATTCTTACCAGAAAAGAAATCACATACAACTCTGCAAACTCATCATCCTTGACACCTCATCGTTGCAGAGCCCATATTTCCTTCAACTCTGAAGAGGTTAAAGTCTGGTTTTATTCCTTCATCATCTCCAGGGGCCTTATTTGATACCATTCTTCTGAGTCAAACCTTTCCACCCAGAAAAAAAGAGTAACAGGCAGATGTCGCCAAGCTTGGTATTATCTGCCACCATCTCTTGCACTGCCTTGGTGGGATGTAACCCTCCTCCAATGTCCTGCCAGAGTCCTTGCTCAGATAATGACAGTATGCTCCTGACCACATTCCTCCTAAGGGTACACAAAGTGTGACTATAATCCCTGAATCCTTGAAGGCATTCAGAGTAGCGATTTTCCTGGGTGATATCCCAACATACTCAGCTGTTCCACTTTGTGCTTCACAGAGCAGAGCAGGCTGTGAAAGCAATCACAATTCAGGCTTGAAGTATGCCCATCCTGTAAACAAGATTTTTGTAGCAGATTATATGCCAAAAGCCAAACATTAACAGACAAGCACAGATAGGTTCAGAGCAGATGTATTTTGAAGATTCTACTAAATAACTAACAAAATAAATTCTATTTAATATTTTCAGGACGTTCTCTAAAGATGCCTTTTTGTTCTTGTAAACTTGTCTGAAGAGATTTGCGTGTGATGAACATCTCTGTCTCAGATGAGCAAATAAAGATTACTGAAGAAGCTTCACATTAATGCCTACAGTCATTTGACTAACTTACAAAGTAATCCAGTGGGAACCCACTGAAAACCTTCAGAAGAATATCAATTTGCTTATATATTCTCCTGATGCCATGTATACAAATGGGCAAAGCTTCTGAACACATCTTTGAGGTAAGACGTCACCCTTAAAAGGAGTTCAATATTTCAAGTATATTTATATTGGAAAACTCTCTGTCACACTAAGTCAGTTGTCCACTGGCTATTTATCCACATAAGAATGTTTTCCAAGATTTTTCATACATTCTATAGAGATTTTCATACAGGTATAGCGATTTCTTTCAATATCATCCCATTCAACAATGTGACCACAAAAAGTAAGGTGTGACTTATGACTATGTAAATATTGAGTAATGAATACCTACTTGAATTTACTTCAAACAGGATTAATCAAGTAAATTTTTTTTTTTAAGTTATTATTAGTACGTGACTTACTGATCCCTTGGAGAAACTTACTATAGACCGTGTGTGAACATCTATTCCTTTTTAAAATAAACTAACCTATGCAGGTTAGAGACAAGTTTATGCAACTCTGTACTCTGCTGTTTTGAAGGGTCTTATTTGCAGAAAAATGACACATTAAATTTACATAAAAGGTTTTTGTATATAAGTGGGGGTGACTGGAAGACAAAAAGCACAGTGTATTCTGTACACTTCATAAGATCAAACACTTTAGTAGACAAACATGCTCATGGAAACAGTTTTTTGTAACAGTTCATTTTTCAGTCCATGTGATTACTAGTGTGGCAAATCAACATAGACTCAAGACAGTTAAATTTGTTCATAAAGAATATCTGCAAATTGTAATTATAATTCGAATATTTATTAGGAAGTGTCCTTTCACTAACTTTTACAGAAACACTTACATGGAAAATTCCATGTTGACAGGACTGTGGATAACAAAGTCTTAACTTGTAAATCAGGCATAAGTGGAGAGAGATTCTGCTACTGGATGCAGCCCTCTACCCTCTCCCCCAGGATCCTGAACTTAAGTTTTCAGTATAAGCCTGTGCTGTCTGCTCCTGTAGTAAATTACTCTCTCCCCTTTTCTTTATTACCTGAATAAAACTTTTCCCTGAAGAGCTAACATGCTCAAATTGGAAAAAGAAAATGGTTTAGGAAGATGTTGTCCATTTCCACAAATACTATTTCTCCAATTTCTGTTCCCAAAAATTGTGAATCAGGCCAAGACGGACATCACTACTACTATTCCCAATTGGCAAAGATTAGTTAATAAAAAAAACCTCTTGAGGACTTCAGAGTAGTCCAATCATCATTTAAACCTGAAGAATATCTAGCATTCATATAAATTATTGCATAATACTACCATAGCCAAATAACATTTTGATTTGTGTTATAAATTACAATATTAATTTACTAATAACTCAAAAAAAAAAATAGCTCCTAATTTAAAGTGTCTGTTTTGAGACAGTGAAAAGCAAAAGTTTCTACAAGACTTCTTTATAATCCTGAGAAACAGTTACAAAAAGGGACTTCAAAATGGCACTTGCAAATATTCACTTATGAAGTTTTTAAGAGGAGACACCAGGAGATGGAGAATTCTACTTTAGTTATTTGCTAAGAGCTGCTTAAAGACAAACTGATGAAGAATGTGGTAAATCTAATTTTCCAGAAAGTAAGAGCAGAGCTGGGGTTCCCAGATGTGACAGGGATCAGAGTCACTTGGTAATTGTGGCAGAACCTCACAAAACTAAGCCAGGCCAACTAACAAACTAGAAATTGGACTTCATTTTCTTACAAAGTGGTAGTAAACTCCAAATAAGTTTTACTCTAACCTAAACCACTTTGAGATTCTGGCAAACATTTACAATCCACAGGTTCAGGATGTTAGTTGGGAGTTAATATTACACACCCAACTTTAAAATTCTTAAGCTTTATGACTGATGACCCAAAATGTGCAATCACCTCATAAAGGGGAGGGCTCTCAATCTTGAGAAATTTCTTTAGGTGGTGTCCCAACCTAAGGAGAGAGTGCCAAGCAGGACTGCAGAGCCTTCAAAGGGCTCTGCAGCGGAGCCCCATTTATACCCTAGTCACATCTGATCTGTGGTCATATATGTCCAAGTAGCCCTCCCTTTGGCTGAAGAAACCAACTTCCTTACTTTAGACCCCAAAATATCTGATTGGCACTTTGTGGGTGTGACAAGAGCTGTGGTGGGAAGTTTGGTGGGCTTTTGTCAGGTAATTGTCAGAGTGGATGCAATATGTAAAAGGAATAAACTGGGTTGAGGATAAAAACCACTGGTGATGGAGGTAAAGAAGGTGTGTGCATCACTGTCAGCTGTGAAGTATCTGTGGGTAAGAAGAAAGAACAAGCTCTAAAGTTATGGTAAAAGGAAAGAGTGTGGCTTGCTTTACACAGAAATCCAAAACTTTTAATTCATTTGATTCATTATTCAGTTTAATTCACCAAAGCCAGACATGAAAAGTCCAACTGATGAGAACCAATCTGACCCCAGACAAACTAATTACAATAGTTGCTGTTCTTCTCACAGGTGAGAAGTAAGAACAACCAGGATCCAGTAGTGAATGCAACTGCCCCACTGCTCACCCAGAGGAATTCTGCTGTACATACTGCTTGCTTGTACTATTTTTTAACAACTACATCAGCAAACAGGCCCAGTTAAGTGGCTTGTGACTACAGGACAAAAGAAGCTACATACTTTTCCTTAATAACTTTACCCCACTATACCACAGATATCTAAGTCAAGTTATAGTTTCAAATCCATGTATTACTTTTTTAAGTTTTGATAGCGTGATCTTTAGAATTATCAGTGTCACTTTCTCCTCCAGAGAGGAGAGGCATGCTATTAAGCTGTGGAAGCCTCACCTTTTATTCTACATCCACAAAACTTGCAGGGGAATTTAAAAGCATAATTTGGGTCTGAAACACTGTTTTTCAAGTGATAACTTCTTAAACTGTTGTTCTCAGTCTTACTATATTCACTAATAACAGTTCATATTATTACAGATGTAACTAAAATGGTAACCAAAATGTAATTCACTTTTGCCCTTGACATCCTCTCATGATACAGACTTTAGGAAGCTAGACTAAGAAATATACTACAGAACATTGCATACAAAAAGAAAAAAATATATATTCCTACTGCAGATGATCACAAAACAGATTGTTGTTCTGGGTCTGCAATACATGGGAAAATTTTGGAAATGGCCTGAAATGAGAGTTGTAACCCAGGAACAAACCAGCTACTATCCAAGAACAATGAAAAGAAACAGACCTAGTGCTTGTCCCCTTCAGAAAGAATGATGCTAATGATATGATGTCACATTTAAACATCAATTTGCTAGGTGTTTACTACTTTATCTACTTTTCCCCAACTCATCTTCATCAAGATCCTGACTACGGAATAATTATCAAACATACAAATCCTTCAAGAACATTTCCTTCAGAAACAGCGCCAAAGCACCACCCATGAATTGCCACACCTTTGTCCTACAGCAGGTTACTCCAGACTTTAAAAAAACCTTCGAATAGTTGTCTTTCTTAACACCCTTTTCCTTTACAAAGGCCTATAGTGATAGGACAAGGGGTAACGGGTTTAAATTAAAAGCGGGGAGATTAAGATTGGACATCAGGAAGAAATTCTTCATGGAGAGGGTGGTGAGGCACTGGAACAGGTTTCCCAGAGAAGTTGTGGATGCCTCATCCCTGGAAGTGTTCAAGGCCAGGCTGGATGGGGTTTTGAGCAACCTGACTTAGTGGAAGATGGCCTTGCCCATGGCAGGGGGTTGGAACTAGATGATCTTTAAGGTCCCTTCCAACCCCAACCATTCCATGATTCTATGAATTCATTACTGAGCATCACCTATATCCTGAAGAAATGTTTATCTATGAATTAATCCAGAGAAAGATAGATAGGCATACAAAAGTATACTCTTAAGTGGTATTTCTGTGATAAAGTCTTTTCAAAGCTGTGGCTTGAATTAAAATCAAATTATTCCTGATAAAGAAGAAAAACACCACCACCACAGTGCAGACAGGCATCACACCAGGACAGGAAGCAGAGCAACATTCGCTTGCCTGAATGCTCTGATGGGTATCCACTGCTAGTCTGCAGCCCAGGACACACTGAGGTCCTATCATTTGCCCTAAAGTCAACATTAGGTTTCACTCATACAAGCAGATTTGCATTTAATTGGATTTTAGAAAAAGTAATTTTGAAAATACAGGACACTTCTTTCTCACCTCATCTCTCTGCACCTTCTCTGGGTGCTTCTGCTGCCTGAGCAGCTGATCTTCTGGCAGCATTTCTGCATGGTACTGCTCCCTTCTCTCTTCACTGATGGCCTTGATTGAAAACCAGGACAGGAAGGATTGGAGTCATCTGTGAGCAGAGGCATGTTGTAAGGAATAACAGAGATCTCAGCAAAACCCCTAAGAAAGGTACAGTTGTTTTCATTCCCGTCAAGGTAAGTGAACCTCTCCAATACTGCTCCCATATCCTCTTTAGAGGACAGGGAACATGACATAACGTTATGGAGCCTATAGTTTTATTATACATAGTTTTATTATACATACTGAGGATATGCCAAGTTACTCACTGTTCTAGTTGTCATGGACAATTTATTGGATGACTGATTGCAGGCCACTTGGGCAAAAGTGCAATTCAGAGCAATTCCACGAGAGGAACATGGACTCAAAACTAGGAGACTGAAAACCACAAGAATAGTCCCATCACAAAAACAGTCTAGGAAAAATATTTCAGAGTAATCACCCAAAAATGACCAACCCTTTGTTCAATTCTGCAGTGAAAAATGCAAACAATTTCACAAGTGAACAGTAGGAAGGGTTCAAGTAGTGTTAAATAATGCAAATAAAAGGCATTGTTAAAAGTATTCTCTAAAGAGTTAAAATAGAAGGTAGATAGCAAAATACAGACAAGTCTTGGGATAATATTACAAAAGTTAATTGAAGTTGCAGACTGATAGCTGCATATACCTGTATTCTCTATAGTAAGAAAAGATATTATCTCTAAAACTCCTAGCAGCTTTGAAACTGGAATTAATATTTTAAGCATTCACTGAAAACACAGATAAACCTTTAGCTAACTATCTCTATGGACTTCTTCCATGTTAATATGATAGGTATCAGCTTCCATTAATGCAGTAAATAGAAATAATCAACTGCTAAGCTACTGAAGTTAATAAACTTAGTTCAACAAAGCCCTAACAGTAAGGAAATGAAGTTCATGGTAAGCTATTATATATGAATTTCAAGAGAAATCTATTGAGAAGATTCAACTTCTCTAAGCAAAAAAAAAAAAAGTTTAGTTAACAAAAAACCTTGATTAATTTCTAAAACAGAGCTGCTTTTAATATACTGGGATGTTCAATGGATACGAAAACGTCAATTTACAAGTGAAATGCTTTCAATAAATTTAACTATTCAACTTAACTATTGTGAAACAGGTTTCTGAGATCAAGATTTGAACTTTTAGCAGAAGAAAAAGTGTTCAACTATGAACAGCTGATCTATTTTTACCAGGGAGATGAGAGGGCAAAGTTTTACCTAAGGATTTTGAATTTAGGTCTCCCAATCCAAGGAGATATATGACCAACTGCCTACATTGCTGAGACCATCCATTTTATCTAATAAACATTTAATTTTATACAGAGTTGAATCTAAACATATATTCTGAGCTCACTGCCTATACCTGTATGTCCACCACACTCTGAAAGAGGTACACTGTGTGCCTTCAGTCCCCATTCCTCTCCACCAGCCAGGGCTGTGGGCAAGACACCACCTTTGATTGCACTGTTAGCTTAAAGCAAATACTCAGTGTACTGCATACTAAAATGTATTGTGGTCATGTTAGAAAAAGAATGAAGCTGTCACCATGAAACAATTTTGTTTGCACAAACCTCCTGACCCCCAGTAAATAATTTCCTGGAAAAAGAATCAGCAAAAGGATTTTTCCTCTGGGAAATTAAATGGAAAACTTCTAACACAGATGTTATATAGAGAGTTATCATATAGAACTATTCACATTTTAGATAGAAACATTACATTTAGTTTGTATTCGAGTACAAGAAGTGTCATGACATACTTGGACGACAGCACATTGTAATTTCCTCAGCCTGAAGTTGAACATCAGTTAAATATGTTCTCTTTGAATCTGTGGTAGCTGAGGTCCATTTCCAAAATGGATTAAGAAATTACTATATAGAAAAGGAATGAAGAACAACTATTGTCATGACTATTCTTCAGGAATGCTATTCAGTAAATGGGTTTATATATTTCAGCTGCACATACAGTAAATACCCATTTTCCAGTTTACTTCTCCTTATGCCAATGATGTTTCCAGTCCCTGGCACTCAAACGTGTCTGAAATGATGATTTTTCAAGCACAAGAAGAAACACAGATCCTTGTTGCCTTATTTGTTGGCAATAGCTGTATTCATTACTGTCTTTCCAGACATTTCAATAGTCTATTGTATAATATTTTGTTAGAATAAAAGCTGTGAAAGATGAGCTGTTACTGAAATATCCAACATTACAAAAATAACCATTTTTTATAACAGAACCTAATTCATTTACATGTACTGATCCATTAAAATGAATGTTAGAAAGTATTATATTATTATGACAGAGACAATAAGGCATATTCCTCTTAACAGAGTCCAAATCTTTCCTAACAAGCCGTCTTTGCTATCCTTGTCCTGCAATTTCACACTCACACTTAAACAGATGGTCTATTAGACTCAGCTGTTTCCTGCACTGTTCTTTAGGAGCATAAACAGAAAATGCACTGGGCTAGAAGTAATGTTTGCAAATGCTTTGTATACAGGAATAGAGAGCATAAGCCTACTCCAATGCTAATAAAAACATAAATGCAGAAATATTAAATATGTTTATATTGGAATAGAAATAAAACACAAGTATGGTAAGTCCATGGTCTAAGTAGCTGGGGGGGGGGGGGGGGGGGGGAGAAAAGAACCCGAATAAACATGGGCAATCTGTTATTTGCAAAAAGTAAAATAGTATTAATGAAGTGTTTCCAGATGCAGTTTTCCTGCAGTTTAATACCCTGTAAGCATGAAACCCCCCCCCCTATTTTAGAAAAGTAATTAGAGCAACTGTTATTCCTTCAAAGCTTTTAGACAAGGCTTTTGATCACTGTAACAGACCTTTCTGTAGTTCTTTAAAAACAACTATCTGTATTCACGTCTGATGTTAAACTAGGTAATCTGTACCTGGTTTGCTCAGGTACCTGTAGGAAGCTGAGCCTGTACTTCAGGGTGCCCACGCATCCTTCACAGAAGATGAATTCCCTAAGAACCATGTGAAGTACGATGTAAAATGGCTGAGGGGCCACCAAGTCATCTGTATACCTGGCCATAGCAAAATACACTAAGTCGTCATTAATGGTTTAAAAAAAATAATTAAAATCAAGCATTTATTCCATTATAGTTTATTAATTACTGTAGAATATAGGTATGTTCACTGCCAGGTAACAAAAACATTTACGGTATGAGTTTGATAGTCCTTGGAAAATGTAAGACAGAAACACTTGGCACATCAATGTATAAATATATTTAGTCCAGTGAAGTGTTTGATATTTGTCTATTATTCAGGCAAATATATATCAAAATTCACATAATAGACATCATCTGGTTTGGAAAGGGACAGCAAAGCAAGGTATGGAAACCCAGCAAAAGCTGATTCTTAAGCACCTAAAGCAGGCTGAGCTAGGTTTTTTAGTGCCCATAGAGTCTTGCCTACCACCCGAGAGAGTTTATGAAAAAGTCCAGAAAAAATTCTGTTCCCTGATCTTCCCTCTGTCAAAAGTGTCCTTATTTCCTTTTAGTATCAGTTAATTCACATCTAAGCTCTTGTGAATTCAGGAACATCACTGACATGTTAGGCCTTTACTAGGTTTTTAAAAACTGTTTCAAAATGTATGTTTATTTTCGGTAAGTTCCTGATTTCATGCTCCCTCATAAAAACAGTTACAAATAAAAATAATCTTTATCAAGAAAAATGACAATACATGAACTTAACCCCCATTTAGGCAGTTGTAAGTTTTTTTCCTCTTGAATAGTGATGAGACAAGGGGATTGAACAAAGACTCAGTTGATATTTCTGGGTTAGGCAGCAGCAAAACAGCAAGAAAGGTATTTTATTCTGAGAAAATGGTATATCAAATATTTAGAGACGGCACAACCAATCAATTTTCCATGCTAATTTTGGAAATTAGTTTGGCTGAAACACTGAACCTTGATCTGTGGGCTTCAGGTCCGCTATTTTCCAGTTCTACTAATACTTAAGTTGAAACTGTATTTGTGCACTGGCAGGAACACTTTTTACCAAAGCTCACAAACAGCAGTTTTACAAAGAATTAAAAAAAACTTTTAAACAAATACATTCCTTACACACTTACTTTGAAGTACACTGCAATTACAGAAGGATACACTCACCTGATTTTACTTTAAATTTATCCTTGTTCTTTCACTCTCAGATTGTAAAAGATGGCTTTCTTTGTCAGGTATTGACTAATTTTTTCAGCATCACCTTTAAAGTAAGTTATGTTCAACTCAGATGCCTGCTGTTTCAGAAAGAGGAAGGGGAGAGGGAGGTTGTAAGTAGTAAGCATCCTTTGATTTGAGCTCTCAGTCTTGATGGCACAGCAAGTGCAAGACGTGGATGGGAGCCTAGATGTTGAGAGACGTAGCATTGGGATTATCTTTTAAGTGTTTGCTGAACAATTGCTTATTGAGACACTCTAAAATATTACTGCATGCTGAAAAGGAGCCAATCTAAGGTTAGTTGTTGCTTTTCTTTTTGTTTACAAACAAACTGAACCTTCACTAAATGTAGCTGTTTGATCACTTTCTTATTAGCTGGGCTGGACTCACAAAATTGGTAAAGATTTTACTATACTTCTGTAGTTTAGGTACTTTCACATGTCATTTTCATGCTTTAGTTTAACAAGCTTCAGTAAAAACAGTCTCATGTTATACCAAGCAGATCCACTAATAATGTATCATCCACTAGTGCTGTATTATAATATTTATTCATTTATTGCAAAGAGTACATTTGAACTGAGATAGCCATCCTGTAAGTGCAATTTCCCATTTCTGTGAAGAGTCTTCTAGCAACTTCTAAAATAGTAACTTTGCAAATAAGTCGGACATTTTAAACACAGGTAACGTAGGAGCTAGGGGCAGGGAGTACTATCTTCTTATTTATTGAAACTGAAATAAAAACCAAAAGATTAGGACAGCTTTCCAAGACATTTCTCTGGTATTCCTCCCCATCTAAAATAAATCTAATTAGCATAAATTCATGCTGAAGAAGAATTTGGCAGTGGATATATGAATTTTCTTTCAAGTGTGGGAAGGATGAATAGGCTATCTTGACACACACACAGAACAATCTATTCAGTAACACTGAGAGAAATCCATGTTTTCTTTGATACTCAGAAGACAATGTAGACAACTTTGGTGACACCAGAAATACGTATACAGGTGTATTTTTTATCCTGTCCTGTGTCTCAAAATTCTCTTCCTTATGTAACATTTAAGAATCCTGCCACAAATGTCATACCAGCCTTCAGAACTTATAAGAAATACCAGGTTAAAATTATGTAAGAAGATACAGCGTTAAAGAGGTAATGTAAGCAGCCAGGCTACTCATATTTCTTTCATCTCCAAATGAAGATTGGCACCTGCAGTTTGACAAATCAGTATCAAAATACCAGCTGCTACAAGATTTAGACACCATTCATTTCTTGAGATGTTTCTCAGGGTTGATTCCTGTAGTATCTTTTCTTTTGGATGTTTATCAATCACTTGAGCCCAACATAAAACCCCACATAAATTACATCATCAGCTATGCTTTCCTGATAAAATCAGATTTACGAAGTGTCAGTATATTTGACTTTGAGGGTAAATATAGAGGCACAAAACCTAATTTATCCTTTCAAGCATTATACTAATTTCACTTCTTTAACAGGACAAAGACACTGAATAAGTATAAGCTAGCATCATGTTTCATGCTTAGTTTCTTCTGGCTTGTTTATATATCCCACCTAGCCACTGTTTTTTGAATATTATTCGAAACCACCATGAAATATTTTCCTGGTGATTCCAAAGCTGTAGATCAAGCAGTATAATCCAACAAAATCCTATTTCTTACACTGTGAGAATTTCCAGTTTCTATAATGTTTTTCATCTGATCCAGATTCATGAGTTTAATTCTTAGAGTGCTTTTTGGGAAGGGAAGTTGGGTTTTTTTTAAAACTTTTTTCTATGCTCATAAAATCCCAGTCTGATATGGAGGCATTGAAATGTGTGAAAGGACGGCTTCTGCTTTCTGTCAGGGTTGTCCTATGAAATAACTTGCAGGAAATGTCAACAGTTAATTTATGTAAAATCCTGTTTGCAGCAATTCTATCATACTGTGAAAATGCCAAACTAATCCTCAAGTTTTCCAACTTTGTTGGGAAAAAACCCGTTTTCTAGTAAAATATTTTAGGTCTTTTTATTTGCAATTACATTATTGCAGAAGAGAGATTTTTACTAAATCATATACCAAATCAAAGCTTTTTTTTTTTTTAATTTTGCATTGGCAGAGTCTGATGAAATAATCAAATATTCAATCAGAAAATGCTCACCAAAAATCTTTGGCCATGTGAGCCATCACAGACCTTCTCAGAATCATCATATGTCATTCTACTCTCTGTGTGGAGCTGGACCCCATAATTCACATGATTCAAATACTGGAATTCCCCTTAGGACTAATGTTCAGAATAAGGAGCAGTATATAAATATTTTAAATTACCTCCACTGGACAGTCCATTTTGAAAGCACCAGTCCCTTGCAGTGATGTTAACTAAGCAGGTCAATATGAAGAATCTAATCTTTCTGTTGTAACTAATTTAAGCTTTCTAACATTATTAACTTATGTCCCATCTGTCGTAGTTTAGCCTCATCTGGCAATTAAGTAGCACCAGTCGCTCTGTCACCTACCAACACATCCACCTCCACCCAGTGAGGAAGGGTTAGAGGAAAAAAAACAAGGGAAGCTCATAAAAAGTTGAGGTAAGAACCATTTAATTATATAAATGAAACTTATAGTGATACTAACAATACTACTGCTAATAAGTAATTAAAACAACAACAAAAAAAAAAAATAGAGCATATGATACAGTATCTTACCACCCATGGACTGACACAGCCAGATTCCAAAACAGCAAGCACAATCCAAGTGGAGAGGTTAAAAAAAATAATAAAAAATCAAAATAAGTAAGTAAATAAATAATAATACAGCAAATCCCAAGCCCAAAAAGCGGAGAGAAAACCCCTAAACCCAAAAGCTGGACAGCAGGGAGAAAGAAATTTCCAATCTCCCCCACAAATCAATCAGCCTAACAAAAGAAGCTGCTACTCTCCTAAAAGCCTGCCAAAAGCCCCTAATGACTCAGCTATTACCCAGGCCAAACGCCTAAAACCAAATCCCCACACCCAGGGCCACTTTTGTGCCTTGCAAACTGACTAATGAGCTTGATGTATCATGGAATGAAATCAGATCTAGTGGGGCCAGCTCTCTGCAGGACAGAAGCTTGTCCCTACCTGAAACCAGCACACCACCACAGGTTTCTGTCATTTAGAATTTAGCACTCTACATTGTAAAGGTGCTATCGAAACACAAGCTAACACTGAACCTCTGACATTCAAAGAGTGAATAAATCTACATATGCTTCTCATAGCAGCATCTAATTTTCAGACCTGGCATGCCAACATTATCTCTGAGGTTATTCCTCCTGGGAGATCATAGAATCATAGAATAGTTTGAGTTAGAAGGGACCTTTAAAGGTCATCTAGTCTACCCCCCTTGCAATGAGCAGGGACATCTTCAACTATATCAGGTTGCTCAGGGCCCTGTCTAACTTGACCTTGGATATTTCCAGGGATGAGGAAGCTACCAGATCTTGATGAAGAGTGTTCTGCCATAAGAGGACTTTGAATTGTTCCCCCTATGCTACATGACGATGTTAATGAACAAGATACTGCTTCTGCTGATGACACTGGAAACGGTTGGCAGACTCCTAAAGCTGCTCACCTACTTCAATTCCCACAACTGCTAAAAGAATCTGAAGTTACCTTGGGAAACCTAGGTAACATCATCACTCATATGATGATGTAAGGACTTTCAAAAAATAGGAAACAATCACGAGGAAGATAAAGTTTGTATGGCTTTTGAGGGCTACTTTGGAGCATAAATCACGGCCTCACATGAGGGAAAATGTAGCTGTACAGAGGCAGGTGAGTGCATGTGCTCTTATATGAAACCAGTGGCAAATTTTCACTCAGGCCTCATCTTGGTATGTCCCTAATTCTAAAACATTTTTCTTTTCACTTCCATCCCAGTATGCAACAAGAAGCTGCTGCAACTGTCTTACACTTTCCACAGTTATTTCCCATTCCATCATTCTTACTATGTGCTGTCAATTCATTAGAAAACTACTGTCCATTAAACTAACCTCAGAAGACTGAAATTTGATGGCATCAGTTTTCGTTTCATAAATAGTTCTTTTTCACGCTTAAAGATTGTATATACTGAAATGTCAGGTATTGGGGTCTATGAAAAACTGGTACAATTTGGATTTATGTTCAACACTGGAGCAAGAGTTGACCTGTCACCAGCAAAAAGATACAAAGGCATTATTCTTGTCTTAGTAATCCACATGCAGTTTTACGAACCCAGTGTGTTTTAGGAACTAATCCACAGAACCCTAGAACATTATATTTTGAATTTCAATCAGTGAATTACCTGATGGACGTAAAATGGCAAATAGCCATACTACACTCCAGTGCCTACTGATCTGTACAAGTGGGCTGTTGTGCTACAGGTTAGCTTGGTTAGGCTGACCACATTGATTTGCAATCACAATTTCCCCTTCAGCTCTGCCTTTTTGCTATAATATGATCATCATTTATTTGAGAGATATTCTAACAAGTGTAGTGTTTCATGGAGGTAAACTAACAAGGAATTAGGAGATCTGTTTGCCACAACAATGGCTGCTTTATCATATGATCCAAAATAAGGTATAATAGAATGCACCTTAAATTAAAAAAAACAAACGAACGAACAAACAAACAAACAAACAAAAAAAACCCAAAACCAACCAACCAAACAAAAAACCCCAAACCAAACACAAACCACACAGCAGCTTTACAGATCTCTGATGTCTGATCTCAGCAATAAGGTAAAAATACAATTATTTTCTAGAAATGTACAAAGTAAGAGAAAGCAAATGGTAGTGGGGTAGGGTTTTTTGTCTAATACTGTGTAAGAGAAAGTCACTGAGCCTAGGTGTATTTATCACTGCAGTCAGACTGGTTCAAGAACCCAGCCTACAAATATCATCTGCACAAAAGTAATTTTAACTTAAATATGACTTTGGAAAATGTTTTCTCTTCTTTTCCTTCCAAACTTCTGCTAAAATTATTTAATGAAATTGTTTAATAATAAAGAAATATTTATTTTATATTAACAACTTTATGTAAATATTTTTACTAGTTATCCCCTGTAACTCCTACAAACTAATTTCCATTACTCCAATTAAAATTAAATGGAGATTTGAAAACAATTAAGCAATAACCCAGAACCTGCCAATATAGCTGTAATTTAATAATATTTTTTAAATAAACAGCTATTCAGGATAGAGTCTTGCAGCAATGACTGCATAAGGAAATTTGTATTTGTTAATATAAAGAGATCTGTATCTGAAGGTGCAGAAAATGTCCTTGGGTGAATTTTATGCAGGACCTCGGAGGAAATTAATTCTGCAACTCTTATTATTGTTAATGGGAGTTATTCAGCCAAATCTTCATGCACGAGCCACAATTAATATGTACCACTTATGGTTTTTCTGCATAATATTTCAAATTAATTTCCATATGCAAGTTCCCAGTAGTTATTTAATACAGTAGATCTGATTCTGATTCCACAAAGGTCCCTTGATTCACTTCAGTGTAAGCCTGAAAGTAAAGGACCTGCCTGAACACCTTAAATTAAATTCTCACCCTGGTGTAACTCAACTAACTTCAACAAGCTAGCCCAAATTTACACCAGTATAAATGAAACCAAAATCAGACACCTATTTCTAAATTCCAATTTGTTCCTTAGCTCATCCACGGTGACATTTCCACATCAGTAACTTTCAGATGTGGTCTGTAAACACTGCCTGCTTACTCTACTGGCAACTGCTCTAGCATGGACTTCAATTCTGGTGGGTGGTATTTATTCTGGTCAGATCCTCCTAATATTTCTCTTAAAATTGAGACTGTTATACATTACTTCAGTAAGAATATGAGAAGTTCTTCTATACGAGAAGAACTGAGGAAAACTGATTTCTGTTTGTTCCTCTCTTTAACCTCACTTGCGAGAAAACAGTAATGCAATTTATTTCAATATCAGTGCTGTCATTCACTGCTTTTTGCATAAAGCTTGTTGATTTTCTTAGCATGTCTTCTGCAAATGAATTGCTGAACTCAGCATAGTAAATACTGTTGTACAGATTATACTTTTTAGCTTACTTTCATGCATCATAAGCCACACAGGTAAAAAAACCCTACTGCTGATGACACAAAATGCATGGATGCAACATGTAAGGACCATGAATACTCAGAAGAGTATTTGAGGGAATCCATTTAAAGTCATTTTACTGCAGATTTTTTCATTTTGAGACTTGCTCCACTGGCAGTGTTGACTGAGATGAAAAATCCTACTGGACAGGCCATCTTGCTGTATTGTATAGGTATCACTTGCTCTGCTCCTGAAACACCCAGACCTGAGAACATAGCGCTTTACCATCCCTGATGATGGCTTCTCTGTGGAGAATCAGCTATGTTTGTGGTTAATAAACGCATGATGTATGAAAAAGTGCTGTCAATGTACAAGTCCTACTGTTATCTGAACTAGTTTAAGCTCTCTAGGACTTGGCACCACACGATAACTCTCAGGAGATCTGCAGGCATGCCAGTTGTTATACTCACTGAACCAATTTCATCTTATTTGCACTTAGTTTCAGACAGAGACAAAGCAACCCATTAAATAGTTTTGCTCTCACTTTTGCTATACAGTACCATTTGCCATGATACCTGTTAGGGTAAGTTGCCTGTGCAGTCATGGCTAGAGTCAGACACTTTGCACAGATGTGTGGATGTTGACCATATTCTAGTCTGCTAATTCTACTGGAGATTTCCACTCCTCACTGATACTAAAAAGGCATTCACAGTTATTAGCTTTGCCTTAGGTAATTATGTAATGAATCCCACCCTAGCAGGCCTACTATTGAGCCAGAGATGCCAAAAAGTACTTGAGAGGACTTTTTGTTCTCATATTATCATTAATTGGAGAATGTTTTTTGTTCTAATATTATCATTAACAATTTGTATGATAGAAAGGAAGTTTACAAAGTGTTTGGATGATGTTAGTCTGGGGAAAAGCTGGAAATAAGCTCAGAGTTTATCAGCTTGTAATACGGCTTAAAGAGTGGTTGTGTTACTGAGTAGCCTTTGGAAGAAATGTAATTATGTCTGCACAGTGCTAGAATTGCATTAATAAATCCTGCCTCACTCAAGGATCTCTATGGAACCACCTTGCTGTCTGTGCATCCACAACTCTGGTAATTTGAAACCCAGTGGATAGTGAGGGCTGGCTGGATTTCTGTATCAGGACTACCTCTATATCTAGCTTACAGATTTATTAATTTTCTCTGATATGACTGTGTCATGTACTCACTGTCTGATTTTGCAATCTAATATCTTGTTTGTGATTTCTAAGAACCAGAAGGTGTGAAAAAGATACCAGAGCATAGTCTGCAAGAATATAGAAGTAATGGCTTTCTGTAAGTCATTTGTCCTGAGAAATAAAAATGCAGCAATGAGTAGTTGAGACAGGATAAGACTCAGTCATTGGTCTTTGTATTTCTGGGAGGAGGCAAACGTTGATGATACCTTAAACTACACAGGTTGTTTTGTAAAACATCAACCCTAAACATGTTTGCATTTCAATCATTTGGACAATGAAAGTTTAACTGTTTATCTCTGGAGCTGCTCTTGAAGTAAAAACAAGTACATGCATAAATATTTCTAGTAAGAAACATTCTGACTTGAAATAGTATCAATATTTTATTTTAGCTGTCTTATACCTTACTAAAAAAAAAAATAAATTCTAACTACAAAAGTAACCACAAAATCCCCCAAAGCCCTAAGGCTTATATGCCACACAAATCTTGACAAGGAGGAGTTGATGAGGAGTGCCATTCTGGACCTTTTTCTCACCAACAGGAACAGGGCTGGTGGGGAATGTGAAGCTCGAGGGCAGCCTTGGCTGCAGCAACCGTGAAATGGTGGAGTTCAAGATCCTTAGGGCGTCGAGGGCACACAGCAAGCTCACCACATTGGACTTCAGGAGAGCAGACTTTGGCCTCTTCAGGGAATGACTGGCAGAATTCCATGGGATGAAGCCCTGGAGGAAAGAGGGGTCCAAGCAAGCTGGTGAATATACAAAGACCTTCACCTCCAAGTTCAGGAGCAATGCATCCCAATGAAGACAAAGTTGTGTAACAGCACCAGGAGGCCTGTGTGGATAAACAAGCAGCTCCTGAAAAAACTGAGGCACATAAACGAAGCCTACAGTGGGTGGAAGCAGGGAGAGGTAGCCTGGGAGGATTACAGAGAATATATCCAAGAAGTCCGGGATCAGCTTAGGAGAGCTAAAGCCTTTACAGAATTAAACCTGGCCAGGGACATCAAGGGCAACAATAAGGGCTTCTATAGGCACATAGGGGATAAAAGAAAGATCAGGGGAAATGTTGGCACTCTGTGGAAGGAAACAGGAAAGCTGGTTTTCCAGGATATGGAGAAGGCCAAGTGCTTGATGATTCTTTTGCCTCTGTCTTCACTGGCAAGGGCACAAGCCATACCCTCCAACTCGCAGAATTCTAGGGCAGGGACTGGGATAATGGAGAACTGCCCATGTATGGAGAGGATCAGGTTTGGGAAGACTTAAGGAAACTGAAGGCGCACAAGTCCATGGGACCTGATAAAATACATCTGCAGGTCCTGAGGGAACTGGTAGATGAGGTTGCGAAAACTCTATCCATCATATTCGAGAAGTCGTGACAGTCTGGTAACATTCTCACTGATTAGAAAAGGGGAAACATAACCCCCATTTTTAAAAAAGGAAAAAAGGAAGATCCAGGTAACTACAGCCCACTCAGTCTCACCTCTGTGCCTGGCAAGATCATGGAGCAGATCCTCCTGGAAATCATGCTAAGGCACATGGAGAACGAGGAGGTGATTGGTGACAGCCAACCTGGCTTCACCAAGGGCAGATTGTGCCTGACAAACCTGGTGACCTTCTGCAATGGGGTCATGATGCTGGTGGATAAGTGAAGAGCAGCCAATGTCATCTACCTGGACCTGAGCAAAGAATCTGACACTGTCCCTCATGACATCCTTGTCTCTGAACTGGAGAGGCATGGATTTGGCAGATGGACCGCTCGACTGGTAAGGAATTGGCTTGATGGTCACACTCAGAGAGATGTGATCAATGGCTCAATGTCTGAGTGGAGACCAGTGACAACCAGCATTCCTCAGGGGTCGGTAGTGGGACTGGTGCTGTTCAACATATTTGTGGCAACATTGACAGTGGGACTGTGTGTACCCTCAGCAAGTTTGCTGATGACACCAAGCTGTGTGGTGTAGTCAATACAGAGAGAAGGGATGCCATCCAGAAGGACCTGGACAGGCTGGAGAGGTGGGCCTGTGCCAACATCATGAAGTTCAACAAGTCCAAATGCAAGGTCTTGCACATGGGTCGGGGCAGTCCCAAGCACAGGTACAGGCTGGGCAGAAAATGGATAGAGAGCAGCCCTGAGGAGAAGGACTTGGATGAAATGCTGGACATGAGCTGGCAGTGTGCGCTGGCAGCCCAGAAGGCCAACTGTATCCTCGGCTGTTTCAAGAGAAGCATGGCCATCAGGTTGAGAGTGATGATTCTCCCCCTCTACTCTGTTCTCATGAGACTCCACCTGGAGTTCAGCTCTGAGGCCCCCAACATACGAAGGATATTGACTGGTCACAGCAAGTGCAGAGAAGGGCCACGAAGATGATCAGAGGGCTGGAGCATGTATCCTATGACGAAAAGCTGACAGAATTAGGCTTGTTCAGCCTGAAGAAGAGAAGGCTCCGGGGAGACCTTATTGGAGCCTTCCAGTACCTGAAGGGGGTCTACAAGGAAGCTGGGGGGGCCTTTTTACAAGGGCCTGTAGTGACAGGACAAGAGGGGACAAGGGCAACAGGTTTAAATTGATAGAGGGAAGATTAAGATTAGATGTAAGGAAGAAATTCTTCACAGAGAGGGTGGTGAGGCACTGGAATAGGTTACCCAGAGAAGTTTTGGGTGCTTTCTCCCTGGAAGTGTTCCAGGCCAGGTTGAATGAGGCTTTGAGCAACCTGGTCTAGTGGGAGCAGGGTGGGTGGAACTAGATGATATTTAAGGTCCCTTCCAACCTAAACCATTCTATGCTTCTATGAAGTAGTCATTTGAAAGGAACAGAAAATATATCTCTATAAATTCACAAAGAAAACCTCACATGGAAGAGAAAGTCCAAAATCTAATAAACCTGTAAACAGCTAAGATCATAAAATACTTACAGATTCAGTGAATTCAGGGATTTCCAGATCATTCTCCTTGAATTAAAAAAAAAAAAAAAAAAAAAAAAAAAAGGCATTTCTTTTATTTAAGTGCTTAATTATCTGGCAGACATTTAGCTATAAAACCAAATAACAAGTTATCAAATTATAATTTATAAAAATATAAGAAATAAAGTATTTTGACTTTTCGAGAAGAGGTACACTGTCAGCCTTGCAACCCTCACCAATGGAAAATGTTTCTCAACTAAAACTCACTATTTTCTGTTGAGGATCTCCTTCCACTTGAAGTAAATCAAAATCACTCATTTCATTTGGGTCAGCTCAACATTAGTCTGAGCCACAGCTGTACCTCATGCGCTCACATCTTCTGTACTGACCAGACTATTAAATCATCTCACCATGGCATACTTGCTGCTCTTTGGCTGACTGGGTCACTGTATCATGGGAGACACTCAACCTTATGGTGAGTATAACTCAGATATCCCATATGTATAATACGTATATATATATCCCGTGGTATTTTGCTAGCCAGACTTAAACCACGACAATCACAGAGTATAGGTGTCTTAATTTCAGCTATAGTAAGGCCCGAAGCACAATGCATGGATGTAACATTAAGCCCAAATACAACACTTCAACGTTTTTTAAAATTACGTTACACGCGACATATTCAAAAATATTTAATTTTTTTATTAAAACAGAAGATAAATATGAAATGAAACTGACTTTATCAAATTCCAGATATGCCTCATTTGTTTCATCTCTTCTATGAATAATTTGTATGTAATATTACCTGTTTTTGTTGAGGTATCAATCATTACTGTATTATGAAAATTTGTCAATCAAACCCTGAACCTGCAAACATGTCTACAGACATCCTTCTCCTACATAATGTCAAGCAAATCTGCAAATGTCTAAGAACCAGATTGCTTCCAAATGGATGACACTGGGAAGTTCAATTGGTATTCTTAATTGATTCAGTCATATCCCATAGGAACATGCTGTACTGTTCTTATAGTATTCTTTTTTTTATGCCAAGAGAATGGTGAAATTGTCTATGTTTCAGAAACAGTAAGATCCTTCAGTTTTATATATCTGAGAAAAACCCCAGCCTCAAAATCTCAAATGTGTAAGAGAAACCCTGAGGTTGGAAGTCTGCTCTTGAAAGGAGTCTTATAAAAAAGGAAAGCAGCTCTATGTTGGTGCAAGAATATGTCTTAACAGTTTTTATGGCCTTACACTATGAACTCTGAATGCACATCTATGACTATACAAATACTTTCAAGTATTAAGCTGTAACTTCAAACTTGCTTAATCACCAGTAATTCAAGCAGAAATATGATAGAAAAATCATTAAAAACAATTATTTTGCTGACACGGGCTTCTATTAAAAGCATCTTAAATTAGAATGGCTGCACACAGAAAATGCTTTTTTCCCCCAAAACAACTCTAAGTGATTAGTCTATAAAAAGATTCGTTTCTCCTAGAATAGAAAATCAAACCAAGAACAGCTTTGTTCAAGCATCTGCTAGCAGTGGAAAACATATTTTGTCTTTGGCCAAATGTCTGAAATAATGTTCTATTCTGGAAGTGTTTTGCTATTTTATATTCCCCTCATTTTTGTTTTGTAGATTTCATGCTGTAGCTACCACAGTGTTATTAACACCACTAAATTTTTTGTGTTCCTTAATAAGGAAACCTAGGGTTTCAAATTAAAAAACACCACCAGAATTAACATTTGCATAGTCATTGTAGAAGAGCGATTAGACTAATCAAAATTCTTTGATTAAAGAATGCTTCCCAAGTGTCTGTCCCTGATAATTACTATGCAACCGCTGCATTCTAGGAGATATAACTGAAGGCCTTCTGCAAATGCTTTTTACATAGCAATTCTTTATTTTTTCATTTTATATATATTTATATATAGCTGATGAAACTAGGGCTGGTATTTTCAGAAAAATAGTAAATTTTGTGGAACTCAGCATGAAATCACAAGTGCTAACAACAGGACAAAAGTATTTAGTTCAGTTTTCTTGAGACAAAAGCAGACAATCTTGTTTTCTTTCTCCATTTCCAATTTAAGTGTGATTCCACAGGTTTACTGCACAATACCAAATACAGGTGCTGAACCCCCTAAATCAAAAGAAATTACAAATAAGTACAACAGCAATTATTCCAAAAACTCCACCTGGTCTTAAATAATAATATATCCTTCCTATAATGTTATGCAAATGTATCACACTTTTGATACATTTGCCCTTGACTTTGTGAACTAAGGAGATTTTTCACTCCATTTTACAGTTTACCTTCATACAATCAATACTCAATTCTATGAATCAATATTTTGACTTGATCAAGACATCCACAGCCTTCACTAGTTAAGGACTCAGCTGATGTACAGAGTAAAAGCAATGTACAAAGAGTCATTAGTGACACAGTTTTGTTTTTCTTTTAAAGGACTTGACAGAAAATACGCAACAGCATAAGAACAGTTGTAGAGGTGGGAGTGAGCTAATCTGGTGATCACAGCACTTGTGCCAATGCTGGAAAATCCAGGCTCCACTCCTCTGCTCCATCTCCTGGGTTTCAGCCCTTACCTCCCCCACTAGCAGGAGAATGACTGCTCTGGGTTTCCATCAGTAGGAGAAGGCTCTTGGCCCAGAAAAAACAGTTTTCCCACTAAACTTGCTAGATTTTGGAGAAGAGAAAGATCAGAGACCAAGTAGCTACTGAAGAAAAGAAAGAAGAGAACCTGATTCAACATCTTTGGGAGGAGAGTCTGTATTTCAGTTCCTGCTCTAAAGGTTTGAAGGTACCTTACAATAAATAAAATACAGAAACAGCCTTTAAATCAAAGACTAGAATAATCCCTTGAATTCTTCTCCCCCCCGAAAGTCTGAAGCAGACAAAAAGAAAGTGAATTACATCGTAACTGAGTGTTGAAACCACTAGAAAATTATCCAGAAGGAAAATACTCTTATTCTCTGGCTACATTTTTGAACAAGAGCAATACCCACTGGAGGGAAGTTATACTGACTTACATTAGGTGTGCTAAGCACATACATATCAGATTAGGTTTTTCCAAGCATAAGGTAGCAGATTTATTTCTGGTCACATGCTGCAGCTTTCAATATGGTTTAAATATAAAGAGACATCATGCCACCCAGCCATGGACAAGACACAAGAACATTCACAAATGGGAAGGACAGAGACAAAGTATTAAGCACGTTGCCAATTTTACTGGTAAAATCTATGCTCAGATTTTGAGAGCTACATGCTTTTACTTAGACAGTGAAGCACCCTTTTGCACATAATAGCAAATTGCCCAAGGTCACACCACAGACTCAAAGCTAAGAGCAGCTTTCAAGACCAAGGAAGATTTTAACTGCTGCATGGTTTTATCTCACTAAAGTTTAAGAACAGCTATAACATGGAATATAATTGCAGTATATTTAATTGTAACCACTGCATAAGATATTGTCTCTTTTTACACTGCACAGAAAATATGTACATCACACTATCTCACCTTTTTCCTCCACTCACAATATTTGAATTATTTATGTAAGCAGTAATTGGTAGGATGATTAAATAAAATCACCCTGAAGAAGCTACGCATACATTTCACTGGTTTTTGCAGTTACATTTAATATCACAGCAAAATATACATAAGCATAAACCAAGCTTACGTCTATGAAAGAAAACATACAAATAAATAAAATTATTTTCAATTCTTAATTGATCCAGGTCTGATAAAAGTAGCATAATGCTTTCACCCTCCCTCCTCTTTTAGAATGGCATATGAGTCCCCTTCCACTGGGGCCAAAACCAGCCAGCACTAATAGCACCTGCCGTCTGCCAGAGCCTTTTCGCTCACACCGCAGTTGCAGCAGCGATGCTTTTCTGGCAGGAAAGGGAAATAATTGACATTGTTGCATCCGTAATAAAAACTGTTGGTGATTCAGTACTCTGTCAGGCACAAATGTTTTATCTGATAGCTGTTCCTGGGAGTGAATGTTGTGCTAAGTGCTCTGTAGTAAAGGACAGCAAAAAGCCAAAATGGGATCCATGTGTAGGGTTTTATGTTCATATTGAGGCAAGACAATGATACCAGATTTTAAAAAGATATCAAGGGAGGTGGCTAGAAGAAAGAAAGAAACAACAAATGTTGTTATTAATTGGTCACTTCAGTCTAGTCTCTATCAATGTTTTTTCACTCTATTATCAGTCTCTATTCACCGTGGCACAGCTGACAATGAATTACAAAGCAGGTCATTACATGTGAAAACTGAACCACAATACCAGACCTGTGTGTAAAAGCCTGCTTAACAAAGAATATGTTTGTTGTTGCTTTAAACCAAAGTTAAATTCCCTAAAAAGATTTTTTGGGACATGAGCAAAGAATAGGTCTCCTTCCTTTGATGTAATTTCAACTTTTGTTTAGTCTCAGTACTTTGGTTTGTGTTTAAAATATTCATGCTTGTGGTCTACTGATAGTGAAAAATTAAAATCTTTTAGCATGAAATTTAATTTCATGCATTACTTAAAAAACATTAAAACCAGTATCTAGTATCTTCCTTCTTCAAAAGAGCAATATTTCATTACCACAGAGGTTGCAGGACATTAGCATGACTTGAAAAGTTAAGAGTACCACGTTTATCACATATCCCACAATTATTTCAGTTCTGCATTGTACCAATGCCTGGTACAAGGGAATCCTGATCCATATACTGTAAGTAAGTAAATCAAACAAAGCACAGAATCCAAGATCTCTTAGGTCCTGTACTACAGACACTGTCTCTTTGGTACTGCAGAGCTACTCAAGAAACAAACAGAGACATATTTAGTTTTTCCTCCTGCATTTCACTTGGTCTTTCTTAGCTATAAATTACAGATGATGAAAAAAGGAAATATCAGGATATTTTAATTGTTAACTTGCCAAGACTGGTTATGTTAATTCCTTCCTACAAACACTTCAGTTATCCTATAAAAATCCTAATACTAAACCTGTGATTACTCTGCAATAGATCATACTTACTCTGCTCTTCAAAAAGATTTAATATAACTTTCTTTTACTTTATTGTGGCTTTGTTAAAAATCTTAATAATCTGGAATTATTTTTGTAAAGGCTCCTTTATCTTCAACAAGACCACAACTGGGCCTCCCTCCTTACGTGACAAATATAAATCCTCAGCTAGAACAACATGAATTTAGAACAGACCAGAAACCTACTCCCTACAATCATGGGATGCAGAAAGATATGTCTGTCAAATCCCATTAGAGATGAACCTTGGGTGGGGTCAGAAGAAGCAATGGAAAAATTTGCATACAATAAGCAGACTACCATTCACAAAAAAGTTTTCACAGACTTGAGAACAAAATTAAAAAAAAAAAAAAATCAAAATAAATGCAACACAGGTAACACCTAGAATAAAAAACTGCAAAATAGCAATAAATAAAGAAAACACACTAAAGAATCACACACAACATAGTCTGAGATGAAATTAGTGCTTTAAGGGTAGTTGATATTCTCTCTGTGTGCTGGTTTTGGCTGGGATAGATTTCATTTTCTTCATAGTTCCTAGTGTGGGGCTATGTCTTGGACTTGTGATGAAAACAGTGTTGATAATGCACGAATGTTTTAGCTATCACTGAGCAGTGCTTACACAGAGTCAAGGCCTTTTCTGCTTCTCACCCCACCCCATCAGTGAGCAGCAGGGAGTGCACAAGAAGCTGGGAGGGGACACAGCTGGGACAGCTGACCCCAACTGACCAAAGGGTTATTCCATAATATATGATATCATGCTCAGCATATAAAGCTGGGGGAAGAAGGAGCAGGGGGACACACAATTAGAGTGATGAAGTTTGTGTTCCCAAGTTACCATTAAGTATGATGGAGCCCTGCTTTTCTGGAAATGGCTGAACACCTGTCTGCTGATGGTAAGTGGTGATTGAATTCCTTGTTTTGCTTTGCTTGCATGTGCAGCTTTTGCTTTAACTAGTAAACTGTCTTTATCTCAATCCATGAGTTTGCTCACTTTTACTCTTCCAATTCTGTCCTCCATCCCACCAGGATGGGTGGAGTAGCTGTGTGGCATTCAGTTACAAGTTGGGGTTAAGCCATGACAGTGTGGCAGTTGCCACTTTTTTTTTTTAAATGAAGCGTGGAATTAGACAATAATATTCATAGAGGGTGAAATGCATTTTTACACATATCTGAAAAAAAATTTCTATCGATCCAACGTTGCCATAATCTTTGTTATTGAAGTACTCCTTTATTTGTGCCTTCTCCATACACAGTTAATTAAATAACAACTGCTTTTCTCCTAGGAGTTAATTCTACTACAAGTTCTCCCAAAATACTGAAATGTTTTAGCATCAGATATTCTATAGTCTAGGTCTGGAAACTCAATCCTATACATTGAGATGAAGGCCTAAGGTATGCCCACAATGAATAACTTGCGGACACACAGAAAAACGTGATTTCACTATAAACACCAGCACTGTCTTTTCCCCCTCTGCTTCCAGAAGTCACCTCTTTCTTCCTCCTAAAAACATGAATATATTTTATGGTGATACATGAAGGATATATTCCATTTCCCATTAAAACAAAAAAGGGATTTAACAGTTATTTGACCTGGCCTGAGAAGTTAAATAGTGTCTTGTATTAATATACTGTCACCGTTATCTATCTACATACATATACACACGTATATTTTTTTCATCAATGTACTAAAGCTGCCCCCTGGAAGCAACAGACATGTCAGTTTACTGTTCGTTTGCAAGATGTTCTTCTGAAACTTGCCCTGTGCAACATTTTCTTTGCATTATTGCAACAATGATGGTCTAACAATTCATCTTTTCAAATCACAAAGGGACTATTCTGAAAACAAGATTGAATGCACGGTGCAACTTCAGTGCAAGGATATAAATGGAGATGTGCAGACAGGGTAGACAGTTTTAATTTAGCAAGAGTTGGTAATTACGCTACGAGTAGATTTGGTTTAGAAAATGAGGGAAAACAAAAACCCAGACCTAGAGGAGGTAGTTACCATGTATTCCCTAAGAATAAGCTGGATGGTCCGAACGCGTGGCACATCCCTATGTCAGGACCTGAGCATCTGGCACCTGAGCTCTGTGATGAGGCCAGCGGTCATGGGAAAGAGAACAACTGAGTTCTAGTTCTCCCAGTGGCAGCTCAGGTGCATAGTACATGGAGTAAAATAAGTGCTACGGTAGCACTGTAGTTTTTAAAATGTGCCCACTAAAGATTTCTTCATTGAGTCCAAGCCTTTAATTTGGTTTTTCAGCATAAACTCAAAGATCAATCTTTGAGTGACGCATTGCCCAGCTTTATCCTTGCAGAGCTGCGTTTTTCAGACAGAATCACAGTCTGAACAGAGGTAACAGCAGTGAGACACAGTGGGTACGAACAAAGGTACCAGAAGCTGTCCTGGCAGAAATTTCACATCAAGTAAGGTCCTATCATTCTAAAGGAACACACATTTCTCTAAAACAATATTCAACCAATTACAGTATTTCCCATATAAAACCCCATAGTGTGGTTTTAGTGCAGTCTTTCTGGCTGATTCATTGTTTGTTCACCCATCTTTCAGACCCTCTCATGCAATCCAACACATTTAAGCTATTTGGTATGTCAGTAACTACTAATGGCTTCCTGAGGTGGCTTTGGTGTAAGTTCAGTGAAAGGTATAAATTAGCAAGCAGATTTAGCAAGCAACAGATACAACAATTAGGCTAAAGATCTTTTTTGAAAGAAGTGGCTGGCAGTACACCCGCAGCGAAGGCTGACTTTGTAATTTAGTAAGCAGATTTTATAAGTGGTAGATAAAACAATTAACAGAAAAATCTTTTGTGAGTGAAATAGCTCATCAAATATGCACAGAGAAGGTTCATTTGCATGAAAATGATGTGTAGATTTCCACTGAAAAGCAATCTATTTTTTCCTGCTTTTTTTTTCCCCTCTTTATATTACTGGGGTTTGTGGTAGGAGACCGATGGAAAACAGAGCACTTAGTAAAGGAATAAATTCCAAATGGGGACTGTGGGTGAATTTGAAGCATCAGCCTAAAATACTCTTGCATTAGAACTCAATCATTCTGTGCCTCAGCTATACAAACACTGGGGTTTTTTTTAATCAAGCTTTCTTGTTTTATGATTGCTATGCTTTATTGCTTTATTTTAACAAGACATCCGCAGCCAAATGTTGACTGAAACAGTACGCTGCAAAATTATTTGAAAGGACGTGACAGGCTGCAATTTCTGCTACTCTGTGTGGAGGAAGGGGAAGTCTGTCACCAGATTTACTACTCGGTCCTTGATCTCCTGTAACTATTTGCTTATACAGCATTGTAAGTGCACTGGGAACTATAAAATGTTGACAAAACCCCTCATGTTTATTCCCTGAAGAACTTAGGACCTTGGTTAACCATTTGAAAAGTGTATTTGCACCTTCAGGTACAACAAAAGCCCCAAGAGACAGAGAGCATTCCCTATGACAACTCAAAGCTGTGAGCATCTCCTCCCAGTTGTTCCCTCAAATCACTGTGCAGTGTCTGGGGAAGAAGAATAAATTTGTTTTTCCCGAATAAGGCAACATGATCCCAGCTCTGTATTTGTCTTGCTGGTGTGCTATGGAGGTTTCAGTGCTGGTCTAGACAGGGACTAACTGCTCAGCAGCACCTTAACTTACAGCAGCACATCGAGTATTTTCGGATGGTCTCAACTATTTAGAAAAATGGATCATTCAAGTCACACATTACCTTATCTTTGAGAAAAATTGTGACTGGGACACAGATGTTTCAAAAGGTCTCCTACCTGTGCTGTTATTATGAAGAAATGTTGAAAAATGGTGTGTTGACAGACACAAGAGTTCTACACTTACTTTTCAGTATTTGCTGAAGGGGTTGTTCCCATGAATACCCATTTGGGTGATACCCCAGCTTTTGATCTGTTAGATTTGAACTGAAGCCCATTATATTATTGCGTCTGAAGTGTGTGAAACTGAATTACAAAGAACATTAAGATATTAGCATATCTTTCTGCCATCCAAAAAGGAATCAAATACATATTGGGTTTAAGATGGGACAGTCAAAAGAAAGCTTGGCTTTTCCCTTGCTCTTGCTTTTTAACTTTTTGTTTATATTTTTAATAAGAAGTAGTTTTATACATCAAAAGGCTCAGACCTTGTTATTTGTATATGTTGCTCAGTTAACAAAGCTGTTTTACCATTTTTCTCTACATAAGGGCTTAACAAAGTGTCATGTAACATTTGTTCAAGGTATTTTACAACTGTCCAAGAGAATGAATCCTGCATTTTTAAAATCAGTAAGTGATTTATAAATTACGATATTTTTCTAACACAGAACAAGACAAGAAATAGGTATAATCAGAGCAAATCTACATATTTGGGAGAGAGAAAACAGTAAGAGTATAGGTCTGAATTTCTTTGAAGAACAAATATTTTCTTTAAAAAAAAATTAAAGTATGGATTAAAATGTAGAGAAAGTATTTCACTAGAACATTCACTAAAAATATAGGAAATTAAAACACTAGTATTTCTGTTTAAAGTAAAATTCTCTACTAAAATTCAGTTGTACTTGTTTCTAGCATCTTCAAATTGATTCCAATAAAATTTTGGTTTATAACTGCAGTTACCAATATTTAAGACCCTTTGGGTTAGTCTCACAAATACTTAAAGCAGCTTTTAGATGTATACTACAAACATTATTCTCCTACTCAATCTTTAACTTTTGATAACTCCTGTTTTATTATGCATGAAAAATATTTTTGCAGACTGTAACTGCATAACAACCTAGCAGCGATCTCCCTTACACTACAGAAACCTGCAAATGAAGAGCTATAGCAAAATAGTGGAAGTTGCATCCCTGTTTTCCCCCTTACCTTACTGCTGCATAACCAGGAGACAACTTCTTCCAGAGCACTGAGCAAAGCGCTGTTGTGACAGGCAGCAAGCCCAAGACTCTCTGAAGTCACTTCTGACAAGCCTCATATAACGAGGCCCAGTTCAGTCTTGTACCCTCTAAATCAGGGAAGTATTTTTATAACCCTTTAAAAAGCAGCCTGTGTACATGTGTACACAATCAAATATGCACTACAAAAAAAAAAAAACAACCCAAACAACAAAAAAAAAAAAACCCACAAAACAAACAAGCAAACAAAAAACCCCACAAAACACCTAACTACACACTTCATTCATTAAACTGCATGGATTTTTCCAGTCAGCGCGGTCTCTGTGGCCCAGAGTCCTGACTCCTGTTGAAGGACAACCCTTTTGTAAAGGATCTCCAGACACCATGCCTGCATAACCATGTGTTTCTAACTCTTAGTTCCTGAAAGCTTTCCCTGTTATTCAGGAGTGGAGACACCTTTTATTTGAATTTCATACCTAGGAATACCTCTGAAGTGCTGTGATTTTCTACTTGTTCATTTCATATAATGAGAACAGGCTCCTGCAACTGAGCTGTTAATTCAGCCACTGGTGGTATTCTCTCCATGGCACTTCTTGAGCCCAGTTTCAAAGCAGCTGTGACATACAGTCACAGTGCAAAATTTAAAATATTGCTGCCTTTGAGTGTTTCTGAAAAATGGCAGCTGGACAGAGCAAAAAGCATTCATAGTGAGGGAAAGAAAGGTTGCAATGAACTTGGTTGCCCCCTACACTGCATGGCCCCTGTCAGCTGCCCAGAAGCTCCTACCACCTGCACACTCCAGAGCAGCTTCTGAGCCCACAGATGCATCCCTGCTTCCCCCATCCACAGAGTTGAAGGGAAGGAAAGGAAGCCAAGGAGGCCAAAGCTCAGGACAAAAAGAGGAGAGGGTGGAGGTGGAGTGTTGGTGATATGCCAAGATATTTTTCATCATCTCTAAATACTTAACAGTGCTTGAAGATTTATTTCTAAGAGTAAAATGCAAAAAGCACATTTTGCTGTCAGTGAGACCAACCATACCTACTGGTGTTTCCAGCTTTTATGAATCAGCCGGCTTCTGAAGGTGTGCTCCATTGATACACTCCTGCTTAGGTATTTTAGGAGCAGAAACGCGTGTTTCTCCTAAAATCTTGCTTCAGTTCAACCTTTGTGGTATATATGTGCCTACATGTAACATAGAGCAATAAAAAGTGAATTGTAAATACAATGTATGTTTCAGTTACTTTACATATATTTCCACATAAGGTTTAATCCAATATTTTTAGAGTTCAAAGAGTAGGTTGCACTTATGCAACTGGCATTAATCAGCCATTTTACTGTCATTCTCTCATATTCAAATATCTATTACTAACTTTTATATCTTGTATAAGATTTCTTCAGAAATCATTAAAATTGATCATAATTATTTTTTTAAGTTATGGTGCAAAATATGAAGTTAAGTTTGGGGATGTGGGTTTACTTTTATGGGAACCTGTTGACATCTTACAGTGCAGACTAACAAGTATCTTGGACTTCAGTGAGATTTTATGACTGAAAGCATCTTCAGAAGGACTTAGAAGGTAAAAGCTTACAAGGGCCATTTTCTCATACATTTGTAGCAGTTTGTACATGGACACAATAGAGATATAAATGCCCGTGCTCCAGCTTTAAATCAGTGACTTAAGAATGGAACTTTCTTTAATGCCTCCTCTTATTTCATCTATTTAAAAACATGTCAGCTATTAACAAATAATATGTTCATTATGGTTTTCATCATCTTGGACTCTGTCTCAGTAAGTAGTAATATGCTGTGGTAATAATCCTTGACAAGTTTGACTTGTGTTAATGTACTCCTGTAAGAGCACAGGTGGTATATCCCCTGAGGTACCTCGCTGACATAATGCACCAGTGCTCAGTTTACAGATTGCCTATCCATAACAGTGCATGTTTCCAAGTTATTTTGAAAATGTAAGGCCATATCCAACCAAGCATTGTTAACTAAAATTTAGTAAAATTATCACATCTATAAAGAACGGTATGAAAGACTATAAGAAAAATGTGTACTTTTATGCTCACGAATCAAAAAGAAATTACATTTTCTGCAATCACCAGCTCATGTATAATATGCTTTGAAATTGAATCACATTATCACTTCAGACAGTACAGGAAGTATCATAAAATAATAGCTATGTCATGAATTGCTTTTTTTCTATGGACTTTCTAAAGCAAACACTAAGGTTTGATAGCATATTGCTTCAAATGGACTGCATCAGAAAGGGGAGTGCATGTGAAATCATTTGACCAAATATGTTGTATGTGCACAATGGCTTCAATGAAATTAATGAGATGCATAAAACTACTCTTCCTGTCTTGCAAAAAACAAGTGTTTTCTATGTGTTCCAAATGAGCAAATTTCCAGATTCTGACTAAATACATTAATTTGGACAATAGAATAACTTAATATTCATGATTTTGAAATGTTTATTTTGATGAAATCTTTCACTCCCTCTTTTTTTTTTTTTTCCCCTATATAAACTCCCTATTTAATCAACGGAAGTTTTTTATTTAGGCCAGAAAATAGAGGGGAAAAAACCCACTTCTTCTCCCTTATTCCCTCTTTCTCCATAATCAGCACTATCAGTACATTCTACAAAAATCATTGCAAGTGCAGAGAGATCTGTAGGAGATCCTTATTTAAACAGTAGTGCCTGATTACATTACCAAACAATGAAATAAAAACAAGTAAACGAGTAACATCATCCCGATGGTTGCTAGCACTGAAAGTCATATATGGTCAGCTGCGGGAAGTGTGAAATAACAGCAGCAATGCCTGAAATTACCTACACAAAAAAGTCAATTAAAACCCAAACAATGATACTTTTATTTTTTTTCCCCAAAACAACAACAACAAAAAAGGCAAATTTAATTTTGATATGTTAGAAAGATCGTGAATTGATGACTGGAAAACATTTCAAGACTTCAATTTGTGATAACAGGTGTTTTACTGCAGAGAAGATGAATAATATTTAAGAAAGGAATTTGAAACACAGTAAGAGAAATTACCAGAATCCTTCAACAAACAACAAAAACAAAAAACCCACAAAAAAACAATGGGACAAAGTAATTTCAAGAAGACCATAAAGAAGCCAAAGGAACAAAGAAACAAACAAACAAAAACCCCAAACAAACAAACCCCACCAAAGCAAAACACTACACAAACAAAAGACAAAAATATTACACACAGCACTGATGGAATCCCTGGACAGACAGAACTTGGGATTGACAAAAGTTTTGGAAGGGAGGGTCTCCAGTAGCCATCAGAAGTGCCAGGCAGATAAGATATAAAAACAGTAAAGACAGAATCCACTGTGTTCAGCTCAATACCGATACTTAAAGACACCAAGTAAAGCTAAATTCTTAAAGCATGTCATGTTGTGTAACAGTCAATGAAGACAGACTTAGGAAAACACAATCTTTGTCTAGAGACTTGTAAAACTTTTTTTTTTTCTAAGCAGAGAGAATTAAAAGTGTTTAATTTAGCATAAAATGTAAGCATAATCTGTCTCTCAAAGTTTAGTGGATGAGTCTATTTCAAGTTGAATCATGATTAGCCCAGAAATAGGAATGATAAAATGGGCAAACCAAGTACTTCTGAAAAGGCTGAACAGATATTAGAAGCATAGGAGGAATTGCAAGTTGCAAAACTTTCAACTTATCCAAGTGTCGGATCCTCATCAGGCCAGGTTTTAAGACAAGCATGGGTATGAGCATTGGACCAGCATCACCAAGATACAACAGGTAAATAATGGTTAGGTTGTAGTAACAAACAACACAGCACCAAAGACATGCAACCAGACATCAAGAGGTGGGGGTGGGATGGGAAGGGAAGAAGAGAGATGTCAAATTTACAGTAACAGTCTTAACAAGATCGAGTTATTTGCTAGTCTCAATAAGTACAGAAATAGAAGTTTATCATCAGTACCAGGAAAACAAAAAAAGTGACAAACATTTGCCAGCAGATGACAACCAGTTATAAGCAAAAAGTAATAGGCCAAAACAGTATAAAATACTCCAAGAGGAGTACATGCAACAGGCAACAGTAACATATAAGAATGATCTTAAAAACTTTTCAAAATCTCTTTCATAAAATTGATTCAGTTTAAAGAAAGTATTATGCGGGGATAAAAGATAAAAAGCCCTGTGTTCACATTCCATGTGACATGAGAATTGGTAGAAAATTAAGCAACAGATTTTGGAGAGAACTATGGCTTGAACAAGGGGAAAGTGAATAGTTGCCACTCTTACTTTCATTTTGAACTGGATACTAGACATGTTTGGAGTATCACATAAGTTGATAGTGAAAAAAAAAAAAAAAGAAACCACATCTGTTCTTCGTAGATGGAATGAATAAATGTCTGTTCTTTAAAGGATGGCTGATGACATAATTTTCCTGAAAGAAAGAAAGGAGTTAGGGAGACAGAAGAACACGATGAGGTGCAGAACTGCCTGGAAGTGAAAACATTACCATATTAAAGAGAGGGAAGACTACAAACAGCTGACAGAAAGGCATACAGTATTATACAAACATAGCAGAGGTTCCTCCAAGACTCTCATCATGACTAGATAGTGGCATCCCAAACTGAGACCTGACTGACTGGGACTGAGAGCTCTGCACAGGAAGGAGGAACAGTGCCCTAACACTTGGTATGCCCACACAGGTGGGAGCTGAAAAACAAAACAACTACCAGTATTTCTTTTGTTATGCCAGTAGGAATGAATTAGTCATAAGCCTCAAAGTCACTGCAGGATATCTGGTCTTCTATGAAGTTCCCATCACCATGGGGGTCCTTGTTTCAGAGTAGAGCTTTTATGTACCACAGTATGACACATATTGTATTCTAAAATGAGTTTTGTGTTACATCCCACATATAAAATACCTGTAGTTAGTGGAGTCAGTGGATACAGGGTCTTGTCAAGTAGATGTGCTCAGTCTGTCATCAGAATGTTGGCTGATGCACAAAAACCTAGGCTGAAAGTCTTTAGAACAATCCCCAGGGATGCCAAAATTAATTGACAAACCCTGAGTTCAGTGTTACTGAGAATCGCCTTTTACTCTGCAAGTTATTTATCCACGCATGCAGTGTTTAAAAGAAAATGAATGTGCACATGTGTCAATGTGTTTCAACCAATTTAAGTGTGAAAAATTGACTGCTGATATCCAATGATGCAACTGGCAGGTTTCGAACGTGTGTGGAAGGGGGAGGTTAACTCTCGCTGAATAATTCACTATGCCTATAACGTACAGTAATAGGAAGTGAGGTGTTTGCTCTTCTCTACCAAAGAACATAATCTAGATTTCTAGTATATGATCTCATCTCTCACCTACTCTGCTGGGGCACCAGACCACACACCAGTAGAGTCTCTGTCGTTTTTATAGCAGGACAAAGAGTGACCATCTTCCTGGGCATAGCCCTCTCATTTAGCCAACCAAACAACAAAAAACTAAGTTAATAATAATAATAAAAAATAATAATAATGCAGTATCTGGGAACAGTACAATATTTCCTCTGTTTTTTGAAAGCACACATTCATTTTTCATAGAATCACAGAATGGTTTGGAAGGGACCTTAAAGATCATCTAGTTCCAACCCCCATGCCATGGGCAGGGACACCCTCTACTAGACCAGGTTGCTCAAAGCCTCATCCAGCCTGGCCTTGAGGACAGCCAGGGATGGGGTATTCACATTTCTGGGAAACCTGTTCCACTGCTTCACCACCCTCTCCGTAATGAACTTCTTCCTGATACCTAATCTAAATCTACCGACGTTCAATTTAAAGCCATTACCCCTTGTCCTGTCACTACAGGCCCTTCTAAAAAGACCTCCTCCAGCTTTCTTGTAGGCCTCCTTCAGGTACTGGAAGGCTGCTATAAGGTCTCCCCAGGGCCTTCTCTTCTCCAGGCTAAACAAGCCCAACTCTCTCAGCTTTTCTTCATAGGGCTATGCCCTCTGATCATCTCTGTGGCCCTCCTCTGGACTTGCTCCAGCTGGTTGATATCCTTCTTATGTTGAGATCTCCACAGCTGGATGCAGTACTCCAGGTGGGGTCTCCAGGTGACAGCAGAGTAGAGGGGGACAATCCCCTCCCTCGACCTGCTGGCCACAATTCTGCAGATACAGCCCAGGATATGGTTGGCTTTCTGGGCTGTCAGTGCACACTGCCGGCTCATGTCCAGCATTTCATCCACCAGTATCCCCCAAGTCCTTCTCCTCAGGGCATCTCTCTGTCCATTCTCCACTCAGCCTGTACTTGTAGTTGGGACTGCCCTGACCCAGGTGCAGGACCTTGCACTTGGCCTTGTTGAACTCCATTGGGTTGGCAGAAGCCCACCTCTCCAGCCTGTGAAGGTCCCTCTAGATCGCATCCCTTCTCTCCAGCATGTCCACCACACCACACAGCTTGGTGCCATCAGCAAACTTGCTGAGAGTGCACTTGATCCCATCATCCATGTCACTGACGAAGATGTTAAACAGTACTGGTTTCACCACTGACTCCTGAGGAATGCCACTCATCACTAGTCTCCACTGAGACACTGAGCCATTGACCACCACTCTCTGAGTGCGACCATCCATCCAGTTTTATCCATTGAACAGTCCATCTGTCAAATCCATGTCTGTCCAGTTAAGAGACAAGGATATTGTGCAGGATGGTATCGAAGGTTTTGCACAAGTCCAGGTAAATGACATTGGTTGCCCATCCTCTCCCAATCAAGGTTGTGACCCATCACAGAAAGCCACCATATTAGTCAGGCATGATCTGCCCTTGATGAAGCCATGTTTGCTGTCACCAATAACCTCCTCATTCTTCACGTGCCTTAGCATGGTTTCCAGGAGGATCTGCTCCATGATCTTGCCAGGCACAGAGGTGAGACTGACTGGACTGTAGTTACCTGGGTCCTCTTTTTAAATATGGGGGTTATATTTCCCCTTTTCCTGTCAGTGGGAACTTCACCAGACCGCCACAACATCTCGAATATGATGGCTACAGGTTTTGCAACCCCATCTGCCAGTTCTTTCAGGATCCACGGATGTATTTCATCATGTTCCATGGACTTGTGCACCTTCAGGTTCCGCAGGCGTTCCTGAACCTGACCCTCTCTAACCATGGGCAGCTCTCCATTATCCCAGTCCCTGCCCTTGCCTTCCGTGACTCGGCTTGCACCCCTGACAGTGAAGACCAACGCAAAAAAAGCATTGCGTACCTCAAACTTCTCCATACCCTAGGAAATCTGCTCTCCTATTTCCTTCCACAGAGGACCCACATTTTCTTTGATCTTCTTTTTATCCGCCGTGTACCTATAGATACCCTTCTTGTTGCCCTTGATGTCCCTGGCCAGGTTTAATTCTGTCAGGGCTTTGGCTTTCCTAACCTGATCTCTGACCTCTCAGACAATTTCTCTGTAATCCTCTCAGGCTACCTCTCCCTGCTTCCACCCACTGTAGGCTTCCTTTTTTTTTTTTTTTTTCAGTTTGTCCAGGAGCTGCTTGTTCATCCACACAGGCCTCCTGGCTTTTTTGTCCGACTTCCTCTTCATTGGGATGCACAGCTCCTGAGCTTGGAGGTGAAGGTCCTTGAATACCTGCCAGCTTTCTTGGACTTCTCTTCCCTCCAGGGCTTCATCCCATGGAACCTTGCCAATCAGTTCCCTGAAGAGGCTAAAGTCTCCTCTCCTGAAGTCCAGGGTATCGAGCTTGCTGCGCACCCTCCTTGCGTCCATAAGGATCTCAAATGCCACCATTTTGGGGTCACTGCAGCCAAGGCTGCCCTCGAGCATCACATTCCCTGCCAGTCCCTCCCTGTTGGTGAGAACAAGGTCCATAGTTTTATATTATTATGACTGCATTACCCAAGATAACTTGCTGAAATAATATTCCTACAGCATTATACATTTATACAGTAAATAAATAGGGCATAAGTCCTTACAAATGCCAATCATGTAAAGGCGTTTTATCCAGTGTTACATGACTAAATATCTCTGAATGCCTGCTTATAGAAATCATTGATTAGCACATCCATAGCATGTAATGCTTAAGGCCTTGGTCACTTTTGAAACAGATAACTAGAATCTAGTTTTGCTTCGATGTATTAAAATACAACCATTTTACCTCATTTATTTTTAATCTCCTCACATACGGTATAAAAAAAGAAAGAAATCTATACACAAAACTGGAGACTTTTTAAACAGATTCATTCATATGCATTCTGTGGGTTTAATGGAATTCATGAACTTGCAGGTATATATAGCTGACAGAAATTTATTCCCTCCCTTTTTAAGTTCTTACCTCTTCAGAACTGTGAAGAATGTATTTTCAACAAGAGAATTACTGTTTTCAAGATTAGTATTCACTACGGTCTGCAGATGAACAAAAGATATATGAACATTCAGAGACAACAGATAGGATTCTTCTGTTTATACATGCGTTCTGTAAGTGTGAACAACTCTAGCTCAGTAATTTGCTAGTTTTTATTTCAGGCAGCAGAGCAGCTGTGACTTCATTGCTTCAATTTCATTTTAATTCAATGTGCAGTTCAGAATATGTTAAAATGGTCCACATGACATATTTTAAAACATTTGTACGAGTGCTGAAAATCTATCAGATTTTGAAGTAAGAAGAGGATGGTATACTGTGTAAAAGAATAACAATACAGATTATAGTATTCCTCTGTGCCCCAGTCTAAAAGTTCATTTATCAAAATGCATGGGTCTATGTTAAAACAGCAGTGTTGCACTATATCATCTATCATTTTTTACTGTGAAAAGTAAGACTGAAGTGCACGTGTTCAAGACTCATCGATTTCCCCTACTAAGAGTTTTCCTTGGAGGGAAAAGAAGTTCATCTATGAAGTCTGTAACAAAACCTCACAGTCTTGTTTAATTAATCATATGCATCTTTTCAATAAAAGTATCTTGAAAACATTAATATTTCATTATAAAACAATTTTTAAAATACTGCAGTTTCTTCCATTTTCAAGAGATGAAACCTGAAAAGGAATGTATGACTTAGATTTGAAAGACATAGTACATTTGATATAATTCAGTTTTTAACTGTTGTATCCCCTAGCAAATTAAAATATTATCTCTCTTCACATTTTGTATATGAATCCCTGGATTATAACTATGTATTTGTTTGCATCTAAATACAAATCAACAAAATAGTTTTTATTCTGGTAAAATTCTTTTGCATCTTGAACAAATCCTTGCTTCTTGGCCAATTCTTTTGGTTACAAACCAAAAATCTGTAAACTTAGGCCTATGCTAAAGGATTTCCCAAAAGCCTAGAAGACAATTTTCTACAGTGATTTTGTAATTTAGGAATTTAGCTCAATTGTAAAACTTACAGATAGACAGTATGCAAATAAAAAATTATACACTGCTCTTATTTCACAATGACACCTTTTAATGTGTCCAATTCCTACAAAGGGAAATTTGTGATATGCAGGTAGAAATTTTCTACAACCTTATTTTTAAAAATGTGCATGATATCTTTTTCACAAGACAAGTGGGAAACCTAAATTAAGAAGCATTAAACCACACAACAAATTACTTCCTAAAAGTAAATTAAGAATGTTTGCAGGAACACCATCTCAGTTTCCTTTGCTTATGCTTACACAAAGAATTATACAATTTCATTCCTGCTCAGCAGAAGACAAATATTTACACTGGGCTCCAAAGTATTGTAGAATACCATCTCTTGTGTTTCATTCAGATGAACGTAATTGCATAAACCTAAAGCTTTACTGCAGTGAATTAACTGCTACCTCCACCACGGCCATACCCAACCATTCCAAGCCACTGCAATGCCGAGCTACCAAATGCCAAGCTCAAAGGTAGGAACAATGTTGAGTGCTTTCCAGGAATTTGCAAGGACATGGGACATTTCCAGGCTTGAAAAATATTTTGAGTATGCTAGGTAAGAGATTTGAACTGAATGTTTCAAACATCTGACTGTGTTTATCACCTTTAAAATGTTAGCAGGTCATGGTCAGCCCTAGTGATTCACAAGTTTATCCACCTCTTCCTCAGTCTCTACATGGACTAATGCTTTTGTTGCTGAATACATGTGTTAACTTGCCTTTTTGTTTTCTTCAAACAAATGTCACAGACCTTTTCTATTTACTAGAACTCTTCTTTCCTTTTCAACAAGGTACAACATTAAATTAGCTTACACAAATACAACATGGTTAAATTCCTAATGAAGTCTGCCTATGTATATATACTTTACTCCACCCTTTTTCCATACTAGTTTTCTATTTTGATGACTACGTATTTCTTTCATGACACACAATCCAATTTCTGAAGCATATTAAATAATAACTTATTGTTGACACTAAATTACTAAAAATGACACTATAATTATCATGTTCTAATGCTTCTTTATGCTGGGTGTTTTTATTATTCTGATCATACCACCATATTTCATTTCTTCGAAGCTAATATTTACATTGTAGTTTATCCAAAAAGTCTTTCACATAGAGCTAGCTAATAAAGAGCAATTGGTTATGTAATATTACAGGCCTTCCAAACTATACTCTAACTTGTTTAGAAAAACTAATCGTAACACTTTAAAAATAGAAACTCTCTTGCTAGTCGTTGGAACACAGTCTCAGACAGAAGTTCATCACATTGAAAAATATAAAAAGAAATTTATTATTTAAATGGGTCCCTCTTCAAGAATAAAGAAGAGTTCTTAATTGGTAATTTGAACCTCCAGCATAGTTAATGAGACTGAAGGGAAATCATTTGTGTTTGGCATCAAGCTGTCATTTAAACCAACACATAGTAATGACAACAGCTAAGACTTCAAGTTGTGTTGGAAATACATGTAAGTATATAAATCAGGAGAGAATATGGCTTTTGAACATCACAAAAATGTAGACACAATATTTCTATAATTGTATCTTTTTCTAAAAAATAAATGTTTAAAAGAAAAGAGACAGGGGAAAAAAAGAGATTCAACACTGTTAGATGTTTAGCATAAAACCGCATGCATCCTTAAATCAAGTGATTGCTCTTCTAAGATCAACCTGTAGAAGTTTAGGAGCAAAAATATGTACTAAAACCAAACAACTTTCATTTTTGCACACCTAGTAGATATTCACTGTTTCTTCTGGAAACAAACAATTAGAACAGTTACAGTTTTAACATATGCTCAACATGCAAATTAAAACCAAATGGCAACAGAAAAACTAGTTGTGACCCCCAAAAACCCCAGAAATTAAACACATAGCTATACCTTCCTATATTAAAACCTTGACATTTTCAGTCAGCTCTTAAAAAATAAATCACATTAGTGTTTCTTAAAAATGGCAATTTATAAGATGTCCTACTGCCATGTGATTTTGATTTTACTATGCAGTACAGCTGATTCATGCCTTAACAAGCAGTAGTGCAACCCCACCTGTAGCTAATAGAACTGACTGTACAAGTGTCAGACAGAGCTTCTTATATTATCTCACAATCAATGTTTTCATTCAAAATTATGTTTGAAAATTAAAAAAAAAAAAGTAAAACTGTAAACCAGTTTTAGAAAACCTGCATTATGTTCAAATTTGCATAAGCAACTATCCAAACACAGCTCTAGCATTCGTCTTCTTTTGCCATCCACCAATCTTCCTCCACAATTCTATCAAGATTCTTCTCTCCCTTCTCTTTTTCCAAAATATGGTAACAATTACTGAGGAAAAACTTCGACAATATCTTTGACTCTTTCCCTCAAATTTATGGGTCTAACAGCTATAATTTTGCTTCCAGTGAAATTAACTGTAAAATGTAAAGCAAGAAAAAGGGTCTCTAGTCAAACAGTGTGTACAGTCATCTTGGAAAGTCTTACTAATATACGATCAGTAGGCTAACAGAGAACTACAATAGGATAGATGCAGACGTTTTGATGAAACGTTTTTCTCTTTCTCTGCTCCATTACATTGTCCTCTCCACATGAGCTTCTTTACTCAGTTATCATAAATCTTAACTGAAAAGAGAAAAGTCTCTGAGCATGGGTTTTGCCAACCTAACCACATTATTATTTCCATTTTCATTTCCAGAATAATCCCATTCCATTCTTAATCTTTTTACTGCAGTGCAGCTTCCATCTATAACCAAGCATCCAACAAGAAGCAGGAAGTAGCCCAAGCATGTGGACAACAAATATATGTAGCTATCTAGTAATAAATTTGATCATTAATATTCTCAGTTTGTTTATTATGGCCACAGATAAAAAGAACTCAATGAGATTCCAAAATGGTAGTTGAATATTAGGCAAAACACACATTATAGCTCATGAAAAAAATCAAATCCAGGGCATTTGCTGCATAAGCTGTTTCAGTGCACGCACAACAGGTGGTATTGTAAATACTTGCTTTTGTCTGTTTTGCATTCCTAATTTCTACAGTTCTCTTCCAAACACCCAACTTGATTTTGAACATTTACAATTGACAAAAAAACACAAACAAAAAACGAAGATAGAAACAAGAAATAGCTTCTCTGGTGTTATCCCTACAAAGTTAAAAAGGACTAACTCTTTATTTTGGAGAGTTTAAGTTAAGAATATTTTACGGATGGTGTAACTTTTAGAAGGGTTTCTCTCAGCCATGAAATGAGATCTTTCCAGATAGAATGATTCTTCACTACCTAGAAGCAGTTCCGTCAAGGCCAGGAAAAGGCATGTCTCTGATTTCATATGAAATACTGAGACTCTTCAAGAGCAATGTGAAAAAGACCCCTCTATTTTTATGAACAAGATTACTAAGTACAGTGGGGGGCAGGAGAGGAAGCAGATCAAGGGGTTTTGCTTTGGGTTTTAACAACTGAGCTAAAGTTACAGATGAAAACAGTGAGTAAATGCCAGACGTGAGCAGGCACTGTGCGCTGGCAGCCCAGAAGGCCAACCATATCCTGGGCTGTATCTGCAGAAGCATGGTCAGCAGGTCGAGGGAGGGGATTGTCCCCCTCTACTCTGCTGTCACCTGGAGACCCCACCTGGAGTACTGCATTCAGCTGTGGAGATCTCAACATAAGAAGGATATCAACCAGCTGGAGCAAGTCCAGAGGAGGGCCACAGAGATGATCAGAGGGCATAGCCCTATGAAGAAAAGCTGAGAGAGTTGGGCTTGTTTAGCCTGGAGAAGAGAAGGCTCTGGGGAGACCTTATAGCAGCCTTCCAGTACCTGAAGGAGGCCTACAAGAAAGCTGGAGGAGGTCTTTTTAGAAGGGCCTGTAGTGACAGGACAAGGGGTAATGGCTTTAAATTGAACATGGGTAGATTTCAATCAGATAACTGGAAAAAATCCTTCACAGAGAGGATAGTGAAGCACTGGAACAGGTTCCCCAGAGAAGTTGTGGATGACCCAGCCCTGCAAGTGTTCAAGGCTAGGCTAGATGAGGCTTTGAGCAATCTGGTCTAGTAGAGGGTGTCCCTACCCATGGCAGGGGGGTTGGAACTAGATGATCTTTAAGGTCCCTTCCAACCCAAACCATTCTATAATATTCTGAAATGGGGCTACAAAGATTATGTTAAACCAGTTTAACAAAGCTTCTTTACACTGGGGATGCTCCAGTTTTTCAGGCTCAACCAAGAGCACCTCAAGTGCTCTTCTGTGCGTCAGCAGCTTCTCATGGTACCAAGCCACCCAAAACCAGAACAAACCACTCCCAGTTACGGAAACCATAGAAACTCTGGGGAAACACATGCTATGATCCAGCCTCATTCTCCACACTGGTGGTATAGACTATTTGACAAAAAATGGTAGCTACCTGAGCTTCATCTACAGTATCTTCTCTAATAGTGTCACAGGTAACAGAGGCAAGCCTGCAAGAAAATTATCTGGAAGCATACTGTTAATCAGTATGAAGCTTCAGCATGAAACGTTAGAAAATACAGCACAGAAATTCTTCATACTTTCATTATAAAAGCGAAATAAAAAAAATCTGTAAGCAAACATCTGTGCTACCACCAAGACATCTACCTGTTCGTATGAGATACTGATTATAATAGATCAGCTCCTGTCTCAGATACAATGAAAAGAGGAGCGAACAAAAGAGATTAGAAGAGCAGGGCACGCATGCTTTATTATGATATAGTGATATTACAAAACTGCGATTATCAAAACATTAAATAACTCAAGATGACAGCATCCAGTAGATTCACAAAGGAAAAAACAAACAAACAAACAAAAAACCAAAACCAAACAAAACAAAAACCCACAAAGCACATTTTTTTCAAGTTTGCTTGCCTGATAGACTAAAGCTAACTACGGCACCAGAAGCAATCCTGGTGAGGTAGCTTGGAAATTCTCATGAGTTAAGTTACTCTCAGGAGCTCTGTGTTTCAAAACCTCTACATTTCTTTCACTTCTCAGCTGCCCTTACAGCTTTCAGTGCAGTATACACTTATATAAATAATTTTGCCATTTTCATAAAAATAAAAGAATTTTAGTCAAAAGTAAGAGCAAATGACTGGTACTTCACAGTGCAAAGAACAAAATAATCATAATTCACATACTTTTCTATACATGTGATCATTTTCAGAGAAATAAAAATCCATACTACAAGTAGCCACCTCTACTTCTTTCTAAATAAGTATATACATATTTTATTAAGATTGCCTTCCCATATGGCTTCAGTGTAGGAAAAATTGCAGCACGTGCACATATCTAAGCAGATAAAACACCATATACTTGCTTTACTGTTTATTTTGATTCATGGTAATTAAACATCTTGAACAGGATGCAATGAAAATTACTTAGCTGCAAGCTATAACCATTGCTTTTCAGAAGCAGGGCAATAATAAACTCTGTCAATGCTTTCACCAATACTTGCTATTAAAAATATGCAGAGAAATGTTTGCAAGGAAGACAGAGCAACAGGGGATAGAACAGGCAAACACAAAAGGGCACATAAATGTGCAGGTTTTAATATGCAGTCCAGATTCCTATTTTAATTTTAAAGTGCCCTCACCCTTGAGTGAGCACAAAGAATAGGAGCAACTTGGCAGATGTAATGGTATCAAGTAACAAAAGTAATAACAGCCAGATCTTGCTGACTCTGACTGACAGTTCACTTACCTGACTTACCTTTTTTTCCTTTCTCCAGTAACCACAAAATGTATTACATGTTTTGTATTGCATATTTTGCTTGAGTGTAAGTGCACACAGGCAAAAAACAATTTCTCTGATGATATTACATGGAGCAGGCTAAATGCTAGGCTTTTGTGAGTGGCCTGAAACTTAATTTGTGCAGCCTGTCAACCGTGAAGTGGTACATGGCACAGGCAGTGCTGCTCAACTCCTGACTTGCTTCCATCTCAACCCCCTGCCTGTGGTTATGTAGTCCTATGTGCCTCATCTCAGGGTTAGGTATTTTCAGAGTAGATTAGACTAATAACAGCTGCTGATGAGTTAACATCCTAGTTTGATGACTCAGGCTAAAAGAATGGGCAAGACTCGTTTCAGGTAATTTCATTCATTTACCATTGGTAACCACCGCATTTCTGAACTATTAACAATTATCATAATCAATAGTGAGTACAAAGTCTGCCTGAAACCAGATGAAGCTCAGCTGTACCCAGTTACAGCCCAAAGTTGCAGCCAGTGAAGCAAGTAACATATGTATTTGTCCTGACAAAGCAAAAAGACAATTATATTCATGAATGTTCATTCAGACTTTTCAATTCAATTAAAAAATTTAATTATGTTTAAAAATAGGAAAGCAGGTTACTATGTGGATTCTTCAATTTGCAAGCTAAATATGAGGATGGATACAAACTACTTTGGTTATCTAAGACAGAAAGAGCATTTTTCTCTTGCTGCATCAGGAGATCTGGATCTCAAGAAAGATTTGAGTAAGTTACTGACATTGAAATTTCCTAAGAATAATCAGTAGTTCTGAGAAATTTTAACTAACATTCCACCATTTTCAATTTGCAGTAAAGCATCCTCTGCTTAAAATTAAGAAGGACAGAGACCTCCTAGAGTATCTGATAGATATTTCATTCCCTAGAAAGAGGGTTGGGTGATGCAGAATTATGACATTCTCATACACTATTTAATTATGACACAGACAAGTTGAAATTATGAATATATGAATCTTCACCTATGGAAAATGTTAGAAGGGCCAGGGTCAATAGGGAAAGTCCTTAATTTAGCAATTAACTGATTAAGAAGTTATCAGAAATTAACAGCAAGCCAACATTGACAAGAGACCTATCAGCTGATAACTAGATACTACTTAAGCAGATGATGAATCTACTGATTCTGACTTTAATCTGTATGCAAGCCTTTAAGTGCCATTCAAATATTTCAAACTGTTCTAAATTGTCTTGAAAACTCATCAAAAACAGAACGACTTTTCATGCTCATTACAGTACATTTTTGATTATGTATTGGGTCTGGCTGAGATGGAGTTAATTTTCCCCGTAGCAGCTCTCACAGTACTCTGCTTTGAGTTGTATCTAGAAAGGTGTCGATAATACACCAGTGGTTTTGCTACTGCTGAGCAGTAGCTGACTCTCAAGGCTCTCTCTTCAACATTCTCTGCCTGCCCCCTCTCTCCCAGTAGACTGGGTGTGGACAAGATCTTTGGAGGGGACATAGCCAGGAGAGTTGACCTAAATTAACCAAAGGAATATTCCATACAATATGACATCTGTTCAGCAAGAAAAGCTAAGAGAAAGGAGGAGGAAGGGGTGGCATTCATTATGTACAATGTTTGTCTTCTGGAGCAACCACTACACATACTGGAGATCTGCTTCCTGGGAAGTGGCTGGACACCACCTGCTGTTGGGAAGTAGAGAATAAATATTTTCCTTTGGTTTTGTGCACAATCTTTGCTTTTCCTTTATTAAACTGCCTTCATCTTGACCCATTAGGTTTTTTTCTTCCATCTTATTTTCTGCTTCCCCTGCTCTGTCCTGCTGAGGAGGGGAAAGACATCCAGCCAAAGTCAACCCACCACAGTTTAATTCTATTCTCAGACTTTGTTCATAATCAGAATGAGATAAAGGTCAAACCAACAAGTAAGATAAGTTGTTGCAAAGTTATCTGGATAGAGCTTTCTACCTCTAAAAGGTAGTGGAGATTTGTTAAACACAACCTACAGCATGTCCCACAATATTGTGAATACTTTTGACAGGCAAATAATAAGCCAGCTCATTATCTGTATCAATAGGGATTTAGTTTGTTTTGTTTGTTTTGGGCTGTTTTATATTGGTTTTGTTGCTGAACAAATTTGGTTTTGTTTTAAACAAAAAAACCAAACCTTCAGGCTACAGGTCATCTTTGTTTCCTTTCCTTTTGTGCCTGGTGATTAAAAGATTCTTAGAGTAATGTCATATTGACAAAATTAAATACAATCTGCATACACAAATATCAACAGTAAGTTACAGATTTAACAAAAAAAAAAGAGTCAGAAAATTTAAACAGATGTTAGTTCCCACTTTCTAAGGTTCTGTTAAAAAACTTTGAAAGTTAGAATTCCGACAGCATTCAAGGTAAGAAAGCCCTACAGCTAATTATTAGTAGCTGAAAGAAGAATAACTTCAAGGTAATTTTGATGCCCCAGTCACATAAATACTGTGCAATTGTTACAGTCTAGAGGAAATTGGATTTTCTGCTCCACAGGAAACACTGATAGTTCATATTGGTTTCCATAAGTTATTGGAATAAATGGATATATATGTGTTAATATAGACATAATTATTTATTTATACATTATAAATCTATAATTCTGAGTAACAATAGAATTCAAAAAATATTTGATTCAAAAAGGGTGATGCATTAAAGCTTTCATCTTAGACCGTATGTTTTTCAGAATACAAAGTATTTTATTTTACTTTGTTTGTGGTTTGGTGTTTTTTTTTTTTTGGTGGGTTTTTTTTGTTTGTTTGTTTGTTTTATCTTTCAACTATATTGACTCCTGGGAGGCCTAAATCTATTTTAAATAAAGTATGCTTGACACCCTGGATAGACTATACTTTGTCATGTCATTCCTTTTAAAAGCTAACATCAAAATCTGCCTTACTGTAGTCACCTTCTATAACACCTCCAATATCTCTTTGAGAGATCTATTCCAGATCCTCACTGACAGAATCTCTGGCTTAAATTTATTCAAAGCAGCTATTTTCCTTAGCTTACGTTGTTATTTTCCCTTCCTTATTTAAAAAGAACCATTATATATATTGGTATTGTTTTAATTATGATAAATAAGGCAAGCTTCATCCTTGCCATGTAAAATAGCTTCTTCAATTTCTTTCTTTGCCCTTATTCCTGCTTAAAGACATTACTCTTGTGCATGCTTTCTTGAAAAACTACATGCAGTATCTCAAATAAACTCTCATGAGGGTTTCCCTCCAACAGAATTATAATACATCCCACCATCATATTTTTGTATTTCCCCAAGGAAAATTTTACTTTTGCAGACACTGCAATTTCTGTCATAAGCTCACTACAGAAAAATCCTGTTCAGCTGTAGTAATCTAAGGGATATGTAACTCCTCTAATGTCCTGCCTAGGAAAAAGAAAAGCTGTTGTGCAGGTTTTCTTAAAAGATGAACGTCCATTTTGTTGCTTGCTATAGTTAACCACGCTCTGCCAACAGAGAGGTCAATTATCCTACAAATGTCTCAACTCTGCAGCTTAATGATAACATCAATCTATACAGCAGGTTTTTTGGGGGGTGGGGGGAATGGCTTTAGCTACATGCAGGCTCAGTCTGTCACAGAGCTCATCTAGGTGGCACACCAGGTAGCATCTTGCTTGGAACAGCCCATTAAAATTCAGTCCTCTTGCTGCAATTAAGTTCTACTTAAAAAATATGCCAACCCCACCCACCCCAAACAATACATAAGTGGTTCAGGCAATGGCAACTGGAAGCTGAAAACTGACATTATGATACATTTAGGATGCCCTCTGGAATCCTGAATAGTGAAGTCCAGAGCATCCATCCATCCTCTCTCAACCGTTGCTTGGAGGAGCAGATCAGGAGAAGAATCAGAGAAAGCCCACCCTGTGTAAGCCTGTATGACCCAGAACAGCTTTAGACTCCTCATGGCAATCTGTCCTTGATTCCAGCACAATTATACAGTCCTAGTGCAGAAATAATGACTAAAAGTAAGTGAAGATAAATCTCAGTTTCCACCCCTTTATTCCCAATAACAGAGAGTAGAAATAGACAGGTGTAATGAAAGAGTGAAACCTGTGCTAGGTGAGCCATGTACAATTTATGCTTCTCTGTTTTGTTTCACTATTTCTTTTATTTGTACCGCACACGTCCAAAAAGTGTATGTCAGAAATCACAAAACTTCAGAGCAAATCTTTCTTTCATGCTTCATTTGAAACTCTGGATTAGAATTCGTTAAGTCATCCTAAAAACGTATTTTCAGGACTAGCTTCATGTAATTGCCAGAAGGGCAGAGATTCTTCAACAGGTCAGTTGTCTGAACACTCACAGAGGTGGAAAATCAGGACTGATCTCTCTTCTTCTTGAAGACAGTTGATGTCACCTCTTTCAGGAAACCATTTTAAGCACTATCACAGAAGATAAAAGAAAAAGCCAAAGGAATGGCTAGACATCTCAACTGCTCATCATCACCGCTTCACTTAGTAGAGGTAATTAAAATATTCACACCAGGAGGGATATCTTCCCATAGAAGTGAACTTATTGTCCTGATCAGCAGGCTAGAAAGTCATCCTAGGATATCTTCAGCTTATGTAAGTGATTTATAAAAAATTAATTGTTCCATTATAACTAAAGACATACCTCTAAATTCTCTTGAGAAGACACTCAGATCAAGCTATTCTTTGGCTGATCAGTAGAAAGAATTTCACCCAAGGGCTTGTACCAAAAATAAACATTTTGGTTTGTACCACACTGTCCTGGTCTCAAAACAACCTGGGTTTCCATGTAACTTTTCCCATTCTTAGAATTGCAAACAATTTCAAATCCAGTCAGTACAAACCTCTGCTTAAGCTTTCTGTGGTCCAGTTATCAGCCTGAAATTTTTACAGCCCTTATTTTCACCTTCCTTCCATCCTCTTTTCATTCCACTCTTCACTCTCAGCCATCACCACCATCAAGACATATACTAAATATGTAAAAGGGAAAAGGGAAGAAAGGGGAAGAAAGGGAAAGGGAAATTACTGGAAAAAGAAGAGCTATGAACAGAGAGAAAAACAGAGAAAGTGGGAAGAGTGGAAAGGTGCCATTAAGAGTGGAGCTCTGTGAGTAGGTAAGTGAAACAGGATATGGGAAGCTGAACGAGTGACAGAAATGAAGACAACAGCTGAATAGGTAGCTACATGGGAGCAGGTGGGCAGAGAAACTTAGTTCAAACACAGCTAACTAACCCAGGCACAGTTAACAAACAAGAAAAAAAACCCAAACAAACCAAATCAAAACAACAACAACAAAAAAAAGAAACCAAGATTACCAAATAATTCTCTTTTTATACACTAAGCATGTGCAATTTTAAATACAAAAGCCTGTATATATAGTTATAAGAGAAAAGAAGATCAGATCAGGCGAAATCAGCAATGACCTATACAGTTGGAGACCATGCCAATGACATTTTTTCACACCATATACCCATGAAGCTTTACACTGTCAGGCATACAACCTGAATACTTTCAGGACCAAAAGCTTTGCAGAGCAAGTGCTGTATGTGTTCACTCACTGCTGCTCTGATGGGAGTGTAGCTGTTGTTAGCTGGGACAGATGGCATTGCAGCCACCTCACAGAGGTGCTGATTTTCTGATGATATTTCTCTTTCTCTTAGAAAACTAATATATAGACTACCCCTGAGAAAAGGAGCAAGAAATTGATCTTTACAGCAGTAGGTGGCTAAACTGGCAGACACCAGTGGTGTCTCCTTTGATGATTTTTGAAGAATCCTGCTGACAGGATCCCAAAGTTGGTTTCCTTGGCAACCACAGATGATGCATGACTGTATTATGTTTGATACTCCAAACATCATTTCAGCTCCTCCCTGAGATTTAGTTCTTGTTTGTTTGTCAAGCCTGTGTCTCTGAAAAGCACGTTCCACTGAAAGACTCCGAAAATTAATCCTCCACCTATTTCTGAGTAAAACATGTCCTTTCACTCATAAAGATTTACACTTTCAATCAAGCAAATGTGATTGGGTCCCTCTCCAGATTTCACTGCCAGGACAAGTAAAGTTCTTCCCATGAGGGATAAAAGAGAATTTGTCACAGTATCAGAAGTTATCCACCACAGCCCATCAGTTGGAGATGACCAGCTAGGGAAGGAACGACAGATTAATATTGATCTTGCGTGAAGTGGAAAATGGAATATAGACAATGTATCTTTCACTTTAGATTAAAGACCCAAGCATAAAAACTGCACTGTGTATGCTTTAGGCCATGGACTATGGGACCTAATTAGCAATTAAGAGGCCATTGTGATAAAAAGAGAATATGAATATTAATAAATATCAGACAGCCCTCCAGGATACAAATAACAGTATGATCCTGGAAGAGGACTGTTTCATAGAAGCGAATCAATTTTAATGCAGTGATTATTGCACTTGCAAATAAGCAAGAGGGTGATAGTAAAATGGCTATATAGTCCTTCATTCATAACACAGGTGCAAATGTTACAAGGCAAATGTAGAAGATGGTAAATGTTGCTAACAGTGACCCATCTGACTTCAAGAAGAATGAAAGTCAGTACACACAAATTCAAGCACTTACACTTAGAGGCTTTGACATAGCATTTTAGAGGGTGCAGAAAGAAGGAAATATTTTTAAAGAAACAGAGTTCTGTAGACATATTTCCTCCTTGATTAATTTTTTGTTGCTTTTGCCCATCTCCCCACTACAAACACCTGAAATAGCTTATTCTGGGCCTGATGCATCCCACAAGGCTGATGGCTTTCTCTGCCATGAGGGCACACTGTTGGCTCATGGTCAACATGGGATACACCAAGATGCCAAACTACTTTCCAGGAGGCCAGCCTCCAGCCTGCAGTGGGGCTTCCGATTATTCCTCCCAGATGCAGGACTTGTTGAACTTCATGACAAACTACTCTGCCCATTTCTACAGCCTGTCAGGGAACCTCTGGAGGGGCTGCACAACCATCTGGAAGGTCTATCAAGCACTCTTCACAGTTTGCTGTCATCTGCAAGATTGCTGTGGGTGTTCTCTGTCCCATCATCCGGCTCATTAGTGAGGATATTAAGCAATATTAGACTCAGTATTGACCACTGGAGGACACGGGTAGGGACTGGCCTACAGCTGGGCTATGTGTGACTCATCACAACCCTTTCACCAAAGGAGTTCAGACAGCTTTCAGTTCCATCTCACTGCCCATTTATATAGTCCATACCCCAGCAGTTTACCAATTATGCTATCATAGGAGACAGTGCTGAAACCATTGCTGAAGTCAAACTAAGCAATGTCCTCATCCACCAAACCAGTCACCTCATTGTAGAAGGTTATTTGATTGTTCAGGAACACTATCCCTTTCGTAAATAATACATGCTGACTACTTCAAATCACCTTCTTGTCCTTCATGTGTCTGGAAATGGTATCCAGAATCATTTGCTCTGTCACCTTCCAAGGAATCAAGGTGGGGCTGAACAGCCTGTACTACCTCAGATCCTCCTCCTCCTTGCCTATTCTGAAGAAAGAAGTGGCACTTGCTTCCTTCCAGTTTTCAGGAACCTTCCGTGACCACTACCACCATTTAAAGATAATCCATAGGACCCTCACAGTCAGCTGTGAGGTGCTCCCTCAGCAGTCCTGGGAGGACAGCTCCCTCAGCATTTGGTGGGTGCATCCTGTCAGGCCCCGGGGACATCTGTACATCAGTCTGCTTAAATGTTCCCTAACCTGTAGCCTGATCTTCCTTTATCAAGAGTAAGTCCCCCATTCTCAATATTTTCCAACAGTCTTGGGGATTCAGGGTGCTTGAGGGCTAATCTTAACAAAAGAAGCCAACATGAAGATATCATTGAGAACCTTGGCCTTTTTCCAAGCGCTCCAAGAAGCTCCCCTGCCCCATTCAGCAGTATGTCTATATTTTCCTTAGCCTTCCTTTTTTTTGCTGATATAGCTATATGGAAGTCCTTCATGTTGGCCTTCATGTCTCTTGCCAGACTGAACTTCAGATGGACTTCTGCTTTCCTAGCCCTTTTCCTCCACACTCAGACAGTATCTGTACTTCTGTGTCACCTTACACCAATTCCATCTCTTGTACACTTTTTTTTTTTTTTAATAATGACTTATGTCAGGAGCTCATTGTTAATTCTTACAAGCCTCCTCATGCCTTTTCCTGGCTTCCTGCACGTGGAGGTGGACCATTACTGAGATTGGAAGATGTGGCCTTGGAAAATCAACCAGCCCTCCTAGTTTCCTCCTCTTCTCTCCAGGACCATATCCTCCAGTAACCTCCCAGGAACATCCAGAATAGGCCCAAGTCCGCTTTCCTAAAGGTCAAGGTTGTGATCGTGCTTTTTGCCTTGTTCCCTCCTTTCAGGATCCTAACCTCCTTCACCTCATATTCATGGCAGCCAAGGCTGTTCTCCCCAACCATCACATCCATAAAGAATTATTTCTTGTTTTTACAAATCAAATCCAGCAGAGCATCTCCCCCTCCTTCACTCCTTCATGACCTCTGTTAGGAAGTTGTCATCCATGAACTCAAAAACCTCCTGGATTTCTTCTGCCCAGTTATATTGTCCCTCCAACAGGTGATTAAAGTTGCTCACTGGGATTTGGGTTATCCTACCTTCACTGCATTTTCAACCTCCAGAGGGTGTTTTTATGAAGGTGTAGCAGTACGTTGCTCCATAAGACCCCACTGTTAGCAAGGCCAGACTTTTTAAGAAAACATGTTGCTCAAAATTTCCTGTTGCTCTGTTCAGAGGCCAAAAACCAAGTTCAGCTATTTTCCTGACACAGTAAAATACTATGCTGTTGTTTAGATACTTCATTAGTCAGTGGTTTTATCCTCATCTGTGTGTTTAGTAAGTATTGAAGGTCTTTTCTTCCATGAATTTTCCTAATTGCTTTTAAACCAATTTATACTTTGGCATCCACAGCATTCTTTGGCACAGTATTCCACAGCTTAATTAAGCATGGTCTGAAGCAGCATTTCCTTTTGTTCCTTTTAAAACCTCTCATAATTTCATTTGACACTTTCCAATTCATGTTTTATAATAAGACATGAATAAACATTCTCCATAATCTCTCTCAAGGTTTTGAATATAGTTATTTAAATATGCCCCCCCTCCCCCCGATCATTATCCAAACTGATTGCTACTACCTCTATGTATCTTTATTCACTCCTTACAGTCTCTCTTATAGCTCTTCTATATCTCTGGTAATCTTCATATCCCTTCTTACCTTTCCAAAATTATTGTATTACCTGAGATGAGAGGATCAGAAAATAACGCAACATCGAAGATTTAAGAGCATCACAAAGACATATATGCTGACTCACAGCAGTGTTTCTTGGTCTTCCTTGTTCTTTCATCCATTCCAGAAAATTTCTACATGCTTTTTGACAACCTCTGAGAGCTGTCTTTGTATTAACCTTTACCACTGAAGTAAAGAGGTCTTAGTGCCATTAAAATACTAAGTTTCTCAATGATGTAGTAACTAGGGTTGCCTTTCCATTATCTGTCCTGAGTTTCATCTGCCATTTTTACACAGGCATTAAGATACCATGATAGTAAAACAATTCTGTAGCTCCTCAAGTTGTTTTTCTGTTTGGCTTTGGTTTTGTTTATTTTTAAACTATACTATATAATTTTTTATCAGTTAAGTTTTGTCACATAGTTGTTCATCACTCTTTCAAATAATTTATGAACAGGTTGAAGAGGACTTTTAGCTCTCCTTGATCTACCTGTTGACTAGGAGCCATTTTGAACTGTGTGTTCATCTGTCCTCACGTACTGTCTTTCAGCCTTTATAATTATTAGATTTTATCACTGACTCCACCACTCTGTTTAAACAAAACCCTTCCTTTCTGTATGTTCTCCCCCAGAGAAAAAGTCAGGTAGCTTATAAAATGAAAACCTTCTTTCCCTATATCACTTATTTTTGGGAACTACACTCAGAAGTCTTACCTCCTTTTTAACAACTTAAACTCTGTGTCCAGAACCTCTCTCCTGCCTCCTTTTATCTCACTGATACAGAGGATCATGGCAACTACATCATACACAAGAGGAAAACACCACGTGGTCCTCAGTAACACCTGAGGACATATATAGAAACACCTAATAATCAGATCTACCCACTGCCATACCCTGATTACCAGTTAAACCCTTACTCTGCCATAGGGTATCCTTAGGACAAAAAACACAAAGCTGTTGTGTGATACAAACATTCATTGCACAATCCTGCTTCAGCTCAATGGTGTCTGCCTCAGGCAATCTTTCTCTGTTTCTACTAGCTTAGAGGTAAAATATACTGTGATGTAATCCTACATGTTGAAAACATACCCGCTTGTTTTCCTGAGCTCCTGTAAGTGAACCATACTGCCACAAGCATCAGTATTTTTTGAAGACCACTTCACACACCAGATGCCATCAACGTTCATGGCAGGAAACCAGGCAGAAAACTCCGAGCCTTCCTTCCCCCCCACCACAGACACACATACTTTTTTTTCAACTTCCGTGTGGACTTCCTTCTACACTTCAATTTGGAGATGGACAGAGGAAGAATAGAATGAAAATAGTAGATTGCTGGTTACTTGTTTATACCTCTTTTAAATCACCAAGCTTCCCCTTACCCCTGCCTGTCCCTCTCCCTCCAAAGGTTAACACATCTGACTTCCATGACTTCCTTCTCCCTAACTCTCCCAAACCTTGTCTTACTCAGTTTTATAGCTTTACTGGTGCTGGGGTCTAATAGCTCATTAGATTTCTAGCCAGAAGGCTTCATAGCCACTCTGCTAAGACTAGTGGTTACAACAGTGAAGCAGTATAAATCTTTTGTCCATGCATTTTAAAGCAGTCTCTATCAAAGTAAACATTACTAATTTCTGAGCTGTATTTTAATATGGATGATTACTACTCCACTTGCAAAACTTTTTGCACCACAAAAGGAGCAAGATCCTGAGGTTCAAGATTTTATTTTAACTCTGAGGCAACCAGATTTGTAATGATTTCTTCTCAGAGTACTTTGCCATTTTTACATCCAAAAGTCTAATCTTCGCTTCCTAAAATATCTCAGGTTGACATCTGACTTATAACTCACAAACATGATCTAATCAAAAAGAGACTGCACAATGTGCCCATAGATATTCCTTAGGCCTCCTCAATATCAGTTCTAAATCACTGTTCTGTTGAAATCATTTCTCTCCTGGAGACCTCCAAGAGTCTTTCTAAGAAATCACAGAATCATAGAATGGTTTGGGTTGGAAGGGACCTTAAAGATTATCTAGGTCCAACCCCTCCTGCCATGGGCAGGGACACCTTCCACTAGGTCAGATTGCTAAAAGCCTCATCCAGTGTCCTTACCTAGACTATACAGTAATTCTTTTCAACATACCTATCATCACATATTCAAAATATTATTATATGAAATGCAAAGAGAATATTTTTCTTGTTCTGGTGACACGAAAGATGGATCATTGTTAATGGACAGGCTTGAGAAGATCTGATACATGTCTAAGCAATACAGATGGTAACGAAAAATTTTGCTAAAAGACATGACATAAAATAATGACAATGAACCAGCTATTACTGAATTTTTCACATAAGGAATAAAGAGCTTACTTAAGCAAAGGGAGGCTAGTCTACCTCACTGACTTAGAAAAAGCTTAGAAGCCAAGCTGAGCTAATAGTTCATTGACTTGTCCCAAAGTAAGTTTATTCTTGTTTTGAAGTATCAATTTCTTTCTAAGCAGCATTACAAATTAATTCCAAGTGTCACCCTCCATTTTAGCTAGTGCTGAGAAAGTGCTTGGGGCTTCTTTTTTTTATTATTTTTAATGTATGTTAAAGCACAAAAATCTACAGCAAGTTAAACAAACTCCTACCACTTGTGAACATGGATTTAAAATTAAATGTATGGTCTAGAACACAATTGGCTATGATTTATCCTTAGTACAGAACAGTAGGAATAATCAGGTACAAATCCAAGCATTTTAGTACAAAGTAAGAAAAGAAACTTCTGATCCCATGCTGAAGTACGATATACCGTTTATTTCACTTCAACACTGAAGAAACCTTAAATTAGCAAAACAAAATTTCATCATATTAACCAGTATCTCAATTTCATCCCAAATACCAGTGTGAATCATCACAGCAGTATTATATTCCTAGAAGATCTGCCACAATGATAGAAAATGAATAAATGAGTATCTTTGATGTTATCTGTTGTTGCTACTGATGCATCACTCATTAGGAAAGAAATCAAAGCACACAAAAGAAAGCTCATTAATTCTTATTCCCAACCCCTTTCAATATAAATCATCCTATTCCATGCATTGAATAACCTTTGTCCTATAGTGGCTTACACAACACCAAGAGTATATCAATATGGAGAAGTCATAGTGCTGTAGTAGAAGTCATCAAATGAATTTCAAATAACCCTAACAGAACATTTCTATTTTTCCATTTTTATTGGCTTGTCAATTTGCATTTTCATTCTCTGTCATTTTTGCTCCTCTACTGACTTATAAAATAAATATTTTGTTTCCCTTTGTCTTGAACTTGTTCCAGACTAAAAAAGGGAACAGACTTGATCTGTACCATGCATAATATATATGGTTCATAATCATCAACATTTCAAGAGTTTTCAAAGTTGCAGTCAAGCAAAAGAGACTCTTCAAATACCTTCTTTGACATCACTTCTGTTTCCTGGCGACAGCACACAGACTGCCAGTCTCAATACCCATGGTACACCTATTTCAGACTAAAGGGAGAAGATTTTAAAAAGTAATTTCATGTATGTAGCAAAAATTGAAAGCAGGAAAGTTAAAAAAAGGTTTGCAGAACAAACTCCATGTCGCTAGTTGTTCTTTTATTCCAACACAAATGGAAAGTAGTTGGAAGTATACAGATTGTATTTACAGAATTGAGAAAGTACTGTATAGTTAAAAAATTGGCAAAAAGCATTATAGAATCCACTGAAAGACAGATGCTAATAAAACATAGCTGTCTAAGTAGCATTCTGTCTTGATATTTGTATTTTATGTATCACTATTTTTAATAGATCCTGTGCATATTTGCTGCCGACAAATATTAATTTGAAACTAATCTCTGTTCTCTTCCTTATTTCCTAGTAAGATATCTAACATTAAATTAATTTCAAATCCTGAGACTAGTACCATAATAAATCTAAAACAGCAATTCATAAGACAACTGGTAACTTATTATTTGCAATTCCCTTGTACTCACCCTTAAATTACAGTAAGAGTGAAGTTGTCCACTGAGAAGGATTATTTTGTTTGGTAAAGGTAAAAAGAAAAGGAAAAAACCCAACTTCAGCTATGCTAGTGCCAGTTAGAGATATTATTAATGAACAACCAACAGTGGGAAAAACAAAAAAATTAAGAAATCAATATTTGCATAGCTGCTGTCTCAGACAAGTTCAGTAATCCTTTTCCTTCTTATCTTACTAGAGAATTGCACACCAGCCAACTCATTTCATGAAGAAGAATAACAGCAAAATTCTGGTTTGGGCAAACAAAATTAAAAGGTAGCAATTGTATTCTACAGTGAAAGAGGATTATATGGTGTAGGAATCGTTTTCAAACATGTTAAATGGAATTCTAGTTGAACAGAGATGTTGTTACACATCTACATTAAACATATAAAACTAATTTTAACAGTTTATCTGTTGTCAGTCACTGATTTCCATCAGTAAGCCACTAAATGATATAAAAAGTAGCATGGAAGCTTATTGCACAGATAAAACTGAACATTCCTCTCTTGTTTTAGAGTTTGGGGATGAAGTATTTTTACCTGAATCAACACCATATGACAGAAAAACTATGGAATGAGTGCATAGTCAACATACTAATATAACAAAGCAGTTATACTAAAAGTTTTATAGACTTACTTTTTACGAGTAGGTGGATATATTAGTTCTTCCACTGTTCTGTAATTTCAAATTAAGACAGTTATCTAGTAAGAGAATTTATAGCAGTTATTCTACTACTCACTCAGGTGGGTATTTGTTGAGCCTTTGTCAGGGCACATGCATCTGCCACACCAGTAAGTAGAAATCTACAGTAGAGTAAGGGAGAAATGTGGATATCAGTAGTGGAGACTGCTGATGGAAATAAAATTGATTGACTGACAGTAACAGAGTATGCACTGGTTTAATGTGAATTTGAGAAATCTTAATTTACAAAAATGTTGGCACAGGCATTAAAGTGATTCAGATAAATAATCTGAAGAGAATGCACTGGTTGGCTCCTTGTAGTTTCTGTGAATAACAACTCATTCTGTTTTAATTCACTATTACCACTCAGAGTAAATACAGAAAAGGTTTTAATTTAAAATATGCACAATCACACACTTGAAAAATATTTCAAGTAAGTATCTTAATCTGGATTCAGGACAGAGGACAACTTGTAAAAAGAAAAAGATTATGAAGATAGTGTCTTCTGCAGTTAAATTGTCCCATTTACTAACTTTGTATTGTCACCAAGAGAACCATTATGTACATTTCCAGCAGATTCCTGGTCAGTCCTCTAGCAGTGAAAGTAGGCAGACTATTGAGAAAAAGTCAATAAAATAAGTAATGAAGATGAAATTATTTAAAACTTTGCTTGAAAAAGTGATTATTTTTAGATAACTTAGATTATTTTTTAGAAAAAGTGTAATAACAACAGTCTTAAATCATGCTTATGGCTGAATTCAAATAATGTTTGCTTTTTTCCTATCAAGGATTCATTAAATCTTTGATTAGATGAGCTAATTATTTCAGGTAGCTTTCCTAAGACACAACAGACAATGAAACTACTGATTAAAGAACTGGACACTTGTGGTTAAAGGCCAAGTTCTGAAGACAGACAAAAGAACATAATCTGAAATCTATTTGAGAGCTTTCCAACTGAGAACTGGTTAAATAGATACAATATACAAAAGACACACACGTTCTCCTATATCCAGTTTTGTTTCAATGGTTACAGCTTAATCCAGTTAAAAATTTAGTGTGGCCTGAAGGTCTTTTAAATAATAAATAGGGAACAGCTTCCTAACAAGAGCTCTGTGTTGTTCTGTCTCTTTTCTCAGTGAATGACTCACATCTTGAGTTCCCTTTGCTCATGGTATCCAGACATCTAGACACATCTACAGCTAAGACATTTGTGGTTCAATAGTGCATACTGCAGAAGTTCAGTTAGAACAAGTATAAATACATTTCCACTTCAGTGAATAATCTTTGAATTTCCTCCCTAAAACAAATTAAATGGGAATAAATTCATTTAAAATCTTAAGAGTGTTTAAAAAATATAGACACTATTTAGAATGCACTGAAGAACTGGAGTATGGTACCGAGATAATCTAAAAGTATGTGGTCAGTACATGAAAAAAAACCACAAAACCTTGAAGTTTTGTCTTTATGTTCATGGTCTTTGCTTTGCAAAACAAAACCTTACTGACAAAAATTACTTCATAAAACAGAGACAGAAGTCCACGCAATTGCACTGTTTATAAGACACTCCAAGTTCTGTCTGGCTCTATTGTGTAGTATTTCAGATGTTTTACCTGGGAAGGATTCTAGAAGTCATGGGGTAGACAGAACAGTCTCAATAGCACAGAATCGCACCAAGAAACAATCATGCTTAACTGAATTAATGATTTTGTACCTAAAATACATATTTGGACTAGATCTCTCATTATTAAAAAAAAAAAACCAAAACCAAAACCAAAAACCAACACCCAAAAACCCCCCCAAAAAATCCAAACAAAAACCAAACACAAAACAATCAATAAAACCCTAAAACAAACACTCCACCACCAAAAAAACCCCAAACAAATATCTCCTTCCTTGGTGATCCTGGCATAAAATGAAATACTGAGAGGAAAAGTGAGAGCAGTACCAACCTTTTCTTTTTCACTCACTCTCCAACATCCAGAGTTATCCTGGGATACCTATTCCAAACAACCATTTGTAATCAAGTAAGAGATAATACAGGAATGAGAATCAATAATATTATTAACTTTTTTCTACAGCTTCCTAACAGGCCTTATAAATAAAACTAATCTTGACACTACGCTTCTTCAGCGTAGCAAGGTTTTTGACAGTCTTGTGATATTCTTTGAAACACTTTGTCTAAACCACTGTAGATTGGACAGATTTAAAATAGGTTCATATCTTGTAGAAAACACATCACTAGTGTAGTTAGCAGAAGTTCACAGTAAAAATAAAACAAGCTAAAAAAATGTGTTGAATGAAACCAGCCAAGTGTCTATTCTGCATTCAGTACTTCTCCATACTTTCATTAATGAGCTAGATAATGAAGGACCTTCCTTGAATTTGAAGGCAATATGAATACAGGAGGTAGGAGAAAGGTGCACAAAGTGCTTTCAGTGCTGCCAGGAAGGATGTGATTTAAAAAATGCTCTTGACTAATTGAAGCAATACCCTGCATTATGTAGAATGTAATTCCATAATGGGAAGAGAAAATCGTTATTAGGTAAGAATAATGAGTTGTGCAAATACAAGCATTTAGCCACGAAATGGCAGGTCTACAGAAAAAGATGTGGGTTATAAAAGGAGATTTATTTGAATATTGGGGAAACATGATAACTGTACCAAATACGTGCTAAAAGCTTCCATAATAAAAAGACAACCTATGTTCTCCACATTCACTCAAGATGGAACAAGAAGTAATCAAGTTAAACTGTTTTAACAAACTTTCATTTTATACAGTAGTTTAAAAAATTCTAGCAGTAAAAATCAATTTAGGGTTTCTTGAATCTCACGCTACAAGTAATTTTTAGGAACAAAGATAAGAAAAGGCTTGTGTGTGTTTGACCCTGCCTTGGACAAGTGAGTTAGAGCCAATAACTTCTTGAGGTGACTCTCAACCTTATCTTCTATGATTATCAACTAACCTCTTTGTTCTCAGCTCTGTACATTTCAGATGGAGATAACTCAGTCTTTCATTTCATTGTCAGTTCAATCGTAATCTTCCTAGCTATAAACTCACAGTGTGCTGAAATAGAGTTTCAAATGCCCTGTTTATGCCATTTGTCCTTTTGATGCATTTAATGGCCACTGCCACTAACAGTGTACAACTACATCATAATTATAGTCTCATGAGACCAAAGCACTAAGAACTTTAACAGCTTTAAGCATAGGATCAGCAAAGAGCTGTCACTCTTCCATTGCTTTTATTTTTATAAAGTATGAGAGAAAACCCTCCTGCCTCACCTGATGTATGTCATCAACTGCAAAATCAGAGATAACCACAGTTTTCATACCCTGCAAAGCAGCATGTCAGGAACTGAGCTGCAGTCATCAGTTAAATTAGCTCCTAGCATGCTGGGCTGCTATGCTCTCATATTATTAATTTTTCATAAACAGAAGGTTGTTTTTTTTTTTTTTTTCCCAAAGAAAACAAGCTATGCTAACTTAGAATAGCTCCTTATTTTCTTCTTTTTCTGTGTTAATATTTTGCATTAGTATCTTACATGCCCCACTGCTTGGAACACTGTAAAAAAAGGGATATGGTTAGATTTATATAGCAGACCTCTATATGTCACTCAGCAAGGTCTCCTTAAAGGAAAATTGAAATGGTATGACATAACTTTTTGTTACCCTGCTGATCATATCAACTTTTCTCATATATACCCATATACACACATACTGAACATTTTTTAACGCTTAATTATGGACATGCCAATCAAAACCACAGTTACAGATAAATAACTTCTGCAGCTACAGATAAATAACTTTGGCACTTCAGGCTAAGAATATATATCCTACAATGAGTATAAACCTAACTAATCCTCCCAAAATGTCAATTCATAATCTAGGCAGAAATATATTTTCCAAGAGGATAAAAGTAACACTATGTATTTAGTTTATATGAATAAAGTTACAATACAAAAGATCCTTAAAATATTTCTAGACAACTCATTAGAAAGCAGATTTTCAGAAAAAGATGTTGTCATGATTTAGGCCCAGCTGGCAACTCAAAACCATGTGGTCATTCTCATTCCTGCTGGTGGGATCAGGAGGAGAAAATATAAGGAAATGCTTGTGGATCAAGACAAGGACAGGGAGAGATGATCCACTAAATATGGTCACGGGCAAAACCGACTTGACTTGGGGAACAAAAATGAATTTAATTAGTTATCAATCCAATCAGATCAGGCAAAAAGAGACAAAACAAAGCAGATCTTATAAACCTTTTTCCCCAACTCTCTCCATCTTCCCACGCTCAGCTTTGCTCCCAACTTCCCTATCTCCTCCCTTGCAGTGGCACAGAGGGATGGAGGATGGGGATTTTCAGTCAATTCATCGTATATTGTCTCTGTTACCCTTTCCTCCTCTGTGGAAGGACTCCTCACACTCTGCCGCTGCTCCAGCATGGGGTCCCTCCATAAGGAGACTGTTCTTCATGAACTTTCCTGATGTGAGTCCTTCCCACAGGCTGCAGTTCTTTACAAACTGCTCCAGTGTGGGTCCCTTCCACAGGCATTTAGTCCCTCAGGAGCAGCCCACTCCAGTGCAGGCTTTCCACAGTTATGGGCTTCTTCAGATACAGCTGTTTGCTCCAGCGTGGGGCCCTCCCCGGACTGCAGGTGGGTCTCTGCTCCCCCGTGACCCTGCACGGCTGCAGGGTCACAGCCTGCCCTCTCACCATGGGCTGCAGGGGAACCTCAGCTCTGGGTATCTCCTCCTCACCTTTCTGCACTGACCTGGGGGTCTGCCTGGTTGTCCCTCTCACATCCCATTCTTCTCTCCACACTTTTTCTGCTTCCAGTGCTGGTTTTCTTTTTGTTTTTCCCCTCCTAAATTTATTAATAACAGAGGACCTGACTGGCTCAGCAGTGGCCAGAGGTGGGTCCAACTTAGAGTCAGGGGAGCTTCCAGCAGCTTCTCACAGGAGCCATCTCTGTGGCCCTTCTCTCACTACCAAAACCCTCCACTACACAAACCAAACACAGATATGGGGATCTCTGCAGACAGCAAGCTGAAGAGGAGTTGGCAGTGTCCCTTTGCAATGAGGAAGGTCAAGCACATGGGGTCTTTATTAGCAAGTGTGGCCAGCAGGTCCAGGAAAGTGATTCTCCCCTTCTGCTTGTCCTGTATTTCATTCAAGACTATCCAGTATGTGAAAGACACTGACATACTGGAACAAGTTCAGCAGATGACCACAAAGACAAGTGAGCACCGGACCTCACTGCTGAAGAAAGTCACAAACCTGAATTTGTTCAGATAGAAGTGGCTCAGGGAAGAGCTTATTGCTCCCTACAACTTCCTACAACTGGAGGATGTTGTGAAGAAGGATCCAGAGTCTTCTCAGGGATACACAGTAGAAAGAAAGGAGGCAACTGGCACAAGTTGGAACACAGGAAATTCTGACTCGATCTAAAGGAGAATCTTTTTCAACATTAAGATGGTCCAAAAATGGCAAAAGTTGCTCAGAGAAGCTATTTAAACTCCATCATGGGAGATACTCAAAGCTCGACCAGACAATACTGATCAGCTTGAATAAAATGGGCCTGCTTTGAGCAGAGGTTTGGACTAGAGACCTCTTAGGGTCCTTTCTGACCTATATTACTCTTTGATTCTATGCTGTATTATGTGCTTTTACATATAATAAACCCTTCAAATCTCCCACGTACTTTAACTCTCCAAACTCTTGTCAAAACATTTTCACAAATGTGTTAAGGAGTAATGCCTATTTTTGACCACTGTCTTCATATGAAAAAGTTTTTCATTTAGTTGTGGCTGTTGAGACCTGTTCTGCTAAAGGGCTATATGCTGAAGAACTGTCTTTCAAAACAGCTTGTCTCCTAGGTTTCTCCTGTTTTTCCTAGGAGTTTTTCTGCTGTGTACATAATTTGGGAGCAGCCTATTTGTCCTTTTTGTCTCTCCATAAGATTAAATGCCTTAGATTAGGGTGAAAACATCTATTGTAAGAATTATTTGTCCTTAAGTACCTTAAGAATAAAGGAATGGGGTGGCTGACTCCTAATAAGGTTTACTAATCATAATTCCATTACCAATAAACAATAAAAGGTGAGAACATCGGCTTGAAAGAGTGCAGTTTCTCAACACATTCTCAACCTTTGAATATTATTCATCAGTCTTCTCTGAAAATGAGTAATTACAAATAAATAGTACTGAATCTAAAAGATTAAATCTAACCCCTGACAAAAGTTATATTGTGGTTTAGGAAGTCTGACCTTCAAAAATGATTCCATAGCATGATGGAAAATAATATACATAAATAAAACACCATTTCTCCAGAGGGTTACTTGCACAATACACTACAAGTATGTTGCATTTAAAAATAAAATTGAATTTACTATATATATATATAATTTTGAGATGAAAATACACTAAATAAACCACTGTAGTACAAAGATGCTGAAGACTATGTTCTCCAAATTAGAAAATGTTTATGCAACATTCAATTTCAGTTTTCTATGCATGTTTTAAAATATAAACATCTGTCAGTGTTACAGTATTAAATTGCCCTTTTTACAGCTCTGGAAATAGAAATGTAATGTTTCTCATTCTTTCTGAATATCACATACTGCACTCCAATACTTGCCTAGCACACCTGATTTTTAACTGTTTTAAAATATATGTGGATGAGAAAGTAGGTAGCAATCAAGTAGTTTTGCTTTTTTTTTTTTTTTTTAAATCATAGAAACAACCTTCCAACAGTGAAATTCTGGAGATGATGCAGTTTGCAATGAAGTTAACTTAGCTGGACATGCATGCAAATTTCCAAGACTCTTAACTGCAATGCACTTGTAACAGATTTTAAACATAAAACATGTTGCACAGTAGTAAACCCAAAAATAACACCAAATCCAAACCTTTGAAAGTATTAAAGCAAACTATGCCAGTATTCAAAAATACATATATCTGACACATTTATAACACAGATGATTGTCACATTTATCAAAAGGCTGCAGAAACTCAGGAGTTATTCTAAACTCATGTTGGAAAAATATAGCCATATATATGTGATAAAAGGCTTTTAGGAAGAAGCTGATACACAGGACTAGTTTGAGAAGAAAAAAAAAAAAGAAAGAAAGTATTTAGAATTACTGCTTTGGTGCATTCAACATTAAGACTTCAGAGACTGTCTCTACTAATATTATGCCAAAGCAAGAAGAAGGGCACAAGTAGAAGTGAGGTATCACTGAGAACTGTTTTTTGTTTGATAGATCTCCTATTTTTATACCAGATTTTATAATATATGTTTAAGAATTTAAACATTAGAAAACAGCAGATAAGGGTAAAGAATTAGGAAGTAATAGAAAATTGGCATGGTGCTCTCTCACATAACCCAAGTGTGAATACAGTGGGAGTGAGGTGAGGGGGTGGAGGCACTGGCATTGGTAATGGCAACCAGCAGTGCAGCACAAGTTGCAGCTGCAAAGCGCAGAGCCTCCACTGAGATCGGAGCTGTGACTCTCCTGAGTTGCTGCAGCAAATAAGTTACTAACTTACATTTTTTTGAAGCTGCTTAAGGGGCACTGACAGTATACCTTTTGGGAGGAAAACGACTTCCTGCAGCGCAAACACAGTTAGAAACGGCTTACACCTGAATCTCCATCCATGTATACCTCCTGTCAAACGTGAACAGCATTAGCAGGTTCCTCAAAACTTGTTGATCTCAAGTAGAACGTTCAGCTGTTAGAAAGCAGGAGGAGAAACCTGCTCTTTGTCTCCCATGCTCTGGCACAGACATAAGAGCTCAGATGATTGCTGGTCTGCAGCCTTTGATGTTTCCTGTCTTCTGGAAATGAAATTATCTCTGCTTCAAAGGATTCCAGCTGCTGCTGCTGCTGCATGGCCAGAGCTTAGGTTCAATTCTACTACCTAGATACATGTTCTGGTGACCCATTCATTCAACACCCCCAGGACTGCTTTCTACACTTCATGTCACAGGCAGAAAACTGTGCTAGGTCCAACTCTTTCCCCTCCACCAAATCAGAAACTCAGCTCACACTCCCTGTAACACCATCAGGATCTCCTCACCTTGATGTTCAAAAACCTCCATGGAATTAACCTTGGGTTAGTTTGGGTTAGCTGTCTGAACTGTGTCCTCCCACCACCACTGCTTGTAGCTAGAAAGTTGGGAACACAGGTGCAGCATCAAAAGCTGGAAAAGTCCTTGAATCAGTGCAAGCACTCCACAGCACCAACTAACAAACACCTTATCAGTACTATTCTCAGGGCAAATACAAAACACAGCCTCATATCAGCTACTGTGAAGAAAATTAACTCTCTCCTGATGAAAACCAGCACACAGCAAGAGAGGAAATACGTATGTTTTATAAAACAGATTTGTGTCTTGTTGTATGTCTTAAGAACATTGGATTTAGTCACACTTATCCACCTCTGTTGTTTACACTTCCCCATGGAATGCCAATGCTATGCAGAGGTCTCAGTTACCGTCTACTAAATATCAATTCCAGTGAATCCTGAATATTGCTCCCAGCAATTTAGAAGGTAAATTTTCAATTAACTGTACCTTTTATTATTCCCAGAGAGGAAAAAAAAAAAAAAAGTAGCCCTCTGAAGATAAAAGAATGTATTTATGTACCTAATGAGCAGAAAATAGCATTTACAATGAAAATCTGGTACAGCTTCTATTCATCGAGTTACTATAAGATTGGGATAGCTGCTATCATAAACCATTAAATTCCCTTATCCTTGTGCTCAAAAGTATTGTTAGATTTCAAGGAGACAACTAAACAAAAATGTAATACAGAACAAGGTCATTGAAAACCACTGGTACCCTGGAAAAAAAACCCCTTGCCTATATTTCAAACTTCTTATCACCATGAATAACTATACTAGCAGGAGGTGTCTACCCCTCAGTTGAACACTCTGTACATCAAATTCTGTGTCTCTCAAAAATTTCATGTCTAAGTCAAGACATGAGTAACTGGGTCTTCCTGAATTACAAGAAAGTGATTTAACATCTTTCATTCACAAACAATCCTGTGCTACCACTCATATAATCATGGTTGTGTTTGTTTGTTTCCCCAAAAACTGCATAAACCCCACACAATTAGTAATGTGGCACCTTTCATTGCCCTGCCTAGGTATTTCTACATGAAAAGACAGAAACCACATGCTAGACTCGCACACCACAAACACTCTAAGTGGTACAGAATATACCTTGGGAGAAAGTAGCACTTTGTGTAATTAACTAAATTTATTCCAAGTATCTCTTCCCAACTATTACTACTGAAGCACTTTAAAGGGCAGCTCAAAATCAAAAGCCAAAAAACCCCTTCATATCTGGTAGATAGGAACCATCATAGTCCTTTTCTACAGTGTAAGCATTTTGATTTAGATGTCACCTGAGTAACCTGCCACACACAGGATAAAAGCAGGCACATAAACCTTCATCAGTCTCCCATCTGATGTAGCAGGAAGAAAATGGTCTTTTCCTCAGCTGAAAAAGCATGAAGGCTATTTTTACTCCTGAATTAACACAGGTATAACTCAGATCCAATATATCATTTTTAGGAAATAATTACATAATATTTCTGTTCTCAGCTATGTATGTTGAGCGTAGCATCTAAAACACATTTTCTAGTGACTGATATCATTACTTAATACACATATTATTATTTAAAATGTATTTTAAACATAATAATATGCACTATCGCCATACACTTTCACATCAGGTTTTTAAAAAGTTTTCAACCAATATTCACGTAATCTGACACATCAAAGTTACATCTAGGACACCTGTCAACTAACTGAAAAGTTACAAGAAAGCTAGTGGTTTCAGATCAATTGCTAAATAACTTCTAGATCCAAGATTACATTTTTAGAACAGTCTGAGGTCATGAAGTCCCCTTCTTCTTCCTCCCCTTTAGTTGTCACTACGTTTTGGATGACACTAGTGTTTCTCATTCAGGCAAAACCTTAGCATGGTCTGAATACACAGGGTTCCTCCGCCTAATTAATGTAACATGATGTCATGGTCAGCTTCCTAAAGCCTTTTTGAACCTTCTGATCAGGTATCTTAAATACTGGATCTTTAAACAATTTTAGAATCCAACAGTAATAATACAAACAAATCAGACTATGGGATTGCATACCTATTAAATTGTGAAATTATGAGCTTGAAACTAGGAACAGGATTGATGGTCCTGGTCCAGAATACAGCTGCCACTAAAAAGTTAATCCATCTAATTCTAATTTAAAAATCTTGAACAAGACAACAATATTTAAAATCAGCACCTGTATTCTTTAGTCATAACATCTGAACCAGTTCTTGAAGTCTTGAGGCCAGACTTACTTTATCCTGAGAGCAGTCACTGAAGCTTTGGTGGTGATGTATGTTTGCTTTTTCTTCTTGTCTGATGAGTATTCTTATAATAACCACAATGAAAACCACCAGGAACAACATTGTTACATTCTTATTTCACACTTTCTCAGTAATGTTCTTTAAGCAACATTCAGTTTTTGTTATTTTATTTCTTACTCTTCCAACAGACTTACGTAAACTCTCATTCTTTTCCTCTTTATATCTGAAGCTCAGGCTGTCTAGGTCCTAGGAGCACCTTAGCATTAGTCCATTAAAAAGAAAAGAAAAAGCAATCAACTCTAATACAAGGATTATTTTGGGGTTTTATCACATTTTTTTTCCTTTTAAATAGAAATGCTCTCTCCAAAGCCAATATTACACTCCAGTTTCATTAATTTGTCCTATGAAAATGAGTATTGGTGCTGGCTTGGCTTCATCCCAATTTCTCTCGCTATCTTCCCAATCAGCTCACAACTTGACTATTAATATTTGTTAAAAAGAGATGAACTCCAGTTTTAAAATATGTGCTTCTTGGCAACCCAGCTTCTGACTGCCAGGCTCCTGCTGCTTGCTGAGATCCAATCTCTCCGTTCCAGGGGTGCATCAGGGTAACGGGGCAGTATTACTTTCTCCAGAGCACCATCCACACATTGAATGTACCGCCAATCTGAGCAAAAGAATAACCAACTTTTCTTGGGCTGTTTGTTGGCTGTTTGTTTGGCTGTTTGTCTGGACAGCATATCAAGTACTTGAATGAGAGAGGATGAGTGTTTGAGGTGAAAATTTTAGGGAGGCTGGGGTGAAAACACTCCCACTGTAGCATGCTGCCCTCCCCTGCTTACCCCCCCACACCTTTATTCCCCATTATTGCAAAAGATATATTGCTTGAAAAAGTGTCTTTCCCAATTTCGTCACTTCCATAACAAAATTCCTCATGAAACTAAAATGTTTCTGTTCATCTTCTTTTAAACATTGCGCATTGAAAGTTATTGAGAAAATATAAACAACATTTTGCAACAAGTTTGTTAACACTTGTGGCTGCTATGTACTCACTAATCCATATGCAAGACAAATACTGTAAAACTTAAAAAAATTATCCTCAGAACCTCTGCAAAATAAAGGTCTATTAAGTAAAGAGCTATACTTTATTGCTTCTGAGATTTTTATTTCCTTCTCTTCATTTAATATTCATTCAGGAAGTCGCTATAACTTAGAGAAAAGTGACACCTTTTTACAGTTGGTACCTTTTCACTGTTAATAAGGAGGAAGCTACAAACAGGTTATTTCTACTAGAGTCAGTGTCACCCCACAGAGGTCACTGGCAGCCACAGGAAGACAAAAGTACCCAGAAAAGACCAGGAAAGGGATTGCTCTGAATATATGAGAAGTTCTACTTTGAATATCAAATTTACCCTGTTAAGTTGCAAGTCTTCTTCAGTCTACAGAACACAACATACCCAATATATATGTACCAGCATTTGATATCTGCAAGTAGATGAGTGTCTTCATCTTTAAGCTATCTAAGTAAGTTTAGTCTCCATGCATGTCAAAAGAGTCAAGGTTCCTCTCAGACGTCTGTAAGCTGAAAGATTCTGTGCTCACTACTGGTTTTAATTTCTGTTCTATAACAATACACACTTATCAAAATCTATTCTTCCAGTTCTTATAAAACCTAAGGAAAAGGTCAAAAACAATCTCTCCCCCCTTCACTAACCATAAATACTTCTTGTTCCTACAGCACCTAATGGTGTTTACACATCCCATTTCAATGCAAAAGTATTCAGCTATGCACGAAGTGATCCAAAGTACCAGTGGATGATTGCAATGAGAAGAGACTACAATATCAAATAATTTTATGTTCAAAGATATTCAGTGTTTATTAAAAGCAGAAAGGAAAGCAGTACATTAACCTAAATAATTATCTCTTAATAGTACCATTAATTCACATGCTGATAATGACTAAGTTTCATATAACTTATCAGGCCGAATGAGTTTTATTGTTCTGAAGCAGTCCCTGTGAATATATCTGGTTTCTGTGCTCTCACGTGTTATAACAAAAATTATTAAAATTGGTCATTACTTGGCTGGTGGGCGATTTCTGCTTCTCCATTGCCAAACCTAAAGTTAATTTGGATTGGAATGTATCCTCACTATTATCTGCTTGCACACAGTGATATAGCAAATGTGTGTAGAAAGTAATCTGCAGTGCAAATCACAAGAAATGGGGTGCCAGAGTTGTCGACAAGACTACAGAGATGAGAACTGGTTGGCTAGAAAATAGCTTATTTGATCTTCTGTACCATGTATTTTGCTAAGAGCGTTATGCATCTCTGAAATGCTCCTAAGATTTTTTCAGGGGAGTCATTCTTGCCATACTCCTCTTCAGCCATACCTAGAGTCCAAAAGCAAGAACAGCTTTTCTACAACTGCCTGTGACAGAACCTCAATAAAGGCCAGATGTAAGCCGTGTGAATGCACAATGTGACTTCACAGGCTTTTATATAAGCACACTGCAACTTGCTTGAATGCTTCAGTACAAGAACAAATAGCTGCAGTGTACCTCTATACATGACATTTTGCCAGAATTAAGAGGTTACAGGATAGCTCCTTTGACAAAAAGTGACTTTATATCCTTCATACTATTCTTACTCTGCAGATATAGAGAAGAAATGTGATTTTACTAATGAAGCTTCCAACAAAATTGCAAACATCACATATGAAAAGTCAAAACCACTCCTCTTTAGACATTACTTTTTCCTATAATTTTTGAAACAGACATACATCACCAGAAGTAATTTTGTCAGAAGTTTCATTTTTGCTGGGATAAAATGAGTGTACTTTTCAAACCTGAAACTTTCTAGTGTGATTTTATAGCATGTTAGAGGAAAAAAGATTTCTAACTCTTGCAAATTAAAAATATGTCATATTTCTGAGCATGTTGTTTTTTGTTTTCTTTCATTCTGGTAGGCTCACTATATTCAGACACTGATAGTGGTTTGTGAATTTATATAATAATGGTTAAAAGTTCCTGGAGAACAAGCAGTTTATCTACTGCTCTTTATCAAATTCAGCATTAATAATATTTTATTTAATTGCTCCTATGTGCTCATGAAAAGTAGAAATCATAATTCAATTCCTGAACATTAGGTGTGCTTCATAAAACTGCACCTTTCTTGAATTATTTATCTCAGAAATGCCTATATAAACAAATGACAAAACTGAGGAGGTATATAATAGATCCTCGCAAAGACAATGCTGGAGAAATTGTAGAAGAACAGTGAAAGAAAAAAGCAACACAGCTTTATACTATATATACTTTTCAGGTAGATCTATTGATATGAAACCTGCTAACATTAATCTTAGAACTCTTTACAGGTATAACCTAGGCGGGTATTGTCACTGTGCAGTTAAGCTCTATTCTGAAGACATAGAAATAACTTAATGTGGTTTTCATTTACAAAGGAGTTTAAATAGAATGTTTGTTTCATGACTTCAGTGGAAGTGTATTCTTGACTGTTCTCATGGCTACAATATATTAATACTTAAATCAGAAAGCTCATAAAGTATTTTTCAGGTAATGACAATTACTCAGTGTTAGATCCTGTACAATGAAAAACTATTTTCAAAATACATCAATTTTCTGGACTGTGTAGTTCTAAGAGTACGTTTAAGGCACAAAACCATAAGTAATTTCACTACATAAAAGGAAAAAAGGATTTGGAGATAAGGGAATTTGGAAGCCACTTGCATTACCTTTTTTTTGGGTTTTCTTGCATAAGCAACAAGGAAACACAGAACAGAGCTTAAGTTGGAGAAAAACAAAACAAAAACCTACAAGCTACTTCCATTCCAAAGTGTTTCTAGATTATTCTCACTACTTGCAAACGCAGATTTGCAAAGGATGGGATTCTTCTCAGTTGAAATTGTTCCCTGGGAACACATTTATTTTCTTTTGTTTGGTATTAGTATAAAACATTAGTTGTTTTGATGTTTCCAAAGAATAAGCTAAGAAAAATTCTGTAGAATTCTCTTATCCTGAACTAGTAGGCACTAAATGTCCCTTTGTTTCTTCCTTAAGCCTTTTGTAAAAGCCACTGAAGAAACCTTGACACAAGTAGTCTTAATTTATCTGGTCACTTTAATCTCTCTCCTAGATGAAAAAAAAAAAAAAGTAATACAAGATATATGAAAAGATTCCTTTTTATAAGTATTTCTTCAGAATTAAACAGGGAGTGCTACTCTACAGATACTGTATATTAAGAAGTGACATGCAGTATTTAGTTTAAGGTTATAAAAATAAGCAGAACTGTATTCATAGCTGCTAATTATCAAGTTATGCCAAGTATATTAAAAACAAACAAAACCAACCCATAATGCAAAATCACTCAGCCCCTTCTCCCTCAATGACCCACATACATTCACACATTAAATGAAATTCCAGCCTGTCATTTTTCAGTCTGGACCATAAGGTTTTGGCAGTAGCTAACCACCAGCCACACACACATACAGGGCAATGACAGAAAACAGAAAGCCTTTTTGCCCCATAGCATATCAAGAGTTCATCATGCTCTCAAAGGTACGATGAACAAATAATTTTAATTTTACAGAATTGCTACTGAGGACATAGTGAAAGTGGCACATACTCCCTGAACATACACATGGCTATATTTATAGGTATAGCTAAGATTATACCAGCAGTTCCACTCTAATAAGTCATCCTCTGATGCATTACTATAATAAAAAAATATATATGAACACTTCTTTAGATTTGAAGCTTCTGAACAAACCAAAAGAAATTCCCCCTCACCTCCTTAAGCACCATACTCAAGAAACAGGGTTTGAAAAGCCACGTGCATTTTCCCTTCTTTACCCCTCCCTGACCCCAACAGCAGATGGCAATGGATCAGGTCCAGGAAGGAAGTGCACCACACTGTCAGGGAACCCAGTACAGGGTATCTAACCCACCTCCCTGGTCAGAAACTGTCCCTCTCCATCCTGCTGCAATGAAGCTGCTTCTGTTTTCCAAGGGAGATGGAATGCTTCTCTACCGCTACAGCTGACAGAGTAGTGCAGACAGTTTGCCAAAGCAGCGAACACGAATCTGAGAGAAAAGATTATTTCCTATAGCTGTAAGGTTTTCACCTAAGAAAACAACATTACATGTGTTTCGTGGCCCACTAATTTTCACTGAAGAGACCAGAGCTCTCATTTTTAATAACCCAGTTAAGATGGTAAATCACTGTGTTTCATCCAACACCGACTCTTTTTCTATTCAGGGTGCTGTTGCATGAGACTGCAAGTCCCCCACCTATTATGTCTTAGAACTTGGATCCAACGAATGAAATACTTTGGCTTCCAGCAGTTCTGATTCCTTTCTGCCCGTGACAACCGTTCGTTTAAAGCAATTTAGTAACTAACTCTCCTCAGCAGATGAAATTATTTTCCTTGCTAAATCTTCTCCTCGCTTACCAAGATGTTAGTGTCTATGAGGACATTTTGCATCTGATCATTCACCTAGGAAGAAGAAAAATAATATAAATATGTGTTTGTGTGTGTATCTCTATATGCACGTATACACACATGACATTTCACAAGAAGTTCCAGCTGCTGAACAGGGAGCTCCTGGCAGTGTGTGCTTAATCAAGCATTTACTAAATGGCATATAATACATTGCTTTCTTATACTGCACTGTTTTACTCTGGTACAGCACTGTAGCTGATGGGTAATACTTGTATGTGTGATAGATATCAGATATACATGTCTCTGAAGAATCCTAACAGGTAAACAGATTCAACACATGCAGTTTGTCTACTTTCATCTTTGCAGTTGCACATCTAAACTTTACTAATTCCTCATAGAAGTCACAATATCATTCTCTCAGTTACAGTGCAATTCCATGATAAATACAAACATATACATAACTTCAAAAATATATATTTTTAAGTTAAAAAAAAAAAGTCCAGCTACATCCATTTTGCTGACAGAATCAGATTAGCCATAAAGCTGACGTTTTAACAGGAGGATCAGTCCTGATACATGTTTTTGACATAAAATATTGCTTGGCGCTGCTTCTCGGGAAATAATAAATTCACTGAGGTGCTACATTAATCAGGCCACCCACGACAGCTTTAATATATATCTCCTTAAATGAAACTCATTGCTTTTACAGGCACATAATACCATTCCTCTGTCAGCTTTTAAAGTCAGTCTTAAAGCTCTACAGGCAGATGTCACAGGCAGACTTCTCATTGAATATTCATTTTCCTGTGTGCAGCATTTTAAAACTACCATCCACTTTAAGAGAAGGCAGGGAGAGATTGCAGAATATTGCCCTCCTCAGAGGATTTAGTCAGTACCAGATTAAGCCTCCTGCTATTCAGAACATTATAGCTTAAAATTTTAAAAGTAGTTTTGCGGAGAGCAAAAAGTGGCTGGTTACGTTGTGTTGGGAGTGAGGGGTTTAGGCCACTTAAAAAAATTACCAAAGGAAAAAGGGATTTTAATATAAATTTGAAAAAAACAACTTAACAGAATTCAATGGCAAGGTCCACTCTATCACTTATTTAACACGGAAAAAGCATACGAAAGGGAATTCAAATTAGAATTGCATTAGAATGATTTACACATGGATTGAGGGAAATTATGTACACAGGGTCAGCGAAATCAAATTAGAATTGAGTTGGTGTGATTCATACTGGGATTAGGGAAACAAGGTGAAAGAGACCCTCCCATTGAGTCACAAGGTTAAGAGTGGACCCCCTTGCTTTCTAAACACCTTCTCAGAGAGGAGACTAGTTGTGGCTGAATCCATTGCTACTCCTGGACTTGACCAATAGTTTTTGTCTAAAGAGACTAGTGCAGGGATCTCTGTGTGGTGATTTAATTTGTGATTTTCTGGTTTGTATAACTTTGGAATAGCAGCAGTTTAAAGTGGAATAGCTGTAATTTAAAATTCATTAACACCATTAAGATAAATCACTAGATTAGATTATATAATTATCTAGCAGAACTTAACCATTGATGAATTATCACAACTTAGTTGAAGGCTTAACAAAGTCTTTAAAAATAAATTGTATGTGCGCACGCACACACATACACAGATATAGGTATATAAAGGTGTACCTGTTGAAAATTCCCCTTGAGTTCAGTGAAATATTCACATTGAATGTCTTTCACATTTCTCAATGGGTGAGGGCTGATTCTCAAGCAATGGGGGTTTCACCCCAGGTCACGTTGTCAGTCTATGTTCACAGTCATGTGAACTTCCCAAATTTGAGAGCTCAGAGAAGCGTCCCACTCAGAGGGAGATACTGGGCTCAGCCCACTGCAGCCCAGGAGAGCTTAAAGGGCTTCACCTGGGACCACTGCTTATACGGTCATGAGATGATTGGCTTCAGGCATCAGTAAATTTCCATCCTAGCAACAATTCGTGTCAGTAATTACTGAAATTCACAGAATTTCAGTAATGCTGGTACTGATCTACCCAAGTTATGATGTGTCCCAGGGCTGTCCAGGGGACGATTAGCTATTCCTACTCTCATCCACCACCTTGGCCAGGCAAACAAATTCCTGGTATGGTCAGTGCCATTCCACACCTCAGCTAGGCTAGTGTTCTTGGTATGGTCAAGGGATGCTTGGTATGGTCAGTGCACTGCGCTAAGACTGAAGCTTGATGGGAATTCCTAAAACCATAGAAGAGTCCAGGAGCAGGGTGGAGAAATGCACCACCACACCTTTTTATAAAAAAAAAAAAAAAAAAAAAAAAAAAAGTATCATAAATTAACATATTTAGTGTTAAACTATGAATTCACATACAAAAATATAGGGTGAACGGTATCTGGTTCTTTTTAGTGTGTTTACTAGGTTTTCCTGGACACATGCACCAAGAAAAAGCTAGGCAAGGCATGTGTAGCTTAAAGAATCTGTCACACAGCCTTCTTCAAAGGGACCAAGGGCTGCACTTTTTCATCAGTCACACCTCCTAGCATAAAATGGCAAAATGAAAATATGAAGACTCTAATTTCACCATTTAATAACAGTATCAATGACAGAATATAGCAATTACAAACATTCGAAAATTTGATGCAGAGATTATTACATGATTTAGTCCAATATGTGTTCTTTTAATATAGCAATGCATTCAGGTCACATCTTCAAATCATTGTGAAAATTGTTCAGTGCTTCAGAAATGGTTGCAGATAAGCTGAAGATGAAGAAGGGAAGGAGAGAAGATAAGGATGAGAACCAAAACCAGTCTATTTTACTGAAGGTACTCTAGAAAGGGAGGACTGCAACAGCAGTACTACAGTGGAAGGACAAGGCACGGATAAGGAACAAGAGTTGTAAGCCACTTTTTCACTACTCTAGCCAAGTTCTCTGCAGTAATTAAGGCTGAATTTCCAACAGTATCTTACTGTATTTCCTGTAGGGAGGAGCTAGTGCAAGTTGCTTCCTCTCATCCTGTGCTGAGGAGCAGGTACTTAGTCCTAGACCCCCAGCCACCAGATCAGCAAGGCCTCTCCACAGCTCTGCAGAACAAATCAGGGAAAACTCTTAAAGAGAAGAGAATAAGCCATATGTATAAGGAAGGAATTTTCTTTTATAAAACGAAAACTAAAAAATTACAATAGCACAATGCAGAACCAGTATTTTTATTGTCCAAGAAAGTGTAGATGTGTCAAGATTAAAAAAAAGTCTTTCTTTTAAAAGTACATAAAAACTTTTTTTAATTTCAAGAGGATCTGGTTTCTACATCTAAAGTTTGCCAGTGTACAAACACACACAATCTAAATGTTTGAGCTAGAAAAATAAATGCTCCTAGATCCTTCAGAATTAGTGATATCAACAGCAAATCATCTTCTTCCCTATTCTATACTTCCCAAATGATAGTTTCATTAGCTTCAAGGAAAATAATTGTATGCCTGGGAGCCAACACAAAAGTAGTACAAAAAGCCCAAATTCTGCCTTTGGTCTTCTCTACTGGACCCTATGATTCCAGAAATTCACCAACTTCAGGCTTCAGATCCCAGTCATAAAAAGTTTGTGTTATGTTTGGGAATATACACTCCCATGCATCACGAAATGTCAGTATTATACCACAGTGATGGCACCACCTCCTTCAATAGACATGCTGACCTACATAGAAGGCAACAATAATTGCACACACGTATGAGGATAGGACTTTTTACTACAAAATTTTAGTGTAATATTAAACTGAATGTGGTACATTGTCAAAACACATTAAAATTGAGATTTTCCTCAAAATTTATACAGACTCAATGTAGTGAATTAGTGACTAAACTGCCCTTTTTGCATAGTTCTTGCTTAGTCACTCACAATATTTAGTGTCATCTTTCCTTCCTTTCCCATCATTCAACAACCAAACTTTTTTGTTGAGACACTGGCAGCTCAGTTCTGGAAATCAGGAGTGTGCCCTTACTTAATGGGTATCCAACTGTTTGTTACATGTTGTATGAAAAGAGATTGTCTTGACATCACATTCTGCCACAGCAATTTAATTTGCTTCTATGTAAGCTCCAACCATTATTGGTTCATGCATTCAGTTCCTATAGCCAGCCAATGTTACATTTCAAATTTGGGTGTTTCTGATCAGTGTGTCTTCAAGATACTTTTGCCACAGCTACCACAGAGCATCTCAGAGACAGTTTATTTTCACTAATCTAAGCTCGTATGCCTAATTTGCTCCCTCTTCTGCATTTCAGGACTCAAATGCAGTCATTTAGGCTTGTCTGCAAATTTGACTTTTTTTCCAATTAACATGTGTGCTTTGCACTGAGCTGTTAGCTGTACCACCACCACATCACAGCTGAGTCCATCTGATTTTCTCTTTGACACACCTGGATATCTGAAACAACACCTTAAATGCCAAGCTCAGGTTTTAAACTAATAATTTTTGTAAATGCTTAGAATACTCTGGGGAAACTGAGAAGTGTTATTACAAATATTGAAAGTACCAATTCACAACAGACTATTACAAGAGGATTTGCAATCAACTACAGCCTTTTCTTTCCATACATCCTCGGAAATTAGTTTGAAACCTGTAATGCAAACAGATGTGCTTGTAATTAACTATGCTCAATTGTTATTCACTGACCTTAAAAATAAATTATATTAGCATAAGTAAAGAATTCCCATCTTCTACTCTATAGGTTTGGTTATTTCTTCTGATTAATCCATTTTATTTGTGTTTATGCAATGAAGACTTGGAAGGGCATACGAACAAACTCCTTCCTCAATAGTTATACATTTCTGATTTTATTTCTCTCACACACACACACATTATACCACAGCATATTTGTTTACATTTTGCTTTTTTCTTTTTTCCCTAACACAAAACTTAGAAATTACACACACATTCAGACAGCCTATGGCAATTTTGACATAAAACTGACAGACAGCCATTTCCTAAGCAGAATGACGAGTTTACTTTCATGAAAGAATGTTCTGTGTCGCTTACCTGCTCTCCAAAGCTGGATCCATATTGTTTCATTAATGTTCTAGAGATTTCTCTTCAGGCTTCCACATCTTTGATCATTTTGGTGCATGTCCAAGCTCTTAACTGGACTGAACCTAAATTCTTCTCCCACCTTAATAGATAAAGTCAAAATAAACACTTCGAAGGTAAGCATGGAGGGCATAGAGGAGAGAATGTGCTTATACAGCTTCTCTCCTTCATCCCTGTTCCCCAGATCCCATTTTTATACTTCTCTCTGACACACGGAAGTGCAATGATAATCTTCGTCAACACAATCACTGAAGGTATCCTATGTGAAAATTTAATACCATAAGGCACATTGGATACAGTTCTCCATAGGACTGGAACTTTGGAAACAGTAAAGATGTTCTGCACATTTTCTAAATGAAGACCTCTTCCTCTGAAAAGCCTAGTGGACAACTAAGTTTGATCTACATGGTCCAAATCCTTTCAAGTCATCTATGTGGGGGCCAGCAATCTATTTTCCTAAAAATGCCATCCCTTACTCATCTGATTTGCCCCTTGTTTACATAAGAAAAATAGTGTCTAACTAGCCAAGGTAAAGGGGAAACTTTGTAGTGCACAGTGCTGATCCATAACCACACATTAACTCTTACTTACATGATATCATTCATCATGAAGATTTTATGAAGTTTTCACAGGTTTCACTTCATCAAGTTTCAGATATTTAATGATACAGACATCTCCATTTAAGCTAGTCATCTAAGTTCACTTTAGGAAAAAGAAAAATGTAACCTCTGGGCACACTTTATCTAACTCTAAATAGGTGGCTGGAACAAGTCAGGTGAATCATGCACTATTTTTCTTCACTTACTATAAAAATAGCCTATGATAACTTGTATGATATAATCTATTCACTGTAAAAACAAGTAACTGGGGGTGGGGGTGGGGAGACACCAAACTAAACATGACCACTGTTAACAAAAGCCATGGAAATGTATGGGATAATAATCCACTATTACAATCAAAAAGGAAGCAATAATGTTGCATCAAGGCCATCTGAAAATACAAAAATAGTACCATGATCAAATGATTTGAACTCTGACAGCTTATTATTTGCAAAGAATAACATTCATGTCAGGTTTTAGATATAATTACTTCAAGTTATGGAAAGCAAGAACAAGTTGTAGGTTCCTTTCAGCTAACTGCCCAACTCATGAACATAAGGACAGACAAAAGTGTGCTAGACAAAAAGTCTTTACTTCAATAGAGTCTTTAAGTTTAAGCAGAACATTTTATCCCATATCTTAACTACAAATCTGTCTTTTAGTTACTTAAAAACTGTAGAATTTATTTCCATTTCTGCTTGAAACATAGCAATGGAAAAAAACCCAACTATTAAAACATTGAGAAACAATAAGAATCTTCTCAACTCTAACTGTTAAGCACAACCATCAAATCTTTATCAGTTTCAACTCTAAAAAGTTTTATATACCGATGCTTTTAAAAAAAATTCTGAAATGCACTAAATATGCTAATAAATAATAAACAATAACGATAATAAATATTAATAAATCATTAATAAAAACAATAATAAACAAAACCAATAATTTAACTATACTGTAAAAAACAAACAGAACCTTATGAAAAGTTAATAATATGTTAAACAGAGATAAAATATATTAAGGAAAGATGTGGTGCAAATATGACTATTTTAATAAAAAAAGGGTTTTCCACTCCCTTCCCATTAGGTTATAACTTATTTTTAATGAAGAAGGATAGCCAAATATCTCTCTTCAGTCCTTTCTATGAAGATATGAAGATTTAATATCAGTCACTGAGAAGCCAATAAAGCAACATATCAGAAAGTTTCTTTTATAGTTTATAGTATGTTATCATGTTCCAGGTGAAATACCTCTACTATGAAATGACCTACTGCATACTGGAAATAGAGTAAACCAAAGATTGCCAATTAATCCATTCCCATACTACTGCTAGATTTTTTTTCATCGTGAACAGTGCAGTTCTATTTACATATCTGTACTGACTTACAAAAAACTGTTTGTGGACTAAGTAGCTGTAGCTACTACCTGTACCTAGAAGTGCAAGAGTATCACAGCATGTACATTTTATTAAATGATTTTCAGCTGCTTACTACAAAGAATTAATTAACTAACTTTTTCCCTTTTTTGTTTTATAATATTTACTATGTAATTACCCTGTAAAATTTCAATAAATCAAAATTCCTCTTTGTACATATTTGCTTCATTAAAGACACACTTACAGATTAGTGAAAGTATTTCCTCATAAATATAGCTCCACATATGTAATATGTGACTTTCTCCCATTCTTCATAAACATGTTGCTTTACTCAGGACATATCTGATTTTCTACTGTTTCTTTGCCTATACTACACAGTCCTTACTAAGATGCATAAATAAGAACACGCCCAAAACTATCTCGCAGATGCAGGAAAATCCAGCAGTTCTTGTATTTATCAATACAGACAGACTTAAGCAAAGGCCTAGGGAATTTTCCAAAGGAAGATTTAACCAGCTCAAATAAACCAAGTTTAACATTAAGAAAATAACAAGGGAGCAGTGAACATTACCATTATACAATTGAATTTTCTGTATGGCTATTATGCTCAGATAGTACAAACAGTTATTCAAGAACTTAATTCTGAAAAGTATTATTTATGTGCATCTTTCCATTGACTTAAATAAACCTACTCATGTGAGCTAAACGAAATATAAGGGTTCTCTTTTACATTCAATACACTTGATTTCATGCTCTAATAACACTGCTGATTTATTTCTTCCATTAAGTAATCCTCTTGACTTTCTGTAATAATTAAATTGTAAGTTGTTTTCCAGAAGAGATGAAAGTGAAGCTGCACTGAAGAAAAGAATGGGAAAAAAAACCCTGGTCATTATACTTGTATATCAAAAAATTGTTAATTTACCAGAGACTTCTTTTAAATGAAGAATTAAGATATTCAACAGTTATACTTGCACAGATAAACAAATTTATCAGACATCAAGCCTTTCTGCTAGCTTTATTTAGAAGAGATTAATAAGTCTGTTTCATTTCATTCCCTCTCACACGCTTATCATTTGATGATGCTTCTTTGTGGTGTTCTACGGTAATAATAAAGATTCTCCTCAGCAGTCTTACAAGCTACTGACAATATGTACATATTTTCATACTTATATACCCTAATAATTTAGTAATAGTAATTAATTTTATGATGCACTGCATAACAGCACTTTTGAAAAGTAATTACATAGCCATTCAACAACACAGTTTCTGTTTTAACACAGTGCCTGTTTTAACACAGTGCAACTTTGAATTCTGATGCTAGCTTAAGGGAGCAGCATACACGGCTTTCCTCCCTCCAGGTGATCTGCCAGTAATAAAGTCTCCTTGTTCCTTTCCCCTCCTCCAGTTTCTGAATATTTATAAAGTCTCACACATTCTGTTCTTTTAATCCAGGACTGTTTTCTGATGCTTCCAGGATGCACTGTGATTCATGTGAAACCTTTCAAGCCCATACCCAGGTTAGTTATGTTCTTGAATTGACTCCTCTAACCCCTGACCACAGAAGAGCCTCTCTTGTCTCAGTGTTCCACTCAGGTGTACAAAAGTAATTCTTTTCATTTTCTAACAATGGTAAGATCTGAAACATCCTAACTGAAGCTATTTTCATCAAGAAAATGCTATCCTATGATACTCTAAATAAAAATTAAAGGGAAATATAGGAAGACCTTGAAAAAAAACATTATTTTAAACTGCAGTTTCATTTGAAGGCTCAAATCAAAGACCAATGCACAAAGACCAGAGAAAGGACATGAAAAAAAAAAAAGTTTCTGTATGTATACTTATAACTTCCTTGTATTTCCCACTCTTAACCCTGACATCAAATTCTACCCCATAACTCCACTTATTTTTCTTTCTTTCCTAGTATAAGAAAAATACAGTAGTAAACCAGCAAGAAAAAATGAAATTAAAAGAAACAGGGCTTTATACTTGTTCTACAATAATCATTTGAGATGGCAGACTGTATTTCTCCAATCCTTGTGTTTTCTAGATGACTTTAAGGATAGAGTAAGCATATGTATTCATGCTGCAGTAACAAGAAGATCAAAATTACCAGTTTAACTTTTTATGCAAGCCTACTAATTATCAGAATATATAATTTACTTGTGCCCCCACTATGAACCATGTGTGGTTTGTCATAGAAATGTGTTACATCTCCTACATGGAAATGGCCTATACCTAAAATCAGGAGGATGCCTCTGAGCATGCTTAGACCAAGAATCTCCTTTAAGAAAGTAGAAGGCAGGAAAAGGGACTATGATCAAAGAGCCCACAGCACACACAGAGACCAGGAGGTTCCTCAGAAGTACAGGCAGCAGGCATGCAAAAAAGCCCCAGTCATCATGAAAAATGGAAAAACTTTTAGAGAATTTTATGGAATTATTTACAGCTTTAACAGCTGTGGAAAGTTTCTGGTTTCAGAGTAAGCACAATAAAATACCCACTGTGCATAATGTGTAGGAGGACAATTTTCTTATTAATCCACGGGTTTTAAACCCATTGCACTCACCAGATTTCAGAAGTTACCTTATTCCTCTGTTTTGCATGAAAATCTAACAATCACTTTCAAAGTCCTTTGGAGTGCTGACTAAGGAAGAGGTAGCAGCTGCACCCCCATTAGGCTTACTGGGAGAGGAGAATGAGACAACAGAATTATTCTCTTTCCCACCTTTCCTTCTCATCTTCTTTCCTTCTTATCTGTTCATCTTCCCCTTTGAAAACAGAAGTAAATTCTTCTCATGGAGCTGAATCAGTCAGCCATATGATTAAAATATAACATTCAGTGGAGAAGAACTAGTATTTTGTACCATTATGGCGGTCATGAGCCCCTCTTCCCTTATGTTAAGTCATGCAAGCATGCTAGTGTCAAAATCCCAATGGTCTCCAGTTGCCTCTGAAGGCAACAACACACTTCTCTCCCATATGCACTGCTGGACATATCAATGACTTACACAGCATGCATTAATTTTTGTCTAGCCTGTTGCCTCTTATCCCTGCCCAAAATCACAAAGGGTCTCAGTAAATTTTGCAGGTTTTCAGCACATCTTGCTCCTAACCCTGTATGACCAAATGCTATGCTATAGTGAAGGGCAAAATCTTCCTGCCTGCAGAGTTTTGGTTTTTAATTTATACACACTTCTCCATCTCTCTTTTAATCTCTTTGGAATAAGAGATACAGTATTATCTGCTGCGTAGCCTTTAGTTTGTATTGCCCTGACATGAGGCTTTGGAAGTTAAAAGAATTTCATCATACTTGACAGTATCAGAGACAATTTACCTTTTAAACACAAAAGGAAAAATAATGTTTGTCATCCTCTTCAGTGTAGCAAGTGTTCAGCTAAGCTTAAGAAGGCCAGTAAGATGCAGGGAGCTATCAGTAACTGAGGACAAAGTAAAAAAAAAAATTCCCAACTGTGGTAATATCAAAATCCATGGCGCACAACATCCCCTGCCATCAATAGTTCTGGTCATTTTCTCCCAAAACAGGCCAAGAAGAAAATGGGGAGGGAGGAGGAAAGGTGAGGAATGACAACAGAATGGACATATACAGAACAGATTTTCTATTTAGAAATGATTCAACCAATTACAATTCTTTGGCTTTGGAGGAAAAATAGACCAGAAACCAACTGTGGAGGTATTGAACAGATGCCTAGAACATCACAGTTAATATACAAAAAATAAACAGTGAAGAATTATTCCTTATTTTTCATAGCACAGAAGAAGAAACTCGTGATACTACCACAGTCAGCAATTCGAAATCATCAGAAGGAATTACATTCTCCACACAAAATGTGATTAAATAGTGAAACTCACAAGAGACTGAAAGTATAAATGAATTCATAAGAGGATGAGATAAGTTCATGGAAGAGAGATCAATTCACAGACACTAAATCAAATCACATTTATGTAGCCTTTGGCTAATAAAGTCATTAATTTGCTCATTGCTGGAAACTAATGGGGGAAGGACTACTCTAATTTACTCTGGTGTTATATGCTTTGTGTAGCATCTGCAACTGGGTAATACTGGGGACAAGTCACTGGGCTAGACAGTCATATCCCACCCTATGGCAATTCCAAGCTTAAAAGAAAAACTACTCACAAATACATCATTTTCAAAATCACTGTGGAATAATTTCATAACAAGGTATTTGTAAAAAATAAACATTTATGAATGCTTATCTAAAGTACAGCATTTAGATGATCAGTACTCATCAGGGAAAAATGTTTTCAATATTTTTGAATGCAGAACAAACAGAGGACAATATATATCGTGTTCCACCATAACAGATGTGAAAGGACTGAGCTACAGTAATGAAACCCCTAAGTTATTTAACCTTTTGACAAAGTGATTGTTAATGTATTGTTTTACAAATCAGATTACAAAACTGAAAATCATTTGACACCAAATGGTAATTCTATAATGTTGCACACTAATCATCAGCCCCCAAAATTTAAAAACAGCTATTCAAAACAAGAGAGATTACCTTCTGTCCCAGGTCTTGGAACTGAGTTGTTGAGTTTTTCCAATAACTAAGTGGTATTTTGTTTTCTCTGCCAGCCAATGAGAATTCAATTACAAAATATATAAACATAAAGCAAATAAATATACCTTGAGTTAGAGACTAGTAATTAAAGAGTTCACCTACACAGTTTCCCTTGCATTTCTACAATGTCCACTGTGTTTTTCCTGAATACACAGTATTGAAAACCAACTGCAGAATCTGAATATCATCATTTACTCCAATTCTTTAAGTTGTTCTTGCAATTTTTGCCTATCTTTGTTAATTTTTTTCCTTTGTACAGTAAATTGATAGCTTTAATGAGTAAAATTTAATGCAAACTGTGATTGAATCTGAGCAGCAGCTATTGCTCAAAGCATAGCTTATTTTGCTAACAGCAACAGCTGAAGTTATGCACCAAACATCTTATTCATCTTATTAACTGAATGGACAGTGGCAGATACATTTGTTATTCATCATCATAGTAAAACATAACACTTTCATCATCAAGGAGGACCATCCTTGAATTACACTATTATGAAGAGAAAAAAATCTGTATGATACACCTTTAGTAGAGCACAGAGGACTCTTTAAGAAGCTACAAGACAGATGACCCCACCTGCTGAGATGTATGGATGTAACATGGGACTGAGACCAAGGACTCAACTCTCAGCACAACTTCCACTTTATGATGAAAGGCAATGTCTCAAGCAGAGAATATGGCTGTTCCCCTGGGAGGAAATGAGGACTTGAAATTGCATGATTTAAAGGACACCAAATAATTTTTATTTTCTTGGTACTGAAAGCCTTAGTGTAATTACTTATTACTTTGTGGTTGCTGAAACAAAGGACTTTTTTCTTACTCAAAAGAAGTCTCTCTGGTTTTTTTTTGGTGGTTTTTTTTTTTTTTTTTTTTTTTTGTCCAGGATGACTCCTTTTACACCAGTCTTTAACAGACTTTCTTTATTAATTGGGAATTACCATCCTTTTTGACTTTCACAACAACAGGTAATATAAAGTGAGCCAAGAAAGAAGTCCAACAAGAGAGAAAAAAAATTACAACAAACAAACCAACCACAAAACAACAAACCCAAAAATCACTAACCAATTGTAGGTGGATTCCTTAAACCACTTCACCCTGAGAAATGTGTTTCCATGAGCATTCCAATTATAGGAAGCACATTTGTTTCCTTTTAGCTCCAAACACAGCTAGACAAAGAAATATCGTATATCTTAAAATGTGTTGATTCACCAAAGATAAGAGTTTCCTCTAACACAGTCCAGTTTCAGCAACATTCAGTGAGACCCAGGAAAATTTCAGTCCCTCCCATTAATTTTTTTTTTGTAATTCAGCTGGGACCTGCTGAAAACCCCAAGCTGGTTCGAGCTCCTAATCATTGTCTGTCATGCTGAGCAGTACCCTCAACCCTGATAAAGGGCTTATTACCTCTGGATGTCTGGAAGGCCTTTGGTGGCCAAAGGCACTGAAGCTTCCAGATTGCATGGCTCCAGGACAGCCTATCTCATAGGCCTGCTCGAAGCAAAGTGTTTTTGGATTGATAGCTGATAGCTCCAAAAAAATTGTTAAGATTGGTAGAAGGTCATTCAAATTGGTAGAAAAATGCGTCAGTTATCACAGTCTTTCTGGAAAGTGAAATGCTTCTTGCCTGTTCACCACTGGTCCTTGCAATGCAACATTACATGCATACACATCATCAAGTGTTCATTAAGCCAATCAGCATCTGGCTTCAAAGTATCAATATCCTCAAGCCACACTAGAATAATACTGAACAATAATGGCTAATCAGTATTGTCAGAAATTATTTCCCTGTCTGTATCTTGTGCATATACTGCTGTTAGTTTGTTAAGGTTTTGTTTGTGTTTGGGGTTTGTTGTGTTGTGTGGTTTTGGTTTTTTGGGGGTTTTTTGGGGTTTTTTTGTGATTTTATTTTTTTTTTTTTTTTTCCCTAGTTCTTTGCTTTCTTTCCTTCATAAATCATTTTCATAGTGAAATCATTTTCTGGTCAAATTTCATCACAGCATGTCACATCAAATCAGGGACACAGATGTTAACCACCAGATACAGTAGTTCCGGGTTATATATCATCTCCTTTTAAAACATGCATTCAAGACACTAAGCAAAACTGAGTACAGTGAAATATTTAGCAAAATGAGAGCTGCTGGTTTTAGAGGAACCAGAATATCACTCTCTTTGGTTAGAGGCATATTTACTAGAATGACAAAATAGACTACTATAACCATAACTTGCTCTGTAAATGGAAAGAGTGTTGTTTGACATCAGAAAGGTAGTACTGGCATTAACGCAGAGTACTTTTTGCAGATTGCTTAACAGTCATGTGGCATAAGAATAAGTTTACTTGGAAGAATTGAAGAAATTGTTCTATTTGCATGGATAATGTAGCTCAGTGAATTTGCCACCTCACTTGTAATCTGTGCTGAAGGACACTGATGATCCCTTTGCAACCTCCATTTTCAAACAGTTAACACTGGTAACAGAGTTCACTAGTCAGTTGAATTCCCATGGATAGATGTGGAAGTCTCCTTTGATTTACATCAACATTTCTTACCAGGACCTTTGCTGGACAGAATTCTCAGTAGTTCCCTATCACCAGTAGCCACTGCTGCACCTGCTCCCCAATGTGCATACTTAAGCATAACTCTGGACAAAATGAATATACTAAGAACTGAACAAAAGAAAAAGCTATTTCTCCATCTATTTTTATATTTAAAATCCAAATTGGTACAAGTCAAAGAATAATCAGAGCACTAATATTTTTAAATAATATTGGCTGAAAAATTTCAGAGGCCCAAAAGCTGCAGGCACAAACCATGATGCAGTAGATGAAGCAAGTGAGAGAATAAGATCTCTTATGGACAACACTGGAAAAACACCCACTGAAGTGAGAGAGCAGAGAAAGAATTCAACCTCCCAATATGCTTAAAAAAATTCTGAAAGTGGATGACTGAGACACCACCATTTTTAGCTAGGAAAGCAGAGGTGATGGGAGTGGGATATACCAAAAAATAGGCATCAGTTCATAGGTAGCCTAGAGGCAGCTGACTACCTTAACATACATATGAAGAACAATGGAAGATCAAAAACCTGAAACAAAGAACACAACCCTTCATCTATTTAAAATAAAGCTGTTATATATATTTGATTCATTAAACTAGGTTTTCATCATTTGTGACCTTTTTCCATAAAGTTTACAATAAAACCTGTTATTTGAAAGAGACCTGAGCTGAGCTGAAATCAATGCAGACATCTGAAACAGCCTTTCACCTACGCGATTTCTAACCATATGATTTCACAGTTAACAGAACAGTAAATATAACTAAATCTACTCTTTTCTTCATTAAGATCAAGATTACGTAAAAATATATTTAAAAATATTTAAGATATCAGCTATTTTTCGAAAGAAGTTTAGCATGGGATAAATGAAGGCTAGTATTTTCTTCACAAATTTGCAAGTGAATAAAATCAGACTAGAATTCCAAACAAAATTAAGATATCTCTAAGTAGTAGAAAGCATTAGTTACAAATGGAAAAGAAAGTTAGGATGAATAGGGGAACAAAGAGTACTTCAACAGGCTTTGAATATGTTAACTGAATTCATTATTATGAAAGCATGTGAACTATCACTTTCAGATTTCCATAACAAAAGGAAATTTCAAATAACTAAAAATAGCAAAAAACCAAGCGCACCAAAATCATCAAAGGGAAATAAACCTAGCTTCATTTTAGAAAGTCAGTGTGTTGGTACAAAACCCCCTGAAGTATCATGACATAAGGAAGCTGTAGAGCAGACACCTGCAGAAATTCTAGAAACAGGAAACTTGAATCCAACCCGCTGGCTTCACCAAAGCATTTTTAATGCAGGCCAAAGTATAGTACGAATGCCTCCAGCATGGCAGTTACATTCCCATTGCACTTGTCTGCTGAAATCAGCTAAGTTGGAATCAGCAGAAAAGACCTGAAGGTTTTGGTTGACAGCTGTCTGAATATGAGGTGGCAGTGTGCTCAGGTGGCCAAGAAGGACAATGGCATCCTGACTGGTTTCAGGAGTGTGGCCAGCAGGACTAGGGAAGTGACAGTTCCCCTGTACTGGGCACTGGCCCCTCACTACAGGACAGACACTGAAGTGCTGGAGCGTGTCCAGAGAAGGGCAACATAGTTGGGAAAGGGTCTGGAGCACAAGTCCTGTGAGGAGAAGCTGAAGTAACTGGGGTTGTTTACCCTGGAGAAGAGGAGACCTTATCACTCTCTACAGCTACCTGAAAGGAGGTTGTAATGAGGTGGGTGTCAGTCTCTTCTCCCAAGTGACAAGCAATGAGAGGAAACGGCCTCAAGTTGCGCCAGGGAAGGTTTAGATTGGATATTAGGAAAAATTTCTTCACTGAAAGGGTTGTCAGGCATTGGAAAAAGCTGCCTCCAAAGTGGTTGAGTCACCATCCCTGAAGATATCTAAAAGACACGTGGATGTGGACATGTGGACATGGTTCAGTGGTGGACTTGGCAGTGTTAGGTTTACGGTTGGACTCAATAATCTTAGACATCTCTTCCAACCTAAATGATTCTATGATCCTATGATTCTAAGCCAAAGACATTTGAGGATTCAACAAAGTTGATGTTAACAGCAAAAGCCCACAGAATTCTGCTACATATTCTCCATCCTCTTTGCCTGAAGCAGTAACAAGTAACATCAGGTCCTTAAGACCTTAACAGGCATTCATTTTCCAGAAAGGAGGAAAGAGACAAAAAAATACAACCAAGATTTTCTACAAAAAGGCATGTCTCACCCTTGCTAAAACAAATTAATTACTAGCACCGTCTTGTTTTCATTGCAATTCAGTTCCTTGGGGAGAAACCAGATCTGATACAGGTCCTGCTCATTGCAGTATATCACTGGATTAAGTCCTTGGGGCACTTTCACAGTGCAATTTCTAGCCAAGGTGCTGGTCGAGGGTGGGAGAAGGAACAGTGTGGAGCAAACCCAGCTTGCTTGACAGTTCACCCATTGCAGAGTAGCTACAGATAGGGTAAGCACTACAAGACTTCCCCTCTTCCTTGTGTTGATATTCACAGGGAAAGAAGGATTGCTGCTGCTGCTACTACAATGTCATAAACCTTGAAATTGTTATTATTTCTACGGAAGAAAATGATAAAACAGTCATTCTAGATAGAAAGGAAATGCACACTTTAAAGGTCATGGGAAGTCTCACTTTTATCACTGCACAAGAAACTGATGTTTCCATTTATCAGTTCAGCTATCAAATTAAGAGAGGAATATAACATAAGTAGTTTTAATTTGCCTGTTCTATGGATTTTTCTTTTAAACAAAATACAGATCATTTGGGGGATTTTGTTTGTTTGTTTTGGGGTTTTGATGTTAGGAGATTTGTTTGTTTATTTCATTTAGACATTTCAGTTTGGAGAAAATATAAAAAATGAAGTGAGCAAGGTGGTACTTTGGCATCAGTTATGGAGCTATACTATACTTGTTTTTACCCAGTAACTTGGGGCTTCTGGTATCCACCCAGCACTAGAGGCTCAGCTCAGTTCTCTCTCCTTCATAAGTAAATAAGTATTACCTTAATATTCCATTAAACTAGTAAAAATTACAATTATTATTAACTAATATAAAACACATCTGGTACAATATCCAGCAATATGCATTTAAGAAAATTACAGTTTCATGAAAAATCTAAATTCCTCATCCTTAGATTTAGAGCCTGATAAAACTGAAGATACGCTTAAAAACTCAGGGTAATGTAAACTGAAAAACTGTCAAAGGATGTTTCGTTTAAGCTTTAATTCTCAAATTGGACCTAACTTATTGGTAATAATTAAAAAGAAAAATCTTAATAGAAAGCATTTCTCTTTAGGTAGACAACGTGCTGATTATAGCATCATTGCAATACATTAAAATACATGCTGTTAATTTGAGACTACTCTTCTGTTTTAATTCTGATCTTGACCAGTATAATTATGTGCTTATATAATTAATTAAAGCATGGAGTTTTAAAAGAAAAAAAGCCAACTTGAAGATCTCATTATTTACTTTGCCAAAACCTCAAATTGTATCTCAAATTTATGCATGATTTAGGAAAAGGGAAAAAAAAAAGCATTCACATTAATTAGTTTATTTTTTGGTCCTACCTATCACACTGATCTGGTGATAAGAAACATATAACCAAATGCAGTAAAAATAAAAATGTAACATTGCAATTATTTAAACTTAAATCAGGAATACTGGATAGTTTGAGCTTCCTATCAGCTTTTCCTTACTACATCCCCTCTTCCCCAGCAACTTTTTCTCCTCCATGTTGCCTTCTAAAGAATGAAAGAGTAATAGATGACTGCTCTGAGTTTTCTCCTATTACACTGTTAGGAAAAGCTCCTTCTGGAATACTCAGCATGTTGTAATATGCACAGTAGGGAGTTACCCCAGCATGCCAGAAATTTTCAGTATCAATCAAAATACATAAAGCAACGTGCAGAAAGGCTGGAACAGCTTTCGTTTCACGTAGTCCTGGAATGCAAAAACAGTGCGCCTTTGCTGATCACCTCTGTTACACTTTTTATTGCACAGGAAAGCCAGTCATGCATTCATATGTAAGACGACCTTCCATGCTCATTAGAAGCTCAAAATTCTGAAGCATTTTTCTTCATGCAACATTACTTTCACAGCAAATGTCAGCTTTCTGCTTCAAGCCAGCTATGCAAAATTTCCCTCACCTGGTTTTATTTTATATATATGTGTATATATGTAAAAATAAATATATATATGCATGTACATGCAGTTTTGTCTAAACAGTACTTTTGCTGCCTTGGGTAACCTGGGAGCATCTTTAAATACATGCTCCTTGAGGGTTATTTATCTTCCCTCTCTGTTTTCTTATATTTTTTGGTAATAATAATGTTGACAATCACAGAAAGTGTTACCATGGTCATAAGCTAATACAGCTCAAAGATTAAATGTACCCATTCATCTGGTGTATGCACAGAAAAAAATGCCCAGTTAACCTACCACAAAGTATGAACTCTAGAAAAATATGACACTGATTATTACACCCAGATATATTCTGAAATATCTTAAAGGTTTCATGATTGGTTGGTTTTTTTCTTTTAATTTCTTTTACAACAACTTGTAGAATATTATGATTACTATTGTTAAAAACTTATATTTAGATTTTACTATCATTTACTCCTATCTCAATTTTCTGCTGTTTACTTCTTGCATCTTTAGAAAAGTGTTTATGTATTCATCTTGTATCACTATTCATGTTTTGCTGAAATCCTGTAGACAGTGTTTTATTTAAGAACTACAGGTTTCTATTGATACCAGCCAAAAGTTATTTTCCAACCAAATCAAAAGAGCAGCCATCTGATTAGAAGAGATTTTTTTCAATGAAAGTAGGTATCAGTAAGGAGGGTGGAGGGAATTTAAAAAACCGTCTGTTGCTGATGTCATGGAATCACATGTACTCAGGAATACCATCTTTTTTGCATTCTCACTTACCCTTTCCATCTCCCTACCAAAGGTAATACTGCTTTTAAAACACAAAACAGATATTTAAAATTTTAATTTCAAGTTCTTCCTAAAAACTGTAATTTTTGTGTGGATATATAGCTTTAGTGCAAAATGAAAACATATTTTTAATATTTCCTTCTAAGTGCTACTTTTTGCTCAGTTTCTGCATCCATATTGTATCTCCTATTCAGATATGGTATCCAAAAATAAAAATTGAGATCAAGCATGATAATGAAGACAGAAGGAAAATTTAATGAAAGCCTTGTTTAAAGATATCTCCCCACTAATTTTGAGTTTTGGGCCATTCTTTGTCAGTCATTGACTCAGATTCAACTCAGAAGTTAATTTCAATCACTACTCTAATTTTGTGATCCAGATACACCCACACAAAAAAAGATGCTGCTCTCAGTCCAGCATCTAGTGGACAGGTGTCCACATCATAAAAGCTAATATTATAAATAAAACCAATTATTGATGTACTCAGAATTGTTTATGCCCATTGATGAGGCACAGTAGGAAGCAATCTCAAGTGACGCTTGTGCTGTACTCAGCTGATTAATTTTAATAACAGCTCTTCGTATCACCAACTGGAAAAAGCAGAGAGGGAAAAAGAGAGAAGAAAAAGACAACTTCAGGCTCAAGACTCTATGAATGTAGGAATTTTCATAGATACTTGAACTTAAAAAATAGTCCATAACCATCTTGACTATCTGAAAATCTGTTAGTTTTTCTTACAGCTTGAGCTATAAGGACAGGAAGAGCGCAATAAATGGACTTTGACCTTCATATTTTTGAGTAGGGAAAGTACTCCAGTTCAAAAGAAGAAAGAGGAAGAACATTCATGAACTTGGCTAGGTGGATAGGGGCAGGCTGGTGTTCCCATCCCTCCCCCAACAACTTCACTCTTCAGCACTTAACTTTTTGCAGTCAGTACCGAACAGAAGGCAAATGCAGACAGGTAAACATAATAAAGTTAGTGGTTTGATAAAATTCAAATAATTAAAAAAAAATAAAAAAGGAAAAGAAACAGACTACTACAAGAGAAATCACTGAACACATGCCTTCATTCAAAAAGATAATACACTGCTCAAGATATAACAGTGGCTGTTGAACACCCTTCCACTCTGTAAAATGGCTATTTCTGTATAGATTTGCATTTTCTCCTATCATCTAAACATTTCATTGCAAAAAACATGGGAAGATAGAAAAAGACTGTGTAATGGATGCATTTAACTAGTCTTGCAAACCCACCTTATTCAATTACTAACTGGTTGTAAGCAATATCTTTATTATCAGTGTAATACGTTACTTCAGCGAAGCTCTTGCCCTCTATTTTTTCACCTTCAATAGCAGAAGAATAAAACCCTGTGAAATCTAGTGTACATGGGAATGTGCAGGAAATGCATGTGATGAGAATTCCCTGCTGAAAGCAAGCCAGGAACTTCTTCAGACTTCTTGGATGTTTTCTGTCCAGAGGAGAATCAGGCAGGAATCAAGACCCTCCAAAGTTTTCATAGTAGAGAGCTGCATCACAGAATCACTAACACACTAATGGTCAGGACATGTGAACCATAGGCAGAGGTGTGGCAGGAAAAAAACCAAGTGTGTGAATCTGAGAAATTCCAACAGAGAACTCACAGAAATTAGACTGCATCTTGCTAAGAGCTTGACCCTCCAATTCACACACTATTATGCCTGTTGTAAAACTGTTAATATACACCATGTTTTACAGTAAAAAAACATAAAAATTGAACTGCTACTAATAGAAGTGAGTTAATGATTTCTATTCCTTATTGTACTATAACAACCTTTTCTTTTTGCTTTTCTCTCAATAAATTTTCCTTGCTTAATTTACTGATGGGTATAAAATTTTTTTCTTATAATTCCTCTCTGTTCCTCTACAGAGATACCAACTTAAAAATCCTCACTATTTTAGGCATTGAGTTTTGTCTCAAGTTTTCACTTCTTTATTATTCACCAAAGACACAGGTGTGATTTTCTTTGGTTCTAGGTCATTTCAGTTTTCCTTTGGTGCAACAACAGAGAAGCTCTAGTGAAATAAGGATGTCAGCATTTTCAGTACCTACACTGGATTTTCTCATCTGTCAGTCTTAAATCTCCCAGTTCACATTTTCTCCTCTTTAATTTTTTTAAACCAATTGTATTTTGCTTCATTAATTATAGTTGTCCAGAATTCTTTACTAACTACATTCTATATTCATCATCTTTACCCACTTAGCACTGGGTAACAATTAACTGTTTAGGTTCAGAGACAATAATTTATTTTGAATTTTAAAGAGCTATTAATTTTCTACATTCAAATGAAAGCACATTCATCTCTTCAGAAAGGTTATTCCTCTTTCCTGGTAAAGCTAAGGAGTCACCATTAGCAAGACCAAAAAACTTTAGGTTGAATAGAAGTCTGATTTGTTTCATCACTCAGTCTCACTATTCATATTTTATGATGCATGTGTTTGACTTCTTGACTGTATTTAATTCCTTCTCACTAATGGCACACTCTTGTCTCTTATCCTTCTTTGCAAAGATCAGTTATTGATCCGCATTAATGTAACTGATGTACCTCTCTCCCATCTATTAGCTATGTTTTCAAGCATGTAATTTAACTGAATTCGTTCCTTATATAACAGTTCCTCTGTCATCCCTTTCTGACAAGCATTACCCTTGCTCTTATTTCTTTTCTTTGTTCTTCATTTTATATAAAAAAAAAAAAAATATTACTCTGTGCTCATTTCATGTTAGTCATTGCTATTAAGCTGTGGTACAAGGAACTTAATCACCAAAGGTTTTTCATATTTTGTTTTTAAAAATTCAAATTACTGATCAAGAAATATTAAACATTTTAAAAAGTAACAAGCTAGTATTCTGGCACTGGATCCAAACATAGTATAAGCTTGTAATTTTACACTAAGGTTCAATATTCTTACACCTCATCTGTGATGTCCAGTTAGCAAAGTATCTGTCACATCATCCTCCTGAAAAGCAAGCTGTACTTCTAACAGAATCAACCGTTCCACTCGAAGGGCCTGTGTATTTTATACCAATATCCAGGTACCTTCTAAATCATGCTGGAATTGAACAAACCTTTAAGGTGGCCAAGATATTCTAAAGACACAAACAGAAAAGAAACTTTCTTTCCTACTGAAAGGAATTACATCCCTCATTGATGGGTGTTTTTACACATGGCCAGTTGACCATGACCAAAGCAAAGACCAATGGTAGAACATATTGACAGTAGTTTGTCCTTCTCCTCCACTTATCATTCAGAAGGTTGACTGGATGACATAAAAGCAGGTTTCCAGCACATTCTTGCATTTTGACACATATCAAGATATTGCTTCTTGCCACCTTGTCTAAGCAACACTCACAGCTGGTACAAGGGAGTAACCTTTTTCCCAGAACAAGCAAGACCAAAACTACTTTGTGAGCAGCAGCAGGCCTTTCACCTTCTAGCCCATGACATGGAAGTCACTGCTCCAGCAGGGATCTACAGTAGTGAGGGATAAATATACCAGTAACATACTCTTCCTAGTTAAATTTTGTCACCAAAATATGCCTCTCCACCACCATATGGGCTATGAGAAGTTACTTAAGCTCAGTACTGTTGCATTGTGACTGACTAGCCCACTGAATTTTTTGAGCTGCCTTTTGTGTATCTTTGTTGTTCAGCCATTTTAGACAAAGACAGACCATCACTTACAGTTGATATTTTCTTCTCATGAACTAGCTCAACCTTAAGCATTACACAGAATATAAAATGCCTTCATATAATTTCAGTATCTGACAAATTAGATGATAAACCCGAGAAAGATAGCTAGTCATAAAATAAGAAAATTAAAAATCTACCATACCTCTCAGTAATCTGTTCCAAGGGTTGCTTGTCCTCACTTCCAGCAGTTTTCACCATCTTTCCAGTTTGGACTTTACTGACTTAAACTTCCAGCTGTTGGATCTTGTTATGTCTTTGCTTGGCAGATTAAAGAGAACACTATTATCAAATAATAGCATTGTCCCCTATGCAGTCAATTCCTCTTTTCAAACAGCAATTAAATATAATTTTTGTATGTAGATTAACAACTCTGTGAGAAAGGCAGGTAGGAATACACTCGGTACACTCATTTTGTGTTGTTCCTTTTCACAATAATACTGGATAGCTATTTTATTATTTAGATTATTTGTCCATATATTGCTATCTATTCATATCCCACAGCTAAGCAGCATGTAAAAACACAGGGTGGCAAAAATCTGTATTTTTTCCAATTAAAATACATAAAGATGCACAAAAGATGTAAGAATATTGTAGTACGGAGCACCACTTTTGATGGCTCACTGATTAGTCAAATTATTTTCAGGTAATTTGTTATCTCTCTAGGAATCCCCATTTTATACTTTCCAGTGAGCAAAGCTCAATTTTTGCATTACCTTTTACTTGAATAAGTTTACGTGACTTTTCAGAAAGTCTCCTTGTAGCAATCAGAATAGGAAGGTAATCAGAGCCCATTTACACAGTAAGGCAAGACAAAATTCATTAGTACTTGTTATTCTGTACCAACCTTTGGTGTTTACTCTAAATCACATCTCAAGTTTAACAAAATGAATGATTAGTATGTGCACATACTGCACTAGACATTTAAAGTTAAAATGGAGTTTATCAACTGTAACAATCACCTTTTGAATGTATTTACTTAGGTTTTTTTCAAAAGACATAATATTAGAGGTTGCAAATCCAGTGAGCTTCAGGACCCAGGAGGATTCCTCTTTTCCACAGCTGGGTTGATGTGAGGCTGCAGTGGTTCCAAGTTCCCAGATGAAGCCAGTAGCAAGGCTTCCCATGTGTTCCCAAACAGATAGCCACACACTATAAATATATACGTGTACAAATATATTTATATACACATGCCCAGCTAAACAGATCAGCATAAACAGAATAGTGCCTTTACCAGTATCCATAAAAGGTACATGGCTGTCACAATCACGAATAGTACAGACAGCCTAATCCTTCTGTTCCCTGGCTGGTCAGAACCAAGCCCACCACAGGAACAGATGTATGTTGTCTGCCTCTCAATTGGCTGGTTATGGACACTTGGGCTGGTCAGCATCTGGCTCCCACACCCCAGGGCTCCTCCAGTAACTGACACCTTGAGTCCTTGAGGTTTGTGCTCACTGCAGTTGCTAGTATTCAGACCTTTTACCGTACTTGAGGACTAGTCTAACCTGTACTTTGCTGGCATGCACCCACACACACAACAAAGCTTGCACCACCTGCACGGAGGAGGGTTAGGAACAAGACTTAAGAATAATGGTAGTCAAGCTCAATCAGAAAAGTATATTAACCAGCTAGCTGTATGTACTCAACCACCCTCTTTTACCCCACTCATCTCTATTTTTCTCACACTTGTTCGAGGTGGACCTACTGGCATAAGCTTATAAAGCTTTGATTTTTCCAGTGACAATTCACAAACTGCAGTAAAACTCAGTGATTCAAACAATAGCTAAGTAGAATAATATGAATCCAATCACAGACTAAAAACCTACTGCAGAAGCAGACACTGTAAAGACTAATGAAGCAAAGAATTTGCCAAACACCTGACTGCTCTGAAACTAGCTTGAATGTGACGTTTACAGGAAAACGAAGAAAAAGATGTTTTCCAGAATTTTCACATCACAAGGTCTGCTTCACATAATGACCAGAGATGTCAAGTAAAAATTACAAAAAAAAACCCCTCTTCATCTATTCCAAAAGGAAGGATACTTTTTGATGGGTTAATTAATCGGTGGCAACAAGGAATCTTTCATGTAATCACGGAAGCATTATTAACAGTAATAAATTGTACCTTCCCTGAAGCAACACGGAATCAATGACTTTACAAGAAATTGTTAGAACAATAGTAATGTTTTAAGAAAAAAAAAAATTGCTTTTGAAATGTATGAAAGTTGTGATGTTAAAGCCATTAAATTTTCATACATTTAATGATTTAGAGAAATTTGATGGTATTGATAGACATATAGACCTATACGTTAACATCTAGTATCTGCATTATTCGATCTTACATACTGTGAAATATATTCCAAAGACTTCTGTATTCTCAATATATACTTCCACATTATATCTGAATGTGTGGTATGTAGTATGAAGCAGTCTATTTTTACTAGAAATTATTATTTGGTTGGGAGGGGGAGGAAATAATTTAGAGGAAATCGTAAACTTCCTTCTTGAAGGAAAAAGTCCTTAACACATTGTAATCATAGTCTTCTGGAAGAAAATAATCGTACAGTTCCTTCAAGCAAGTTTTATTTCAAATTTACTTTATTTTCAGATGAATTTCACAGATGTACAAAAAGATTCCAAGAGTTACCACTATCACAACAAATTTCATCCTCCTTATTGATTTTTTGCTACAATTACGAATGGATCTTCTCTCTCATCATATGAACCTAGATAATTTCTGCACAGTCAGCTGGGAAAAAAAAATCAAAACTGAGCCTCATTTCAGTATAAATTAACAGAGTTTTATATGAAGTAATTATTTTTGTTACCCAGTTCACTATGGATTTTTCTGCATTGGCTGAGACACAAATGATAGATTTTTTTTTTCCCTTTATTGAAAAATTAAGAAATTCCTTTAAAAATGTAGCCAGGTTACCACCTAGACTTAACCTGCATCATTTGTCCTTCCATCCACTGGGGAGAGCAAGTGTCATTAGCTCCATTCTCCTGGCTATTTCTCCCCACTGACTTGTAATTCATTCTTAGTGTTAATTACAGAGTCCCGAAGAACAAACATACCCATTTTTCTGAAGACTAAGCCAGAGGTCATAACAATTGTCAATAGTTACACTAACATGATTAGTACTAATTTAGCCTTTAAGTGCTGAAGCATCACTTAGGACATAAACTAAAGCAGTTTTTACACATAAATTAACCAGTAGGAGGTTTTCCCTTTGGTGTGGCATAACTAGAAAGAGGAAATTCCTGCTGTGGCACCATCCAGAAAATTATTCTTTTGGTAGGGAATTATTACTGGAGCAGACAAAAAAATTGTCCTTTCTATTTAATCATGATATGAATTGTAACACACACATAAATGACAAACACAGAAATGGAGAAAGCATGCTGTCTGGCACAGGATACTAAAGGCATATGCCTATTAAACAACTTACCAAGCTTAAATTGATAAATATCGTGCTTTAGACACTGACCTGGGAAGGAAAAAAAATAATAGGACAGTAGTATAATGTGTGTCCACCTGACTATGGCTGGGTTAGGATATATTAAAAGGCTATTCTCTGTCATTACTATGATCAATAAAAATCCATTTCCCACACTGATCATTAGGTTAGATTTGAGTTAGATAATATTCAATTAATTATTGGTACCTTTTTGAAGCTTATGACTGGGCAGAGTTTAAACTGCCCCAGAAGATTTCAAATTTACTCAAGAAGAAATTAATAGGCAAATGTAATCCTTTACTAGAGGCAAAAATACATTTCCATAGAGGAACACTTTGTGATGCCCTTCTTCAGAATATCCTTGACTTGATAAAAGAAGGTGACTAACAAATGTTATGGGATATCATCTTGGATAAAGTTTTCCAAAAACATTCTTCAAACATATCTTTTTCTCATTTGTGAAATGTATGTAGCTACAAGACATCAATACAAGCAGTAACCTACCTCACTTCCACACTGAGCTCTCAGAACTACCTTATCAAAATTCATGTCATCTGAAAAGCTCAACCTGACCAACGTCTTATAGATTAAATATATCTGATCATGCAACACACAGTCTAATTCACAACTTCAACATATATATCTTTATTGTCATGCTAACTAATAAACCAAGACTTTGTTTTCTGAGGTATACCATACTACTCACACAAATATCCCACTGCCATTTTGATTCAACTGACAAATTATTATTGTAATATTCCTCTATGATTTTATTGTTCTCAGAGATTTCATTCCTCTGTACTCGCTCAACTCCAAACACTGAACATGGATTGCTAAACCTCAAAATCCTCATCTAGCCATAAAAGCTCAAGGGGTAGTGTCTGCCCAATCTGGTTTTTTTTTGGGTTTGTTTTTTTTTTTTTCTGACTGAAATGCACTGTTTGCAAATGTACCCTTGTCCTAACTGGATGTACTGGTTTTAGTCAGGATAGAGTTAATTTCTTCACAGTAACTGGCATGAGGCTGTGTTTTGGAATTGCCCTGAATACTGATAAGCTGTTGGTGCTCTGGAGTGCTTGCACCAGTCCAAAGACTTTTCCAGCTTCTGATACTTCACTACACCTTATGACCAATTTTTCACGTTTCTTAGAATGAAGTTTTCATTCTGCCAGTTAGAAAGAAAACCGTAGTGGGGAAAAAAGAAAAACAAGCCAAAATGGATTGTATTTTTCAATGAAAGAATGGGGTTTAGACTTTGGACGTGAGTTTCAGCCCATCTCACCTACACGCTGAACTTTCACTCCCCTGTAGCTCTGGATGTTTAGAACAAAGCAAGCTCATAACTCCCTAAACGGTCCTGTGTATGCAGAAATTTCCAACCTGGTACATAACAGTCAAATCCCACAGCAGCACAGCTGTCTATCTACATTGACGAAGTTGAAGACCCAAGTCCTAGAGCTGATAACCAGGCTAAGAAAATAATTAATTTTCTCACTACTGAGAAGCTTCTTTGCTAATTCCAAGTACAACAGCTGTCATTACAGAGATGCACACTTTTTCTGGAAGAAGCAAATACATTCAGTCACTCAGGTCTGGTCTTTCAATAGTGGCACTGGCACTGTGAACAAAGCACACCAGTGCTCTATACCCTAGTCATCCAGCCCAAATGATCCCCTACAGCAAATCAGGCTTCCTTTCATGACCATGCTCCTATGTTTCTTTCAAAGCAAACCACAGATCATAAAAGAACATTGTTAGCCAGGACATGCACCACATCAGGACTGTAAGCTGCACAGTGAAATGCTCCTGCCGTAAGTGTAAAATAGTCACTGAAACACCAACAGATGCTTGAAATTCCCCTTCCCCCTTATTCAGAAGGTTTAATATTACCGTAACACCTTATCAATAATGATAAGCAATAAATTACTAGTGTCCCAAAAGAGTCCAGTGGCAAGCAAAACATCAGAAGACCCATCAATCACTAGCTTGACCTGCCCTATTCTTCTGCCATGGGAAAAGCATGATTTTCGGACTTTTCTTTAAGCCCACCAAACTTTCCATGAGCCATTCCTCTTCCCTGCCTTTCCGTGCGGCCAGGACAGGTCCCTCTCTGCTATTCATCCCTGCACTGACAGATTCCTGGTTTTCTGCACTCCTGATGGTCCCAGAGCATTTGATTTAGTTTTCCCCTGGAAATAGCTTGCTCTTCCTACTGTCTACATAGGAAGCATGACTATCCTTTTCAGCATCATCATTCAAAGAACTTCAGGTGCAGTTGTCTCTGTATCTGCTCATTTTAAATTTAATTCCACAGCAAAGGCATGATTTCAAGTCAGACTGAAGTTTGGTACACTTTAGTATAAAAAAGAAAGTATTTTGGGTTTTCCTTCCCATCCTCCCTTATTCTAAATACTTAAAAAATTCAGCTGTCAAATAACCAAGTCAGTTAAAGACAGACACACAACAATCACCACATTCTCTACAGGCTTTTCCCCTTACAATACAAATTTGTTATTAAAGGAAGTACAGCTAATCTCTCCCCCATTTTTTCTTTCTAATTCTCTCCTATATTGTTTCTCTCCTCACTTTCATCTCCTACTTTTTCACTGAATCCCATGAAGCACTTCTGTCCCAGTGCAGGCTGGAGAGCAGACAGAGTGTGGGAGTGTAGGCTTCTACTCTAGAAAATTCATATAATTGCCAGCCTTACAAATCTGAAGAATTGTCATGGGTGCCGAGAGCTTTTGGTGGATCTCTCCATTGACAATATGAAAATCTAAATTCATTTTACACCATGGCTTTAAATGGAATTAATAATGAAATACAGATTATTAGATTTCTTCACAGTAAAGAATGTCTAATTAAGTATTTTAGATTAAAAGGGAATGATGTGCAAAGAATAGTATGATGTGACATAAGTATTCACAAAATAAATATGCCATCTTTGATATTTTATGTCTATGTTTTGTTTTGGCTGTAGTTAGAATTCAAGACCTGAATATCCCTTATGCAAGAATTGCTCAGTTTTAGCCTTTCAGTTGACAGTTTCATAGGAAATACTCCCCTCTCCCTGCCAGCAAAGTCACAAGAAGGAGAAGAAAAGGGGACAAAACCATAAGTAAATAAAGCAAAAAAACCCCAGAGTGAGCCAGGGTCTGGACAAAACTCTTTGGAGATCTATTTTAAAATACTAAAGCTATAGCCTAGCATTTACACACGAGTAGAATCAAGTGTAACGCCATCCTGGTCAAAGTTTTCACCCACATGAGCTGGAAATTGTCACTCCTAGCCATAATTTGGCAGGGTGGGGGAAAGGTGAGGTAAAGGAGGGAAGTGGACTTGATCAGAAAGCAAGTGTATTGCTTTGACTTCTACACCAACAATAAACTAATTACAGTAAAACACTATAACACACCTACCAGTGGTCACTCTCAGTGTACTGCCTCCCGTAGGCTAACATCTGCAAATTAACTCTTGCCAAATCCTGGCTAGCCATCAAGAACAGTTCTCTAAATTACTGTGCCAATTACACATTGCAGTGGGTTTGCTATTGCTAGTCCATCTGTACAAATCATAACACAAGCCAGTTGCAGCTGACTTTAAAAAAAAAAAAAAGTGTCCAATGATGCCAAACTCAGGTACTATCAAGAACAAGACCGTCTCTCCTTGGTAGCTTTACTTTCATCAGATCCAAGCTGTTTCTTATTATTAATTAACTGTTTTTCCAGACTTTGTTTTATATGGGTAGAAAAGACAAGTCTTGGAACCAACTGGAATTCTTGGTCTTGCCTCAGATGTCCAACGGCAAACCCTGTTTCATCATGGGCCAGTAGACTCTCAAACTCTTCTTGGCCTTGTGTAAGAGATCAAATATCATAAACTCTTTTAACTATTGTTAACAAATAACAAAATATTTGCTGAAAACAACTACTTTTAACTACTCAGGCCCATTTTGGAAAAGACTTTTGTTACAGGTTTGGCTTTCCTGAATCTCTCTCCATAAAATCAAGTGTTTTTTCATATCCTGTGTCAATTTGATTAAAACTCTTTAACAACATTTATAAAGGCATCAGTATATAACTAACAAAACCTTCTCTGTTTATTTTAAATCCAAACCTGTATGTGAGCTAACATCTAACACCACAGTGCTATGGCAGAGAGGAGTGGAAGAGTCTTCTCAACCACACAAAAGTAAATGCAAAATTCAATAATCAGCTTTTTCTCTTTTTCCCAACTGGTTGCCAGAAAACTCATCCCATCTTAGCAGAGACCATGGCATCGATCCTGTATAAAATCATTGTATCCAATTTCCCGCTTCTAGCTCAAAAAGTTTTTCTTCATGTTGAATATTCAGCAGGTAAGTGATTTGAGCTGATTTTGATTTTAAGTTCTAGAGTAAGGCTGGTGAACTCTATGTGTTAATATCTTCAGAGACGAAAACTAAAGACAAGTCTCCATCTGTTTGTAAATTACCCATAAACACATTTGAGCTCTACAAATTGGTTTGATGTTCAGAGCTATATGATGAAAGGGCCACATAACTACATCTGTTTAAACAGAAAATTCTACAGAAGAAATTGTATGTAACGAGACATATAGACACCACTCATTGCAAAGACAGCGTTTAGGAGAGTCCTCTCATTTCACTGGCAAAGTAAAAGAGAATTGTTCCTGCATGTGACTAAAGGGGGTGACAGACAGCACCAGGGCCAAGCAGTGCAGAGCTTTCCAGAGTTTGAGACATTCCCCTGAGCAAGCCAAGAAACTGCTCATGAGAAAAGACTCACCGCAACCTATAGCTGTAAATCTCAGCTACAGCCTAAAGGGTGCTAGAAAACATGAGAGCTTATGCAGCACTCAGCTGATTTTCTACTATACCATGCTAAATTGAACAAAAGTCCTATAAATTTAGGCTCCTACATCACTGAACTTTGGAAAGTTAAAGTAGAAACATCTATATTGTCTCATCACAGAATACCCTGATGACTGGGAGACATGCCAATCATTCAAGGACAGAGTAGTCTGCTTCTATATGCAGCCTCAGAGGAGTGAAGTTCTTATATATAGCATATGCACAAATACATCCACATGAATGTAAGAGTCTATATGCATGACGTATCACCCTAAATTGTGACAATATCACAAGCTTATGAGGTTCATCATGAACTACAAGAGGAATAACATAAATACTTTTACAGCAAAGCTGGTGCAGAAGGGAAAGTAAGCAAAAGGAAGCAGAGTATCTATATGCACAGCTTGTTAAAAACAGATGCACCGCAGGACAAGTGCTCACAAAGTCTTGCTGTAGTTCTTTTTATTAATTCTTTGTACCCCACAACTTCAGGTCATTTTTATATTACTACCTTTGCATAACACATTTTTACATCTTCCTTCCCCACCACCATGTCATTATACCATGACTATCTGCTCTGAGTACCCAAAATGTCCCCCACCTTTTATTCTGGACTCTACTCACTTGCCTTCACTTTAAGGCATGTGCTAATAAGAGATCTCCCACCTGATAATACCCATAGGAACAAAAATCAATGCAACAACTACCTGGCATGATAAATGTTGTTTTATGTAGTGTAGTTCCAATAATTTATTTCTAAAAGCAGTATATGTCCTTCTAATGGGATGGGATTCAAAAATCTTGTTGAGATTGCTAGAGGACCATCACCTATAAAAAAATAAATTGATCAATATTTCTATTAGGAGCTACTAAGTTTATTATTGCACTAACACTTGAATTTTTTTTGGAACTAAAGCCTTTACTGGGGCAAGAGACATCTCTGGTAAGAGATAAGCAGAACGAAAAACCAAGCTCAAGTATGAAGGGACCATCTCAGGATGCTCCAGGATATTTGACAAGACAGTTTTCAATTGATTTAAGCCATCTTTAACCAATTAAGCAGTCATTTAATATATTACAGCTCCCACTTGCCCAGACACTGCATCCAACGTTGTTGCTGCTTTCCCCTGCCATAGAAAACAAGTCCCCTCAATTCTCATATGAACATTAAAGTTTGCTGGCCAGAAGCGTGCTGCTGCTCAGTCGCTGAGGTAGCTCTTGCGCAGGTACTTTTCACAGTCTGTCTCCTTTCCTACAGGTCAGTAAATTGTACAAAAAGGGGAGCCAGGTACATTAAACCTTGATAGGATGTCACTGTAACTAGACCAACAGTAACATGACTGTGTTGAGTATCGCTTGCTAGTGTGTAATTATTACTTATGCTTGCCCTTTTCCTCAATTATACCCTCTGTCTTGGTAGGCAGGGTGATATCGTTCCTGCTTTGCACTATCCAATGATTTTACATTGCTGAATATATTTCTTAAAATGTTACCCATGGGTAATGGGTTTAAACTGAAAGCAGAGAGATTTAGATTAGATCTCAGGAACAAATTCTTTGTGGAGAGGGTGGTGAGGCACTGGAACAGGTTGCCCAGAGAAGCTGTGGGTGCCCCATCCCTGGCTGTCTTCAAGGCCAGGTTGGATGAGGCTTTGAGCAACGTGTTCTAGTGGAGAGTGTCCCTGCCCATGGCAGGGGGGTTGGAATTGGATGACCTTTAAGGTCCCTTCCAACTCTAACCATTCTATGATTCTATGATTAAGTAGAGACTAAACCAGTTTGAGTATCTCCTACTCCAAATTTGTCCCAAATTCACAACAAAATTGGCTGTATAGAGGTTTAATCATGTATTTCTACTTTTAACAACTCCATCACCATAAAACTAGAATGCCACAATTAGTGACACATCTTTTGGTTATAAGCACAACAGAGAACAAAGTTTACATATTTAATCTTTGTAGATTTGTCATAAACCAACTTCATGTTGCTAAAGTGCACCTCTGTACTGTTAAGATTTATATTTTACAAAAAAGTCAAAAACTAAAATAATGAACAGTGTTGATCTTTAAAAAATAGCACAGAAATACAATCCTACAGTTTAGAGCAGTGTGTTTCAATGTGCTTACAGTTTGGCCAGCACTATTCAGTGCTTTTTCCTTTTAAATGCATCTAAACCAGAAAAGATTGCATAATACACTGTATTGCATACTTTCATTTTATTTTCCATAAGGAAAAATTATAACAGCTTAGCTACAGTAAAATACATAGTAGTTAGGGTTCTTTTAAAATTAATTTCTTATACTTGGTATTGTATACTTATAGTTCCTCAGTTTGTTTATATTCAATAATTTTAATGCTGAACTCAGCACACACAAAATGCTATTAACCACGGGAATAAATATTTGGAAGCTAAGGTTTTAAAAATTGCATCTATTTTACTATTCTTCTTAATAATAGCTCTTTCACTGTAATTTAAAAGGCAGTTTATCTTGCAGTTAAAGTAATATAATGTAACTGTATAAAATAAAAAGCCCTTTTACAAACCACTGATTTAATTCTATTTAGAGATCCTTCTGAACTAGCTTTATGGTTCTATTTTTACACTGTAGTTTTATTTGTATTTTTTATACATGTAGGTATGCAGATTATACATATATATTCACAGATGTGTGTCTTTGTGTGTGTTTTAATAACTTATTCAGGTTTCATTGACATGCTGTGTAGGTTAAAGTTTTCAGCATGCTGTATTACAATTGTTCAAAATAGTTCATGAGCATTCTGAATTCCCAGAGCTCTACAGAAGAGGGTTGGGTAGAAGCAATGCAGTTCCACTGTAATGGGGTAACACAAAAAATAAAACACCACACTTATAAGCTGAACTTATTTTCCAATTGGTTCTCCAGACTCTCCTTTTCAAACCAAAACCTTACTTGACTCTGCAAGAGGGGCATCTGGATATATGAGTTTTCTGCCAATTTTTACTTCCAGCATATGAGCCAAACAGTGTGTCTCGTGGCTGTAAATCAAAGGAGGAGCTTATATACAGTCTCCACAGGGCCAGTTCTTCAGCTGTATGGGGTAAAGAAACATGGGGAAAAATGTGAAAAACTCTTGCATACCCATTCACACAACTGAAAACACAACAGGTTAAAAAAAATAATCTCTGCACTAGGAAAGAAACTTACAGCCCAGCTTAGTCTGAAGGCAGTGTTTGCCTCACAGCATGAAGGAACACTGGTGTCATGGTTTAACCTTGGCTAGCAATAAATTACCATAGAGCTGCTTGCTCACCTCCCCCCTCCTCCAGTGGAGGAGGATAATTGAAGGAAAAGACAAGAAAGCTTGTGGGTGAAGAACTATTTAATAATTTAATATAAATTAATATTATAATGATACTAATAACATTAATACTACTACTAATGACAAGTAATTAAAATAATAGAAAATAAAATATATGATACAATTGCTCACCACCCACCAAATGATGCACAGTCAGGTCCTGAGTAGTGACAGTCAGAGCCAGAGAGCCCCAGGTCAATCACACCTGAGTATGAGCAAGCCCCACAAGCAACAGCACAGCTGAGAAAGCCAACAGACTCACTAACTCACTAACAAATGCACGAACAAGTGAGCTAACCAACATGCTAGCTAACAAGCAAGCTAACAAATGAGCAGTCAAACTAAAGAATAAGCAAGCTAACAAGCAAGCTAACAAGCAAGCTAACAAGCAAGCTGGGCCCCCCCCCCTCCCCCCCGCCCACTCTCAGCTGGTATACTGAGCATGACATGCTATGGAATGAAATACTCCTTGGGTTAGTTTTGGGTTAGCTGTCTGAACTGTGTACCACGCTCATCCCTCCCTCCCTGCCCCGCCCCCCCCCCCCCCCCCAGCCCCCTCCCTCTCCCCAGCTTGCAGTGAGAAAGTTGGGAACACAGGTGTAGTATCAGAAGCTGGAAAAGTCCTTGGACTGGTGCAAGCCCTCACTAGCATGAACTTAAAGACACCTTATCAGTACTATTCTGAGGGCAAATCCAAAATGTAACCTCATTCCAGCTACTGTGAAGAAAATTAACTGCCTTGACTATAACCAGCACATCTGGTTTAAACCCAGCTAATAATTAAGTAACACACAGCCACTCACTTACCTCCCCCCTCCTCCAGTGGAGGAGGAGAATCAGAGGAAAAGACAAGGAGGCTCATGGATTGAGATGAGAACAATTTCATAATTTAATATAAATGAATAGTGATACTAATAATATTAACAAAACCACTGATAAGAATTAATTTAAATAATAGAAAATAAAACATAGGATACAATTGCTCACCACATACCGAACAATACATAGGCTTCTGGTTCAAAACATAAAAGAAAAAAATGCTTTTCACTACTTCAGCTTATCCTACAGTCTTACAACCAGGTATGTGTCTGCAACTATATGTTGGCACTACTGAGGGACAAAAATGTTTTAGAGCAGTTAGGTCACTGAAAAAAATTTCTAGTATATGCAGGAACCTACACACTTATATTACAGTCAGTTCACTCTGTTGATGATATCTCTATACAATTTATTTGCCTTGGAGAAACTGCAGCAAACTGACATTAAGTAACCAAATGTTTACAACACACCAGTCTAAGCTGTTCAGATTTAACAAACAGGTGGAGTCTGACTGAAACCTACTGTAAAAAGAGGTGAGATGATAGTATTTGAATGACTGGTATTGACCCTGAATTACCTTTAACTCACATTTTATTGTCAGTATAGCAGTTTATCTTGCAGACTAAGTAACACTGGAACATCCAAAATTTAACAGTGGGCAACTTTTTTGTACTGACAAAAGAGAAATAAAGTCTCTGAGACGGTTAAGAGCATTTTCAGACAGACAACCTAAAGTGCAGTCAATCATTTTCTGGTCCTGTATTTCAACTCCAGAAACATTTAAAAGCCTTTCATATCTACCTAACTGATACCCCAGCACACTTTCCTGCTATATTTTATGAACAAATAGCTTTCTTATACAGATGAGCACCACAATTTTGCACACAGGCTGAGCCATTTTTGAAGGTTGAATTACTCAGTTTAATACTACTAACCCCAATAATGTCCTAGAATGGGTCTGAGTAACTGTGTTTCATACTCTTTTTCTATACCTTGCTTTTATCTAGGGGAAAAGCTACATATACTGTTACAAGCTGAACATAGGGTAAAAAAGACCCCCGATAGCTGCATACAGCTAAGTGTTCATGCTGTAGTAAAACTGTATTGTTTACACAAATGCATGTACCTCCCTCACAGCCTTTCACTCTCAGCTGACTGCTCCTTTCTGAGACTGCTCCTTATCTTCTCTCTAAGAGGGCAAACAACTATGAGCCATCCACCCCTATGCGGTACATTATGTTTACATGAAGCATAGCATTATCAGTGTAATGAAATACCTCTAAGTACCTATGAACCTATGCAACATCAGGTTTTCTGTTTAGTTGGTTAATATACTTATAGGAGCACCTGTATATTCAACCATAGCATCAGCTCAAGAGCAGATGGAGTTCCTGTGCCAGCACCTCCTATGCCCTTTTAAACACATTTACGAGACAATAATTTTGTTCTCTAAAAATAAGCTTAGGTTTCTTTACATATACATGTAATGGTGTTACATAGTGCCCTGGAACTCCTAAAAGATGAAAAATAAATGTCAAAATTTCACAAATTGATCTTTTGCAGGTCACTGACTTGCAACAAAGGCTTTGTTTTTTTGTACCATTCCCCAAAACAGTTTTGTGTTCCTTGCCTTTCTGTTCTCTAAACCAAGACTTTGCAGACAGCCCCACTGCTCTGTTGACTGAACTGCACTTCCAGAGCCACACCCCAGTGATTTACAGGAGAGAGGCTGCTTTCTTATTGCGCTGTTCACTGCTTCCTATCACATTTCAGTTACTGTGTTATGTGTAGCTTTATCTATTTTTGTTTTAAATAGATATGCTTTTGTATTTGGCAAATCTGTGTTGTACAGACATCCTGTTTGACTGCCACCAAACCCCCCAGAATTTTAGACACGTAAAACCAGATGGTGATCACCACTGATTTTGAATCACAAGAATGTATCACACTGGAAGCTTAACAAGACCTCCATAGCTTTGAGTGAGCAGAAATTATGTACAGAGAGCGCTAAACTGGAAAGTGTACTAGTTTTGAACTCAGCTGAATATCTGACATCCACAACAGATATACTGTGAAAGATATTACTTCTCTGCATTTAGTCAAAGGAACCTGAAGCAGGTTTTCTAATGCTTCCTTTAGACAGCTGATTTTTTTTTTTAATTCTTAATTCAACTATAAATTCAGCCTTTTGGTCAAAACAGGTTGGTAACTCAATTATTTCACACTACTATTGAAGAAAGTTTCAGAAAACCATTCTGTTACCTGCTAAGCCAGTAAAATGTATAGTGATCATGATGGATGCATATGGCAGGAGATGGAATGCTTAAAAATATTTTAGGATGTTTTTGGAATCTGAGTGAACTACCCTGTAAGAAAAAGCTTATATGCATACTTTTCAAGGATAGATCTCAGAAATAATCACTGCATTTTATTTAAACACTAATCACTATTTTCGAGTTATTAGTTCCCTTAATGGATGAAATGCAAGGCTATGCAAGACTTTTAATTCCTTAATCTGATACTCTTAAATAAATAAGATATTAATAATGCCATGAAGCACAGATTCTGAATCAAGATTCATGCAGTGAGATCTTCTGAAGTTTGGGCTTTTTGCTAGAGAAAGGTGTATGTGTTTCACATGTGCACTTCGGCAAATCCAGTTTCTGGGATCTCAGCTTTTATTGTACACCTACAGATATACTTTTCATAATCCTTTAAACAGATATGTGATATACGAATTCAGAATAAACAGAAAAAACTGTACTACACATACAAGCTTTGAAAAGACCCATAGCAAGTAATACATAGAAAGACCATTTTATAAACTCCATTTTAGCCTAAGTAGTTTGCTTCATGTTGAGATGCATGCTTAGACAGAAAACAACCCTTTATGCAGTTTTACAGCCTTTTCCATTATACATTTAATTTTTAGAAGGAGACATTTTTTTGGTTTTGGGTTTTTTTTTTTTCAAGTATTCCACAAAGGAGCTGGGTGGGTAGTTTAAGAAAAATAAACAGATGATGGACTATGTTTCTGAGTCTGCCCTGGAAGATTACTTGCTCCAATTACTCTCAGACAATAAATACTGTGTTATGAAAATAATTAACAGGGACCATTTTAACTGCATACACCTGCTATTCTGGATTTACATTTCAATAAGCTGTGTCAGTACTCAAAAGTTTTATGGAACTCTCTAGAAACAGTGTACTATTACTGCTAATCACTTTTTTCCTCTGTAATTTGGTAGGAGTTACAGAATATGTGGATGTTGGGTGATTAAGAATAATTGCCCAGCTTTCGCAATGTTGTATAGCATTCTTAAAAAGTGATTCAGAAGTAATATCAATAGAAATTAATTTAAGACCATAACATGCTGATAAGTTGTACTGAAATGAGCAAATATATATATATATATTTTTTAATTTGGCATGAGATTTATGGAGTATAAATTCGTGAATAATAAGTACATTATGCTTTCTGAAGGCATGTTCTCCAATACCTCTATTCATGTTTTCATAAATGCTTTTTGAAGTATAACCACATCTCATCACTACAAAATGTTAAGAGTATAGAAACAATTTTAAAAATGTTTAATACACCTCTTCCCTACTAGCAAGGAACATATATGAAAAATTGTTCTTCCTTTTAGATACACATTGAGTTGGAAAGGTTGCCAGATGAAATATGTAAAACAACTGATGCAAGAATAATATTAATTCTGAATAAGGAAAAGCATTCTTGAGAGTCTATAATACATTCTGAAGTACGTAAATTATTTTCTTTTCACAGAGAAAGATTGCAATTTAAAATAAAGTGATACAGAAGGTGTATTTGCTTAATTATGTCATGTTTACATATGATAACCATCAACCTTCTGTAAGAAGTTGTCAGAAATGGTTCAGGAGCCCTTTCAGGAAGATATTCCAAAAAGCATCTTCCAGAAAGTAATTAACTAGAATCACTCAAGAGCTCGCTGGAATAGAGAATTCAGTCTGTCACAAACCACTACAATAACACATGCATCCAGAAAACTATATTTAGTCTCTCACTCTTCTGCAAAATCTGAACATTTATCTGATATTTTAAAAAATATAAAACCAATTATTCATAAGACTACACGTACAGTGGAGAAATGAGAAAGGTATCACTCAGAACGTGAATGTTCAAGAAAGCCACAGTTTGTGTCAGCACAGGAAAATCTACTCAGAATGATTTGCATGTACATGTCACACAGTTGAATTTTAGATTCAAATTATTACTCCCATAATTTCAAAAGTGGTAAGTAAATTCACGTGCTCTCCTGTTCCATGAAAAGAGTGGAAAGAGGGATTTTTGCTATTATTTGAAGGTTTGGTATTCTACTACAGACAGAAAGGAAGACGGAGCTTACATCTGTACTTTCATTTCTGAAGACGAGATACATAGCATACAAAGCCATCTTAACTCAGATAGTATACAGATCATTTATTATTTTTAATAGTGCCCCTCAATCTACTGAAATAACTACAACATAAACTCTAAACTGAACTGGTAACACATCACTTGGATCTGAGGTGGCTGATCATACCAGTCCACTGCAGGTCATACAGTATTAATCATATGAGTCACTAGTAGAGAAACAGAAAAACAAGCAGTTAAAGAAAAACGTAAATTATAAAGCTCAACACCACTATTATTTTATGATGCTTGAAAGTCTAAGGTATTTTCATGAAGTCAGCTCTTAGTATTAAGATTTATCTACCCACTACTTTCAGATTTCATATTTCAAGTTACATCCATTTAGTAAGTTAACTGCCGTTAAATGACTAGATGCATTAATCCAAGACCTACAAGGAAAGATTTCACTCTTCCTTGCTCAAAAGAGTCAGAGCTGGATTAATCAAGCCTTAAACTCAATAAACTGTACCCATGCACCAGGTAGCATTTCTTCAGAAATAAAACACATGATACAGAAGTCTCAGGGATTTAAGTAAAGTTCGGAATAAAGCCACTAAAGCTGAGAAATGCCAAATTTTTAATAGAAAAAGGAGAAAATCCTCATCAGTGAATTAATAAAAAAAATACAATTTTAGGATTACAATATTCTTTACCTAAACAGGAGTTTGAAAACCTATTTTAGGATTCCTGGGGCACACAGTGTACTTAAATACTTAAAGTACTATTTTGAACAAAACTACATTAATATACTGTAACTTCTAACTTTGGCATTGATAGATATAATGTGGCTATAAAAGCCTCTTAAATTTAAAATTTGTTAGTTCCGTATCTCTAGTGTAACTCAGTTGCAGTCACTGATGGTGCTCATGTGCTTTGAGCTGCAGGCACTGTTAGTAGGCAGCTTAAGCCCAAGAACACAGTGAGAAGCAAAGGTACACATGGAATGCAGAGTTTGACATATGTACTTTACGTAGGTCTTCTGGGTGGTTAAAGATTAGGGACCAGATGAAAAATTACACACATCAGTCCACGTGACTCCCAAGAGGTCCAGTGAAACAAAACAACACAACAGCTGAGGCAGGCTGGCATCACCCTGAGAGGTCACCTACTCCAACCTCTTGCTACAGCAGGTTGGGGTCAGCTACAACAGGTTGCTTATAGTCATGTCGAGTCAGGTTTTAAGTCTCTCCAAAGAAGAAGATTTCTCTGTCTCTCTGGGAATTAACATTCAGCTTGATTACTCCTTTTACTTTTTTCCTCTCCTGCAAAAACATATAACGTATTAGAATTTTCCAACAATTTTTATTAATGCATACTAACTTTAAAGCAAGCAGCAGCATATAAAAATAAAACTCAGTGTATGAACTGTACCTGAAAAAAACCTATGCAAATACAATTTCCAAAACTGGCTATCATGGCTTTTTATATTCTGAATAGAAAACAAATTGTGTACATCCTGACCGATAAATTTTAGTTGGATGATTATAAACCAAGACTATTTATGAATGTGTGTTTTCAGGAACATAAAAAAATTAGACCATCTTCACTCTTGAATGGAATCCTCAGCATGTTTCAGATTTCACACTGTCATTCCCCATGTTTTTTGGCTGAAGTAATTTGACATGGTTAACACATGCCAGTTCTTTCTTCCAGGCTAGGCAAAAATTCCTTTTACTACAACTATGTTTATTGTTTTAAAACACAAAAGAGAGTTCGTACACCCTGCCTTTATTTCCAAAGACCTGCTGAGAATCGCTGAACAGCAGAGAGGGTATACTTTTTCAATTGGGATTGCTGTTCAATAACTTCTGGTTTTACTCCTGAGGTAAATTCATGCTCTATCTCCTTTTAATCACTACAAATTTTGGATATGGTATGTTTACTTCCCATTTCTTTACCAACAATGCTGCTGTTAAATGCTACTGCAGTTAAATGAAACCCATCGTTTAGGATATCACTGAGCAATGATTTGCTTTCAGTTTAGAGACCTGCAAGCTTTGCGGTCAAGCGTCGGGAGTGGGGATTTTCCTTTCCAATATTACCTAGTTCATAAACTTATACTTCTTCTTCCCTTAAGGATGCATTTGCCTTACACTTAAAGTGCAGAGCCACATCCATGTTTGCAGCTAAAGTACTGGAACTGACCATTGGAAAAGAATGGCGTAGATTGTACCTCATGTAAACACTTTTGACTGTTTTCCTTCCGTTACAAGGCAATAACAATGCATTACCTGACAAGATAAGCAGCTTCTAAACAATGAAATTCAGTCATTTCAACTTCTGTTGCATCAGAAAATTTACCTTCTGTTACAACTAGTAATCAAAAATTACATTTCCACCAAGTGTTGTCATTTATAATCCTGAAGCAAGGTGTGTCCTGAAGCAACGAAACACCCAGTGGTTTAAAAGAGTCACGTCTGGATCATATATACAGACTTTAGATCTCCAGTTCAAAAGCAGTACAAAGTGGCAGCATATATAATGTACAAAATACTACTGATTTTTTATGTTATTTTTCTTTGCATTTATGTGGTATGTTACAAGTATTAGAAGTACTGTAAGCTGTATCTTACACACATGACAATCAAAAGTATTAAGATCTGAAACTCTTTCTCACTGTATAGTATGTTTGCATAAAATCTGTCTCTGAGATACTAACAACCCTGTTAGACATATGAGCTTTAATTGCTGTGACATCTTTTATGTTTTGATGGCTTTTGATAAAACATGCAAAGTGTTTTAACAATGAAAAGGTAGCACGTGTCACTGAAGAAGGGGAAAATTCTTTATCCATGCTAAGTTAATATGTTACTATTATGAAGGCTGTGTTGGGTTTTCATGTATTCCCTTAAAATATTTTGCCCTCTCTCTCTCCTCTCCCATTTGCATTTCCCATTAGATAATAAAGTAAACCTTTACAGAGGACAGAAGTAATTGTTCCTTTAATCTCAAGGCAATCAACACCTGAAATAGAAAATTATGTTATACTATAATTTGCTTATTTTTGAAATATAATTTCACACTTGTAAAAGTCGTATGCGGAGTAACTACCTATTTAGTGAACAGATCCTCTTTCAAGATCTCTCCCCAAAAAAACAACACTATACAGAAGAAAAATACAACTTCTTGGCCACACTAGCTTTTTGTGAGATATGCCCAAGCACCTGCAGCAACTCTATCTCAAGACACCAGGAACTGCAGGTTCAAAAGGAATGAGCCAGCTCCATGAATGTTTCTTACCTCTGTTGCCAAAAAGGAGCAAGTAGATCCCAGTTCCTTCCAGTATAGCATTCATTTTTGTTCCAACACTTTGGAAATCGAAGATCACTTCTAAACTCTGCAGCCATTTCAGAAAAAACCCTCTGACACTAATTTCTTTAAGTGTCACTGTTGTGCTTTAACCCCAGCTAGCAATTAAGTACCACAACACACAGCTGCTTACTCACCTCCTCCCCTCTTCTCCACCACCTGTCCCAACCCTGGTTCCTGGTGGTGTAGTGGTTAGGACTGAGTGCTCTCACTGTTGTGTGAGCCCAGGTAGCTGACTAAACCCAGCACATTCTGATATTGCTCTTTTCTGTCTTCTCACTAGTACTTTATATGTCCATTTTATGCTGAACTGCAGTGCTCAAATTTTCATCTCAAATATTTAATTTACAAGGAAAGAAGAGTTAAGCAAAGGAAATAAATAAAGAACACCTTGCCTCAACCATTTTCTCCCTAAGAAAGAGAAACAGCCACTCACTTTGGAGTACAGAAGTCTTTATTCTATTACACTCCTGCTGTTATCACTCCATAAAATAAAGTGACATTTGAAGTAGCATCTGAGGGCATTTGCATGGCAACAGTAAAGAAGAATGGAGCGCTTTGTTCCTGACAACCGTTCCCAGATCTCCATTAAGAATGTGTCTTTTCTGCATAAGATCCACTACAACAGAGGATTCCTACACCCTGCAAACCTAGAGCTGTTAAACTCTCTCAATGCAAGATCTCACCTTGAGAAAGTGCAGCACACGTCTTTTCCAGGTGTTTTAGGACACGAAGACAAAACAGATATTTGATCAGTGTTGACAGGATCTACAGGGAAACTTTCTTGGTGTGAACAGAACAGACAGAAGAGTGGCCAAAAGAGAAACAGAATCAGAACAGTGGACAAGCTAGACAGGAATGAAGTATGAGAAAAAGGTGGATGAGGTGCTGTCTGTAAAGTCCAAAGTACTGCTAAAGTATACGATCAAAAATCAAAATAAAAACCTAATTGCTAAGGGAAAGTCTGAACACCTGTCACACAGAAAAAAAGAAAATCTTAGCCTAGGACAGCTCATAGACACAGTGACTATATAATTGCATCATTACAAACCGATGGTACAAACCAGAAGCTGAATCCACATGAATGACCGCTGCAATTCAAGTGGAAAAAAGTGAGACCAAATCCTTCAGGCATGGCAGACAATAAAAAATGAGATCTAGAAAAAATGGCAGAGGATGTTCCCAACTTCAGGAAAGAAGGTGGAGTGTATCTATTTATCTGCAGAGGTTAAGTATCACTGTAAATTTATAGTAAAGATTTTATATCCTAGTCATTTACCACTGCCACTAAAGCAATAGTATGGTAAAGAAAAGACACTGCAAAAAGATTATTTAATTCTCTCAGACTTCGCAAGATGACAGTGGTACATTCACAGCACAGTACAGTACTAAGAACTAAATGCCTTTTCAGTGTGCTATATATATAAATAGTATTTTTAATAGAAATAACAGGAGTAGCCTACCTAAATTCCCACATGTGATAAACTGAAAGATATACCTAATTTGTTTTCTTTTCTATTGCATGAGAGTATTTATCTTTGTAAATATAATTTTGAATTTACAAAGGGAATTAATATACTTTCCAGCCTTACAGACTAAAATGAAGACACAAAATGCAGAAAAATCCACTTACATTAAAAATAATCATCATATTCTATTTTGAAAAAGAAAGTTTGTGCATTAATTAGTCTCATAATTACACTATCACATTTGGATTATTTTAACCAGACTTTACATAATAACCTGAAGCACCAAAACAAAGCTAAGTAAATTAATTTTAAAAGTTGCATCAGAAGAAACAATATTTGGTTCTCCAGAAAAATAGAAAATAGTCTAAAATACTTGGGGAGAGCATATGTACACATAAATAATTTTTATGTTATGTGAACATTTAATTACAATACATTCAAAGTATTGTAAACTGTACCAAATATTACATTTTAGAGACCCTTAGACCAGATTTCTTCCTATGACTGCTTTCTCAAATTTGATTAAAAAAAAAAAAAAAGTATTTTCAAATACCTAAAAAGACACTACATTAATTTTTAATGTTTTCGTATAGCTAAGATGTGAACAGGTATAGTATTGCTGCTTTGACCCTATTTTGAAAATCTGCACCAGCATGGAATGTGGTCAAGCTATCAGTGTACATCAGGCCATTTAATCCAATAAAACCTTCTTTTCCAGTGAATACACTTAAAGAAAAATATTATTACCAGTCAATATCAGAAATCTTGAAGGCAGTACAGATCAAGTTTTACTGTTTAACAAAACCATCTAGGGTGAGGAACAACAATAGGATGAAGTTCATGTTCATGCATTTTATGGTTTTTCAAGGGATGTATCAACTACCTACTAACATACTACACTTTAAAATACTTGTCTTTAGACTGTCTGTATCAAAAACAGAATGGCTGAGAGAGTATTAATTATTTTATGGTTTCTGACTGACAAGCATCTATTTTCCCAAGAGGTAAACACCAATTAAGGTTCATTTTGTGGTTGAATACAAGTTACATGCTACTTCTTTTTGAAAGGGCAAAATTCACACATGCCAAGATTTGCATGCGAATCTTACCTTTTCAGGCAAATAAGTCATAATTATTTGGGCATTCATAAACCCACAATACAAATACAGATACTGCTTTAACACCTGAAGAATCAAGGTCACTGCAGAAAAAGGTTGAATGTGGGGTGTTTCAGGAAGAAAATAAGTATTTTGTAAGAAATCATGATGCTTCAAGATAGATTTGTACAGCTATCCAGTAGTGATTATTGCAGAAGTTGAGATGTTTTCTGGCCAACAGCAGAAAAAAAGTCAGTATATGGGGCATACAGAATCCCCTGACCCATCTGCTTTCTAGTGGCTCATCATCCATTGCTTGGAGAGCTCCATGGGTTCCTGCTGCTCTCTCACAAACAGGACAACTTCCTTCCACACCTTTCTTGCTTGTCCTTCCTAAAATGCATGCATCCATCCATCACACCAATGATGTGACTGTCTGTTAACAAATGTCCTGTTAGGTGAAATACTACAGATTTTGTTAGGCTGAATGAATGAAAAAGTACCCAAGAGATACTACAGATTAGCATAATGGTACTTCATGAAAGGTAATAAAGCACTAATTTCACAATGAAGTCCTCCTCTCAATCTGTTGTCATTCTGACATCTCCAGCTGAGGCATTGTTTTATTGTTTGAACATACACTCTACTATCCAACCTTCCTTAGATGAAGGACATGAAAAATGAAAACCTATGTTCAAAAGCTGCAATCTTTCCTTAAAAAATGACATGAACATTTGTGGCCCCTAGTCAGCAAATTACCAAGTAAGAGCCTGATACATCACTAAAACAACTGTTGAAACTAAAATTATCTGATTTCAAAATTCAAAGGAATATTTCAGCAAAACTTTTCACATGAGCTATAACATTCCATATCCATTATGGTTTGAATGTAAAGAAAACAACTTGCCTTTTTGTTGAGTTCAAAAGTTCAAAGACAAAAATCAAACACCATGGTTTCCAGATGATTTCCTTTAATGTGTTGTGTATTTGTATCTAATTTTTAGCTGCCATGATTCACAATGAAAGCTATTATCTTTTCTTCATGACACTTCTGAAAGTTACCTCCCTAAAAATGGGATGAGAGGAGAAAGATAAATGCACTTAAATCGAAAGTCATCAACCTCTGTCTACTGACTGCTTTACTGGACATATCAAGTGGTCAATACACTTCACTGTCCCCACCAATCACTGTTTTATAACATATAATCTTAGGGAATCAAAATATGATAGGTTAGACCTTCTGAATGAGTTCACTTGATGGTTGTGAACTGCAAGTCTTACACGCATAAAATGTGTTGGGTTTTTTTTTTTTTAAGGTGTTTTTTAATACTTAAAAATAAAGCATTGTTATGTTACATTAAATCAGATTATTCTCAAAAATATTAAAAAGGGATCACCTTAATATAGCTACAATTTTTACATCTTGAAGGTGTTCGGCCAGTTACCTTGAATAAATTCTTTTAAAAATTATATTTACTAAACTCATTGCTTAAGAAGACTAGGTATTGATAAGGAAAAAAAAACAAAACAGCTTATTACATTTAAGGAAAATGCAGTGAACAGTTGGGATTCTCACTACCACAACATCCTTTTGTTGTTGTTGTAACTCTAATGAAAACCCTGAGATGAAAACAGAAGCCCCAACTCTCTGTTTTGCCACCACATATCAGTGCAAACAGGCACCCTAACTTCCTCTTCCCCTGCCGTCCCCTCTCAAAACCAAAGTGGGTGGAAACACAACATCACAAGAAGAAAACATCTCAGGGTTCAGCAATCAGTTCATTGTACATGAAGCTTCCTAGACAGCTATCTCCCAGTCAAAGATCAGCTTCCAGAAGCTATGATAGTGAGATAGGACCCTGAGCCAAAGGTTTCCTTTTCATTCTATCATAACCTCACCCTAAACTGACAGTAACAAAACCCCCTTTTTTTACTGTTGTCTGTGGCAGGAGTTACACACAGGTAACACCTGCAGATGCTGCTAAAGCACCATTTTCTAAATCAAGTCACATGTTTGCAACACATGGGCAAACAAACAGACACACACCTCTCCATTTCAAACTTCCCAAGCATGAACTATTTACCTCTGTCCCAAATATCCTAAGTTTTATAACAAATGTTCTTCCCTTTACAGAAGTTATTTTCTTCTAGAAAGAACCAGAATTAGTCTATCTTATTATTATAACAGTACCTTTCAGAACTCTGAGCAGTCCCACACTCACAATTCTCTCTATTCAAGTTTTCCTTCAGAGGGAAGCTTAAAAATGATTAAGCAGAATAGGTGAATCTCACCACCAGAACCCAGCAACAAGTTGGGAAAGAGGGGTTCATGTCCAGCTCGGGAATTTAACAATACAACACCTTATCTTCCATAAATTGACCATATTCCCAGTTACATCAAGATCCTGTTATGGTAAAAGAGAAAAAAGAAAAAAAAAAAACCAAACCGACCACCACAAAACAAAACAACAACAACCCTTTACTTTTGAAACCATAAACATCTTGGTAGTCTATTTAAAATCTTAATGCCCTAATTAAAATTGAAAGGCAGTTATCATTGGGTCAGTGTCGTGGTTTAACTCCGGCTAGCAAAATACCACGAAGCCGCTCTCACAAATCCCCCTCCCCTCCTCCAGTGGAGGGGAAGAATCGGAGGAAAAAGAAATAAGGAAGCTCGTAAAATTGAGATAAGAACTATTTACTAATTAAATCTAAATCAATACATACAGGTACTACTACTAATAAATACTTAAAATAGTAGAAAATGAAACATACAGTACAATATATACAATATGATACAATATGATACAATTTCCCACCATCCACTGACCAATGCACACCCAGATGTTCAGGGATGAAAATCAGACCCCGAGAGCCCAAGAACCACAGCCTGAGAGCAATCGCAGCCCGAGAGCCGCGGCCTGAAGGCCGGAGCCTGGGAGCCTACGCAGCAGATTCCGAGCAAACCTTATCACTGATAACACAGCCAGAAAACTCAAAACAATCCACCAGCTCCCACACGAAGGAGCCAGCACAGGAGCTGGCAAAGCAGCTAACGCAGGAGGGTGAGCAAGTGCCCGGGGAGACGAGCAAGGGAGTAAGGGAGAGAGAGAGAGAAGGGAAGAGTAATGGCTACCGGACCCTCTTCCCCACCCAAAGAGACCGGAACATGACATACTATGGAATGAAATACTTCCTTGGTTAGTCTGGGTCAGCTACAGTATCCGAAGCGGACAAAAGACCTTGAGTTCAGTACAGGCCATCCCCAGCACCAGCTGAGGCCTTATCAATGTTTTCACTTACTGTCCAGCAACATAGTTTCTTGGCAACCAGAGTAAAGGGAGTTAGCGCTTTCCTGACTGAACCCAGCATAGTCAGTTACAGTAATACTGTCCAAAACAGAAAACCTTAACAGATGAAGCCACCTTTAATATTATTAAAGTAGAAAACTGACTCATATCCTTTTCTCAGGTGTTACACTGACCATTCTAAAATGCATCTGGGTACTAAGGCTGACACTTTTGTCTCTGTAAGGAAGAGTGTAGTGATGGTGGTGTCACAGTGACTTGCCAGTGTCCCCAAATCTTAGTGGGATATGTTCAATGGGTGGTGGTGGGGTCCCGTCCTCCTCCACCCTGGAGTCTCTTTGACTTTAGAATCATAGAATGGTTTAGGGTTGGAAGGGACCTTAAAGACCATCTAGTTCCAACCCCCTGCCATGGGCAGGGACACCCTCCACTGGACCAGGTTGCTCAAAGCCTCATCCAGCCTGGCCTTGAACAATTCCAGGGATGGGGCATCCACAGCTTCTCTGGGCAACCTGTTCCAGTGCTTCACCACACTCTCTGTGAAGAATTTCTTCCTGATATCTAATCTAAACCTCTCCACTTTCAGTTTAAACCCATTACCCCTTGTCCTGTCACTAAAGGCCCTTGTAAACGCCACCACCACCACCACCACCCCACCCCGCTTCCTTGTAGGCCCCTTCAGGTACTGGAAGACTGCAATAAGGTCTCCCCGGAGCCTTCCTTCTTTCCATGCATTTTTCTTTATTTAATATTGCAGCCTGCTCCCTTCCCCGTAGACTCCCAGGGAGGGGTGAAAGCTGCCCCACAGTCCCCCCATATCCCCAGGGCCATTTGTACATCAGACCCTTCCCCAGTGGCACTCACAGAGCTGGAGCTCAGACAGGCTGGGCAATGGGCACTTGGCCACGGGTCAGCTGGTAAACCCAGCTCAGACCCGTTCAGGCCACAGGCAGCCAAGCCACCCTCCGCGACCTGCACAGCCCAATGCCTGCCCACAGCAGGGGCAAAAAAGCAGGCTATTTACTGGACAGTACATTAGTCAGACAAGCTTTGAAGAGTAATGTAAGAATCATCAGCCAAGTGAGAACTATCATCTGTTAACATGACAATTACTAAGATCTTTCTGAAAGGACAAGACAAATATCTTTAAGATATTTCTGCACCAATTGTAACCTGAGCAACCTTAAGCTTTGCAGTCAGTACACCTGAATGAAGAAAGTTACATTGCTGTTAAAGTCATTTTGTATTAAAAAAAGCCAACTTAAAACTGTTCTGTATCTTTGATTGAAAACCATCAGTTGCTATTCATGCTTTGTATTTATAGTTTCACATGGCTCTCACATGATGCTAATTCATAAAAAGAATATCCGTTTAACCATTCCTCTCCCAGATGGATCCTATTTCTTACTGAAACATTTGGACAGCTAATTGTAAGTATATATTTTGTTGTTGTTTGGTTGTTTTGGTTTGGCTTTGGTTTGGGGGTTTTGGGGGGCTTTTTAACAGCTTTATGAATTGAGAAGGGTCATTGAACCAAAAAAGAGATCCTGTTTTGATGAAAACTCCTCTGTAACTCCAGAAGAGGACAATGAGGGGCTGAGACTGTACAACTCTATGAACACGGCCACACCATCCACATGACCGTTACATACACAGTATTGAGCCAAGTTATTGGTTTCTTGTGCTTGTAATCTAAGAAGTTTATGTTGCTGCCCCTCTTTTAAATTTAGGATTTAAAGCAACTTGCCTTCCAACACTTTGGATAATTAATTATGCAACAATTACATACAGAAATCAAGGAAGATAACATTTTTAGATTACAGGATTTTGATTAATGTTTACACTGTTTCATTTTAGTAGCCATCAAACATAATCAAACTTCAACAACCACAGAATTTAAGTACATAAATGAAGTTATATAAAAGGAAAAAAAAAAGTCCTTCATTTGCTCTGTCATATTTCTGATTAAATAGCTTTTGTGCAGTATGAAGGCTCTCATTGCAACCAAACATTTCTTGTGGTTGAAATTTACCATGCGAGTAAAAAACTCTCTGCTGTCACTGCATTAGCTGTAACTGTTCAAATATATATATTCCTGAGCTGTTGAAAAACATGACCCTCTGAGTAGCTAAATGTTCTTAAGTCAGCATCTTTGTCTTTCTGACAATGTTAATAAACTAACTGCTGGTGTTCATGCTGTAGGACATAATACTCTTTGGCATGATGACTAGTTGTACTAGACTATGTCATATGTCAAAGAAAGATAAGAGCATCAAAATTCTCTCACACAACCTGGGTACAATCAAGCTCTAGCATTTGAGGCAAAAATACAGCTTAATCATAGGGCTTGAATTAAACCAGACTTCACTTGTATGACAGAAAGAAGCTTATGAAATATCACCTCACCTTTGTGCTACCAGAGCTTTGTCTTTGTTTAGGATGTTGCTAGCACCTTTTTGTTGTTGTCAGGTTCTATATATAAATATATATTTGTATGCATGTATGTGTAAAGCAATCCCAAGATTTTGGCCAGGGAGACACACATAGTCCAGAGGTTTCTCATCATGTAATTCTTGAATTTTCAGCACTAATATTTTCAGTCTGATTATAGCACTTAGTACAACATTTGCATGGTCTTTTCTGTAATAAAAGAATACACGATAAAAGGGCACGGTGCAAAAACAGATGGAAATTTAGTTGAGAAAATAACAGCCTTTTTCAGAAATAGCTGTTCCCAAACTTTCTTTTGCCTCCAACAAACCAAGGTTAGTCTTAATTTTTTTTTTTCCAGATAAGAGTTTTAAGTCTTGGTTCACTTCAGGGAAAAAAAAAAAACCACACCATTTCATCTGCCTGTGAGCAACGTGTAGGGTGTGCCGTAGTGGGTGGCTTTTGGTGGTAGTGTATGTGGATGCTGGTCTCTGCTGCTGCACTCCCCAGATCTCCAACAGACTAGTCAGCTTAGCCTGCCCAGATCTCTCAGTTTTTAGAAGGAAGAAGTACTCCAGCTTGATCTCTGTATCACTGAGGTAAAAAGCTATCTTTTGACACTGCACTGCTAAGATTTCAGGCAGTTCCTGAGAAATTTAAATTCTGCTTGTCATCATATCTCAGCAAGTAAAAGAACTAACAGATCATCAACTAAAATACACTCTGCCTATTCAAAAAGGAAAACGCACAGTGTTTGGGAGTAAGCAAACTGCCAGAAGTGGCATTCTATTTTATTGTTCTGCTTTTGTGTAAGGCAAGAAATAATTAACAATGACAGGATTAATTTAACATTATCAGCCAGGTTACCTCAGCATTTTGAAGACAACTTTCCGCAGTAGCACCAAAAGCAAAGAAAATAGCTTTTCTTTTTACATGTTCTAAATATCAACCTAATTCAATTCTGTCACTTTAGCCAGAAGTCTCACTTATGTTTTTTGTCCTGGAATGAGAATACAGCAAAGCACTTCATGTTTTTAGGACAGCCATGAAGATAACAGGCCAAGAATAGTGTATGATTTGAAAGTAACAATTTCATGCTTATGTCTTTGGGGCTATAATTGATAAGGGGAATAAATATAGACTGTGCTCAGTAACCATCATATGCAGTTACTTTCTTTCATGTACGTCTTCTTATAAAATGAGTTTTCCTAAATGGTGACTGGGAAAAGAATCAAAGTTCTAAAGTCTTAATTTGAAACATACTCGTTTGTGCTATGTGGGGACAAGAGGTTTCTAAAAAAAAAAAAAAAAAAAAAAATAATTGACTGAAATAAGTAAACTTTCATTTCATTATTCAGAAGACAAATAAAAATTCATCTCTGAAGACATCATTCCTCCCCCTTTGTTTCTCTGCATGTGAAATCTATTTTGCAGACATAGGATAATCACTGCACATTCCTTTTCTTCCTCCTCTAAGTGGACAAATTGGAACTGCTTTCAAATTGAAGAGGCAAAACCCCTCTATTCCTGTCACCATGCTTCAAATTATTTTAATTGCTTTTGTTATTTCTTGGTCATATTGATCAAAACATTCAGACTTCAGTTCTGTAAACTGTTAAGAAAGTTTGAAGTCCATTTAACTTGAGTTATTAACCTGAGTCTAAATAAATATATTTATCCATATTTGCATAAAATAGGTCTACAGGGCCTACTTCTTTTTAGTGTGTCTAATTATTAAAGAGAATTTAAGATGTCCTGATTTCTTACATCCATTTTTATGGTAGTAACTGCTTTGATAATACCAAACACATTATTTATAAGCCTAGTGAATCTGAATGTGAAAGCATTCAGTTCTTCCCAAGACACAGTGATTATCGCTAATCAACAATGGTACTGGAAAAATTTCAAAATGCACAAAAATACTTCTCTGACATTTTAAGCCTATCAAAGCAACACTGTAGTGCTGTGCTTTTTTAGTAAAACTTTCTTCCTGCGATTTTTGTTTAGGAAATTTCCATAGAGGCATTATATCAAATTGCATTAATGGAGTGTCAACTCTTTCTCTCCATTGTGAATTAAAGCATGCAACTTTAGAGCAGAAAGAATAATGCTAGCATTAATATTCCAGTCACTCTTTCAGATTTCTCATTAGTTCCTTTGTGCTCAATTTTGTATGATAATACTCATGAGGTGATGGTAGGAGTAGGAAGCATTTAAGAGACAGCTACCATTACCTCTTAAATTGTTGTATTTTTATTCCGAAGGCAAAAATTAGGATGTATTATATTAAAAACATGGTTTTCATTTACCTATAACTGTCTGTCTTCTAGTATACTTCCTGTGTCGGATAAAGCATAACTAGTCAAGTATTAAATGAATATTTGTTGCACCTGAAGTTCATACATCTCAGTTATTAAATGAGAAGGAACTAAAAGCAGTTGGCAAAAATAATAGTTGAAATAATAGGTTGTGTCAGAATTCCTGCCTCTACTTTTGAAGTGGGTAAATTGATACTGTTTTTACTTATAAGGTTCTATATCCAGGTCTGTGAAGTAATTTTTACCTAAGTTGTCATTCCATCACAATAATCAATACTGCTCCATCACCAACACTACAAATGAAATAGTGATGTAAGCAACAGCATCTGGGAACATCCACCAAACTCAGTCATTTGCTTTGAGCAGATACACAGAAGTTCATATAACAGTAACAAAAACCTTCCAGCATTTCATAAGCACAGAATCCCAAAGTTTGCCTGTTAGTGTTTTCTTGGGTTTCAGATACATGTACATTACTGTGCTTCTTCAGGCCAGGAGTCAATTAAAGGTTGGTGGGGCTTTTTCCTAATTTTTTTTGTTTGCACTTCTGAAATAGTCTTTCAAGACATCCATTTAGTTGGCCACTAAAGACCACATTCAGAAGGCTTGAAAATTACACGAGTTTGAAAACTCAGAACTAAAATGAATATGCTGAAAATTTATTTTGTACAAGTAAATTCAACATGTGGATCTTTCCACACAAGATGAAAGAACATCATCTCCTGTGATGACAACTGCATGATAGTGTTAAGTCATCAAAGCTTCAGTCATCTTTAAAGAGACTCCAAACTTGCAGTATATCTTCAGGAGATTCCTTCAAAAGATAAAAATCTTGGAATTTGCTAATAGTTTCACAGAATCTTAAGATGTAAACGTATTCACAATTCCATATCGGGCATAACAGGGAATTTTGAAGTACTTGCTTGCACTGTACTTAACAGGGCAATTTTCAGCTGCTATCTTGTGTTACAAGTGTATACAGAAAAGCTACTTTTTCTGCCTCTCAATTTGTAAAGTTTATTGTGCTTTCTCAGAGATTAGAAAGAGCTGAGATAAGGGAATTTCTACCTCTTTCATGTAGGAATACAAATAAATGAGGGGTCTTCTGTAGCTGACTAGTTCAGGAAAGAAAACCAGGGAGCTTTTAAACAGTACAAAACCCCTTTTTAATTTGCACTATAGTTTTCAAAGGAAGTTAGAAGCATTGTTCCAAGAGGGGGAAACAAATACGAACTCTCGAATTAATGTGGCAGTCCTAAATTTGTTCAGTCAAAAAATTAAACAAAAATGCATGTTCCTCTAACTAGAAAAAAGATAGAAGTGTAAAAATATTTTTTCATCTAACATCAGCTGTTTGCTAGAAGTGGTACACAGGTGTTTGTTTTGTAGTTTACTTTTTTTAATAAATATTTATTTTCTTCAAGTATTAAGGACTTCAGTGTTTGAGAATTCTGTACATGTTACTATCACTCGTATCTACTCAGAGTATATAGAATAAGTAATACATCATTATAACTCCATTGCTGGATGATGTATTAATGGCTGCCATAACTGTGACAGAAAAACATTAAGGATATTTCTACTTAAACTTAAGAAGAGGAAATCTGAGACAAGCTTTAGGAACTGTTCATACCTTGCAAATCAGAAGTATTCGTCTGAAGCCTGACCTGTGTATGCCGAAAGCACTGGTTTCAAGAAAAGTCAAAATACTTTTTTCATTATTAATTAGTTTCAGAAACTTCAGGAAATCTACTGAGACTTACATTTGAAAATTGAATCCCAATTTTATGAAGACTTATTTAATTGTTTAACTGAAAAGTTAAATCTATAGAATTCATACTACTCCTGCATGTAATGATAAGCACAAGAACATTCCTAGAGCTTTTAATTGATACAGATACTTAACCTTAAGGACCTTAGCCAAATTTAAATATAAGAGATTTGTCAATCATATATACAAGACTAAAGTTAGGATTTCATTATGTTATGCATGATAGCATTTTATTGTATCACATGGAATTTCCCATAGTGAAACTAACATATCTGCACTGAATTTGAATTTGAAATTAGGCAGATGCTTTGTATTGGTTGTTACTACATTATTAGATTTACAAAAAAAAAAAAAAAGATTCTGACATGGAAATCTGTTAAAAGCCAAATATCTCTCTTCATACTCTTAGCTTTAACCTTCTTGGACCACTTATCCTATTGTTTGTCTCACTCACTACCTAGAGGTGCCTAGCCTTCCTAGTTGTAAAAGCTGATTTGTTATCAGAATCTTCACTTGATTTTCTTTCTCATTCAGACCATCTAACAAGCAGCAAAACACCAGTTTATTGCTGGTCAAAACAACAAAACACTGAAGTGTGTTGCAGCAGCTTCAGTCATAAAGACTGACTCCCCTCATACACATTGCCTATACTCTTAACCACACAGTCTTTCTTAGACTGTCATTAGCACACAATCATGTTAATATAAAAAACCATGAGTTACATGCTAAGCATTTTCATCATAAAGCAATTAAAATTCTGTTACATCCATTCAGTCATGAGTGTAAAATTTTTGCATTAAATTAAGCATTTAAGAATAATTACAGTCACATAAAGCAGTCTAACTTAACAGAACAATCAATAACGAAATTCGAAACCAAAGATGAACAAAGATGGGGAGTAATAACACATTCAACCTATTTCTGCACTTACTAGCATCTACAAATAATTTAAAGAAAAGAGATGCTCATGCATATATGACAAGGACAGTATTTCCAATATTTAGGAGTACTTCTTAAGTCCATAAACAGAAACAGGTATCCTCTTTAATGGTAAACCATGTTAAAGCATCTAAACAACATACACAATGTATAAGGAAATTCAGGTACCTAAAACATGACTCTTATATGTCAGATTCTTGAGAACAGATCTTTCTTACCTTTGGTGTTTCCTTTTGACTGCTTTGGTATCTAAAATACAATCTCCATCCTGATGATGTAATTTGCCAGCACTTCTAATCTATTGCATATGTAAAACTGGAAGCAGTCATCTGTTGAAGATTCAGGTTTATAAAGCGACCTTTTGAGAATGCAGAACAGGTTGGTTTATTTTAGAAGGCAGTCAAAGAAGACACCTCTCAACTTTCTATGAAGTAGTCAGAAGGTGGCAAAGCTAGTTTATATGATTTCCTTTCACAGCAGTCTCTCATTTTGACCTTTCATCAAATCTGGCACAGTAGTAAGATTCAGGGAAGAGTAAGCTAAGGACATAATCCATACCCTTTCTTTCAATATGCAGCAAGAGCAAACCATTATCAAAATTGGACAGCAAGCACAATAAAGGAGAGCAGAGTGCCACAGACCAGCAATTGATTTTTCTTCCTTTGGCAGGATCATGTTCTATCTTTGGCCAAAGGCTGCTGAGGCAGGTGGAATTAAGGAAGCAGGAACCAGAGGCCTGCTTATCATGGGGCTTCTTTCTTGATTTTGCAAACCATTTTTATGTTTTACAGGACCTTGGCTTCAATAGCAGTTAAATTATAATTTCTCAATTTCAATCAAACCTGTAATCTAGGGCTTAGATTTAGAAGACATGAATACAAGTTCTAACTTCTAATCTCTTATTACAATGCATCTGCTATAAATTAAACATACATTAACTCCTACGCTTTAGCCCAGCGTAATCACTGGAAATATTAAAAAAAAATAAAACAATTAACAAATTCCTCAGTAACCTGTTCTAGCTGACCCTACTTGGAAGAGGAGGGTTGGGCTAGACAATCTCCAGATGACCCTTCTAACATCCGCCACACAGTGAATGTACTTACTCTTTATGATTCAGAGCAAGCAAAAGGTTTTGGCAACCCCAATAAAAGCACCATGCCATCACCCAGCTCTGCCCCCTCTGCTTGCAACACAAACTCCAAGATGTGCTGAACCAGTGAACGCTGCTTTACTTCACTGACTATGAACCTGTCTCTTGGGTACCACTGCATTCAATTCTACTCCCCAGTGATGCGGCATCACTCACTCTGTGCTCGAAGGTTAGAGTGCAGAACGCACATGTAGTATTATTTGTATTTCTATTTTACTTAAACAGATTTATGAAGATAAACTTTTACACGTTTGCTGAGCCTGCAGTAGGGACAGAGAGTGAAGAACAAATCAGAAAGCAATCCTCTTTTACCAGCAAAAGGGAGAAAGGGCCTGATAGTGGCAAGCAGAAGCACTGATAACATTCAGTACCTTTAACTAAGGGGTGATGCAGGAACTATTCTCCCTTTTATTTTTTTCCCCCACGCTTGAAGAGGATGCAACTGCTTATTATATCCTGCTGCTTTCTCTGTGCTTCCACAAAATGCAGTATTTTACATATTTTTTGTTTTCTTTGTTGCTCCCTAGAAACACTTCTGCACAGCTTGAACTTGCACTCTAAATGACCAGCAATTTATCATTTGTGGTTTGGTTTTTACCCTTTGTGCCTCTGATATTATCTTGCACTTCTGCTTTCAAGGCTTTTGCTATCATTCTGTGGTTATGGTTTCAGCAGCCCTTACTATAGCATGGATGGGAGGGGTGAACTCTTGAATTGAGCAGATTTCTCCTCCTCCTCTTTATGACTGTGAGGCATATTTCCTAAAGTCATCTGAGCAATGCCAGCTCACAGCTTCTTAGAGTAAGAACACAGAGAAAGGGGAAAAACTCTGCTATAAAATCTACCCTTCTTATTCATGTTATCGCTCTCAACATCAAAATAGCAGTGGCAAGCACTAGCTCACCCATTCATGGGAACCTACTTGCCACTTAGCTAGTATCTGCATTAAATACTACTTCAGTTCACCAGACAGACCACAGTGATTCTGACAGATTTCAGGGCCGAGGTAATGGGAACCACAGTCTGATTTTAGGATATAAAAATGCTGAATGCTTCACAGGTCAGATCTTACTTCTAATCCAGACTTCAAATGCAATATAAATATTCATATGGAAGGGCAATATACCTTCATCTCTGATACACATTTAATAGAATGAGGTAAGTCATATACTAATGGTGTGCTTTTATCACATTTAAGAGATGCTCTAACAAGACTGAGCCCCTCACCATTAGCCTGCCTAGTTTGTAAATGCTAGTAGCACAGGAGCATGAGATTAATCGCTGATACTCAGCTCTGCTGGCAGTGAGTATTAGTGAGCACATCAAACCAGAAGACTGCCCCTTGTAGAAACCCCTGCACTGCTTCAGGATCCAAAATGGGCTGTACTAATCACCTGATGTCATCTCTGCACACTGTAGCTCTGATCAAACCCCAGTTTAAGTGTGCCACTATGGGAAAACAGGCCTGTAATATGTCCTTAATGTCATGTAACAAGTCTTGTGAATTAAGAATTAAGAAGAGATCATCTTTCTGCTTACAATCTTAGGAGCAAAATGCAGTAATGAGATTCAGATTAAAATAGCTGCAGCACATCATTAAAAAAGAACTGTCTAGCAATTCTCTTTGGTTTTATAGCAACTACAGCATAATAGTCTAGTTTACCAATATGATATGTTAGCTTATATTCCTTGTCTGTATGTCTTTATGTAAAATACTTTTACGTTTCCTTTGACAACTCTACTCTCATTAAATTGTGATGCTTTGCAGAGTGTCTCAGGAAAAATAACGTTTCTTGCTTAAATAATTTTAAGATGCATGTGACAGATGCATAAATAATTACTGTAAAAGCAGTGTTGTCACAATAAACACACTGCAGAGCAAAACTCATCATAATGTTATATCTCATCCTATGCATCTAGGAAGTTAGCATACTCTATACTGTATGGAACAGGTCATGTCCTAGAAGTGAAATTGCATTATTAATGGGACAAATCTACAGACCCTGGAAGAACTGAGACTTCACCTGGAAAATAATTTTCTGATTATTTCTCAGGAAGGTGGTCCTACTCACACTGAAATAAAAACATACATTCTGGTTGACTTCAGTGTTAAGAGGATCAAGCACTAATAAACAAATAAATATATCACATACCTTTTTAGCTGAAGAAATTTTAGCTGTTCCTTTTTGTTAGCTTTAGAAAAATCTGATCTAATTTTAACACAGAAGCAAAAATAACTTCAATGTATCATGCACCTTTTGCTGCTCAGAAAGAGCACTGCATACTTAATTTGCCATTTTCATGGGATACAGGAACACAGAAACATTGTTCAAAACAAATATCTTCCTGTGTCAGATACCGTACACTAGTATGAAACAAACCTGAACTCAGCTCCCCAAACAGGTTTTCAAGTGAGACAGTCTGGATAGAGTTGGGCATCAAAAGCAGTTGAGCACAAATGAATATAGGTTTAGGTAGCAGAATTAACTAGTCAGAGTAGATTAGTCAGCAGTGTAGAATTACTGAGAGTGAAGAGAATATGAGCATCATATCAAGTATCAAAGCTGAATTCTCATGTGACTTGAACAGACTTCTGCTTAGTCATAAATACTGAATGTCTTCCCTAGACTATTTATCACTAAACTGAAAGATTCAGATCTCATTACCAATCTTTAATATAGACATGGTAAATCCTTGTGATACCTGCTTTAAGAATTATTTAATCCATGAAATAAAGCACAAAAAATACTTCAGTCTACTAAACTTACTATGGAGTAGGTTAGCTTTTGATTGCCTCTTCAAACAGAACTGCGATACATTACAGATACATTACGGTTGATATATCCTGTTAGAACATAGCATTGGTATGTACTACAATATCACACACACAAAAAATTATTTTTAAAATAGAAATATGTTGCTATGATGAATTGGAAAAACACATGTTTCAACTCTTCTTGACACATTTTATAAAGTTTTTACCAAATATTCCAGTTTTTTACAAAGATGCTTGTAACTCACTATTCTTGAATAGAGGTTGCACACTGCTAAGACACTTTTTTAGTAGCATGTTATATTATTAACTTACAAACATTCTACGTGTTCATACATTAGTGTAATAATTATACTGCTGATTGACAGGAAACAATATAAGAAATATGATGATAATAAAGGATAATTTGTTCCTTAATGCAGTTTACAGCACAGCAACCAATACAATGGTGGGTTTTCAGTTTGGTGTGATTTCAAACATACTGAATTGAATTTCTGTCAAGAAACAGAAGTCTGGACTTTAGTATTGAAATACATGGGTATCAGTTTCAGAAAAAAACACTGACAAAGGGGGGGAAGATAATTTTATAGAGAATCAGAGAAACTAGTTTAAAAACCAATAGTCTAGTTACGCCTTGGTATTGGAAAAGCCTGCACTGAATTTCTTGCTGGCTTTGTAAGCATGCAGGTAGAAGTCTTAACAAAATCAGTGAGACTACTTTTCTGTTTAATAAAGGACATATTTCTCTCTTTTCTTTCTTTCTTTCTTTCTTTCTTTCTTTCCCCATAGAGCACTAGAATTTTTTTCCTTACAACATAAGAAATTCAGTGTATCTTTTTCTAACCAATGAATACATATAACATGAAGTTCAAAAACATCTACTCTGGCACATATATATGTTAAAAGATGTTTCTCTTACGTATTTAAAATACCTTATCTTCTCTATTCTAGTTGATTCTATCCATTGTCTACACTGTTTTTCTTTCTTTAAACTCCTTTAAACAGCAGAGAGTTTACTAGCTTTAAATTTACAACTATGTATTTCAATAGATACAATGTTAAAATAGTTTAACTTTTAAAAGGTTTGAAACTAGTAAACTTTAGAGTTCCTAGACATCTGTTTCTCTCTGTCTCTAAGGTGTTTGCAATTAATTAGAATAAAAGGTTTCTAAAATGTTAAGCTTGCAACCAAAGTACGATACCGTTGATTTTATTTTCATGTAAGCATACACTTGAAAAAAAGTGGAACATGTACATGAGGTAGAAACTATCGAGTTTTACTCAGTATTCACCATTCAGGCTTCAGATTTGCACTTGGAATAAGCCACAATATAGTATGATTCAGTTGAGTTTAACTTCATGGACAAGAAATTAAAATTGTATTTATACCATAAATTGAAAGTCAGCATGGTAAAACAGGCAGATGATTCTGTAGGGAAAAGGCATAAGTATATTTGCCAAATTTGTTCATCTTAAAATATCACATGAATTTTACACATGTTCATTTGCATATATAGTTCATATAGAAACAGTTTAAAATTCAGGGTCTTTGAAAAAAAAAATCTTATTTTGGCAAAGACTGCAAGACTAATGACAATGTTTTTGTACAGAAATGTGGCTGCTATTCTAGGGAGGGGAAAGCATCACAAACTTTCTGTAGTGCTGCAGGACACAGAAGTCCTCCATTACCTTCCTGCAAGTTAGAGTACTCCACAATCAGCACTGGTCAGTGAGAGGCACTTATGCTACTCCTGGCTCCTGGGGTACCAACTTCCAAGTTAGCTCATAAACCACCTCCTGGGGACACTCTAAGGACAGTCCAGAGAAGGTGCTAAGAAGTGAGGTAGTTATTAAAATTAATCAGTTTCCCTGAAAACTGGTCTCTAGAGAACTGTTATTGAACTATAAACTTAACATATAGGTAATGATTTCTGTTATCATGAAATCATTCAACCTATATGAAAGTGAAAGCTCAAGGTTTTGTTTACAGTATCCAAAATAGAAAAATGCACATATTTTTCTAAGATGCAGCTTAAAAAAATAAACAGCCTAAGCATAACAGATTTACTTTACATACAACATGAAGCCTCTCAGCCTGCGCTTACATAGCTTGCTATAGAAGGCTTCCCTGACACCCTGTTTGTTATAACTGTTCCTCTAGAATACCCTACATCTCAAGTCTCATTCATTGACAATAATATTTACCTTGTGGAAACACCAGCTTTTTAAACTTCTTTTTAGTATTTTCTATAGCATTTGGAGTGATTTAATCTTTCCATTGCTCAAAATAAAAAACCCTCAAAAAAAAACCCTCACTGAGGAAATAGTGTCATCTTTCTCTAAGACGGACAAACCCAAATTCCTTGGTGTGCAAATGTTTATCGGATCAAATGCCATCTCCTACACCCAACTGCACTCAATCAACAGCTGCCTACAACAAAATGGTCACGAGTCTCTCAACATTCACTATGCAGCATGAAGCAAATCACCAGTGGGCTTTGTATTTCAGATTAGTCTTTATATTAAAAAACATACTTGGTAAAAAATTTTCAGACAGTAAAAGTTACGTAGTTAAGGTTCCTGAGATGAAATATTAACCACTTCAAAGTGACAGTGGTTTGGGGATAATCATGCACATCCAGTATCAAGAGGTACTTCAACAGGTATTTTGAAGTCTATCACTTAAAAATATTGAAGATTTCTAAAGTAAAGTAATTCAAGTAACTAAGATGGGAACATTTCTTCTAAAAAGGTCAATAACTTTCAGGTTTTGCCCTCTACAACTCAAGAAATTCCATAATGTAATATTTTTCCATTTTTCCTAGTTAATCATTCACTCTTTTCAGATATGAGATGTATAAATATCATCTGCAGTCATTCAAAAATAGACACATTTATATACATAAGAATTCACACATTTTCCTATCATGCAGAAAAGGAAAACATAGTTACAAGGTGGAGTAAATTCTGAGTTACTCTAACTATATTTAATTCCTGTTCATCCGTGTTGGACAGATTTCATTACATCTAGGATGTTAGATCAGAGAAAAGAAGCCACAATTATGTGAGTGACCATGTCTGTCTTAACAACCATCAAGACAGAGAGCAGAAACTAGACATAAACACCACTACTAATTTATTACAAGCCATTCAAACAGAGAGATGGAGAAAAAAAAACCACATCTGGAATTTATTTACTCATATTACACTACTTAAATATTACTTTCCAGCATGACATTTCAAGGTCAATCCATAAGAATGTAAAAGTGCACCTAAATCCTCCACACATCTCTAAATATGCTCCCAAAACATCCAAATCTGCAATATTTGATAACAGATATTGATAGTCCTATAAATGCATAAGAGAGGATAATACAGGATTAGATGTAGAAGGAATCATGACATCACACCACTGAAAAAGGCAGGAGAGACACAGCTAATGGGAAGACCCAAAGAAGCATAAGTCAGGAATACTATGTATTCTCTGTGACAAGATATTAATCTTTCCAAAGATATTATCTCTTATAATGATGGTACGTTATTCAAAACATTCTGCATTGCTTTGCCTATGTCATATGGACAACAAGCCTTCTACTTACTGAAAAATATTTAATTGCTACTATTGCAGATTTTCAGTGCTGATACACCCTTACATTGCAATACCAACATGTTACCTCAAGGATATGAAAAATAAGTATAGGTATGAGAAAATACTTAGAGTCAGCTAAGTAAAAAGTAGTATATACAACTTGTTCTTTTCTGCTAAAATGAAGTATTCCTTCACCTATACCAAAGGAACACTACAACAGTGGTACAAAAACAAAGAAATAACCCATTTTTTCTCCCAAACATAAAACTTTTTCCATTTAGCAGATCTTACAGTGTGCTACTTGGTGGCTTTTGTCATCTAGTGACTACCATTGCTACCAAAAAGTGTAATTTTATAACTTTCAACATGATTTAGGCACTTTGGAGACATATTTACTACATTTTAAAACACTATGTGAACTATTTCAGTTCATATTTATGTACTTATTAACAGACATGGATATTATATGACAGAAATTAATCCTAAATTCATAGAAAAGAGCTTTTCAAGGAAGCGAGGTCTATGTGGATTCACTGAGAGCATAGACTGTGTTCATCATATATAGGCAGCAAAAACTGGGAATGTTAATAGTTTTTCACATAACTATTAATATTCCACACTAAATGAACAGAATTGAGATTTTTTTTATACTAGACTGCTCACTATTTAGTCAACTACTGTGAAAATGTGTATGAATTACATCCTACCATAAGATTTTTAGAGAGTTTTGTTCTAGAAAATAGTATTTAATAGTGAATTTTAATACATTCACGAATGCTTTACTGATGTTATTATTGGGTAGAAAGCAAATATCAGACAAAAGCCATTCCTTTTTTAAGCAGGTATGGTAGTACATGATACTAAGTACTTGCAGGAACCTGAGCAGATTGTGCCTGTCGTGGTTTAACTCCGGCTAGCAAAATACCACGAAGCCGCTCTCACAAATCCCCCTCCCCTCCTCCAGTGGAGGGGAAGAATCGGAGGAAAAAGAAATAAGGAAGCTCGTAAAATTGAGATAAGAACTATTTACTAATTAAATCTAAATCAATACATACAGGTACTACTACTAATAAATACTTAAAATAGTAGAAAATGAAACATACAGTACAATATATACAATATGATACAATATGATACAATTTCCCACCATCCACTGACCAATGCACACCCAGATGCTGAGGAATGAAAATCAGACCCCGAGAGCCCGAGACCCACAGCCTGAGAGCGATCGCAGCCCGAGAGCCGCGGCCTGAAGGCCGGAGCCCGGGAGCCTACGCAGCAGATTCCGAGCAAACCTTATCACTGATAACATGGCCAGAAAAGTCAAAACAACCCACCAGCTCCCACACGAATGAGCCAGCACAGGAGTTAGCAAAGCAGCTAACGCAGGAGGGTTAGCAAGTGCCCGGAGAGACGAGCAAGGGAGTAAGAGAGAGAGAGAGAAGGGAAGAGTAATGGCTACCGGACCCTCTTCCCCACCCAAAGAGACCGGAACATGACGGACTATGGGATGAAATACTTCCTTGGTTAGTCTGGGTCAGCTACAGTATCCGAAGCAGACAAAAGACCTTGAGTTCAGTACAAGCCATCCCCAGCACCAGCTGAGGCCTTATCAATGTTTTCACTTACTGTCCAGCAACAGAGTTCCCTGGCAACCAGAGTAAAGGGAGTTAGCCCTTTCCTGACTGAACCCAGCACAGGATACTTACCTGACATTGTGCCTGCAAAAGGTCCATCCTGCATAGGATGTAAAACAAAGTCAGAACTTAAAATTTAAGGGCCTCCTTCAAGAAAGCCATTTCATTCTGAAGTTGTGACATTTATGTGCCTAAAGTCTATAGCACTCTCAGTGAATGAAGCTACCTGAAGAAAAGAACAGTATTATCATCAAAACTTATGATACTCATTAAGCCTTTTGATGAGCATAGGTGAATTTAATTGCTCTCCAGAGCCTGGAAGATAAATCATAAAACTTGCATACAAAATTAACAAGATCACCTTAAGAAACTGGTGGCTCCTTATTGACATCCCTGAAAATAAAATGATCTTCGTATATCACCTGGGGATTCATTACTCTTGTGTAATGCCTTTACCATCTGTGCTCATCCGAAACTATCTCTGACAGAGTGTCTGAACTCCGTAAATATTCTTGGGTAAACAGCTCTCATGCTTCCCCAGTTAAGTGAGTAGATAATTATTTGAAGCCCCTTTTTTACATTATAGAAGTAATAAAAATAGTCAGGTAAACTAGAAGTATATTTTAGATCAGGAAATATTGCTTGAGTTCATATAAAAGGTCTCCAGTGTTCTGCATGAAACCAACTGGGATACTGCATGCTTCAAAACCTGCTAGGATACAGTTAAAATTGGACCCTGTCTTTAGTTTTCATCCATTTCTGAGGTGAATGCTCCTTGTCTGGCACTTTCCCTTATGATCTACAGCTCCAATAATCTGAACAGCAGAACACTTAAACATTACTAAGGAGAAAGCAGTAGTCAGTGCAAAGAATGCGAGAATTCAACAATGAACTAATTAAAAACTTCTTTGGTATAAAAGCAAAGGAAGGTTAGAGAAAAAACAAAATCAAATGTTATCATGATTCCCACAGTTTCCTTAACCTTCAAAAAAGCCATCTGGAGCTTTCATAGCATCTATCAGAAGGTCAAAACCCTTCCTTACTGTTCTCCAATTCCAACATCCCACCTGAGAAACTTCAACTCTTCTATCTGTTGGTGGCTATTTATGTTCTGCTCTCAATACTAGGATTTTCCATCATAAGAACCTCTAATGAAATTTGCTGACAACGTAACTGTCCTGCTGGTAACCCTCACTGCCTTGCAAAGTGAGATTACTCAACTGCAATAAGTTTTGATGGCCTTCTCAAGGATTCCTCCATAAATCCCGAGTCTGTCACTAAGACTCAAACCAGAAAAGCAAAATACACGCCCTGGACTGCATTTCAGACTAAAACGTTGCTTAAAAAAGTGATTGTTTTTCAGTATTTCTGAAAAAAGGATATTAAGGTGAAGTTTTAATGATATATATAAAAAAAATATTGCAAGTTCCTTCAGTTTCAAATGTCACTTGGAAGGCAATGCACTGTTTTCTGACAAATGCAAGGCCCACATTTTAAATGCAGAGAAAAAAGCTATTACACAGGGGTTCCATATTACAAAAAAAGCCCCAGATGGACTTGGATCTTTTCAGGTAATAAAGGATGTTGGCCAAGCATTTACATATCACATCAGAGTACCTTGGAAAAAGAAAAAAACCAACTACCTGAAGTTTAAAACAACAAAAAGGGCATTATCACTTTTGAATTCCTGTCTTACAGATTTCAACTACTATTCATGGCTTCATTCAGATGGAAGGTATTATACCCATTTAGAATAAAGGAAGTTATTTTGTACAAATTAGCCTATAGAAAACTAAATAGTATTATGTTGAACTGTCACTACATAATGGCATTGCCATATTAAGTGTTGACAAACCTATTTTAGAACCAACATCCAACCAAACCATAATATAAATAGTAAACACATACAAGCAAGACACTAGTGCTTTTAAATTTTGAAGAGATAAGTGTTCTTCTCTAAGCTAGTTAGATCTGTACACTGAGCACAGAATTAATTTTATGCCAGTAAATTACTGTTTTTAACAGGTTATACAAGTCACAGAACAATGCAATTGCCCTACACTTGAAATATGCTCTCATTCAAATAGAAGGAATTAACTTAGCTGAAGGTGTAGCTGAAGGTGAAGGGGGGGTTGGGTGGGGAGGTGGGGGGAATCACATCTTATGATGTGATTATGACTTGTTCTTTACAGGTGGCTGGTTGGAAAATTAACAGCTATTATTTTCTGCAGTAATAAATTCTAATATTTGAAGAAAGCAAGAACAGATGGATTGAGAGTTCATTGCCACTTGCCACAGCATAATGAAGATTTAATCTTTATGATAAGCAATTCACTCTTTACATAACCACTAAACTAGCATTCTAGTATTAAGTCTCATCATTCCATTTTACAGCAGGCTAGTTTCTCACACTCCTTCAATATACAGTTTTTGTTTATCTTTGTTGGTATTACACAGAAATTGTTTTAAGACACTTCAGCTTTACTTAAACTATGTGTTATCCATCAAATAGGTACGAAAATCACAGAACAGTAGTACTGTTACAGTGATTTGATGTGCATGCTTAGGTGTAGAGATTTTAATCAAAGAAACTAAAATCCCCTTGTCTTTTAGGCACAGTTCTGTCATTTTTTATTGTGCAGGAATAAAAAAATATGAGTGATACTTACAAACATAATTTCTTTTGATTTAATGAGAAAGGCTTCATATTTTGACTTGCTAAGCTTCTCCCACTAAAATGCACTGATAGATAGGTGAACACATCTGTCTGTGGCTACAGTAAAATAATATTTTATCATTCCCTATAATACCTTTCATTTTATGCCCCTTTGCTGTAAACAGGACCAGCAATGCACAATGGGGAAAATCCCCTGGATCAGGGGCATCCCAAACTCTGAATCTCAGTCAGACACCTTCTGAGTTTCTAAAAATCTTTGCAACAGTACAAAAAAACCCTGTATATGACTAACATCTTCTCAGATTCGACTGAGTAAACATTTTCCACTATAGTTGCAGCTTCATTTGGAGTATTTCTATTCTGTTATCAGGCTTTTCATGCACAGAATGACACAGACTATAGAAATTACTTCTTTAGCAGTTTCGCTAGTTAAAACAGTGGAAAAATTAAAATATACATTCTTTAAAAATGAGAAAAGTACAGCATAAGAAACTTCTTAATGGAAAACATGAGATGGAACTATTTTCACATTGACACTTGGCTCATCTAGAACTTCCTTCAACTTTTCTGCGCTTGATTTCCTGGGAACAGTCTTACCAAAAGCAGGAGGACCCCTTCAACCCTTGCCTTAGTCCCATTACCCTACATTTCAATGTGGAGCTCAGCCTGCTTGCATCTGCAGCACAAGTCCCCTGATTCCTAAACTTATACAGCAGAATTACTGATCTACAGAGAACTGCCTAAGCAGGTCCTATCTTAACATTCAGGAGCAAGTGCTCAGTGAAACTAGAGAGAGAAACAGGCTTCTCAAGCAGGTGGTTTAAGTCACCTGGATAGAGCCACACTTTAAAGGTACTGAAAATACACAGGCAGAGAAAACTGGTGGCAAAAGCAGAAACTTGAATGAATCAATAATTGAAATAAGAATAGAAAAAAGCCCGTTGTTTTTTGTTCTTTCTCATCTGTTTGATCAACTTTTGCTTCACACGTGCTTTATTTGTGTAAATAATCACATAATCAGTAGAAGGTGCTCAAGAATGTAGAGCACAATTTCAGGCTTTGCAAGAGCAATAAAATGTAACCCTATTTTCACATTACAAAGAGCAGCTTCTCTTTAGTCTGTACAGCAATTCTTAAAAAATCAACTCATTGTAAAAAAGCAAGCAACTCCCATTACCAAGCCTATGTGCATATCTATTTGCTCAATTTTCAGTTTTCACCTATTCTTCTTAAAAAGCCTTTCAAACATTCGCACCGATGTGCGAGCGCACAAACCACCTCCTGGAACACTGTAAGCATGTGAAACAAGCTAGAAAGAAGCACAAAGTGAAAGCCTTTTACATTTCTGCAAGGTCAGGCTACATGATGAGTCATCCTCCATACACTGTTCTCAATGAAGGCACTGTTCAACCATGCTCTGGAGTATTTAGCAGAGAGAAAAAAGCAAACATTTGTCTAATTTTTCAGATGTACACTTGGTTCCTTTAGACCCTTATCCATCCATGTGTATTAGAAAAATATGAGAACATGAAACAATTTCTTGCTTAAACAAGTACAAAGAGAAATAAAGAGATAAATCATGTTTTAAAACTCCTCCAAGCTGCTATTTTTCAGTAGTAAAATCTTATTATATGGGGTTTATCTGAAATAATTTCAGTGGAAAAATAAGTAATATGAAGAATCATCAAGATCTCATTAACTAGAATCACCAAAAACGATGTAATATGCTGTCTGTGCCTGGAAAAAGTGTTGTTAAGTAATAAATTCAGTCTATTTTGATCACAGAAAAACTTGGTTTATTTTCTATGATTAATGCTGGTGTAGACTTATAAATTAAGAGAGAAATATGATACCTCATGAATTCTCCTCGGCCTTCAAAAATACACAAAAAATGTTGAGGCAAATCTACTCTTATATGCACATAGGAACACACTTACCAAGACACTTTAAGGTATACAACATGTATTTTGCATGCAAATTTAAAGGTGTCATTCTGACTGAGTTTCCTGATATAGAGGCTGGGCTCAAAAATGTATTCAAGTAATCAGATCTTTGATGCAAGCCTTTGTAAAATAAGAACCCGTTTCATTCCCTGCTGAAACGGGCATTGGCTTAGCTCAGAAATGCAAACAACTAATGATGTCTAGGGAAAACATGTGCTTGTATCTCTACAGAAAGATCAGATTTTGCTCTGACTGACATTTTTCACAATGAATTTCTGTTATTACTGAGTGGCATGCAATATTCAGAAGTTAATTTGATTCCCATTTCAAAGGGCTCTTTTCAGATGTAGTTATGGAATTCTCTTTGATCTGGCAGCTCAGTTACTGCTGAACTTTGACCTTTGTACAGGCAGCATTTCTACAGAGAAAAATATATTTTTTTCTCCCTTACAGAAAAGCAGAAAAAAACCCTAAATGTTTCTTGCATAACAAGGTCAACCATGGAAAAAATTAGAAATATAGAATCATGGAATGGTTTTGGTTGAAAGGGAACTTAAAGATCATCTAGTTCCAACCCCCCTGCCATGGGCAGGGACACCCTCCACTAGACCAGGTTGCTCCAAGCCTCATCCAGCCTGGCCTTGAACACTTCCAGGGATGGGGCATCCACAGCTTCTCTGGGCAACCTGTTCCAGTACCTCACCACCCTCTCCGGGAAGAATTTCTTCCTGAAGAAAGGTCGTTAAACCACGACATATCTAATGTAAACCTCCCCACTTTCAATTTAAACCCATTATCCCTTGTCCTGTCACTACAGGCCTTTGTAAAAAGCCCCCACCTGCTTCCTTGTAGGTCCGCTTTGAGTACTGGAAGGCTGCGATACGGACTCCCTGGAGCCTTCTTTCTTTCCATGCATTTTCCTTGCTTTAATATTGCAGCCTGCAATATTTTTGTTGCCCTTGGAGATGTTGCTGCTGTTGTGTTGCTGCTACGACTACTGTTATTGCCATTGACACAGCTATTGCCGCCAATGCCACTGCTGCTACTGTTTCCCTTCCCACCTCCATTGTTTGCGTTCCTGATACCACTACTGTTGCTGATGTTGCTGTTACTGTTGTTACCGCTGCAACAAGATTTACCAACATTGCCACTGCTGCCATTGTTGCCGCTGTGGGCGCTATTGCAACTGCGGCAGCTGCTATTGTGTTGCTACTGCCGCAGTTGTTGCCATTGCCGCTATTTTTGTTGCCACTGCCGCTATTTTTGTTGCCACTGCCACGGTTGCTAGTGTTGTCACTGCCGCAATTGTTGCCGAAGTGGATGCTATTGTTTTAGGCAATGACACGGTTACTACTGTGTTGTCGCTGCCCCAACTGTTCCCGCTATGGCCGCTGTTGCTGTTGACACTTTTACCGCTGCCACGGTTGCTGGTGTCGCTGTGGTAAACCTTGCTGTTGCCGCTTTTACGGTTGCTATTGTGTTGTCGCTGCCGCAATTGTTGCCGCTGCCATGGTTGCTATTGTGTTGTCGCTGCTGCAATTGTTGCCTCTGTGGTTGCCATTGCTCTTACAACTGCCACCGTTTCTACTGTGTTGTAGCTGCCGCAATTGTTGTTGACGCTGCCGCGGTTCCTACTGTGTTTTCACTGTGGCCGCTACTGTTACTACCATTGCCATGGTTGCTATTGTGTTGTCGCTGTGGCCACCCTTGCTGTTGCCGCTGATGCAGTTGCTATTGTGTTGTCTCTGACCCAATTATTGCCTCTGTGGTTGCTAGTACTATTGCCACTGAGACAGCTGCTATTGTGTTGTCGCCGGGGCTGCTATTGTTGTTGCCGTTGTGGCCGTGATTCCTATTGTGTTGTCGCTGGCACAATTGTCGCTGTGGCCTCCCTTGCTGTTGCCGCTTTTGCGGTTGCTATTGTGTTGTCGCTGCCGCAATTGTTGCCCCTGTGGCTGCTATTGTTGTTGATGCTGTGGCTGTGATTCCTATTGTGATGTCACTGGCACAATTGGTGCCCCATGGCTTTTATTGCTGCTGCCGCTGCCATGGTTGCTATTGTTGTCGCCGCTGACGCGGATCCTATTGTGTTGTCGCTGCCGCAATTCTTGTCACCGCTGCCGCGGTTGCTACTGTGTTGTCGCTGTGGCCGCTACTGTCGTTGTCACTGCCATGGTTGCTATTGTGTTGTCACCATTGACGTGGTTCCTACTGTGTTGTCGTTGTGGCCCCTACTATTACTACCGCTGCCATGGTTGCTATTCTGTTGCCGCTGCCGCAATTGTTGCCGCTCTGGCTGCTATTGTTTTTGCCAGTGACACGGTTGCTACTATGTTGTCGCTGCCCCAACTGTTCCCGCTATTTCCACTGTTGTTGTTGCCACTTTTACCGCTGTGACGGTTGCTATTGTGCTGTCGCTGTGGCCGCTACTATTGTTGCCGCTGACGCGGTTCCTACTGTGTTGTCGCTGCCACAACTGATGCCGCCACGGCTGCTATTGTTGTTGCCGCTGTGGCTGTGATTCCTATCGTGTTGTTGCTGGCACAATTGTCGCCGCTGTGGCCACCCTTGCTGTTGCCGCTTTTACGGTTGCTATTGTGTTGCCGCTGCCGCAATTGTTGTTGCCACTGACGCAGTCACTATTGTGTTGTCGCTGCCACAATTGTTGCCGCTCTGGCTACTATTGTTGTTGCCCCTAGGGCTGCTATTGTTGTTGCCGCTGACGCGATTGCTATTATGTTGTCGCAGCCCCAATTGTTGCCTGTGTTGTTGCTAGTGCTCTTGCCACTGTCACTGTTACTATTCTGTTATCGCCGTGGCTACTGTTGTTGTTGCCGCTGTGGCCGTGATTCCTATTGTATTGTCGCCGCGGCAACTGTTGTCGCAGCTGACGCCGCCGATATTGTGTTGTCGCTGAAGCGGATCCTATTGTGTTGTTGCCGCCACAATTTTGTTGTCGCCACCGCAGTTGCTATTGTGTTATCGCCGCCGCGATTGTTGTCACTGCCGACACAGTTCCTATTGTGTCATGGCCGACGCAGTTGCTATTGTGTTGTCGCCGCCGCAATTGTTGTCGCCGCTGACGCAGTTGCTATTGTGTTGTCACCGACGCAATTGTTGTCGCCGCTGACGCAGTTCCTATTGTGTTGTCTCTCCTGACGCAGTTGCTATTGTGTCGTCGCCGACGCAGTTGCTATTGTGTTGTCGCCGCCGCTACTGTTGTCGCCACCGACGCAGTTGCTATTGTGTTGTCGCCGACGCAGTTGCTATTGTGCTGTCGCTGCCGCAATTGTTCTTGCCGCTGATGCGGATCCTATTGTGTTGTCGCAGCCGCAATTCTTGTCGCCGCTGACGCAGTTGCTATTGTGTTGTCGCTGTCGCAATTCTTGTTGACGCTGATGCGGTTGCTACTGTGTTGTTGCTGTGTCCGCTACTGTTACTACCACTGCCATGGTTGCTATGGTGTTGTCGCTGTGGCCACGCTTGCTGTTACTGCTGACGTGATTGCTAGTGTGTTGTCGCTGCTGCAATTGTTATTGCCGCTGACGCGGTTCCTACTGTGTTGTCGCTGTCGTAACTGCTACCGCCATGGCTGCTATTGTTGTTGCCGCTGTGGCCGTGATTCCTATCGTGTTGTTGCTGGCACAATTGTCGCCGCTGTGGCCACCCTTGCTGTTGCCGCTTTTACGGTTGCTATTGTGTTGTCGCTGCCGCAATTCTGTTGCCACTGACGCAGTTGCTATTGCGTTGTCGCTGCCGCAATTGTTGTTGCCGCTGTGGCTGCTACTGTTACTACCACTGCCATGGTTGCTGCTGTGTTGTCGCTGCTGCAATTGTTGCCACTATGGCTGCTATTGTTGTTGCCGCTAGGGCTGCTATTGTTGTTCCCGCTGACGTGATTCCTATTATGTTGTCGCAGCCCCAATTGTTGTCTCTGTGGTTGTTAGTGCTCTTGCCACTGCCACGGTTACTATTGTGTTGTCGCCGTGGCTGCTGTTGTTGTTGCCGCTGTGGCCGTGATTCCTATTGTGTTGTCGCCGGCACAATTGTCGCCGCTGTGGCCACCCTTGCTGTTGCCACTTTTACAGCTGCTATTGTGTTGTTCCTGTGGCCGCTACAGTTACTACCACTGCCATGGTTGCTATTGTGTTGTCGCTGCCGCAATTGTTACTGCTCTGGCTGCTATTGTTGTTGCTGCTGACGCGGTTCCTATTGTGTTGTCGCCGTGGCTGCTGTTGTTGTTGCCGCTGTGGCCGTGATTCCTATTGTGTTGTCGCCGCCGCAACTGTTGTCGCTGCTGATGCCGCCGCTATTGTGTTGTCGCTGACGCGGATCCTATTGTGTTGTCACGGCCGCAATTTTGTTGTAGCCACCGCAGTTGCTATTGTGTTGTCACCGACACAGTTGCTATTGTGTTGTCGCCGCCGACGCAGTTGCTATTGCGTCTTCGCCGACGCAATTGTTGTCGCCACCGACGCAGTTGCTATTGTGTCGTCTCCGCCGACGCAGTTGCTATTGTGTCGTCACCGACGACGCAGTTGCTATTGTGTCGTCGCCGACGCAGTTGCTATTGTGTCGTCGCCGACGCAGTTGCTATTGTGCTGTCGCCGACGCAATTGTTGTCGCCGCTGACGCAGTTGCTATTGTGTTGTCGCCAAAGCAGTTGCTATTGTGTCGTCGCCGCCGCAATTGTCGCTGCTGACGCAGTTGCTATTGTGTTGTCGCCGCTGCAATTGTTATTGCTGCTGATGCAGTTGCTACGGTGTTGTTGCTGTGGCCGCTACTGTTAGTACCACTGCCATGGTTGCTACGGTGTTGTCGCTGTGGCCACCCTTGCTGTTACCGCTGACGCGGTTGCTAGTGTGTTGTTGTTGCTGTAACTGCGGCTGCCATGGCTGCTATTGTTGTTGCCGCTGTGGCCGTGATTCCTATTGTGTTGTCGCTGGCACAATTGTTGCCTCTGCGGCCACCCTTGCTGTTGCCGCTTTTATCGGTGCTATTGTGTTGTCGCTGCCGCAATTGTTCTTGCCGCTGATGCCTCCGCTATTGTGTTGTCGCTGACGCGGATGTTATTGTGTTATCGCCGCCGCAATTTTGTTGCCGCCGCTGCAGTTGCTATTGTGTTATCGCTGCCGCGATTGTTGTCGCCGCCAACGCAGTTGCTACTGTGTTGTCGCCACCGCAATTGTTGTCGCCACCGCAATTGTTGTCGCCGCCGACGCAGTTGCTATTGTGTCGTCGCCGCCGCAATTGTAGTCGCCGCTGATGCAATTGCTATTGTGTCGCGCCAACACAGTTGCTATTGTGTTGTCGCCGACGCAATTGTTGTCGCCGCTGATGCAATTGCTATTGTGTTGTCTCTGCTGACACAGTTGCTATTGTGTTGTCGCCGACGCAGTAGCTATTGTGTTGTCATCGCTGCAATTGTTGTCGCCGCCGACGCAGTTGCTGCTGTGTTATCGCCAAAGCAGTTGCTATTGTGTCGTCGCCGCCGCAACTGTTGTCGCCGCTCACGCAGTTGCTATTGTGTTGTCACCGCCGCAATTGTTATTGCCGCTGATGCAGTTGCTACGGTGTTGTTGCTGTGGCCGCTACTCTTAGTACCACTGCCATGGTTGCTACGATGTTGACACTGTGGCCACGCTTGCTGTTGCCGCTGACGTGGTTGCTAGTGTGTTGTCGTTGCCGTAACTGCGGCTGCCATGGCTACTATTGTTGTTGCCGCTGTGGCCGTGATTCCTATTGTGTTGTCGCCGGCACAATTGTCGCCGCTGTGGCCACCCTTGCTGTTGCCGCTTTTACAGTTGCTATTGTGTTGTTGCTGTGGCCGCTACAGTTACTACCACTGCCATGGTTGCTATTGTGTTGTCGCTGCCGCAATTGTAACCGCTCTGGCTGCTATTGTTGTTGCTCCTGACGCGGTTCCTATTGTGTTGTCGCCGTGGCTGCTGTTGTTGTTGCTGCTGTGGCCGTGATTCCTATTGTGTTGTCGCCGCCGCAACTGTTGTCGCTGCTAACGCCGCCGCTATTGTGTTGTAGCTGACGCGGATCCTACTGTGTTGTCACAGCTGCAATTTTGTTGTAGCTGACAAATAGTTGCTATTGTGTTGTCGCCGCTGACGCAGTTGCTATTGTTGTCGCCGCCGACGCAGTTGCTATTGTGTCATCGCCGACATAGTTGTTATTGTGTGGACGCCGACGCAATTGTTGTCGCCGCCGACGCAGTTGCTATTGTGTTCACGCCGCCACCGCAGTTGCTATTGTGTTCTCTCCGCTGACAAAGTTGCTATCGTGTCGTCGCCGACGCAATTGATGTCGCCGCCGACGCAGTTGCTATTGTGTTCACGCCACCACCGCAGTTGCTATTGTGTTCTCTCCGCCGACAAAGTTGCTATTGTGTCGCCGCCGACACAATTGTTGTCGCCGCCGCCGAGGTTCCTATTGTGTTGTCGCCACCGCAATTGTTGTCCCCGCTGACGCAATTCCTATTGTGTCGTCGCCGACGCGGTTGCTATTGTGTCGTCGCCGCCGCAATTGTTGTCGGCGCCGCCGTACTTGCTATTGTGTCATCGCCGACGCAATTGTTGTCGCCGCGGACGCAGTTGCTATCGTGTTGTTGTCGATGTGGTTGCTATTGTGTCGTCAGCACTGCAATTGATGTCGCCGCCGACGCAGTTGCTATTGTGTCGTCGCCGTGAACGCAGTTGCGATTGCGTCATTGCCGCCGCAATTGTTGTCGCCGCCGACGCAGTTGCTATTGTGTTCTCTCCGCCGACAAAGTTGCTATTGTGTCGTCGCCGACGCAACTGATGTCGCCGCCGACGCAGTTGCTATTGTGTCGTCGCCGCGAACGCAGTTGCTATTGCGTCATTGCCGCCGCTATTGTTGTCGCCGCCGACGCAGTTGCTACTGTGTCATCGCCGACGCAATTGTTGTCGCCGCTGACGCAGTTGCTATTGTGTTGTCACCGACGCAATTGTTGTCGCCGCTGACGCAGTTCCTATTGTGTTGTCTCTGCTGACGCAGTTGCTATTGTGTCGTCGCCGACGCAGTTGCTATTGTGTTGTCGCCGCTGCTACTGTTGTCGCCGCCGACGCAGTTGCTATTGTGTTGTCGCCGACGCAGTTGCTATTGTGTTGTCGCCACCGCTACTGTTGCCGCCGCCGACGCAGTTGCTATTGTGTTGTCGCCGACGCAGTTGCTATTGTGCTGTCGCTGCCGCAATTGTTCTTGCCGCTGATGCGGATCCTATTGTGTTGTCACAGCCGCAATTCTTGTCGCCGCTGACGCAGTTGCTATTGTGTTGTCGCCGAAGCAATTGTCGCCGCCGACGTAGTTACTATTGTATCATCGCCGACGCAATTGCAATTGGGTCGTCGCCGACGCAATTGTTGTCGACCCCGACGCAGTTGCTATTGTGTCGTCGCCGACGCAATTGTTGTCGCCGCCGACGCAGTTGCTATTGTGTTGTCGCCGACGCAGTTGCTATTGTGCTGTCGCTGCCGCAATTGTTCTTGCCGCTGATGCGGATCCTATTGTGTTGTCACAGCCGCAATTCTTGTCGCCGCTGACGCAGTTGCTATTGTGTTGTCGCCGAAGCAATTGTCGCCGCCGACGTAGTTACTATTGTATCATCGCCGACGCAATTGCAATTGGGTCGTCGCCGACGCAATTGTTGTCGCCGCCGACGCAGTTGCTATTGTGTCGTCGCCGACGCAATTGTTGTCGCCGCCGACACAGCTGCTGTTGTGTCGCTGCGGCCGAGGCAGTTGCAATGGTGTTGTCGCCGACGCAGTTGCTATTGTGTTGTCGCCGATGCAATTGCTATTGTGTTGTCGCCGATGCAATTGTTGTCGTCGCCGACGCGGTTGCTGTTGTGTTGTCGCCGACGCAATTGCTATTGTGTCGTCGCCGCCGCAGTTGCTATTGTGTCGTCGCCGACGCAGTTGCTATTGTGTCGTCGCCGACGCAGTTGTTGTTGCCGACGACGCAGTTGCTATTGTGTCGTCGCTGCCAACGCGGTTGCTATTCTGTTGTCGCCGACGCAGTTGTTATTGTGTCGTCGCCGACGCAATTGTTGTCGCCGCCGACGCAGTTGCTATTGTGTCCCCGTCGACACAGTTGCTATTGTGTCGTCGCCAACGTAGATGTTATTGTGTTGTCGCCGCCGCAAATGTTGTCGCCGCCGACGCAGTTGCTATTGTGTCGTCACGGACGCAGTTGCTACTGTGTTGTTGCCGACGACGCAGTTGCTATTGTGTCGTCGCCGACGCAATTCTTGTCGCCGCCGACGCAGTTGCTATTATGTCGTCGCCGACGCAATCGTTGTCGCCGCAAAATAGTTGCTATTGTGTCGTCGCCGCCGCAGTTGCTATTGTGTCATCGCCGACGCAATTGTTATTGCCGCCGACGCAGTTGCTATTGCGTCGTCGTCGCCAACGCAATCGTTGTTACCGCCGACGCAGTTGCTATTCTGTCGTCGCCGCCGCAGTTGCTATTGTGTCATCGCTGCCGCAATTGTTGTCGACGGCGACGCAGTTGCTATTGCGTCGTCGTCGCCGACGCAATTGTTGTCGCCGCCAAATAGTTGCTATGGTGTCGTCACCGACGAAATTGTCGCCGCCGACACAGTTGCTGTTGTGTTGCCGCGGCCGACGCAGTTGCTATTGTGTTGTCACCAAGGCAGTTGCTATTGTGTTGTCACCGATGCAATTGTTGTCGCCGCCGACGCAGTTGCTATTGTGTCGTCACGGACGCAGTTGCTACTCTGTTGTCGCGGACGCAGTTGCTATTGTGTTGTTGCCGACGCAGTTGCTATTGTGTCGTCGCCGACGCAATTGTTGTCGCCGCCGACGCAGTTGCTATTATGTCGTCGCCGCCGCAATTGTTGTCGCCGCCGACACAGACGCTATTATGCCGTCGCCGACACAATTGTTGTTGTCGCCGACGCAGTTGCTATTGTGTCGTCGCCGACGCAATTGTTGTCGCCGTCGACGCAGTTGCTATTGTGTCGTCGCCGACGCAATTGTTGTCGACGCTGACGCAGTTGTTATTGTGTTGTAGCCGTCGACACAGTTGCTATTGGGTCGTCGCCAACGTAGATGTTATTGTGTTGTCGCCGCCGCAAATGTTGTCGCCGCCGACGCAGTTGCTATTGTGTCGTCACGGACGCAGTTGCTATTGTGTTGTTGCCGACGACGCAGTTGCTATTGCGTCGTCGCCGACGCAATTGTTGTCGCCGCCGACGCAGTTGCTATTGTGTCCCCGTCGACACAGTTGCTATTGTGTCGTCACCAACGTAGATGTTATTGTGTTGTCTCCGACGCAAATGTTGTCGCCGCCGACGCAGTTGCTATTGTGTCGCCGCCGACGCAGTTGCTATTGTGTCGTCGCCGTCGACGCAGTTGCTATTGTGTCGTCGCCGACGACGCAGTTGCTATTGTGTCGTCGCTGCCGCAATTGTTGTCGACGGCGACGCAGTTGCTATTATGTCGTCGCCGACGCAATTGTTGTTACCGCCGACGCAGTTGCTATTCTGTCGTCGCCGCCGCAGTTGCTATTGTGTCATCGCTGCCGCAATTGTTGTCGACGGCGACGCAGTTGCTATTGCGTCGTCGTCGCCGGCGCAATTGTTGTCGACGCCGACACAGTTGCTATTGTGTTGTCGCCAACGCAGTGGTTATTGTGTCATCTCCGACGCAATTGTTGTCGCCCCCGACACAGTTGCTATTATATCGTCGCCGAGACAATTGTTGTCGACGGCGACGCAGTTGCTGTTGTGTCGTCGCCGACGCAGTTGCTATTGTGTCATCGCCGACGCAATTGTTGTCACCGTCGACACAGTTGCTATTATGTCGTCGCCGACGCAATTGTTGTCGACGCTGACGCAGTTGTTATTGTGCTGTAGCCGCCGACGCAGTTGCTATTGTGTCCCCGTCGACACAGTTGCTATTGTGTCGTCGCCAACGTAGATGGTATTGTGTTGTCGCCGCCGACGCAGTTGCTATTGTGTCGTCACGGACGCAGTTGCTACTGTGTTGTCGCGGACGCAGTTGCTATTGTGTTGTTGCCGACGACGCAGTTGCTATTGTGTCATCGCCGACGCAATTCTTCTCGCCGCCGACGCAGTTGCTATTGTGTCGTCACGGACGTAATCGTTGTCGCCGCCAAATAGTTGCTATTGTGTCGTCGCCACCGCAGTTGCTATTGTGTCATCGCTGCCGCAATTGTTGTCGACGGCGACGCAATTGTTGTCGCCGCCAAATAGTTCCTATAGTGTCGTCGCCGACGAAATTGTCGCCGCCGACACAGTTGCTGTTGTGTCGCCGCCGACGCAGTTGCTGTTGTGTCGTCGCCGACGCAGTTGCTGTTGTGTCGTCGCCGACGCAATTGTTGTCACCGTCGACACAGTTGCTATTATGTCGTCGCCGACGCAATTGTTGTCGACGCTGACGCAGTTGTTATTGTGTTGTAGCCTCCGACGCAGTTGCTATTGTGTCCCCGTCGACACAGTTGCTATTGTGTCGTCGCCAACGTAGATGTTATTGTGTTGTCGCCGCCACAAATGTTGTCGCCGCCGACGCAGTTGCTATTGTGTCGTCACGGACGCAGTTGCTACTCTGTTGTCGCGGACGCAGTTGCTATTGTGTTGTTGCCGACGCAGTTGCTATTGTGTCGTCGCCGACGCAATTGTTGTCGCCGCCGACGCAGTTGCTATTATGTCGTCGCCGCCGCAATTGTTGTCGCCGCCGACACAGACGCTATTATGCCGTCGCCGACACAATTGTTGTTGTCGCCGACGCAGTTGCTATTGTGTCGTCGCCGACGCAATTGTTGTCGCCGTCGACGCAGTTGCTATTGTGTCGTCGCCGACGCAATTGTTGTCGACGCTGACGCAGTTGTTATTGTGTTGTAGCCGTCGACACAGTTGCTATTGTGTCGTCGCCAAGGTAGATGTTATTGTGTTGTCGCCGCCGCAAATGTTGTCGCCGCCGACGCAGTTGCTATTGTGTCGTCACGGACGCAGTTGCTATTGTGTTGTTGCCGACGACGCAGTTGCTATTGTGTCGTCGCCGACGCAATTGTTGTCGCCGCCGACGCAGTTGCTATTGTGTCCCCGTCGACACAGTTGCTATTGTGTCGTCACCAACGTAGATGTTATTGTGTTGTCTCCGACGCAAATGTTGTCGCCGCCGACGCAGTTGCTATTGTGTCGTCGCCGTCGACGCAGTTGCTATTGTGTCGTCGCCGACGACGCAGTTGCTATTGTGTCGTCGCTGCCGCAATTGTTGTCGACGGCGACGCAGTTGCTATTATGTCGTCGCCGACGCAATTGTTGTTACCGCCGACGCAGTTGCTATTCTGTCGTCGCCGCCGCAGTTGCTATTGTGTCATCGCTGCCGCAATTGTTGTCGACGGCGACGCAGTTGCTATTGCGTCGTCGTCGCCGGCGCAATTGTTGTCGACGCCGACACAGTTGCTATTGTGTTGTTGCCGACGACGCAGTTGCTATTGTGTCGTCGCCGACGCAATTGTTGTTGCCGCCGACGCAGTTGCTATTCTGTCGTCGCCGCCGCAGTTGCTATTGTGTCATCGCTGCCGCAATTGTTGTCGACGGCGACGCAGTTGCTATTGCGTCGTCGTCGCCGACGCAATTGTTGTCGCCACCAAATAGTTGCTATGGTGTCGCCGCCGACACAGTTGCTGTTGTGTTGCCGCTACCGACGCAGTTACTATTGTGTTGTCGCCGACGAAGTTGCTATTGTCTTGTCGCTGCCGCAATTGTTGTCGCCGTCGACGCAGTTGCTATTGTGTCGCCGCGGCCGCAATTGTTGTCGCCGCCGACGCAATTGTTGTCGCCGTCGACGCAGTTGCTATTGTGTCGTTGCCGCCGCAATTGTTGTCGCCGTCGACGCAGTTGCTATTGTGTCGTCGCCGATGCAGTTACTACTGTGTCGTCGCCGCCGCAACTGTTGTCGCCGCCGACGCAGTTGCTATTGTGTCGTCGCCGATGCAATTTTTGTCTCCGCCGACGCAGTTGCTACTGTGTCATCGCCGCCGCAATTGTTGTCGCCGCCGACACAGACGCTATTATGTCGTTGCCGACACAATTGTTGTCGCCGCCGACGCAGTTGCTATTGTGTCGCCGCCGACGCAGTTACTATTGTGTCGTCGCCGCCACAATTGTTGTCGCCGTCGAAGCAGTTCCTGTTGTGTTGCCGCCGACGCAATTGTTGTCGCCGCCGACGCAGTTGCTATTGTGTCGTCGCCGACGCAATTGTTGTCGCCGTCGACGCAGTTGCTATTGTGTCGTCGCCGACGCAATTGTTGTCGACGCTGACGCAGTTGTTATTGTGTTGTAGCCGTCGACACAGTTGCTATTGTGTCGTCGCCAACGTAGATGTTATTGTGTTGTCGCCGCCGCAAATGTTGTCGCCGCCGACGCAGTTGCTATTGTGTCGTCACGGACGCAGTTGCTATTGTGTTGTTGCCGACGACGCAGTTGCTATTGTGTCGTCGCCGACGCAATTGTTGTCGCCGCCGACGCAGTTGCTATTGTGTCCCCGTCGACACAGTTGCTATTGTGTCGTCACCAACGCAGTTGCTATTGTGTCGCCGCCGACGCAGTTGCTATTGTGTCGTCGCCGTCGACGCAGTTGCTATTGTGTCGTCGCCGACGACGCAGTTGCTATTGTGTCGTCGCTGCCGCAATTGTTGTCGACGGCGACGCAGTTGCTATTATGTCGTCGCCGACGCAATTGTTGTTACCGCCGCCGCAGTTGCTATTGTGTCATCGCTGCCGCAATTGTTGTCGACGGCGACGCAGTTGCTATTGCGTCGTCGTCGCCGGCGCAATTGTTGTCGACGCCGACACAGTTGCTATTGTGTTGTCGCCAACGCAGTGGTTATTGTGTCATCTCCGACGCAATTGTTGTCGCCCCCGACACAGTTGCTATTATATCGTCGCCGAGACAATTGTTGTCGACGGCGACGCAGTTGCTGTTGTGTCGTCGCCGACGCAGTTGCTATTGTGTCATCGCCGACGCAATTGTTGTCACCGTCGACACAGTTGCTATTATGTCGTCGCCGACGCAATTGTTGTCGACGCTGACGCAGTTGTTATTGTGCTGTAGCCGCCGACGCAGTTGCTATTGTGTCCCCGTCGACACAGTTGCTATTGTGTCGTCGCCAACGTAGATGGTATTGTGTTGTCGCCGCCGACGCAGTTGCTATTGTGTCGTCACGGACGCAGTTGCTACTGTGTTGTCGCGGACGCAGTTGCTATTGTGTTGTTGCCGACGACGCAGTTGCTATTGTGTCATCGCCGACGCAATTCTTCTCGCCGCCGACGCAGTTGCTATTGTGTCGTCACGGACGTAATCGTTGTCGCCGCCAAATAGTTGCTATTGTGTCGTCGCCACCGCAGTTGCTATTGTGTCATCGCTGCCGCAATTCTTGTCGACGGCGACGCAATTGTTGTCGCCGCCAAATAGTTCCTATAGTGTCGTCGCCGACGAAATTGTCGCCGCCGACACAGTTGCTGTTGTGTCGCCGCCGACGCAGTTGCTGTTGTGTCGTCGCCGACGCAGTTGCTATTGTGTCGTCGCCGACGCAATTGTTGTCACCGTCGACACAGTTGCTATTATGTCGTCGCCGACGCAATTGTTGTCGACGCTGACGCAGTTGTTATTGTGTTGTAGCCTCCGACGCAGTTGCTATTGTGTCCCCGTCGACACAGTTGCTATTGTGTCGTCGCCAACGTAGATGTTATTGTGTTGTCGCCGCCACAAATGTTGTCGCCGCCGACGCAGTTGCTATTGTGTCGTCACGGACGCAGTTGCTACTCTGTTGTCGCGGACGCAGTTGCTATTGTGTTGTTGCCGACGCAGTTGCTATTGTGTCGTCGCCGACGCAATTGTTGTCGCCGCCGACGCAGTTGCTATTATGTCGTCGCCGCCGCAATTGTTGTCGCCGCCGACACAGATGCTATTATGCCGTCGCCGACACAATTGTTGTTGTCGCCGACGCAGTTGCTATTGTGTCGTCGCCGACGCAATTGTTGTCGCCGTCGACGCAGTTGCTATTGTGTCGTCGCCGACGCAATTGTTGTCGACGCTGACGCAGTTGTTATTGTGTTGTAGCCGTCGACACAGTTGCTATTGTGTCGTCGCCAACGTAGATGTTATTGTGTTGTCGCCGCCGCAAATGTTGTCGCCGCCGACGCAGTTGCTATTGTGTCGTCACGGACGCAGTTGCTATTGTGTTGTTGCCGACGACGCAGTTGCTATTGTGTCGTCGCCGACGCAATTGTTGTCGCCGCCGACGCAGTTGCTATTGTGTCCCCATCGACACAGTTGCTATTGTGTCGTCACCAACGTAGATGTTATTGTGTTGTCTCCGACGCAAATGTTGTCGCCGCCGACGCAGTTGCTATTGTGTCGTCGCCGTCGACGCAGTTGCTATTGTGTCGACGGCGACGCAGTTGCTATTATGTCGTCGCCGACGCAATTGTTGTTACCGCCGACGCAGTTGCTATTCTGTCGTCGCCGCCGCAGTTGCTATTGTGTCATCGCTGCCGCAATTGTTGTCGACGGCGACGCAGTTGCTATTGCGTCGTCGTCGCCGGCGCAATTGTTGTCGACGCCGACACAGTTGCTATTGTGTTGTTGCCGACGACGCAGTTGCTATTGTGTCGTCGCCGACGCAATTGTTGTTGCCGCCGACGCAGTTGCTATTCTGTCGTCGCCGCCGCAGTTGCTATTGTGTCATCGCTGCCGCAATTGTTGTCGACGGCGACGCAGTTGCTATTGCGTCGTCGTCGCCGACGCAATTGTTGTCGCCACCAAATAGTTGCTATGGTGTCGCCGCCGACACAGTTGCTGTTGTGTTGCCGCTACCGACGCAGTTACTATTGTGTTGTCGCCGACGAAGTTGCTATTGTCTTGTCGCTGCCGCAATTGTTGTCGCCGTCGACGCAGTTGCTATTGTGTCGCCGCGGCCGCAATTGTTGTCGCCGCCGACGCAATTGTTGTCGCCGTCGACGCAGTTGCTATTGTGTCGTTGCCGCCGCAATTGTTGTCGCCGTCGACGCAGTTGCTATTGTGTCGTCGCCGATGCAGTTACTACTGTGTCGTCGCCGCCGCAACTGTTGTCGCCGCCGACGCAGTTGCTATTGTGTCGTCGCCGATGCAATTTTTGTCTCCGCCGACGCAGTTGCTACTGTGTCATCGCCGCCGCAATTGTTGTCGCCGCCGACACAGACGCTATTATGTCGTTGCCGACACAATTGTTGTCGCCGCCGACGCAGTTGCTATTGTGTCGCCGCCGACGCAGTTACTATTGTGTCGTCGCCGCCACAATTGTTGTCGCCGTCGAAGCAGTTCCTGTTGTGTTGCCGCCGACGCAATTGTTGTCGCCGCCGACGCAGTTGCTATTGTGTCGTCGACGACGCAGTTGCTATTGTGTTGTCGCCGACGCAGTTGCTATTGTGTCGTCGACGACGCAATTGTTGTCGCCCCCGACACAGTTGCTATTATGTCGTCGCCGAGACAATTGTCGCCGCCGACGCAGTTGCTATTATGTCGTCGCCGACGCAATTGTTGTCGACGCTGATGCAGTTGTTATTGTGTTGTAGCCGTCGACACAGTTGCTATTGTGTCGTCGCCAATGTAGATGTTATTGTGCTGCCGCCGCCGCAAATGTTGTCGCCGCCGACGCAGTTGCTATTGTGTCGTCACGGATGCAGTTGCTACTGTGTTGTCGCGGACGCAGTTGCTATTGTGTTGTTGCCGATGACGCAGTTGCTATTGTGTCGTCGCCGACGCAATTGTTGTTGCCGCCGACGCAGTTGCTATTCTGTCGTCGCTGCCGCAGTTGCTATTGTGTCATCGCTGCCGCAATTGTTGTCGACGGCGACGCAGTTGCTATTGCGTCGTCGTCGCCGATGCAATTGTTGTCGCCACCAAATAGTTGCTATGGTGTCGCCGCCGACACAGTTGCTGTTGTGTTGCCGCTACCGACGCAGTTACTATTGTGTTGTCGCCGACGAAGTTGCTATTGTCTTGTCGCTGCCGCAATTGTTGTCGCCGTCGACGCAGTTGCTATTGTGTCGCCGCGGCCGCAATTGTTGTCGCCGCCGACGCAATTGTTGTCGCCGTCGACGCAGTTGCTATTGTGTCGTTGCCGCCGCAATTGTTGTCGCCGCCGACGCAATTGTTGTCGCCGTCGACGCAGTTGCTATTGTGTCGTTGCCGCCGCAATTGTTGTCGCCGTCGACGCAGTTGCTATTGTGTCGTCGCCGATGCAGTTACTATTGTGTCGTCACCGCCGCAACTGTTGTCGCCGCCGACGCAGTTGCTATTGTGTCGTCGCCGATGCAATTGTTGTCTCCGCCGACGCAGTTGCTATTGTGTCGTCGCCGCCGCAATTGTTGTAGCCGTCGACGCAGTTGCTATTGTGTCGCCGCCGACGCAGTTGCTACTGTGTCGTCGCCAACATAGTTGTTATTGTGTCGTCACCGACGCAGTTGCTATTGTGTCATCACCGCCGCAACTGTTGTCGCCGACGACGCAGTTGCTATTGTGTTGTCGCTGCCGACGCAGTGACTATTGTCTTGTCGCCAACGCAGTTGCTATTGTGTCGTCGCCGACGCAATTGCTGTTGCCGCCGACGCAGTTGCTATTGTGTCGCCGCCGCTGACGCAGTTGCTATTTTCTCGCCCGCCGACGCAGTGGCTATTGTCTTGTCGCCGCCGCAATTGTTGTCAACGCCGCTGCAATTGTTGTCTCCGCCGACGCAGTTGCTATTGTGTCGTCGCCGCCGCAATTGTTGTCGCCGTCGACGCAGTTGCTATTGTGTCGCCGCCGCCGCAATTGTTGTCGCCGTCGACGCAGTTGCTATTGTGTCGTCGCCGATGCAGTTACTATTGTGTCGTCGCTGCCACAACTGTTGTCGCCGTCGACGCAGTTGCTATTGTGTCGCCGCCGCCGCAATTGTTGTCGCCGTCGACGCAGTTGCTATTGTGTCGTCGCCGCCGCAATTGTTGTCGCCGTCGACGCAGTTGCTATTGTGTCGTCGCCGATGCAGTTACTATTGTGTCGTCCCCGCCGCAACTGTTGTCGCCGCCGACGCATTTGCTATTGTGTCGTCGCCGCCGCAATTGTTGTCGCCGCCGACGCAGTTGCTATTGTGTCGCCGCCGACGCAGTTGCTATTGTGTTGTCGCTGCCGCAGTTGCTATTGTGTTGTCGCCGCCGCAGTTGCTATTGTGTCATCGCTGCCGCAATTGTTGTCGACGGCGACGCAGTTGCTATTGTGTTACCGCCGCCGACGCAGTTGCTATTCTGTCGCCGTCGACACAGTTGCTATTGTGTCGTCGCCAACGTAGATGTTATTGTGTTGTCGCCGCCGCAAATGTTGTCGCCGTCGACGCAGTTGCTATTGTGTCGTCGCCGCCGCAATTACTATTGTGTCGTCGCCGCCGCAATTGTTGTCGTCGTCGACGCAGTTGCTCTTGTGTTGTCGCTGATGCAATTGTTGTCTCCGCCGACGCAGTTGCTATTGTGTCGTCCCCGCCGCAATTGTTGTAGCCGTCGACGCAGTTGCTATTGTGTCGCCGCCGACGCAGTTGCTATTGTGTCGTCGCCAGCATAGTTGTTATTGTGTCGTCACCGACGCAGTTGCTATTGTGTCATCACCGCCGCAACTGTTGTCGCCGACGACGCAGTTGCTATTGTGTTGTCGCTGCCGACGCAGTGACTATTGTCTTGTCGCCAACGCAGTTGCTATTGTGTCATCGCCGACGCAATTGCTGTTGCCGCCGACGCAGTTGCTATTGTGTCGCCGCCGCTGACACAGTTGCTATTTTCTCGCCGCCGGCGCAATTGTTGTCGACGCCGACACAGTTGCTATTGTGTCGCCGCCGCTGACGCAGTTGCTATTTTGTCGTCACCGAGGCAACTGTTGTTGACGCCGACACAGTTGCTATTGTGTTGTCGCCGACGCAGTTGCTATTGTGTTATTGCCGCCGACGCAGTGGCTATTGTCTTGTCGCCGCCGCAATTGTTGTCGACGCCGCTGCAATTGTTGTCTCCGCCGACGCAGTTGCTATTGTGTCGTCGCCACCGCAATTGTTGTCGCTGCCGACGCAGTTGCTATTGCGTTGTATCTGCCGTCGCAGTTGCTATTGCGTCGTCGCGGACGCAGTTGCTATTGTTTTGTCTCCGTCGCAAATGTTGTCGCCGCCGACGCGGTTGCTATTGTGTCGTCGCCAACATAGTTGTTATTGTGTTGCCGCCGACGCAATTGTTGTCGCCACCGACACATTTGCTACTGTAATGCCGACGCCGACGCAGTTGCTATTGTATTGTCGCCGACGCAATTGTTGTTGCCGCCGACGCAGTTGCTGTTGTGTTGTCGTCGCCGACGCAGTTGCTACTGTGTCATCGCCGCCACAATTGTTGTCGCCGTCGAAGCAGTTCCTGTTGTGTTGCCGCCGACGCAATTGTTGTCGCCGCCGACGCAGTTGCTATTGTGTCGTCGACGACGCAGTTGCTATTGTGTTGTCGCCGACGCAGTGGTTATTGTGTCGTCTCCGACGCAATTGTTGTCGCCCCCGACACAGTTGCTATTATGTCGTCGCCGAGACAATTGTCGCCGCCGACGCAGTTGCTATTGTGTCGCCGCCGACGCAGTTACTATTGTGTCGTCGCCGTCGACGCAGTTGCTATTATGTCGTCGCCGACGCAATTGTTGTCGACGCTGACGCAGTTGTTATTGTGTTGTAGCCGTCGACACAGTTGCTATTGTGTCGTCGCCAATGTAGATGTTATTGTGTTGTCGCCGCCGCAAATGTTGTCGCCGCCGACGCAGTTGCTATTGTGTCGTCACGTACGCAGTTGCTACTGTGTTGTCGCGGACGCAGTTGCTATTGTGTTGTTGCCGACGACGCAGTTGCTATTGTGTCGTTGCCGACGCAATTGTTGTTGCCGCCGACGCAGTTGCTATTCTGTCGTCGCCGCCGCAGTTGCTATTGTGTCATCGCTGCCGCAGTTGTTGTCGACGGCGACGCAGTTGCTATTGTGTCATCGCCGACGCAATTGTTATCGCCACCAAATAGTTGCTATGGTGTCGCCGCCGACACAGTTGCTGTTGTGTTGCCGCTATCGACGCAGTTACTATTGTGTTGTCGCCGACGAAGTTGCTATTGTCTTGTCGCTGCCGCAATTGTTGTCGCCGTCGACGCAGTTGCTATTGTGTCGTCGCCACCGCAATTGTTGTCGCTGCCGACGCAGTTGCTATTGTGTCGTCGCCGATGCAGTTACTATTGTGTCGTCGCCGCCGCAACTGTTGTCGCCGCCGACGCAGTTGCTATTGTGTCGTCGCCGATGCAATTGTTGTCTCCGCCGACGCAGTTGCTATTGTGTCGTCGCCGCCGCAATTGTTGTAGCCGTCGACTCAGTTGCTATTGTGTCGCCGCCGCTGACGCAGTTGCTATTTTCTCGCCCGCCGACGCAGTGACTATTGTCTTGTCGCCAACGCAGTTGCTATTGTGTCGTCGCCGACGCAATTGCTGTTGCCGCCGACGCAGTTGCTATTGTGTCGCCGCCGCTGACGCAGTTGCTATTTTCTCGCCCGCCGACGCAGTGGCTATTGTCTTGTCGCCGCCGCAATTGTTGTCAACGCCGCTGCAATTGTTGTCTCCGCCGACGCAGTTGCTATTGTGTCGTCGCCGCCGCAATTGTTGTCGCCGTCGACGCAGTTGCTATTGTGTCGCCGCCGCCGCAATTGTTGTCGCCGTCGACGCAGTTGCTATTGTGTCGTCGCCGATGCAGTTACTATTGTGTCGTCGCTGCCACAACTGTTGTCGCCGTCGACGCAGTTGCTATTGTGTCGCCGCCGCCGCAATTGTTGTCGCCGTCGACGCAGTTGCTATTGTGTCGCCGCCGCCGCAATTGTTGTCGCCGTCGACGCAGTTGCTATTGTGTCGTCGCCGCCGCAATTGTTGTCGCCGTCGACGCAGTTGCTATTGTGTCGTCGCCGATGCAGTTACTATTGTGTCGTCCCCGCCGCAACTGTTGTTGCCGCCGACGCATTTGCTATTGTGTCGTCGCCGCCGCAATTGTTGTCGCCGCCGACGCAGTTGCTATTGTGTCGCCGCCAACGCAGTTGCTATTGTGTCGTCGCCGCCGCAACTGTTGTCGCCGACGACGCAGTTGCTATTGTGTTGTCGCTGCCGACGCAGTGACTATTGTGTTGACGCCAACGAAGTTGCTATTGTGTCGTCGCCGACGCAATTGTTGTTGCCGCCGACGCAGTTGCTATTGTGTCGCCGCCGCTGACGCAGTTGCTATTTTCTCGCCGCCGGCGCAATTGTCGCCGCCGCTGACGCGGTTGCTATTTTGTCGTCGCCGAGGCAACTGTTGTTGACGCCGACACAGTTGCTATTGTGTCGTCGCCGACGCAGTTGCTATTGTGTCGTCGCCGCCGCAATTGTTGTCGCCGTCGACGCAGTTGCTATTGTGTCGTCGCCGATGCAGTTGCTATTGTGTCGTCGCCGCCGCAATTGTTGTCGCCGTCGACGCAGTTGCTATTGTGTCGTCGCCGATGCAGTTGTTATTGTGTCGTCGCCGCCGCAATTGTTGTCGCCGTCGACGCAGTTGCTATTGTGTTGTCGCCGCCGCAATTTTTGTCGCCGCCAACGCAGTTGCTATTATGTCGTCGCCAACGCAATTGTTGTTACCGCCGACGCAGTTGCTATTCTGTCGTCGCCGCCGCAGTTGCTATTGTGTCATCGCTACCGCAATTATTGTCGACGGCGACGCAGTTGCTATGGTGTCGTCGCTGACGCAATTGATGTCGCCGCCGACACAGTTCTTGTTGTGTTGCCGTGGCCGACGCAGTTGCTATTGTGTTGTCACCAACGCAGTTGCTATTGTGTTGTCGCCGATGCAATTGTTGTCTCTGCCGACGCAGTTGCTATTGAGTTGTCGACGCAACTGTTATTGTGTCGTCATGCTGCAAATGTTGTTGCCGCCGAGGCAGTTGCTATTGTCTTGTCGCCGACGCAGTTGCTATTGTGTCGTCGCCGACGCAATTGTTGTTGCCGCCGACGCAGTTGCTATTTTGTCGCCGCCGGCGCAATTGTTGACGCCGACGCAGTTGCTATTGTGTCGCCGCCGGCGCAATTGTTGTCGACGCCGACGCAGTTGCTATTGTGTCGTCGCCGACGCAGTTGCTATTGTGTCGTCGCCGACGCAGTTGCTATTTTGTCGCCGCCGGCGCAATTGTTGTCGACGCCGACGCAGTTGCTATTGTGTCGTCGCCGACGCAGTTGCTATTGTGTCATCGCCGCCGCAATTGTTGTCGCCGCCGACACAGACGCTATTATGTCGTCGCCGAGGCAACTGTTGTTGACGCCGACGCAGTTGCTATTGTGTTATCGCCGCCGACGCAGTGGCTACTGTCTTGTCGCCGACACAATTGTTGTCGACGGCGACGCAGTTGCTATTGTGTCGTCGCCGCCGCAATTGTTGTCGCCGTCGACGCAGTTGCTATTGTGTCGTCGCCGACGCAGTTGTTATTGTGTCGTCGCCGCCGCAATTGTTGTCGCCGTCGACGCAGTTGCTATTGTGTCGTCGCCGCCGCAATTGTTGTCGCCGCCGACGCAGTTGCTATTATGTCGTCGCCGACGCAATTGTTGTTACTGCCGACGCAGTTGCTATTTTGTCGCCGCCGGCGCAATTGTTGTCGACGCCGACGCAGTTGCTATTGTGTCGTCGCCGACGCAGTTGCTATTGTGTCGTCGCCGACGCAATTGTTGTTGCCGCTGACGCAGTTGCTATTTTGTCGTCGCCGAGGCAACTGTTGTTGACGCCGACGCAGTTGCTATTGTGTTATCGCCGCCGACGCAGTGGCTACTGTCTTGTCGCCGACACAATTGTTGTCGACGGCGACGCAGTTGCTATTGTGTCGTCGCCGCCGCAATTGTTGTCGCCGCCGACGCAGTTGCTCTTCTGTTGTCTCCGCCGACGCAGTTGCTATTGAGTTGTCGACGCAGTTGTTATTGTGTCGTCATGCCGCAAATGTTGTTGCCGCCGAGGCAGTTGCTATTGTCTTGTCGCCGACGCAGTTGCTATTGTGTCGTCGCCGACGCAATTGTTGTCACCGTCGACGCAGTTGCTATTGTGTCGTCGCCGACGCAATTGTTGTCGACGCTGACGCAGTTGTTATTGTGTTGTAGCCGCCGACGCAGTTGCTATCGTGTCCCCGCCGACGCAGTTGCTATTGTGTCGTCACGGACGCAGTTGCTACTGTGTTGTCGCGGACGCAGTTGCTATTGTGTTGTTGCGGACGACGCAGTTGCTATTGTGTCGTCGCCGACGCAATTGTTCTCGCCGCCGACGCAGTTGCTATTATGTCGTCGCCGACGCAATTGTTGTCGCCGCCAAATAGTTGCTATGGTGTCGTCGCCGACGCAATTGTTGTCGCCGCCGACACAGTTGCTGTTGTGTTGCCGCGGCCGACGCAGTTGCTATTGTGTTGTCACCAACGCAGTTGCTACTGTGTTGTCACCGACGCAATTGTTGTCGCCGCCGACGCAGTTGCTATTGTGTCGTCGACGACGCAGTTGCTATTGTGTTGTCGCCGACGCAGTGGTTATTGTGTCGTCTCCGACGCAATTGTTGTCGCCCCCGACACAGTTGCTATTCTGTCGTCGCCGAGACAATTGTTGTTGCCGCCGACGCAGTTGCTATTTTGTCGCCGCCGGCGCAATTGTTGTTGACGCCGACGCAGTTGCTATTGTGTCGCCGCCGGCGCAATTGTTGTCGACGCCGACGCAGTTGCTATTGTGTCGCCGCCGGCGCAATTGTTGTCGACGCCGACGCAATTGCTATTGTGTTGTCGCCGACGCAGTTGCTATTGTGTCGTCGCCGACGCAGTTGCTATTGTGTCGTCGCCGACGCAATTGTTGTTGCCGCTGACGCAGTTGCTATTTTGTCGTCGCCGAGGCAACTGTTGTTGACGCCGACGCAGTTGCTATTGTGTTATCGCCGCCGACGCAGTGGCTACTGTCTTGTCGCCGACACAATTGTTGTCGCCGTCGACGCAGTTGCTATTGTGTCGTCGCTGACGCAATTGTTGTCGACGCTGACGCAGTTGTTATTGTGTTGTAGCCGCCGACGCAGTTGCTATCGTGTCCCCGCCGACGCAGTTGCTATTGTGTCGTCACGGACGCAGTTGCTACTGTGTTGTCGCGGACGCAGTTGCTATTGTGTTGTTGCCGACGACGCAGTTGCTATTGTGTCGTCGCCGACGCAATTGTTCTCGCCGCCGACGCGGTTGCTATTGTGTCGTCGCCAACATAGTTGTTATTGTGTTGCCGCCGACGCAATTGTTGTCGCCACCGACACATTTGCTATTGTAATGCCGACGCCGACGCAGTTGCTATTGTATTGTCGCCGACGCAATTGTTGTTGTCGCCGACGCAGTTGCTGTTGTGTTGTCGTCGCCGACGCAGTTGCTACTGTGTCATCGCCGCCGCAATTGTTGTCGCCGCCGACACAGACGCTATTATGTCGTTGCCGACACAATTGTTGTCGCCGCCGACGCAGTTGCTATTGTGTCGCCGCCGACGCAGTTACTATTGTGTCGTCGCCGCCACAATTGTTGTCGCCGTCGAAGCAGTTCCTGTTGTGTTGCCGCCGACGCAATTGTTGTCGCCGCCGACGCAGTTGCTATTGTGTCGTCGACGACGCAGTTGCTATTGTGTTGTCGCCGACGCAGTGGTTATTGTGTCGTCTCCGACGCAATTGTTGTCGCCCCCGACACAGTTGCTATTCTGTCGTCGCCGAGACAATTGTTGTTGCCGCCGACGCAGTTGCTATTTTGTCGCCGCCGGCGCAATTGTTGTTGACGCCGACGCAGTTGCTATTGTGTCGCCGCCGGCGCAATTGTTGTCGACGCCGACGCAGTTGCTATTGTGTCGCCGCCGGCGCAATTGTTGTCGACGCCGACGCAGTTGCTATTGTGTCGCCGCCGGCGCAATTGTTGTCGACGCCGACGCAGTTGCTATTGTGTTGTCGCCGACGCAGTTGCTACTGTGTCGTCGCCGATGCAGTTACTATTGTGTCGCCGCCGGCGCAATTGTTGTCGCCGCCGACGCAGTTGCTATTGTGTCGTCGCCGACGCAGTTGCTATTGTGTCGTCGCCGACGCAATTGTTGTTGCCGCTGACGCAGTTGCTATTTTGTCGTCGCCGAGGCAACTGTTGTTGACGCCGACGCAGTTGCTATTGTGTTATCGCCGCCGACGCAGTGGCTACTGTCTTGTCGCCGACACAATTGTTGTCGCCGTCGACGCAGTTGCTATTGTGTCGTCGCTGACGTAATTGTTGTCAACGCTGACGCAGTTGTTATTGTGTTGTAGCCGCCGACGCAGTTGCTATCGTGTCCCCGCCGACGCAGTTGCTATTGTGTCGTCACGGACGCAGTTGCTACTGTGTTGTCGCGGACGCAGTTGCTATTGTGTTGTTGCCGACGACGCAGTTGCTATTGTGTCGTCGCCGACGCAATTGTTCTCGCCGCCGACGCGGTTGCTATTGTGTCGTCGCCAACATAGTTGTTATTGTGTTGCCGCCGACGCAATTGTTGTCGCCACCGACACATTTGCTATTGTAATGCCGACGCCGACGCAGTTGCTATTGTATTGTCGCCGACGCAATTGTTGTTGTCGCCGACGCAGTTGCTGTTGTGTTGTCGTCGCCGACGCAGTTGCTACTGTGTCATCGCCGCCGCAATTGTTGTCGCCGCCGACACAGACGCTATTATGTCGTTGCCGACACAATTGTTGTCGCCGCCGACGCAGTTGCTATTGTGTCGCCGCCGACGCAGTTACTATTGTGTCGTCGCCGCCACAATTGTTGTCGCCGTCGAAGCAGTTCCTGTTGTGTTGCCGCCGACGCAATTGTTGTCGCCGCCGACGCAGTTGCTATTGTGTCGTCGACGACGCAGTTGCTATTGTGTTGTCGCCGACGCAGTGGTTATTGTGTCGTCTCCGACGCAGTGGTTATTGTGTCGTCTCCGACGCAATTGTTGTCGCCCCCGACACAGTTGCTATTCTGTCGTCGCCGAGACAATTGTTGTTGCCGCCGACGCAGTTGCTATTTTGTCGCCGCCGGCGCAATTGTTGTCGACGCCGACGCAGTTGCTATTGTGTCGCCGCCGGCGCAATTGTTGTCGACGCCGACGCAGTTGCTATTGTGTTGTCGCCGACGCAGTTGCTATTGTGTCGTCGCCGACACAGTTGCTATTTTGTCGCCGCCGGCGCAATTGTTGTCGACGCCGACGCAGTTGCTATTGTGTCGTCGCCGACGCAGTTGCTATTGTGTCGTCGCCGACGCAATTGTTGTTGCCGCTGACGCAGTTGCTATTTTGTCGTCGCCGAGGCAACTGTTGTTGACGCCGACGCAGTTGCTATTGTGTTATCGCCGCCGACGCAGTGGCTACTGTCTTGTCGCCGACACAATTGTTGTCGCCGTCGACGCAGTTGCTATTGTGTCGTCGCTGACGCAATTGTTGTCGACGCTGACGCAGTTGTTATTGTGTTGTAGCCGCCGACGCAGTTGCTATCGTGTCCCCGCCGACGCAGTTGCTACTGTGTTGTCGCGGACGCAGTTGCTATTGTGTTGTTGCCGACGACGCAGTTGCTATTGTGTCGTCGCCGACGCAATTGTTCTCGCTGCCGACGCAGTTGCTATTATGTCGTCGCCGACGCAATTGTTGTCGCCGCCAAATAGTTGCTATGGTGTCGTCGCCGACGCAATTGTTGTCGCCGCCGACACAGTTGCTGTTGTGTTGCCGCGGCCGACGCAGTTGCTATTGTGTTGTCACCAACGCAGTTGCTACTGTGTTGTCACCGATGCAATTGTTGTCGCCGCCGACGCAGTTGCTCTTGTGTTGTCGCTGATGCAATTGTTGTCTCCGCCGACGCAGTTGCTATTGTGTCGTCGCCGCCGCAATTGTTGTCGCTGCCGACGCAGTTGCTATTGTGTCGTCGCTGCCGACGCAATTGCTATTGTGTTGCCGTCGAGGCAGTTGCTATTGTGTTGTCGCCGACGCAGTTGTTATTGTGTCGTCGTGACGCAATTGTTGTCGACGGCGACGCAGTTGCTGTTGTGTCGTCGCCGACGCAGTTGCTATTGTGTCATCACCGCCGCAATTGTTGTCGCCGCCGACACAGACGCTATTATGTCGTCGCCGACACAATTGTTGTCGCCGTCGACGCAGTTGGTATTGTGTCGTCGCCGACGCAATTGTTGTCACCGTCGACGCAGTTGCTATTGTGTCGTCGCCGACGCAATTGTTGTCGACGCTGACGCAGTTGTTATTGTGTTGTAGCCGCCGACGCAGTTGCTATTGTGTCCCCGCCGACACAGTAGCTATTGTGTCGTCACGGACGCAGTTGCTACTGTGTTGTCGCGGACGCAGTTGCTATTGTGTTGTTGCCGACGACGCAGTTGCTATTGTGTCGTCGCCGACGCAATTGTTGTCGCCGCCAAATAGTTGCTATGGTGTCGTCGCCGACGCAATTGTTGTCGCCGCCGACACCGTTGCTGTTGTGTTGCCGCGGCCGACGCAGTTGCTATTGTGTTGTCACCAACGCAGTTGCTATTGTGTTGTCGCCGATGCAATTGTTGTCGCCGCCGACGCAGTTGCTCTTCTGTTGTCTCCGCCGACGCAGTTGCTATTGAGTTGTCGACGCAGTTGTTATTGTGTCGTCATGCCGAAAACGTTGTCGCCGCCGACGCAGTGGCTATTGTCTTGTCGCCGACATAATTGTTGTCGACGGCGACGCAGTTGTTATTGTGTCGTCGCCGACGCAGTTGCTATTGTGTCGTCGCCACCTCAATTGTTGTCGCCGTCGACGCAGTTGCTATTGTGTCGTCGCCGATGCAGTTACTATTGTGTCGTCGCCGCCGCAATTGTTGTCGCCGTCGACGCAGTTGCTATTGTGTCGTCGCCGCCGCAGTTACTATTGTGTTGTCGCCGATGCAATTGTTGTCGCCGCCGACGCAGTTGCTCTTCTGTTGTCTCCGCCGACGCAGTTGCTATTGAGTTGTCGACGCAGTTGTTATTGTGTCGTCATGCCGCAAATGTTGTTGCCGCCGAGGCAGTTGCTATTGTCTTGTTGCCGACGCAGTTGCTATTGCGTCGTCGCCGACGCAATTGTTGTCGACGCCGACGCAGTTGCTATTGTGTCGCCGCCGGCGCAATTGTTGTCGAAGCCGACGCAGTTGTCATTGTGTCGTCACCGACGCAATTGTCGGCGACGCCGACACAGTTGTTATTGTGTCGTCGTCGCCGATGCAGTTACTATTGTGTCATCGCCGCCGCAACTGTTGTCGCCATCGACGCAGTTGCTACTGTGTCGTCGCCGATGCAGTTACTATTGTGTCGTCGCCGCCGCAATTGTTGTCGCCGTCGACGGAGTTGCTATTGTGTCGTCGTCGCCGCAATTACTATTGTGTCGTCGCCGCCGCAATTGTTGTCGTCGTCGACGCAGTTGCTCTTGTGTTGTCGCTGATGCAATTGTTGTCTCCGCCGACGCAGTTGCTATTGTGTCGTCGTCGCCGCAATTACTATTGTGTCGTCGCCGCCGCAATTGTTGTCGTCGTCGACGCAGTTGCTCTTGTGTTGTCGCTGATGCAATTGTTGTCTCCGCCGACGCAGTTGCTATTGTGTCGTCGCCGCCGCAATTGTTGTAGCCGTCGACGAAGTTGCTATTGTGTCGCCGCCGACGCAGTTGCTATTGTGTCGTCGCCAACATAGTTGTTATTGTGTCGTCCCCGACGCAGTTGCTATTGTGTCATCACCGCTGCAACTGTTGTCGCCGACGACGCAGTTGCTATTGTGTTGTCGCTGCCGACGCAGTGACTATTGTCTTGTCGCCAACGCAGTTGCTATTGTGTCGTCGCCGACGCAATTGCTGTTGCCGCCGATGCAGTTGCTATTGTGTTGTCGCCAACGAAGTTGCTATTGTGTCGTCGCCGACGCAATTGTTGTTGCCGCCGACGCAGTTGCTATTCTGTCGTCGCCGCCGCAGTTGCTATTGTGTCATCGCTGCCGCAATTGTTGTCGACGGCGACGCAGTTGCTATTGCGTCGTCGTCGCCGACGCAATTGTTGTCGCCACCAAATAGTTGCTATGGTGTCGCCGCCGACACAGTTGCTGTTGTGTTGCCGCTACCGACGCAGTTACTATTGTGTTGTCGCCGACGAAGTTGCTATTGTCTTGTCGCTGCCGCAATTGTTGTCGCCGTCGACGCAGTTGCTATTGTTTTGTCTCCATCGCAAATGTTGTCGCCGCCGACGCGGTTGCTATTGTGTCGTCGCCAACATAGTTGTTATTGTGTTGCCGCCGACGCAATTGTTGTCGCCACCGACACATTTGCTATTGTAATGCCGACGCCGACGCAGTTGCTATTGTATTGTCGCCGACGCAATTGTTGTTGCCGCCGACGCAGTTGCTGTTGTGTTGTCGTCGCCGACGCAGTTGCTACTGTGTCGCCGCCGCCGCAATTGTTGTCGCCGCCGACACAGACGCTATTATGTCGTTGCCGACACAATTGTTGTCGCCGCCGACGCAGTTGCTATTGTGTCGCCGCCGACGCAGTTACTATTGTGTCGTCGCCGCCACAATTGTTGTCGCCGTCGAAGCAGTTCCTGTTGTGTTGCCGCCGACGCAATTGTTGTCGCCGCCGACGCAGTTGCTATTGTGTCGTCGACGACGCAGTTGCTATTGTGTTGTCGCCGACGCAGTGGTTATTGTGTCGTCTCCGACGCAATTGTTGTCGCCCCCGACACAGTTGCTATTATGTCGTCGCCGAGACAATTGTCGCCGCCGACGCAGTTGCTATTGTGTCGCCGCCGACGCAGTTACTATTGTGTCGTCGCCGTCGACGCAGTTGCTATTATGTCGTCGCCGACGCAATTGTTGTCGACGCTGACGCAGTTGTTATTGTGTTGTAGCCGTCGACACAGTTGCTATTGTGTCGTCGCCAATGTAGATGTTATTGTGTTGTCGCCGCCGCAAATGTTGTCGCCGCCGACGCAGTTGCTATTGTGTCGTCACGGATGCAGTTGCTACTGTGTTATCGCGGACGCAGTTGCTATTGTGTTGTTGCCGACGACGCAGTTGCTATTGTGTCGTCGCCGACGCAATTGTTGTTGCCGCCGACGCAGTTGCTATTCTGTCGTCGCCGCCGCAGTTGCTATTGTGTCATCGCTGCCGCAATTGTTGTCGACGGCGACGCAGTTGCTATTGCGTCGTCGTCGCCGACGCAATTGTTGTCGCCACCAAATAGTTGCTATGGTGTCGCCGCCGACACAGTTGCTGTTGTGTTGCCGCTACCGACGCAGTTACTATTGTGTTGTCGCCGACGAAGTTGCTATTGTCTTGTCGCTGCCGCAATTGTTGTCGCCGTCGACGCAGTTGCTATTGTGTCGTCGCCACCGCAATTGTTGTCGCTGCCGACGCAGTTGCTATTGCGTTGTATCTGCCGTCGCAGTTGCTATTGCGTCGTCGCGGACGCAGTTGCTATTGTTTTGTCTCCGTCGCAAATGTTGTCGCCGCCGACGCGGTTGCTATTGTGTCGTCGCCAACATAGTTGTTATTGTGTTGCCGCCGACGCAATTGTTGTCGCCACCGACACATTTGCTATTGTAATGCCGACGCCGACGCAGTTGCTATTGTATTGTCGCCGACGCAATTGTTGTTGCCGCCGACGCAGTTGCTGTTGTGTTGTCGTCGCCGACGCAGTTGCTACTGTGTCATCGCCGCCGCAATTGTTGTCGCCGCCGACACAGACGCTATTATGTCGTTGCCGACACAATTGTTGTCGCCGCCGACGCAGTTGCTATTGTGTCGCCGCCGACGCAGTTACTATTGTGTCGTCGCCGCCACAATTGTTGTCGCCGTCGAAGCAGTTCCTGTTGTGTTGCCGCCGACGCAATTGTTGTCGCCGCCGACGCAGTTGCTATTGTGTCGTCGACGACGCAGTTGCTATTGTGTCGTCGCCGCCGCAACTGTTGTCGTCGTCGACGCAGTTGCTCTTGTGTCGTCGCCGATGCAATTGTTGTCTCCGCCGACGCAGTTGCTATTGTGTCGTCGCCGCCGCAATTGTTGTAGCCGTCGACGCAGTTGCTATTGTGTCGCCGCCGACGCAGTTGCTACTGTGTCGTCGCCAACATAGTTGTTATTGTGTCGTCACCGACGCAGTTGCTATTGTGTCATCACCGCCGCAACTGTTGTCGCCGACGACGCAGTTGCTATTGTGTTGTCGCTGCCGACGCAGTGACTATTGTCTTGTCGCCAACGCAGTTGCTATTGTGTCGTCGCCGACGCAATTGCTGTTGCCGCCGACGCAGTTGCTATTGTGTCGCCGCCGCTGACGCAGTTGCTATTTTCTCGCCGCCGGCGCAATTGTTGTCGACGCCGACACAGTTGCTATTGTGTCGCCGCCGCTGACGCAGTTGCTATTTTGTCGTCACCGAGGCAACTCTTGTTGACGCCGACACAGTTGCTATTGTGTTGTCGCCGACGCAGTGGCTATTGTGTTATCGCCGCCGACGCAGTGGCTATTGTCTTGTCGCCGCCACAATTGTTGTCAACGCCGCTGCAATTGTTGTCTCCGCCGACGCAGTTGCTATTGTGTCGTCGCCGCCGCAATTGTTGTCGCCGTCGACGCAGTTGCTATTGTGTCGTCGCCGATGCAGTTACTATTGTGTCGTCGCCGCCACAACTGTTGTCGCCGTCGACGCAGTTGCTATTGTGTCGCCGCCGCCGCAATTGTTGTCGCCGTCGACGCAGTTGCTATTGTGTCGTCGCCGCCGCAATTGTTGTCGCCGTCGACGCAGTTGCTATTGTGTCGTCGCCGAAGCAGTTACTATTGTGTCGTCCCCGCCGCAACTGTTGTCGCCGCCGACGCATTTGCTATTGTGTCGTCGCCGTCACAATTGTTGTCGCCGTCGACGCAGTTGCTATTGTGTCGTCGCCGACGCAATTGTTGTCGCCGCCGACGCAGTTGCTATTATGTCGTCGCCGAGACAATTGTCGCCGCCGACGCAGTTGCTATTGTGTCGCCGCCGACGCAGTTACTATTGTGTCGTCGCCGTCGACGCAGTTGCTATTATGTCGTCGCCGACGCAATTGTTGTCGACGCTGACGCAGTTGTTATTGTGTTGTAGCCGTCGACACAGTTGCTATTGTGTCGTCGCCAATGTAGATGTTATTGTGTTGTCGCCGCCGCAAATGTTGTCGCCGCCGACGCAGTTGCTATTGTGTCGTCACGGATGCAGTTGCTACTGTGTTGCCGACGACGCAGTTGCTATTGTGTCGTCGCCGACGCAATTGTTGTAGCCGTCGACGAAGTTGCTATTGTGTCGCCGCCGACGCAGTTGCTATTGTGTCATCGCTGCCGCAATTGTTGTCGACGGCGACGCAGTTGCTATTGCGTCGTCGTCGCCGACGCAATTGTTGTCGCCACCAAATAGTTGCTATGGTGTCGCCGCCGACACAGTTGCTGTTGTGTTGCCGCTACCGACGCAGTTACTATTGTGTTGTCGCCGACGAAGTTGCTATTGTCTTGTCGCTGCCGCAATTGTTGTCGCCGTCGACGCAGTTGCTATTGTGTCGTCGCCACCGCAATTGTTGTCGCTGCCGACGCAGTTGCTATTGCGTTGTATCTGCCGTCGCAGTTGCTATTGCGTCGTCGCGGACGCAGTTGCTATTGTTTTGTCTCCGTCGCAAATGTTGTCGCCGCCGACGCGGTTGCTATTGTGTCGTCGCCAACATAGTTGTTATTGTGTTGGCGCCGACGCAATTGTTGTCGCCACCGACACATTTGGTATTGTAATGCCGACGCCGACGCAGTTGCTATTGTATTGTCGCCGACGCAATTGTTGTTGTCGCCGACGCAGTTGCTGTTGTGTTGTTGTCGCCGACGCAGTTGCTACTGTGTCATCGCCGCCGCAATTGTTGTCGCCGCCGACACAGACGCTATTATGTCGTTGCCGACACAATTGTTGTCGCCGCCGACGCAGTTGCTATTGTGTCGCCGCCGACGCAGTTACTATTGTGTCGTCGCCGCCACAATTGTTGTCGCCGTCGAAGCAGTTCCTGTTGTGTTGCCGCCGACGCAATTGTTGTCGCCGCCGACGCAGTTGCTATTGTGTCGTCGACGACGCAGTTGCTATTGTGTTGTCGCCGACGCAGTTACTATTGTGTCGTCGCCGTCGACGCAGTTGCTATTATGTCGTCGCCGACGCAATTGTTGTCGACGCTGACGCAGTTGTTATTGTGTCGCCGCCGACGCAGTTGCTACTGTGTCGTCGCCAACATAGTTGTTATTGTGTCGTCACCGACGCAGTTGCTATTGTGTCATCACCGCCGCAACTGTTGTCGCCGTCGACGCAGTTGCTATTGTGTCGTCGCCGACGCAATTGCTGTTGCCGCCGACGCAGTTGCTATTGTGTCGCCGCCGCTGACGCAGTTGCTATTTTCTCGCCGCCGGCGCAATTGTTGTCGACGCCGACACAGTTGCTATTGTGTTGTCGCCGACGCAGTGGCTATTGTGTTATCGCCGCCGACGCAGTGGCTATTGTCTTGTCGCCGACGCAGTTGCTATTGTGTCGCCGCCGCCGCAATTGTTGTCGCCGTCGACGCAGTTGCTATTGTGTCGTCGCCAATGTAGATGTTATTGTGTTGTCGCCGCCGCAAATGTTGTCGCCGCCGACGCAGTTGCTATTGTGTCGTCACGGATGCAGTTGCTACTGTGTTGTCGCGGACGCAGTTGCTATTGTGTTGTTGCCGACGACGCAGTTGCTATTGTGTCGTCGCCGACGCAATTGTTGTTGCCGCCGACGCAGTTGCTATTCTGTCGTCGCCGCCGCAGTTGCTATTGTGTCATCGCTGCCGCAATTGTTGTCGACGGCGACGCAGTTGCTATTGCGTCGTCGTCGCCGACGCAATTGTTGTCGCCACCAAATAGTTGCTATGGTGTCGCCGCCGACACAGTTGCTGTTGTGTTGCCGCTACCGACGCAGTTACTATTGTGTTGTCGCCGACGAAGTTGCTATTGTCTTGTCGCTGCCGCAATTGTTGTCGCCATCGACGCAGTTGCTATTGTGTCGTCGCCACCGCAATTGTTGTCGCTGCCGACGCAGTTGCTATTGCGTTGTATCTGCCGTCGCAGTTGCTATTGCGTCGTCGCGGACGCAGTTGCTATTGTTTTGTCTCCGTCGCAAATGTTGTCGCCGCCGACGCGGTTGCTATTGTGTCGTCGCCAACATAGTTGTTATTGTGTTGCCGCCGACGCAGTTGCTGTTGTGTTGTCGTCGCCGACGCAGTTGCTACTGTGTCATCGCCGCCGCAATTGTTGTCGCCGCCGACACAGACGCTATTATGTCGTTGCCGACACAATTGTTGTCGCCGCCGACGCAGTTGCTATTGTGTCGCCGCCGACGCAGTTACTATTGTGTCGTCGCCGCCACAATTGTTGTCGCCGTCGAAGCAGTTCCTGTTGTGTTGCCGCCGACGCAATTGTTGTCGCCGCCGACGCAGTTGCTATTGTGTCGTCGACGACGCAGTTGCTATTGTGTTGTCGCCGACGCAGTGGTTATTGTGTCGTCGCCGCCGCAATTGTTGTCGCCCCCGACACAGTTGCTATTATGTCGTCGCCGAGACAATTGTCGCCGCCGACGCAGTTGCTATTGTGTCGCCGCCGACGCAGTTACTATTGTGTCGTCGCCGTCGACGCAGTTGCTATTATGTCGTCGCCGACGCAATTGCTATTATGTCGTCGCCGACGCAATTGTTGTCGACGCTGACGCAGTTGTTATTTTGTTGTAGCCGTCGACACAGTTGCTATTGTGTCGTCGCCAATGTAGATGTTATTGTGTTGTCGCCGCCGCAAATGTTGTCGCCGCCGACGCAGTTGCTATTGTGTCGTCACGGATGCAGTTGCTACTGTGTTGTCGCGGACGCAGTTGCTATGGTGTCGTCGCCGACGCAATTGTTGTCGCCTCCGACACAGTTCTTGTTGTGTTGCCGTGGCCGACGCAGTTGCTATTGTGTTGTCACCAACGCAGTTGCTATTGTGTTGTCGCCGATGCAATTGTTGTCGCCGCCGACGCAGTTGCTCTTCTGTTGTCTCCGCCGACGCAGTTGCTATTGAGTTGTCGACGCAGTTGTTATTGTGTCGTCATGCCGCAAATGTTGTTGCCGCCGAGGCAGTTGCTATTGTCTTGTCGCCGACGCAGTTGCTATTGTGTCGTCGCCGGCGCAATTGTTGTTGCCGCCGACGCAGTTGCTATTTTGTCGCCGCCGGCGCAATTGTTGTCGACGCCGACGCAGTTGCTATTGTGTTGTCGCCAACGCAGTGGTTATTGTGTCGTCTCCGACGCAATTGTTGTCGCCCCCGACACAGTTGCTATTATGTCGTCGCCGAGACAATTGTTCTCGCCGCCGACGCAATTGTTGTCGACGGCGACGCAGTTGCTATTGTGTCGTCGCCGCCACAACTGTTGTCGCCGCCGACGCAGTTGCTATTGTGTCGTCGCCGCCTCAATTGTTGTCGCCGTCGACGCAGTTGCTATTGTGTCGTCGCCGTCGACGCAGTTGCTATTGTGTCGTCGCCGCCGCAGTTACTATTGTGTCGTCGCCGCCGCAATTGTTGTCGTTGTCGACGCAGTTGCTATTGTGTCGTCGCCGCCGCAATTGTTGTAGCCGTCGACACAGTTGCTATTGTGTCGCCGCCGACGCAGTTGCTATTGTGTCGTCGCCGCCGCAATTGTTGTAGCCGTCGACGCAGTTGCTATTGTGTCGCCGCCGACGCATTTGGTATTGTGTCGTCGCCAACATAGTTGTTATTGTGTCGTCACCGACGCAGTTGCTATTGTGTCATCACCACCGCAACTGTTGTCGCCGACGACGCAGTTGCTATTGTGTTGTCGCTGCCGACGCAGTGACTATTGTCTTGTCGCCAACGCAGTTGCTATTGTGTCGTCGCCGACGCAATTGCTGTTGCCGCCGACGCAGTTGCTATTGTGTCGCCGCCGACGCAGTTACTATTGTGTCGTCGCCGCCACAATTGTTGTCGCCGTCGAAGCAGTTCCTGTTGTGTTGCCGCCGACGCAATTGTTGTCGCCGCCGACGCAGTTGCTATTGTGTCGTCGACGACGCAGTTGCTATTGTGTTGTCGCCGACGCAGTGGTTATTGTGTCGTCTCCGACGCAATTGTTGTCGCCCCCGACACAGTTGCTATTATGTCGTCGCCGAGACAATTGTCGCCGCCGACGCAGTTGCTATTGTGTCGCCGCCGACGCAGTTACTATTGTGTCGTCGCCGTCGACGCAGTTGCTATTATGTCGTCGCCGACGCAATTGTTGTCGACGCTGACGCAGTTGTTATTGTGTTGTAGCCGTCGACACAGTTGCTATTGTGTCGTCGCCAATGTAGATGTTATTGTGTTGCCGCCGCCGCAAATGTTGTTGCCGCCGACGCAGTTGCTATTGTGTCGTCACGGATGCAGTTGCTACTGTGTTGTCGCGGACGCAGTTGCTATTGTGTTGTTGCCGACGACGCAGTTGCTATTGTGTCGTTGCCGACGCAATTGTTGTTGCCGCCGACGCAGTTGCTATTCTGTCGTCGCCGCCGCAGTTGCTATTGTGTCATCGCTGCCGCAATTGTTGTCGACGGCGACGCAGTTGCTATTGTGTCGTCGCCGATGCAGTTACTATTGTGTCGTCGCCGCCGCAATTGTTGTCGCCGTCGACGCAGTTGCTATTGTGTCGTCGCCGCCGCAGTTACTATTGTGTCGTCGCCGACGCAATTGTTGTCGCCGCCGACACAGTTGCTGTTGTGTTGCCGCGGCCGACGCAGTTGCTATTGTGTTGTCACCAACGCAGTTGCTATTGTGTTGTCGCCGATGCAATTGTTGTCGCCGCCGACGCAGTTGCTCTTCTGTTGTCTCCGCCGACGCAGTTGCTATTGAGTTGTCGACGCAGTTGTTATTGTGTCGTCATGCCGCAAATGTTGTTGCCGCCGAGGCAGTTGCTATTGTCTTGTCGCCGACGCAGTTGCTATTGCGTCGTCGCCGACGCAATTGTTGTCGACGCCGACGCAGTTGCTATTGTGTCGCCGCCGGCGCAATTGTTGTCGAAGCCGACGCAGTTGTCATTGTGTCGTCACCGACGCAATTGTCGGCGACGCCGACACAGTTGTTATTGTGTCGTCGTCGCCGATGCAGTTACTATTGTGTCATCGCCGCCGCAACTGTTGTCGCCATCGACGCAGTTGCTACTGTGTCGTCGCCGATGCAGTTACTATTGTGTCGTCGCCGCCGCAATTGTTGTCGCCGTCGACGCAGTTGCTATTGTGTCGTCGTCGCCGCAATTACTATTGTGTCGTCGCCGCCGCAATTGTTGTCGTCGTCGACGCAGTTGCTCTTGTGTTGTCGCTGATGCAATTGTTGTCTCCGCCGACGCAGTTGCTATTGTGTCGTCGCCGCCGCAATTGTTGTAGCCGTCGACGCAGTTGCTATTGTGTCGCCGCCGACGCAGTTGCTATTGTGTCGTCGCCAACATAGTTGTAATTGTGTCGTCCCCGACGCAGTTGCTATTGTGTCATCACCGCTGCAACTGTTGTCGCCGACGACGCAGTTGCTATTGTGTTGTCGCTGCCGACGCAGTGACTATTGTCTTGTCGCCAACGCAGTTGCTATTGTGTCGTCGCCGACGCAATTGCTGTTGCCGCCGACGCAGTTGCTATTGTGTTGTCGCCAACGAAGTTGCTATTGTGTCGTCGCCGACGCAATTGTTGCCGCCGACGCAGTTGCTATTCTGTCGTCGCCGCCGCAGTTGCTATTGTGTCATCGCTGCCGCAATTGTTGTCGACGGCGACGCAGTTGCTATTGCGTCGTCGTCGCCGACGCAATTGTTGTCGCCACCAAATAGTTGCTATGGTGTCGCCGCCGACACAGTTGCTGTTGTGTTGCCGCTACCGACGCAGTTACTATTGTGTTGTCGCCGACGAAGTTGCTATTGTCTTGTTGCTGCCGCAATTGTTGTCGCCGTCGACGCAGTTGCTATTGTGTCGTCGCCACCGCAACTGTTGTCGCTGCCGACGCAGTTGCTATTGCGTTGTATCTGCCGTCGCAGTTGCTATTGCGTCGTCGCGGACGCAGTTGCTATTGTTTTGTCTCCATCGCAAATGTTGTCGCCGCCGACGCGGTTGCTATTGTGTCGTCGCCAACATAGTTGTTATTGTGTTGCCGCCGACGCAATTGTTGTCGCCACCGACACATTTGCTATTGTAATGCCGACGCCGACGCAGTTGCTATTGTATTGTCGCCGACGCAATTGTTGTTGCCGCCGACGCAGTTGCTGTTGTGTTGTCGTCGCCGACACAGTTGCTACTGTGTCGCCGCCGCCGCAATTGTTGTCGCCGCCGACACAGACGCTATTATGTCGTTGCCGACACAATTGTTGTCGCCGCCGACGCAGTTGCTATTGTGTCGCCGCCGACGCAGTTACTATTGTGTCGTCGCCGCCACAATTGTTGTCGCCGTCGAAGCAGTTCCTGTTGTGTTGCCGCCGACGCAATTGTTGTCGCCGCCGACGCAGTTGCTATTGTGTCGTCGACGACGCAGTTGCTATTGTGTTGTCGCCGACGCAGTGGTTATTGTGTCGTCTCCGACGCAATTGTTGTCGCCCCCGACACAGTTGCTATTATGTCGTCGCCGAGACAATTGTCGCCGCCGACGCAGTTGCTATTGTGTCGCCGTCGACGCAGTTGCTATTATGTCGTCGCCGACGCAATTGTTGTCGACGCTGACGCAGTTGTTATTGTGTTGTAGCCGTCGACACAGTTGCTATTGTGTCGTCGCCAATGTAGATGTTATTGTGTTGTCGCCGCCGCAAATGTTGTCGCCGCCGACGCAGTTGCTATTGTGTCGTCACGGATGCAGTTGCTACTGTGTTGTCGCGGACGCAGTTGCTATTGTGTTGTTGCCGACGACGCAGTTGCTATTGTGTCGTCGCCGACGCAATTGTTGTTGCCGCCGACGCAGTTGCTATTCTGTCGTCGCCGCCGCAGTTGCTATTGTGTCATCGCTGCCGCAATTGTTGTCGACGGCGACGCAGTTGCTATTGCGTCGTCGTCGCCGACGCAATTGTTGTCGCCACCAAATAGTTGCTATGGTGTCGCCGCCGACACAGTTGCTGTTGTGTTGCCGCTACCGACGCAGTTACTATTGTGTTGTCACCGACGAAGTTGCTATTGTCTTGTCGCTGCCGCAATTGTTGTCGCCGTCGACGCAGTTGCTATTGTGTCGCCGCGGCCGCAATTGTTGTCGCCGCCGACACAGACGCTATTATGTCGTTGCCGACACAATTGTTGTCGCCGCCGACGCAGTTGCTATTGTGTCGCCGCCGACGCAGTTACTATTGTGTCGTCGCCGCCACAATTGTTGTCGCCGTCGAAGCAGTTCCTGTTGTGTTGCCGCCGACGCAATTGTTGTCGCCGCCGACGCAGTTGCTATTGTGTCGTCGACGACGCAGTTGCTATTGTGTTGTCGCCGACGCAGTGGTTATTGTGTCGTCTCCGACGCAATTGTTGTCGCCCCCGACACAGTTGCTATTATGTCGTCGCCGAGACAATTGTCGCCGCCGACGCAGTTGCTATTGTGTCGCCGCCGACGCAGTTACTATTGTGTCGTCGCCGTCGACGCAGTTGCTATTATGTCGTCGCCGACGCAATTGTTGTCGACGCTGACGCAGTTGTTATTGTGTTGTAGCCGTCGACACAGTTGCTATTGTGTCGTCGCCAATGTAGATGTTATTGTGTTGTCGCCGCCGCAAATGTTGTCGCCGCCGACGCAGTTGCTATTGTGTCGTCACGGATGCAGTTGCTACTGTGTTATCGCGGACGCAGTTGCTATTGTGTTGTTGCCGACGACGCAGTTGCTATTGTGTCGTCGCCGACGCAATTGTTGTTGCCGCCGACGCAGTTGCTATTCTGTCGTCGCCGCCGCAGTTGCTATTGTGTCATCGCTGCCGCAATTGTTGTCGACGGCGACGCAGTTGCTATTGCGTCGTCGTCGCCGACGCAATTGTTGTCGCCACCAAATAGTTGCTATGGTGTCGCCGCCGACACAGTTGCTGTTGTGTTGCCGCTACCGACGCAGTTACTATTGTGTTGTCGCCGACGAAGTTGCTATTGTCTTGTCGCTGCCGCAATTGTTGTCGCCGTCGACGCAGTTGCTATTGTGTCGTCGCCACCGCAATTGTTGTCGCTGCCGACGCAGTTGCTATTGCGTTGTATCTGCCGTCGCAGTTGCTATTGCGTCGTCGCGGACGCAGTTGCTATTGTTTTGTCTCCGTCGCAAATGTTGTCGCCGCCGACGCGGTTGCTATTGTGTCGTCGCCAACATAGTTGTTATTGTGTTGCCGCCGACGCAATTATTGTCGCCAACGACACATTTGCTATTGTAATGCCGACGCCGACGCAGTTGCTATTGTATTGTCGCCGACGCAATTGTTGTTGCCGCCGACGCAGTTGCTGTTGTGTTGTCGTCGCCGACGCAGTTGCTACTGTGTCATCGCCGCCGCAATTGTTGTCGCCGCCGACACAGACGCTATTATGTCGTTGCCGACACAATTGTTGTCGCCGCCGACGCAGTTGCTATTGTGTCGCCACCGACGCAGTTACTATTGTGTCGTCGCCGCCACAATTGTTGTCGCCGTCGAAGCAGTTCCTGTTGTGTTGCCGCCGACGCAATTGTTGTCGCCGCCGACGCAGTTGCTATTGTGTCGTCGACGACGCAGTTGCTATTGTGTCGTCGCCGCCGCAACTGTTGTCGTCGTCGACGCAGTTGCTCTTGTGTCGTCGCCGATGCAATTGTTGTCTCCGCCGACGCAGTTGCTATTGTGTCGTCGCCGCCGCAATTGTTGTAGCCGTCGACGCAGTTGCTATTGTGTCGCCGCCGACGCAGTTGCTACTGTGTCGTCGCCAACATAGTTGTTATTGTGTCGTCACCGACGCAGTTGCTATTGTGTCATCACCGCCGCAACTGTTGTCGCCGACGACGCAGTTGCTATTGTGTTGTCGCTGCCGACGCAGTGACTATTGTCTTGTCGCCAACGCAGTTGCTATTGTGTCGTCGCCGACGCAATTGCTGTTGCCGCCGACGCAGTTGCTATTGTGTCGCCGCCGCTGACGCAGTTGCTATTTTCTCGCCGCCGGCGCAATTGTTGTCGACGCCGACACAGTTGCTATTGTGTCGCCGCCGCTGACGCAGTTGCTATTTTGTCGTCACCGAGGCAACTGTTGTTGACGCCGACACAGTTGCTATTGTGTTGTCGCCGACGCAGTGGCTATTGTGTTATCGCCGCCGACGCAGTGGCTATTGTCTTGTCGCCGCCACAATTGTTGTCAACGCCGCTGCAATTGTTGTCTCCGCCGACGCAGTTGCTATTGTGTCGTCGCCGCCGCAATTGTTGTCGCCGTCGACGCAGTTGCTATTGTGTCGTCGCCGATGCAGTTACTATTGTGTCGTCGCCGCCACAACTGTTGTCGCCGTCGACGCAGTTGCTATTGTGTCGCCGCCGCCGCAATTGTTGTCGCCGTCGACGCAGTTGCTATTGTGTCGTCGCCGCCGCAATTGTTGTCGCCGTCGACGCAGTTGCTATTGTGTCGTCGCCGAAGCAGTTACTATTGTGTCGTCGCCGCCGCAATTGTTGTCGCCGCCGACGCATTTGCTATTGTGTCGTCGCCGCCACAATTGTTGTCGCCGTCGACGCAGTTGCTATTGTGTCGTCGCCGACGCAATTGTTGTCGCCGCCGACGCAGTTGCTATTATGTCGTCGCCGAGACAATTGTCGCCGCCGACGCAGTTGCTATTGTGTCGCCGCCGACGCAGTTACTATTGTGTCGTCGCCGTCGACGCAGTTGCTATTATGTCGTCGCCGACGCAATTGTTGTCGACGCTGACGCAGTTGTTATTGTGTTGTAGCCGTCGACACAGTTGCTATTGTGTCGTCGCCAATGTAGATGTTATTGTGTTGTCGCCGCCGCAAATGTTGTCGCCGCCGACGCAGTTGCTATTGTGTCGTCACGGATGCAGTTGCTACTGTGTTGCCGACGACGCAGTTGCTATTGTGTCGTCGCCGACGCAATTGTTGTTGCCGCCGACGCAGTTGCTATTCTGTCGTCGCCGCCGCAGTTGCTATTGTGTCATCGCTGCCGCAATTGTTGTCGACGGCGACGCAGTTGCTATTGCGTCGTCGTCGCCGACGCAATTGTTGTCGCCACCAAATAGTTGCTATGGTGTCGCCGCCGACACAGTTGCTGTTGTGTTGCCGCTACCGACGCAGTTACTATTGTGTTGTCGCCGACGAAGTTGCTATTGTCTTGTCGCTGCCGCAATTGTTGTCGCCGTCGACGCAGTTGCTATTGTGTCGTCGCCACCGCAATTGTTGTCGCTGCCGACGCAGTTGCTATTGCGTTGTATCTGCCGTCGCAGTTGCTATTGCGTCGTCGCGGACGCAGTTGCTATTGTTTTGTCTCCGTCGCAAATGTTGTCGCCGCCGACGCGGTTGCTATTGTGTCGTCGCCAACATAGTTGTTATTGTGTTGGCGCCGACGCAATTGTTGTCGCCAACGACACATTTGCTATTGTAATGCCGACGCCGACGCAGTTGCTATTGTATTGTCGCCGACGCAATTGTTGTTGTCGCCGACGCAGTTGCTGTTGTGTTGTCGTCGCCGACGCAGTTGCTATTGTGTCGTCGCCGCCGCAATTGTTGTCGCCGCCGACACAGACGCTATTATGTCGTTGCCGCCACAATTGTTGTCGCCGCCGACGCAGTTGCTATTGTGTCGCCGCCGACGCAGTTACTATTGTGTCGTCGCCGCCACAATTGTTGTCGCCGTCGAAGCAGTTCCTGTTGTGTTGCCGCCGACGCAATTGTTGTCGCCGCCGACGCAGTTGCTATTGTGTCGTCGACGACGCAGTTGCTATTGTGTTGTCGCCGACGCAGTGGTTATTGTGTCGTCTCCGATCAATTGTTGTCGCCCCCGACACAGTTGCTATTATGTCGTCGCCGAGACAATTGTCGCCGCCGACGCAGTTGCTATTGTGTCGCCGCCGACGCAGTTACTATTGTGTCGTCGCCGTCGACGCAGTTGCTATTATGTCGTCGCCGACGCAATTGTTGTCGACGCTGACGCAGTTGTTATTGTGTCGCCGCCGACGCAGTTGCTACTGTGTCGTCGCCAACATAGTTGTTATTGTGTCGTCACCGACGCAGTTGCTATTGTGTCATCACCGCCGCAACTGTTGTCGCCGACGACGCAGTTGCTATTGTGTTGTCGCTGCCGACGCAGTGACTATTGTCTTGTCGCCAACGCAGTTGCTATTGTGTCGTCGCCGACGCAATTGCTGTTGCCGCCGACGCAGTTGCTATTGTGTCGCCGCCGCTGACGCAGTTGCTATTTTCTCGCCGCCGGCGCAATTGTTGTCGACGCCGACACAGTTGCTATTGTGTTGTCGCCGACGCAGTGGCTATTGTGTTATCGCCGCCGACGCAGTGGCTATTGTCTTGTCGCCGACGCAGTTGCTATTGTGTCGCCGCCGCCGCAATTGTTGTCGCCGTCGACGCAGTTGCTATTGTGTCGTCGCCAATGTAGATGTTATTGTGTTGTCGCCGCCGCAAATGTTGTCGCCGCCGACGCAGTTGCTATTTTGTCGTCACGGATGCAGTTGCTACTGTGTTGTCGCGGACGCAGTTGCTATTGTGTTGTTGCCGACGACGCAGTTGCTATTGTGTCGTCGCCGACGCAATTGTTGTTGCCGCCGACGCAGTTGCTATTCTGTCGTCGCCGCCGCAGTTGCTATTGTGTCATCGCTGCCGCAATTGTTGTCGACGGCGACGCAGTTGCTATTGCGTCGTCGTCGCCGACGCAATTGTTGTCGCCACCAAATAGTTGCTATGGTGTCGCCGCCGACACAGTTGCTGTTGTGTTGCCGCTACCGACGCAGTTGCTATTGTGTCGCCGCCGACGCAGTTACTATTGTGTCGTCGCCGTCGACGCAGTTGCTATTATGTCGTCGCCGACGCAATTGTTGTCGACGCTGACGCAGTTGTTATTGTGTTGTAGCCGTCGACACAGTTGCTATTGTGTCGTCGCCAATGTAGATGTTATTGTGTTGTCGCCGCCGCAAATGTTGTCGCCGCCGACGCAGTTGCTATTGTGTCGTCACGGATGCAGTTGCTACTGTGTTATCGCGGACGCAGTTGCTATTGTGTTGTTGCCGACGACGCAGTTGCTATTGTGTCGTCGCCGACGCAATTGTTGTTGCCGCCGACGCAGTTGCTATTCTGTCGTCGCCGCCGCAGTTGCTATTGTGTCATCGCTGCCGCAATTGTTGTCGACGGCGACGCAGTTGCTATTGCGTCGTCGTCGCCGACGCAATTGTTGTCGCCACCAAATAGTTGCTATGGTGTCGCCGCCGACACAGTTGCTGTTGTGTTGCCGCTACCGACGCAGTTACTATTGTGTTGTCGCCGACGAAGTTGCTATTGTCTTGTCGCTGCCGCAATTGTTGTCGCCGTCGACGCAGTTGCTATTGTGTCGTCGCCACCGCAATTGTTGTCGCTGCCGACGCAGTTGCTATTGCGTTGTATCTGCCGTCGCAGTTGCTATTGCGTCGTCGCGGACGCAGTTGCTATTGTTTTGTCTCCGTCGCAAATGTTGTCGCCGCCGACGCGGTTGCTATTGTGTCGTCGCCAACATAGTTGTTATTGTGTTGCCGCCGACGCAATTATTGTCGCCAACGACACATTTGCTATTGTAATGCCGACGCCGACGCAGTTGCTATTGTATTGTTGCCGACGCAATTGTTGTTGCCGCCGACGCAGTTGCTGTTGTGTTGTCGTCGCCGACGCAGTTGCTACTGTGTCATCGCCGCCGCAATTGTTGTCGCCGCCGACACAGACGCTATTATGTCGTTGCCGACACAATTGTTGTCGCCGCCGACGCAGTTGCTATTGTGTCGCCACCGACGCAGTTACTATTGTGTCGTCGCCGCCACAATTGTTGTCGCCGTCGAAGCAGTTCCTGTTGTGTTGCCGCCGACGCAATTGTTGTCGCCGCCGACGCAGTTGCTATTGTGTCGTCGACGACGCAGTTGCTATTGTGTCGTCGCCGCCGCAACTCTTGTCGTCGTCGACGCAGTTGCTATTGTGTCGCCGCCGCTGACGCAGTTGCTATTTTCTCGCCGCCGGCGCAATTGTTGTCGACGCCGACACAGTTGCTATTGTGTCGCCGCCGCTGACGCAGTTGCTATTTTGTCGTCACCGAGGCAACTGTTGTTGACGCCGACACAGTTGCTATTGTGTTGTCGCCGACGCAGTGGCTATTGTGTTATCGCCGCCGACGCAGTGGCTATTGTCTTGTCGCCGCCACAATTGTTGTCAACGCCGCCGCAATTGTTGTCTCCGCCGACGCAGTTGCTATTGTGTCGTCGCCGCCGCAATTGTTGTCGCCGTCGACGCAGTTGCTATTGTGTCGTCGCCGATGCAGTTACTATTGTGTCGTCGCCGCCACAACTGTTGTCGCCGTCGACGCAGTTGCTATTGTGTCGCCGCCGCCGCAATTGTTGTCGCCGTCGACGCAGTTGCTATTGTGTCGTCGCCGCCGCAATTGTTGTCGCCGTCGACGCAGTTGCTATTGTGTCGTCGCCGAAGCAGTTACTATTGTGTCGTCCCCGCCGCAACTGTTGTCGCCGCCGACGCATTTGCTATTGTGTCGTCGCCGCCACAATTGTTGTCGCCGTCGACGCAGTTGCTATTGTGTCGTCGCCGACGCAATTGTTATCGCCGCCGACGCAGTTGCTATTATGTCGTCGCCGAGACAATTGTCGCCGCCGACGCAGTTGCTATTGTGTCGCCGCCGACGCAGTTACTATTGTGTCGTCGCCGTCGACGCAGTTGCTATTATGTCGTCGCCGACGCAATTGTTGTCGACGCTGACGCAGTTGTTATTGTGTTGTAGCCGTCGACACAGTTGCTATTGTGTCGTCGCCAATGTAGATGTTATTGTGTTGTCGCCGCCGCAAATGTTGTCGCCGCCGACGCAGTTGCTATTGTGTCGTCACGGATGCAGTTGCTACTGTGTTGCCGACGACGCAGTTGCTATTGTGTCGTCGCCGACGCAATTGTTGTTGCCGCCGACGCAGTTGCTATTCTGTCGTCGCCGCCGCAGTTGCTATTGTGTCATCGCTGCCGCAATTGTTGTCGACGGCGACGCAGTTGCTATTGCGTCGTCGTCGCCGACGCAATTGTTGTCGCCACCAAATAGTTGCTATGGTGTCGCCGCCGACACAGTTGCTGTTGTGTTGCCGCTACCGACGCAGTTACTATTGTGTTGTCGCCGACGAAGTTGCTATTGTCTTGTCGCTGCCGCAATTGTTGTCGCCGTCGACGCAGTTGCTATTGTGTCGTCGCCACCGCAATTGTTGTCGCTGCCGACGCAGTTGCTATTGCGTTGTATCTGCCGTCGCAGTTGCTATTGCGTCGTCGCGGACGCAGTTGCTATTGTTTTGTCTCCGTCGCAAATGTTGTCGCCGCCGACGCGGTTGCTATTGTGTCGTCGCCAACATAGTTGTTATTGTGTTGCCGCCGACGCAATTGTTGTCGCCACCGACACATTTGGTATTGTAATGCCGACGCCAACGCAGTTGCTATTGTATTGTCGCCGACGCAATTGTTGTTGTCGCCGACGCAGTTGCTGTTGTGTTGTCGTCGCCGACGCAGTTGCTACTGTGTCATCGCCGCCGCAATTGTTGTCGCCGCCGACACAGACGCTATTATGTCGTTGCCGACACAATTGTTGTCGCCGCCGACGCAGTTGCTATTGTGTCGCCACCGACGCAGTTACTATTGTGTCGTCGCCGCCACAATTGTTGTCGCCGTCGAAGCAGTTCCTGTTGTGTTGCCGCCGACGCAATTGTTGTCGCCGCCGACGCAGTTGCTATTGTGTCGTCGACGACGCAGTTGCTATTGTGTTGTCGCCGACGCAGTGGTTATTGTGTCGTCTCCGACGCAATTGTTGTCGCCCCCGACACAGTTGCTATTATGTCGTCGCCGAGACAATTGTCGCCGCCGACGCATTTGCTATTGTGTCGCCGCCGACGCAGTTACTATTGTGTCGTCGCCGTCGACGCAGTTGCTATTATGTCGTCGCCGACGCAATTGTTGTCGACGCTGACGCAGTTGTTATTGTGTCGCCGCCGACGCAGTTGCTACTGTGTCGTCGCCAACATAGTTGTTATTGTGTCGTCACCGACGCAGTTGCTATTGTGTCATCACCGCCGCAACTGTTGTCGCCGACGACGCAGTTGCTATTGTGTTGTCGCTGCCGACGCAGTGACTATTGTCTTGTCGCCAACGCAGTTGCTATTGTGTCGTCGCCGACGCAATTGCTGTTGCCGCCGACGCAGTTGCTATTGTGTCGCCGCCGCTGACGCAGTTGCTATTTTCTCGCCGCCGGCGCAATTGTTGTCGACGCCGACACAGTTGCTATTGTGTTGTCGCCGACGCAGTGGCTATTGTGTTATCGCCGCCGACGCAGTGGCTATTGTCTTGTCGCCGACGCAGTTGCTATTGTGTCGTCGCCGACGCAGTTGTTGTCGCCGTCGACGCAGTTGCTATTGTGTCGTCGCCGATGCAGTTACTATTGTCTTGTCGCTGCCGCAATTGTTGTCGCCGTCGACGCAGTTGCTATTGTGTCGTCGCCACCGCAATTGTTGTCGCTGCCGACGCAGTTGCTATTGCGTTGTATCTGCCGTCGCAGTTGCTATTGCGTCGTCGCGGACGCAGTTGCTATTGTTTTGTCTCCGTCGCAAATGTTGTCGCCGCCGACGCGGTTGCTATTGTGTCGTCGCCAACATAGTTGTTATTGTGTTGCCGCCGACGCAATTATTGTCGCCAACGACACATTTGCTATTGTAATGCCGACGCCGACGCAGTTGCTATTGTATTGTCGCCGACGCAATTGTTGTTGCCGCCGACGCAGTTGCTGTTGTGTTGTCGTCGCCGACGCAGTTGCTACTGTGTCATCGCCGCCGCAATTGTTGTCGCCGCCGACACAGACGCTATTATGTCGTTGCCGACACAATTGTTGTCGCCGCCGACGCAGTTGCTATTGTGTCGCCACCGACGCAGTTACTATTGTGTCGTCGCCGCCACAATTGTTGTCGCCGTCGAAGCAGTTCCTGTTGTGTTGCCGCCGACGCAATTGTTGTCGCCGCCGACGCAGTTGCTATTGTGTCGTCGACGACGCAGTTGCTATTGTGTCGTCGCCGCCGCAACTGTTGTCGTCGTCGACGCAGTTGCTCTTGTGTCGTCGCCGATGCAATTGTTGTCTCCGCCGACGCAGTTGCTATTGTGTCGTCGCCGCCGCAATTGTTGTAGCCGTCGACGCAGTTGCTATTGTGTCGCCGCCGACGCAGTTGCTACTGTGTCGTCGCCAACATAGTTGTTATTGTGTCGTCACCGACGCAGTTGCTATTGTGTCATCACCGCCGCAACTGTTGTCGCCGACGACGCAGTTGCTATTGTGTTGTCGCTGCCGACGCAGTGACTATTGTCTTGTCGCCAACGCAGTTGCTATTGTGTCGTCGCCGACGCAATTGCTGTTGCCGCCGACGCAGTTGCTATTGTGTCGCCGCCGCTGACGCAGTTGCTATTTTCTCGCCGCCGGCGCAATTGTTGTCGACGCCGACACAGTTGCTATTGTGTCGCCGCCGCTGACGCAGTTGCTATTTTGTCGTCACCGAGGCAACTGTTGTTGACGCCGACACAGTTGCTATTGTGTTGTCGCCGACGCAGTGGCTATTGTGTTATCGCCGCCGACGCAGTGGCTATTGTCTTGTCGCCGCCACAATTGTTGTCAACGCCGCTGCAATTGTTGTCTCCGCCGACGCAGTTGCTATTGTGTCGTCGCCGCCGCAATTGTTGTCGCCGTCGACGCAGTTGCTATTGTGTCGTCGCCGATGCAGTTACTATTGTGTCGTCGCCGCCACAACTGTTGTCGCCGTCGACGCAGTTGCTATTGTGTCGCCGCCGCCGCAATTGTTGTCGCCGTCGACGCAGTTGCTATTGTGTCGTCGCCGCCGCAATTGTTGTCGCCGTCGACGCAGTTGCTATTGTGTCGTCGCCGAAGCAGTTACTATTGTGTCGTCGCCGCCGCAATTGTTGTCGCCGCCGACGCATTTGCTATTGTGTCGTCGCCGCCACAATTGTTGTCGCCGTCGACGCAGTTGCTATTGTGTCGTCGCCGACGCAATTGTTGTCGCCGCCGACGCAGTTGCTATTATGTCGTCGCCGAGACAATTGTCGCCGCCGACGCAGTTGCTATTGTGTCGCCGCCGACGCAGTTACTATTGTGTCGTCGCCGTCGACGCAGTTGCTATTATGTCGTCGCCGACGCAATTGTTGTCGACGCTGACGCAGTTGTTATTGTGTTGTAGCCGTCGACACAGTTGCTATTGTGTCGTCGCCAATGTAGATGTTATTGTGTTGTCGCCGCCGCAAATGTTGTCGCCGCCGACGCAGTTGCTATTGTGTCGTCACGGATGCAGTTGCTACTGTGTTGCCGACGACGCAGTTGCTATTGTGTCGTCGCCGACGCAATTGTTGTTGCCGCCGACGCAGTTGCTATTCTGTCGTCGCCGCCGCAGTTGCTATTGTGTCATCGCTGCCGCAATTGTTGTCGACGGCGACGCAGTTGCTATTGCGTCGTCGTCGCCGACGCAATTGTTGTCGCCACCAAATAGTTGCTATGGTGTCGCCGCCGACACAGTTGCTGTTGTGTTGCCGCTACCGACGCAGTTACTATTGTGTTGTCGCCGACGAAGTTGCTATTGTCTTGTCGCTGCCGCAATTGTTGTCGCCGTCGACGCAGTTGCTATTGTGTCGTCGCCACCGCAATTGTTGTCGCTGCCGACGCAGTTGCTATTGCGTTGTATCTGCCGTCGCAGTTGCTATTGCGTCGTCGCGGACGCAGTTGCTATTGTTTTGTCTCCGTCGCAAATGTTGTCGCCGCCGACGCGGTTGCTATTGTGTCGTCGCCAACATAGTTGTTATTGTGTTGGCGCCGACGCAATTGTTGTCGCCAACGACACATTTGCTATTGTAATGCCGACGCCGACGCAGTTGCTATTGTATTGTCGCCGACGCAATTGTTGTTGTCGCCGACGCAGTTGCTGTTGTGTTGTCGTCGCCGACGCAGTTGCTATTGTGTCGTCGCCGCCGCAATTGTTGTCGCCGCCGACACAGACGCTATTATGTCGTTGCCGACACAATTGTTGTCGCCGCCGACGCAGTTGCTATTGTGTCGCCGCCGACGCAGTTACTATTGTGTCGTCGCCGCCACAATTGTTGTCGCCGTCGAAGCAGTTCCTGTTGTGTTGCCGCCGACGCAATTGTTGTCGCCGCCGACGCAGTTGCTATTGTGTCGTCGACGACGCAGTTGCTATTGTGTTGTCGCCGACGCAGTGGTTATTGTGTCGTCTCCGATCAATTGTTGTCGCCCCCGACACAGCTGCTATTGTGTCGCCGCCGACGCAGTTACTATTGTGTCGTCGCCGTCGACGCAGTTGCTATTATGTCGTCGCCGACGCAATTGTTGTCGACGCTGACGCAGTTGTTATTGTGTCGCCGCCGACGCAGTTGCTACTGTGTCGTCGCCAACATAGTTGTTATTGTGTCGTCACCGACGCAGTTGCTATTGTGTCATCACCGCCGCAACTGTTGTCGCCGACGACGCAGTTGCTATTGTGTTGTCGCTGCCGACGCAGTGACTATTGTCTTGTCGCCAACGCAGTTGCTATTGTGTCGTCGCCGACGCAATTGCTGTTGCCGCCGACGCAGTTGCTATTGTGTCGCCGCCGCTGACGCAGTTGCTATTTTCTCGCCGCCGGCGCAATTGTTGTCGACGCCGACACAGTTGCTATTGTGTTGTCGCCGACGCAGTGGCTATTGTGTTATCGCCGCCGACGCAGTGGCTATTGTCTTGTCGCCGACGCAGTTGCTATTGTGTCGCCGCCGCCGCAATTGTTGTCGCCGTCGACGCAGTTGCTATTGTGTCGTCGCCAATGTAGATGTTATTGTGTTGTCGCCGCCGCAAATGTTGTCGCCGCCGACGCAGTTGCTATTGTGTCGTCACGGATGCAGTTGCTACTGTGTTGTCGCGGACGCAGTTGCTATTGTGTTGTTGCCGACGACGCAGTTGCTATTGTGTCGTCGCCGACGCAATTGTTGTTGCCGCCGACGCAGTTGCTATTCTGTCGTCGCCGCCGCAGTTGCTATTGTGTCATCGCTGCCGCAATTGTTGTCGACGGCGACGCAGTTGCTATTGCGTCGTCGTCGCCGACGCAATTGTTGTCACCACCAAATAGTTGCTATGGTGTCGCCGCCGACACAGTTGCTGTTGTGTTGCCGCTACCGACGCAGTTGCTATTGTGTCGCCGCCGACGCAGTTACTATTGTGTCGTCGCCGTCGACGCAGTTGCTATTATGTCGTCGCCGACGCAATTGTTGTCGACGCTGACGCAGTTGTTATTGTGTTGTAGCCGTCGACACAGTTGCTATTGTGTCGTCGCCAATGTAGATGTTATTGTGTTGTCGCCGCCGCAAATGTTGTCGCCGCCGACGCAGTTGCTATTGTGTCGTCACGGATGCAGTTGCTACTGTGTTGCCGACGACGCAGTTGCTATTGTGTCGTCGCCGACGCAATTGTTGTTGCCGCCGACGCAGTTGCTATTCTGTCGTCGCCGCCGCAGTTGCTATTGTGTCATCGCTGCCGCAATTGTTGTCGACGGCGACGCAGTTGCTATTGCGTCGTCGTCGCCGACGCAATTGTTGTCGCCACCAAATAGTTGCTATGGTGTCGCCGCCGACACAGTTGCTGTTGTGTTGCCGCTACCGACGCAGTTACTATTGTGTTGTCGCCGACGAAGTTGCTATTGTCTTGTCGCTGCCGCAATTGTTGTCGCCGTCGACGCAGTTGCTATTGTGTCGTCGCCACCGCAATTGTTGTCGCTGCCGACGCAGTTGCTATTGCGTTGTATCTGCCGTCGCAGTTGCTATTGCGTCGTCGCGGACGCAGTTGCTATTGTTTTGTCTCCGTCGCAAATGTTGTCGCCGCCGACGCGGTTGCTATTGTGTCGTCGCCAACATAGTTGCTATTGTATTGTCGCCGACGCAATTGTTGTTGTCGCCGACGCAGTTGCTGTTGTGTTGTCGTCGCCGACGCAGTTGCTACTGTGTCATCGCCGCCGCAATTGTTGTCGCCGCCGACACAGACGCTATTATGTCGTTGCCGACACAATTGTTGTCGCCGCCGACGCAGTTGCTATTGTGTCGCCACCGACGCAGTTACTATTGTGTCGTCGCCGCCACAATTGTTGTCGCCATCGAAGCAGTTCCTGTTGTGTTGCCGCCGACGCAATTGTTGTCGCCGCCGACGCAGTTGCTATTGTGTCGTCGACGACGCAGTTGCTATTGTGTTGTCGCCGACGCAGTGGTTATTGTGTCGTCTCCGACGCAATTGTCGCCCCCGACACAGTTGCTATTATGTCGTCGCCGAGACAATTGTCGCCGCCGACGCATTTGCTATTGTGTCGCCGCCGACGCAGTTACTATTGTGTCGTCGCCGTCGACGCAGTTGCTATTATGTCGTCGCCGACGCAATTGTTGTCGACGCTGACGCAGTTGCTATTGTGTCGCCGCCGACGCAGTTGCTACTGTGTCGTCGCCAACATAGTTGTTATTGTGTCGTCACCGACGCAGTTGCTATTGTGTCATCACCGCCGCAACTGTTGTCGCCGACGACGCAGTTGCTATTGTGTTGTCGCTGCCGACGCAGTGACTATTGTCTTGTCGCCAACGCAGTTGCTATTGTGTCGTCGCCGACGCAATTGCTGTTGCCGCCGACGCAGTTGCTATTGTGTCGCCGCCGCTGACGCAGTTGCTATTTTCTCGCCGCCGGCGCAATTGTTGTCGACGCCGACACAGTTGCTATTGTGTTGTCGCCGACGCAGTGGCTATTGTGTTATCGCCGCCGACGCAGTGGCTATTGTCTTGTCGCCGACGCAGTTGCTATTGTGTCGTCGCCGACGCAGTTGTTGTCGCCGTCGACGCAGTTGCTATTGTGTCGTCGCCGATGCAGTTACTATTGTGTCGTCGCTGCCACAACTGTTGTCGCCGTCGACGCAGTTGCTATTGTGTCGCCGCCGCCGCAATTGTTGTCGCCGTCGACGCAGTTGCTATTGTGTCGTCGCCGCCGCAATTGTTGTCGCCGTCGACGCAGTTGCTATTGTGTCGTCGCCGATGCAGTTACTATTGTGTCGTCCCCGCCGCAACTGTTGTCGCCGCCGACGCATTTGCTATTGTGTCGTCGCCGCCGCAATTGTTGTCGCCGTCGACGCAGTTGCTATTGTGTCGTCGCCGATGCAGTTGCTATTGTGTCGTCGCCGCCGCAATTGTTGTCGCCGCCGACGCAGTTGCTATTGTGTCGTCGCCGCCGCAATTGTTGTCGCCGCCGACGCAGTTGCTATTGTGTCGCTGCCGACGCAGTTGCTATTGTGTCGCCGCCGACATAATTGTTATTGTGTCGCCACCGACACATTTGCTATTGTAATGCCGCCGCCGACGCAGTTGCTATTGTGTTGTCGCTGACGCAATTGTTGCCGCCGCCCACGCAGTTGCTATTGTGTCGTCACCGACGCAACTGTTGTCGCCGACGACGCAGTTGCTATTGTGTTGTCGCTGCCGACGCAGTGACTATTGTGTTGTCGCCAACGAAGTTGCTATTGTGTTGTCGCCGACGCAATTGCTGTTGCCGCCGACGCAGTTGCTATTGTGTCGCCGCCGCTGACGCAGTTGCTATTTTCTTGCCGCCGGCGCAATTGTCGCCGCCGCTGACGCGGTTGCTATTTTGTCGTCGCCGATGCAGTTGCTATTATGTCGTCGCCGACGCAGTTGCTATTGTGTCGTCGCCGACGCAATTGTTGTCGCCGTCGACGCAGTTGCTATTGTGTCGTCGCCGATGCAGTTGCTATTGTGTCGTCGCCGCCGCAATTGTTGTCGCCGTCGATGCAGTTGCTATTGTGTCGTCGCCGATGCAGTTGCTATTGTCTCGTCGCCGCCGCAATTGTTGTCGCCGTCGACGCAGTTGCTATTGTGTCGTCGCCGATGCAGTTGCTATTGTGTCGTCGCCGCCGCAATTGTTGTCGCCGCCGACGCAGTTGCTATTGTGTCGTCGCCGCCGCAATTGTCGCCGCCGACGCAGTTGCTATTGTGTCGTCGCCAACGCAATTGTTGTTACCGCCGACGCAGTTGCTATTCTGTCGTCGCCGCCGCAGTTGCTATTGTGTCATCGCTGCCGCAATTGTTGTCGACGGCGACGCAGTTGCTATTGCGTCGTCGTCACCGACGCAATTGTTGTCGCCGCCAAATAGTTGCTATGGTGTCGTCGCCGACGCAATTGTTGTCGCCGCCGACACAGTTGCTGTTGTGTTGCCGCGGCCGACGCAGTTGCTATTGTGTTGTCACCAACGCAGTTGCTATTGTGTTGTCACCGATGCAATTGTTGTCGCCGCCGACGCAGTTGCTCTTGTGTTGTCTCTGCCGACGCAGTTGCTATTGAGTTGTCGACGCAACTGTTATTGTGTCGTCATGCCGCAAATGTTGTTGCCGCCGAGGCAGTTGCTATTGTCTTGTCGCCGACGCAGTTGCTATTGTGTCGTCGCCGACGCAGTTGCTATTGTGTCGTCGCCGACGCAATTGTTGTTGCCGCCGACGCAGTTGCTATTGTGTCGCCGCCGGCGCAATTGTTGTCGACGCCGACGCAGTTGCTATTGTGTCGCCGCCGGCGCAATTGTTGTCGACACCGACGCAGTTGCTATTGTGTCGTCGCCGACGCAGTTGCTATTGTGTCGTCGCCGACGCAGTTGCTATTTTGTCGCCGCCGGCGCAATTGTTGTCGACGCCGACGCAGTTGCTATTGTGTCGTCGCCGACGCAGTTGCTATTGTGTCGTCGCCGGCGCAATTGTTGTTGCCGCTGACGCAGTTGCTATTTTGTCGTCGCCGAGGCAACTGTTGTTGACGCCGACGCAGTTGCTATTGTGTCGTCGCCGACGCAGTTGCTATTGTGTTATCGCCGCCGACGCAGTGGCTACTGTCTTGTCGCCGACACAATTGTTGTCGTCGTCGACGCAGTTGCTATTGTGTCGTCGCCGCCGCAATTGTTGTCGCCGTCGACGCAGTTGCTATTGTGTCGTCGCCGACGCAGTTGTTATTGTGTCGTCGCCGCCGCAATTGTTGTCGCCGTCGACGCAGTTGCTATTGTGTCGTCGCCGACGCAATTGTTGTCGACGCTGACGCAGTTGTTATTGTGTTGTAGCCGTCGACACAGTTGCTATTGTGTCGTCGCCAATGTAGATGTTATTGTGTTGTCGCCGCCGCAAATGTTGTCGCCGCCGACGCAGTTGCTATTGTGTCGTCACGGATGCAGTTGCTACTGTGTTGTCGCGGACGCAGTTGGTATTGTGTTGTTGCCGACGACGCAGTTGCTATTGTGTCGTCGCCGACGCAATTGTTGTTGCCGCCGACGCAGTTGCTATTCTGTCGTCGCCGCCGCAGTTGCTATTGTGTCATCGCTGCCGCAATTGTTGTCGACGGCGACGCAGTTGCTATTGCGTCGTCGTCGCCGACGCAATTGTTGTCGCCACCAAATAGTTGCTATGGTGTCGCCGCCGACACAGTTGCTGTTGTGTTGCCGCTACCGACGCAGTTACTATTGTGTTGTCGCCGACGAAGTTGCTATTGTCTTGTCGCTGCCGCAATTGTTGTCGCCATCGACGCAGTTGCTATTGTGTCGTCGCCACCGCAATTGTTGTCGCTGCCGACGCAGTTGCTATTGCGTTGTATCTGCCGTCGCAGTTGCTATTGCGTCGTCGCGGACGCAGTTGCTATTGTTTTGTCTCCGTCGCAAATGTTGTCGCCGCCGACGCGGTTGCTATTGTGTCGTCGCCAACATAGTTGTTATTGTGTTGCCGCCGACGCAGTTGCTGTTGTGTTGTCGTCGCCGACGCAGTTGCTACTGTGTCATCGCCGCCGCAATTGTTGTCGCCGCCGACACAGACGCTATTATGTCGTTGCCGACACAATTGTTGTCGCCGCCGACGCAGTTGCTATTGTGTCGCCGCCGACGCAGTTACTATTGTGTCGTCGCCGCCACAATTGTTGTCGCCGTCGAAGCAGTTCCTGTTGTGTTGCCGCCGACGCAATTGTTGTCGCCGCCGACGCAGTTGCTATTGTGTCGTCGACGACGCAGTTGCTATTGTGTTGTCGCCGACGCAGTGGTTATTGTGTCGTCGCCGCCGCAATTGTTGTCGCCCCCGACACAGTTGCTATTATGTCGTCGCCGAGACAATTGTCGCCGCCGACGCAGTTGCTATTGTGTCGCCGCCGACGCAGTTACTATTGTGTCGTCGCCGTCGACGCAGTTGCTATTATGTCGTCGCCGACGCAATTGCTATTATGTCGTCGCCGACGCAATTGTTGTCGACGCTGACGCAGTTGTTATTTTGTTGTAGCCGTCGACACAGTTGCTATTGTGTCGTCGCCAATGTAGATGTTATTGTGTTGTCGCCGCCGCAAATGTTGTCGCCGCCGACGCAGTTGCTATTGTGTCGTCACGGATGCAGTTGCTACTGTGTTGTCGCGGACGCAGTTGCTATGGTGTCGTCGCCGACGCAATTGTTGTCGCCTCCGACACAGTTCTTGTTGTGTTGCCGTGGCCGACGCAGTTGCTATTGTGTTGTCACCAACGCAGTTGCTATTGTGTTGTCGCCGATGCAATTGTTGTCGCCGCCGACGCAGTTGCTCTTCTGTTGTCTCCGCCGACGCAGTTGCTATTGAGTTGTCGACGCAGTTGTTATTGTGTCGTCATGCCGCAAATGTTGTTGCCGCCGAGGCAGTTGCTATTTTGTCGCCGCCGGCGCAATTGTTGTCGACGCCGACGCAGTTGCTATTGTGTCGTCGCCGGCGCAATTGTTGTTGCCGCCGACGCAGTTGCTATTTTGTCGCCGCCGGCGCAATTGTTGTCGACGCCGACGCAGTTGCTATTGTGTTGTCGCCAACGCAGTGGTTATTGTGTCGTCTCCGACGCAATTGTTGTCGCCCCCAACACAGTTGCTATTATGTCGTCGCCGAGACAATTGTTCTCGCCGCCGACGCAATTGTTGTCGACGGCGACGCAGTTGGTATTGTGTCGTCGCCGCCACAACTGTTGTCGCCGCCGACGCAGTTGCTATTGTGTCGTCGCCGCCGCAATTGTTGTCGCCGTCGACGCAGTTGCTATTGTGTCGTCGCCGTCGACGCAGTTGCTATTGTGTCGTCGCCGCCGCAGTTACTATTGTGTCGTCGCCGCCGCAATTGTTGTCGTCGTCGACGCAGTTGCTATTGTGTCGTCGCCGCCGCAATTGTTGTAGCCGTCGACACAGTTGCTGTTGTGTCGCCGCCGACGCAGTTGCTATTGTGTCGTCGCCGCCGCAATTGTTGTAGCCGTCGACGCAGTTGCTATTGTGTCGCCGCCGACGCATTTGGTATTGTGTCGTCGCCAACATAGTTGTTATTGTGTCGTCACCGACGCAGTTGCTATTGTGTCATCACCACCGCAACTGTTGTCGCCGACGACGCAGTTGCTATTGTGTTGTCGCTGCCGACGCAGTGACTATTGTCTTGTCGCCAACGCAGTTGCTATTGTGTCGTCGCCGACGCAATTGCTGTTGCCGCCGACGCAGTTGCTATTGTGTCGCCGCCGACGCAGTTACTATTGTGTCGTCGCCGCCACAACTGTTGTCGCCGTCGAAGCAGTTCCTGTTGTGTTGCCGCCGACGCAATTGTTGTCGCCGCCGACGCAGTTGCTATTGTGTCGTCGACGACGCAGTTGCTATTGTGTTGTCGCCGACGCAGTGGTTATTGTGTCGTCTCCGACGCAATTGTTGTCGCCCCCGACACAGTTGCTATTATGTCGTCGCCGAGACAATTGTCGCCGCCGACGCAGTTGCTATTGTGTCGCCGCCGACGCAGTTACTATTGTGTCGTCGCCGTCGACGCAGTTGCTATTATGTCGTCGCCGACGCAATTGTTGTCGACGCTGACGCAGTTGTTATTGTGTTGTAGCCGTCGACACAGTTGCTATTGTGTCGTCGCCAATGTAGATGTTATTGTGTTGCCGCCGCCGCAAATGTTGTTGCCGCCGACGCAGTTGCTATTGTGTCGTCACGGATGCAGTTGCTACTGTGTTGTCGCGGACGCAGTTGCTATTGTGTTGTTGCCGACGACGCAGTTGCTATTGTGTCGTCGCCGACGCAATTGTTGTTGCCGCCGCCGCAGTTGCTATTGTGTCATCGCTGCCGCAATTGTTGTCGACGGCGACGCAGTTGCTATTGCGTCGTCGTCGCCGACGCAATTGTTGTCACCACCAAATAGTTGCTATGGTGTCGCCGCCGACACAGTTGCTGTTGTGTTGCCGCTACCGACGCAGTTACTATTGTGTTGTCGCCGACGAAGTTGCTATTGTCTTGTCGCTGCCGCAATTGTTGTCGCCGTCGACGCAGTTGCTATTGTGTCGCCGCGGCCGCAATTGTTGTCGCCGCCGACGCAATTGTTGTCGCCGTCGACGCAGTTGCTATTGTGTCGTTGCCGCCGCAATTGTTGTCGCCGTCGACGCAGTTGCTATTGTGTCGTCGCCGATGCAGTTACTATTGTGTCGTCGCCGTCGCAACTGTTGTCGCCGCCAACGCAGTTGCTATTGTGTCGTCGCCGCCGCAACTGTTGTCGTCGTCGATGCAGTTGCTCTTGTGTTGTCGCCGATGCAATTGTTGTCTCCGCCGACGCAGTTGCTATTGTGTCGTCGCCGCCGCAATTGTTGTCGCCGTCGACGCAGTTGCTATTGTGTCGCCGCCGACGCAGTTGCTACTGTGTCGTCGCCAACAGTTGTTATTGTGTCGTCACCGACGCAGTTGCTATTGTGTCATCACCGCCGCAACTGTTGTCGCCGACGACGCAGTTGCTATTGTGTTGTCGCTGCCGACGCAGTGACTATTGTCTTGTCGCCAACGCAGTTGCTATTGTGTCGTCGCCGACGCAATTGCTGTTGCCGCCGACGCAGTTGCTATTGTGTCGCCGCCGCTGACGCAGTTGCTATTTTCTCGCCGCCGGCGCAATTGTTGTCCACGCCGACACAGTTGCTATTGTGTTGTCGCCGACGCAGTGGCTATTGTGTTATCGCCGCCGACGCAGTGGCTATTGTCTTGTCGCCGACGCAGTTGCTATTGTGTCGTCGCCGACGCAGTTGTTGTCGCCGTCGACGCAGTTGCTATTGTGTCGTCGCCGATGCAGTTACTATTGTGTCGTCGCTGCCACAACTGTTGTCGCCGTCGACGCAGTTACTATTGTGTCGCCGCCGCCGCAATTGTTGTCGCCGTCGACGCAGTTCTATTGTGTCGTCGCCGCCGCAATTGTTGTCGCCGTCGACGCAGTTGCTATTGTGTCGTCGCCGATGCAGTTACTATTGTGTCGTCCCCGCCGCAACTGTTGTCGCCGCCGACGCATTTGCTATTGTGTCGTCGCCGCCGCAATTGTTGTCGCCGTCGACGCAGTTGCTATTGTGTCGTCGCCGATGCAGTTGCTATTGTGTCGTCGCCGCCGCAATTGCTATTGTGTCGTCGCCGACATAATTGTTATTGTGTCGCCACCGACACATTTGCTATTGTAATGCCGCCGCCGACGCAGTTGCTATTGTGTTGTCGCTGACGCAATTGTTGCCGCCGCCGACGCAGTTGCTATTGTGTCGTCACCGACGCAGTTGCTATTGTGTCATCACCGCCGCAACTGTTGTCGCCGACGACGCAGTTGCTATTGTGTTGTCGCTGCCGACGCAGTGACTATTGTGTTGTCGCCAACGAAGTTGCTATTGTGTCGTCGCCGACGCAATTGTTGTTGCCGCCGACGCAGTTGCTATTGTGTCGCCGCCGCTGACGCAGTTGCTATTTTCTCGCCGCCGGCGCAATTGTCGCCGCCGCTGACGCGGTTGCTATTTTGTCGTCGCCGATGCAGTTGCTATTGTGTCGTCGCCGACGCAGTTGCTATTGTGTCGTCGCCGCCGCAATTGTTGTCGCCGTCGACGCAGTTGCTATTGTGTCGTCGCCGACGCAGTTGCTATTGTGTCGTCGCCGCCGCAATTGTTGTCGCCGTCGACGCAGTTGCTATTGTGTCGTCGCCGACGCAATTGTTGTCGACGCTGACGCAGTTGTTATTGTGTTGTAGCCGTCGACACAGTTGCTATTGTGTCGTCGCCAATGTAGATGCTATTGTGTTGTCGCCGCCGCAAATGTTGTCGCCGCCGACGCAGTTGCTATTGTGTCGTCACGGATGCAGTTGCTACTGTGTTGTCGCGGACGCAGTTGCTATTGTGTTGTTGCCGACGACGCAGTTGCTATTGCGTCGTCGCCGACGCAATTGTTGTTGCCGCCGACGCAGTTGCTATTCTGTCGTCGCCGCCGCAGTTGCTATTGTGTCATCGCTGCCGCAATTGTTGTCGACGGCGACGCAGTTGCTATTGCGTCGTCGTCGCCGACGCAATTGTTGTCGCCACCAAATAGTTGCTATGGTGTCGCCGCCGACACAGTTGCTGTTGTGTTGCCGCTACCGACGCAGTTACTATTGTGTTGTCGCCGACGAAGTTGCTATTGTCTTGTCGCTGCCGCAATTGCTGTCGCCGTCGACGCAGTTGCTATTGTGTCGTCGCCACCGCAATTGTTGTCGCTGCCGACGCAGTTGCTATTGCGTTGTATCTGCCGTCGCAGTTGCTATTGCGTCGTCGCGGACGCAGTTGCTATTGTTTTGTCTCCGTCGCAAATGTTGTCGCCGCCGACGCGGTTGCTATTGTGTCGTCGCCAACATAGTTGTTATTGTGTTGCCGCCGACGCAGTTGCTGTTGTGTTGTCGTCGCCGACGCAGTTGCTACTGTGTCATCGCCGCCGCAATTGTTGTCGCCGCCGACACAGACGCTATTATGTCGTTGCCGACACAATTGTTGTCGCCGCCGACGCAGTTGCTATTGTGTCGCCGCCGACGCAGTTACTATTGTGTCGTCGCCGCCACAATTGTTGTCGCCGTCGAAGCAGTTCCTGTTGTGTTGCCGCCGACGCAATTGTTGTCGCCGCCGACGCAGTTGCTATTGTGTCGTCGACGACGCAGTTGCTATTGTGTTGTCGCCGACGCAGTGGTTATTGTGTCGTCGCCGCCACAATTGTTGTCGCCCCCGACACAGTTGCTATTATGTCGTCGCCGAGACAATTGTCGCCGCCGACGCAGTTGCTATTGTGTCGCCGCCGACGCAGTTACTATTGTGTCGTCGCCGTCGACGCAGTTGCTATTATGTCGTCGCCGACGCAATTGTTGTCGACGCTGACGCAGTTGTTATTGTGTTGTAGCCGTCGACACAGTTGCTATTGTGTCGTCGCCAATGTAGATGTTATTGTGTTGTCGCCGCCGCAAATGTTGTCGCCGCCGACGCAGTTGCTATTGTGTCGTCACGGATGCAGTTGCTACTGTGTTGTCGCGGACGCAGTTGCTATGGTGTCGTCGCCGACGCAATTGTTGTCGCCTCCGACACAGTTCTTGTTGTGTTGCCGTGGCCGACGCAGTTGCTATTGTGTTGTCACCAACGCAGTTGCTATTGTGTTGTCGCCGATGCAATTGTTGTCGCCGCCGACGCAGTTGCTCTTCTGTTGTCTCCGCCGACGCAGTTGCTATTGAGTTGTCGACGCAGTTGTTATTGTGTCGTCATGCCGCAAATGTTGTTGCCGCCGAGGCAGTTGCTATTGTCTTGTCGCCGACGCAGTTGCTATTGTGTCGTCGCCGGCGCAATTGTTGTTGCCGCCGACGCAGTTGCTATTTTGTCGCCGCCGGCGCAATTGTTGTCGACGCCGACGCAGTTGCTATTGTGTTGTCGCCAACGCAGTGGTTATTGTGTCGTCTCCGACGCAATTGTTGTCGCCCCCGACACAGTTGCTATTATGTCGTCGCCGAGACAATTGTTCTCGCCGCCGACGCAATTGTTGTCGACGGCGACGCAGTTGCTATTGTGTCGTCGCCGCCACAACTGTTGTCGCCGCCGACGCAGTTGCTATTGTGTCGTCGCCGCCACAACTGTTGTCGCCGCCGACGCAGTTGCTATTGTGTCGTCGCCGCCTCAATTGTTGTCGCCGTCGACGCAGTTGCTATTGTGTCGTCGCCGTCGACGCAGTTGCTATTGTGTCGTCGCCGCCTCAATTGTTGTCGCCGTCGACGCAGTTGCTATTGTGTCATCGCCGTCGACGCAGTTGCTATTGTGTCGTCGCCGTCGACGCAGTTGCTATTGTGTCGTCGCCGATGCAGTTACTATTGTGTCGTCGCCGCCGCAATTGTTGTCGCCGTCGACGCAGTTGCTATTGTGTCGTCGCCGCCGCAGTTGTTGTCGCCGTCGACGCAGTTGCTATTGTGTCGTCGCCGCCGCAGTTACTATTGTGTCGTCGCCGCCGCAATTGTTGTCGTCGTCGACGCAGTTGCTATTGTGTCGTCGCCGCCGCAGTTACTATTGTGTCGTCGCCGCCGCAATTGTTGTCGTCGTCGACGCAGTTGCTATTGTGTCGTCGCCGCCGCAATTGTTGTAGCCGTCGACACAGTTGCTATTGTGTCGCCGCCGACGCAGTTGCTATTGTGTCGTCGCCGCCGCAATTGTTGTAGCCGTCGACGCAGTTGCTATTGTGTCGCCGCCGACGCATTTGGTATTGTGTCGTCGCCAACATAGTTGTTATTGTGTCGTCACCGACGCAGTTGCTATTGTGTCATCACCGCCGCAACTGTTGTCGCCGACGACGCAGTTGCTATTGTGTTGTCGCTGCCGACGCAGTGACTATTGTCTTGTCGCCAACGCAGTTGCTATTGTGTCGTCGCCGACGCAATTGCTGTTGCCGCCGACGCAGTTGCTATTGTGTTACCGCCAACGCAGTTACTATTGTGTCGCCGTCGACGCAGTTGCTATTATGTCGTCGCCGACGCAATTGTTGTCACCGTCGATGCAGTTGCTCTTGTTGTCGTCGCCGATGCAGTTACTATTGTGTCGTCGCCGCCGCAATTGTTGTCGCCGTCGACGCAGTTGCTATTGTGTCGTCGTCGACGCAGTTGCTATTGTGTCGTCGCCGCCGCAATTGTTGTCGTCGTCGACGCAGTTGCTATTGTGTCGTCGCCGCCGCAATTGTTGTAGCCGTCGACGCAGTTGCTATTGTGTCGCCGCCGACGCAGTTGCTATTGTGTCGTCGTCGACGCAGTTGCTATTGTGTCGTCGCCGCCGCAGTTGCTATTGTGTCGTCGTCGACGCAGTTGCTATTGTGTCGTCGCCGCCGCAATTGTTGTCGTCGTCGACGCAGTTGCTATTGTGTCGTCGCCGACGCAATTGTTGTCGCCGCCGACGCAGTTGCTATTGTGTCGTCGCCGACGCAATTGTTGTCTCCGCCGACGCAGTTGCTATTGTGTCGTCGCCGCCGCAATTGTTGTAGCCGTCGACGCAGTTGCTATTGTGTCGCCGCCGACGCATTTGGTATTGTGTCGTCGCCAACATAGTTGTTATTGTGTCGTCACCGACGCAGTTGCTATTGTGTCATCACCACCGCAACTGTTGTCGCCGACGACGCAGTTGCTATTGTGTTGTCGCTGCCGACGCAGTGACTATTGTCTTGTCGCCAACGCAGTTGCTATTGTGTCGTCGCCGACGCAATTGCTGTTGCCGCCGACGCAGTTGCTATTGTGTCGCCGCCGACGCAGTTGCTATTTTCTCGCCGCCGGCGCAATTGTTGGCGACGCCGACGCAGTTGCTATTTTGTCGTCACCGAGGCAACTGTTGTTGACGCCGACACAGTTGCTATTGTGTCGTCGCCGACGCAGTTGCTATTGTGTTATCGCCGCCGACGCAGTGGCTATTGTGTTATCGCCGCCGACGCAGTGGCTATTGTCTTGTCGCCGCCGCAATTGTTGTCGACGCCGCTGCAATTGTTGTCTCCGCCGAGGCAGTTGCTATTGTGTCGTCGCCACCGCAATTGTTGTCGCTGCCGTCGCAGTTGCTATTGCGTCGTCGCGGACGCAGTTGCTATTGTTTTGTCTCCGTCGCAAATGTTGTCGCCGCCGACGCGGTTGCTATTGTGTCGTCGCCAACATAGTTGTTATTGTGTTGCCGCCGAGGCAATTGTTGTCGTCACCGACACATTTGCTATTGTAATGCTGCCGCCGACGCAGTTGCTATTGTATTGACGCCGACGCAATTGTTGTTGCCGCCGACGCAGTTGCTATTGTGTCATCGCCGCTGCAATTGTTGTCGCCGCCGACACAGACGCTTTTATATCGTCGCCGACACAATTGTTGTCGCCGCCGACGCAGTTGCTATTATGTCGTCGCCAACGCAACTGTTGTTACCGTCGCCGCAGTTGCTATTGTGTCATCGCTGCCGCAATTGTTGTCGACGGCGACGCAGTTGCTATTGCGTCGTCGTCGCCGACGCAATTGTTGTCGCCGCCAAATAGTTGCTATGGTGTCGTCGCCGACGCAATTGTTGTCGCCGCCGACACAGTTGCTGTTGTGTTGCCGCGGCCGACGCAGTTGCTATTGTGTTGTCACCAACGCAGTTGCTATTGTGTTGTCGCCGATGCAATTGTTGTCGCCGCCGACGCAGTTGCTCTTGTGTTGTCTCTGCCGACGCAGTTGCTATTGAGTTGTCGACGCAGTTGTTATTGTGTCGTCATGCCGCAAATGTTGTTGCCGCCGAGGCAGTTGCTATTGTCTTGTAGCCGACGCAGTTGCTATTGTGTCGTCGCCGACGCAATTGTTGTTGCCGCCGACGCAGTTGCTATTTTGTCGCCGCCGGCGCAATTACTGTCGTCGCCGATGCAGTTGCTATTGTGTCGTCGCCGCCGCAATTGTTGTCGCCGTCGACGCAGTTGCTATTGTGTCGTCGCCGATGCAGTTGTTATTGTCTCGTCGCCGCCGCAATTGTTGTCGTCGTCGACGCAGTTGCTATTGTGTCATCGCCGATGCAGTTGCTATTGTGTCGTCGCCGCCGCAATTGTTGTCGCCGCCGACGCAGTTGCTATTGTGTCGTCGCCGACGCAATTGTTGTCGCCGCCGACGCAGTTGCTATTGCGTCGTCGTCGCCAACGCAATCGTTGTTACCGCCGACGCAGTTGCTATTCTGTCGTCGCCGCCGCAGTTGCTATTGTGTCATCGCTGCCGCAATTGTTGTCGACGGCGACGCAGTTGCTATTGCGTCGTCGTCGCCGACGCAATTGTTGTCGCCGCCGACACAGTTGATGTTGTGTTGCCGCGGCCGACGCAGTTGCTCTTGTGTTGTCTCTGCCGACGCAGTTGCTATTGAGTTGTCGACGCAACTGTTATTGTGTCGTCATGCCGCAAATGTTGTTGCCGCCGAGGCAGTTGCTATTGTCTTGTCGCCGACGCAGTTGCTATTGTGTTGTCGCCGACGCAGTTGCTATTGTGTCGTCGCCGACGCAATTGTTGTTGCCGCCGACGCAGTTGCTATTGTGTCGCCGCCGGCGCAATTGTTGTCGACGCCGACGCGGTTGCTATTGTGTCGTCGCCGACGCAGTTGCTATTGTGTCGTCGCCGACGCAGTTGCTATTTTGTCGCCGCCGGCGCAATTGTTGTCGACGCCGACGCAGTTGCTATTGTGTCGTCGCCGACGCAGTTGCTATTGTGTCGTCGCCGGCGCAATTGTTGTTGCCGCTGACGCAGTTGCTATTTTGTCGTCGCCGAGGCAACTGTTGTTGACGCCGACGCAGCTGCTATTGTGTCGTCGCCGACGCAGTTGCTATTGTGTCATCGCTGCCGCAATTGTTGTCGACGGCGACACAGTTGCTATTGCGTCGTCGTCGCCGACGCAATTGTTGTCGCCGCCAAATAGTTGCTATGGTGTCGTCGCCGACGCAATTGTTGTCGCCGCCGACACAGTTGCTGTTGTGTTGCCGCGGCCGACGCAGTTGCTATTGTGTTGTCACCAACGCAGTTGCTATTGTGTTGTCGCCGATGCAATTGTAGTCGCCGCCGACGCAGTTGCTCTTCTGTTGTCTCCGCCGACGCAGTTGCTATTGAGTTGTCGACGCAGTTGTTATTGTGTCGTCATGCCGCAAATGTTGTTGCCGCCGAGGCAGTTGCTATTGTCTTGTCGCCGACGCAGTTGCTATTGTATCGCCGCCGGCGCAATTGTTGTCGACGCCGACGCAGTTGCTATTGTGTTGTCGCCGACGAAGTTGCTATTGTCTTGTCGCTGCCGCAATTGTTGTCGCCGTCGACGCAGTTGCTATTGTGTCGCCGCGGCCGCAATTGTTGTCGCCGCCGACGCAATTGTTGTCGCCGTCGACGCAGTTGCTATTGTGTCGCCGCCGCCGCAATTGTTGTCGCCGTCGACGCACTTGCTATTGTGTCGTCGTCGCCGATGCAGTTACTATTGTGTCGTCGCCGCCGCAACTGTTGTCGCCGCCGACGCAGTTGCTATTGTGTCGTCGCCGCCGCAACTGTTGTCGCCGCCGACGCAGTTGCTATTGTGTCGTCGCCGCCTCAATTGTTGTCGCCGTCGACGCAGTTGCTATTGTGTCGTCGCCGCCGCAATTACTATTGTGTCGCCGCCGCCGCAATTGTTGTCGCCGACGACGCAGTTGCTATTGTGTTGTCGCTGCCGACGCAGTGACTATTGTCTTGTCGCCAACGCAGTTGCTATTGTGTCGTCGCAGACGCAATTGCTGTTGCCGCCGACGCAGTTGCTATTGTGTCGCCACCGCTGACGCAGTTGCTATTTTCTCGCCGCCGGCGCAATTGTTGTCGACGCCGACTCAGTTGCTATTGTGTTGTCGCCGACGCAGTGGCTATTGTCTTGTCGCCGCCGCAATTGTTGTCGTCGCCACCGCAATTGTTGTCGACACCGACGCAGTTGCTATTGTGTCGCCGCCGGAGCAATTGTTGTCGACGCCGACGCAGTTGCTATTGTGTCGCCGCCGGCGCAATTGTTATCGACGCCGACGCAGTTGCTATTGTGTTGTCGCCGGCGCAATTGTTATCGACGCCGACGCAGTTGCTATTGTGTTGTCGCCGACGCAGTGGTTATTGTGTCGTCTCCGACGCAATTGTTGTCGCCCCCGACACAGTTGCTATTATGTCGTCGCCGAGACAATTGTTCTCGCCGCCGACGCAATTGTTGTCGACGGCGACGCAGTTGCTATTGTGTCGTCGCCGCCACAACTGATGTCGCCGCCGACGCAGTTGCTATTGTGTCGTCGCCGCCGCAACGGTTGTCGCCGCCGACGCAGTTGCTATTGTGGCGTCGCCGCCGCAACTGTTGTCGCCGTCGACGCAGTTGCTATTGTGTCGTCGCCGATGCAGTTGCTATTGTGTCGTCGCCGCCGCAATTGTTGTCGCCGCCGACGCAGTTGCTATTGTGTCGCCGCCGACATAATTGTTATTGTGTCGCCACCGACACATTTGCTATTGTAATGCCGCCGCCGACGCAGTTGCTATTGTGTTGTCGCTGACGCAATTGTTGCCGCCGCCCACGCAGTTGCTATTGTGTCGTCACCGACGCAGTTGCTATTGTGTCATCACCGCCGCAACTGTTGTCGCCGACGACGCAGTTGCTATTGTGTTGTCGCTGCCGACGCAGTGACTATTGTGTTGTCGCCAACGAAGTTGCTATTGTGTCGTCGCCGACGCAATTGTTGTTGCCGCCGACGCAGTTGCTATTGTGTCGCCGCCGCTGACGCGGTTGCTATTTTGTCGTCGCCGACGCAGTTGCTATTGTGTCGTCGCCGCCGCAATTGTTGTCGCCGTCGACGCAGTTGCTATTGTGTCGTCGCCGATGCAGTTGCTATTGTGTCGTCGCCGACGCAATTGTTGTCGCCGTCGACGCAGTTGCTATTGTGTCGTCGCCGATGCAGTTGTTATTGTCTCGTCGCCGCCGCAATTGTTGTCGCCGTCGACGCAGTTCCTATTGTGTCGTCGCCGATGCAGTTGCTATTGTGTCGTCGCCGCCGCAATTGTTGTCGCCGCCGACGCAGTTGCTATTGTGTCGTCGCCTACGCAATTGTTGTTACCGCCGACGCAGTTGCTATTCTGTCGTCGCCGCCGCAGTTGCTATTGTGTCATCGCTGCCGCAATTGTTGTCGACGGCGACGCAGTTGCTATTGCGTCGTCGTCGCCGACGCAATTGTTGTCGCCGCCAAATAGTTGCTATGGTGTCGTCGCCGACGCAATTGTTGTCGCCGCCGACACAGTTGCTGTTGTGTTGCCGCGGCCGACGCAGTTGCTATTGTGTTGTCACCAACGCAGTTGCTATTGTGTTGTCACCGATGCAATTGTTGTCGCCGCCGACGCAGTTGCTCTTGTGTTGTCTCTGCCGACGCAGTTGCTATTGAGTTGTCGACGCAACTGTTATTGTGTCGTCATGCCGCAAATGTTGTTGCCGCCGAGGCAGTTGCTATTGTCTTGTCGCCGACACAGTTGCTATTGTGTCGTCGCCGACGCAGTTGCTATTGTGTCGTCGCCGACGCAATTGTTGTTGCCGCCGACGCAGTTGCTATTGTGTCGCCGCCGGCGCAATTGTTGTCGACGCCGACGCAGTTGCTATTGTGTCGCCGCCGGCGCAATTGTTGTCGACGCCGACGCAGTTGCTATTGTGTCGTCGCCGACGCAGTTGCTATTGTGTCGTCGCCGACGCAGTTGCTATTTTGTCGCCGCCGGCGCAATTGTTGTCGACGCCGACGCAGTTGCTATTGTGTCGTCGCCGACGCAGTTGCTATTGTGTCGTCGCCGGCGCAATTGTTGTTGCCGCTGACGCAGTTGCTATTTTGTCGTCGCCGAGGCAACTGTTGTTGCCGCCGACGCAGTTGCTATTGTGTCGTCGCCGACGCAGTTGCTATTGTGTTATCGCCGCCGACGCAGTGGCTACTCTCTTGTCGCCGACACAATTGTTGTCGACGGCGACGCAGTTGCTATTGTGTCGTCGCCGCCGCAATTGTTGTCGCCGTCGACGCAGTTGCTATTGTGTCGTCGCCGACGCAGTTGCTATTGTGTCATCGCTGCCGCAATTGTTCTCGACGGCGACGCAGTTGCTATTGCGTCGTCGTCGCCGACGCAATTGTTGTCGCCGCCAAATAGTTGCTATGGTGTCGTCGCCGACGCAATTGTTGTCGCCGCCGACACAGTTGCTGTTGTGTTGCCGCGGCCGACGCAGTTGCTATTGTGTTGTCACCAACGCAGTTGCTATTGTGTTGTCGCCGATGCAATTGTAGTCGCCGCCGACGCAGTTGCTCTTCTGTTGTCTCCGCCGACGCAGTTGCTATTGAGTTGTCGACGCAGTTGTTATTGTGTCGTCATGCCGCAAATGTTGTTGCCGCCGAGGCAGTTGCTATTGTCTTGTCGCCGACGCAGTTGCTATTGTATCGCCACCGGCGCAATTGTTGTCGACGCCGACGCAGTTGCTATTGTGTTGTCGCCGACGAAGTTGCTATTGTCTTGTCGCTGCCGCAATTGTTGTCGCCGTCGACGCAGTTGCTATTGTGTCGCCGCGGCCGCAATTGTTGTCGCCGCCGACGCAATTGTTGTCGCCGTCGACGCAGTTGCTATTGTGTCGCCGCCGCCGCAATTGTTGTCGCCGTCGACGCAGTTGCTATTGTGTCGTCGTCGCCGATGCAGTTACTATTGTGTCGTCGCCGCCGCAACTGTTGTCGCCGACGACGCAGTTGCTATTGTGTCGTCGCCGCCGCAACTGTTGTCGCCGCCGACGCAGTTGCTATTGTGTCGTCGCCGCCTCAATTGTTGTCGCCGTCGACGCAGTTGCTATTGTGTCGTCGCCGATGCAGTTGCTATTGTGTCGTCGCCGCCTCAATTGTTGTCGCCGTCGACGCAGTTGCTATTGTGTCGTCGCCGCCGCAATTACTATTGTGTCGCCGCCGCCGCAATTGTTGTCGCCGACGACGCAGTTGCTATTGTGTTGTCGCTGCCGACGCAGTGACTATTGTCTTGTCGCCAACGCAGTTGCTATTGTGTCGCCGCCGCTGACGCAGTTGCTATTTTCTCGCCGCCGGCGCAATTGTTGTCGACGCCGACTCAGTTGCTATTGTGTTGTCGCCGACGCAGTGGCTATTGTCTTGTCGCCGCCGCAATTGTTGTCGTCGCCACCGCAATTGTTGTCGACACCGACGCAGTTGCTATTGTGTCGCCGCCGGAGCAATTGTTGTCGACGCCGACGCAGTTGCTATTGTGTCGCCGCCGGCACAATTGTTGTCGACGCCGACGCAGTTGCTATTGTGTTGTCGCCGACGCAGTGGTTATTGTGTCGTCTCCGACGCAATTGTTGTCGCCCCCGACACAGTTGCTATTATGTCGTCGCCGAGACAATTGTTCTCGCCGCCGACGCAATTGTTGTCGACGGCGACGCAGTTGCTATTGTGTCGTCGCCACCACAACTGATGTCGCCGCCGACGCAGTTGCTATTGTGTCGTCACCGCCGCAACGGTTGTCGCCGCCGACGCAGTTGCTATTGTGGCGTCGCCGCCGCAACTGTTGTCGCCGCCGACGCAGTTGCTATTGTGGCGTCGCCGCCGCAATTGTTGTCGCCGCCGACGCAGTTGCTATTGTGTTGTCGCTGCCGACGCAGTGACTATTGTGTTGTCGCCAACGCAGTTGCTATTGTGTCGTCGCCGACGCAATTGTTATTGCCGCCGATGCAGTTGCTCTTCTGTTGTCTCCGCCGACGCAGTTGCTATTGTGTCGTCGCCAATGCAGTTACTATTGTGTCGTCGCCGACGCAATTGTTGTCGCCGTCGACGCAGTTGCTATTGTGTCGTCGCCGCCGCAATTGTTGTCGCCGTCGACGCAGTTGCTAATGTGTCGTCACCGACGCAGTTGCTATTGTGTCATCACCGCCGCAACTGTTGTCGCCGACGACGCAGTTGCTATTGTGTTGTCGCTGCCGACGCAGTGGCTATTGTGTTGTCGCCAACGCAGTTGCTATTGTGTCGTCGCCGACGCAACTGTTATTGCCGCCGACGCAGTTGCTCTTCTGTTGTCGCCGTCGACGCAGTTGCTATTGTGTCGTCGCCACCGCAATTGTTGTCGCTGCCGACGCAGTTGCTATTGCGTTGTATCTGCCGTCGCAGTTGCTATTGTGTCGTCACGGACGCAGTTGCTATTGTGTCATCGCCGACGCAGTTGTTATTGTGTCGTCGTGACGCAATTGTTGTCGACGGCGACGCAGTTGATATTGTAATGCCGCCGCCGACGCAGTTACTGTTGTGTTGTCGCCGCTGACGCAGTTTCTCTTGTGTTATCGCTGACGCAATTGTTGTCGCCGCCCACGCAGTTGCTATTGTGTCGTCAACGCCGCAATTGTCGCCGACGACGCCGTTGCTATTGTGTTGTCGGTGCCGACGCAGTTGCTATTGTGTTGCCGTCGACGCAGTTGCTATTGTGTCGCCGCCGACGCAGTTGCTATTGTGTCGTCGCCAACATAGTTGTTATTGTGTCGTCACCGACGCAGTTGCTATTGTGTCATCACCGCCGCAACTGTTGTCGCCGACGATGCGATTGCTATTGTGTTGTCGCTGCCGACGCAGTGACTATTGTCTTGTCGCCAACGCAGTTGCTATTGTGTCGTCGCCGACGCAATTGTTATTGCCGCCGACGCAGTTGCTCTTCTGTTGTCTCCGCCGACGCAGTTGCTATTGTGTCGCCGCCGCTGACGCAGTTGCTATTTTGTCGTCACCGAGGCAACTGTTGTCATCGCCAACGCAGTTGCTATTGTGTTATCGCCGCCGACGCAGTGGCTATTGTCTTCTCGCCGACACAATTGTTGTCGACGGCGACGCAGTTGTTATTGTGTCGTCGCCGACACAGTTGTTATTGTGTCGCCGCCGACGCAATTGTTGTCGCCACCGACACATTTGCTATTGTAACGCCGCCGCCGAAGCAGTTGCTCTTGTGTTGCAGCCGACGACTCAGTTGCTATTGTGTTGTCGCCGCCGCAATTGTTGTCGACGCCGACGCAGTTGCTATTGTGTCGAAGCCGCTGCGATTGTTGTCTCCGCCGACGCAGTTGCTATTGTGTCGTCGCCACCGCAATTGTTGTCGCTGCCGACGCAGTTGCTATTGCGTTGTATCTGCCGTCGCAGTTGCTATTGTGTCGTCACGGACGCAGTTGCTATTGTGTCATCGCCGACGCAGTTGTTATTGTGTCGTCGTGACGCAATTGTTGTCGACGGCGACGCAGTTGCTATTGTAATGCCGCCGCCGACGCAGCTGCTGTTGTGTTGTCGCCGCTGACGCAGTTTCTCTTGTGTTATCGCTGACGCAATTGTTGTCGCCGCCCACGCAGTTGCTATTGTGTCGTCAACGCCGCAATTGTCGCCGACGACGCCGTTGCTATTGTGTTGTCGCTGCCGACGCAGTTGCTATTGTGTTGCCGTCGACGCAGTTGCTATTGTGTTGTCGCCGACGCAGTTGTTATTGTGTCGTCGTGACGCAATTGTGTCGACGGCGACGCAGTTGCTGTTGTGTCGTCGCCGACGCAGTTGCTATTGTGTCATCGCCGCCGCAATTGTTGTCGCCGCCGACACAGACGCTATTATGTCGTCGCCGATACAATTGTTGTCGCCGTCGACGCAGTTGCTATTGTGTCGTCGCCGACGCAATTGTTGTCGCCGCCGACGCAGTTGCTATTGTGTCGTCGCCGACGCAATTGTTGTCACCGTCGACGCAGTTGCTATTGTGTCGTCGCCGACGCAATTGTTGTCGACGCTGACGCAGTTGTTATTGTGTTGTAGCCGCCGACGCAGTTGCTATTGTGTCCCCGCCGACGCAGTTGCTATTGTGTCGTCACGGACGCAGTTGCTACTGTGTTGTCGCGGACGCAGTTGCTATTGTGTCGTCGCCGACGCAATTGTTGTCGCCGCCAAATAGTTGCTATTATGTCGTCGCCGACGCAATTGTTGTCGCCGCCAAATAGTTGCTATGGTGTCGTCGCCGACGCAATTGTTGTCGCCGCCGACACAGTTGCTGTTGTGTTGCCGCGGCCGACGCAGTTGCTATTGTGTCGTCGCCGCCGCAATTGTTGTCGACGGCGACGCAGTTGCTATTGTGTCGTCGCCGCCGCAGTTGCTATTGTGTCGTCGCTGCCGCAATTGTTGTCGACGGCGACGCAGTTGCTATTGTGTCGTCGCCGCCGACGCAGTTGCTATTGTGTCGTCGCCGCCGACGCAGTTGCTATTGTGTCGCCGCCGCCGCAATTGCTGTCGCCGTCGACGCAGTTGCTATTGTCTCGTCGCCGCCGCAATTGTTGTCGCCGTCGACGCAGTTGCTATTGTGTCGCCACCGACGCAGTTGCTATTGTGTCGTCGCCAATGCAGTTACTATTGTGTCGTCGCCGACGTAATTGTTGTCGCCGCCCACGCAGTTGCTATTGTGTCGTCACCGACGCAGTTGCTATTGTGTCATCACTGCCGCAACTCTTGTCGCCGACGACGCAGTTGCTATTGTGTTGTCGCTGCCGACGCAGTGACTATTGTGTCGTCGCCAACGCAGTTGCTATTGTGTCGTCGCCGACGCAATTGCTGTTGCCGCCGACGCAGTTGCTATTGTGTCGCCGCCGCTGACGCAGTTGCTATTTTCTCGCCGCCGGCGCAATTGTCGCCGCCACTGACGCAGTTGCTATTTTGTCGTCGCCGAGGCAACTGTTGTTGACGCCGACACAGTTGCTATTGTGTCGTCGCCGACGCAGTTGCTATTGTGTTATCGCCGCCGACGCAGTGGCTACTGTCTTGTCGCCGACACAATTGTTGTCGACGGCGACGCAGTTGCTATTGTGTCGTCGCCGACACAGTTGTTATTGTGTCGCCGCCGCCGCAATTGTTGTCGCCGCCGACGCAGTTGCTATTGTGTCGTCGCCAACGCAGTTGCTATTGTGTCGTCGCCGCCGCAATTGTTGTCGCCGTCGACGCAGTTGCTATTGTGTCGTCGCCGCCGCAATTGTTGTCGCCGTCGACGCAGTTGCTATTGTGTCGTCGCCGACGCAATTGTTGTCGCCGTCGACGCAGTTGCTATTGTGTCGTCGCCGACGCAGTTGCTATTGTGTCGTCGCCGCCGCAACTATTGTCGCCGCCGACGCAGTTGCTATTGTGTCGTCGCCGCCGCAACTGTTGTCGCCGCCGACGCAGTTGCTATTGTGTCGTCGCCGCCGCAATTGCTGTCGCCGCCGACGCAGTTGCTATTGTGTCGTCGCCGACGCAGTGGTTATTGTGTCGTCTCCGACGCAATTGTTGTCGCCCCCGACACAGTTGCTATTATGTCGTCGCCTAGACAATTGTTGTCGCCGCCGACGCAGTTGCTATTGTGTCACCGCCGACGCAGTTACTATTGTGTCGTCGCCGTTGACGCAGTTGCTATTATGTCGTCGCCTAGACAATTGTTGTCGCCGCCGACGCAGTTGCTATTGTGTTGTAGCCACCGACGCAGTTCCTATTGTGTCCCCGTTGACACAGTTGCTATTGTGTCGTCGCCAACGTAGATGTTATTGTGTTGTCGCCGCCGCAAATGTTGTCGCCGCCAACGCAGATGCTATTGTGTCGTCACGGACGCAGTTGCTACTGTGTTGTCGCGGACGCAGTTGCTATTGTGTCGTCGCCGATGCAATTGTTGTCGCTGCCGACGCAGTTGCTATTATGTCGTCGCCGACGCAATTGTTGTCGCTGCCGACGCAGTTGCTATTATGTCGTCGCCGACGCAATTGTTGTTACCGCCGACGCAGTTGCTATTGTGTCGCCGCCGACGCAGTTGCTATTGTGTTGTCGCCGACGCAGTGGTTATTGTGTCGTCTCCGACGCAATTGTTGTCGCCCCCGACGCAGTTGCTATTATGTCGTCGCCGAGACAATTGTTATCGCCGCCGACGCAGTTGCTATTGTGTCGCCGCCGACGCAGTTGCTATTGTGTTGTCGCCGACGCAGTGGTTATTGTGTCGTCTCCGACGCAATTGTTGTCGCCCCCGACACAGTTGCTATTATGTCGTCGCCGAGACAATTGTTGTCGCCGCCGACGCAGTTGCTATTGTGTCGCCGCCGACGCAGTTACTATTGTGTCATCGCCGTCGACGCAGTTGCTATTATGTCGTCGCCGACGCAATTGTTGTCGACGCCGACGCAGTTGCTATTGTGTCCCCGTCGACACAGTTGCTATTGTGTCGTCGCCAACGTAGATGTTATTGTGTTGTCACCGCCGCAAATGTTGTCGCCGCCGACGCAGATGCTATTGTGTCGTCACGGACGCAGTTGCTACTGTGTTGTCGCGGACGCAGTTGCTACTGTGTCGCCGCCGACGCAGTTGCTATTGTGTTGCCGCCGCCGCAACTGTTGTCGCCGCCGCAATTGTTACCGCTCTGGCTGCTATTGTTGTTGTCGCCGACGCGGTTCCTATTGTGTTGTCGCCGTGGCTGCTATTGTTGTTGCAACTGTGGCCGTGATTCCTATTGTGTTGTCGCTGGCACAATTGTTGCCTCTGTGGCCACCCTTGCTGTTGCCGCTTTTACCGGTGCTATTGTGCTGTCGCTGCCACAATTGTTCTTGCCGCTGACGCGGATCCTATTGTGTTGTCGCAGCCGCAATTGTTGTTGCCGCTGACGCGGATCCTATTGTGCTGTCGCTGCCACAATTGTTGTCGCCGCTGACGCAGTTGCTATTGTGTTGTCGCTGCCGTAATTCTTGTTGACGCTGATGCGGTTGCTACTGTGTTGTTGCTGTGTCCGCTACTGTTACTACCACTGCCATGGTTGCTATGGTGTTGTCGCTGTGGCCACCCTTGCTGTTACCGCTGACGTGGTTGCTAGTGTGTTGTCGCTGCTGCAATTGTTATTGCCGCTGACGCGGTTCCTACTGTGTTGTCGCTGTGGCTGCTATTGTTGTCGCAACTGTGGCCGTGATTCCTATTGTGTTGTCACTGGCACAATTGTCACCACTGTGGCCACACTTGCTGTTGCTGCTTTTGCGGTTGCTATTGTGTTGTCACTGCCGCAATTGTTGCCTCTGTGGTTGCTACTGCTCTTGCCACTGCCACGGTTGCTATTGTGTTGTCGCCGCCGCAATTGTTGCCGCTCTGACTCCTAGTGTTGTTGTCGCTGCCCCAATTGTTGCCTCTCTGACTCCTAGTGTTGTTGTCGCTGCCCCAATTGTTGCCTCTGTGGTTGCTACTGCTCTTGCCACTGCCACGGTTGCTATTGTCGCCGCCGCAATTGTTGCTGCTCTGACTCCTAGTGTTGTTGTTGCTGCCCCAATTGTTGCCTCTGTGGTTGCTACTGCTCTTGCCACTGCCACGGTTGCTATTGTGTTGTCGCCGTGGCTGCTATTGTTGCTGCCGCTGTGGCTGTGATTCCTATTGTATTGTCGCTGGCACAATCGTTGCCGCTGTGGCCACCCTTGCTGTTGCCGCTTTTACGCAATTGCTCTTGCGGCTGCCGCGGTTGCTACCATGTTGTCGCTGCCCCCAGCTTTTGTCGCCGTGGTTGCTATTGCTCTTGCGGCTGCCGCGGATGCTACCGTGTTGTCGCTGCCCCCAGCTGTTGTCGCCGCCCCCAGCTGTTGTCGCCGTGGTTGCTATTGCTCTTGCGGCTGCCGCGGATGCTACCGTGTTGTCGCTGCCCCCAGCTGTTGTCGCCGCCCCCAGCTGTTGTCGCCGTGGTTGCTATTGCTCTTGCGGCTGCCGCGGATGCTACCGTGTTGTCGCTGCCCCCAGCTGTTGTCGCCGCCCCCAGCTGTTGTCGCCGTGGTTGCTATTGCTCTTGCGGCTGCCGTGGTTGCTACCGTGTTGTCGCTGCCCCCAGCTGTTGTCGCCGTGGTTGCTATTGCTCTTGCGGCTGACGCAGTTGCTACCGTGTTGTTGCTGCCCCAATTGTTTCTGCTGTGGCCGCTCCTTCTGTTGCTGCTTTTGCCGCTGCCACGGTTGCTATTCTGTTGTCGCTGTCGCCGCTGTTGTTGTTGCTGCTGTAGCCACTATCGTTCTTGGCTCTGCCACAGTCGTTTTTGTGTTGTCGCTGCCCCAGGTGTTGCCGCTTCTGCGGTTGCTATTCTGTTGTTGCTATTGCTGTTGCCGCCCTGTCCGCTATTGTTGGTGCCGCTGCCGCTATCTTTTTGTCTCTGACGGAATTGTTGCCACCCTGGCTGGTACTGTTGGTGACGCTGTCGTGGTTGCTATTTTGTTGTCACTGCCACAGTTCTTTCCGCCGTGGTTGCTATTGTTGTTGCCGGTGACGCGGTTGCTACTGTGTTGTTGCTGCCCTAATTGGTGCCACTGTAGCCACTATTGTTGTTGTCGCTGCCGCAATAGTTGCCGCTGTGGCCGCTATTGCTGTTGCTGCTGCTGCAGTTGCCATTGTGTTGTCGCTGCCGCAATTGTTGCCGCTGTGGCCGGTGGTGGTTTTGCTGCTGCAAGTATTGTTTTTGCTGCAGCCACTATTGTTGTTCTTGTTGTTGCTGTTGCAGCTGTTTCCTTTGCCACTGTTTTTGTTGCCATTGCCACTATTGTCACAGAGTCCACCGTGCCTATTGTTGTTGCCGCTGCCGTTATTGCCGCTGGCACCGCCACTGCTGTTGTTGACGCTGATGCATTCGTTGCCATTACCGCCCCCATTACTGTTGTTGCCACCATGGACACTACTTTTGTCACCGTTGCCGCTACTGTGTAGTCGCTCCTGCAGCTGTTTCCGTTGCCACTACTTTTGTCGCCGTTGCCGCTACTGTGTAGTCGCTCCTGCAGCTGTTTCCGTTGCCACTGCCACTATTTTTGCCACAGTTGCCACTGTGCCTATTGTTGCTGTTGTCACTGCCTTTATTGTTGTTGCCATTGCTGCCACTGTTGTTGCTGCTGTCAACATTTCCGTTGTTGGTGTCACCATTGTTTCCATCGCCACTGCTATTGTTTCCATTGCCACCACCACTGCTGTTGCACATGCTGCTACTGTGTTTGCCATTGCCATTATGTTTGTTGCCGTTACCGCTGCTGCTATTCTTGCCACCATGGTCGGTACTGTTGTTGCCACCATGGATGCTATTGTTGCCGCTGCTGCTGCAGTTTTTGCCTTTGCCACTATTGTTGTTCACTCTGGCGCTGCCACATTTGTTGCCATTGCCGCTATTGATGCTGACACTGGCACTGCCACTATTGTTGTTCATGCTGCCGCACTTATTGCCACTGGCGCTACTGTTGCCGCTATCACAGTTGTTGCCCTTGCCACTGCTGTTGTTGACACTGACGCTGCTGCTACTGTTTCCGCCACTGCCGCAGTTGTTGCCATTGGTGCTATTATTGCCACCCTTGCTGCTATGGTGTTGCTGTTGCTGCCATCGTTCTTGACGCTGGTACTGCCGCTATTGTCACCACAGTTGCCGCTACCCCTATTGTTGCTGCCGCCGTTGCCGCTCTTTTTGTTGTCGTTGCCGCCGCCGCAGTTGTTGCCGCCGTTGCCGCTCTTTTTGTTGTCGTTGCCGCCGCCGCTATTGTGTCGCTGCTGCCGCAGTTGTTGCCGCCGTTGCCGCTCTTTTTGTTGTCGTTGCCGCCGCCGCTATTGTGTCGCTGCCGCCGCAGTTGTTGCCGCCGTTGCCGCTCTTTTTGTTGTCGTTGCCGCCGCAGTTGTTGCCGCCGTTGCCGCTCTTTTTGTTGTCGTTGCCGCCGCCGCTATTGTGTCGCTGCTGCCGCAGTTGTTGCCGCCGTTGCCGCTCTTTTTGTTGTCGTTGCCGCTCTTTTTGTTGTCGTTGCCGCCGCCGCTATTGTGTCGCTGCTGCCGCAGTTGTTGCCGCCGTTGCCGCTCTTTTTGTTGTCGTTGCCGCTCTTTTTGTTGTCGTTGCCGCCGCAGTTGTTGCCGCCGTTGCCGCTCTTTTTGTTGTCGTTGCCGCCGCAGTTGTTGCCGCCGTTGCCGCTCTTTTTGTTGTCGTTGCCGCCGCAGTTGTTGCCGCCGTTGCCGCTCTTTTTGTTGTCGTTGCCGCCGCCGCTATTGTGTCGCTGCTGCCGCAGTTGTTGCCGCCGTTGCCGCTCTTTTTGTTGTCGTTGCCGCCGCAGTTGTTGCCGCCGTTGCCGCTCTTTTTGTTGTCGTTGCCGCCGCCGCTATTGTGTCGCTGCCGCCGCAGTTGTTGCCGCCGTTGCCGCTCTTTTTGTTGTCGTTGCCGCCGCAGTTGTTGCCGCCGTTGCCGCTCTTTTTGTTGTCGTTGCCGCCGCCGCTATTGTGTCGCTGCCGCCGCAGTTGTTGCCGCCGTTGCCGCTCTTTTTGTTGTCGTTGCCGCCGCAGTTGTTGCCGCCGTTGCCGCTCTTTTTGTTGTCGTTGCCGCCGCCGCTATTGTGTCGCTGCCGCCGCAGTTGTTGCCGCCGTTGCCGCTCTTTTTGTTGTCGTTGCCGCCGCAGTTGTTGCCGCCGTTGCCGCTCTTTTTGTTGTCGTTGCCGCCGCCGCTATTGTGTCGCTGCTGCCGCAGTTGTTGCCGCCGTTGCCGCTCTTTTTGTTGTCGTTGCCGCCGCAGTTGTTGCCGCCGTTGCCGCTCTTTTTGTTGTCGTTGCCGCCGCCGCTATTGTGTCGCTGCCGCCGCCGTTGTTGCCGTTGCCACTCTTTTTGTTGTCTTTGCCGCCGCCGCTATTGTGTTGCTGCTGCCGCAGTTGTTGCCGTTGTCGCTCTTTTTGTTGTCTTTGCCGCCGCCATTGTGTTGCTGCTGCCGCAGTTGTTGCCGTTGCCGCTGGTGCTATTGTTGCCACAGTTGCCGCTGCCCCTGTTGTTGCCATGGGTGCTATTGTTGCTGTTGCCGCATTGCTGCTGCCCATAGTGGTGCCACCATTGCCGCTATTGTTGTTCACGCTGGCACTGCCGCTATTGTTTTTCATGCTGCTGCTACTTTTGTTGCTGTTGCCGCTGCCTCTATTGTTGTTGCCACTACCACAGCCCAGGTTTTTTCAATGGGCGCCATTGTTGTGGCCATGGCTGCTACGGTTGTCACTGCTGCCGCTAGTGTTGCTGCCGCGGCCACTATCGGCATTGCCACTGCCGCCATTGTTTCCATTGCCGCTGACGCTATTGCTGCTGCCGTGGTCGCAGTTGTGGCAGCTGACCCTGTTGTTGCTACCGTGGCTGCTACAGTGTTGCCACTGATGCAGTTGTCGCCGCTGCCACTGCTGCAGTTGTTTCCATTGCCACTGGTTTTGTTGGCATGCCACTGCCACTTCTGTTGCTGCCATTACCGCAGCCCCTACTGTTGTTGCCATTGCCGCAGCCTCTACCATTGCCACCACGGCTGTAGTTGTTGCCTTTGCCACTGCCGCTATTGTGTTGCCAACCCCTCAGGTCCTGTTGCCGCTATTGTTGCCGCAGTTGCTCTTGCTTCATTTGTTATTGTTGCTGTTGCTGCTGTTTTCCTGGTTCAAACTTGAAGTGGATGAGGACAGTAAACTCTTTTGTGGTCAAACAGAATAATCACAACAGACTATTGCTTCTTTAAGTGTAATGGCACCTGATTTAGACGATGCTTTCAAGTAACACATTATAATTTGATACAGGATTTACACTGTTACCATCATCTTTTGAGCAGCTGAATTCAGAGGACTGACACTTTCTTCAAGTATTCTGCATGTATTATGTTTTTAAAAAAATAAAAAACACCCCACAGACAAAAACCCAAGTTGCTTAGCAAAAAATATCTTAAATATCTGCATCAAATCAACTGAAAACTTGTATATAAAGGTATAATCTAAGGTATCTGAGATACGATAAATTATGCAAAGAATAAGCAATTTTGGTTCCCAATTTGCTGATCAAATGTAAAATGCTTAAAGTGCATATATTTAACCATGAACTGTCTGTAAAGCATCTACCTTACGTACAGCAATCTCACAAACTCTGAAACATCAAAATCCAGAAAAGTGAACGTTAAAAGCAAACCATTATATCATTCTAAAAATACTAAGGTTTTAAAGTCTATTTTTGGAAACATCTGCTTGACCTGTCTTTTTTGAGTATTTATTTACAGCAGAGTCAGACCACCACAGAGCCATAGGAGCAGAAGTTTGAATTTACCACTCAATGCAAGAAATACTGGAAAAATCAAGACTTTCACATTACCATTCATTTGAAAAGCACCAAGAAGCAGGTACCTATTTAAACTCTGGATACTGACTTGTAACGCTTCATGTCTGAGGTGGCTACTCTGCATTTTGCTAGAGGCTCTGCATGCAGCCAACAGAAAGAAATGGGCATTGTGAGTGTGCAAGACAACCAACCTCAACCCTCAAAGTGCACATTTTCTGCTCATTAATATAAGGGGAAAATAATGGCAGCTCAAATGTAAATGTTGCCAGATAAATTAGATGAATCTCAGATCATGTGTCCACAACAGTGTTACCACCCACCTTTCAGTATTCTAAGGACCAAAAATTGTAGAGGAGAAGGCGGAATTCTCACTCTTTAGAGTACATGTGGCCGCTGCCTTCTCAATTCTCTAGCATTCCCATCAGCACAATCTGAAATTTTTTACAATAGGTAGGAATATTTTCTGCCCATCATCTCTCTTCCCATCAGTTCACTGCATTCTTTTGAGGTCTGTTAGAAATAGGGATTCAAGGTCATCATCTAGAGTCACTGTGACTCAATGTAACACAGAAACAGAAATCTATATGAACATCTGGGGCATGTATGTGTGCCAAATACACACAAAGATACACAACATGACAAACAGAAGGAATTAGAAGTTCTTGCATTGTTGCAGAGCTGTAATGTCACTGGGATTATTATAGTCATAGCAGAATCGCTCACATGAATGGAGTGCCACAACAGATGGGCATAGACTTTCCAGGAAAGACAGGAAGAGAAGGAAATTGTGCTCTATGTAGATGATTCTCCAGTACAGTCATCTCTAGCTGACAGAGAAAAGGTTGGCCACAAAGCATAGGCTGAGGTTGGAAGGAAGGCCAAAAAGAAGGGACATGGTGGTGGATGCATTTTACAGACAACTCAGAAACAGAAAGTGAGAAAACAAACTTTAAAATATTGGAAGACTAAGTTGCAGGCCTGGGTCCTCACAGGAGAATGTAATATCACAACATCTTCTGGAAAGGCAACATGGCATCATACAACTAATCTGGATTTCTAGAGTGTGTTGGAAATAATTTTTTGATGCAGCTACTAAAGGAGATTACCCGCTGGATATGTTAATCATATATAAGCAAGCAGTCACCAGTGACAGTAAATGGAAGGCTTGCCTGGAAGGACCATGAGATAGTAGAGTTTAAAGCTGTAAAAGGAAGACGAGTAGCAAAACCAAGACTGCAGACTTTGGCTTGTACAGTGAACTGATTCAGAAGGATGCCATGGTAGGCTTGTCCTCAAGGGCAAATGGGACAGCAACAGCTGTTTGACCTCCAACAGCAGACTTTCAAGCACAAGAATAGTCCATTCTGTTGTGAAAGAAAACATAGAGATATGCTTGGCTAGATGAGGAACTTCTAATCAAGCTCAAATGCAGGGAAAAAAAAAAAAGGTTTCTAGATGGTGGAAATGGGAACAGCCTGCTTGGGAAGAATACATCACCAGGCGTGCTATAACAGAATCGGGACAGTCAAACTTGTGGTGACTGTGGGAGGTTCCTGATGACTAGAACCAGGCAATGTTACACTCTAAGGCAAGAAGTAGGGTTGAGAAAGCTACAGGCCAGTCCAGCTCACCTCAGAATACTGAAAAGACTATGGAGCAAATCATCACTGAAGCCATTGCCATACATATGGGCAAAGAGAGGATGACTGAACAAAGCCATCATTTCTAAGGGCAAGTAAAATTTTGAGCTTAATTTTCAGCACAACCCTAGACTTACCATACAAGTTAGCTAATTCTTTTTTTCTAGAACCCACTGGTGTTTTGAACTAACCTTATTACCACTGATAATATGACCCAGCTTTTCAGGAAAGGATCTCAAAACTCTTTCCAGTGTCATTAGCTGAAGGTATATGTTCTTCAGAAACCTTTTATCTTATCACATTAAATAATGACTGTTATAGAGAAGAGTGTTCTGTAATTCATGAACTTCAGTGTGTTTAGCACATCTCTTGTTGAAATGTTGTATTTAAATTATAATGCACACCAGAAGAGCAGACCCAAATCATTAAAAAAAATCTGTATTCAAAATAACTTCAAAGTTAATAGGAGCTGATACTCTTGGCTCATTATTCCCTACTGCAGCCGAATGTACATTGGCATAATAAAAACAGAAAGTTTCAAAGTTGCATGGGTGATTTCAGAACCAAGAGCTTTCCAAGCTCCTAACATTTTTACTCTGGGTAGTCATTCAAGGTCCACCACGTGACTTTGCAGCACTTCAGTCATCCACAAGCTTTTCCCTTACACACTTGAGAAGACTCATGCTCTGGGTAGTCCTCAGAAAACATTGGTTCATGTCTACTTTCACCACAAGTAGGTTTAATGTGCATTTTGACGCGACTTCTGACAAGTCTTATATTTAGGCTCCTGTGAGATACAGTTCTACATCAGTTCCTTCTCTCAAAAAGAAAATACTCTGTGTTTTTCAAAACCAGCTATTTACAGTCAGATGGTTTGCATCTTGACTGGTCCTGCCTAGAAAGAAAGAGTACTGTAACCTCAATTAAACACTGATTTTTCTCTTCTCAGCAGCCCTGTAGTCTCCAAAACCTGCTGTTGCTTTTTCCTTCACAGCAAAAAAATTGTTAATGATACCAAATAAGTAACATGAATGTAGTTTCTACATTTTTGTTCTATTCCAGATCAGCAATATCGTCACTGGAAGACAGAGACATAGCAACTTTAAAAGAGTTTAGGGAAAACAATTCTTTGCAAAATGGAAATACTGCATAAAATTTAAGTACAACAGATCAGAAGGTGTTGAATAAGTTGACATAGGGCATTAAGGACTGCTCTGCTGTAGTTTTCTGCTGGGAGCCTGTCCAGGCATGCCATTTTACTCATTTCCTTCAGTCCGTGCAATTGCTAGACACAACAAAGTAAATTAGAGTGGCAGCTGTCAATTAATTTTGATTTATTTTAATTTATTTTAATTTTCATACATAATTAGTTTTATAATCCCCCTAATATGCTTGAAAATTACATTTCTTTTTTTCAACCCTCCTTAAATAAAAGCTTAATCTTTTTTCTACTGAAAGCTACACTGCCTTATTTCTAGTGGAAGAGAAGAAAATTTGGCTTTTATGACATACTCCTCCACTTTCCTTGGCAGAAAACGTGCTTGTTTAGTCATGTAACTGAGAACGTTCACTTTCTTTTTTATAACATAGGAAGACAACTGTGCTAAATTTCTTGCTTTCCTAGTATGACCTTACATTGTGTGTATGAAATATTAGTGTTTGCAAACACATTGAATTTCCTAGTAGTCTCCTCACAAGTTTGAATACTACTACATCATTCTCTTTAGTCTAGCATCAACTGAAATTGGTTGCAGAAAGGTCAGATAACCATTAAGAGCCAACCGCAAAAAAAACCCTGGAGTTGTTTTGTAGTGGCTTAAATATGGGTTGCTTACAGGGTGAAAAATTATTGATGATAAGAAAATACACATACAATTAAATACATATATAGTTCAATGATGATGTGAGTTCAAATCTGGATTTAAGCTAATGCTCTGTATTCTTAATACCGTAATCATGCAGCCTGGTCAGGGTTTCTCTCATGACTTCTACCTGCAGATTTACCTCCAGCATTGTTTCCTGAGGCATATGGAAGTGAAACATTAGTGACAGTCTTCAGCAGTAATCCTGTGCATAGTTTGTCATAAGCATGTGCTGGTAATGCAGACACATCGTACCTGTTTTATCTTGGGATAGAAAGGAAGAAAAAAAAAAAATCAACCTTGCTTGCTAGTTACAAATACACATGGAGAACAGAATGTTTCTTTTCCCTGTACTAGTTTGTCTGTGAGTTCAAAAATCCAAGGGCCTTAATAACAGAGCAACCAGAGAACCCCATGGAGTTTTACCAATTTGAAAAAACACAAGAAGATACTGAAAGTAATGAGTAATACAGACAACCACAACAAATAATAAAGTGTAATGTCTGGCAACATGAGATTAAAATACCAAAACAGTGAGCATGTTGTAGCAACTACAATTGGAGCACAAAGGATTAGTATGAAAAATTCCTCACCTAGCCAGTGAAAGTTTCTCTACAGAAAGAAAGAGAGATTTCTTAAACCAAAAGGGATTCTTTAGATTTAAAATAGCTTCGCAATTCTTACTCAGCATGCTGAATTGTTAAATCTCATTTAATTCCAAGCAAGTTTCACTAACCTACTGTCAATGCAGGAGAAGAACATATCCCCTCTGGCCATGCCCTGGACAGAACCACAAACACTGTTGAACCAGCAGGAAAACACTATTGCTGTACGTAAAGCACAGCACAAATCACATTCACCACTGCTTCAGAGCTGGCATAAATACCTGTCATGTACTGTTCTCTCTGCTACATGATCAGACAACCACATTCACTTCAGCTTTAACATGAACTAGACAATAGTGGTATCTGATTTTCGTAAGGTATTTGCAGTCACCACACATCCTCCCGTACTGCTCCACTACCTCCCTGAAAGAAGAGGGAGATGAGGATCAGAGGTAGGTATATGAATGGATATGTTTATGATACAGCGACAGGACGCCATAAAAAGTGGTAGGACTGTCAGATACACTCAGCAGCTATATACACACACATTTAAACACAGCGCATTATTTATTGCCAGAACGGGGTTTTCTGCTTTCCAATCATCCCAGATGTTCAGTGCTGAATAAAAACCTGCCCATTTACGCCTTGTTGCTAGACTTCACTTGATGATTCAGTTCACTGTTATCAAGCAAAAGTCTACCTCCTCCCAAGAAAACAGGCAGACTAAATACACACATCACCAATGGTTCTGAGTACATGATTGCTACTTGTTAGGCATATGTTGCATTTACTGGTCAGTGGCACTGTGGCCAGTTCCTTCATGCTACTGCCAGAAAGGACTAATCAAGTAACTGCTTTACAGAGCAACTATAGAACATCAGCTTCCACAGGTTGAAAGCAGAATCAAAAGGGACAAGAACTTAGGAAACTCATGGCATTTAAAGAGGAATTTTTGTGGGGTTTGGGTTGCTTATGATTTTTTTTCCCCAGATACAGTCATACTTCAGCACTTTCCCATATGACATTTTATACTGAAATATTAACTTGCAACCTTTTTTTCAGATGAAGACCAAAACACAGGATGGGTGAGGTTGGAAAAGACCCCTGGAGGTCTTCTGGTCCAAGCCCCCCTGTTCAAGCAGGGCCACATAGAACCAGTCATCCAGGACCATGTCCAGATTGCTTCTGAACACCTTCAAGGATGGAGACGACAAACTCCTTGGGCAACCTGTGCCAGTGCTTGGTCACCCTCACAATGAAAAAAGTGTTCAGACAGAGCCTCCTGCATTTACATTTGTGCCCATTACCTCGTGTCCTGTCACTGGGCACCACTGAGCAGAGCCTGGCTCTGGCCACTTTGCACCCTCCCTTCAGGTATTTATATACATTAATAGGAGTCCCCTCACCTTATCTAGGCTAAGCAATTCCAGTTCTCTCATCCTTTCCCCTTATGAGATATACTCCAGTTCCTTAATCTTCTTAATAGCACTTTTCTGGACTCACCAGTATGTTCATCTCTCCCTTGTAGCAAGGAACCCAGGACAGAGCACAATACTTCAGGTGGGAACTAATTTAAGTTGAAAAAAGAAAAATCTTAATTTTCTTTAATGTTGGACAATTGAACGCTTCTATCCAGTGAGTGATATCTTGCACCTGAAGTTACAATACTTTCTTCCAAGCTCACTGCAAAACCAGAATTATGAGACTTAAAGATCTTACACAAAAATTAATTTCACCTTAAGACTGATCAAGACAAAGCAGTCAAAGGGAGCACTGTCACTGATTTAGTTGGGAATGAGATACTACTTTCTACTGTCCTTATTTGCCAAGTTAGAAAACAGGAAAAGCAATCTGATCAAACATGACTATCATAATCAGACAGTTACAAGAAATTTCATAGGTAAGACTCGGGAGGCCCATAACAGATCTTTCCTAGTGCAGAGATGACCAGCAGGCGCTTCTTGACTACACTCACCTATCAGCAGTCCTCTCCACTGCAATCAGCCAGCTAGGAGCTTTCCGCTTTAGTGTGCCCAGGCCTAAGTCCCCATACTGTATCCATATATTGAACCAAATGTACTCAACAGATTCAAGTATTGCCAGGTAGCAATAGTTTTGGTACCCATATTGCTTACCTAAATAATCACATTGAATCAGGCTGAGTTTTAACTAGTTTTGCCTCCGAGGATAGAATGGAGATGAACCAGAGCATATCTGATTACCCAATGTCAAACAACAAGGCTTAAGAGGACTAGAGAGGCTGCTGTCAGAATTTGTTTGCACTGTCCGATAATGTCACTCACAGATGTGACAATGTGTCACTCACAGAGTTTAGTTCACAGTACAAATACATATGAGACTACCAGTAAATTAGTGTAGGCTTGTTGTTGACAGACATGTCAAGCATATCTGTCATTCCATCATATTTATGCTATACCTTTAGTCTCTTCAGGCAAGAGTGAAATTTTTGGATGATTTTATAAATAATTCCTTAAAACATGAGCTAGCCAGTTTATTTGCTGGGTAGTTTCAATCCCAATTAGGGATTACAATCAGCTAGAGTTAGTCTAAAGCTCAGTCACATCCACACGGGAAAAAGAGAATATAATGACCCCTTACTATCTTTCTGCATTAGCTCTCAATATCACTATATCAAAGCATGGTGTGCTGGTTTCAGGCAGGAATGAGCTCCTCTTCTACACAGAGCTGGCCAGCCCACAGCAGCTGAGGGATTTTGTTTCATTCCATGGTATATCAGGCTCAGTGGTCAGGCAGGGTATGCACATGCGCAGTGAAGTTGGCCTGGGGGGTGGAGGATCTTTAAGGCTTTTTGGCTAGCTGATAGCTGGGTTGTTAGCTCCTTCTGCTAGCTTTGGGCATGGTTTGGTACTTCGCTAGTTATCTCCTGGAGGCTTTCAGCAATTCCACCTTTCCCTTTTTCTCCCTGGGAAGTTAGTCTATAGACAAGAGATTATTCGGTGCTGACTTGGATATGGAGAAATTATTCCAATTTTTTCACTCTTCTGTAGGGCCACCAGCAAAGGTGCATGAGTATTTTGGAAATTTTTCATGGTGACCTATGGTTAGGGTCAGCACACTTCTGAACGGTCTCGTGATCTTGTGTGAAGTTAAAGAAATGTTTGAGAATGCTGCCTTATCTGCTACCGGTGCAGCCATCCAAGTTGCCTTAACATGAACAGGGGCAGCACAGACCCACACACTACAATTTTCATTTATATTATTAAATAGTTCTTACCAACTTTTATGAGCTTTCCTTGTCTTTTCCTCAGACTCTCATCCTGGAGAGGCAGAGATGAGTGAGAGACTGACAAGTACTTAATTGCCAGATAAGTCAAATCCAGGACATAAGGCAACACAAAGAATTAAGACAAACGAAGTAATAGTCCTACCCCTGTTTATTCCTTTAAAGTGTAAGCAAACCGCATCTTAAGAAGGGATTTTTCTATCTGTGTAACTTAACGCACTGAGAGGATGGTACTGAAAGCCACTTTCCTTGTCATTTACTCCCATCAGTCATAATGGTGATGGAAAAATTCAAATTCACTTCAATGTTGTGTGCTTGAATATGCCCAGAAGAGCTGATGTATGAACACCTTTAAAATGTGGGTTTGTTGTTTTTTTTTTTTGGGGGGGTGGGGTGGGGTGGGTGGGGTGAGGGTTCAGCTATTTTGCAGGGGAACAAGTGCAGTGAATTTGAAGCAATTATGCCCCCCTCCCCATCCCGTCCAACAGCCACTCAGGTGTGCAGCAACTTCAGAGCAGTAACAGAAACGGAATTAAATTAAGCAGATAGCTGTCAGACAGATGGTCATTGAAGTTTTGTCCATCATCACTCATAAATATTACACATCTTTACGTTGGTTTCATAGTCAGGGATTTGAAAAATCTTGAATCAGTCACCACTAGTTCTGTAGTCCAGCTGTCAAAAATGTACTTTCTTTTACATTTAATTAATACCCTATCTACTATTCAACAATCCCAGAAAGTAACAGATGTCTATGTTAAAGAAACTGGAAAACCAAAAACCACGCAGTCTTGTAGACTCAGGAAACCCAAGTACATGGAAAAAGAGTTCGCCATGCCCCATGTTTACCACTTCCCATGTCTATGGAACTTGAAAAGCAGAAGCAAAAGAACTTATACAGATGATTCAGCTACTTGAGTAGGACTTGCCACAGTACAGGTTCTACATTCTTCCTCTTAACCCCTAAAGTAAGTACACAGGTTCTTGTAATGTTATGAATGTGTACATGAATTCTCGGGTTTGTATTTTTATCATGGTGCAAAACACAGGACCATCACCAGTGTCATGCTTAAAGTCAGTAACAACTCTTTTTCATCAAAGCTCAGCAAGAAAATTAAAGAACAAACCAATTCTGTTAAGATTAGTGAGTGACAGAAAATGGTTTGTTTTTTGTTAATGACCAGAAGAATTGTTTCTTTTTAGAATGTAGCTCTTTGAAATAAAATCTGACTGAACACAGCTAAATTATACTGTACTACAAAAAGGAAATTAATGGAAATATTAAAGAATGGAGAACATCTTCCAGGAAATCCTGTCTCTGGAGAGATTAAAATAAACATGTAATGAGTTCTTAGTGAGATGCTGTAGTTAAAAAAATTTATGTGAGTGTTTAGATGTATGTGTAAGAACAGTAAGAAAAATAAAGTGATTTAATCTCCCAGGCAAAGCATAAGGAAGTGTCATGTTCTTAAGAATCAAAACAGACACAACAATACAGAAGCATGTCTGCAAGGAGAAAACACACTTCACACAATAGAGTCCAGTTTAACAGAGAACAACTGTAACAAAAATGGATAGCTGGAAATGATGATTAGACAATTTAAAGTGAAAAAATTAACAACTTTAGGTATTTGATGGGGCAAGTCATTATGAAGTGGTGACATTGCTCCTACGGACATTTACAACTTAAGTTTGATACACTTTTAAGAGATGCTCACAGTACATTCCTCAGAAGGCTCACAAGTAAAATATAATTGTTCCATGTCCTTATCACAGCATTGCTTTATAACTTATGCATGAAAAGCAATACAAGTACCTTTATCCACACCGAAGTACAAATAGATGGGTTTAGGTTGTTTGATTAAATCCTGATCTACCAAGCAAAGAGTGTTGGGTGTTCATGAAGCACTTGGAATGAAGAAAATATTCTACAACACTGAATTAGGCATTAATGGTACATTTTATTGGTTACACAGAGGAAAATATTAAAACAATATATTCTTCACCTAGAAGAATTAGATGTAACAGGAAATCCCTACACTATATATACATCTCCCCTGTTAAAATGGACTTTAGCCTTGGTTCTACTTGCTTATTCCAAAGACCCAGTAATCATACATTTTGATTGCTGTAATTTACATACACTTAAGCACTAGCTAAATCTCCAGGAGCAAACTTGCACCAACTCATCCTGAAGAAACTTTTCTTCTAAATCATGAATGTAATGGCACAGAAAGTAACACCATAATGACAACACAAAAAGCAGTCACTCTGCATCCACATTATACTGCACAACATGAAATGTAATCTTCTCCCCCCATAAAAATATAAAAACACTGTTAAAAAAAGGTCAGAAATTACCAGGTTTATCCTGTATTCTCTTCCACTTCTTAAAGGCATCTTTCTTTTATTTATTCTACTACTTTTGACTACTTTAGGTTTTGCCATTTAGTAAGCCAGCCTAATGCTAACAAATATCTAGCTGCTTCATGAGTGTTATGTTATGGATAGGACAGCTGGCAAAACACCCTCCCAAAAAGCTACACTAAGTTATTGGGCAGCTGTATTATGCCAATTTGACATTTTTGAAAGAGACAAACCTGAATGAGAATGAAATAAGTAAATTTTAGTATCTGAATTCTGTTGTACGTTGTAGGAAAGTCTGGGATCTGAAAGGACAGACTGAAGGAGGATTCTAGCAGAACTCCTGCCTCTGCCTCTTTTACAGAGGTAGCTAGATGAGAACACACTTGGGATGCACTGAAAGATCACCAAAGAAAACTAGATCTAAAATTAGGTGCTAAAAGACACTTAGTTGCAGGCAGAACTAAAATAAGCCCCCAAATAAACCTACACTGTTTAAAAAGGAAAGAGCACAATTCTATGAGATCAAGCTAAGACAATGGATAGGAAATAGAAGCTTGTGACAGCCATTTATGGGAAGATTATGAAAACATTAAGGTAAACAATGGGAATTTTAAAACCTTGGGAGTAATTCAGTCAAAATAAATGAGACCCTAACAAAGACATATGCTGGTGGACCACTACCATAAAGAATGGTAGACAGTTAAAGAAAATTTATATGTATTCATTTTTTTCATTTGTTATGTTTATTTATTCAAAGGGAATGAGCTAGTAAGATCTGCAATAACACTTGTAATAATACTGGTGAATAAAAAGGGAAAATTTAGTCAGAATTTCAAAACACAATCAAAACTTCTTTCCACTGCTCAGCCTGAGTGGAGAACCACAAGTATCATCCACTTGATCTGTGTAGATGTAGGTTACTTTGACAGAAACCCTGTTGAATGGTATTGAGGTATATTTCAATACCAAAGAGAAGGTAACTGGACAAAGAGTACCAACTGCATTACAGAAGACAAACTTGAAAAAAATTTGAAGTCTCTAGGTAACATATTAATGCCTCCAGAGATTTATGACTGTTGTGGTTTAACTCCGGCTAGCGAAATACCACGAAGCCGCTCTCACAAATCCCTCTCCCCTCCTCCAGTAGAGGCGAAGAATCGGAGGAAAAAGAAATAAGGAATCTGGTAAAAACTGAGATAAGAACTATTTACTAATTAAATCTAAATCAATATATATAAACACTACTAATAATAAATAATTAAAGTAGAAAATAAAACATATGATACAATATGATACAATTTCCCACCATCCACTGACCAATGCACACCCAGATGTTGAGTGATGAAAATCAGACCCCGAGAGCCCGAGAACCACAGCCCAAGAGCGATCACAGCCCGAGGGCCAGAGCCCCGGAGCCTACGCAGCAGATTCCCAGTCAACCCTATCAGTGACAGCGTAGCCAGGAAATCTAGACAACCCACCAGCTCCCACACGAACAAGCCAGCACAGGAGTTGGCAAAGCAGCTAACGCAGGAGGGTTAGCAAGTGCCCAGAGAGACGAGTAAGGGAGAGAGTAATGGGAACAGTAACGGCTACCAGACCCCCTTCCCTGCCCCAGAGAACTGGAACATGACGTACTATGGAATTAAATACTTCTTTGGTCAGTCTGGGTCAGCTACAGTATCCGAAGCAGACAAAAGTCCTTGAATCCAGTACAGACCATCCCCAGCACCAGCTGAGGCCTTATCAATGTTTTCTCTTAGGGTCCAGCAACATAGTTCCCTGGCAACCAGAGTAAAGGGAGTTAACCCTTTCCTCACTGAACCCAGCACAATGACCCTGGAGAAGAGAATACTTTTCAATACCTGTCCAATAGCATCCTGGCTTGTATCAGAAAGAGTGTGGCCAGCAGGACTAGGAAAGTGACCATCCTCCTGTACTCAGCACTGGTGAGACTGCACCTCGAATTCTCTGTTCAGTTTTGGGCCCCTCACTACTAAAGTGCTGCAGAGCATCCAAAGAGCAACAGAACTGGCCTAGAGCACAAGTCCTGTGAGAAGCAACTGAGGGAACTGGGATTGATTAGCCTGGAGAAAAGGAGGCTCAGGGAAGACTTCATAACCCCCTACAACTACCTGAAAGGAATTTGCAGACAGGTGAGAGTTGGTCTCCTCCCAGGTAACAAGTGATAGGATGAGAAGAAAAAGCCTTGCGTTGCACCAGGGAAAGTTTAAATTGGGTATAAGGAAAAATTTCTTCACTGAAAGGTCTATCAGGCACTGGAAATGGCTGCCGGGAAAGTGGTTGAGTCACCGTGCCTGGAGGTATTTAAAAGATGTATAGACCTGGATCTTAGTGGTTTAGTGGTGAACTTGGCAGTGTCAGGTTTACAGTTGGCCTCAATGATCCTAAAGGTCATTTTTAACCTAAATGATTCTACGACCCTAAGTAACAAAACAAATGGCCATAACAGAAGAAACAACTGGAGTATCCCAGTCAGAGTTTATATGCTGAAATGTTTTTAAAGCTAGGGTGTGATACTAATTACAGCCCAAATAAAGGGGTTGAAGGAGGTTGGGCAATTCATTCTGACAAAATTCTAAAGGATCTGGAAGGAAGTCAGGTTGGAAAAGAGAGTGGGCATTTTAAAGCAAGGATCACTTATGACTGCAAGATCTATATCTTCTTTCAAAGACAGCATTCTAAGGGAGGACTTTTAGGGAAGACCAATAATTCTAAAATATCTATTATCAGGACCTCAGTTCTAGCAAACCAAATGCTGGCTTATTACAGACAGAGTCATCGCAGTTTCTCCTTATGACATTTCTCTGCCTTTAAGAAAAGGTTCCAATAAAAAAATTGGAAAGACCTACTGGGAAAAGGAGGATGTTGAGAACTGTAGGCTCTGATTGAAAGTGTCAGGTGGGGTTTTTTCCTTATTTTCTAGAATAGAGAATTTTAAATTTTAGCCATTTATATAAATTGGATTACAAATGCTAGAAAACTAGATGAATGTACAATTATGAGAGTTTGTAGCAGCTGAGTTACTTTACTAATGTAACTATCCCATTATTTTTCTTATCAGATGTCTTTTCAGATCATCATCCGTAATTAAGTCAGTAATGTTGAAGCAACATTAGAAAAGCTTCCAGTGGGGACTAAGGTCTTGTGTAGGCAATGAAGCACAGCTCTCTTGCCTTATATCATAAAGAGGGTGGTAAAAAATAGATGCTGTTTTAGACTGACTTGCTGTTTTATGTTCTTTCTGCTTTCAGTTTTATGATCACTGGTTAGACACAAAAAGGAAAAAAAAAAAAAAGAACTCCTAATCAAAACATCCTTCCTGAATTCCAAGCAGAGACTAGCTGAGCAGGAAGCAAACACCTTTCATACAAGAAGCCTAAGAAAACAGACCATGGAAGACACCAGGGTAATATGAGAAACAGGACATCTCTCTAAAACGACCACAGCCACCCAAGTCCTGCAGCTCCCTATCCAACAAGGATGTGTGACAAGAATCCTTTGAAGCAGAAGCCAGTCAATAGGGATTATGTCTACAGTGTGAATTGTCTAATCATACATGACTTTTTCACTTCACAGGAATCAGTTGTTACCTTTGCTACAGCATCTTGGTGAATGAGTCTTGCTGTTTCTAGGTTTCAGATTATCCCTAAAAGTCATGTGGGATTTCTTTGGAAAGGATTTTTAAATTGTTTACAATGATTATGCTTCACAAGTGCATTAAGTGTTACCATCAAACAAAAAAATATCTGAAAGATGGTTCAAGAAGTAGCATTCGTTTTTGTTTGGGCCTTCCTTCACCTGAAGGTTGAATATGGGGAGGTGCCCAATATTTTAATTCTCAGTCTCTTCACTAAACAGATGATACATATTTCTCAGCTGCACTTGGTTTAGTTTGAATTTTAGTGGGGGTTGTGTGCCTCAGACTGTCAGTTTCTCAGTATACACAGCACAAAACACCCACTATGTAAACTGATTGATGAGTTCCTAATAAAAAAAACATACTGTCAACACTATTTTTTATTTTATGGTCTAATCTGGGGCAATTGATATTGTCAGAGAGCTGGAATAGAGTAAAATTCAAAGCCTGCTGTGGAAATTTAAAATAATTTATCATCCAGATCTTTGAAGAACAGCCTTCATTGTCTTAACAATTATAATTTGTAACCAAAGACTGTAAGTGAAATGAGAAACTATGGAGAGAAGATTTAATGTCCAAGTACTTTAAAGTTTACAGGAAAACAGAACAACTTCCTTGTTTTATTTATTTTGCCTTTTTGCTAAAAGTAGGCAAAATTCTTTAGAGCAAATAAAATAGGTTACCTAGTCTTCATTAGTCTACCAGCAATTCTATGCTAACAAACACAACTTACGCATTTGTGAAAGTGCTAATTACTGACTTAAAATGCTTTATTGAGCATAAATCTATCTAAACTCCTCTATTTCCTAAAATAAGACACATATCCAGGCCAACATTTCCAAAACCACTACTGAAGTAACCGAACATTTCCTAATTTTTATTCTGTTTTTTTATTTTGTCCACACTTAAAAAATATAACACTCAAAAAAGAAAAGTGTCTGAACTGAAAATATATTCTGAAAGACATAATACAAACCTTAAATATTTGCATAAAGGAATTAAATCTACAAGCAATATTAAACACCTATACCTGGAGGATATAGACTGTGAATTCAGAAATTACTTTTGATGTCTTCTACAGTCTGGAGGCTATTAGAATTCACATAAAACAGCAGTTTTGCCAGGCTTGAAAACTTCACATTAATGTTCCTTCATTTTTTATGCATTGTGTAAACATCAAGAGAGAAAACAATAATGAATAATCATTAAACAACTGGGGAAGATTATGTATAGACTGTGTATTTTCAAACAACTTTTTACTAATCCTTTGTTAATATGTCATGTTCTTAATTCATGATTAAGAATTAATCATTGGGTTTAACCAAAATCTTTAACAATTCAACACTACTAGTGAGGACAAACACTGAAGAAAATTAATTAGATATAAAATTAGATTGTGCTAACATTTTTTTTAAAAAGCTATTCATTTATCTTTTTGATGTTGTTCTTACAACAATGAAAAATGCCCCACCATCATCACTCAGTATTTATGAGCTTTGTTATTTAAATCAATTAAGAAAACTTTTCAGCTCCTCAGCAACCTAGTTTTCCAGATATTAAAATAATTTCTTTTTACCTTTGACTATTCAACAGCCATGGGCAGTAATACTCAGTTTAAAAAAAAAAAAAAAAATCAAACTTCACAAATTATCTGTAAGATCTATAGTCAATTTTGTCAAGAGTTTACTGGAATAGACACTGATCAGACGGTCACCTTTCACAAGCATTAACTGTAATGAAATTCAAATAAATAAAATACACACCAAAAAAATATTTGAAAAGTCCACAATAAAATTGAAACCCATTAATTTCATTCAAACTAATTTTTCATTATTTCCCTTACCCGGAATATACATGAATCTAATAGACAAGTTTATTTCTGATGGATAGCCTGACATTCAGAACAATTACCACATCACTAAACAGCCAAACCCAAACACATGCAGCACATGGGGCCTTATTCTTTCATGTATTAAAACAAGTTTGCAATACACATATAAGTTGAAAATCTAAGTATCAAGTTCAGGTCCTTCTCTTGTTTTCCTTAAAGATGCAAAAGAAAGGAGATACAAATTCTTTGATACATTTAAATCTATGGAACACATGTATGTACCGAGCAAACTACAATGTTTAGAGGACCTAGAAAGCTTAGTGTAAAATGCTCTGGGCAGTCACAGAAGACAAAGGAATTAAAAAAAAAGTCTACAAGATCCTAAAGCCAAAATGCATCTCTACAACTAACAAATAATTTTAGTTCAAATCTTACTTTTCAGTTAGTGGAGGATACCATGTTCCAAGCCACATTTGAACCCTTCTTTTTGAATCAGCGTGAAAAAGATCTTGATATGAAGTAAAGAAAGAAACTCCACTTTTTCCTTCCTTCTAGAACATGCTGTTACAAATGGAAGTTGGGAAGACGAGAAGTCTTGATACTTCATGACCTTCCTGTATGCTATACTGTAACATGTAGCAACCAGTAAGAGAGAAACAACTCAAACAGAAGTCTAAGTATGTCACCTTGTGGTCAAATTCTCCCTCTTTAGCCTGCAAGCTTGAGAGGAAAGGTTCAGAAGAGCATGATGTTCATTCAGAAACAAATTATTAAAAATCAAATAACCAATAATCTAATTTACTAGTAAACACACCACTACTTCTAATTTGCAATTACAACACTGTTCACACTATCACACACAAAGCTACTAGGTGCTATCTCAAAACCTATGAGCCACACACAACTACTACCAAACTAAAAAACTCTTTCATGTGCCTACCCCTCTTTGCTCTAGCCTCCCATGCCAAGCCTTCTGAAAGGAGACCTGATTGACACTACAGTAGCTTGACCAAGAGTGGGTTCCTCCAGGTGCACTTAGATCTGTAGGTCAGCTTCTGCAAAACTCTGCACTCCTACCATCAGGAGGGCATCACACTCTGTTCTTCATCAACTGATTTCATACTTCCTTCTCTGTTTTTCCTCCTCTTCTGGACATTTCTTTTTAACTTCCTCATACCACCATGTCTCCTAACAAATAAACAACCTGCCCTAAGTAGTTTTTCCACTTTTTCTATATCTGTACCTAAATCTGGTCTTTCATATGCCATTACCCAGTCAGTCACAGCTTTACACGATGTTACAGATACATAGTAAATACAGCTATAGTCACTTGCATGGCATAGGAAGGGAGCCAGCTGCTTGCTAAGCAGTGGGGGAGCTGGTAGCTATGGGGGATCCCCAGGCTGCCAGATCACAGGTCTTGCCACCTAGGGCCCATCCCTCGTGCCAGGGAGGGAGCAGGGCAGGTTAGGTGAAGGGGGCCCAGCCTCAAGTCCAGATTGCCATCGGAGCCTGTGGTGAGGCAGGAGTGCCAGGAAGCCCTCTTAGCACTCTCAAGGCCCTGACAGTTATCTAGGCACTGTTTGCTTTTCAAAGTCCTACTTCTCCAAAGGTCACAAAACAACCTGGGTCATACTGGGTACATTGTCTGCCTTGCATGCTCCCCAGGACAAATCATTCTATTTAGCCTTGATATACATATCTAGGTCTAATTAAGTTTAAATATTTTCTTACCTTATACAGAGAGAATCTAAATACCTGAGCAACATGTGATCACAGAGCATCCTGCTTTCTATGGTAGGTTCTTGATTAGAGATCACTGACCTTGAAACACTCCTTGGGCATCATCCTGGTTCCCATCAAGGATCTCAGCTGATGCCTGGTACTCAGTAATGACTTTCTTGCTCACAAAGTCAAAATAGTCCTCAGAAAGTGGCCTGCTGGTTATCTGCCACTTAGAGACATCACTGATTTTTGGTTAAGTTTTTCCTTTAATATCTAGATGACCTAAGAACATCATGGAAACAACATTGGTATTTCAGAACTGAAATGCAAGCACTCCAAAGTGCCAACTGGAATTTTACTCCTATAAGGCACAGATCACCTTAAATCAAGTACAAAGTGTATTTACATCATTTGTAACAGATGAAAAAATGCTCTTTAATATCTTCTTCTCATGACTTTTTTTAGCCTAACACAGACTTCAGAGCACTGCAGGGTTTTAAAAGCAATTAGTATTTCCAGATTTTGCTTCCAGATAACAGTCCTTCATTAATGGAAAAGATTAAACTACAGATCCAGTCAATGATTAATTATTTGGTAATAGCCAATTAATAGGGAAACAGCTCAATGGCATTAATTGTCATTGACAATTCTCTGCTTCTATAATAATATTAAACTTAAATTTAATTTAAAAATAAAATTTGGTTATGTTTTCAAAAGTCCTTCCTATTCTCATCAGATCCATATGTCTAATCACACCATACTCTAATTATACTGCTTGAATGCTAGGCTTGCAAAACAGATTAGGATGTTTAAATAAAAAGATTATTTGTGTCTTTGAAGAAATAGTTCATGCTCCCACTGTTAAGATAATGCCTCTCCATTCCAGGGGACACACCTCTCTGCTTCACAATAGCTTGTGTAACTAGATAGGAAAGCTGTGCACTTTGCTCCCTTCTTCAAACTTCCATTTCAACTAATACAGGGTCACGACGTCTATTAAGTGTATGGAAAACTCCCTCGACCATCTGAAATTATAGTGACTCCCATGACATTCAGCTAATCAACACTGTACTTTAATTTCTGTTTAATCTTCATTAATTAAAGAGGTCAGTCTTCTCACTGAAGGACCAAGGTGCAATACCTTCAAGAACAGAGTCTACAATAGCGAAGAGTGACAAAACAGACTTCTGTATGGAAATACTACAAAATCAATAGAAACAAAAAAAATTAACCAATTTTCCTAGTTTTTAGCTGAGGGAGAAAGCAAAATGCACCCTCTGTCTTAAATAGCATGCTATGTGATTAATATCAACTTCAGTTCTTTTTTTATTTTTTTATATCTGTAGTAGCTTCAGTTAATCAAGGCAATATTTTCCTGCAGTACAAAAGATTTTAATAATGATATGCATGTCCCAACTATACCCAGGAGATATGAAACCGAGAAGATGTAACCAAGAAGTAGAAAAACGGGAAGACTACACTCCTGAGGAATGGTGTTAGAACTGCTTTTTGAAAAATCCTGAAGGTCTAGAACTGCCATTTTACTAACTTTTTTCAAGGTGATAATCCATTTCTCTGTGTGGTCTCCAGACCACATATCTTTTTGACAAATGAAAATCTCAGAAGACTGATGAATTAATGACACCTAAGAAACAAGGGATTCTGGAGGAAGCCGCTGGAGGAAAGCACAGCTTAAAAAACCATTCTGCAGACATTATTACAAAACACCATGTGCATAATTTCAATCTGTCAAAGCCTAATGCACAGATTAGGCAGCATAGATAGATGCAACAAACTGGTCAGTTTGATCTACTATGTGCATAACACCACATACAACTCATAGCTGCCACAGTGGATAGAGCTTTGCAATGTTCTCATGGGAATGTTACCAACAGAGGAAGGTGGAGACATTCCCAAGATGCAATACATGCTCAGCTGCTCAATGGTTGGAAAACCAACACCTATGAAGTTTCTGTTTATTACATGAGTCTCAGAAACTACTGATGGAATTTGCACTAGATCGTATTTTGATATGTTGATTCTCAAAACAAGACTCTTTTAACCAAAAAGGAAGAAAAAGTGGAAGGTGTCCCTGCTCATAGCAGGAGGCGTGAAATTAGATGATCTTTAAGGTCCCTGCCAACCTAAACCATTCTATGATTCTATGAAAAAGATAAGAGAAAGGAACAAGATACAGAGAAGCATGTATTATCATCTATATTTTATGAAAACCATGGCACAAAAACTTAGAGTGATTCTTCCATTTATCTGATCACAGAAGCCAGCATATTCCCATCTCCTACAGCAAGTAAAGGTAAGAGATGATAAAAATAAACATTAATCATCCCACAGCATGGAATTAGGAGCCTGATCTGAAGTTCAGTTTGGCATTCTGACTAAAAAGGGCTTTTAGGTGTTTTTTGGCTACTACTTTCTTAAGAAGGTAAAATAAAAGTATAAATATAAATACAGCATTTTGAGAAAAGTAAGGATGAAATTGGATAAGTGTCATGCACCACAAGAAAATACATGTATTATAAATTCAATTTCCCAAAACTTACCAGTTAAGGAAAAAATCCAAACAGCGGCAAAAAAAAATATATTTGGGAAATAAAATGTTATATTCTTTAAAAACAAGTACAATACAACTAAAATATAGTTTTTCCATAATTCTACATATGAAAAATATAAAAAAATTGTTTCAGCACTGGACATAAAGGAAAATGTTATGTGTAGCAGGGTCTGGTTTCTGTAAACTCCTTTTTCTAAAAGGTATACTTACTTTGCTTTTAATTCTCAACTAAGCTGTTCCCAGAAGACAGACTCGTGAGGTTCTTGGATTTTGTTTCCATTAGCAGTAATAAATTTCTTTTATATTCTTTACAGTGACAAAGAAACTGATCATCTGGAATTATTGCAAATGAACAGCTAGCAGGCATTCCTTGTCCTCTCTCATTTCCGTATTCTTCATTTTATACATACTTGCAAACCTACGCATGTATGTATATATATATATTAATATATACATATATAATTAACACCCACCACCATTACCATCTCCTCAGTAATATGGCTTAGATATTTAGCTACATATTGTTTTAGCTGTCTCCTTAACTGGAATTGTCTTTCCTGACCACCCTCTTCTCTTACACATTCAAAATCAAAAATTTAACTGGAAAAAGGACACAAGTTGATGACTTATGAGGAGCATAGAACAAGTCACATCATGTAGGTAAAGCAATTTTTCTGGAGACAAAGGAAACTGATGAAAGCTTACTTTTAGTATTTATCAACTAACACTGACAAAAAATTATTTACAATCTCTTCAAATTATTCTGACATAATATCCTATAAGAAAATAATAATTTTAGCATAAAGAGTTGTGGGGTTTCTTCCCCAGCAGGATTAGATTAAAAAAAATATTGTATAACTTCAAAATTCAAAAGTATCTTTAGTTCACAAGTATAATATATTTGTGCTGCATCATCCTCATCCCCTCGTATTTGTGTCCCTAATTACAGAAAATGTCTTAATCCAATGATTTCTTGAACAGAATTGCAGAATATTTTCAGCCAAAAAAAAAAAACAAAAACATTCTAACAGTGAGCTTTGAAGTTTTACCTTCAAAAAATATTACTGTATCTTTAAGTAAAGCTGCTTCTAAGGAGTTTTTGTTTTCACTGCCCTTTCTCAGTCCATCTATCTGTCATCTTCTTCCCCTTCTACATTTTCTCCTTCTCTCTGATATTTAAAAATCTGTTTCTTCTATCCCTCCCTCCTTTATTCTCCAGCTTTCCTGGCTTTGATTATCTCTCTTTTGTCTTGGTTTTGGCTGAGATAGAGTTAATTTTCCTCTTGTAGTTGGTACAGTGCTGTATTTTGTATTTAGCATGAGAATAATGTGATAACACACTGATATTTTGGTTGTTGCTAATCAGTGCTTATACTAAGTCAAGGATTTTCAGCTTCCCATGCTTTGCCAGAGAGGAGGTGCACAAGCTGGGAGGGGACACAGACAGGACAGTTGACCTAGAATGGCTAAAGTGGTATAAACCAGAGGGAGTTGATCAGGGGGCAGCAATCACTGCTTGAGAACATGCTGAGCATCAGTTGGTGAGTGGCTGTATCACTTTTTTTTCTGGGTTTTGTTTCTCTCTCCTTTTCTTCTATTACTTTTTATTACATCAACATGATTATTATTGTAATAATAACAATAATACTACTAATTATTTATTTCAATCATTAAACCATTCTTGTCTCAACCCACAAGCTTTCACACTTTTACTCTTCTGATTCTCTCCCCCATTCCAGTGGGGCGGGGGAAGGTGAATGAGCAGATGCGTGGTACCTGGTTGGACTGAGGTTAAACCATGACATCTTTATAATTTGTCATACTGGACTTCTCACTAACATCTGTACTAGAAGGCAGGGGATATTATTTTCTCTCCCTACCTGTGAAGTTACAAAAAAGAACAAGTTGACTCCAGAAGTACTACTAGAAGTTATTTTGGTGTAACTCACACTTGATGACCATCTGATACCAGAACCTGTTATCAGACAAACAAGATTTATTAAAAAGAAGCAATAAATCTCAATGTCCTGCAATCTGTTTACAAATCTGTATAATACAAAACATTGTGTCAGTAGTAGGAACATACTACCTGGTTTACTGGACATTTGGTTAATAATCCTTACTGCTATACCTTTCCTTGGTCTCAGGAAACCTTTCTCTGCTAGGGATGGAGCCAGTTCTGCTCCAGAAATACTATATTCCCTTCAGAGAACAGTTAGCTAAGAAACTAACACTTGAGTTGTATGTCCAGCCTTTTCTGGCCTGATACATAGGAAAGTGTGTTTGGTGTTAGCAGGGAGCAGTGCACGTAGCTAAAGAGGTAGGCAAAATTATTAATCCGCTACCTAGCAGAGAATTTGTCTCCAACAACAAAACAAAGAATCATGTAAGGGCTATAAAATTTGTATTAAAGGTCCCAGCAGAGAGGACATGGTCGTAACAAAGCAATCCTTTTTATTAGTGGAGGTATAACCATGGAATTACATTCCGGCCAAGACATAGGGGAAGGGAAAAGAGCATCTTTTTAAGACGCTTTCTCAGATTCTCCCTATGTTCCTTCCGGATGCTCTTTACCTGACATTAGAGAAAATACAGAGAGATCAATATTGCCATACGGTCTTGACTCCCCTAGTTGTGATTTCAGCCTTTCCAGAAGGCTATATAAAAAGGGGAGAAGGAGTAGGACAGGGCACTGTTATGCGTTGTCTTTCACTGAAACAGTATGGATAATGAACCTGCCCAAGCATCTGGTATGTGACACAGACATGCAGAAATCCTACTCCAAAACAGTCACACCATTTCCTCTGTCTTGTTTTTTTACTTAGTTTCAATCTGATACAATTGCTTGGAGTTTATTATAATTTACTATATTTCCATTTCACATTATCTACTTAGTAGTCTAGTGAATGCAAATAGACCAGGAGAGATTTGAGTAAACAGAGATTGGTAAATAGGAAAGTACTTCTATGAAGATGTTAATATCAGCATGGATTGTGGGATCCAGAGGCTCAAAGGCTGACTGATTGATCCAGACAATTGAAGCATTTTTCCGAATTTCTTATTTAAAAACCCTTCAAGTTTTGGCAACTGGAAGCCAAGAAGGTAAAAGGGATAAAACAAACCCAGCAAACTATAGAGGTACAACATGGGAAGTACCACATTTAACACTAGAAACCCACAACGACCATTGCTAGCGCTGTTACAAAAGCCAGCACAGAAAACAAAGGATTAAGCCTGCTGCAGAGTGAAAAGTTTTCCAGTCCTTAAATTTAAAGCTTTTAGGGTTCTTTATAAAGTCAAAAATCAGAGGAGTCTGACTACATAAATCATAAAATCTCTGTTTCAAAAAATTAATCCAGGTCTTCTAGTACACATTTTTTAAAAAGTATAATTGTTAAGAATAAAATAAAACTATCAGTTTCTTTGGCTCTTTTGATCATTGTCAATTAGAAAATGCTAATTAATAATGTTTGGGTCCATGCTGCAGTTTAATTTTGCATTGTACACCAGTATTCCCATAAATTATGATGCCTGTACTGGTTCCAATCTGTAAGATTTTGTTTCATTCCATAATACATCAAGCTGAGTGGTACTGTTACACCCGTAACAGTGCCAATGTGAGCAAGCCACAGGGAAGCTTGCACAGGCTGGACCTGGAAGGTATGTGGGGGGGTCAGCCCAGAGGTTCTGGCAGGCACCACTTTTTGGTTGGTTTGTTGGGGTTTTTTTTGTTGGTGGTTGGTTGTTTTTTTCTTCCCCTCTCTCCCCAGCGCAGTCTTTGATCTGGACCTCATACAATTAGCATCTTCTGTCAGGCAAATTGCTCTGGGAAGGGTGTGGTTGGAAGTTTTCTTTCCCCCTGCTTTAGGTGCTCCTGGCTTACTGGGCACTTACTGTTGGCACCCAACAAGGGGCTCCAGAGAGCTGAGATAAGAAAGAGATCATAGTGTGTGATAAGCCCAGGAAAACAACGTGATGGTGGCTGATTCAGGCACCAAGTTCAGAACTTTTTAGGCTGCTGACCAAACAGCAGGATCTTCTCCTGTATGTGCTACTGATTATCCTGATTCTGTATGCCAAGTCAGGCTGAGGGGTTTGGTCAGGCTGTTTTGTGTGCTGCTGATGCTGGCAGGGACAGTCTCTCTGTATTTAATACTGTCAGCCCCTGGTACATCGTGAGTTATTTCCTGGAGGCTTTCCACAATTACAACTCTCCCCTTTTCCCCTCAGGGACACAGCTGATAGAGGAGGGGTTATTTGGTGCTGAGGTGGATGTGGAAGATGTTTTCCATTTTTTCCCTCTCCTCTCAGTCCTATGGCAAAGGCATACAAGTATTTCAGAAATTTTTTATGAGGTTAGGGTGACCTGTGGCTGGGGATCAGCTTGCTAGTAAATGTTCTAGGGGCTTTGGGTAAACTTAAGGAAATGTTTGGAAGCACTGCCCCATCCGCTACCAGTGCCCAGGGCAGACGCAGGGTTTGTGCAGCCACCTGAGCCACTTTCATGTGCAAGGGGACAGCACGGACCCGCGTAGGGAGCAAGCTGGTAACCCAAGCCCACACGACTGCAACCACGGCTGCAACCACAGCTGCATCACCATCCACCACACCTGCATCACCACATCCAGTGCCTGCATCACAGTCCACCATGCTTGCATCAATGTCACCGCTTTCTACCACAGCCAGCCTGTCTCCCACTGCAATCAGCCCACCTCCAACAGCAGCTCCAACTCCCACAGCAACTTCAGTTCCCTAATCTTTTGTGTGCTATTGCCAGGGTTGACCACTGTCAGTGGCCCCAGTTCAGAAAAAGAAAAAAACATAAATCAGTCCGCATAGTGGAGGATGGTGAGGTAGCAGGGCCATCCCGGGTGACAGAAACAAAGAGTAAGGAGATGGGAGCAGGGCGGTCTCAAGAGTCAGAGACAGAGGATGAAGCTGTTGTGACCACATGGTCTTTATCCCTGAGGGAGCTACGGGACATCCATAGAGACTACAGCCGCTGCCCAGGTGAACATATCATGACCTGGCTGCTCCGCTGCTGGTACAATGGGGGTCACTTACCAGAGAAGGAGACATTGACAAAGCAATTAGATGTAGACCGCAAAACATCAGCCTCTGGAAACAACTCCTGACCAGTGTGAAGGAGAGGTACCCTTTTAGAGAAAGTGTGTCACAACAGCTACACAGTTGGATCAGCACGGAGAAAGGCATCTAGTATTTAAGAGAACTAGCAGTGCTGGAGATTGTTTACCACAACCCAAACAACCCACAAGCATCTACTGACCCAGATGAAGTTTACTGCACTAGAGCCATGTGGCAGAAGTTAATGCAGAGTGCACCACCCTCATATTCTAGCATGATCTCAATAATAACTTGGAGAGAGGATGAGGAACCAATTGTAGACAAGATGATTTGCCGATTCCGAGAGTACGAGGAAAGTCTCTCCTCCACCATACAGGCACATGTCTCAGCTGCGGAGAGACTGTCACAAGAGTTCAAGGAACTCCAGGAGGAGATGTTCCGATCCCCATCTCCACAGGCCAGTGTCTCAACTGTCAAAAGCAAGCTATCTTCTCCTCCAAGACAGGAATACAACAGGTATCCCTCATGGGGTACCTGTGGTTTTACCTGAGAGACCATGGAGAGAACATGAGGAGGTGGGACAGAAAACCTACCTCTCTACTGGAGGAACAAGTAAGTGAACTGAAAAGAAAGAGATCTACCAGTGAGGACCCTGCCAGAAAAGTTGCTGCTCCTGTATCTAAATGGGATGAACAATCTGACATGGCCAATAATCCCTTTCTCCAGGACATGAGCAAGGCATGTCAGTATTAGAGGGGCCCTGCCTCCAGCCAGGCGGAGGCAAGGGACAACCATGTTTACTGGACTGTATGGATTCAATGGCGTGGCACATCAGAGCCCCAGGAGTACAGAGCTCTAGTAGACATGGGTGCACAGTGTATCCTCATGCCATCAACCTATAGGGGGGTACAGCCAATCAGTATTTCTGGTGTGACTGGGGGCTCTCAACAACTGACTGTGTTGGAGGCTGAAATAAGCCAGGCTGGGAAGGAGTGGCAAAACCACCCCATTGTGACTGGCTCACATGGCCTGTGCATCCTTGGCCCGTGCATCCCTTTAGAGAGAGTACATAAAGGACCCAAAAGGGTACTGGTGGGCTTTTGGGATAGGTGCTATAGAGACTGAGGAAACTAAGCAGCTGCCTGTCTTGCTTGGTCTGTCACAGGACCCTTCTGTTGTGGGATTGCTAAAGGTTGCAGACCAACAGGTGCCAATTGCTACCACAACAGTGCACCTGCAACAGTATTGTACTAACCGAGATTCTTTGTTACCCATCCAGAAGCTGATTCATCAGCTGGAGAGCCAAGTATAGGATATATAAATACAGTATAGACAATACTATATTTAATAAGCTGTACTTACTATATTACTGTACCTTTATATAAACATGACAACATGTGCCCATACCGATTTTAGAATGAAGACTACCCATCATATCAAAATATATACAAACTGTGATCAGACCAGTTTCTCTGCTGAAATTGCTATAAATAAGACCATCAGGCCCAATGTTTCTCTAATTCCTTCTGAAAAGCAGAATGATGCAGGGAAAAAAACATAATTGACATAAATATTCTTGATAATTGGTTTTTTTCTGTCAGGCATCAGAACCATCTATTTGATACATTTGTAGAGCCACAAAATACAGACATATATTGCTGTTTAAAATAATTATTAATACTCTTGCTCTGACATAGTGACAATGTACCTCATTATGTCAGCATTATATTTCAAGGAAATTTCACAGGAGTGGTTACTAGAGGTGATCATGTTCACTGAAAGATGCAGGATCTGTTGTGACATAGCATGTACGAATTTATGAATGTAGTGTAAGAATACAGACAAAGAGAAGACATGCATTATCAGGATTTAGAGCAAAGCTTCCCATTGTTTGCCACTTGGAGTAACAAAAGAACAGTTTGAGCAAAGACACATGTTCTGACCTCCCTATTTATGTTAGGCATTGCCTTATGTCAGGAGAGTTCAAATGAGATTCTGAAGTACATTCTTAAAGCAGCATTCAAAACAGACTGGCCCACAGCACTCTGGGATTTGACTGACAGGAAGGCTAGCTTTAAGTAAGTAATTAACTCCTAGCCCTGATCAGTGCAAGGATAAACAAACGCGCTTTACCAGATTTAATGTTATAGTACTGGCTTGTGACAAGACCTTTCCTTCCTCAGTTCTCATACAGTGCAAAACCGTATCTTGCACTCACCTTGAGTGCAGGACAAAGGAGAACACACAAGCTGTAGCTTAGCGCCACAGCTGACACCATGCTACAGCCACGTCCTCACTAAACAGTGCCACAGTTCATGAAGTAGGTGAAGTTTTTATGGCACATGGACTCCAGCAGTTACTGCACCAAGAGTGGTCAGATTTCCTTCCATTTCTTCTACGTACAGAGGAAAGATATTAGGTGAAATAGTTTGTATTCTCATTTCTCCATGCCAGCAGGGCATTCAGATACACGGTCTACAAAATAACTTAACCTTCAATAACTGCATAGCCTCACTTTGGTAGAAGCAGGACTGATTTATTTTGAAAGTTATACAGCACCCTAGTGACAGGCTTCTCATACTTCAATGAATCTTACAGAGCTGTTTTTCAAGTAGGTTACGTCAGTTATCTTCTCTAACAGCAATTTATTCTACTCCTTCATCCCCAGCATGAAAAAAAATCTTGATCTGAGGTTACCATGATTTTGCACTTTTTACTAATCACACATTTATGGAGTTTAGTTATTAACACCAGTGACAGCGTCTCAGCCTGGTGTAGCTCAAGATCAAGAAATCTTGTGACAAAGAATTGAAAATATACCACACTGCTGTTGTCCCACTCAGTGTTGTCTGAAACTGTAGTAAGTCACTCTACATTATCATCTAGTTCACCAACACAACACAGAACCAAAGAAAGATCATCACAGAACTCCACTTGTTATGCTCTTTCAGAGAGTAAGTACTCAAAATGAATTTCCTATGTATTCTTTTTCTCAACTTGCAGGAGTTTTAAAGGGAGTATGATTATGAAAGTCATACTGAAGTTTACATATACGGCATTACATTTTTGTTTTCAAAGCTTTCACATGAGCTGAAACATGGCCTTCTTCAACAAATTCTGTCACGTTACTCTTCTCATTATGTTCTAGGACTACAGGTCGATTTTGCGATTGTTTCTTCCAGTACTTTACTGGAAATTTTACGGAAGGATTTATAACACCCTAGTTCTTCCTTTTCTTCTCTGCATAAAAAAAAAAAAAAGGTAGAATATTCTCCCTCAGTCATTTGTTATTTTACCTGTTCTTTGTAAAAACACAACTGCTAAACCCTTTGAGATTTAACGAGTTTGAGATTTAAATGTCTGGGCTTGATGTTCAACAGTCTTAGTTAATTTGAAAACCTTTAGCTTACCTAAGCATTCTCTAAATCCTTTTTCCCTAGTTAAGGATGCTATGAGCTTGTTGCCAGCATTTATTCTATGAGACACCAGCAGCAACCCAGTTAATGAAGACCAGAGCAGAACAGCATTAGGTACCTCAGCCTTCCCCCACCATTACCCATGAACAGAAGTCACATTCTGCAGTCTCACACTGTGGCAGGACTTCATACTCACTGGTTAGTCTTCTTACTGCTAATGTGCTTATAGAGTAAAAGGGTTGTTTTCTTGAGTTTAGTTCCTAATTTCATTCAGTGCTTTGATCACCCCACTGTTGACCATGAAATTACAGAAATCAGCAAAGGAGAAGAAAGGGATGATTTACTGTCCCTCTTATGTTTCTGTGTTCATAACACTCTTTCAAATGTAAACACTGAATAAAATTTTAGCAATGAGATCTCCAACCCTTTTGGCTTAGACAGATCCAACAACTGGTTTTACACCTTTTCAGTGCTGAAATAGATGGACATTTAATAATCATTTGTTTCTAGAGAGCAATGACACTGTGCAACAGGGAGTGCCAGATCCCTCATGAGTTAATAAACCTCATGTAATACACAAAACTGCACCTGGCCAGACTGAAGATGGACAAAACAAATTTTTGAAGATACAAATTTACATAACTTTTTTGTTGGAAGGAGAGGGTTAGCTCTGAATGTATATTATCACTTACCTCCAGCATCACTTCTGAAACTCATTCTTTTAAAGCATGCTATTGCTTCAGGCACAACAGTTGTGTCTAACAAGTTACCATAATTCCTGAACACAGTATTTAGAGACCTCCTCTGTCTTAGCACTGAGACTTAAGCCTCTAGTGTCAAACTGGCATAGCCTAATAGTCATGCCAGATATTCCCAATAACCTATTTTGCACAAGCTATGAACTGTTAGCTTGTGTCAGCAATGCAGGTGCACTCTTCATAAAATTCAACAAAAGTCTACTTGAGAGTTAAACATGTAGACCCACAGCTGATTACCACAATTATCTATACAACCTGATGCGCACTCACACTCGGCTAACTGTCCTTCATCAGAAGCCTTTGGTTTGTCTACAGACAATCTAGAGTAAGATCTGTTCTCTCCATGACATTATTCCTCTTGAGCACCATTTTATTTCAGATTTCCACACTTGACTGTTCATCCTCTTTCTATACAAATCCTCGATAGTATAAACATGAGACACAAACCACAGTGCAGGATAGGTGAGAATGCAGGATCTGAAGTGCTCCTCTTCAGCAGAGGGCAAGACATTTAACTTTCTCAAAACAGGGGCTGGAGGACACAGGTCAACAGCCTGTTATGAACTAGTTCCCAGAATGGCTTAAATTAATAAAGTATTAATAAGGTACCACCTCTGGGATACATGCACAATAATGTTCATGACAAATAATGGGTAGCTAAAATACATTTATAATGCAATTATTAATTCACAGCACTACAGTTTTACTATATCCTGAGCATTTTTTCTGTCAGTGTTTTAACCCATGGCTTTCCACAATTTATCTGTATCAACAGATTCCATTGTCACAGCTTTAAATTTTAGAGTAACCAGAAAAAGTTATTAGAATCATTAATAGTCAAACAATGAGATTGTTAATTCAACTCCTTTGTTGGAAGTCACACTTACTTGAAATGTCTGTATACATTAAGACAATCACCTACTTCAACTTTCCAGTTTCATTAACACTTAATGATTAATGACTTTTTTTACAGGAATGAGCAACCATTTAAAATGTACATTCCTGGTATATTACTGTTTCTCGCTTACAGAGCTTCAATTTTCTGATTTAGAAACAAACCCCCATGAATTAAGCAACCATTCACACAGCATTGACAGCAAAGAGTCAGTCTCAACAGTGCACTTTTTCCTCACACAGAATCTTCAACAGACTCTTGTAAAATTCATATACATATAAATATATAAGTTTGTGCATTCATGCATAGGTAGACAGCTGCATTATGAAATAGGAAAGGAAAATCTTATATAAATTCTACCAGATATTGTTCAAATCATTCCATCTATTTAGCATCTGTATAATTGATTGTCTCTAGTATTAATTCCACCCTTAAATGACCCATGTACATGGTGGTTTACCTGACTGATCTTTCTGTTGAGTCCCTGAATGACTTTTACATGTAATTATTGATCCACTAAAAGGTTTTACTCCCAGCTGCACACAATTTTTGCAGAGTTGATTTAAACACACACATATCCCAACCTAATTTTTTTTTAAATTACTACTTCAAAAAAAACATATGAAGTGCACAGTATACTGAGTTTTTCAGATATGTTTTCTAAAGATATAGACATGATAGATATCAAGGGGTCTGACAAAAAGGTTGTTGATGGGGTGCTCCCTACAGCAACATTGTTTTAAAACATCTTCACCTCCATTTTCTCACTCCCAAAAGTTCTAAAACAATCCAGAGGCGTAAAAACCACACTCCAAAAAACACCTAAAAAGTAATACATCAAAAAACTTGAACTATATTAAATACCTTATTTTTTCTGTACAGTGACAATCACAGAAAAGGCTTACTCATGGTAATGTTGTCACATCACTAACCCACTCAGACTCAGCCACAAGAGGAGCATATACTTGCACATCTAAACCATACATTTCTCTCGGCAAGCAGACAGCTATTCTCCCAGCTAAACATGCTACCAGCCTTTTTGAGCCATCTCAACGCTATGCCAATGCCCTTACCAAAAGTTTAGACCATAGTATCAGAAAAACGCTGCATGTACTGACACTGATCTATTACTAAGCTGAAGCTCACAGAATAATGAAGTGGCAGCTGTTTCTGTTTGGTTTCACTTTGGGAAAGATAAGACAATTTAGTATCAACCTGTTTGAAAAGAATGCCAATGGTTTGGCCTTTTTTTCTTATTTTCAATTTTCACTTCAAGTCTCTAAAATAATGGTATCATATTTTTATCATAAAAAGGCATAACACCTCATAAAAATGAGCTTCTTTTCACTATCATTATATCTTTAATTCTTCCTTGTAGTTCAGTAGACACAGTAAGAGTTTTGTATTATTGGCAACTATAGTTAGAGAATATTATATTCAGGAAAATAATACCTGCAGTTTGAGCTACTGTACTTGTAAGACAATCTGTAGCCTTAGCCTTTAATCCAGTTCCTGTCTGTGGTACCCCACACTTGGCTATTATGCCAGGGAGGATAAAAACCTCCTGTATACAGTATTTGCTCATGCACATTAAAAAGTCTCTTCCAAAACAAGTCAAAAATCAAAAATTTTACACATCTACTGATTAATCAATACAAGTGTCATGGTTTTAGCCCCATCAGGCAATTAAGCATCACCAGTCTCTCTACCACTCCATCCCCCACACCCCCACTCCCAGTGAGGAAGGGTCGGAGGAAAAAAAGGGTGTGCTTGTAGAAGTTAAGAAGTATTTAATTATATAAATGAACCTTACGGAGTTACCAACAATGCCATTGCTAATAAGTAATTAAAAGAACAGAAAAGATAGAACAAATGGTACAGGATCTCACCACCCGTGGACACACACAGCCAGGTTCCAGGACAGCAAGCAAAATTAAATCCAAAGCCCCGAGGACAAAAACCCCCTCCCTGAGCCCAGGAGCTGAGAGCAGGCAGAAAGAAAATTTCCCAGCTTCGAACACCCCACCCCATCCCAGAGCAACTTGCCTGACAAAAGATGCTACTTCTCTGCAAAGCACCCACCAGGAGGTCCGAACAAGGACCGCGCTGCTGAGAGAAAAAAACTGCACTGCTGGCAACACAATGCGCTGCCAGCAGGAACCTCTGAGCCGCCCCACACACACCTTCTGGGTCATGCCTGTGCACGTTTCCCCCGGTCCGCTCACAGCACCGCTGTACGGGGGTAACAGTGACCACTCAGCTTGATGTATTGTGGAATGAAACAAAGTCTTATGGACTGGAACCAGTACAATGAGCATCAGAGAATTATGACTGTAAACAAAAAATTTGCAATTTTATTAGGTAAAAAGTGCCTTTGATTACACCTTCTAAGATTCCAACACACACACATTTTAAAGTATTTGATTCAATGACTTAAGGGAGAACTTTTCTTCAAACATTTTTATAAGATTGAAATTACATGCCAGGTTTTTGTAGATTAATAGTAGTGAAGCGTAACTTTAGGAAAAGTAAGATTTATCATGCACATGACAACTATTTTTAAACAACTGCAACTCTCCAATCCTTTAGTATTCTAATATATCAAGCACAAAAATCACTTCACTGTACAAAGGAATGTAACCACTAATGTTCACAGAAATTATGTAGTGCGGGTTTAATATTTTATATCTTAGGAATTTTATAATTTATTCATAAATAGAATTTTAAGCATACAAAGTATTCCGAAAGTTAAGATTGCTGTGTGGTTTCTTTAAATATTTTCACCCAAGTACTCAATTTAAGATACATTAAGCTGTAAAACTACACAGAAGAATACGGCAGTTTTGAATATCAGCAAATAAAAGTTGACTGTGTTCTATAAAAAAAACAATTTAACTCTTCACTGCTGGATATATTCTTATGCAATAGTTTTATGATAAATCATCCCCTGTTACATGTGCTTGGCAGAAGGCATTACTTTGCTCTAGCAGCTGTCCTTTTCAGCCTTTGGAGTCGTAAGAACTTCTGACCACAATTATTTCAACAAACTGTAATAGCAAAAGAAGATCATGTAGATTAAATCTCTTCCAGAACAAACCAGTGAAAAGAAGATGACCTGTAGGGATGATATTTAGTTAGCATTCATCTGTTGTAATAAGCCACTCTAGGAGTAAGCTACCCATTGAAAGGAAAACTGCCTCTCAACCTTAAACAGGATTTGATGCTTTAGCTTTAATATGAAACTGATTACTGAAAGTTTTAGCAACTACAAATGCTGTGCTCCAAATATATCCCAAGACATTAATATAATTCACAAGTTTAAATACAACAACTTTTTCAATCCACTACTGAATAATGGAAGGGAAGTCACAGATAAAGTGCACTTCACTCACAAGAGAGAAGTAATGATACATTTTATTGATATTAAAAAAGCTTAAAGGTAAATGCAACAGTGGTTTAACAAGGTAAGATGGCAACACACACTGGACTATTTACTGCATAGAGGACAGGATCAGACAAAACTGTCAGGGCAAAAGTGTCAGGGAGACCCTGCCATTGAGTCATGAGTTTCAGAATAGACCCACTTGCTTTCTACACTCAGAGAGGAGTCTAGCTGTGGCTGGATCCAATCCTAGTTCTGGACTTGGTCAACAGTTTATGTCTAACAGATTAAATATGTGCAATCAATTCTTCATACCACTTAGCTAAGATTTCAAAATTTAGCTTGCTGTTAGTCCCTTACAAAGGATCTGTTTCAGGACTTCATCCCTCAACCTCAAGGAGTAACCTTGAAAGGTACCCCACTCAAGGGGAGATCCAGAAGTGCAGTCCAGTACTCTGCAGGGGACCTGAAAGGGCTCTAGGCTCTCCACTATTTATAGAGTAAGATGACTGACCAACAGTTATATTTATATACCAGCAAGACTGCTAGGCCACTGTTCTAGATAGCATTTCGCTATTTTCCCCTAAAATCCAGCTTCAGCTGGGTGCAGCCATCACAACCCCCCCCTGGTGGTTATTGCTTAAGGAGGTGGAGGGGGGGAGCACATTGCCACAAGGGACAATATAAATTTTTAAAACTTAGTTCTTAAAATAACAATTGTAATCTGCCTGTGCACTGGTTGATATCTGCAAACTAGGGCAAGTGTAACTACCTGTATAGTAAATAAACACAGGATTATTTACTGGTGTACTCAAAAAGAAATGTCTGGAACTAATTTTCTAACAAATATATTTTTATAACCAATATATAAACCAGAGTAATTTGCCATATTTATAGTATGTTGGAATCCAAGAAGTCCAGATTTGTCTCAGAGAGGGGAGACCAAAATATTCCAGCTGAGATCAGCACCAAAGCTTTACCTCACTTCAGTATCAAGTCTGTAAGAAAGACCTATGATGAGAACTACTTGTTATTTGTATCAACAGGCAAGGAAAGCTGTATGGCAGATGCACTGGCAAAATTTTACGGGCAGAGTGGGGGAACACATCTTTTACTTACTACAGTCCATATTCCCAAACCCATGGGATTTAATTTATTTCATAGTTACAACTGCACAATGCTTTATTAGCTGCCTCCTTCCTTTACATTACTGGATGTAAGCCTTAGAGCTAGTGAAACTTTTATGGTTGGAAAACCCAGTGTTCATTAAGTTCTAATCACTATAGGAAACTGTCAGAGGGATGCACATCTTTGTCAGCCTTCTTTTCACAGGACGGCTGTACCCAGCCAGGCTTGTACTACAGACAAATAGTACAGTCAAAAACACACAAAATGTTTTCTGAAGGACAGTTCATCAGGTCCTTCATCTTAAAAAATGAGAAATGACCAGGCTCATTGTGTTGACTGCCTAGATGACTCAGCATACCTACGTCAAAAAGAACACCTCCATCCCTTTAAGGCAACATTATGCTGAACCCATTCAGTTGCAGCATACAAAACCTACACCAAATCCATTTGCAAAATTAAGATCTGCCTTCCCAAGGGCTTTCACTGTAACATTAGAAGTAAATTGAGCTAAAGGAATTTCTAAGAACCAGTCAGAAGCATATTAAAACATTGCAGAATAATTTATGGGCAACAATTGTAATGATGTGATAGATCATTTGTGATTATAATCACATTTTTCATTAGCTTTCAGAGTTAATTTCAACAAATGAATTCATGTTTAAAGCTCACTGTACAAGACTGGGCCCTACATCTGTGAAGAATATTTGACAACAGTAAAAGATTTTCTGGTGTTAGTTGACATTTTATGGCTTAAGGTGAAAGAATTAAACAAATGGGAGTTATGCTTGTTTGACATTCTAGATACCCTTCAGTTTATATGCTAAAGCTGTCCTAATTTTTCAGCAATAAAATTGTGCTGCCTTAAAGCCTGCTGTCAGAACTACATAGCTCTGAGTGCCATCACCACATACACACAGTTTTTAATTGTGTGTAGCCATGTATTTGCTTATTTACTCTCATTTAAAATTAGAAGACAGTAATGGAAATATTTTCATCAGAATACAGATTTCAGAGTATTTTTCTGAAACTGAAGTGTCTGACAGTTACAAACATGACACAAAAATAAGGAACCTGGAGTGTTTAGCTTCTGAAGTAGCACAATCTCCACAGCCTATTTCTCTGAACCTTTTGCCTTACATGGCAAATATTTTCTAACAGAACATTAGAACACACAGGAGCTTTTAATAAACTTGATTTCAACTCAAACGCATAAGTAGATTTTCCCATTAAGCTTCCAACAGATCTATATTAATTGCAAACTGGAAGACTACACACTGAGATGATACATTAATGGAGGATAGCATATTTAAGCTAATGCATTGCATTTGAGAATGTTTAAACTGAGCCCTTGAATCTGACACACTTGTGTCACAACAATATGTAAACACACATGTATCAAATGGAGGTCCATTAAATTTCTCCAGGGGCCCATTTTCCAAGCACAAAATAGGGATAATAGTATTGTGTAATTTTAGTCCATGAGACAGGCAAATAAAGGAAGAACTTAGAATAAAAGAAATCTTTGAGAATTTGTTAGTAAAACAGATACTCCAATCTCTAGTTTTTTTAATATTAACTAAAATTAAAATAATACTCCCAAAATAGTAAAAACTCCAAAATATTTGAAAGCAAATACTAAGAGTGCTTTAAGGGATCAAGAAGCTCTTTTCCTAGAGTTCTCCTGCACTGAAAACTCTAAACCATATTGGAAGAATGTTTGTAGTACAGGGATTTCAAATACACATCTGCTGCATCTGATCCAAATTCATTCAAATTCAAACTCATTATGGCTTTAAAGCTTAAAGCCAATCATAGCTGCTATTATGATTACTGCTATTAAATTACAACCAAGACAACTGCATGAAAATCTTGGTCCTGACCACACCAATTGGGAAAGCTCACATAACCAGTGGAGAGTATCTAACACGTAAGACGAATGCAACAAGAATCTTAAAGCAGACTAAGGCAGCACAACAGATCTGAACTACAGTGAACAACTTCTCCTTACATTTAGACACAACAGTACTCAGACCTGCAGTTTTAGTGTGACTTGATCAAGATAACGGTTAAACTAAATTTTATCCTTTGCTCTTATCTTTCCAAGTCCTGAGAGCTTCAGTCATAACTAACCACATTTTTGAGCACATAGCTTAATTTAAGAAATGAGCTGTAGGAACTGAAGCAATAAATAGCTTTCAAAACAGAACCAAATCTGTTTTTCATTTGTCTTGACAAATTTTAACCACATACTCTGGGGAAAATAAGAAACACACTGCTAGTTTAGTGTCATTTAAAAATACTGGAAGAAACAGTGTGGTAAAACAGCTTACCTAAAGTGACAGGGGGTTCTTCTGTTTGGGTTTTGTTTGCATTTTTTTTTTCAAAGGAGACATACTTTTGGTGGCAAGAGACTTCTCTGTTAAACTGCAGTTGCCTACTCTAAATTTATCAAGCTTGATGAGAGCAAACACGAAGTCTATGCTACCTCTGGCACCATCAATCAAACTGCTAGGTAGTAAAACATTGCATCTTAAGCTTCTTGATTGAGAATTCCTTACGTGTTTGTTTACTGAGACATGGAATGCATGGTGATGCACCTGTGGATGTTGAAAAGTAGTGTGATAAGCCGTTGATTTATTTCCTCTGAGACCAACAAAATATTGAAAACTGTGACAAATGAGAGATCTAGTGGGACTATGAAACATTTTATTAAAAAGTCAAAGGCCTGATTACCTTATCTTCTGTAATTTATCACTCCTTTCTCTCAAGACTTACCATCTTTACAAGACAATCTCAGAGGTCTAGAAAATTTCTGTAAATTGTGTCTCTAAAGCTAAAATAGTGCTTGTACCATGTGTACTCAAACGTATCACATGTAGGGTTATTCCAGAACCACGGAAAGTGAGTGCAAATTAAAAACTATCATGTTGGAAATTTTCCTCAGAGGAAATCAATTATCACAAATACCTTTTACGTATATAACATCCTTACAACTGTAGAAAGAAATATGACTTTAGGTTTTTATTATTACCTACCATATAAGCCAGTAGATATACTTAATATTATGGAAACTGAAAAAGCATCAACATGATCTGGTGGACATAAGAACACTAAGAACTCAAAGATTCAAGATATTCCTAAACCAGAAAAATCTAGTGGGTATTCAATTATGATTATTAGACAAAGACTTATTGAATGTCCTGAATAGGATTTTTTTTTCCCCCTCTAGTAGAAAGCTACAGAGATGCAAAAAGAGTAATACAAAAGATACAGTGCCCTGGCCCCAGAAATCCAGGTGTTTTCATTGACTGCCAGAATATTGACAGTACTACAGACTTGAAAACATGGCAGCATTACTTCCCTGCCATGCAGATGTTTGTTTTCATAAGTAAAAGGGGTTCAGGGGTTCATACTGAACTCTTCAACTCAAGTTGTCCATGAATCTTTTAAAAATATTTGTGACATTAAAAAAAAATTCCTTTTCCAAACTGCAATATGCAAAGGCATAAAAATTAGACGTCTCTATCTTAAATTATAAAGACATCAAGAGTGTTGTCTCCTATGCAAAAGCTTCATATTATTCCTGATACTACCAAAATATTTTCGTTAATGGAACAACATGGTCAGACCCCTAAAATACATTTTTATCTCAAAACAGTGCAGTATTTGAGCAAGGAGATTGACTAATATTGTATTGATGGGCGTACAGAATTATTCAAATCTAATGTACCAGATTTTAAGCTACTAGCCTAAAAAATTAAATGCAAGAGACAGGAATGTAACTTCTCAAAAGGCAGGGGAAGAATTAATTAGCATGAAAAACTATGGGCAGGTTCTTCCCTCATTACTTTACTCCACAGATAACACTGATTTCTCCAAAACAACTTCCAAAGTAATACATTTTTTTGGAAAAGTAACTAGTCTCTTACATGAAGAAAAACATACGCATAGTTTCAAATCTTCCAGGGAAGCCTTGCATTGTTTCACAGGTCTCTACAACATTGCTTTCCCTCCACAAGCATTTTTTGTTTTCTATTATATAAATATACTTTGTTTACCAACAGTTCATTTACTCTAATTTTTTTATTTTTGAACCACTGTGCTGGGTTCAGTCAGGAAAGGGTTAACTCCCTTTACTCTGGTTGCTAGGGAACTCTGTTGCTGGACACTAAGAGAAAACATTGATAAGGCCTCAGCTGGTGCTGGGGATGGCTTGTACTGAACTCAAGGTCTTTTGTCTGCTTTGGATACTGTAGCTGACCCAGACTAACCAAGGAAGTATTTCATCCCATAGTCCGTCGTGTTCCGGTCTCTTTGGGTGGGGAAGAGGGTCCGGTAGCCATTACTCTTCCCTTCTCTCTCTCTCTCTTACTCCCTTGCTCGTCTCTCCGGGCACTTGCTAACCCTCCTGCGTTAGCTGCTTTGCTAACTCCTGTGCTGGCTCATTCGTGTGGGAGCTGGTGGGTTGTTTTGACTTTTCTGGCCATGTTATCAGTGATAAGGTTTGCTCGGAATCTGCTGCGTAGGCTCCCAGGCTCCGGCCTTCAGGCCGCGGCTCTCGGGCTGCGATCGCTCTCAGGCTGTGGGTCTCGGGCTCTCGGGGTCTGATTTTCATTCCTCAACATCTGGGTGTGCATTGGTCAGTGGATGGTGGGAAATTGTATCATATTGTATATATTGTATCATATGCTTTATTTTCTAATATTTTAATTATTTATTATTAGTAGTATCTGTATACATTGATTTAGATTTAATTATTAAATAGTTCTTATCTCAGTTTTTACCAGCTTCCTTATTTCTTTTTCCTTCAATTCTTCCCCTTCACTAGAGGAGGGGAGGGGGATTTGTGAGAGCGGCTTCGTAGTATTTTGCTAGCCGGAGTTAAACCACAACAACCACTAAGTTCATGTACTTTAAAATGAGACGCAAGAATCTCAGAAGCAACAAAAATCTTCCCAAAACACTCAATTTTAAAAGGATATAAGTGTCCATTCTTTTATCTCATTTTATCTTCATATGCATAAATCTAAGCCCATGAGTTGCTTAAAGAATCTTGTGAAGATAGAATACAGTATGTTATAGTTGCTTACATGAATTATACCAGACAGGAGCTATAGGAACACAGGCAGTGTGCTCAGCATACAAGTATTTACTGCTGGAATATATGGAAAACAGTAAGTTATACATGATTCCATTTAGTTCATCTCATTTTCAGCAGAGCTCTTGCAAGTTACAGTAGAGTATCCTTGCATACTTAACTAAGTGCATTAACATTTTGCGTTAGACCAGGAATACACTTTTGAGCCAACCATCTCACAGCACCTTTCATGCTGCCTTGGTCTGCATTGCAGAATAGTCTCAGCGGGCAAAATTGAATCCATTTCTAATTAAGGTAAACTGACATTGTACTTCAGAAGCATCTAAATCTTCAACTGCTGGACAGGACCAGAGTAGAGCCAGTCTGATGTAAATCCCTTGAAACATGCATAAATAAACAAACATACAGGTCTTTAACCACAAGCTGTTTTAAGTTCACTCCTGTTGTACTACACTACTTGCTAGTGCAGACACAACTTTTACACGCTGGCAGCAACCTCGGAACCCTCAGTAGAGCTACTGGCATTGCCAGCACCTTCATGACAACAGACTGGTCAGACATTGAATCAACAACTATGTACACGTTGCCCAGCCCTGGTAAATCAAAGATAACCTTTCTTCCTCCCCAACCCCATGAGCTTGCATCTTGGCTGTGAAGACAGTGCCCTCTAACAGGTCCAGCAACTCAAAGAGAACAAGTCATCTTCTCCCCTATAGGCTGGTGTCTCAGCTATCACAAGTGTCATACAGACTCAAGGCAAAGCCAAAGGGAACCATGGATGCATGCCATGTGCCAACCTGTGGGTCTACCTGCATTACCACTGCGACGGCATGAGGAAGAGGGGTGATGCATCCACATGGACTTCTAGGTTGGAGGTAGGGGAATTGTGAGGAAAGCAGTGGCCAAAAATCATATGTGCAGGAAGGTTACTTCCCCAGATGCAGCAGGTGGTCTGATGACCCTTCCACTGAACCTGATGAAGGGACTTCTGGTTTAGTTAGAGGAATCAGATAAAGAATGCTTTGACCATCAAGGGAGGGGCTCCACTTCCAGCCAAGCTGAGGAAAGACAACTAGTATAACACTGGTGCACAGTGTAACCTAATGCCACCAGGGTACATGGGGGCAGAACTCATCTGGATTTCTGGAATGACAGGGGATCATAACTGGTGTCTTTGTTGGAGACTGAAGTGAACTTAACAGGGAACAAGCACCCATCTGGACATGCTTGGCATAGACTACCTCAGAAGAAGATAATTGAAGTTTTATGGTGATGTAACACCCCAGAAAGAACTGAATCAGACAATGAGACTCATTTCTGAAACCACTTCATAAACATCCAGGCCAAGAAAGAGAGTCCTGACTGGGTGTATCACATCCCCTACCACACACCAGTTGCCAGGAAGACTGAACAATGAAATGGACTGTTAAAGACTAGGCTGAAAGCAATGGGTAGTGGGAGATTTAAGCACTGTAATGCACTTTTACCAGAAGCTACATGTCTGGTAAACACTAGAGTATCTGTTAACACACCTGTTCCTGCTCAAACAAAATTCCCATGAAAGGAGACAGGTCCCATGGCACACACAGGGAACTGGCTGAGAAAGTGTGGGTTACTCCTTCCTTGGGAAAAGGCAAAGCCATTCATGGGATTGGTTTTGCTCAAGGACCCAGGTGCATTTAAGTGGTTAGCACAGGAGGGTGGAGAAGTCTCATGTGTACCTCCAGGAGATCTAACATTGGATGACAAATAACCCATGATTTGAACTGTCACCATACCTGTATTTAATTGAAAAGTAGCACAGCAGCAGCCATCCAAATCAGTAAAAGGTAAGCCTTGCAAGGAACCTGTTAATTTCAGTAGTGATCCAACCTGAGCTTGCTTTTACATCCAACAATTCAACACACCATCTCTCTCCTCCCAAATGATCATCTCAACAGACAGAGCCTAAGACATGGACTTCTTTATTCCCCATCCTGTTGAAGTTGTGGGGGGAGTGGTGGCATGAACAAGAGACTGGTGAATGCTTAGTTGCTGTCTGGATTCAACCCACAATAGGTAATTTTTTCAAGATAGTCAGATTCCTGATAACTTAATTCAAAGTTTTATCTGGGCAGGGGATGCTGGAATAGTTTGTTTGTGCTGTAAATCCTTATTTTAGCCAAAGTGAATGTAATACGCATTTAAATACCTGTTATTTTGTGCATTTAACCTTTAGTGCTAGCTTACCATAAAATCTTGCATATATACACATGCATATATAATTTTTGTATAACCAAACAATTTTTTATTCTTACAGCAGGGAGATGTGAGCTGATTTTAACAAATGAGGAAAAAATGTTAGGCATAAAAATCTGCATGCTACCAGCTGAAACATAACTTAATCTTCAACTCCCTTGTAAACATCTGTTCCTAAAAAAAAAATCTACCTTTTCAGCAATTATAAGATTACCAGAAAGTAAATAAACATCTAAATAATCTTTATTTCACTTCATTTCCCACTGAAACTGAGACCTATATTTCCTTCTCTATTTCACATCTTCTTTTCTACCCCCTTCTTTCTCTTCCAAATTATTTCTATCTTGCATGTATGCCTCAAAACACAACCTTTTTGCCAAAAAACATGCCCTAACTTCAAAACTAGACTGAAGTTGTAAGTTATTCCTGTAAGCCCCCATAAAGCAACTCTGTAATTAACTATCTGCTCCCTTGAGGGCTTGTGTCACTCAGCACAGACCAGAGAATATGTTTTCTTCTCATTAAAGTAAACATTTATTCCCCTCCTTATATAAGCAAACACTTGGAATTTCTTCCATGTAAAATAATGTCATACAAAAACTAAGAACACTCAAGGTACCACATTTTTATCCTCATAGCTGAGCATCCCCCAGCAATTTTTGTTTTGCTACAGTAATATTTAAAGATCTGTTTTTTAAGTACACATTCCTGTGATAATATAGCTGGGTCAGAGATTGAAAGTTTCATGCCATAGGATAGTAAATCTTCAGAGACTGTTCCACTTTGGCTCAGAATAAAAGCTGAAACATTTTTCCCCAACAGATAAAATTTTTTCTCCCTGACTTGCCCTGATTTCTAAAGACTGTCCCACTTCCAGCATGGATGAAAGCTCTCTCAGGGTTGAGGATAGTTAGGATGGCCTGAAACACATGCACTGATGGAGCCACTGGATTTACCAGCACCACTCCAAGCTGACTGGGAGAAAGCTATATAGGTTTCCTATAAACAATTCTCTTTCCTTCCAGCAGTTTGTACCTTATGCCTTCAGGAGCTCTGCTGACTTTTACTATGTAATTGATTCTGACTTGAATAGAGCACACAGACATATATAGACTAAACTTTAGTCAAATTAAAGTAGACTAATCCATTATCCTGGAGATGCAGCAGTAGTAGCAGGATCATGTACAGTAAGATTCTTCCAAAGTATAAATGGAGTTCTAATGATGAATCAGGTCATGCAAAAAATGTAATGCACACTATTCAAAAGACTACTGTAAAATCACAACAAATTAATACCAAGGGAATTGTAAAATAGCTTGGGTAAAATAAGAATGATGACCCCTTCATATCTCCCATGGTAACATCCTGCATACTTAATCTGCCAATGTTTAAAATCACAGACATCCTGTTTCAATAGTATGGAGAAATCAAGCGATGCTTGGGAGCCTCACCCTGAACTTCAGTTACCGACATCACACATCCATCTCACAGTTGTCCTGGTGAGGACACATGTCAAAGCACAAGTTTGTCACCGACTGAAGTGTCACAAGTGCACTGGCAGAAATACATGGAGAAATAAGTAATTCCACCCATGAAGGTGATGGGTCATGCTTATTAGTAAGCCATAGGCCTGAGAAGCCTAGCAATGCTTACTGAGCAGCACATCTTTCAGCACAGCCTGGTTTGATCTATACCTACATAATTTTGCCTCAAAAAAGAAACTTCCAGTATTTTTTTTAGAATTTTCACTCCTGAGAAGCACATACCCCTTAAGAAAAGGCATTTCAACAGGCTAGAAGATAATGCACTCAAAACCTCATATTTTCTTTTCAGTGTAGGATTTGGAGCTTCATATGTCTATGAAAGGGATTGTATGGTGCAGTAGCTGCAACATGAAACATCATATGATGACCTGGAAAAATCCCTTCCTACTATGTAATCCCAGCTGAATTACACTTCAGATTAGTAGGCAGCTCTCAGAGTGGGCACGGTAATATGCACTTACCAGTATGGATACTAAATATCCAGTATTGCCTCAAAATACAGATGTTTGGGTTTTGTCACTGAAGAAATTATAAAAACAAGCAAAGTCTTGAACAAAGAAGTATTCTCAGTTTTTACATTAACCTTTAAAAATAAATTCATTAATACATATGATTTATATTCTAAAAATCTTCTAGTATCAGGAATGGACACATTTATGCTCTGTGACAGACTTGGTTGACTTGCTTTCCCTGTTACACCATAGAGTTCACAGAAAGATACACAAACTGCTATCTGCAGCATCTGAAACAACTGCCATCCATACACATATTTCATAGCAATGCTAGTAAATCCATATTTGAGAACTGCCTTAAACTATCAAAATTCAGTAGCTACAGAATTAAATAATTGTCACAGACTGGCTATTAAACCCGAGTTATTGTTTTCTATGCAGATACTGGAAACAGCGGGGCAGGCAGAGATGTAAAGCAGGTTGCAGATTCTCCTATAGTCCTTATTCGTGTAACAAAGGTTACTCAGCAAACTGTTTATAGTAAAGTAACTAACTCCTCATTCCCAATTTCATTTTTATTTTGGCAGATGATCAGAAAACACTAAATGCAAGTAATTCAGCTTTGCTTTCCAGAATTTCAAATTCCCACCATAGTCTTCATCAGCTCTCTTCAGCGATACAAATCATATCAGTTTTCAGCTTGTGATTTTGTAGGAAATAACACAGTATGAAGCACAGGCCATTTCAGTCTAATAATTGTCTCCTAAATTACCATGTTTCACTAAACAAAGATGTATTTACAGTAATATTCTGTTTATTGGCTATAACAAAGAAAGTCAAAAATAAAACAAGTATTCCTGTGGCAAGATACTAACAAAAGATCTTGTAATTCTTTTGAACAAATAACTTCTACTATCAATGGACACATTAACATTAACAAACCAAGCAATTACAACATAATCAACAAAATAACTTGCATACTTAAGACCTGTATATACAGCATATATATTTATATAAATAACTAAACCAGGACTTGGTTAGAATGCAAATACCTATTTCTGGTTGTCTTTTTTTTTTTTTTTTTTTACTATGGTTCTATGTTTATTTAATCAGTCATAAAAAAACTTGTTTCCACAGGGACTAGTTTTCCTACCCTAACATCAACCACTGAAGACCTGAGCCCATAATCCTCCCTCTGTCCCTCCACCATAATGAAGCATAATGCACTATTTATGACAAGCCCGGATATTTCCACCTGCAGAAAAGTTTTAGAGGAATTATCCTCCTTGGTAGGTTTAGATGGACTCAAACGTTGTTGCACAACAAAAAGCTCCTGCAATTTTGCTGCCTGCTTAACATATTCAAATACATTTAAATCACTTTGGAGGAAGACTGAACAGATATTATTCTGAAAATGCACCTGTTAAGGGGTCCCCTACAGTGTAACTTGCTGTTATACACACAGGGAGTTGAGGATTTCCTAACCACCTGACAATTATATTGCCTGGAGCAGCCACTAGTAGTGTCTCAACAACAGCATTCCCATTGCAGCTACCACTAATAAACTGTCATGATAATAGCAACAGGTGGAGCAAAGAAAAACAGCAGGAGACCACTGAAGGCTATCAAAGTTTCCTTTTAAGAAGTACAAACATTATTAGAGTCATGAAAAATGTTCTCAATTAAGGAAAAATATTTTCCATTTATTATGGACTATTCTACTTGGGTTTCTGTATTAATGACTCTTACTGATCTAATTCAAGAGACAATGTTTATTTTGTGGGCCTATGGTATAAATACTGATGTTTATACATCACAAAAGATCTTTACTAGATGTGTAATATACGTTTTCAGTAAATCAAAGTAGCTATAGAACAATTCTGTTTTCAAATCTAATACATATTTTTATGAAGCATTAAGGTAATCACAGTAAATATCCACTCGACTACAAGAGCAATACATCATACCACTTGCATAATCTCTGGATTAAGTATCAGCAGTCCATAGAGTAATTACTTTATAACCAGGTGGAAAGAAAGGTCAGCAGACAATAACTTCACACATTAAGAGTTTTAAAAAATATCTAAGTAGTAACCAACTCTGTTTAATAAATTTGCATTTTTTACTAATTGTAAAACATATTTTGATTCTATAAGAGATGTGCACTGTGAATACATTTCAAAGGGACAAATTCTCAGTAGGGAGAGGAGACTACAGTCCACAATTCAGAGAGGCAATGGAGCTAAACAGTGAAAAGTAAATGGTGTGGACCAATGAGTGAAAAGACACACCTCAGTAATGTAAAATAAGGCAAAAGTCTGCCTTCCTCAAACTTATGCACTCTAGTGCCCACAACCTGGGAAACAAACAGAAGGAACTAGAGCTCCAACGATGGTCACAAAATTCTGACTGTGAGAATAACTGAGATGACTGGGATAGTTTGCACGACTAGAAAGCTGTGATGGACAGACTCCAGCTCTTCAGGAGAGAAAGTCTAGGAAGACCAGGGAAGGGAGTTGCCCTCTGTGCAAAAGAGCAGCTTGGATTGAGAGAGCTTTTCTACAGGATGGGAGACAATCTTGTTGAGAGCTCATGGGTTAGGATCAGGTAAGAGGCCAGTAAAGGTGACATCCTCATGCCAGTCTGTTGTAGTCTACCTGATTAAAGTGAGGAAGCACGTGAAACCTGTAAAGAACTTTAGGAATTTTCTGTATCACAGACCCACAAAGGTTTCTGGAGGATGTAAGGGGATAATTGTCATATCCCAGAGATACTGGATGGAACAGCCAAGGATGATACACACCTGGACCTGCTACTCACTAAATAAGGAAGAAACTAGTAGGGGATGCAGTAATCACTTAGTCCCTTAGCAACTATTCTCACAACTGAAAGCACTGAACTAGTATTCCACATCTAATTCACTATTAAGATCCAATTTCAACTTAACAAACCATTTGTGTAACAATAATATAAAGAAAAATGGAAGTGAAAAACTGCTTTTACTATAGTGTACAGGCCTAAAGTAATAATGACAAATTAAACCAGCCTCTTCTACAGAATCATACATTACCAAATTCACAGCCCAAGAATCCCATATGGTTTCCATAAACAAAAGGCTAATCTTTAGAATAAGATGATAAAGTTAGATGTAAGTGTGCATTTACGGCATTCACATTTCAGGGTGTGAATTAATAAATGTAATTTTAAAGGAAAGTTATTGATAGAGATATCTTAAACCTTTCATTTGAAAGATAGTACTGAAAGTAAATTTTCTGGAATGTCAAAGAAGCAGAAGCTGACTGTAAAACATCTCACTGTAGGGTATTTAAACATTTCAAGCAAGGAAGTTTCTCAGTTTCCCAGAGCTAAATGTAGAAGGCTGACTTTTAGAAAGGTTAATAACACCCAATGGCATGCCCTTATCCTTATATATAAAATATGAGGAAGACCAGTTGTGATGGAAAGAACAAACATCAGCAACCATCCTTTAAGGACACAGACCCTTCAGGACTCTGCTCTTCCATCACTGTAAAGAAATCTGCTTTTAAATCTGCCTCAAAGGAAAGCTGACAAGATGCACATGTGCCAATGTATGCTATAAATCCTGGCAAAGGCACTGAGTGTTAAGGGAAGCTGCTGATGAATTAATCTCTTTTGATAACTGTAGGGTTTTGGGATGATGTAGCTTGTACTTTCCTGCACTAATCACCTTAAAGGTCTCCAGACATTTACATCCTTAAGTTCACACTCTCTCAAGAATTATTCTTCCACTAGCTTACCTCTATCTACATCCCTCATGAAATCTTTAGGTAAATGAATTTTTATGGTTTCAAATTTAAGCATTTCATTTTATCACATATTACAGCACCCAGTAGTTTATTATATGACTGTAGAAGAGGCACCAGAGATTTCACCAAGTTTGCTTCCAACTTCACTCTCCTCATTTAGTCCTCTACTCCGCTAAATAAGGCGGTGAACATAAATTGAGAGAACCAAAAAATGCAGAAGCTAGCACTTCACTCATACTCCATCTGTTTTAATCAATCTTACAACACATAAATGACAGCAAAAGTAAGAATCATTAGATGAATTTTTCACCATAGATTTTCCACAAAACAGTCTTACTTCAGTTCTTGGGAGGGATGTATTGTTTGGGGTTTTTTTTAAATGTGATGTGACTTCAGGCAATTCCATTTCCTCAGGTGGCATAATACTTCCTAATCTCCCAAAAGTGCTGAGCAGACACCTTTTTAACACCAGAACCACTACCAATTTTTATTAAGTGTGTGTTTCTGAACATGTACAGCAAGGTCATTATTGCTGGTGCTGCTGTCAATGTGCTTTACAGTTTCTTGCACATTTTTTAAATTCGTTTCCACACTTTCCTATTTGTAAAATTAGTCTAATTGAAATTAGATTCTTCATATGGCAGTGTGAAAATTAACATTTGACAAGCATAGTTAGTTATTTATGTTGTGCTCCTTAACAGCCTGGTGTGCAGAAGAACCTATCAAAAATCAGTATTTTCTGGCTATTACAATCTATTTTTCATAGAAAAACTATATTATTGGCAAGCACAGATGTCACTATGAGGCACAGGCGATACAAAAAAAATTAGCGGCAGTCATTACAGCTCTCATATGACACAAAATATCTTCCTACCAATTCATTAAAAGAACCAGAACTCTGAAATACTGCATTTACCAAACAAATTTGGTCACTCAAATCTCAATTCTGCAGTAAGTTTTATGCAGAGAAATCCTTGCAGTTATGTAGGATTTACTGCAAGACAGCAATGGAGGTAAGCATCCTTAAGTATGCACAAATTGCTCATTTCAAGTTTCATGCAAGAAAGGCTCTACTTTTCTCACAATATTTCTGTTCAACTTCATTTTTCCAGGTAGTCATTTTACTGCAGTCCATCATTGTGTCTTACCACAAATGCAGAAGCCCACCTACAGAAGTGAAAGCCTGTATTTAGCCTCTCAGCACAGTTGCATTCCCAGCCCAACAGCTATTTGGGTTTTGTACATTGGGCCCTCAGAGGTAACAATTTTCAAAGTGCACATACTTGTTTTATATATAATTACTGTGGTTTATGCAGCTCAAAGATGTTGCAGAGTCAGGATTTTGAGGTGTGTTGTTCTCCACCCAGTCATACAACTTTTATTTAGTGGGACCAAATACACTGCCAGGTTAAGCAAAAGTTTAGCCTTCAAAATTAATGCAAAGTAGTGTTTTGTTGCTGCAGTCTCTCAAAAGGGCAATCTTGGACATAACATCATACCCTTGTTTTCTGTTTCTATTCTGTTCAAAAAGCATCATACCACAGTACTTAGTCAGACGTCTGCATTCAAAATACATGAATGGGCACAGAACTCTGGTTCCCACTGCAGATGCTGCAAATGGCCAGTCCATGATTGGATGTTGTGCTGATTTTAGTTGGGATAGAGTTCCTATTGCAGGGTGGGGAGGAAGTGAACATGCAGCTGTGTGGTACTTGGTTGCTTACTGGGTCTACACCACTACAGGTGCAAAACACCCCGGTCATCTCAGTAGCAGGATCTTGTTTCTCTGCAAGGTTATGGTACCTGTTGCTGGGCTGCAAGGCCATCAGGTGAGGAAGGCAAGGTCTTAAGGCAGGAGAGTTGCACATAGGATCTTGAGGTGGGAGATACAGCTGCTTCAGCAACTCCCCAGTATTAAAGCTCTTCACTCTGGAACCATAAATCTTTTTTTCATTGCAAAGGTAGAAAATTAATCATTGACTAAAGCAGACATATTGTCTGCTTCAGTATAGGTGCACTACTACCTGTTTCAGGGGGTTTGTTTCTTTGTTTATGTTTAAGACTAAAATTAAAGCTATTTAAACTGATTAATTTATCTTTTTTTCCCCTAAGACCGAAAATAGGAACTGCACATGCAATGAAAGGGAAGCTCCCTTTCCAGTATAATTTCTAACTTATGACCTTTTGCCAATTACTGTTTCAATTAAATATGATGTACTCAAGTTGGGCATTCAAATAAATGCAACGTAATGAAATGCTGGGTTACTCATTATGTTAACCTCATTAGCATGAGTGATAAATAGATTGAACTGTCTTTGATGCCAAACTGAAAATGGACCTCTAAAGAACTCCCATCACTAATTAGAAAACTGGAATTGGTTTATTATTTAAATTAATTTAATGTGGTATGAAAGCTGTATCTAGCCTTCATTTAAACTAAACTGCATTACTCTTAGCTCATTTTAAATAAAATTATATGTTTTCTTATTATCAAGAGGTAAATGTAACAGCATTTGCTTATCTATAGCCACTAATCTCCTTGTTTTCTCATATAAACTACACACAATGAATCAGTTCTCTGAAACACTGTAACGTGATGAAGGAGGGTATTATCTGCAACTTCACCCATAGACAGAATAGAAACATGGAATTCTGATCAACAAGGACTAGAAAGGGGAAAGGATGCCAGCAATCAAGAGCAGAGGAGAGTTCATGGTGAAATCCATCTATGTTCTTCTAAATTCAGTGATAAATACCTCAGTTCAATATTAATTTACAATAAAACAACACCTGGCACTACCAATAAAGCAGATGAAGTTCTGCTGTGGAGCCAGAGCTAAGCACAACTAGAAGCAGAGCACAAACCCTTTTCCTTAATTCCTCAAGTAAACACCTCCTAATACAGAACACATTTGACAGTCAAATCTTCAATGGTTTAGTCCCATTGCATTCTTCTTGCACATCACCAGCAGTTTCAACCTTCATACTTTATTTCTTAATTTTTTTACACATTTTCCTACGTCCAGTTTAATGTAAATCTGTTCCTATTCATAGTGTGAGATGGCAATGTGCTTAAAAGCAAATGGAGAAATAACCATCTACTGGATGAGATGAAAAATTTTGTAGGAACACCTTCAGAACGTTTGTGGAAGTAGGATAATCTTTATATGTACAAATAAATGGCTACTAATCACCAATTAAACTACAACATTAAGTATCTAAAGATGCCCTCTTTTCTCCCCAAATTTATGTAGATGAGCTTCGTGCCAAGACGACTCCCCTGCTTGTACAAGGCCTTCCTTCACATTTTGAGCTGGCCCCAAGACATTACCCACAGCACTCCAAGTAGCAGGGTTAGATGTCCTAATTATGAATTCCATTAAATCCCATGAAGTTCTGCTAAGAGATCTGGATCCTTGCCAGTAATGCAATCTGCAACTTCAGTCCTACAACTCCCAAAGTAAAAAGCAGACCTATACTGACCCTACATCATGAATCAAGAGGCTTTTATTTTATTCTGAAATCTTGGTAGGCCTTATTTTTAAAGGCCAAATCTGACAGTTGATTCAGGGGTAAGCAGACCAAGAACATTATTGATTCTGCCAATATATACATAAAAAAAAAGCCAGACACCTTGGTAGATTTCTGCAGTATGATGCCAGGGGGGAAAAAAAGCTATCATAATTTAATGTTTCTGTTAAACCCTATAAATTGCAAATTGTGAAAAAACATATAGCCACAGGTGTACCTATTTAAATTATATAAATCCTCCTTTTTAGAATTTAGTATTTTAACCCCAGAGTTGAAACGTCAAATAGCTTCATAAAATAAGACAGTCTTAAATTCACTACAAAAACTATAATTTTATATCAATTTGCACAGAACTGGAACACTGAAAAATAATTCAACTTCTGACAGTGCACATCTAATCAGTCTCAGTTAAATGGACCCATTGTAAAGGAGTCTTCAAACTCCAACTGGATACAATGTCTAACCCACAAGGATTTAATTGATTAGTCATGACTAAGGCCAACTCAGCAATTCTGAATTTATCCAAAGACCACCACGTTTTTCTGTTTGGCAAACTTCAGAAAGATGTAGGGTTTTTCTCAGGACCATCAAAAAAAAAAAAACAAACCAAAACCGATCAATAAATTCTTCACCTGTAGGCTGATTACAGAGGAAATTACAGTTTCAGGCAGTTGGCTAAACTAGCACGAGGTTACTCTGTCTCACCAGAGAAAACAAAGGGTTCTTGCTGGAGTCAGTGCTAAGAATTATACACTTGTTTTCCCCAATGATACAAAACACTGAAGACACACTGTGCAGGCAATTGTAGCTTGGCTAATAATTCTGCTGGCCTTGTACTTCCTATCTGTGTCTCATTCATGAAAATAAAGTCTCCATGGCTTCAGAGGCCAGGAAAAGTAAACATTTTCATAGCTGGACACATTTCTTCCTCTAGAAGAAGAAATGTATCAAAAAGCAGCTGTCAGAGCAATACCTTATTCAATTTTCTTGATGTCTGAATGTTTTGATGAAGCCCATACACCAAATCCAAGCCACCAAGTTGATGATGCACTTACTCTTATATGGCAGAACTGATTTTAAGCCTTCATAAAAGTGCTACTGCATACCTCATTGAACAGCAAAATACATTAATAACAGCAATTAATTAGTGCTAAATGCTATTTATGTGACTTATTTTCCCCATCAATAAGAAAGGTGCCAGAAAACTTCAAGAGTAGTCTCAATGTAAGTGGTACAACTCTATAGCTGTATGGCATTTGTAAGGGCTTTTACTGCTACAATGCTTCTAAAATATGATAATGGTAGAGCATGATTGCATACTACACTCTAAGAGTTGTTTTCCTGGACCCAGGTAGTATATTATCTGCAGGAGCTGGGGTGAAGTAAAAGGCAGGGAGGGAAATCTCAATCAGTACATCCATGAGGGAGATGTTTTTCCTTTCATCCACTGATAAAGAGTGATCATAAATTAGAGCACAAACTCATCATCAATATCCTAGCATTGCTGTAAGCTAATACTGAAAAACTCTGCACATAGATACAAGACCTGAAACTTCCTTCTTTATTATCATTCCAGTTTTCTGTATTACTTTTGTGGATAGGAGCAGAATTAATATAATTTTTTTATAATAAAGCAATCTTGCTAAGACCACATGACCATGGAATGCTGCTATGTTCACAAAACAGAAACTGAGAACCAGACCCAAATATTCTTACCACCATATTGGAGCTCCACAGAAATTAGAGTATTGTGGTTTAACTCCAGCCAGCAATTAATCACCACACAGCTGCTTGCTCCTTCCCCACATGGTGGGATGTGGGAGAGAATCAGAGGGGTGAAAGTGAGAAAACTCATGGGCTGAGATAAATACAGTTTAGTAGGTAAAGCAAAAACTGCACACACAAGGAAAGCAAAACTAGAATTCATGCACTACTTTCCCATTGGCAGGCAGGTGTTCAGCAATCTCCAGGAAAGCAGGGCTCTGTCACATGTAACTGTTAGTTGGGAAGACAAATGCCGTAACTCCAAATATCCCTCCCTTACTTCTTCCTCCAGCTTTATATGCTGAGCATGGCATCACAGGGGATATCCCTTTTGTCAGTGGGGTTCAGCTGTCCCAGCTGTGTCCCCTCTCAACTCCTACTGCACCCTCAGCCTACTTGCTGGTGGGGTGGGGTGAGAAGCAGAAAAGGCCTTGACTGTGTAAGCACTGCTCTGCAATGGCTAAAACATCCCTGATTCATCAACACTGTTTCCAACAAAAATCCAAAACAAAGCCCCATATTGACTATTATGAAGATAAAATTAACTTTATCTCAACCAGAACACAGGGTTTGGAGGTTTTTTCCTCTCCTTTCTCAGGGTTCCCATGTAAAGCTTAAATTATATTGCTCTCTGAATCCTTGTTTTCAATAAACAAAGTGTTGGTTATCTAGGCTGAATAATTCTAATTTTGGTGAATCATTGAAAAAAGTTACCAAGTGTTCTGCATCCATGGGGCAAAATGGGATGACACATTGAATAACCACAGCAATATGTATCTTGGTACTGTAGATTCTTTTATCAGGAATATGAAAATATAAGATATGAATTAGACAAGGTCTTTCCTACAGCACACATACTTCTAAATTCATAGTCAGACTGCTAAGTTTTTGCTTATGGGTCAATGCTTTAACTCATTTTAATTTACCATGTTCTTCCCCACAAAAAAATGTTACTGAAAACACACACACGTGTAGCTACATTATGATCGTCTCAGCTGCAAGAGTTTGGAGAACGCAAATATAAAACACATTTATTTAAACACAGATGTAAGACTTCGAGAACAACATAGAGCATGAAGGCTCCTCTCCTATTAAGCACAATAGAACTTGGATATCCGCACAAAATTCTATTCATTTGTAAATTCACCCACTAATATGAAACAGGTTTTGTGACTGGGTCTATGGAAGAACTTGCACACACAGTTAATGGGCCTAAGGAAGAACTCAAACATTCAGTTAACAGAGTACCATCCAAAACAAAAACTCCTAGTGCAATTTGTCAGTGGTAAGTAAGAGAAAATATTTATTATTCCTTAAATTAACTACACCTTAAGTAATAAACACACTCATCAGTGTTTACTTGACTTGCCTTAGGCACTTCCACAATTCTCATTCCAGCAGCCCTACAAAACTATTGTTCAAATCAACTGACTGTGGAACCTCAAGGTCACAAAAATATTCTGTAGCAGCCCAAACATTCTTTTTTAATTTCTTTGACAGAATATGTGATCTATAAAAACTTCTCCATAACTTATCCAATCCCATTATTAAAGCACAAAAGTCAATTAAATTAGAACTAATAAGGATTTTTCATTGAGTAAACTCATCTTACTGTTCTTTGATTTCGTTTGCTCAAATTCTCTATGACACCATTTTTACAGAAGTCCTGCTATACACAAAAAAAAAAAAGTAGATGCTCCTACTTCATAACTTAACTTTACTTTCTTCCTACATAGCTTCTGGACAACCAAAGTAGGTACATTTTGTAGTAACAGTTCAGAATAAGAGCAACCTTTACAATGTCCTCTTCCAGTAGAGCCTATTCTCAGAAACAGGTGATAAGACTACATTCCAGGCAACAGAAAAACTTAAGAAAAAGCTCACTACAGAAACAGGAGAAATTTGAAGAGAATTAAAATAAGTGTTATGTTAGACTATATGGTCCTTAGTCACATAACTACTTTCAAAGTGAAAGTACCAGTACTTTTTGGAAGACAGGACAAATACAGAATATTTGTATGTGATTTTTTAGGTGCTTGATTATTTACCACTGCATTAAAATCAGGATACAAAAACAGAAGAGACAATTGTGCTTTACTGAGAAGTACATCCAAACAGTAAGTTTCATAGTCATACCTTTCTTACTAGAGAGAAAATTGTTCTGGTAAATAACTAAAAGAAACCTAATTTAATTACATCTGAATTGCACTGAAGTAAAATTTCAACACCTAAATAGATTCATTTAAGCTAGGCATCAGCAAGCTTTCAAGGTACTGTTGAAGAACTGGTTAAAGCTAGTTTGAACAAGACTGCAAGACTTCAAACAATATGGTCATTGTAAAATGTAACTTTTTGTTAATGGGATTGTTAAAATCACCCAAGTAGCCATAGAAGACCAGTAATTTCCCCTTGGAAGATTCTAGTAAAGAACAATGCAATCATCGAAACTGCTGTACTTGAAACTATACACAGCCAGAGTCAAAAAGCTCGAGGCACTGAAAGAACTCAAGGTAATAGCAGTATTCTTCCCTTTTCCCATACGTGTACTTCGAACACTGAGCCTTCCATTTATTTTCAGATTGTAATGAAGTCACACTTCACTATAGGTGCAATTTAAACTTCGTGCTATTCCTCTGTTAGGAGGAAACCAGCAGTTCTAGTCGCCTCTATGGAAAATGACCCATCACCATCTTCTTGGGCAAGCCAAGCTTTCACATTCCTGACACCTAAACTGGGCATCTATGTTAAACAGCTTTTTATAGTACTGTTATTAAAAATAAGCATACACTTAATATTATTCCGTTTGGACAGCCAAATAAATTGGTACGCTTGGGGAAACAAGTGTGCCAGTAAACCTATATGAATTTGTCTTAGGGTGAAGGGCAGAAAATCCTCCTGACAATTTTCTCAGTTTCTTCAAACAGATTTTGGATTCTAATACTATACTAAGACACAGTGTCATTTTTAGGGAAGAAGGAATGTTTGAAATTAATCACTGCTGGTGAGAGCACTTGAATTATTATTTGGCCACCATGATTCCAGACCTCACTAGGACAGCTGCTTAGAAACTGTATTACTTCTGCATAAATATCTGCATGACTTTTGTTGCTGATACGAAAGCTATGTTTATAGCCCTTCTGCTGGTTGCGTGCTTTTCAAACTGCGTATTCACTATAGCTATGATGCTATGGTACCCATTTTATCTTTAAATTGCCTAGGGTTTTTTACTGCCCACTGATGAATATTGTCACAAATCACCAGATCTCAGCTTGATAAGAAGAAATGCCTACTAAACTGTTTGAATAAGTAAAACTAATATTTTTTATATCTTGCAAAGTGAAAATAAGACAAATTTCAGACATTTCTGGGCCACAATTCCAAAAGTGTTTAGAACACTGATTGGCATGAAAAAAACCCAACAGTTAATATAATGAAACTGTTCATGATTGTACCTTTCTGCATACTCAGGAAAAAACATCTGGCATCCTCTAAATACTGCTATTATCCCTAATTTGAAAGCAATTGGTATTTGTATCTTTTCCTCTTCATCCACAGGGAACAGGCTGATGAGGTGAAAACACTGTATTGGCCTTGTTTTAGAAGTACCTGCTCCATCTCCCAAATGTATTGATACATTTCCACTTTCATACATTTCATAACCAAACAGTAGGTTCAGTTAAAACCCCTCCAGGCTCTTCAATCGTGTTTCTAGGTAACTCTTCAAAAAAAGTACTGGAGTGTGAAAGTAATGTCAATGAAAGTAAATGAATGCAATACAACCATATGAGTCAGGAGAAAATGCACAGTTTGCAAAGGTTCAAGGGCTCTGTAGAAGTTTGCCTATATAATTCTGAATGCTTACAAATTACTACATTGAGACACACATTCATTCCATTTCCTTACCTTTACAACTATTAAATGATTGCAGAAGTTCCTTTAATTACAAATAAAACTCCCATAAAAGTCTCGATCCTCAGACCTTATGCCAAAACTTTATGCCAGTTTGTACTTGGACTACCTGAGTTTAAAGCTCAATCATTACATCCCCTTAAAACACAACTACTTAATGAGAGTTAGTTCAATCACTGTATACACTCTTACAGTTACCATGCTTGTTTAACTTGCCTTATGAAACAACCATTAAAAGGAGATTAATTCTGATTCATTCCCATGAGGCTGAGAGAATTCATATAAACACCTAATAGCAAACTAGGGGAAAAACTACTTTCAGATTATTCTTAAGCAAAAGTAGTAGCAGATTTAAGCAAAAGTAGTAGCAGATTTAACAATGTTCTGTCTTCCTCCATTTATGTGAAATACTACATGGGACTTGTTTTCACCATTATAAAAATACACCAGGTTTATTTTAATAGGATTACTGATATGGCTGACCCAAAATCCCTTCCTATTTAAAAATGTATCCCATTAATGCTTTTTTTCTTCACTGTTTTTCTTAACAGCTTTATACTGCACAAAAGTCTTGCTCATTTTAAAATGCCACTGGCATTGCCATGAACAGACTGGGTGCTGCAAGGGAAGGAGGCAAAAGCACAGACAAGCAGGACTCCCAGGACACAGGCATGAACACCACTGGGGGAGAAGTGGGAGCTCAGGTATTTGAACAACACTTCATGGCCTCTGCCCAGAAATCTATCAGGGGCCACCCCTCCAGCTGTACACTTGACAGTTAAATGGGGTTTCCCAGAAATTAGAAATAAAAAAAATTAAAAATTACAGTTGCAAAAAATAGATGCAAATCTAAAGTTTTCCCTTATTTAGGTCTAGCCTAGTCACATATTTGTCAGACTTTTTTTGGAAGACTTGGCTGTACAAAATCTGATCATGCACATTTCAAGTAAAGCAACATATTATACCCAAACACTGGTTCCTCTGAGTACCTGTTGCAGTAGAATTGCAGATGTTGAAAAGGGACTGATGTCTGAAGATACAGAAAGACAAGTAGACTTTTTTCCCCAGCTATTTATAGTCAGGTGGTGCTGCTGAAACTGACCACCAATGCATCATTTTCTTTCTTATATCTGGGCATAGGTCAATAAATAGTGTAGGATGTTTGGATCTGGACACTTAATTCTTACTGATTTCAATGGAGGACAGGAATGTAACCCTTCTGAAAAGAGTATTAAATTTATTTTATTTTTTTACATCTTAACATGACCTAATACTTGTTAAATCTAGCTATCTATCCTCACAAAGTTGCAACATCAGCTATCAAAATTAACACTGCTTTTGAAGAAGTTATTATTCTCACTTTGTAGGATACAGAGTATTTTAGAAGTTCAGAAAGATAAACTCATCACAGACCCACTTATTATCACAGAACGGTAGGGGTTGGAAGGGACCTTCAGAGATCACCTAGTCCAAGCCCCATGTCAAAACAGGTTCACCTAGAGCAGGTTGGACAGAGACACATCCAGGCATGTTTTGAAAGCCTCCAGAGAAGGAGACTCCACAACCTCTCTGTGCAACCTGTTCCAGTGCTCTGGCACCCTCAGAGTAAAGAAGTTTTTCCTCACGTTGAGATGGGATTTCCTACATTCCAGTTTGTGCCCCCTGTCTTGTTGTTGGGCACCACTGAAAAGAGTCTGGCCCCATCCTCTTGACACCCACACTTTTTAAGTACTGATAAGATTCCCACTCAGTCTTCTCTCTTCCATATGTATACCCTAAGTCTCAGCAAGCCAGGTTCCTCAACCTGCAGCTTCAAATTTGAACTCAGCTGTAGTTTTCGGGTTTTTTTCCTACGGGGTTGTTTTGTTTTTAGGGAACTGGTTTGGGGTTTTTTGTGGGTTTTTTGTTTGGTTGGTACTGGGTTATTTTTTGGGGGTGGGAGGGAAGGTCCCTTATATCACACATTTCTGCATAAAGAGTCAAGCTCATCTCTCAGTTCTGGATCTCGTGAACTCCTTTGTCCCAAGAGAAATTCAGAAGCAAATGAAAAACTCCACCACTTTCTCACAGCACTAAGTTGAGAGCTTCGTACACCAACATCAATAATTTACCTTTTATTCTCTTGCCTAATTTCTTTAAAAGAACAAATTTTTACCATTTCATTCACTGAGTAACACTCAACGTAGTACATTTAATCCTCCTTATTTTTTAATGTATTCTAATATCATTTATCCCTACCCATAAAAATCTTTGAGGAAAGATCTAAGATGGTTGTACAATAACTTAAACATACTGAAACATGAAGCACTTGCAGTGAAAAGAACTTTCAATATTAGCAGTAGCTTTCAGGATATATACTCAGTATCTTCTCTTTAATGTAAAGAGAAGGAATGAGGGTTCATCTTCACAAATTACCCAGATTCTGCATAAAGCATATTTATCACTTCGGATCCATATCTGAAAGAATACCCAAAGGCAGAGCAGCAGCACAGCTTTGGTTCTGCCTTTTTTCCCCTGTACTTTTCTCGTAATCTAGTATACAAAATATTACTCATTCAAAATCTATAAAATTTTACTTAATGTTCATATAAGACATTAAGTACCTATAAGACAAGAAAGTGAACTCTGATTGCTTACACTTCATTATAATAACCCTGGATTATGCAAAATTCTTTACAATTAACATAATGGTGTCAAAAATATAAATACAGAATGGAACTGTCCATAAAAGATTAAACAAACCCAAGTGTTTCACAAGTAATGACTATACTTTTTCTTATCTTACCCATTAACAAAACCATGTTCTTGGAAACAGGCAAATTAATAAAAATTGAAGACAACATAGAAGATAATTTTGTTAAAAGAAGCAGATAAAAATTAATTCCAAAACCTAAGTCACTAATGTAATTTTCAAAAAAAATTAGTCATCCAAAACTTTCTTGAAAGATTAGAGCACTATGAAGGGTTTAAAATATCCTACTCTGTTTTCAATCATGAGGGTGAAAATCTGGTCCTACTGAAATTAGGAAGAGAAATCTGGTTTCAAAGAGAATATGATTTACTCCAGATACAGCAAAGCTAGGAGGGCTCTTCAGTGGGTTAAAATAAGCTGAAACTAAATACCTAACAAAGGCAAGCAACACCATCAACATTACTGAAGAGTCATTACCAGGGTTTTAAAAATTTTCAACCCTTTAAAATTCCTTCCCATGTATCTCAGGAAGCAGTGAAACAAACATGATACTTGGAAACAAATGTTCTTCCAATTTGTCACAAGTGAAAAAGCAAGGTCTTACTGAACCCACCTCCCTCAGCTCCTCACTAGAAGACACTAGCATCATTTTGTGACCAAAAGTACTATGTACGATGCAATTCCTTCTGCATACTCACCCCAGGCACTGTGGTCTGAGCAAAGACAAGACCACTTTCCTGCTACTCCACAGAGCCTCTGCATGCACAGATTAGATGATGTATGTTCTGAACTTAAGTTTTACAAAAAGCTGTATTATGACCCTTCATTAACCACTGATCCACACAAGTAGTTCAGAAGGAAAAGACAGATAATACAGCTTTTAGTCAAATAAATGTAGTAAGATTTGGCTTGGTATGCTAAAACTACTGGGAACTAAGTCCATCTTCTACTAATCACTGGCACACAAGCCCTTGATACTACCAAAATATTGTATCTCTATCAGTAAGTCACCATCACAATTGACATTATTAATCTTTAGAGTCACTAGCTGAATCCATCTGTGGGTTTCTGTCCAATCTATCATGATTTTCTACAGCCCCATCCTCCTACCAACCACTAAACTGTCATCAGTGGGTCTGTATCATTTTTACTTGAGGGCCCAAAGAAACTTTGTTGTTCTTGTTTTTAAAACGTATCCCAAGCTACGGTATTGCATCCTGAAAACTCCATTTCGCTTCATATTTTGTCTCCTGTTATCTTGGCTATGAAGGATAGCAGATTTAATAGCTTTCAAGCAGCAGGATATCAGAAATACCAGCATTAGAAATATTTAAATTAGACATTTGATATGCAGTTCTTCACTTCCCATCATATGTCTTCAAGTTTTTGTTGCCCACTTCAGCAAACAGGGTTATTTGAGTCACATTTAAGATGTTCTCTTTGATGTGCAAATAAATGAAAAAGTTGATACGAAAAAACAATATATTTTGTGTACTTCACGTCAGCAAATCAAATAGATGAAATGAGGTTATTTTGCACTGAAGGCAGAAAATGTCAGAAAGCATATTTAAAATTAAATGTAGTAATTGAAAGAAAATGTGTGTTAATACACTATTATAATAGCAAGAGAAGACTACAGATGAAAGGGTAGAAATAAATTTAAAGTATCTCTGCTAGCTATAACCAAGCCCAGCACAACAAAGCAATGTTCATTTTATAGGTAGAGAACCACTAGACATACTTTAAATAAAGCAACCCAATATTTTTTTGAAACTTTTTGTAGTATAAAATGAAGTAATTTTGCCTAACTTACAATGTCTATAAAGATAATTATGTCTACTTATTATGCTTAATTAGTGGTAGACATGCACTTTGAGCAGCCTAAATTAACCTAAAAATAAAAAAGTTCTGCTGACCTATGAAAGTTGCTCATTTGTCTACAGTTCAGCTATTCAGTTGGGCTATACCTAAGTTACAGAAACTACCTACAGATGGTTTTCATTCCTGACAAGGTCACAAAGTTGCTACCAAGATGGGGGAAAGTAAGTGCCAAAAAACAGGTGAGTAAACCATAACAAGTCACATCACAGTATATTTCACAGAATGAGATTCTGCTGGACACTGATTTCTGGAAAATTACGCTGCAATTAGATTAAAAGAAGTTTGTGAAATGAATGGTTTAACAGCAAAAGTCTCACCATCACAGCTAACATTTTCCCTCCTAACTTGTTCAGGATGCAGGATTTAGGTCAGCTTGGAGCTTTTATTATGCTAGGCAAGACTGCACAATCTCTACAAAGCCATCTATCCAAATCCTGAGCACAAGTGGGAATGCTGTTCTGGTGTTTCTCTAATCCACCCTCTTGAGTGTGTCAAAATCATTCGCTATTCCTCCCCCCCATCCCCCCATCCCCCCCCCCCCCCCCCCCCCCCGAGATGACAGGGAGCAGCACAGCTACAAAGAAGGCTGGAGCATCCACATTTCCTACAGTTGTGTGCAACCACAGCCTCAGAAAGGTTCTGGGCACTCATAACCCACATCGCCCTGGAGACAAGGATGCCTGTAACTACAAGGAGAAGTTGCAAAAATACGTTCACAATGTGTAGTTTATTAATGGTTAAGAAGCATTTAATATTCTGTTTCATTTGTTGTATCAGTCATATTGATCCCAAATGTGTATTTCACTGATTGCTGGCTAATTATGCATCATTAATAAATCACTAAATTAATTAAACCCCTTTGATCCTGATTTTGGTTAGCTATATTAATCAACCAGTGTTTGCATGTGACAGGTGCTAGCTCAGCAAATGTACTGTGATTCCTAGAAATCAGAATTCATGTGGGTATATTTGTTTTTTCTTGTGTTCATTTGTATGCAACTCCAGCTTGAATGTGCAAGTGCCACATGAGAAGCAATACACAGATTTAGTGTTCTGGCCTTGCTCTAGCTATACAGAATTTCTAAAAAGGGAAAAAAGCTGTCCTTTATGGAATATTAAATATGAAAACATTGAAAGATAACAAAGTAGAGGATAATTTCAAGTGAAATAAACATAAGAAAAGTTAAATAAACTTTTTTTTGCAGCTGCTGCACGTCAATATTTATCTGACTTTTTCAAGAAGGGGAGACACAAACAGGTAGATACCTAGCTATTGTAAGTGTCAGATGAAAGGTATCACGCACCAGCTAGTATAAATTAGAAATCCTGAGTACACCAAAAAACCTAGATAAACATACCTCCATGAGTGTTTCACGCAGTACTTCCATACAGCTACAGTGATGCACTGTACTACTACTGCATATATGCAGGTTTCTCAGATTCCACTGCCTTAAGTCTCACTGTTATTAAACAGCTGCTCTTTAGGAAACTGCTCTAGATTTTCCTTCTCACTTTTGAGATGAGGAACTGATGAAATAACTTGTATAAAATGAAATTGCAATTGCTCCATTGGATTTATATTTCTGGAAAGTTTCATATGAGCTCATACTGTGATTCTACGCAGTTCCTATCTACAGTGTGCATCTGTGACATTTAGGAGCAGAGCAGTGAAACAGAAACATCAATTTCCCAACAAACATAAGGTCACTGTCTGAATCCCTTCAGGCATAGAAGCAACTTGTTAAAGGACTTCAAAATCAACATCTGTCTCACAAATCTGCATGGAAAACACTGAAGATAAACCATCCTGAACATTGCTCAAGAGAAATGTTCGTTCATAGAATTAGTGATCTGAATTTCCTGTATTTACCCTTAAATGGCAGTTAATAAAAAAATTATGGGGAAAAAAACAGGAGAAGAAAGCCAGTCTTTAACTGCCCAAAATATAGTATGTTAAAAGCTATACACAAAAGTCAACAAAAATATGACAAAGATTCTATATCAACTGGTTTTAGTGATTTTCTTTTCATTATTTAGACTGAAATAGCAACAGTAATATGTGATTTTCTGGTTTTCCTAGCTGTTCTGAGTGTTTGCTGTTATCACATAGTCCTCATAGTGCTCATTCAGTTCTTCTAAAGCTTCCACTTTAGAGAAGAAAAGCATGAATGCCAGAGGCTTATCAGTTTTTTGAATACCACAGATGATGGTACAGAAAAGTCACCAGTCATGTTTAAATTGTGGAACAGAAAACAGCAGTGATCCAGAGTGTGGTATGCTCTAGCAACTTCCACATACTTCAATACTTAAATCGTGTATCTATCTAACCCTCTTGGTGTCACTCCATTCAGTTGTACTGAGATGGACATTTCCCTCAAAGATTTGGGCATGAAACAACATCAAGTAAATCTACAGGTAGACCAATTCATAACAGTGATGGGAAAATTGAAAAGTGACTTCCAGGTGTTTTAAATACTTCAAAAGCAGACAGACAGGGACCTATGACAAAAAGTATAGAAGGTGCACTCAGGTACATTAAAATTATAAGCGGAGAAGTTATGCATTACTTTTAACAACTCAAATTGATGGGGAGATTCCCCATACATTAATTGAGGAAGACAGAGCAGAGAAAATGTATCAGTTCACAGTCCTTCTTTAAGGAAAAGGAATCATCAAATAAGATGCATAAATTAGATGCGGTAGAGCAACATTCACACAAGAACTCGGAGGGAACTCGCACAACAGTTGCAGGACTGCAGACTAAGGTGTGTTAACAATCATCGTGCCAGGGGACTACTAGGCTCTAAAGGGTAACCCTTGTCTACCAAAAGGGATTTACAGAGGATTCCAGGAACTACCAACTGGTAAGTCTGATTTCCATCTATGGTAAGACATATAGTTACTGATCCTGTTTGGAAAGGGACAATCTGGCTTTCTGAAGGGAAATCCTGGCCCAGCAGCCTGGCAGAGCTCTTGAAGGGGATCAATAACCACACGGACACCGGGCACATATAATGTATGTGGATTTTCAAGAAGCATTTAGCAAGGTTTCACAACACAAATTACTACAGAAACTGAGTGGCCATACGACTGGGGTACCTTCCATAAACTAAAAAGCTGACTAAGCGAGGAAGCAAAGGAAGAGCTTAATGATCCCTTTTCATGGCAGAGAATAGCCGGTCCTGGGATCCACCAAGCATCAGTGCTGTGATTGATTCATTTTATTCACTATCCATGATAGAAATGGAAGAAGACTTCCAGATCTCCAAGTCTACTGACAATACTAAGCTTTTCCAGGTAGACAGATGCCATAACAAAGGTGAGGACCTCACTAAGCCGCATATGTGAGCATCAGATGGCAGATGAGCTTCATGGTAAACAGATGCCAGATGCTAGGTTGTAAACAACAGGAAAAAAGTTATCTGAAGCATGCCCATGTGATGCTGAACTCTGAACCATCAGACAGCTCTGGATCCACCACCAGCAGTTCTCTGAAATCTTTCAATCAGTTGCAGTGGCAGACAAAAAGGCTAATTACACACTGGGCATCACTAGAAAGGACACAAGAAAAACAACAAAGAAGCCCACAATGCAGGTGGTTGTGATTTCCATGTCAAAACTGCAGCTGGAGCAACTGCCTCATGAGCAAAAGCTAAAAAGGCCTCAAAACTTTCATGTTGAAGAGGATATGATCATGTTTCAAAAACCATTAAGCTGATGCACATTTTAAAGGCAAAACTGCTACAACCAAATCCTGCAATACTGGAAGTAGAGGGCCCTGAACAGCAGATTTCAGAAGTATTCAGCAGCAGGCTGTGAACTTCTGGGACTTGCTTCTGTCAGGTTGTGAAGGTGGGCTCTAATGGCAGGTTCAGAAGGTGTGTAGACAAATTCAAGGACCACAGATTCATTAATTGACACTATATAGGACCAGGTAGGGAATAGCCTCTGATGTAACATCATGCTGGATGCTAAGCTAATTGTGGAAATGGAAGGCACACAGTAGGCAGAACCTCAAGATAAATAGCTCCTCCTTTTGTCACTGGGGAAGGCAAAACAGGCTAGACAGACCACCAGTCTGATTCAGTAGGCCATAGCTTACATTCTCCTTTGTATGAAGCAGGAACCAAATCACTGCTGTAAAAAGGGACTGTCTCCCTTTTTACCTTAGTTATATAGAGCTGTACTTACTCAGGTTAGAAGTGAAATGGCATGCTTCAATTCCAGCCTCTGGCATGTGATTCTTATCTGATCATGCAATGAGTTTATATGACAAGAAAGCAAAGCTCAATTATTAATGCATCTTCATGTTTACATCACTCCTAAGTTTTAGCAATATGTTTATAGATCATCAAATTAATTTTGGAATCCACTGCATTTTTACAGACCTTGCTCCCTTTACAAGTTTTACTAGAAATGCTGTCTCTGCTATTGGTAGATAAGAACACTGGCTTGAATAATCAAACCTGGCATCAAACATTATGTTACTATTCAAAAAGCACTAAAATGATTTAAATTCCTAGATATAAACCTGAGTAGGTTGATTGCTGAAAATGACTACTGAGCAAGGAGGAACACGAAAAAGTAAAATGCACTTGAGGATTTATAGGAGTGGTTTTATCTTGGGACTGAGTGGGGAGAGAAAAAATAAAATAAAAGAGAACTTCATAACAAAACCAGGCCAATCCATGGAGCTGGATAAAGATCAGTTTCTACAAACAGCTAACGCACATGTGTCAAGTTAACAATAATATTTTAACACATGGCTCCTCTCAGCAGTCTACTAATGTCCTGGTGAACACATCCAACTTGCCTACAGAGAGCTGGCAATTTTGGGGTTTTTTTAATAGCTGAAATACTTTTATAAATTTAATCCTTTATATTGTTCTCTTTCTCATGTTATACTATAAAACTTTACTGAACATCTATCTGCTTTATAATCTCAGGCTTTACCTGTTTGGTTTAAAACCTGGTAATCTTCTGAACCTAGGCTGCTATAAAAACTCAATCAGCTTCAGGTGTTTCCTCAACTAAATGACATGCCTAACAACATTTGCCCGATGTGAATGAAAACAGTGGCCACTGTGTGGTGCAGCCGACATGCTGGAAAAAAGGGATGCCGTGCAGTGGACCTTGACAGGCTGGAGAGTTGGGCCCATGCAAACATCATGAAGTTCAACAAGGCCAAGTGCAAGGTCTAGCCCATGGCAATCCCAAGCACAGGTATAGGCTCGGCAGAGAATGGATTGTGAGCGGCACTGAGGAGAAGGACTTGGGGGTGTTGGCTAATAAGCAGCTCAACAGGAACCAGCAATGTGTGCCTGCAGTCCAGAAAGCCAACCATATCCTGGGCTGCATCAAAAGAAGCACAGCCAGAAGGGCAAGGAGGTGATTCTCCCCCTCTGCTCTTGTGAGAGCCCACCTGAAGTACTGCATCCAGCTGTGGAGCCCACAGCATAAGAAAGATATTGACCAGTTGGAGTGAGTCCAGAGGAGGGCCACAAAGATGCTCAGAGGGCTGGAGCACCTCTCCTATGGGGACAGGCTGAGAGAGTTGGACTTCTTCAGCCTGGAGAAGAGAAGACTCCAGAGAAATCTTATAGCACCTTCCAGTACCTGAAGGGGCCTACAGGAAAGATGGAGGGGGACATTTTACAAGGGCAGGTAGTGATAGGACAAAGGTTAATGGTTTTAAATTGAAAGAATGTAGATTTAGACTGGATATCAGGAAGAAACTCTTCACAGAGAGGGTGCTGAAACACTGGAACAGGTTGCTCAGAGAAGCTGTGGATGCCCCATCCCTGGAAGTGTTCCAGGCCAGGCTGGATGAGGCTTTGAGCAACCTGACCTAGTGGAGGGTGTCTCTGCCCATGGCAGGGGGATTGGAACCAGATGGTCCTTAAGGTCCCTTCCAACCCTAACCATTCTATGATGCTATGAGTAAGGAAGTTTACCTATTATTTCTAAGGATAACATTATTATTAGTTGCAAATAGTTTTTGAAACACCTCAGTCACAAAGAGTTCGCTAGATATGTCACAGACCTCAAAAAGACATCTATAAAAACTGTTCCCATTCAAATGCTGATCATTTTGTGGAGAAGGTTAATAAGCTAAGATAGCTTTAGGGCTCCATTATATTAAGAGCTGTTAAAAAAAATAAGCAAAGTGTGCTGCTGAAATATACTCAATACTTCCTACCAAAGCCTGAAACATGATTCAGAGGTAGAGAAGTACTAAGGTTAATTTAGTGACCTAAGGTCTAGTTCTCTAAGCACATTCACAGATGAGGGAAACTACGTATTTGGTTTATTATTTTAAGTACTTATATGAAAATTCCATTACATTATACACCTGAGCTCTGAGAAAGGACTTTAGATTCCATTAAGCTAAGACATCCCATTAAAGCATCTAAATAAATACGGTTATCGTAACTTTCAAACTGTAGTATAACAAAAAAACCAAAAGGGTAAGATTGTTCTGAAGCCTGGGAAGTTACTTAGGTGCCTTAATCAGAACTGCAGACTGAAGAATCCAGGATTGTGATAAAATCAAATTTATCAATTCTTACAATAATTTTCATCTGCATACTCCTTCCATTAACTTCTAATTCATCTCACACCTGATAAGCTTTTCTGATAAGATGATCACACACAGTATTCCAGTAAGTTACACTAGTTTCCAGAAATTCTCAGAAATTAGATAATTACTAATTTGTTCCTAAAATTTGTGACATTTATCAAACTCAGATGCCATGAATTTATTGAGGAAAAAATATACTTAAAAAGACATCACAAGCATTTTTAGAAAACTTAGAAAGCTCTTTTTAAAGGATTGCAATTTGCAATGATTAAAATATTTAGTTTGTTTAAAAAAGCAATTCTCAATGAGATAAAAGATTTGTACCTTTATGTTTTTATGTGAAATGTTTGTGCTGTCTCCAGAAGAGTATTTTATTGTTGTTTAGAAGGCAAACATGCCACCATATGTATGGCTAGAGTACAGTGAACGGAATTAAGCTTTCATTGTTTTATGTGTACTAGTCCTCATCCCTCACAATGCATCCTGACAACTCTTATTACAAAAAGACATAGAGCTAGGCCAATGGAAACTCTTAAGGGAACCCAACTGATGCAGAAAACTTATCACACATTTAACTGTAGCTCCATATGACAAAACTGTAAGATTTCAGGATGCAGGTTTCTTTAAACTTTCATCTCTTTATAATTTTCATCTATAATTGAAGATCACGTAAGGAAACTGAATTGCAGTACCAGAGTGAATGTTCTGACATGGAAATTGCACTGATACACTAAGGCACCTTTTTCAAAGCAGTATTTCTATTTAAACTCATCATATACTGTCATGGTGCAAAGAAAATTAACACACAGATAATCAAAATTATACTTTCAAAAACTTTTCAGGATAATGAAAGAAATCCTAACCTAATAACACACTAATACACAAAAGTTTACCAAAATATTATTTATGAAATGAGAAACCCTTTTGGCCTTGAGCAGTTAGAGACTGTCACACTGTGTGTGCACCCTTTGAAATGCAGGCAACTAAAAAAATGTAAATACTCAAGAAGGACAAAAAAAAGAAGATTTTATGTAAAAGGAAAGAAGTACAGGTTTACAACATAAACTCAATTAATCCTTACCCTTTCAAGCAAAATGAAACATCTAAATCACTCAAGGAAGCTATTTCAACAGCTGAGAGCATTAGAAAAGCATTCATTTACAAAAGAAGGCATTACAGAAGGTGTTCCAAATGTCCATGAAAGTTCTTAATACCAATAATCGACTACAGAAACTCAGTCTTCACTGGTGTGAATCTAACCACAAAAGCAAGATTTGAGATTTTCACCACCTAACTGCTGTTCAGTCACACAATGATTCAATGAAGAAAAAATAATTGAAAAAAGATTCAATGAAGTCCAATGAACATAAACAGCAACAAGCAAATCATTATCATTTTACCCATGAACACACTTTATATTCAGAAGCTACTGTGTGCACCTATGCACACACTTAAAACAGGTTAGGTGAAAGTAAGTATTTGCTTAAGGTACATAGAAGAGACTTCAGAACATTCTTTCATAAATAAAAACTTGGAGGTTATCCTATCTGGGGTCCTGTTATGTTAGCACTGAAGTACAGTGAACAGCATTTGCTATTAGAAAATGCAAGCATAAGCAAGATTATTCCTCAAGAAAGTAAATAAAAAACCCCACACTACTACAGCATACGAGAGAAGATAGGCAAGTTGTATGAACAATTAAATACAACACTTGGTAGACTCATTGACCTAAAGCTCAGACCCTGAGCATGCCACCGTCCAGGTTCTGCTGATCTTGGTTTTAATTACAATTAAGTGAAGCCACCACCATTTTTAGTTTAAGCAGAAATCTGTGACAAAGAACAGATGATTTCGCAGTAAACATTCAACCTTAAGTCAGACTCATCTCTAAGTTTCCACCTTCCAATTTTACTCATATACCTATCATTCTTTCCACTGTAAAGATTTTCATTCTACTTCACATCATTTCGCCATAAAGAAAGCCATTTGCCATGCCAGGTTTTCCCTCTCCATATGCCTCAAGTTCAGCATAGCTCTACAGCCAGTCTCCTACAACGGGATACCAGGGCCTTTTTTTACATCTACCTTATAACTGCTATAACTACACATGTAAAACATACCGGATATGTTGCACGTAGTCACCATTGAGAGTGGGACATATGTGTCATCTTACAGCAGTAAGCAAATACAAAGGACTGCACTGCGCTGATCACCAGACTGACCATGGCAGAATATTTTCCTTCTGGAGCTGCATCTTTCACTATTTCCAAGCAACATATTAGCAAGCAAAAAAAAGTTATCTCAGTACATTTGACTGCTTCTGATGAGTGAGAATCAAAAGCCAACTACCATTTTGTAGCTCATTCAGCACAGGCTGCAGCAGTGGCCACAGCTCCTGCCGAAGCCCAGCGTTCGATCGAGGAGAGCAGATTGGCCGCCAGTACCACGCGGGCTGCCAGGTTCCTCCTGTGCCTGCTGGTGTCCGGCAGTCCCTGCGAGAGCGGCTGACGTCACTTAAGGCGGTGCCAGGAGCAACCGAGGGCGATTTAAACCCCGCCCAGGGAGTGCAGCGTGGCAGGCAGAATGCGGCGCGGTAGTTCGCGTTGCCACGGCGACCTCCCTCCCCCCCGGGCTCAGAACCCACCTCACACTAGTCATCACCCACCCGTAAGCGAAGAGGACACAGCGATGGTTTCCACCCGGCCAAAAGCCGTTGCCAGGAAGACCGTGGGGACCCAGACAGAGCCCCCACGCAGCCGCCCAGGGCTCCAGCTGCAGGGACTGCCCGAGCCTGGCACTGGGACCTAGGGCAGCAGCGACAGCCCCTGCGTGCAGGGTGGCCGAGTAGGTGACCTACTACTAAAACTTAATCTGGCCACTGTTGTGAAAAACAACAAAAAATATTTCTACAAATACATTAGCAACAAAAGGAGAATCAAAGACAATCTCCATCCCTTATTGGATGTGGAGGCAAACAGTTACAAAGGAGGAGGAAAAGGCTGAGGTACTGAATGCTGCCCATGCCTCAGTCCTTAATAGCCAGACCACTTATCAGCTCCCTGAGCTGGAAGACAGGGATGGAGAGCAGAATAAACCCCTCATAATCCAGGAGGAAGCAGTTAACGACCTGTTATGCTACCTGGACACTCACAAGTCTATGGGGCAGGATGGGATTCATCCGAGGGTACTGAGGGAGTTGGTGAAGGAGCTTGCCAAGCCACTCTCCATCATTTACCAGCAGTCCTGGTTAACAGGGGAGCTTCCAGAAGACTGCAGACTTGCCAATGTGACACCCACCTACAAGAAGGGCCAGAAGGAGGATCCAGGGAACTACAGGCCTGTCAGCCTGTCCTCAGTACTGGGGAAGATTATGGAGTGGTTCATCCTGAGTGAGCTCACACAGCAGGTGCAGGACAACCAGGGGATCAGGCCCAGCCAGCATGGGTTCATGAAGGGCAAGTCCTGCTTGACCAACCTGATCTCCTTCTATGACCAGGTGACCTATCTAGGGGATGAGGGGAAGGCTGTGGGTGTTATCTACCTGGACTTTAGTAAAGCTTTTGACACAGTGCCCCACAGCATTATCCTAAAGAAGATGGTGGCTCATGGCTTAAATAGATGTACCCTTCGCTGGGTTAAAAACTGGCTGGAGGGCAGAGCACAGAGGGTTGTGGTAAATGGAGATAAGTACAGTTGGTGGCCAGTCACAAGTGGTGTCCCCCAGGGCTCAGTCTTGAGGCTGGTCTTGTTTAACATATTGATCAATGATCTGGATGAGGGGATTGAGTGCTCCCTCAGTAAGCTTGCAGGTGACAGTAAGTTGGGTGGAAGTGTTGATCTGCTCGAGGGTAGGAGAACCCTGTAGGGGGACCTGGACAGGCTGGATTGATAGGCTGAGGTCAACTGTATGAGGTTCAACAAGGCCAAGTGCTGGGCCCTGCATTTAGGTCACAACAACCCCAGGCAGGGCTACAGGCTTAGGGAAGAGTGGCTGGAAAACTGCCAGGCAGAAAAGGACCTGGGGGTGTTGGTTGATGGCCAGCTGATTATGAGTCAGCAGTGTGCCCAGGTGGCCAAGAAGGCCAATGGCATCCTGGCCTGTATCAGGAACAGTGTGGCCAGCAGGAGTAGGGAAGTGGTTGTGCCCCTGTACTGGGAACTGGTGAGGCCGCACCTTGAGTACTGTCTTCAGTTTTGTGCCCCTCATTACAAGAAGGACATAGAGATGCTGGAGCATGTCCAGAGAGTGATGAAGCTGGTGAAGGGTGTAGAGAACAAGTCTTATGAGGAGCAGCTGAAGGAGCTGGGGTTGTTTAGCCTAAAGAAGAGGAGGCTGAGGGGAGACCTGACTGTTCTCTACAGCTACCTGAAAGGAGGTTGTAGGGAGGCTGGTACTGGTCTGTTCTCCTGGGTAACATGATAGGAAAACAGGAAATGGTCTCAAGTTGTATCAGGGGAGGTTTAGATTAGATGTTAGGAAGAACTTTACTGAAAGAGTGGCCAGGCACTGGAACAGGCTGCCCAAAGAAGCAGTGGAATCACCATCCCTGGAGCTGTTCAAGGGACGTGGAGACATGGTGCTCGAGGACATGGTCTAGTGGGTATAGTAGTGTTGGGTGGATGGTTGGACTAGATGGTCTTATAGGTCTTTTCCAACCTTAGTGATTCTGTGATGTTGTTCGTAATCCCAAACTTCTACCATGTACTGTTATCATCAAACTGTAAGCAAGCCTTTAACATTGTTGAGATTTAGAGTTTTCCCTGTAAATCGTCTATATGGAAAGTCCACAAGTTACACCTCCCTTAACATACAGTATTTTGATACGTGCACCAAAGTGAGAATTCAGACTCATTTCCAGCAGTCTTCCCTAAAAGCGAGCTTAAAATATGAGAAAATCTTACAAGGCAGTTCTTTATGTAGGTATTCTGAATATGTAAATACAACTGCCTATATAAAAGAAGTGCCAGTGTTAGATGTTACATGTTCTTCAAAAGAGCTAAAAATAAAAAATATGTATTCTTTTGATGAGAACAAATCTTAATTGAAAATGAAATGTGTTTTTAATATCTGGATTTATCTCTCATTGCCCTACTCTGATTTCATTGGTAACTAATGAAACGGACTTTCCTTCCCCAAATTACTGAGATTATAATCTGAAATCTGATACCTGTGAGTTTCAGCCCCTAAATGTGACAGATCTCAAAACTTAAAAGGCATTTCTGTTCCATCAAAACTTTTTATTTCTATGACTGAAACAAAGGAATCCAACTATTTTGCTGTCCTGTGGGGCACTTGAATAATGATATAAAGTGTTAAACTTGTAGCATTATGATGTGTTCTGATTTAGCCCTGTTCTTCAGAAGATTATTCTGCTTTTCTACCTTCTGAAGTAATTTAAATACAGTTAAAATATTTAGGGTTTAAGAATTTGAAAACAAGGCTTTCTCAGATCTCTTAATGGAGTTCTTATTTTTCAAATGAAGCCTTTACCAAGACCAGTCATCAGTTCATCAATATTAGCAATGTAATGTTGAGGTTACTTAACATAATTAAAATATTTAGCTTGCAGTTAAAACAGATTTTCATCATGAATATAATATAGCAAACAAAAAATAAAAAAAAAGAAAACAGTAAAAAGTCTAGGAACTAAGACCCTGCACTTTGGTTCCATATCCAGAGTAAGAACTTCAATGATGAAATCTCCTTTTTTGCAATTTCTGAAAACATCAAACCATTTCTCAGTATAATTAAATGTGTTGCATTGCAACAGACATTCAGACTTCCATACTTACAAGGGAAGGATGTTACAAAGTCAAAATCATACACTGTGTCAGTTCTAGTCCTAGATCTATACTACAATTCTCTGTGCAAGAATTACAAGCAAAAAAAAAAAAAAAAAAAACCTATAAATATGCTGAAAAAGTAAACTATCAAAGAAACAAAAAATAAAAAATAACAGATCCCAAAAGAAAACCGAAATTGTTTGGTGGATATCACCACTGGTGGATAGCACTCACTGAAGAGCATATGGGTTATGGTCTACTTCCCAGACTGACTTGAGAAAACATTGGTGTTCACTTTGGAAGGTATTTCTAAATGATTTAAAGCCTTACTGGCAGAGCACTGCATAATAGCTAAATTCTTTGTACTGTAAGTCAAGTGAAATCAGTGGAATTTGTTCCAAGTAATTCTTATTCCTCTATCTAAGCAGTTTCTGGAATAATAGAAAGCATCAGAGAACCTATAGAAAACAAATAAATTTAACACCCACAAAATTAGTGTGACAGGAGTGTATTATAAAAACATCTTTCGGACAACAATAAAAAAAAGCCTGCCATAATATCTGTTGCATGTTTTATGTCTCTTCAGCCAGTCAGAAGTGGCCTCTTCCGCTACTACAAAACAAATAAGTTCAAACTAAGCATGTATGTTCTATGTATCTTATTTTCTGTCACCTCCTGTCTTGTTTAAATGGAAGCTAACAGGGAAGAAAAAAAAAAGACTTCGTATTTGTCGCTTGCTTTGACTGAAAGCCATGTTTTCACTGTACACCAGCTATTGATCAGACAACTGCCTGGTGTTCACAGATCCAAGACCACAGAACATTTGAAAACTGGAAGGCTCCTCTGGAGATCACCTAGTCCAATCCCATGCTCAGAGAACAGGCACATGAGCAGTATGTCCAGGACAACAGCCAGGCAGACTGTGAGCATCTCCGAGGATGAAAATCCCTCTTAGGACACCCTACTCAGCTTCAATTACTATCATAGTTAAAAAAGGGTGTTTCTTCTTTAATTTCCTCTGTTTTATTTCATGCCCATGGCTTTTACTGTCATGCTACACAGAACCACTGAGAAAAGTCTGGCTCTCTACCCCACTTGGTGTTCACACACATTGACAAATCTTTCACATCCAGTGTCACACAGCTGCAGTGTACCAGAGCTGACCTTGAGTACCAGCAGCCAAATCCTAAGGCAGGGTATGGGAAAAACACTCCCAGAGCACATTGGTGCACTGAATGGATAAATAGAGGGAATATATTTTCTAAGTTTCATGCAGAGGCATCCCTACCACATGTCTGGAGCCAGTAATACCTCTTATTTAAAGCTGACAAGCTGGACAATCCACATCAGCAACAGCCATGAAGTTATATGTACTGTTTGATCAACAAAGAGCACACACAAAGCTGGTGGGAAAATTGCAAAATCATTTAATAGTCTTTAAAATAACTGACTTTCATGAATAGAAGAAAATCAGTAGGCCTCCATATGAGTAGATCAGGACTATTCATGTACAGCGGTCTTTATATCACGTACACTGGCAACAGACATCCTAATTAGAAGGACACAGCTTTATTCTGAGCACCTGTCCAAGACCAAATTTCTCAGTTCCAGTACTGGCCTGCACTCGGAACATCCACTCAGCAGGTGTTACCCATGCTGTCCCCTGTTGTCAAAAGAAGCAATTACTATATTTTTCTAATGGAATCGAATTAGAAAATATATGAAGATGTTGACTAAAAGCATGTAAGAACATGTAGGATCCCCAAAGCTCTCCAGTAGCTTTAGAGAAAACTACACATTTAGAAAATGCCTAACTCTTATTTATTATGAAAAAGCACCCCAAAAATTAGAAACAAAACCCAACAAAACTAGCCACTAGTTTATCACCACTTTATGAACATGGTAGAGTGGGAATGCACTTGCAGTACATGCTTTGCAATTTATTTCCTAGCCTTCATTCCAATAGTTTCTCCATTACTCTTGAAGACTGACCTTTCAGTGTCATGTTATAGGACTAACAGTTTAAACAGTAAATATAGCTTTTGTGTAGCAACACCATTCCTCATTCCACTGCATTTCCACTTTACACAATATTACCTCTAGCTGTCAACATTTTTAAATTATCTGCTTCCTGCAGGAAACGTTTATATCCACACTAACCCTTGAGAAATACAAGGCGGCATATTTTTTCATTACTTTTGCTATTCCAAATTAAGGTGATACGTGACAATTCTATCTCAAAGCATAAATTGTTGCATATGATTAAAATCACAAGGGTTCTATGTTCTTTTTTCTTGTATTTTCTCCTTTTTTTTCAATTTCTAAATAACTTGGTCTTTTTGTTTCTTTTGGAGGTACCTGAAGATTCAACACAATCTAAAATCCCAGGTGTCTTGCAGAAACAAAGAATAAAGTTAATTTAAACTTCTACTTCCCACATGTCTTCAAAAACCTAATCTACGTTGCACAAAATACTATAATGTAGTTTGATAGCATCAAATATGAGATAAATGTAACAGATAGGCGGTAAACAAAAGGAGGTAAATTAAGATTTTTGAGACAGGACCACTACAGCGAAATCATTTATAAACACAGGTGTTTTCCTCTCTCCGACAGTGTTGGGAAATCTTATAAATGAAGACAAAGCAATGTATGCAATGAGAGGAAAGAAAATCAGTTTTCTTATATATTTTTCACTTTATTATAACTTTTTTCAAGAAACATTAAGAATTATTTATAGAAAATAAACCTTGTCTGACTGGTGAATGCATATTAAGTCAGACCAAGAGCCCGCAATAGCTCATGAAGGTGGTTACTGATGGCAAAAGTGTCTTTGAAGAAATGCCAAAGGGATTACAGATTGGATGAAAAACCACTTTCTATATATTCAAAGAACCTTCCGCATAAAAATGCCATCATCAGAACCACGAGGACTGTCATGGGGACACTCAATGTCTGACAACTGCTTCGATGAGTCTTGAATCTTTATATTTGAGAACCTTTTGAGGAGATTAACTGTAGTAGCACAAGTATTAATGCCCATTCAAGCTACAGCTACATGAGAAACTTCTTCAGGTACAAAAAAAGAAACATTTATTTTTAACTCTTTCCTGGACTTGCTTTGTATCACAAGAACAAAGATATGATGGGAAATTTTCATAGTCATGGGATACACTGAGATTGAGGGAGACTGTAGAGACAAACAGGTTTCCCCTGAACTGCCCATCTCCTTCCTGACTAGATAAAAGGATGACAGGTTTCCTGAACCTGTGTGAATAAATTTTGGTCTGCTACCTCTTAAAGGGTTATAATAGAAACCTTCCGATAATGGTAATGAGGAATATCTGAAGTGAATAAAGCATATTACTAAAAGTTTCTTGAATTACTGAAAGTTTTTTATCACTGGACCTGAAACATGTTGTGAAGGTACAGGCAAAATGTGGTTAAGGCATCTGCATAATCATATTTTCTTTACTCCACATGCTTACTCATTCCCTCTTGACTTTCCTGTCTAAACTCCCAGAACAGCACAGCACAGGAGAAACAGTATAGGACCCTTTTCAAACCAAGCTGGGTAGGTAGAGTGAGGGAGAGAATGTCTCTGGAGAAAGTTGCTAGTTTACATATATAATCAGAACTGAATCCTTTTTTATTCAGAACTTTATCAGAACTTTAATCCTTTTTCCTGTTCAATTAGCTGTTGCAATAACAAACTGATATTAACAACACCCTACCACAACCATGTTTTCTAGTACAGGCACAGTTTCTGATAAAACAGGATGTGTATCTTAATATAGAGATACGGCTGTAGTAACTTCCTATCAACTTTATTATTAGCTCCCACATGTAGACAGACATGCCTGTTTGTGACTTGCAGGATAACTAGTTTTATCATAAAAAGGTATATAAAATTCTTCACCCAATATAAAATAATTATGCTTGTATTAATCCCTCCCTGTCCCCCAAGACAGAAAAAAAAAATATCATGTTTAAAGTAACCTTCTGAGTTGGTTCTTCAACCACTAACGTCCTGTCATAGAAAGACCCAAACCATATGGATTAAGACAAGATTGAGATATTCGTAGATTCCTCTGTACCTTAATGGCATGACACCATTCCATTTGTAGGAATAAAGAAAGAAGCTATTGTCAACTACTATCATTGATTTTACACGGAAGGAGTTCAAAGACAGTAAGGATGAGAAGCTGTGTATTTTTTACAAGAAAGCTAAGTAAGAGACATGAAACTCCAGCACAACTCTCTTTACCACAGCAGAAGATATTAAACGCTTTCCTTCTGCCCACCTCCCACCCCCCACCCCCGAGTCACCACCTACATGCTTCCATTGATGACAGAGGAAATCATGTGAAACTTCTCTATTCTACTTCTGCTAAATACTTTGGTTTAGCCTAAATCACGGGTTAAAGCCATTTAAGCTGTCCTGCCTGAAGGAAATTAGAGGGCACACAGAGAAGTGTTTCTATTGGTTGAACAGTTGGAGTGATAACTCCTCTGACAAAAGGGCAATATTGAACTGATGAACAGGAAAATTTTTAATAGCTGTGCCACTGCATGAGTTGGCCATCTGTCAGGTAACTTAGGCTAATGAAAAGCTAAATGTTGAACACCTTGGAATATACGCATACTCAAGAGAATATTTTCGAGTTCTGCATATATTTTAAAAGAAAAAGAAATCACCAGTGTTGTGACTTAACCCTGGCAGACAGCTGAGCACCACACAATGACTCACTCACACCCCCCAGCAGCAGGTATAGATTCAGAAGGGCAAAGGTGACAAAACTTGTGGGTTGAGATAAAGACAGTTTAATAGGTAAAACAAAAGCCGTGCACACAAGCAAAGCAAAACAAGAAATTCATTCACCACTTCCCATCATCAGGCAGACGTTCAGCCATGTCCAAGAAAGCAGGGCTCCATCATGTTAGCAGCTACTTGGGAAGACAGACACCACATAACTCTGAATGTTCCCAGCTTCCTCCTACTTCCCTCTGCTTTTATCACTGAGTATGACATCATACAGTGTGGGATATTGTTTTGATCAGCTGGAGGCAGCTGGTCCAGCTGTGTCCCCTCCCAGCTTCATATGCCCCCCAGTCTACTCACTGGTAGGGTGGGGTGAGAAGCAGAAAAGGCCTTGACTCTGTGTAAGCACTGCTCAGCAGTAACAAAAACATCCCTGTGTTATCAAACTGTTTTCACCACAAACACAAACCATAGCCCCATACACGTTACTCTAATGAAAACTAACTCTATCCCAGCCAAAACGAGTACAACCAGCATCATACTTCAAGAACCACTTTTATTTTGAGGATTTGTCAAGTGGCATGATAGAGAAACCAAAGCAGTTCGGAGTAAACTAACTCAGATATCAGGAAAAAAGCCACAAAAGTATTAACTGTGCTAAGTACACCTTCAGAGTACAAACATTTGTACTTTTTGATTGTAATTGTACTGACTAAATTTCAACTGTGGACACAGCAATCACCATATTGAATATGCACTCAAACTAATGCAGAATTGAACTGCATATGATCTGCCAGAGGATATTTCATAAAAAGAAGTTAATTGCCAACTACACTATTAGTGATTTCCTGATTTTTTTTTTTATTTTTTTTAATCACAGTAGATCCTGAGACTGTGAAATGTGGATTACAGAGTTAACTTAATTACAGGAAGCTCTTCAATAAAATAAAGAAAATAGCTATCTACCTAATGGAAGATTCGCATGATTTCCCATATACTTTTGCCAGCAATGCTGTAAAGAATGACCATTTCTACATAGTCTTTATTCAATCTAGCCTGTATCTCTAAATAGTTTAAATACAATGTTTACTTTGAGAATGCTGAAATGCAGTGACCATCAGTAAACAGCAATAAATAGTACTACTGAGAGCTTGGGCTGATTAATATGTAAATGCTGGTGAAGGCTCGTTCTGCACTATGTGCAGCATGAGCAAAGGGCCTACTAGAAGTAATCAGGACTCTTTTCCCAACCATCTCCTTCTGCCCAATAACAAGGACAAGGACAGTAGCACATATCTATCTCATTATGACAGGGAATTTCAAAATTCTGTCATAGCTTTTGCTGCAAACCCAAGGCCCAGAATTGTGGGATGCTTACCAGAAATCAAAGTATGAAAACAGGTTAAGATCTTACATTAAGCCATTGCATAGATAAGGATTACAGTTACAAAGTGGCCAGCTATTTGTTTCCGAAGCACTTAGTTTTGCTGACATTATAAAGATTTCTGAGAAGGAAGTATTCAGATTTGCAATGCACTGAATTTGCCTTATTCAATGTTTTCACAAATAATTACCTCAACTCCAAGAGTAAAGACTAAAGTGAAGGTCTGCTAAAGGTCAATCAGCATTTCAATGTGTAAAAAAAAGCCTTTTTCCAGGAACCATGTAGCACAGGACAGAACATACAGTCCAAGACTCCAAATCTGAAACTGCTTTATCATAAGGTAACTCACATGCTTGAGTGTTTCCAGGATCATACCCTCCCAGGAAAAAATGTGAATCTGAAACATTAAACTTCAAGTCATTCAGTTCAATAGGTTAAATACAACTTGCTTGTTGCACCCACATTTTACTTCCTAATTTCAAAATGCTTCTTATTTAGGGAACCAAAATACTTTCTGTACTCTGCTACCTAAAAGATGTTTACTACATATTTCAAGGATGCTGTTTTTGAAGCTAGATAGCTTTCTTGTAAAGCTAATCAGCTCCAAGGGAAAATATTAAGACATTAGGCTTCTAGAGATTTCAATCCCTTCACTCTTGCACTTTCAACAAGTCTCACCCTTTTAGAGTATTTATTACTATCATTTAAGTGCTACACTCACAAATTATTTCCTGCTTTAACAGATACCTAGATACCAGTAATACCAGTGCTAACTTGGGGTTTGTGCTTTTCTCTTTGCAGAAGGCCAGCAAGAATCTTCTTCATTCCAGGAATTTCATTCGAATAACTGCTGACCTTGACATAACCTAACCATAAACGCAGATACTAAGTATGTTATTAACAAAAAAAACCAAGCCTCCTCAAACAAATGACTGATACTTAGGGCCATATCTTAACAGCTTATTACTCCACAGTTCTTCATGTCCTCTGCCCACCACAGCCCTTCATTTCCCCTGCCCACCACAGCCCACTTCTCCAAGATAATTTTGCAGACTCTGCTAAACCTATGAGAGGCTGCGGACTTGTTTTATGTTGTTTAATTGCATCAGAAATGTATCATTAGGAAAGTCTCACTGCCAGTTACCTCAAATTGCATCATATTGAAGGAAAGAATGACTAGAACTTGTTCCTGCAGCATTTATATCTACAAGCACTGAAGTTTCCAGTATTATTACTTCTAAGTTGGATGATTTGCTTTTGTCTTTTCTTTGTAAGCCATTTCATAAGGTCTTTCAGTAAATTATGCACCTTGTTTCCCTTATAATTTCACATGCTGTTTGTATCTTTATCATCATATTTTCCAAGCACGTATATAATACAACAAAAGTAGTCTTATACCATGAAAGATGACACTGACATCTTTTTAGAGGCTGAGAATCAAAATTTTGTAACTGAAGCCATACTCCAAGGAGAATAGTAGGGATGAATAAATGTCAGCATTATGTACAATGACAGGAATACTTACTCAACAGTAGAAGTCCTGTTCATAAGAAAAATCCAACAAAAAAATAACTTGCCGTCAGCTGTAGCTCTCACTAAATTCTCCTTGAAAAAATAAAAAAGCTAATACAACAAGGATGCAACACCTTTGCTAGGTGAATCGACTTTCCACACATGAGGGACATAAGAGTCAGTCTGAAAGCCATTTTGCAGTTCATGTCCATTTTATTACAGGATTCAGGTAATCACACAGCCTGCAAGCCTGGATTAATTTCTAAGCATTTTCTTTGATTACAGTAGGATAGAATAGTACTGAAGTAACGGAAAACCTTCCTTGACTTACTCAAGTTCATGTAGTTACATAGGAAGGGCAAGAAACTTTGTGGACAAAATTCCCAGCACACTTAGTCAACTCACTTTATACCTCAGTTCCTGTTTTGTAAATTACATGAAAATTAAATTAATGGAAATGGAGGACAGTCCTTCTCTACCTCCACGAAGAATAAAAAACATTAATAAAATTTCTCAGACATGGCAACAAAATCTCAGAAATACTGTCCTTTAATTCTTCTCAGCTTTCTTCTCCCTTGAACAACGTGATTTTTTAGGTTTACATTATTATGTGCCCATGAGGCAATGAGGAAAGTCATGGAATATGGGCTACATGACAGCTCTATCATGCTCTCCCCCTTTCCTGGAGTTATCATGCTGAGTCTACTAGCCTGCTGTATGACTTTGGGACACCTTGCCTTTATTTCTATTTATGTAATAAAATTTGTTATACCATCTCATGTTCTTAAAGATGTTGGTATTTACCACTTCAGAGTGTTGTGTCTGACGTTACTGTGAATGAAGTGCTTGAAGATACAAATCCTGTTTTCTATAGCAATAGTCGTTTAACAAAGAGGCACTGATAACAAAAAGTCAATTTAAGCTATCCCAGCAATGTGTGCATACACCCTTCCAAAAATATTTTTGAAAGTAAAAGATCAGAAATAGATGCTGTAGGAAAGAGGACTGAGTTTCACAATTAGCACAGGTATAAAATAGTCTAAAGTCTTGAGTAAAATGATGATAATTTTCATGAACGCAGAATTAAAAGACATGGCTGCTTTACCTGGTATGCTTAAAACAATGCAGCTTTGAGAAAGACAAACTGTTGGGATCTGTTTCCTTAGTATTGATAAAGATTCAAAATATTTATTTTGAATCTATATAGATTCAAATTCTTCAACATATATTAGAAATCTGAAATGAGTGACAGAATTGTATCCTATTTAATGGCAGTATGCCAGACTTCAAAGATATGTAAAAACTATTTCAAGTAAGCATACTCAATTGTACTAAACAATTTGTGCTGTATGAGTCATATAAGCATCAGATCTGCACGTGAGCTAACACATACTCCACCTTCATCCACAAGCTGTGAATGAGAAACCACTCTTTTTCCAAGAATCTACATATGAGTAAGAGAGAAGAAGAGAGCATGTACATGCTTAAAGAGACCTGCTGATATAATTCAGGAAAGTTGATCAGTTATTTCAACTTTGCACAAAGATCAAGGTGCCTTAAGGTCAAGAACTGTCTGGATGTCAGTACTACTCAGTTTCTAGGTTTCATTTACCTATAGCATTAACCCAAGTGGCAGTGAAATACTGGGGCACAAGAGGTGCCTGAATCTCACTTGGAAGCTACCGTCTTCCCTATTCAAGCCTTGCTGGCTGACCCTACCTACATCCCAACAAGCGGTTAGTCTCATGAATGTTTAATTCTCATTCAGGAGCCTTCAATAGTATATTTTTTTTAGCAGCCTGGAATAAAATAAAAAGTTGTTAACTGAAGATGAACCTAAAGATGAAATGATGACAGAAGAATTTAATGAAAGAAATGGAGTAAGAACTTGTGCATTATGACTCTAGTTTCTCCAGTCTACAGTATTTCTCTTGACTCTTTTCTTCAGATCACACCTTCCCCTCCAGATTAAATTCCAGAAAATTTTCTTTTTTCTTCCCATGTTACATTTCTCCAAGTGTCAAAGAGAAATCTATTGGTGTTCTGGAGTTCATATGCCAATAGCTCTTAAAGAATAACCTCCCATTGTTAAAGAACAACATAAAAAAGCATTAGAAATGTTTTTTTAACATGACCCATTATAAGTTTCTTCCCATTTTCTCTACTCACAAGTAGTCCCTCTGCCACCTTCTACACAGAATCATACATTCTGATGTATTACGAGAAATCCTGAAACTCACTTCATATTCAATCTTTAAAAGCATGTGTGAAACCATACAAAACCAGGAAAGTGCACAGAAATGTATACACTGCTAGATCTGATGCTGGAAGGCCAATTAAATATAAAGAAAACATGTGCGAACTCATTCTTCAAGATGAACTTGTGATACTGGTATTATAGAAGTTCAAGCTTCCTCCTCTCTTGCCCCATCTCTCTCCTGAAAACCATCTCAAATAGCTTGACCTTGGCCTTCAGCGTAATTCAGTCAGTTTCTTGTGGCTCAAGAGAATAAATTGATGAAGGCACGGTGTTACTATTAAGTGTTCCACATCCTTCTGAGTTCTCTAGCTATTTAGCAAAATCTTGCCAAAGTGCTGGCTTGATTTTAACCATAACTTTACCTATTCTACCAGGAGTGTTCTGAACAGCTTACTGCCACTCAACATGTGCCAATTCTACTAGAATTCCCTCCTTACTTTGGTGTGTTCATAGAAACATATATATAAAAAATTCAACCAGAAAATTTACAATATGATAGTTTTGTCACATTAGCTGACATAGCAACAAGTAATATTACACTTAATACAGAGCTAGCACTTAATTTTGATTTCTGCAGCTACTGTAGGATCAAAACCCCTTGAATTTAAAGATAAATGCTTCAGCCTCTGCTTTGCTTGCTGTTCTGCTTTGCTTTGCTCTGCTCACTGATCCAGCCTGTTGAGATCCCTCTGTAAAGCCTTTCTACCCTCAGGCAGACCAACACATGCCCAACTTGGCATCATCTGCAAACTTACTGAGTGTGCACTTGATCCTCTGACCCAGGTCACTGATAAAGATATTAAACAGAACTGTCCCCAGTACTCAGCCCTCCATAACCACTTGTTACCGGCCACCAACTGGATGCAACTCCATTCACCACAACTCTTTGGGTCCAGCCATCCAGCCAGTTTTTACCCAGCAAAGATACACCCATCCAAGCCATGAGCAGCCAGATTCTCCAGCAGAAAGCTGTGGGAAATGGTGCCAAAGGCTTTACTAAATTCCATGTAAACAACATCCAGAGTCTTTTTTTCATCCACTAAGAAGGTCACCTTGTCATAGAAGGAGATTGATTAGTCAAGCAGGACATGCTTTTCATAAATCTATGCTGGCTGGGCCTGATCATCTGGTTGTCCTGTACGTGCCATGTGATAGCACTGAAGATGATCTGCTCCTAGCTTTACCTGGCACCAAGGTCAGACCGACAGGCCTGAAGTTCCCTGGATCCTCCTTCCAGCCCTTCTTGTAGATGAGCACTATATTTGCTGAGCTCCAGTCAACTGGGACCTCCCCAGTTATCCAGGACTGCTGAAAGATGATGGAAAGTAGCTTGGTGAGCACTTCTGCCTGCTCACTCAGTACCCTTAGGTGGATCACACCAAGCCCCATAGACATGTGAGTGTCTAAATGGTGTACCAAGTCACCAACCACTTCCCTTTGGATTATGGGGGCTTTATTCTGCTCCCCATACCCATCTTCCAGCTCAGGGAGCTGGGTACACAGTGAACAACTGGTCTTACTATTAAACTGAGGCAAAGAAGGCATTAAGTACCTCGGCCTTTTCCTCAGCCTTTGTCACTGTTTCTCCCTGCCCCAAATAAAGGATGGTCATTCTCCTTAACCCTTATCTCATTTATAAGCTCTGATAAAAGAGGGTGAAGTACATTAATACTCAGAAAAAGAGAGAAACATGCTTTATGGAAAAAAACTTTTCTACACACCAGTGCTTTAGGTGTTAATGTGCTTTATATGTGAAAACCAATCAGCCTCAGGATAAGAGTGCGTTTAAAAAACAGCTTAGAAAGTCCAAGATGGAACTGATTATGAAAAAGCTCACTCATCCACAAGATCTATTTTCAATTTCATACTCAAAATGCTCAGTGGTTCTGATAAAATACAAATCAGAAATGCAGAAACACCAGCCTCTCTTTAGAGCAAAGATTTGTGAGAAATTGAGAAAAGTGTTCAAGTACCCTAATCTTCCCAACAGTCACTTTGATTAAAGAGTTTCAGACTACCATTATCTTCTTTGTTTTTGAAATCATTCAGAGGCCTCTCTTCTGTTCTCAAGTGGAATTCAAATATTTAGAACCATAGAACGGTTTGGGTTGGAAGGGACCTTTGAAGGTCATCTAGTCCAAGACCCCTGCAATAAGCAGGGACATCTTCAACTAGGTCAGGTTGCTCAGAGCCCAGTTCAACCTGACCTTGAGTATTTCCAGAGATGAGGCATCTACCATCTCTCTGCGCAATCTGTTCCACTGTTTCGCCACGCGCATTGTAAAAAATTTCTTCCTTACATCTTTTCTACATCTATCCACTTTTAATTTAAAAACATTACCCCTTATCTAATTGCTGCAGGCCCTACTAAAAACCTTTTCCTCATTTTTCTTATAAGCCCCCTTTAAGTATTGAAAGGACACATTCAGGTTTCCCCAAAGCCTTCTGTTCTCCGGGCTGAACCACCCCAAATGTCTCAGCCTTTCCTCATAGGAGAGGTGCTCTGTCTCTCTGATCATCTTTCTGAAAGTCCCTTGGACCCAGTCAAACAGGTCCATGCCTGTTCCTGAACCAAGGACTCCAGAGCTAGATGTGGTACTCCAGGTACAAAGTTTTAGTATTCTGACTGGGAGAGAAGAGTTGTTTATTTTTATGAATGGAATTGTTTTAAAGGCAGCCATCAGCTTCATAAGATTTTGCATATTTTGTATTAGTTACATATTTCTGACATTATAAAGACCCAACAGGGTCCCACACAAATATCTAGGATAACACAGACTAGACACCTGTATTCATTTCTAATAGTACTGTACATCTGTACATGCACAGCATATCCCTAGATTAGGGTTCCACATCAAATGCAAAACCTAAATCCATCATCTTTTTTAGAAATGAGAACAATTAATGAGATTTCATTCACACTAGATTGGGAACATGAATTTCACCCTCACTTCAGTCTTGAAACTTTGCTAAGTTCAAAATACTGTTCAAAATCCTTCATCAGCTTTCTGGAAGTTGGAAGGAGTACTCTAAGGAACATACCATTATATAGATAGCCATAAGTATTGTTCAATTAAGCGAGATGTTGACAATACACCACCATAGCTCTACCTCAGTAGATGGTTCTGGTATGCTCTGGGAGAAGAAAAAAAAAAAAAACAAAACCATACCACAGATAACTGTTATGGGGAGGTTTCATTTGTCCTCCAGTAGCCGCAGAAGTCAGTTAAGTATATTTAACACAGACCTAGCAATATTATGCATTGCTATGTCAGCTAACTTGACAAAGTATCATAATACTTTAGTTTTCCTTATTTATGTTTTCAGATGGTCCTATGTATACAGTAAAGAGGGAATTTTAGTAGAACTGGGACATGTTGGGTGCTCTGCTTTTGGTATGCAGGGTAGGCATTGAAAAAACAAAGCAGCAACGATGCACTCTGTACAACTTTACAACCTTATGATATAGTTTGGGCAGAAGCCTGAAGGAGATGGTGAACCAAGTTAGCAAAGTCAGATGAGTACAAAGTTGAAGTCAGAAGATCAGTGAGGACACTGGCAGCTTTTGTCAACCATCCAAATTAGAAAGCCACAAACCATGAAAACAGCTAATTTCAGCAGGATGGGGGAGTGTCTGGGGGCAGCATCAAGTCTGCCTACAAGACAGGATTTGCCCACCTTACTGAGATCAAGTAAATACCCTTTTTCCCTCTGAGTCCATGGTGCTGGTTATAACTGAACCAGAAGCCTTTACTGAGGAAGAGAGAAGTGTGCTGAAAGCAAAATTGCTGTCCATCTGCTTTGTACATCCCACTTTGTAAGTGGGTTCACTGTCACTAAGTGGCACGGTTGTGTCCTGGTGACTTACCTCTGGATTCTCCCACGATGATGCTCTATCAATTCTCTTCAAGACTGAAATTCCTTACAAACTCCAAAGGTAACAAATTCAGTAGACCCTCGATTTCATTCACTATAGCTGCTCCACCTTACACCTAACCTAAACACTATACGAACTGGGAACAGTTTTATATTATGGTATACAATACTGCATCTAAGGTTCTTAAATTCTCACGTATCCAAAACTCCGGCCATCCATTTTCAAAATGAATGACTCAGGCAGTACTTACAAATAGGAGATTACAATAAGAAATATTTCTTAAAAAATCATTTTATAGTGTCTGGAAATTTGTATTTGGTTCAGATGCAATATTTCAAGGGAGACTAATTACTGTGTGAGATACTGACAAGCAGATAGTTGCTCGTGTGTTTTTACTGGCAATTAATTTGTAAGACCATCTCAGTTTATTTTTCAGAAGTCCATTTAAAATTACGTAGGGAAGAATTGCATGCTATTTCAATTTGCATTCAAAATGCTTGTTACTGAACACCTACTGAAACAGTTGCAATGTTATGAATGCAATGTTTATATGTACGGAGAAAGACATACACTCGACAAACAGAACATATCAGAGAAGATAGATCTATCTATCTATTGTTCTCAATTAGGAAAACAAAATCCTGTTTGACAATTGACTAGGGTTAACCAACAAATTCTGCTGATGCTTTCTGGAGTTTAGTGAAAAAAAACTTAAACAAAGTTGTGATAATAGTGAAACACCTTGGAAAAGATTGCTATTAGCCTTTTGTCTCACTAATCTCTCAAACAAAAGTATAAGTATCTTCCAGACACCAATTATTATCATGAAACATAGGATAGTTTAGATATCAAAATATCAAAAGCATATCACATGCATTTCCTTTGTGCTTCTATACACAGTAACTAATTACTAGTCCTCACAATGATGAGCGTGAATTATATACCATGACTTTTTGGAGGATACAGGCCTTGCAGCTCTCTGTTTTGGCACTGGGAGTCTTTCTGTTCCTCCTCCATCTAATGTCTACACAATAAAACAGTGAAAATTATGTAAATCTGGAAATAACAGGTGAGAATTTCCTGTTAAAATCTCTCCTCCTCTCACACAGGTTCAAAAACATACAGCTCTTATTACCACTTTCAGAGACCGCCCTTGCATTTTGTAATTATTATCCTTTATTTTTTTGTGACAGACCACAGACAGAAATACAGAACCTTATCACACTATGCACGAGCTCAGTTCTTCTGTGTACAGGATGACTTATCCCTTCAAACACATTTTGCCAATATACTGAGCAGCTTAGTAGCTTCAGCAGTTGAAATGTCATTACTCTGTACTTACACAGATGTACCAGCCATTTACTCTCTAATTTCACATGTTCAATACCTCATCGTCCAGTGATTTTGCACCGTGTTTCTCAATGATCCAGGCATGGAGTTTTTCTATATCACTGAGCTAAGCTAACAAACACAGAATCACTAATCTCTCCCTCTGTTAAACAGAACAAAAAAGCAGTGCTCTCTCCTTTGCAGTAAATGCAATACAGAAAATTTAACTGAGACAAAGAAGTAATATATGGTTTACCACTGGTTACATGAAAAATATTCATAAAAACAAAGCAGTGCATGAAATAGATTATTGAGCACAACTGCAACACAAATAACAGCAAAAACAACCTTTATAATTATATAATTATAATTGATTGCATTATTTTCAAATATTCAAAACCAAAAACAATAATATAGTACAACAATTATGTAATTGTACTGGCATTCAAATTTTTACATATGCTAATAATTCATAACACATTCTTCCTTCAAGTACTTGAAATCTACGTCGACACGATGCAGTAAGACCGAACCTGTAATCAAATAGAGCACAAAGTACCATTGTATTTAAAGTGCTTCCATGGATACCATTACGACTGCATCTGAATACTTAAATATGTGACTGTATCTGTCCCCAGAAGAACGTTCCAAAAAACCAAAAATTATTATTCCAATATTTGACACAGAAAGCACAGCAATAGAGGCTTTCATTATCAGAAAGCATTTAGGAAACTGCTTATCACCAAAATAGAGTTGGTAGCCTGTAGGCTTAAGGATCTTCACCAAATGGCTGACGATGGGAGGTGTATGTGAAGATTGCCTAGTCCCATCCCTGGCTCAGAATGCTGGCACACAAGGCAGGGCGTCCAGGACAACAGCCAGTTAAATTCTGAGCATCCCCAAGGATGGTAATATCCCTCTTTGCACATGGGTGTATTGGTTGCTCATGGCAACTTTTGGTCCACCAAGATATCACCACCATCACCACTTCATGCCCACCTGTCCACTCCCAGCCTGCACTTGGGCACCAGGTTATTACCTCCCAAACACAGGACTCTGTGTTTCCTGTTGTTGAGCTTCATAACATTTGCTTCTGCCCATTTCTCCAGATCATCAAGGCTCCTCTGGAAGACTGCACCACTATCGGGTTAGTCTATCATCCTTGTTTGGGGTCGTGTACGAAGCTTGCGGAGAGTCCACTCTGTTCCATCATACAGCTCAGTAATGAGGATATTAAGCAATATTAGACCCATTGTTGAGCCCTGGAGAACACTGCTAGGGACTGAACTTTGCCACTGATCACAACCATTGCAGCCCAGCAGCTTAGCCAGCTCTCACTGCCACTTCACTGCCTATTTCCTTAGGTCCACACTCCATCAGTTGGTAAATTATGATGTGATGGGAGACAGTACTGGAGCCATTGATGAAACCAGCAACATCCACAGCTTTCCCCCCATCCACTGAATCAGTCACCTCATCATATAAAACTATTGGGTTCATAAGGCATGATCTCCCTTCCTACTGCTGACCATCACAGTCCTGAACCCCACCTTCTCATGGTCACTGCAGCAAGACTTCTCCCAACTTCCACATCCACAATCAGCCCTTCCTTGGTTTTAAGTCACATCTTCGTCCACTGGCTTCTCCATCACCACTGCCAGGAAGTCATCATCAATGCACTCCAGGAACTTCCTTCACAGCTTGTGCCCCACCATCCTGCCCCCTCCAATAGATATCAGAGTGTTTCAAAACACACTTTTGCCAACAGAAAACAAAATGAAGACCATCAGCCCTTTCAGAGTTAGGAAAGTTACTTTCAAACTGAAGTGCCTCTCCACATTGTATCCTGGTAATTACACAGGCCATTACATATTTCCAATAAAACCCTCATCACAATTTTGGTCATTAATTAATTTCAGTAGAAAAAAAGGTGTATGATGTGTTTGAAGATTTTTTTACATTCATTGTACAGCACTATATAAAGGGATAAAGCAATAAATGACAAAAATGTTGAAAAAAAAACCATTTTCAGTGTAGAACCCAAAGAGAATTGACTGGGGTTAAACAAACTATATTCAACATACTCCCTAGTAAAAAATACAGCACATTGGATGAGTCAAGAGTGTCTATATGATTTACGAATTGCAACTTAGAATACTCTTCCTATGAGAATAATAATGATATGGAAACACAAAGCTCAAGCATTTACAAAATGGATTTATATCCTCAGACAAGCATTGTGTGTCGAAAACTAATTTCCATGCAACTGATGCAAGCCAATTTGTATCAGTATCCATTTAAAAGCACATAGCATTTTGCTACTAGGTTTTCCATACTTTGGCTTAACTGTGCACATATTTATGTTACATGCTTTGCACGTATATTTTTATATATGCATGCAGAAATCTTTCAGTTAGTTCAGCAGTTCAACTGTATATAGTATATATATAAAATATATACAAAGCATCAACAATTTATACAAAACATATCTGTGTGTATAGATCAGTAACAAGACATAGCATAATTGCAGTCTAACAGGTAATGAAGTATCAGGAAACCACACTTTTAGAGATTGCAGGGAAGTATCATTAAAAATGATACTATGAATTTCCTCAGTTAAACGTTATCATCTACTCTGTCCCCTCTCCACCCTTCAAAAAAAATCATGCCAATGCAAAAGATATTAGACAAAGCTATCTGTAAATTGATGCCGTATGGGACTTATTTAAAGCAGATTAACATGAAGTAGAAGTATTCTAGCTTTCCCCCCTCCCCCCTCCCCCCCCCCCCCCCCCCCCCCCCATGGAAGCATAATATATTACACATGCTCCTAGGCTAATAGGTTACATATAATGTTTCAATCAGAAATAATTTTTAGAAATAAGTTGTATGTCCCTTGGGAAGCAGATCTTCTAACAGAAAAAAGATGAATGCTTAATCATAGACTCCACTACACCACTGCACCTACAACTAACCCAAATTATTGTGTATTTTCCTGTCAGAGTACAGAAGGTTTCTGTTAATACACAGAGTAGGACTATGTATAATATGATACCGAAATTGCAAGTTATTCTCTAGACAGTAGATAATTTGAGCTATCATGTATAATTGTTATAGAAGAGTTGGTTTTGATTGGATTTCTTTAGTGAATACAATAATTTATGTCCGTCTTGAAATGCTGTTACCCATATAATGTTGCCTATATGACTTGCCCACCACCACTACCACATCTGTCTTGAAAACATATTGTCGTATACCATTTATATCAATATTGCAATTTAAAATGTACAGCATTTTAGACATAATACAGATTTGCTGTCCCTGCATTCAACTTACTTGAAAAAAAACTCAGGATACAGTGTGGGGTTTTTTTTCCAGAATATATTGATTCTGAGCTCCCAAAACACACGTAGTCCAAGAAAACACCCATTCATCTGCAGGTAGCCAATGAAAAAGAAAACTAGCAATGTTTTGTCTTGCCTAGAACACAGTAACAACTGCATGCTGGCCTGCCTGGAATACCTGCAGTCTTGAGAGAGAAAGATTACTGAGGTATAGCAGAGTTCAACCGAGTGAAAACAGAAGTTCTCTCTTTCTCACATTAGGCAGGAGAAAGGAGGTGAAGCCTAGCTGCAAGGACTGAAGTGTATCACTGTCCCTCTGTGCATCAGGGAGAGTACATAGCATACATGCCTTGTTACCTACAGCTCTTTTTGACAATATTCTGTAGCCACAAAGAGCTAATGGAAAAGCCTGCCACTAGATTCCCACATGGAGCCTTATATTGCCTAGAGCAAACAGCAACAGTCCTAAGAGATGAAGAAAAAAAAAAAAAAATACTTACAGGAAGTTTATTAGAAACCAGTAATAAGAGTAATGAGGAAGAAGCTCTTTCTCTCCATTCTGACCAGGCATACAGCTGGGTGAAAGCTTCACAGTGACTGACAATGCCTCCAAGAAGCATTTGAGGAAGAAGCTACTTTTTTTCTTTAAAAAGATAAATTTCAAAGGACGGTATTGCTGGAAGTACCATCTTTCCCATTTCTAACTACATACTCACTGTCCGATTAACACAGAATAGTAGAAGAATCAGCTTGAGCCACTGGTGTAGACACAAAATCAAATTTTGGAAATGGCAAGAAGCAACCCCAATAGTAGATTGTCAGATCCTGCACTAGTGCGATTAACAGAATACTAGTCATGCTAAAAAATAAAGTGTGCGTGACACGTCTCTAAGGACAAAGATAAGGTTGCCTAAAGTGAGGCAGAACTATGATAAAATATGATTCATTAAAAGACATAGTATTTAATGCATTCAGATACACAGGTTCAGTGATTTCACTTCTATTTACTTCATTTAACCCTTACATCCTATTCAATCTTCCTTCAGAGATAGTGAGCTGTAGAGTCTTATGTGAAAACAAGTTCCTTATTTACAAGAACTAAGCAGCTTCATGTATTTTTATCATGGTTAGATCAATGTCACTAAATTAAAAATTTTAATTGGTCACTATGAATTTTTAAAGGCTTTGGACCGACATTAATATCTTTAATAATAGAATTGACATCTGATTTTATGAAATCTCACTGTCAACATTTTTCGAAAGTATATCAAACCTTGGTCTCAAGAATGTCTTGTCAATTAAATCTCCAACAGACTAATGCATCCAAGGCAAAAAATTGATCTTTCCTACCCTTGCATATTTGTAGAATTAAGTGAATTAAAATTTTTACACTGTACTGTTACAATCAAATTTGTAACCCAATTCTATTTACATGGAACCAGAAGACTTTTAGTTTTAAATTTCAATACATAGATGCTTCTACCAATTCTTTCTACCTTGAACTTTGCATCTGAACAGGCAAGGGCACAAGTTGCTGCAGTATTCAGTGCACTGCATCAGTTACTTGACTCAATTCAGCACTTCTTTTAATCAGCAAGAGGCCCCTCACTGATATAGCAGTCATGGTCTTGAAGAGTAAAAAATCATGATCGGGCTAGTTTGCTTTCTTTTCTTGACTCTTCTATAAGTAATTTATGTTCCCATGCCTCAAATCATAGGGATAATGATCATTTTTCTCCCTTGACCAACCACAATAAAACAGAAAAGAAAACAAGATTTTTATTTATGTGAATGTCCCTGGACAACCTCATACTGGCCAGAAACCATCTAGGCCTTAATTCCAAACTGCCTGCTAAGAAAATGTGAGGGCAGCTGCACACTTCCTGCTCTCTTCAAAATACATTTAACAAACATTTCAGCATTAACAGTCATTCTGCATCTGTTCTTTATTGAACTTACTCCTATGCTTTTGAGCTTGGGTTACCTGTAGTTTCCTTAAATCACTTCCTTCTTTTTTACTTCTTGTCTCCTACTCTATTTTAAATAATCATTCACATTAGAATGCTACGTAAATAATCATCATTATAATAAAAAAAACAAGATCAGGGTGAAATCTGTGTTCATAATCTGTAACAATTGCCCACAAACAGTATTATGACACTAAGTATGAACAGAAAGGCATTTTTTTGCTTCCATTCTGCAGATAGGACTCCAAAACTTACTAGCTTCCTGACACAACTGTGTTCCAAATACCCAAATCAAAGGACTTATTTTCCTGTGGCTTTAAACCAGCAAGCCTCAGAAGTCACTGGCATTCCTGGATTTTTGAAAATAAGTGATTAATTTGGTAGCCAAGGATTTGGATACCCATACTTCAAAGACTGGACACATTTCTTTCTGAGCCAAGTCTACTCATTGCACTCTGACAAGCTGCTGTGACAGTTAACAGATTTCTGGGCAAGATATTTCGTGTTTTCACTTCAGGTTCTAAAATGGTTTGAGTCTCCACAATTCCCACTTTGAGTGACTGGTACACCAGATGGTTGTGCAGCCATCCAGAGGGACATTGACAGGCTGGAGAAATGGGCTGACAGAAACCTCTTGAAATTCAACAAGGGGAAGTGTGAAGTCCTGCCCCTGGGAAGGAACAGCCCCAGGCACCGGTATATGGCTGGCAGTCACCCAGCTGGGAAGCAGCTTTGCCCTGGAGGTCCTAGTGGACACCACCTTGCACCAAAGAAGGCAAACTGTATCCTGGGCTACATCAGGAGGAGTATTGCCAGCAAGTTGAGGGAGGTGGTCCTTCCCCTCTAGTCAGCATGGTGGTAAAGCTACAACTGGAATGATGGGTCCAGTTCTGGGACCCCCACTGCAAGAGAGACATGGACATACTGGAGAGAATCCAGTGAAGGGCCATTTAGAAGATTAAGGGACAGGACCATCTCTCCCATGAGGAAAGGCTGAGAGAACTGGAACTGTCCATCTTGAAGAAACAAAGGCTCAGGGAGGATCTGAATTGATACAAATACCTGTAGGGAGGATAATAAAGATGACAGAGCCAGGCTCTTCTCGGTAGTTCACAGTGACAGGACAAAAGACAATGTGCACACTGAAACACAGGAGGTGCCATGTGAATATAAGGAAACACATTTTGACTGTGAGGATGGCTGAGCACTAGCACAGATTGTCCAGGGAGGTTGTGGATTCTCCCATCTTGGAGACATTCAAAAGTTTTCTGGACATGGCCCTAGGCATGGTGGCTCTACTTGAGTAGGCCAGACGACCTCCAGAGTTCTCTTCCAACCTCAACCATTCTGTCACTCCGTGAACCCTAAACGACAGGACTCAGCTATGTTCCTGCTTCACAGTCTGTGTCTCAATGAGTATCCAAACACATGCCTGGGGAAGTTGCCTGTTAAACAGAATTTTATGCAATAGACAGTGTAATAAAGAAAGCTAGAAATGGATAAATCAACAAAAGTCCTGATCAACAAACGAAAAATGATCTTCACAAGTGAAGAATTAGAAAGAAGTACGGTTGACTGCAGACGGTAGCACACAGCACTGTTTTCCAATGTCTGACTTTACCACACTCATAAACAGCAGCACATAGACAATACAAACACTACCCTCACACAGAAAGGAGACAATTATCTACATGACTTCCTCCCAGGAGTTACAAGGAAAACCACCTAAGATCTGACTAAACCATTCCAAGTTTTCCTTTTGGGTAAAAAACTGTTCTTGAATATATATGAGATTGTTGTGTGGGTTTCAGGTTCTGTTATGCAGATACCAACTTTCAGATGTACCCTTTATAGACTGACCTCTTAATCTGGCTGATGACAATGTTTTATGGACCAAAGGTAACAAGCAAATGTAAATAATAATAAAGGTAACAAACGAAAACTCAATTACTAGAAAGTCATCAAGGCAAGAAGGAAGAGCTCAGCACAGCCTTCTACAACATGTCACAACAGCAAAGCTAAGACACTGCATGTAGCAGAGGAAGAGTAGCATGTGAAAAGCAAACCAAATAAAACCTGATACACAGTACTGTAGCACAAAGGTACAGAACAGCTTCTTCAAGACATTGATTGGTGCTTACTTCCTTTTCATTCATATATGGGTACTTCATCATCCAGATGAAACAGATCCTCCTGCCTTTTTTTTCTTTAAATACAACTGATATACAACACAGTATGTGCTACTTTTGTCTCCAGTTCATCTTAAATAAGTCTCACACATGAGGTATAAGAGCAGTATGAGCTTACCTAAATCAGAACTCACAAAAAAATAAACAATGCAGGTATTACTGCAGCATTCTTTCTTCATTCTGAGTCATGTAAACAATTATCCAAGTCAAATTGCACATTTTATCTGAGCAACAGCAATAGCAGTTTCTGTACATGCTTGACCAGAGTTCTACCTTGCCTGTACGTTGTTTTAATTATTATGATAAAATCTTTACAGTTGTTACAATCCCACCCAAATGCTATTTGGGATCCCACAGTGAATTTCACTGAGCTGCAAATCTTCATGAAAACCTCACGCCCAATTACACAGCAGTGAATGCTTTTGTTCGCACTTACATTGATCCACCATGATATTAAACAGAGAGCAAAATAAGACTTCTTTCATGTAATCCTGACTTTTCCAAATAGTTAAAAATATGAAAATATATTTTATTTGCTAGACAACTGTATTGCACAGATCACTGGTCAAATATTTTGTTGGTTTGGGTTTTGAATGAATATCTTCTTAAAGCATCCATTTTCCACGGAACATTTCTTTCTGATTTTATCATTATTTTTTTGCCCTCTTCTCCACCCATTTTCCAGAAATGGGCAGAAGGACAATTCTTTTACTAATCAAAGGCTCATACACTGACTACTGTGATTAAAGCATTGCAAGTAAGTATACTGCTAGGTTTCATTAACTCATGTAGTTGAAATAAAATGTTTGAATATATGTGGTCATATAACAGCAGTTAATCAACAGTATGACTATCACTTGAGATGCATCTCAGAAACCAAGCCTTCACACTGATGATCACTGTAGCTAACAGGAATACTTAAAGTTCTTTTTCATTAATAAAGCCTAATCATAAAAGTACTGATAGAAAAACAAAATTTGCTAAAATCCTTTCAGAATTTTTGCTCCTTAACAATGACTGATTTTTTTGCGTTCTCCTGCATTTTATTGCACATCTGCTTCATTAATTCCTCCTATACTCTCAAGAGAATAATACAAGATTATCTGTACTTCACTATTTTCCACACAATCTTCAGCCAATTGGTATGTATTCAGAGGGAAGAAAGAGTGTAATTTTCTGTGTAACAGAATGTTAGTGAAAGCACAATGCATACCTTTGCTACCTATGAAAATGTTCAAGAAGTACAGGCTTTCAAATAGTTCATAAATTAATAGTTTAGCAATGAAATGAAGGTCACTGCATTAGTCAGATGAATCTCATTGAACAGATGGCCCTAATGTCTAGCTCTCCCAAATGGTAGTGAAGCTGGATTATCTGAAAGAAACAGAGTCTCTTGCATTACCAGGAGGCGGCATTTTAAAATAGCATTTAGGGGAAGCTAAGCAAATGAAAATCATCTTTCCTAAGGTTATCCAGGAAGTCTCCTTGCTATGAATACTGCACAAAATGGCATTCTTTTTTTTTTCAGATTCTCAAACTGGAGACATTGCTGTTCTTCAGAAACTAGTAATTAAAAAAAAAAATATTTACAATTAAACAAAAATATTATGAACAACAACTAAAAAGTAGTAAGTTAAAATATCTAAAGGTGAAATGTACACAACATTATGAATTTAAGTAATCCAGAAAGTTTTTTTACCAGTTAAAAAAACTTCTGCCATCAAATAACATTTGAAACAGTTTGCTATTTGACAATTCACTTCTAAAGATGCTGTAAATGCCCTCCATCTGCCATAAGTCTCCCTGTCCTATATTCATATAAAAAAACCTCCTCATCTTTAACTATGGAGTAAGAACCAATGACCTCGGAGAACACAGAAAATAAATCACTCTTAGAGCCCTTCATCATTCTTTGACAGGTCAGTGATGACTACGTCAATCTTACTGGTGACAAAATATTCCTCTCTACGTTTCAAGTCTTTCAAGATAGGACTACATCTCCCAGAACCCCAGTTTACCTGAGAAGTGTTAATAAATCAGGCTTGCACTGTCAGAAAATGTTCAAGGAACTTGATGCTGATGCAATTCAAAGTAGGCCTTCTTTTGCTGTAAGAAAGGAGTCACTGGGCATGCTTCCTTCAACCTCCAGCGTCCCTCCAACACTGCAAACAGAGGAAAATGGCAAGGTACAGTGCTTCTGGTATGAACCTGCCAAAGTTGACAAGAGAAATTTCACCTGTCCTTTACTGATTGGAAAGTCTGAGACTCTCTACCTCAGTGCAAGAGGGACTTGAATGCAGAGTAATTGCTCTATTTTGTAGCATTACAGGCATTTGTAGGCTTACAGAGGTAGACATTTCTACCTAGAAAGGAAGTGTAAAACGTATAGCCAGTATTATCAGTGTGACACTGCACACAGACATGATGATCTTAAGTATTTTATAAATCACAACATCAAAGCATTTTCCAAATACATGTAAAAAGACATATACAAATAGGCAATTTCTACAGAAAAAGGTTTCTAAGCATCCCACTGTCTGTGTCAGTACGATGCTTAAATATTTTTACTGCATGTCTTAAACAGCAAAACACAGTAGGTCTGAAATTTACCTAATATCCTGATTTATTTATAATACTGGCTAAGGGCTAACACACATCATCATTATTTTATTTCATACACAAAGCTTCCAACTTCCTGCAAGCTTCCAACTCTGGTGATGTACTACAGGTATAAGAGTAAAAATTAGTCTTTATAAAGGACTAAATAAATATTACTACCCACAGATCTTGTTTGATCACTTCTACTGATTGTACAGAATGCATTTCACCTAACTTACCTATCTTTAAATACTTATCAAAGAACAGAATGAATAACCTTCAATTGGAGGTTTCTCTTGCTCTCCATTGATCATGCAGAGCCTATATGATCAGCTAATCTGGAAACACACATTTGGAAATACATTAGGTAACTGAAATACATGCTTTAAACACACTCACAACCTACGAAGAACAGTGACAATTTTACTGCAACATAGATGTTTAAAAAAGTCTTGTCACCCCCATATGTTCATGTGCTTATCTTTCCTAGTTTTTAGTCAGGCTGTCAAAATACATGGGCAAATGCACAGGCATATACTAACATTTTATACAAGTAAAATATATGCTGTCATTCTTCGGCTGCTATGGCAAATGCAAAAGAAGTGAAAAAAAGTTTACCTCAAATTAATATAAATTCATGTTCTCCCTTTAAACAATTCCTACCCCCAACCCCCTCAGTAAATATACTTGTGCTGTTAAAAACCACTTTCTTGTCACAGAACTGATGATGCCCTTAATAATTCTAGAACACGTAGAGCTTGTTTTACTCCAATACGTGAGACTACTTAGCTTTACTTATGTCCTCAGGATACACTGATCTTAAGCACAGTAGCTGATACTTTAAATGCACTCTTTTACTGAAGGAATATTGTTGGAATTTATCTATTCAAAGTAAATGCGTGCTTCTTACATGGCCAGTTTGTTGCTCCAAGATAAAAGATTCAGAATACATTAAAAGACAATTCCACTATTAAAATGTAGATAAGCATGTGTCTCGTTAGTGAAATACTCAGGATCAAGAAATAGTTAAGTAGAATAACAATGAAGTAACAGATTGGTCTAATATGAAAAAAGGTAAAGGATACCAGGTCTTAACAACATTATCTTAGAAAACTATTGCTCAGTTATGATCATAGATGTTGTTACCAATCCTAGTTACCAAGCAAAAATTCCTGCCCATCTAGTCAGAGCACAGAACACTCCCATATACTGCGAAAGACTCCATGTTGCCCAGGATGTCCCAGGCTAGAAGAAGATTGGGAACCAGGAGACTCAACAAATATGAGGTTCTGTTCACTGAAAGACATTAAGTTCTGCAAAACAGGCTTTCTCTGGCCTTTTAAGTACCAGAGATTTGCAGGATGTTTGAAACGGTCTCCTCAGGTTTCCCTCCTCCCCAGCATCATGCAAGTATGCCAATACTCACAACTCACATGGATAACTCACTGGACAATGTTTCTGATCAAACAGATGATCTGTTTAATGCTTTCAGAAGGTTGTGCAATTTGTGTTTATGCTTTCCCTAATCACTGCACTTGTTGAAGATGGGCTCTGGAATCCTGCCACACATAAGGTTACCCTCATTCCTAAGGCTCACTGGACTCAGAAGGAGCCCCTGAGACACAATCCCAGCAGCATACAACACACTCAGGTCTTGACAAATTTAAAATAGACCCTGAAGGTCCTTATGCAAAGGTAGGTTTGGCATGCTGCCCTAAAAAGCCAGCCACAACCTCAGGTGTAAACACTTCTGTGTGGGCTTTCTTCCCCATTTCAAAATTTACACCATTTGCCTAATACGTTAAAACCAGTCAAGAATAAATTTGTACATGCCCTAGTCAGATGAAAGACAGACATGCTTTTTTCTCACTGCTATGCATAGCTCTTCTCTAAACACCTTAAGATGCATAAGTTGCACAAGAAATAGGATGACTGCTTAGGTACCTACACAAATAGCTTTTTTCTGATAGGAAGTTAAATGCAGGAGGCATTCTCCTTTGGGTAATGGTAGCAGTGGTGTGGGACCAGCAATGAGAAAAACTAAAGTCTGGCTGGATCCTTCTGAGTCATGTTAGTGGTTCAGGTGATGCCTATCTGACTGAGTTTTCCTCATGAGAAGAGCCAGGTAACTCAGAGGCTGCTTATGGATTGGCAGTCAGCATAAAAACTGAAGAGGGTAAAACTGAAAAGCAAAACTGAAAGTCCACAATCACATCACTATGAGCACATCTTAAAATAAACGTGACAACAACAATTCAGTCAACCCAGATGACATAAGAACTATATTATTTTATAAGAACATATCCAATTTTGTCATTTAGAGTTTTTGTCAGACCTCCAATCAAAGGTCATTCTGTTACAGTCAGGAGTATGCATTTCAATTATTCATTAGCCCACTTCTATTCAACTGCACATCCTCTGACAGACAGCTTCCCCAGCTCTCTTACATGACAGCCACAGATGTTTTCATCTAATCAATACCTAAAAAAAGAAAATGACAGGAATCTAAAACATTCAGAATATTTTAGTTTTCTTCCATGTATATCAAAGGACTGGATAATTTAGTCCATTTGATGTTCTCTTCCCCCCACCCCCCACACACCCCTCCAGGGATTCCAATAACCAGAAAACTCAGGGCATTCAGTGAATTTTAAAAGGTAATCTTTCCTACAGTTTCACTCTAACATGCAGTTGCACTTCTCTGAACACTGAGGGAGTATTTGCAGACTGTTTGCCTTTATTAAATAAATAAATAAACAAGAACAAAAATCTGTCAGACCACATTCTCCTCCAAATACCACATTAGGATGCTTGTAAATTATTTGTGGTGAGCATTACCAGTGTTACTACAATCCCATCAGAGACCCACATGTAGTTTCCATCAGTCCCAACAGGCTGCAACCTCCCTGCTGTCTTTGATTTCCAGGTGCCTTCCCAGACATAGATTCTCCTCCTGTCAGAGATCCACAAGAATGCCAAGACCTGTTCATCTTTGCCACTCAGGCACGTAACTGTCCAAAGCTGTCTCTTACAAACATTTTGGAGGTATGTGTCAATGAAAGGAAAGCACAGAAGTTTGGAACAAATCCCAAACAACTTTAGATCAGAAGATTTGCAAAACTACAGATTAATTTCCTTTTCTTATTTCAGATACTGCTTGTGATCATCTTCTGAGTGCTAGTCCTTTATGTCAGAGCCCTTGACCCTGTACAAAATTCACTCTACAGAGCACTGGATCACTCCCCTATAAGGGAAATTAGGTAACCTCTGTAGCCACAACAATGAAGAGAAGTAAAAGTGTACCTGAAGGATAGATGAGCACACAACACTGTCAGTATGAAATAAAAAGTGTCAGAAGATGTCTTATCACTTTACCAGTACACAACAGCAGCTCTCCAGTGATTATGCAATGATTTCTGATCACTAGCACAAAAGACTATCAGTAATGTCTGCTGTAACTGTTGCCCACATTAAAAATAAGCTACAGATAGAATGCACCTAAACACGTATTAATTTTCCTATTAAAAAACAGCTATGAAAACTTTCAAGTTGTCCTGACAATGCTGATCAGAAATTCCTTAGACAAGAGAGATCACAGCTTCACACCAAGTGATACACTGTTTCCTTACTTTGACTTTCAAGTTCAGACCTGAAATTTTACCCTGTGCAGGACCTAGGAAGGGCAATAGCCATCACTTTCTCCAAAGCATATTTCATTTGAATAGACAGTCACAATTATGTTATCTCCTATCAGCTCCATGCCAGGCACAAGATTTTGTTCTGGCACCTCCTGTGAGTTTAGCTCAGTATGAAAACAGAAGACAGATGTGGCAGAAAACAAAATGCACACTCAAAATAGAGTTTGCAGTCTGACACCGATACACAGAATCCCTAACACCAAGAAAAATTCATATACTGTACATGAATACTTCTCACAGATTGTCACAATAACATTAAAACCCAAAAGGTATATGCAATGCTTTCTTCAACTGACATTTAAAGCATTTTATAATTTAATTTATCCTTCACAATCTGCATTTATCCTGCTCAGAAGAACATTTTGGTGGCTTGGCTCTTAAAAGCATTGTCAGGAATAAACAATCCATGTACAGAGGCAGTGTACTGCTGCTTCTGCTGTAGCTGAACCACAGGACATTTTATTTGCTGGGTTTCCTGTATATAATCAAGGCTTTAAAATATGTTCCCAGCACAAAAGCAATACAAGCAGCTGAATTTGGCAGAGACGAAATGCTTAAAAATGTGAAAGAATGTTGCACACACTGAAACAGAATAGGTCATATTTCGGGACCTTACACAATACTAAGTAATCTCATCTATGTCATCTACGCTGAATGTGAATGACTAAGATGGAATATTTCAAAATATGCTTAACTATTCTCTAGAGAAATGCAAGGGTTAGACTTGCTTACCGGCATTTGAAACTGTTAACAGAAATAATACCCCTTGCTCTGCACAAAATCTGATAAACATTCAGGTTCTCCGGTGGGTAGCGTAGAAGTACAAGCCGAACATATTTCGTGCTCCTGTCCTTGATTATAGATCTGAGTTGAAGTGCGAAATATTGTCAACTTCCAGTAACTAGATGGAATTAAAAACGTTGCACCTTCCTGAAGGTACAGTGCAACTTTCATGCTGTCATTGATGACAGTGGCTTAAGTCCAACAGACAGGATTTAACAATCAAGATATAGATTTATTCTGTTCTTACACAGACAAACCTCCCGATAACTTCAGTGGCGATACTGTCTGTACAGTCTTCAGCATCAAGCTCTTCACCAGCAGCATATATAATCAGGTACTTCCTCATGAGTCAAACATTTATTCTTTCATCCCACCTCATGCCTGAACTTTTCTTTAGAATCCTTTTGACAATTACTGTGAAGATGCTATAATGTAAAGGGGCAGAGAGATGGAGTTTATGTATTTTATTTTTTTTTAAACTGTCTTTTTTATAATTGCACATTGTTGCTCCATTTTGCCAATAGCATATGATGTGTCTAAATTCCTTCTTAAGTATAGTAGATACTGAAAAAATATTTTAGTCCTACAGGTTTACCTTCCAGATTGATATTTTATGATGATGAATTATACATATGACTAACCTTAGTGTTGTGCCTAGGTTTCCTGACTAGCTACTGGGAGGTACAAAGTTTATTGCCAAATAAGCTTATTTCTCCTTCACTCAAACTGCTGGAATGCAATAAAAAAATATATAGAAATGCAATTTTATTTTATTAGGATTTATTTTTGCTGGAAGGTTGGGGGGATGGGGACACACATTACTTTTTCCATAAACACCAGTGTTAAATTGAAACATTGTCACCAAAATGACATTGTTTTTCATTCTATGCCTCTAACCAAAGTGCTTTGGTTGAATAAGTAGAAGCTCTGCATTACAGTATGAATTGTGGCATTAGTCTCAGGAGCCCAAGGGAAACAGCACAATGTGCAATAGTTTTTGCTGCGTAATAAAAGCTATCTTCAGCTGTATGGGTATCATTGGTAATGCCAGTCAACCGTAAGCAATATATTTTTTAAATGTTTAGGTAACATATAGAAGTTCATCCTGAACATTAACTACTGCAGATATCCCACATTGCTTTGCTTTCCCAGAAACCTAGGATAAATGGTTTCTGGATTTGGTGGAGAGCCCTGGTCTTGACAGCACAAGATAAAAGTCCCAAATAAAGGCTTTCACTGCACCAGCTCCTGGATATTTTTTTTTTTAATTTTTATTTTTTCCTCTTCTCAAGCATAATACTTATAACCACCAAGTGTTTACCCTTGATCTATCTGAGCACTGAATTAATTCCCAAAACTTAAGAGGCAGCAGGTATGAGGAAAGTCTGCAAGAGCAGCTTACCCTATATAAAGACAGGTTGCCTGGAAGCCCCAACAACTCCATAAATAAAGGAATATCACACTGTTCTATAGAAAGCAGTGACCGAAGGGACTCTGCCTAGGAACAAAATCTACACACAATTTAATTCAACAGCACTCAAACTGACCTTTGTAAGTCTGTCCTTCACAGGTAAAAAGCTACCAAGTCACTGAGATATTACTGAAGTGCAGAGGCACTCTAAGTGCTCCAATTCAGCATTTAATACAACCCTGACCTTGAAATTAATGGCAAGAATTTCCATTAATGTCTACAGGAAGTACATATGCATGCCATGGAGAGCATGAACCTTTAAATGCTTTTCTTGTATGATTTAGAACCCCTCTTAAACTAAGTATCATGGTATTTTAGGGCCTAATTCCTGTCACCTCACACAGCCAAAACTCACATAAGGAAGAAAGGTTTGGACTCATAAAGCATACTGAATTAAAGCCCATAAAAGAAACCAATTGCTTACCAGAGTGATTAAAATCAGGTATGTTTCCACAGGGAAAATAAGAAGCCTCTTTACAAAAATTCACTGCCAATGGGAGCTAAAATTCCCTTTGAAGATATTCACTCTTTGCTTGAAGTATTTCTAACAGGCAATACGTGAGCGAGTCAAGAAACTTAATTCTTTCATTCTTTTTCACATGTGAACCTCCTCACTCCTCCCCTGCTTTTCTCAATCTACTTCTTATTCTTTCAAAACTATGAACACATACACAAACACACAAAATTTCTATTTGAAGTATTGTAGACAGTTCTATTCTTCAATTTTCATCTTTGTTATAATCTGCTCTTCTTCCCCACAAAGCTCCTTGTCAACAATTTTTTTTTCTCTATAATATAGTTCTATTTTGCAACTAGACGTTTGAGGAAACAAAAAATGCATGACAATTCTGTTAAGTTTTCATTGTAGTAATATATGGTAGACCAGCATCTCATATTGCACCACACAGTTGTCAAGGCATGTGAAAGAATGCAATTTTTCCTCACAAGGGAAAAGAATTCTAAACACCTCTGTTTTGGTTCTGAAATAAAAACCTCTAAAATTTTTGAGCAAACATGTAAATGATGTTAACCTGTCATTTTAGAAGAAATTTTTTTTTACTATGAAGCTTTACTATCAGTCATTTTTATGTCAACCATTAGTATTTTATCTGCAGTTTCTATTTTGTCCTTTTCAAACATGCCAGAGTTAGAAGGCCTATTTCATTTTCTCTTAAATAAAAGTACATTTTCACTATCTTTCAAATTTTTTTGGGCTCCAACATTACATTTGAATGTTGTAGAAACATCTTCATCCTTCAAAACATAGCTGAATGATTCATTTCCATAGAATTCTATTCTCAACATCAATTTTTGTTACACTTAAAGCACAAGAAGTTCCCTTCATTACATGCCACGGATTTGTGAAATTGATTCATTTGTAAACTTATTCATCATTGCATCTATAACTAATGGAACTTGTGGCATTGGAATAGCAAAATTAAGCTTTTTGTAACAGGTCCAACAGAAATGTTGAAGATTAAGAAAATAATGTTTCTAGACCTCCGCTCTTCACCTCTTTAAGCAAAATGATCGCAAAAGCTCAAAAGCAATAACAAATATTCCAGTCATTATCTACACAATAAATCCAGCTATCCCTCTACTTGCAAACACAAATAAAGAAAGACATTTCCATTATATGAAATTAATCAAGACAGTTCTTATGGATTCATATTAACTAGAGCTTCCCTCAGTCCTTCACAGTAGTGCCAACCCAGCCCTAAGTCCTCACATGCTGGGACAAGGTTGGATAATTGCAGTCAAGCACACCACCAAGCTCTGTGTATACTGAATGGCTGGTCACGACATGCCCACATGAGGCAGCTGGCTTTTCCTTCTAGTCAGGACCCAAACGGTAATTTCCCTTCCACCAGTTGAATCCTCAATTTTGGTTTTCCCCCAAGTACTTCTTAACTTTGAGTCCTCAAGGCTTCTGTTTAATTTGGTTCAAATAAAACTCTGGTTTCAAGAAAAGTTGATGAGCAGAACACAGAGTTATATATATATCATAGAATGGTTTGGGTTCAAAGGGACCTTAACGATAATCCAGGTCCAACCCCCCTGCCATGGGCAGGGACACCCTCCACTAGACCAGGTTGCTCAAAGCCCCATCCAGCCTGGCCTTGAACACTTCCAGGGATGGGGCATCCACAGCTTCTCTGGGCAACCTGTTCCAGTGCCTCACTACCCTCTCCGGGAAGAATTTTTTCCTGATGTCCACTTTAAATCTACCCTCTCTCAATTTAAAACAATTGCCCCTTGTCCTGTCACTACAGGCCCTTGTAAAAAGTCCCTCCAGCTTCCTTGTTAGCCCCCTTCAGGTACTGGAAGATGCTATAAGGTCTCCCTGGAGCCTTCTCTTCTCCAGGCTGAAGAAGTCCAACTCTCCCAGCCTGTCCCCATAGCAGAGGGACTCCAGCCCTCTGAGCATCTTCTTGGCCTCCTCTGCACTCACTCCAACCAGTCAATATCCTTCTTATGTTGGGGGCCCCAAGCTGGACGCAGGACTTCAGGTGGGCTTGCACAAGAGCAGAGTACATGGGGAGAATAACAGTTTTGTTTTCTGAGAAATAACTTTACAAGTTGGTAATAACTACATAAAACCTAAAACCTGCAAAGGAGAGAGCTGGGACAGCACTAAAGGTGACAGTTTTTCATTCCTAGAAACTGCATCTATGGGCAAATTTTCAAACATCACCCATGTGAGACAAGATAACATTTGCACATATGCATAGCTTGTGAGTGTGGTAAATATGCTGGTTTACGACAGTAAAGCAAAGCAAACATCTGCAGTCTTCCTTCACCTAAGCAGCCCTGTGCACTGCTACTTATAACCTCTCCTTTTTCTCCAGAAAATCATTCCAAAAAGCCACTCAGACACATATTTTACTTTTCCTCTCCCTTTAACATCACACAGAGCAATGAGGGAAGTAATGAGAGTATATTCTTTACTGTCAATGATATAATGCTTTCCAACCACATTCCTCATTATTTTACAAACTACAGTAATCCCTGAACAAATTCAGTCCATGCCATCTCTAGACAGACTCAAACTGAATGAAGAGGAAAAGGAAGCATTCCAGATGACGTACCATATTCCATCTACTCAGTGCCTAACGGGTTGGCACTACCTGTCCCTTTCTCTAAAGAAGTAAGTGTTGTGAAGTTTCACAAGCCTAAGCTCAGCAAATATCAGTAGAAAAAAAGTATAGCCACCTCAAACTTCAGCTTGTTATGAACACCTCCCTTTTTACCTAAAAAAAACCCAAAACTCTCTGCAAAATAGGTAATACATCTCCAGATTAACCTGCTGATTGGAGAGAAAAAAAGAAGTAGTGATAGTATAGGGGCCACATAATTTAAAAGTATGCTGTAGTTGCATGCTAGACCAAGCAGCTATTTCATCTAACGCCCCTGACATCTAGTCTTTTTCAGTAAAAGGTTCTCCCCAGCTAAACACCATATTCAGTATCACTGGTCATTACCATTCCAATATGCCGTTCGTTCTTATGCAACATAAATCTTAAAAGCAGGCTAAGTAAGCAAAAGCATTCTTATGAATGTGTGATACTGAGTATAAGTTTTAGAATGATCACTGAATTAGGATATGCAGTACAAACATCACTGTTTCCCAGTATACATATAGGAACAAACGCAATGCAAAATTTAGGAAAAGGAAAAGATAAAAGACTCTAGGATTCCATTATGGATGTCATTAAGCATGTGTGATTTACCTAGAAAATATGAATCCTAAAACAGAAAAAAAAGAAAAATAGGAAAAAAAAAAAGGAAAAGAGTTTGAGTAATAAACACTGGGATATTTCATTAACATATTTCAGTTATACTTAGTGGAACAACCATGATCCTGTTTCTAACAGCCTTAAAAAGAATATTCCCTATAAAAGAGGTACAATTCAATTCTCTCCTTTATTTTCATAACTAGTATAATTTCCACTTTATCTCTTATATCCCCCACTTATCTGTTTCAAAGTGATCTACAGCAATACTGACAAGTCAACAAGGAGCACATAAACTGGAAGAGAACAAAACCAAATTAAGATATTCATGAAGAAAAAAGAAAGGTATGTTTTCATTATCCTTGTTCCTTCAAAGAGTAATACACTTAGAATATTTTTGCCCAATACATACCCTCTAAGGAGCCACAAAAGTTTATGAAAATGACAGAGAAGTTGTCTCTGGAAATCCTTTAGGGCAAGTAACAGCTACTAATTGGGAAATCTGATGCTTCAAAAGTCTGAAAATCAGAGAAAAAAGAAGAATACATTGCCCAGATCATACCGAGAAGCCAGAAAGTTCCAAACTGGAAGCAATATTCAGATGAGCGTACATGTCTTTACACAGTATTGGTAATATAGAAGTGTGCCCCATGAGAGCTTTCTGCAGTGTATTTATCATTCCTCTAGAGGCAGGACAACTCAGGAAATGGCTGTTTTAAGAACAATAAGTTGGAACAATATTTTTAATTTCACCCAGTCAAACGACATCAATAGACAAATGGAAACCTGTGAAAAATGTTTACTGCAAAACAGTACTTAGCACTTTACACAGTGGAGTCTCATATTTCATCTAACCCACTTGCCTAGCCCAGCAGATCGGCAGTGTACTGCCTGCAGTCAGTACAAGTTCACAACAAAGCCAAAACCCTGCAGCTGACTCTTCGTGCTCCTTGATGTAGAAGAGTTGCCTTACAAGAACTAAGTGTGCTTATGTCATATATTAATTTGTAAACTGGATCCTAAGACATATACATTGTCACATTTCCTGAAGCTTCTACTAGGAGAAAAAAGCCTCTAGTGTCTCTGCTGAAGATCACTCTATACAATTATCCAATCGCAGCCTTAATCATTCCAGTCAATCAGTCATGCGAAAAAAAAACATCCTCAACCCTGCTGGCATCACACACTTTTGGGGTTATGCTAGCCAACTGTTAGTAGTTATATCCTCTGTTTCAGCTTTCTTTGGAGGGGGGGGGGGGGGGGGCAGCATTTCACTCACAAAAGCCAGCAGCCTAACCAGAAGCATGAGTCAGCTTTAGCCCAACTTCAATTATCAACCATAAAAATGGAGCTTTGTTTTCCTGTTTTGAAAGGAAGACTTTTACCAGGTGGACATTAAAAAAAACAAAAAACAAAAAAAAAAAAACCACAAAAAAAACACAAACCCAACAACACAAAAAAAAGCCCCCCAAACCGAACAAAACAAAAGTAATTTTCTTTAGGCCCAATGGGCAAAACTGTTAAGAGCTTCAGGCAAGACTGAGTAACTGCTCACCATTCTATGCTTGAACCGTAACACTGAGGGAAAATATTTTCAAAGTAATAACAAATTTATTAAAAGTCTATCTGCTCTGCTTTCATTCTCCTGGAACAGTTACTACTGAAACATCAATAAAAGACAACAGATATAGATTTCAATTAGATTTCTATGGCTCCGCAAGAAAGGTTTAGAGAATGTAAACTCATGTCTTTTCTCCAATGACTGCCTTCTATTATCCCTAGCCACTTTTTATAAATTCTGTCTTTTTGCTTATACTTTCTGGTTTTCACCATAAAATGCAAATTCATCACAATCAAACAAAATTCAGTCAGCAAATCTGGCCCTTCTTCCACCTCAGTTCCCATCATGACTACGTGCTGACTTCACGTCATGCTTCTGTCCACTCCCCTTCACGTTACACATGCACACACTTGCACTTTCTTGCATTCTTCCCCACCTACCCAGTCCCATGTTCACTCCCCTCAGCTAATACTTCTAATTGAACAAATATCCATGCCTCACAAGTAAATACTGAGCAGCTACAACATCTGGGGGTTCCCCACATTCAGCTCACCACCCTGCCAGCACAGCAACCTCACCAAAGTTTAATCTGACTGCAACATCTACAGAAGGAAAACTGGACAAAAAACCCCAAACCACACCCCTGCTTAAGCCATACAAGCCTTGTCACCTCACAGCTGTCACTCAGAACAGAGACTCATGACACCAGGAGAGCTGCCAAATCAGTGGATTTTGGGGATCAGGGGGAAGGAGGGTGGGGCATAAACAAGGTTGCGGCAAATTTCACTATTAGCAAGTACAACATTCACATCCTCACATCTTTTTTTTTTTCTTAATTTCTTCTCACACAAGACACCAAACTGATAGCAAACATGCCCCATACAATCCACACTCAAGCACCCCAGGCCCATTTCCCCCTGCCACCATCTCTCTCATGGGGTGAGTAGGTAATACGTATGAGCGCACTTCCTCTTACCACACCAGAGGCAGCAGCAGAAGAAACAGGCACCCATGAACATGAGCACACCCATGTTTGTTCTCATCAAATCTCCCCTCTCTTCCATCCCAAAACTGATCCTGAGGCACAATAAGACGTGGCTGATTCAAGTGGGTGTAACAGGTCTCTCACTAGACCAGGTTGCTCAAAGACCCATCCAACCTGGCCTTGAACACTTCCAGGGATGGGGTATCCCCAGCTTCTCTGAGAACCTGTTTCAGTGCCTCACCACCCCCCACCCCCTACCCCCAGTAAATAATTTTTTTCCTAATATCTAATCTGAATCTACCCTTTTTCAGTTTAAAATCATTACCCCTCATCCTATCACTACACTCCTTGATAAATAGTCCCTCTCTACCTTTCCTGTAGGCTCCCTTTAAGTACTGGAAGGCTGGAGACCTTATAGCATTCTCTTCCCTAGGCTACACAAGTTCAACACTCTCAGCTTTTCTTCACAGGAGAGGTGCTCCAGCCCTCTGATCATCATCATCTGATGGCCCTCCTTTGGACCCACTCGAGCAGGTCCATGTCCTTCTTATGTTGGGGGCCCCAAAGCTTAAGGCAGTACCTCAAGTGGGGCCTCATGAGAGTGGAGTAGGGGACAGAATCACCTCCCTTTACCTAATGGCCACGCTTCTCTGGATACAGTCCAGGACACAACTGACTTTCTGGGCTGCAAGCACTCACTGCCAGCTCATGCTCAGTTTTTCATTCACCAATACCCTCAAGTCCTCCGCAGTGCTGCTCTCAATCCACTCATCGCCCAGTCTGTACCCATATTTAGGATTGCCCCTACCCATGGGCAATACCTTGTGCTTGGCCTTGTTGAACTTCATGAGGCTGGCACAGGCTCACCTCTCCAGCCTGTCAAGGTCCCTCTGGATGGCATCCCTTCCCTCTAGAGTGTCAATCACACCATTTAGCTTGGTGTCATCCACAAATTTGCTGAGGGTGCACTCAATTACACTGTCCATGTCCCTGACAAAGATCATGAGGGTACAGATGAGTCCGCTGGGGACTCAGAGAAAGGTGCATTCAAATATAAATGAATAAATTTCTGGAGAGGGGAGAGCAACAGGCCAGAAGGGAGAATGGCAGAATATACTATTAAAAAAAAACCAACCAGGAACATGGGATCAGCATGGCTGATCAGAAAATCAAGCTGCTGGGAATAATGGCTGAAATCCTAGGGCTGCTGGCCATGCTAATGCATTGTTCCTGATATCTGTGGGCTCGTCTCCAGATTTTGATCATCTCTAGCATTTGCTCCATGAGAAGAGGTAAAAGGCTCAAATCAGAGACATCTGCTACAATCATCAAGTACCTTGTTTACTAAATTCAACAAGAGAAAAAGCCTGCAGTAGCTCAGCTGTTCTCTTTCTGTCATAAATTGGAAATAGTATTTGATTTTGTGGGACACAAAGAAAACAAGGGTAGTGTGAGACATCAAAATTCAGGCCTCCAGTAAGAGCTGAGTTCAGAAAGTTTTGTTTTCTTTTTCCCATAAAACAGGTTACAAGGTAGGAAACTAGTATATCAACAGGTCTGAATTTCACTAGCAGCTAACTGTTGAATTGATATGTTTACATCTGGACTGAGAAGTTGGTGATATTTTTGGTCTTATTTTTCCTAAATTCAGTTAGTCTTGAGTCTCTTGCAATATGCAATTATGACAGAAAAAACCCAAATTCTCTAATTTGGAACCAATGTATTTCCCCCACCTTCTAGCTGTACTCTGTCATGCCAAAAATGAAACAAATACTAAACTGCCTCCACAATTTAGTACCATATATAAAATGAGAAAGTAAAGTATTCTGCCACAATAAAATTCAAAAACAAGCTTATATAAGAAACTTTTGCAGGCATGAATGGTTTGGGTTATATTTCTATTACTGCAAGAGCCCTGCTGGGAGCACACACAAATAAGCTTTTACCAGGATATTCTTCCCTCACTGTTCCTCAAAAAATGTTATGATTTTTTCCTGTGCTTTTTGTTTGTTTCTATGTTTTTCTCCCCTGTCTCTTAATACCCACACAGAACTTTAAACAGAAACAGGACTAATCTTTTAAATTTGCAGATGGGAAACATGGAATTAATTAAAACTAAAACACAGGAATAATGAGTTGTCAGAGGAATAGGGGAGAACTCATGCATGTACATAGGCATGTGAAACTCAAGTTTTTTTGTTGGACATAAGCTTGGAGTTTTTGATCTGAACCTGAAAGAAAGGACATGCTGTCCCTCCAGGTGTTCAGTTACGCATCATACACCAAGGCAGGAAAATAGGATAGAAGGTGATCTCTCTCAAAACAGCTGAGTCCAGATGATGAAGGACCTTTTCTTTTGATGGAACAAAAGAAATCCTAATAGACAGTTTTTAAAGGTTTTCAGGAATCACCATATACTCTAGATTATAGCAGGAAAAAAAAGTCCAAAAAAGGCAACAGCTCTTTCTGAAGTGTTATGCAATAAGCTCCTAACAGCCTAGCTCTTTCTGGGGCTGCACTATTGAGTAGGTCATTTAAAAGATCTTGGTTAAAATAATCTCCATGACCAACAGACACTGTTTCCTGTGTTGGGGGAGGAGGAGGTATAAAATGTTGAAAACTCTCAAACCAGATAATTTAAGTGAAAATGGTCTCTGAATAGCACCCACAGGTACTTTACAAACACCACCATATCCACCTTCAAAAGCAGTTATGGTTTTTCTTAAAAAATAACCCCAAACCACCAACAACAAAGACACAAAGCAAAACAAAACAAAACAAAAAACCCACCAACATCACAGCAGTCAATATCATTCTGAGAATGGAAAAGAAGAACAAAAGCAATAGCTGTCAAAACCATGTATCTTGTAATTACATCTTAAGTTCCCTAGGAACTCTAAATAGACAACAAAACATCTACGGAAAGTGTTATTCCAGATGGTAGTTAGACTCCTGACAGCTTTCAGCTGAAGCATATTCCTCTTTACCAAATAAAAAAGAGGCCTAAATGACAAAAAGATCCAAAATCAGGCAATGAAACAATCTTCTCAATTTTAACTTCTTTAAACTGAATTTGCAGCATTTCTCCCCACTTTCCCTGTTAATTGCAAATAACACGCTTTTCATACATGATGGTGAAATATTAAATGTGCATTTCCAACACCTGCTGGGAGGTAATGTTACAGTCAAAATCTCATTACAGGTAAAGGGGAGCACACCATATATGAAGCTGAGAATATATTATTAGTCTAGTTAATGTTTTGGCATTCTATTAGTCCAAATTATCTAATACAGAAAAGTTGCAATAATCAAAATTCTGATACATGTTTATGTATGTCTATGTTAAAAATTACCTACCCGGTCCTTCCATTCTATGTTATGTCTGGGTCTGATGGTCAACAGTGTTCCCCAAGTGGAGTGGAATGGAGAGAATTTCAGTTGGAAGGGACCTACAACAATCACCCAAATGCCTTGGTGTTGATGAAAAGTGAAAGCATTAAAGACATTGTCCAAATGCCTCTTAAACACTGACAGACATGGGACATCAACCACCTCTCTAGGAATTTTATTCCAGTCTTGACCACTCTCTCAGTAAAGAATTGCTTCCTAATGTCAAGTCTAAACATCCTCTGGCATAGCTTTGAACCATTCCCACAAGTCCTATCACTGAATCCCAGGGAGAAGAGATCCGCACCTCCCTCTCCACTTCCCTTTCTCAGGAAGCCTAGAGAGCAATGAAGTTTCCCCTCAGGCTCCTTTTCTCCAAACTAGACAAACCCAAAGCCCTTAGCCACTCCTCACAGGAATTGCCTTCCAGCCCCTTCACAAGCTTTGTTACCCTCCTCTGGACACACTCAAGTGCCTTAACCTTAACAATCCCGACAAACTCCAGGGCACAGGAGAAGAAAGCAGAAGAAGAGAAGATGTACTGAATGAAAAAAATTGAACTTGTTTCTTGCTTTTTTAGATTACAGAAGGCTACCTATTTTAACAGATTTATTCTAGTGCTGTCCTCTGGTCTGATTCATCTGCTAAATAAAGAGTTTGGCATCATTTGAAATCTGTGCTTTTAGACATGACTGGCTGGGGAGCTGTAATTCATATTTCACTGTCTGAACTAGTTTCAGGGCCTGCTTGCCAGACTTTAAGGTTGCTCGGGATTATCAGTCTCTCACTTTCACCCTAGTACAGTAAGAGACTTAATCAGGATAAATCCCATTGTCTTCAATAGGATTTACTGCTTAAATTAGGCAGATGCTTAAGACTGCAATTCAGCAAGATGTTTAATTATTAGAACCTGTCTGTCAAACCAGTATCCCTAATGGGAACAGTGATTAAGCACTTATTTAAACTCTTAAATATGTCTTTAATTTTAAATTCATTATTTAATACTGTCCTGAATAGAAAGGAACACAAGCACATGCTTAAACCTACATGTTATGTGCTTTGCTTCATGGATTTAATATTCTTTGAAATATTAAATTAACAAGCTAGCAGAAGGATTTGTGAACTCTATCCTTTTTCCTGATAGTGTCATCAGGAAATGTGTTACATACTCACATATACAGAGAAGCTTCAGTTAAGAGGAAAAAAATCCTACATTTTTTATTAGTAATAGAAGAGGTATTTGATTAGCATTTTGGCATAGAAGAGCCCTTTACATTGTTATGAGGGTGTTCATAAAACAGGTGAAAATGAAAACTTGGGAAGACCATAAAATATTATTACCCTGATGAACTTACTTGAACAGAGATGAAAGTCATCTCAAAGTTATCAAAAATTCGAAGAACTGCAGCACTACACAAACTTCTATTTTAATTAAAGTCATTTATAGGAGAAGATAAATGTAATTCACTCGGTATTTATCATAGCCCTGATGATCAGAGTCTTAAAATGCTTGCTCATGTGAAATGCCTTCATTCTAGAATCACTACATGCATACTACATGCATCCATACTTCCTCCGGCATTGTTTGCTAGTATGAAAGTTCAACTCCATCTGGACATCAGATCAAAACATATCACTGGCGCCAATAAATGTAAGTTTAAGTTTCCAATAGTTTTATATATGATATTCTATTAATTTTCTGTTTATTAGGTGAGATAGAAACATTCCAACATAGGAAAAGGTACAAGAGTATTCTTAGTCATATTTTTAGGTGCCTTTCTGAATAGTGGTTTGGGCAGTTCTCTAAGTGGAGGTAGTCTCCCAAACTGGATGCAAGGCCAGAAGGACTTGCTTCAATAAATATAAGCTAGCAGTCACAGGGAGTAATAATATAATGATTTGGAATCCTATAACCCGAGAGTTTGTTCACCTTTTTCAGAGATACTGCCACGTTTGAGATCAAGGAATACAAACTAACTAGTTTCAAAATAAACAAGACACAAGGCTAGAAGGGTCTCTGGGGCACATGAATTGGGAAGTAGCTCTTTGTTCTGCAAAATCTCCATTATACCTGCTTTGCTGAGCAGCATATGATCTGCAGGAGGAAAGAGTTTGGGGTTTTTTCACTTGTGTCTTAACAAAAAACAAACAAACAAACAAACAAAAACCCCTGAAGATGCAATTTGAAAATGACAACTGGTTTTTAAAGTTACTTAAATTTACACAAATGAGATTTTTCAGATGCAAATTATCAGAAGAGCAACAATAAGAGATAATCTCTCTCCATGCCTGGTCTGATGTATTTACTGTAGTGACTCAAAACTATGTACAGTTCAAAATTTCAAAAGTAGCCAGCACACAGATTTTTGAACTTGAATCCCAAGGAATAATAATGCATGGATAAAGACATAGCAATAAAATTCACAACTACACTTTTTGTCAAAACTGGACCAAGCTTTCAATAAGTGGCCCTTTTCTGAGGCATGTTAAACAGTATCTAATACAATGGGTCCCTGTGATAACGCTTCTCTAGACTCCATGAACTACCAGAGCACAAACATGTGACAATAGCAAAAATTATTCATTTTTGGTGGTGGCATCAAAATCTTTCTCTGCTACAGACTTAGACTCTAAATACGGAATTCAAGAACAAACAATGAGTTTGAACCTACCACCATAAGCACAAGAAGGAAGACAAGAATACTTCTAAAATAATGTGCTTCTATGGGTTTTTTTGTTTGTTTCTGTTTGGGTTTTTTTAAAAGAAAAGCTGAATCCTGCCAGGAAAAGCCCAAATTTATTTTTGCTTGTTCATGTCAGTGAATACTGACAGATATAATTCTTAGTCAGTTTGTAATTTGTGCCTCAAACCATAGACAGTTGACAATTTAGTGTTCTAAATATTGTCAGCAAACAAGGAAGTCTTCCATATAATTTCAAGTATGTGTAGATGTGTTTATATTTTGACACTTAAGTAATAAATGTCCTGAGTAGCAAACACATTTGCAACTCACCTAAACTCCGTCAAAACCCAAGTAGGCAGCGTAGGACCAGAGCCATGATTACTGAAGTACCATTTTCCATGGTAGTCCATATTATCTGCAGAAGCATTGCTGCAATAAATAAATCTCATCTACAATTGAGATACTCCTAAAAAGCTGTGTCTGATTTATTCTGGGAAGTTCAGCATTAAGATGCCATTGATTCAGATGACAGACTGATTCAGAAACTGACCACTGTTCACTTTGCCATTAGGCTACTGCAATTTTCTTTTATTTTCCTGTTCTCCCATTTAATTTTCTGGCAAATGTTATAATAGCTCCATAATCTTTAAATTTCTGATTTTTCAAGAGCAGAGCTACAAAACCAGACACCTTTCTCAACCAAATTCTTAGAATATTTTTGAGGTCTGGTCATGTCATCTCTAGTTTTGTTTTAAAAATCACATAAAATTTTATTGTAATTTGAACATTTTGCACTGGTTTCTTACAATTGTATTTGTAATAGCATACCATCTATTCGTGGAAAAGAAAGTGAAACAAACCTCTTTGATTTCTGTCTTTTCTGAGTGAGGGTTTAAGCTTCATCATTTTTCAGATATCTTTTGATTCTTCAGAAATAATAAAATCAGCAGATTTTTTCCAATTGTGTAGATGGGAAAAAGCAGCTAGCAAGAAGGCCTGGAAGGCATTTACATGAACTATGCCAGTGCAGCACAGGTGAATGGTATCCTGGGCTGCATTAGGCAAAGTATTGCCAGAGGCCTGAGGGAGGTGATCCTTCCCCTCTACTCAGCACTGGTGAGGCCACACCTGGAGTGCTGTGTCCAGTTCTGGGCTCCCCAGTACAAGTGAGACATGGACAGGCTGGAGAGAGCACAGCAAAGGGGCACAAAGATGATTAAAGAACTAGAGCGATCTCTTCCAAGAGGAAAGGCTGAGACATCCTAGTAAGGCACTAAAATAGAGGGCAATTACCAAGTAAAATCTGAATTCAGAAAATTAGCAGACTGTTTCACAGAGAAAGTGTTTCAGGTATAACTGTCCTGACCTTCAGGTTTAGGTCTTTGCTCAGGTACAAGGTTTTAGTTCATCTCCTTTAAGAAAGATTCACAGAGGTCTCAGTCATTAAACATTTTGAAAAGAAACCTGTTCCCCTCTGGTGTCCTGCTTTGACTCCATCACTAGCTGTGCCAATTTATTTATTTTTAACTTTGGCAGGTATTTAATTTTCACCATTAACTCTGCTTGAATGAATTGTTGCTTATCAAAACGGGGGAGGGGGGGACAGGGAAGGAAAGGGAGAAGGTGAAGGCATCTAAAATTATACCTGCTTCACAGAACCAAAAGACATTATACCCTCATTTAAATGGGAGTGAGATAGCATGCCTGTGTATGGTACATGACTTGTCTTCCCTAATCAGCATTCCTCAGTTTGACACTAATGTATCCTAACAAGGACAGCCAGAAGTTGTGTAAAAATAGAGATTTGGCAAAGGGCTGCAGTTGTCAATAAAATCTTCTAAGTGACTCAAGGTTACTGTGTCAAATAACACACTTCAGCTGGTGTAGAACTGCAAATTGACATGAAGACAAACACTTTTTCAGAGCCCCTTCCTTGCCTGCTTTTAAAGACAGGTTCCAGACAGATTTCAAACTGGATGTTTTGAAATTTAAACACCATGTTACATTTCCATCACCTATATCATTTGTACCTGTGGACAGAGTAAATTTAAGAATTCATGCTTCATTCAAAGCTAACATGAGTGTCTGTTGTGCCATGTAGGCATGACTTCAAAATGTGTATAACTACTTCATGATTATTAAAAATAAAAAAATGAATGAAACAGATTAAAAATATAGAATGCCAGCAGAAAAATAACAATGTTGCCCCATTTTAGTCTGAAGACATGGGTCAGATATAATTAGATGGTACCAATTTCAGTAGTATATGACTTTTAATTACACAACAGCAACACAATTTTAGGCACAAGCTGAAATTTGGCTACAATTGTTCACATGACAGACTTGGAATAACATTTAAGATGAAAAAGAAACTGGTTAGTTGAAATAAGCTAGAGGTAGAGAAAAAATACAAGGGACAGTAAGAACTGAAAATAAAAACTGTAGCATAGAATAACACAGGTGACAACTATAAACTGTGTATAGCATCTCTGTCTTAGTATATTAATTATTACATGAAATTAAAAACTGTTTATATGGATATTGACTCGGTAAAATACCATTATTAAAAGTAATTTCTCATAGTTACTCTGGTCACTATGGCCATATGGAAAGTCAAGACCTTGAAAACCATCACAGCATGTTATCACTGCAATTGGTTTTTTGTCTATGCTTCTTTTGTTTAAACATCTGTTTATATACATATGTGATTACTTTCTTTTTAGGTTTCATTCTGATAGTCCAACTGTGGGCAAATACACTGCTACTAAAAAGGCCCAGGTGAATGACTGGGGTAAGGGTGGGAAAACAATGCGCTATTGATAAATTTTACTGAATCTATTGGCAGTTTGGCACACTGGAAAAAAAAAAAAAAGTGTAAATATCTGAGAATAAAAGGTGAGGTTTTAATTATACACGTTAAAGTTTGACAAATAAAACCAGGTTATCACTAATCCATTAAAGAACAACATCATCCACATTTGAAGGAAAGAAGTACCGAATCAATCCCAAGCACAAGTACAGGCTGGGTGGAGAATGGATACAGAGCAGCCCTGAGGAGAAGGACCTGGGTACCAGTGGATGAAAAGCTGAACATGAGCTGGCAGTGTGCATTAGCAGACCAGAAAGCCAACCATATCCTGGGCTGTATCAGGAGAAGTGTGGCCAGCAGGTCGAGGGAGGGGATTCTCCCCCTCTACTCTGCTCTTGTAAGACCCCACCTGGAGTGCTGTGTCCAGCTGTGGAGCCCTCAGCATAAGAAGGATATCGACCAGTTGGAACAAGTCCAGAGGAGGCCACGAAGATGATCAGAGGGCTGGAGCACCTCTGCTATGAAGAAAAGCTGAGAGAATTAGGCTTGTTCAGCCTGGAGAAGAGAAGGCTCTGGGGAGACGTTATTGCAGCCTTCCAGTACCTGAAGGGCCGTGCAAGGAAGCTGGGGAGGGGCGGGGGAAGGGGGAGCTTTTTACAAGGGCCTGTAGCAACAGGACAAGGGGTAATGGGTTTAAATTGAAAGCAGGGAGATTTAAATTAGGTATCAGGAAGAAATTCTTCACAAAGAGGATGGTGAGGTACTGGAACAGGTTGCCCAGAGAAGCTGTGGATGCCCCATCCCTGGCTGTCTTCAAGGCCAGGCTGGATGAGGCTTTGAGCAACCTGACCTAGTAGAGGGTGTCCCTGCCCATGGCAGGGGGGTTGAACCTAGATGATCTTCAAGGTCCCTTCCAACCCAAACCATTCTATGAGTCTATGAATGTGTGACATATATGTGAAAATATGTAACTGGATTCAGGAGCTTAGAATACAGGAAAAGTGTGACATGTTAATTCCTCCTGAGAGATTTGGAGTAGTTAGCAGCAGCTGTTTTATCAAAACAAGCATTTTGGAAATTAAGAAAAATCCCCCATATATAAAGTATTTATAGCAATTTAGCAAACTAATAAGAAACCCAGCAGTTAAAACAAAGCTGATTTTGAAATACAAAAACCATTTATAGAGAGATATTTAAAATAATTTCCTGTGTTGTGTTTTTCTCGATGAAAAGCTGTTGCTTCTAATTACAGAATGAAAAACAAAAACAAACTGCTCTTATCTTGAAAGGGAAAAAAACCACCAAACAACCAGCTAAAAAAGGCCACTCAAATTCAATGTTTCTGCATATTATTTTGGTTGATATTTTGCTAAATATCTACTGTTTAAAAAGAAACCAAAAAGGTTTTGGTATATTATAAGCAGTTTTAAACATGTTCTGCTTGTGCTATCCAGCCCATCTCAACAAATGCCTGTAGATTTTTGGCAAACACTCCATTTCAGAGCAAGGTATATTAACACAAACTATCGATCAACCTGACATTTTTGAACAATAAATGGATGTTGTTTTAAACTGTACACCTGATCATTAGATGTTGGTAAGATACCCTGTATTTCATATGTGGACTACAATAAAGTTCTAATACCTTTCCAAGATCATTAATTATGGGACAGCACAATAATAAATAGAATTTAAAGTAATTTTTGTATGTTGACAGAAAAAAGATTAGCAATACTTTCTTAAACATAAATAGGATTACACAAGGAGAACAAAACACTTCCTGAGAAAAAATGAGGACTAATTATAATTCATACAGTTATCGTTCATTATATTAGCGCTACTTGATTACACCTAAAAAAAGCTAGTTTGATTTGATGTAGTATCATCTTCCATCTCCCTAAACTCTCAGTTAAATAAACAGTAGATTTGTAACCAGCTCAGTGTTTACTATTACATCATAATATGTGTGAATTTTACAATGCTGAAGCTCTGGTTCAGCAGTCCACCTTACTTCAGCAAACAATATACATCTAAATGCAATATGCGTAGGTGATTATCCTGAGCTATCAGTCAATGTTTGGTTTGCATGCAGATTCAGAGATTAGTATTAACCATTGCATGTTGATGTGTGCCTCTCAGGGTCATACAGCTGATTCAATCACCTTTCAAAATATCTTTATATTCAGGTTCAGTGTCTCGTTCTGAAAGCTTCCTAAATCAGTAGCAGGGTGTGGGCATGCCGGTCAGAAAAATATTTTAGTAAGTGGGAGAGACAGTTCAGTCAATTCAATTTACAAACATCACTGATAATGGTTATACCCTTCTCACAAACCCAGACGGGCGAATTCTTCTTCACGTCTAAGCCAAACACACACAGTTTTTTCATTAGTTGTAAAATTCCAGAGACTGTTCACTTGTTCACAGACCAGGTCCCAGGGATGGCTGGGCTGACCTTGGCCTGAGCGGGGCTGTGCTGGTTTCTCCTCCTCCGCAGAGCTGGGCGGCCCACAGCGGCCCTGGGGGTTTGTTTCATTTCACCGTACGCCAGGCCCAGCGGTCAGGCTGGATGCAAGCGCAGTTGGGAAGGCGCCAAAGTGTCCCCGGAGGGTGGGTTTGCTTAGGCTGTTGGGCTAGCTGGTAGCTGCTGATAGCTCCTTTTGTTACCTCTTGGCCTGGCTCTTAGCAGAGAAGCAGCTTCTTTTGTTATGCTGGTGGTGGGGGGAGTGGGGTCGGTGGTTCTTCTTTCTCCCCGCCATCGGGCTCTGGGTTTCTCTCTGCTCCCAGGCTCCGGATTGTTTGTTGTTTGTTTTGTTTTTTTTTTTCTCTCCACTCGAATTCTGCTTGCTGTTTTAAAATCTGGCTCTGCTGGTCCAAGGGTGGTGAGATACTGTATCATATGTTCTATTTTCTATTGTTTTAATTAATTAGTTGTAATATTGTTAGTATCACTAAAAATTTCATTTATATAATTAAATAGTTCTTACCTCAACTTTTCCGAGCTCTCCTTGTTTTTTTTCTCCCGACCCTTCTCCACTGGGTGAGGTGATAGAACGACGATCTGGTACTTAATTGCCAGATATGTCTAAACCACGACATGGATTTACCAGGTGCCCCGTGCCCAAGTGCCCATTGCCCAGCCTGCCTGAGCTCCAGCTCTGTGAGTGCCGCCGGGGAAGGGGCTGACAGCCCCAGCCACTGTCTGAGGGACAAATGGCCCCGGGGATACTGGGGGGCTGTGGGGCAGCTTTCACCCCTTGACTGGGAACAGGGGAAGGCAGCAGGTGGGGACAGGCAAGGGCCAGGATAAGACATGAAAAAACCCAAACAACTCATATTTAGTGAACTGAGGGGGAAAAAAGAGATTAAATAAACAGTTTTATACAGAAAAAAGAAGTATGCAGTAAAATTGAACTAAAGGTTCTAAATCCTTATGCAGAACTATGCCTGTGTTGTCACCTCCAGCCTCACAGCAGTAAGGGATTATAAAATGATTTAGAATTCTTGTGCTTTAACATGGTAGAGTCAGCATATGACTTGCTGAAAAAGTAATTTGATATATTCTTTCCTCTATCTTATATTTAATAAGAATTAAAAGATATTAACTGACCTACTCAAATATAAGGCCATTTTAAGAAGTTTGTGCTTCATCCCATCATAATTAGCTTTTCATACAAGTCATCTAGTCAGCTATGAAAACATAAAATTATGTTCCCCGCAATAGGGAAAGACAACTAAGTTAGATATGAAATTCTGTGATAGAGGAGCAGAAAAACTCTATTAAGACTTGCAAAGCCCTAAACTTTTGAAGGCAATCAGCAGGATCTAGATTCACTTGGGTGGGACTGTATCAGCACACATGAGCAGTTTAATCATCTGATTAGGGCACAAAACCTCTCTACCCTGCACACTTAGGTGTCTTGTCAGGGGTTGAAATCATGAATGAGGATGGAGGAAAGCCTTGCCTTGGGACAGGCTGAGAACAAACACCTGGGATGCCGGGCACACGGTGCTCCAGCTTTAAACGTACCCAATCCAAAGAGGAGCACGTGTCTTAAATGCTCAGCATGTTGGGAAGCGGCTGTTTGTTTCCGTTTCAGCCTTTAGTATTCTGAGCAGTGCAGTCTTTTCAGAGGCTGGGTCTTTCCTGCTCAGAAGAGGTAACACAGGACAGCATGAAGTTATTAACAGCCATCTTTCCTGCAACAGTGAGCAAGTTGCTTACTTTACTACTCTCCAGAGTTCTTGCGAGAGCTGTGCTGAAGAAATGGGTGCGAAGAGGGATTTTCTGTTAATGACCTTGTAGCCAATGGGTTCAGACAGAGCTGGAAATAGTCAGTCCTGCTGCCAACTAAACTCCAGGCTCAGTGGGAGTGGCTGAGGCGCCCTCACTGTGTCTACAGTCCCCTTCTCCATACAGTGGATGGATCGAATTGCTGTGGCATCTTACTATCCTGTCTTTGTTACCATATGAAATCACACACCAAGCGAACAGACTCTGGCATGGGCTAAGCATTGAAGAAGAGGTTATTTTCTGTCTGGAAAGAGAAAAACCAACCTAAAATTTCATTCTTAGGGAACAGTTCTCCTTCCAGCAGCCCACTATCCAGCTTTTCCTTCTGCCTTCCTGCTCCAATTTTTTCCTCCTCCATTTTGGGAATTAAGAGCACCTTTTCCCTCTGCTCCTTCACTGACCTTGGTGTCTGCAGACTGGTCTCTCAGCTCTCTCTCTGCACTTCAAATTCTCCTCTCTTCTGTTCTTTTTCCCATTTTAAACATGTCATCACAGAGGTGCTATGACGGTTGCTGATGGGCTCGGCCTTGGCCAGCAGTGGGTCTGTCTTGGAGCCGGCTGGCATCGGCTCTGTCAGACATAGGGGAGGCTCCTAGCAGCTTCTCACAGAAGCCACCCCTGTAGCTCCTCCACTACCAAAACCTTGTCATGCAAACCCAATACAGTCCATTATCCTTTCCAGGCTTGTGGAGTAAGGCATAACAGAAAGAAAGCCTACTTCCAGACTCCTTAAATGTGAGTTGAATTTGGTTCCATTAAAAATACAAAGCTTTGATAAATTTACTATTGGTTATTGAATGCTCTGAAGCAATTTCCTTTCAGTGGATTCCACAGCATATCCGACAAAGACTTTCTAATTTTGGTTTTAATTGTAGGTGGTAAAATCTGTGATGCCTATTTAACAATGCTAGGGACTGGCTTAACTCAATTCACATAGGTCATGTTGGGACTTATAACAACCTATCTGGGATTTTGCATATTCCTATATTCATTCTCATGCAACACTGAAACCTTAGCACAGATGGTTCATCTTTATAATACTGTAATTGAATGTGTATTATGTCAGATGTTTTGGCAGTTCTGGATGGTCTGAGGTTGGCTGGCAAAAACAGTCAAGCTAGTACAATATTGTGATGAAAAGGAAGCAATTATGGTGTTTATTTCTGAAATATTTTGTAGGGACTGATGAATCTATCTTAATTCACATGAAAGTACAGATTTTTCTCACTGAAGAAATGAAACTGTTAAGAAAAAAATACAAAAAAACCAATCCATATCTATCTGTTTGTATCTAACAAACTGAAAATCTTTACTTGGGGAAAATGCTGTCTCTTCAGGCTATGACAGAGTAACAAGTAGTGGAACATAAAAATACAGAAGATGAGCTGTGCCTGGAGAATCTGTGGAAGTAGTCTGTATCCCAATTCAGATCTAATAAAATCTTAAATTATACTGCTATTATATTTTAAGCTTAACCAAAATAACCTATAAAATACAAATATACGGTGTATGTTCATTTACGAGCAGAAATTTCTTTTAAAGGCAATTATCTTTCTTTGCAGTCTAAAGGCAACACGATGAGATGGCAGCTTGTGTACTAATGCAGCGGCACAAAAGCAGTAAGGAGAAAGGGCTGTAACTGTCATTGCAAGTTCCTGCTATGTTCTGATACACTCTTGATTAGCACATACTAGCACCCACCCATGAGACAGTCTCTTGTTAACAGATTCCTAGTAAGAGGCAAATAAAGAATGATCAATTTGGCTGTAAAGATGACACAGGGCAGAAATTAATTTTAATGTGAGTTGGAACTAATTTTTAAAGAATATTTTGTATTACTAAATACACTGGATTTTTTCTAAACACCCTTGGTTAGAAGGAGGAAGTAAGTCCCAATGCTATCTTAACAGTATTACCTACTGCAATGCTTTCAGGATAGTGGGAAATGTTCACAGTCCATTTTGCCTCTAGAAAAATCACAGCCTGATTTGATTCACTTGAAGTGATATGAAGGAGGGTCAAGAAAAGAAGGTGTACAAATAATCAAGGGTCCACAAATTAGCCATTTTTGAAATAGGGACCTGCTGTTTTACTGTAGTAAAGTGGTTTTTAAGACGTGTATTATATGGCCATTCTGTAAGCAAGTCTAACTAGAACTAAATAAATCAGAATGAACTTAAAAATAAATTAACCCTATTCCTACAGATTAGTTTGTTCCAATAGAAATGGTGAATCAAATTAAATCATTTAACCCCTTTATTATGGCTTCCTGCAATCACAGCAGTAGTCCAATGTGTACTAGAGGCCTATTCCACATTATTAGATAAATTCAAACTAGCACTCGGTTAGCTTGCACAGTCCCTGGTTACTAACCACGATACAGCACAGTTCAACCCAGACAAAACTAATTGCCTATAGAAGGATGAGAGAGTCTTCACCTGCCTTATCACAGTGAGGCACTGTGCCTGTAGCCTTAGATAACCTGTATATATGCTTATCATAATCTTAAATTGCTTCCATAACAATTCAAATTGAGTAAACAGTTACAAAGACTGGGAACCTACCATCACATGCTCTCCCAGTCCACCCAACTAAGAGAGCACATTAGTCTCAGGAAGCAGCTGCTCAGAAAAAAACCGAAGTACCATCAAAAACTTCTTCTGATTGTGCATACACCCTCTTGTTCAGCACACTGCTATGATCTGACTACTTGCTTAGCTGTATGACTGAAGTAAAGCATACAAATTCAAATACAACCTGCTTGCCTGACATATTTTTGAAGTTGAAGCCATGGAGCTGTTATGACCACAAGTATAGTAAAAGGTGAATTCATGCAACAAGGTCATGAATTAGTTGGTCTATGAATGGTCCAGGGCCCAAGAAAGGGCCTGTGCACAGAGAGAATAAGATTATGATTCAAGTTTGACAGAGAAAAACTTATGTAGTGGAATAAATACCCAATTACATAAATTGGACTTAATCCACCTCTAGGGCTACTCTAAAAACCATCCACAAAAAGACAGGATGAAGGGAATATAATTTATCTGAACTCTGCAAAAATTCCACTTCAGGCACGATTTTGCGTCACACCTAGATGCTACAGGGTTGTCAGTAAAATTAGAGAAATAGAGCCTGAGAGGAAAGACATGAATTGCTGACAGAAAAAAGAAAATGTTTCAGTGACAGTCTTATGTTCAGTAATATAGCAATAGGCCCACATTAGGCAGGTCAGAATTCTGAAGGAATATTTGGAAAAAACAAAGCAAACAAAACCATAACAAACATAACTCAAGCAAAACCCCCACCAAACCCAAAGCAGCTTGGCTTAGTATAATTCATCAATTACACATTTCAGTGGTATCATAGTTTAGCCTTATCTAGGAATTAAATACCACGCAGTCACTCGATCACCTCTTCCTCTCTCCCAGTGCAGGAAGAAAGTCAGAGGAAAAGACAAGGAAAGCTGGTGAAGTACAGATAAGAGCTATTTAATAATATAAATTAAAATTATAGTGATACTTGTACTAAGATTACTCCTACTAAGTAATTAAAACAATACAAAATAGAACATATGAAACAGTAGCTCACCACACGCTGACTGACAGCCAGGTCCCAGAACAGTGAGCAGTCCCCACCTCAGAGCCCCAGCAAAAGGAAAACCCCTCCAAACCACTAATAAAAGAACCAGCTTCCTCACTAACAATAGTGCCAAGAGCTAACAAAAGAAGCTAAGGACCCAGCTGTCAAGGCAGCCCAAAGCATTAAGGATCCTCCCTCTCCTCAGAACTACTACCCCTACTTTTCAGAACTACTACCCCTACTCAGCCTGACCACTGAGCCTGAGGTACCACGGAATGAAACAAATCTCTCAGCTGCTCTGGGCCAGCCAGTTCTGTGTAGGAGAGAAACTCACTCCTGCCTGAAACCTGCACAAGTGGCTTTACTGTAATCAAGACTGAAGAATGGAAAAGGAGAGAACACAGGAGTTTCCCTCCTCTCCTTCTTTTCCAAAATCTGTTTTTTAATAAATCACACTGCAGGTCCCTTCACTTTTCACCAGCATACCAAAGTAAGGCAGGACCAGGACTTCACTGAGAATCCGAGATACTACAATCACTGTGCACGCTGAGGAAGACCACAACCAGCTAGGCAGGAAATATGGTCGCTGTATGGAACCCTCATGTTCACACTCAAGATCAGGAATAGCATGACAAGATATATCCATAAAGTTATGAAGAATTACAATAAACCTCCCCTAATCATTAACTGTGGTTATCACTGAAAAGTATTAGAACAGGAATTCTACACACCCTCAAAAATTAATCATTTACAGACATCTGTCTGTCCCTCCAACACAGCAGCACAAGTTAAGGTTTCTTATAGTATCCATCTAATATTTCACTCTTCCCCACGTCAGCATGATAGATCAATCTCTCTATCACTTGTTTTTTATTAGTTTAAAAACCCCCTATTTTCTGCCAGCAAACTGATATTTTGGGGGGTTTCATTTAAGCTTCTATTGTCTTTTATTTTTATTTATCTCACTAACCTCCTAATACATGTTCTGCCTAGCTCGACACTATTTTACTGAAGTCTTTCTGCTAATTCCCTCATTCTTCTCACTCCTCTTCCAAATAAAATGTGATTAAAAATTATTAAACCCATAATTCTTGTCCCCAGTACAGATTTCCTGTTGATTTATTATGTTGTCTTTCCCTCCTACCTCCTCCTCTACTTTCTCTTTTTTGATGACTGTTTGTGACTGTAATTCTATTTCCACATCACCTGAGCCTGCTCGGGGCTTTTAGATAGTCCAGCAATACAAGCTGCAGTATCTAAAAGCCTGCTGTTTAACAACAAACAACCCTGCCTGTTATAGTCCTACTAATTACTTGTTTTCTTAGAAACAAGAGAGAAAACAATAACAACACCTAAACATACTTACCTCCGGGAAAGAGCAAAGTTGCAAGAATCAGCCATTTGCAAAATGGCCACACCTCACCTGCATTTACTGAACTCCTTTGAAGTTACAGTGCTGCCCTAAAATAGGCCTATTAAGAAAGAAAATCCTAGAAGAGGTCAATTCTGCGGTTAAAGACAGTTAATGATGTTCTCAAGAAAGATGTTTTGGGAAATGCTGCTGCTATGTTAGTGTTTCCTTTGTTGTCTATTAAATTACTTAAGTATTTCTAGGGAAATTTGGGTGCTCAGGTAGAGGGTAAGAAATTGTCTGTTTTCTGAACAACAAGTTAGTTGTGCTGGTTCTTACTGGAATAGAGTTAATTTTTTTCCATAATGGCTAGTATGGGGCTATGTTTTGGATTTGTGCTGAAAAGTGTTGATAACACAGGTATATTTTAGCTATCACTGAGCAGGGCTTACACAGAGTTAGGGCCTTTTCTGCTCCTCACATCACCCTACCAGCAAGTAGGCTGGGGGTGCACAAGAAAGCTGAGGGAAGAAGGAGGAAGGGAGGGACATTTGGAGTTACAATGTTTGTCTTCCTAAGCAGCCATTAGTGTAGTAGAGCCCTGCTTCCCAGAGATGGCTGAACAACTGCCTGCTGATGGGAAGTAGTGAATTAATTCCTTGTTTTGCTTTGCTTGTGTTCACTGCTTTTGCACTGACCATTAAACTGTTTTTATCTCAACCCACAAGTTTTCTCAGTTTTACACCTCTGATTCTTTCCCCCCACCCCACTGAGGGTAAGCGAGCAGCTGTGTTGTGCTTAGATGACAGATGGGGTTAAACCATGACATAAACTAAATCACAGAAGTAACCGACTGCACTTCAATATGTCTCACAGACAGCATAATCTGACAAGGCAGCATAGGTTTTTGAAGCTAAGCATAGACATTCAGTTTTATTAATTTGATAAAAATTCAGAATAATTTAGGGTAAAGTTCAGAATCATAGCATCATAGAATGGTTTGGGTTGGAAGGGACCATAAGGATCAACTAGTTCCAACCCCCCTGCCTTGGGCAAGGACACCCTCCACTAGACCAGGTTGTTCAAAGCATCATCCAGCCTGGCCTTGAACACTTCCAGGGCTGAGGTATCCACAGCTTCTCTGGGCAACCTGTTCCAGTGCCTCACCACCCGCTCTGTGAAGAATTTCTCCCTGATAACCAATCTAAATTTATATTTTTTGAATTTAAAATCATTACCCTTTGTCCTATCATTACCTGCCCTTGTAAAAAGTCCCCCTTCAGGTACTGGAAGGCTGCTATAATGTCTTCCCAGAGCATTCTCTTTTCCAGGCTGAACAAGACCAATTCAAGCCAGATTCTATCACCCCTGAGAGAATTCTCTCAGCCTTGAGACAGAATATCATGATTATTGATAATAAATCTGCTTTATCTAACTTGCCACTATAACATCATATGGAGAACGCATCCAAGATTTGGCTATTGCCCTCATGCACAAACAGTGATGACTGAAGTACTAAACCAGTAATCAGTAATACTTGTATTGCAAGAACCAAATGCTCTAATACATTAAAACACAAGCATATTAACACTACATGAAGTGGCAGCAGAGAGATTTCTCTGCCACAAACAAACCACACTTTTAATCTAATGTTTAAATCTTGCAAACAGTTTATGCTTGTTCTTACATTTATTGTGAGTGGTCTCACTGAAATCAGTAAGATAAATGGGCCCATAAATCTTTAGCACAAAATAGACAAGGAAAGGAAAAAAAAAAAAAAATTACTCTCTCCTGGCAATTGATTTGCTCAATCCAAGCAACCGGCAACCAAAATGGAAATTGAATCCTCTGGCCCCTAATCCAGTACTTCAGCCTCTGTCATTTTTCTGCTCTCCCACTTAAAACAAATTACAGACTACAAGGAGCTTATCTCCCAAGGATCTCATACAAAATACAAAAAAATCAATCAGAAAAGAGTACAATTAGTCTACTTGTAGCACTGTACTTTCCTCAGCTGAAAAACATGCTTAACCTGAATTGCCTCAGTGATGAACATCTTACTGCTTTAATATGTTGGCAATAGGCACTTACCCAATTTCCATCTCCAAACTTTTTTCCTTCTAAACGTTTAACTCAAAGCTGAGAATACATAAACTTATTTCTCTGTGAATTTTCTCTCTGATTCCCTAGGCCCTGGCAGCCCCAACTGTCCTTACCCATGCCCTGGAGCTCCCCTCAACCCTGCCCATGACCATATGTCAGACTTCTGGGTCTGTCAGCCCATCCCAGCAGCACCTGAGGTGGGCCTTTTCCCATCTCAGCTGCACTCACAGACCAGGCTGATCCTGACTTCCTGGCATGAATTCAGCCCTGCATCACCGTCATGAGCTCACTGGGCCTGAGCCTGCCCCAGCTGCTACACTGGCTGCCCTGCTTCTGGGCTGGGGGTGATGGGACAGATCCTTGCTGCCAAGCTCTGCCAGACCCCATGTGGGTCCCCCAGCGCCCCAGCCCCAGGGAGCTGCCAGCACTCATGGCATTTTGACACTGGCTATCTTTCAATAGAATCGTAGAAACTGAATACTAACTTTTAGTTGCTTTGGGGTTTTGGCTTTTTTGGTGATATTGGTTTTGTTTATTTATTTATTTATTTATTTTAGTGAAGTTAGCAGTAAATTAATCAATAACCAATAGAGTCAGTTACTCTTATGCCTGTTCATTACTGTTTCCCTCTCATGCTCTCACCCAGCAGATAAGAAAGCAGTATCTTCAGAAATGCTGGACTGATGCTGGAATCAAACTTATAGAATATAATCAAACACTCTCCTTGGTCACGTATGCAGCATGTTCGGGTCCCTATCCTTCAGCGTAAGAACAACATGGATCCTTCAGATGATCATAGGGTGTTTAAGCTTAGGGAGTTTGTGTTGCCTTGGTGAGGAGTACAAGTGACAGCGTACATGGCAGTGATACTATATCATGAGATTATAAAAGTGTTATTTGTTTTCCTTCACTTCAATCTGTGTCTGAATTAGCAATGACATGGGTAAATAATTTTTCCTGATCAAGGTATCTCATTATACTATTAAATAATTTTTCTTGTGTTTTAAGTAACATGTCTAAAATGCATGAGAACATGATGTATAGTGGCAAGGCTGAATTTTAAAAAGTTGAGTCTGTTTCTGAAGATGTAACATACTGTCTTTGCATTATCAATAAGTCACAGTAGTTTTATTCACTGCTCACCTGTAAATTATAGGGGGGATGTCTTGTGGCCAGTGCACTGAACTGATGGACTCTTCAGATATCCAAACAAAATTTATGCATCACTTGATGAAGTCTGGCTTTTTCTGAGTAAGACACGTGACTGTTTGTTTGAAAAACATTCAGTGGCGCACTGATGTTAACAAGATACTGAAAGAGTTCCCTCAGGCTCGTTTTTTCAATACAGGGAGACCTTTTTGCAAACTGTTGATGCTGCCACTGATGTTTAGGGAAACACATGCCTAAGACATCTGCAGGATCAGAGTTCAAGGATCTGTAGAAAGATGAAGATAGAGGTGAGAAGACTCTGTTGGACAAAACATTATTTTTTTACTACACCCCCTCTATTCTTTGGCTAGTGTGCTTTATTAGAGCTTAAGTGGCACTTCGAAAGTTGATGCTTAGGCAGGAATACACAACCTAGCAAGTTTCCAGGGGAATTTAGCCTCTTAGAAGACTTCATTTTACTACTGGTAAAACAGAGGTCATAGATGTTCCTCTGCCATTTCAGGGAAGTGGCTGGGCTGTATTGTCTGTGGTGTGCTTCACCCATCCTCTGTCTTAGTGGAATAAAAACCAGCAATGAAGTGAAAGCCCATTCCACTGCAGACTGTGCCCAACGTGTTATGACCAGTTCCCAGTGGTGCTAATGGTTACAAGACTTTTAGAAAGTTCAAAGTAAAGCGCTAGCTTCTGCTGATAATATCTTTTGCTGGCGTATACTAAATTATTTTAGAATGTTGCACTCATATTGATTGGAAAAAAGATTATCTTTTAACATTAACATTTCGGGGGATGATCACAATGGGCCTCAAGCTCAGCTGGAGACTCAGGATGCTACAACAGTGGTTCTTAATAGTAGAGATGTATTTTGACAGAAAAGTGAATAACAAATTGCAGGGTTGCTTGAGTACTCTTCAGCATTTCTATAATGGGGGAAAAATAATTGATATGTTTCTTTTTGGCAGTAAGACTCCTAATGAATCTGACATCCTTGACAGAAAGACACTTAGCAAAAATAAATGTAACTACAACACTTCATTAAAGTAAAAGTATCTTTACTATTAATATACAAATGGTGAAGAGTGACAAATAATTGATATACTTTAAGCCATACTTTCAATGTCTTTCATAAATACAAAACCAGCATCTGCGATATTACTTCTTTTTACAGTATAGAGATATATATATATACACAGCATTTCATAGGGACATAAGATTTTGAAACAATAAACAAACTAGCTCCAGTGGTAGCTAACTTATCAATATATAATTCAGGTGGTATATATCGCAAGTGGGCTGTTGACAACATGTGGAATAACAAAAACAATATATGATATTCTTTAGCTTATACTGTACACAGCATACAAATACATACTGAGTGCTCATTGTAGCAGGAAAGCTGTTTGATTTTGTTTTTGTTTTTTTTTTTTTTTAAACCCTTTTCTAAGTAGTTCAAAATTCTTAGTGAGAACTTTACACCATGAACAATGAAATTATCTTCCTGGGGCGGGGGCAGCGGGGGGGGGGGGTGGGGGGGGAGGGGGCGGTGTCTGACTGCTTTTATATGTGTCACTGATCTCAAGACTCTAAAGGTTTGTTTTCCTTTCCCCCAACCCTGCATTTTAGGTTTAAAAGTGTAGCGTGCTTACACAGCAAAGTTAAAGGATACAGCAGAGCAGGGGTACTGTTCCCCCACGTTTGTATTCCACAGCCCACAGTAGTCTGCCCTTGGGCAATGCCCCCCAGCAGCCTCTTCTTGTTTCAGTAGCTCCCTGTTTCCCTGGTCACTGATAATGAGAGACACTTCCAGTATGAGAGCCCTCTCTCAGCTCACTCTTTGGCCCCTGTTCTCTCTGGTAGTAGCTTTCCTGAATTCTGTTGGCACTGCATCTGGTCATCTTGCCCGCTCCCAATCTCACCTGTGACTTAAAAGCTGCCAATACAAATTTGGCAATAAATATTAATTTCATTTCTCTGGGCTAAAAATGGCCAATATTCAAGTTTGAAAGTCAAACATCATGAGGGTCACAATGCCTGTTATGAGGAAAGATAGACTTGTAAACTGTGATTTCTCGGAGCCTAATCCAAAGCCAAATTTGCAATAGAAAGGCTTCTTTTTGGCTCAGGTTCAGATAAAATGATACACGAACACATTTGTATGTGTAGTGGAAATATTGAAGATCACTTAAAACTTAGTGAGTGGTTTCCCCCACCACTACAGAACTGCTGTCAAGTGGATTGGGTACTCCAGGAAATGGCATGAAAAAATCTGAAAAAGGGGGTGGATCCTTTTTAAAATAAAGATTAACTTAACCGTGGTAGCTTTGCATCAATCAGCACAAGTATGTGAAATTAAACAAAGGGATTTAAGAAGAAACATTACTTCTTAGAATGTTTTAATCTTCACCTAAAGAAATATCACAATGGATTATTTAGATGAATGTTTAATTCATTTTTGGGCATATAGTAATGTATGGGATAAAACTGTGATCAGATATTTTTATCAATGTTTCCTGATCAGTAAAAAGTCCTGACAGGAAAACTTGCCCTGTGCCGAATGTTAGCAGGAGCCTGGCAGGACATTTAGGTTCCACATACACTGAGAAGTCCGATTCACAAAAGCAACTTCATCAGCCAAGGACATGCAGAGCCTCCCTGAGATGGATGGGTGAAATTCAGGCCCCACTGAAGCCAATTTGTGTCTTAAACCCTGGTGAGACCTGGATTCCACTGTGGCCCTTCTTGCAGTTTTCTCAGCTCCCCTCTGCAGATCAGTTTGTAACAGGGGTCTTGAGCATTTTCAGTAAATTGTCTTTTTGGAGGCCCATTAATCAGGACTGAATGTCACCCAACAGACACAACACTTACTCTACAAAGATATTACTTCCTATGACAGCTTACACAAAGATGGTGAGACCACAAATGACTGCAAAACAAATACTCACTGCAGTTTTACTCCAGAAGTAAAATGGTGGGAAGATGCTCCACATCATCTTTCAGATTTGAGAGAAGATTTTAATGTTTAAGGTCTAAGTACCTAAACAGAACTAAGGAGGCTTTCCATCTGACTCTTCAACTTGATAAATTGGTCAAAACACCCCTACACCCCCACCATGTGCTCCATCTACTTGAATCTTTTCAGCAGTAATAGATCCACCTCACTAGAATTGTGATCTCAATAGATTTCTGCAAATTTTGTATTTAATATATTTATGGGACTTGAGAATACTATCTCCAGTTTACTTTAGATGAGTATTTGAGCAGAAAAGTATGTCATGATAAAGCTTTTAAATATTTTAAACAGGCTTTGTAGACAAATCATTGAAGATTTTTCTTTAATAAAGCAGAGTGGCATGCTATCAAAAGGCACAAATACATTTCAATTATCCGGTCTAGGAAACAGAAAAATGGCATGATTATTATACTACAGTTTGATGATTGGCACTTAAATAAATAATCAAAGTAATTACCATCATAAAAAGAAAGTCACTTTTTTGATGAACATTAATGCAGAGGCTGAAGACAGCAGGTGGAATTTACTATACCACGTACTGTTGTCAAACAGCCTTTGTAGGTGACTGTCACTGTGTAACTATGTTGTATATATCTATGAAGAGATAGAAAGTAGGCCCAATCCTGCAAGCTCTCCTATGAAAGTATATCCACCCTCCTGCTCACATAGACCTCACTGATGTCAGTGCGGTGCCATATGAGGGGTGGCTTCAACCACACAACATTTCTTGCAAAACTGAGACCTAAATAAATTAATCTTTGTCACATTAGGCATTAGCATCACCAGAATAGTAAATATTTCTGCAACAACAACAAAAAAATCCTAGAAGACGAAAAAACAAATAAACAAACCAACCCATAAAAAACTCTCCAGAGTACATTTGTATACTAAATTGTAAAACATTAATTAAAACTTTTGTTACTAATGTGGTAAATCAGAATACATGTCTACTAAAAAACTAATAACAAGAATCTCTAAGTAATTTTTCTTAATTTTACTCCTTATTTTTTGTTGAGGAGAGATTGTCACTGCCACATTCCATATTGTCAGTAATTTCAATGGCTCCCTCCCACCCTTGTCCCTGGAGTATGTTAGTGTAACAATTCAGATTACTTGTACAAATAGTTATATTCTGTCAACTCTTCTGACATTTCATACTAACACTTAAAATTACTTTTAGACAGTAAAAGTTACATTTATACAGATACTTATTTTTTTATTTTTAGTCTAGAATAGGAAAAAAAAAAATTATGTTATTCCAGGTCTACATGTATTTTACAAACTACCATGTGCTGTCCCTCATTTGGAAATACTTGCAAATATGTGGTTTTGAGCATTCTTTAATAGTTACAGTTTGGCTTTCTCCTGCACAGCATAGAGTCAAAGCACAGGAGATAACCTATTAATCCAGAGACCAACAGGTATGCTTGGAACAGTCCAGCAGAAATTCAGAACTCATTATTTCTCAGTCCTCACACAGACCAACTGGCAAAAGACTTAACAGTAGGAAGAAAATAAATACTTCTGGAAATAGCTTTTGATTTGTAATCCAATATAGTGGGAAATGTTTTTGCTTCCAATACTGAAATAATTTTGCAGTACATTTTTCTTGTAAAGATTAGTATAGGGGTGTCAATAATAAATGTGCTGACAAGACGTCTTAATTCCTCTGATCCCTTCACATTGTAATTAGAGACCATATTAGGAAAAACAAGCAAACAAACCCAATAAACCCAATATACAGCTCTTAGGCCATGAAAGTTTTTGTGTAACTGTCAGTAAATAGTACTAAAATTTGAAATGCATCTATAGTTGAGCCTAGACACTGTTAGCTCTGCCCACACTGTATAGGAACCTTGTGCAAATGATTGTGCTGGCTTCAGAAAAAGCACCATTTTCCTAGCAAAGCTTAACTTACGTGAATATGCATGGCACCACCTAACTTACGCGATGGCAGATAGAAGAGGAAAGGATGCTTCCTACCTTCATCCTCATCCCAGTAAAAATTCTGCGTGAGATGATGTGGGGTGCAGATGTTCAAGCCACACCAACTGCATTATTCTCAACTGCTTGGTTTTTTCAGGTCCCTTCCTTGCATTTTGGTAGAGGGCGAAAGCCCAGTTGCAAATACATACTTTGTAGAAAGAATATATATTCATATATATAATCAAGGCAACTGGCTCTCTTAATTGTACACTAGGGGGCAGTGCTGCTCATTGTGTACTTTGGAGAGTAATTTTATAGACAAGCAGATATTTGGTAGTACTGCCTGCTCAGTACATGAAAGCAACAGTGACAGGTCATAAAGGAATGTCTTAATCTTCCCTTCCCCCAGGAGTAGTGTCTTAGCATTTTTAAAGTGACTTTGCAGCAGTTCTAAATTATTCCCTTTCATGACTTTCATCCCACGTTGCTATCTCCTCTTATCCATTCTTTTCACTTTGGTTCTGGTTTTGTGGGAACTTGGCCTCTTTTCCTAGCCACAACAGTGGTAATGCCTCTGTCCTCAACTACTTGACTCGTTGTAGGTATTTCCAAAAATAAGGATAAGTTATATTATCCATAAAATTTTATGTATCCCCATAAAATTACTTGGTTTTGAAAAATAAGAAAGATTTATGAATTAAATACATCCTCCCCAGCTCTTTCAAATGCACTAAAGCTTGGTTTAACATGAAGATTAACCTCTTTTCCCCTTAATTTAAGGAGACTCTCTTACATTTCACTTTCAGCTTTATTGCACAAAAGTCAACCACTTTGCCACGAATACAAAATATCAGCTAAAGGTTTGATGATGTTCTGTGGGAAATCAGGAAGAGTAAGGATTTCAAATATAAGCAAAATTCAGAAAAGGCATAGACAGGATGTGATTTGCTGAGTAAAGCTACGCTTAAACCTCAGGTATCACTTGGGTGTGGAAAATCCACAAGGTACTCTACAATTTACTCCTGACAATTAGAATCTTTCAATCTAGTTTTCTATATGGTTTATCATCTTCTCCCAAAACAAGACTTTGAAGAGAATGGTAGGTGTGGATACACTATGCTGGAATGGAAACAAAATATATTGCTTCAATTAGTGGCACCATTAAATAAAAGATGATAAAGAAGAATTATTTTTTCATCAAATAAATCAGCCAAAGTTCAGAATGCTGCATGTTAATCAGAATAATAAAAATGATTATCTTAAGGAATGCTTGACAGGAAAAAATGTATTTGATTTAATATAAGATGCTATTATTTGATAATTTTAAATTGTTCCTAACTCTTTAGCCAAAGTCGTCCTTTCCATCTGTTAGGTTTTGGGTTTGGGTTGTGGGTTTTTTTGTTATGACAAAGGTTATAAAAACATAAAGGTACAAGTGCTACTTTAATAAGGCCAACTTTTAATATTTAATGTACTGATTTGGAGAGTTAATGTATCTACTACACTAAAATGCAGTTTTATCCTTTGACTAGATGGTTAAAACTAAAAGAATAACGAATACTGTTGACGCATAAATATGTTGGGACAAAATAATTTGAGCTTCTGTTTATGGTAAAGTTTCACTTGAAGCCAAGATTATGATCAAAAAAGAGTTTTCTTTTCACACCTTTTCTGCATTTTAGTTTACATGCAAACTCCCAAACACTAATACAGAAAACTTGAAGCACTGAAAACCCTGGGGCTTTTCAGAGTCACACTAATGTAGTTAGGATGAGAGCAATATACGGCTAGAAAATATTTAGCCAATTTTATTTAAATCTGTACATTGTTTATCAGAGTTTTATTATATCAAAGAACCCAGGTGAAACTGCAGGTGGAGCTGGCTCTATGCTGGAGTGTCTTTTTTTTCTAAGTGATAAGCACAGCTGGAACAACTACTGAGTGTCTGCCAGCACTAAAGTCTTAACCATTATACTGAGAATGGTTTCTTTTTTTTTAAAGGCAACCTAAATTTTTGCTCTATTATAAATGGAAAAAAATAGAGTAGTATATGTATGTAGCTTGCACTGTAGAATCTGGAGAGACCTGGTGTGTTGTTCATGGTCAGGGGTGCTTTGTAAAGTATTCTTCTAAACAGACATACTTTGTCATACAATAAATTACAGTTCTTATTCTGCAGATTTTTCAAATTTATACCATGGGACTTGGTGTCAGCAAAACTACATACTAAAACTATTAACAAAAAAAATAGAAAGGAACTGTAGACAGAAACTGTTTCATCATATGTACACATGTACTAACTATTCCAAGCTTAAGTTTCCCAAGAAATTAAGGTCAGCTGTAAAGTTTTGGTCACGGGGTTACTTCAATCCAAATGCATTATCCAGACAGCTGTAGTTTATCTTATTATGCTTTGCTATCATCTTCTTTTGACTGGATGATGTCATTAGCAACTTTGATTTCTATGGCTTCTGGATTTAAAGCTTCTTTCCCATTTTCCTCCTTTAGTGGTAGCTTCCTATCAGAAGAAAAGAGGAATCATGGTAGCACATTAATAACACATAATCTGGAATTTAAGTCTGCAAGGTATGTATTGTTTACACAGTGTACAGTGTCACTAAAACCAGAATTTATTGAAAATAATGTTGAATTACTGAGGTTTTTTGCTTTTAAAGAGATTCATATTAATTCTTTCCATTTCTAAAAATCCATAAAAAGCTAAAAGGCACATGATAAGAATATTGCTGCTGCCCAAAATGCACTTTCTTCACTAGCACAAGAGAAACAATAGAATGCCAAATAACCCAACTCGAGACAGTACAGAAGTATGTATTCCTGAAGACACCGTGAAACACTTACAACCAAAGCCAGTAGTTAGTTGTCAAAATTACAGCTGTCAAAAATATGTATGGTTTACTCAGATGCTCCTGTAAAAAAATCTCATCTGGGAATAATAGCTGTTAATTGTGATAGTAGTTTGGGTTGTTTTGTTTTGGTTTTTTTTTTTTTTTTTTTTTTAACTGGGAATAGTATGCATATGCCTTTATTATTGATAATAACTGTTACATGTCTCAGCAAACTTCCACTGTGAATGCTTTGATGTCCCAAATAGCAATATACTGTTCAATTGCTGTCTGAGGAATCCCTTAGGAATGTCTTGTAATAAGAATATTTAATAACAAGAAATAAACCAAAGCAATATCCAAATTCCCAGTCTTATGACATTTAGGCTGTCTGAAATAAACTAAGAAAGGTGCTTTTTATCTAGAAGTTAAACAATGAGCAGAACCTATATCTGAGAGAAATCAAAGTGAAGACGAGCTTGTTGTATTACAGTAAAATATATGTGATATATATCAGCTGCCTGGCTTCAGGCACAGAGGGAGGGAGGTCTCTAGTAATTGTTTCATATGGCACACCCAAAGGAAACAGATTCAAGCCCATAACACAATGCCTGAAAGAATGGAAACAGCAGATTCAGGACAAATGTATTTTTAAAAGAGGATAAAACACCAGGGCAGAGGTAAGCGTGGCTCGTGAGAGACATTTAGGTAAGCAGGCATCTGTGTTAAGGGCCTGATCATGCAAAACACTTAAACTTGTTTTAAAAAAAGACCTAATTTAATCTAGTTTTATATAAAGGCAGAGTAATTTCTTAGAAGATGGTGCTGAAAGGGACAAAATGTTTAGTCAAAGTAATAACTGGGCAATTGACAGAATATTCTGTGTGGAAATCTAATTAAATTGTTTTCCAAGAAGGGGATTAAGAGCATATTACTAATAATTTCTAATTAAGCGAAACAGGAAGATTTGCTAGAAACCTGCTGAAGGATACTAGATAGTACTGAAATCCATGTAAACAGTGTGACAAAACTAGCCTTGCTATCAATGCAAGCAAGGAAAAAAAGGAAAAAAAAAGGAAATATAAACAAATAAAATGTTTTACAAGTTTTCCTCATCAAAAAGCCCATACACCATTCTTTGACCTTAGTGTCTTTAAAAACTTGTGGGCTTTTTTGGATATATTGTGAAGCTATCAGTTCAGTTATTATTAGACATCATCCTTCCTGAAAATGCAACATTTTTGTTATTTTGGCATTTTCCTTTCCATTTGTTTCAAATATTCTTATTTAATCTCTATGAATAGATTTCATAATTTTCCTCTTTTAATCACCTAAATCAAGTTTAAATATTTTAATTACACCATTTTTTTCTACACTTAGTTTTCTTTAGTGACACTTATTTGAAATAACTTTATATTTTTCAGCTGGACAGATTAATCTTTTCACATCTGAAAGCATTTTATAATGAAAGATTTGAAAAAAAAAAAAAGACTGGAGAACTTAAAAGACTCTCTTGCTTTAATCAGATGCTGGCTGTTATCAATCATTAATAACATTGACTTCCTCTAGAACTGCATGTGGACTAACTGCAATAGTCTGCTGATATTACCCATACAAAAATTTAACTAGAAAATTTACTTTCCTATTTTAAAGAAAAATGGCTCCTAGCCATTTTGATATGGGAATTCACCCAGCTTCATTAATACTAAGAGAAACTCAACAAATACTGGAAACACAGTAATATCAGCCTAGAAATGTAATTACAGTACCACATTGCATGTGATATTTTAATCATATTACAGAAATGTAATATGATATGCACAGTTTAAATTGATTTCCTGCCAGCATTATTAAAGTTTGTTGACTTCCAGGTGAAAGTGCTTTGTGCTCATCTGTCACACATGGATCCCAAAACTGACTTTGACAAGAATCATCTGAGTTAAAGTAGAATGCAGATTCCTGAATAATGTACTGAGCAATATAATGAAAATACTCCATTACTGTAGGAGGAAGTAATCTCTTTATTATTCCCCACAAATGCTCACATTGCATTTAAAGTTCTGAGTATAATTTGGTATTATTCAAAATAATTCAACTCATTATTCACAACATTTCATCTAATTTAAACTGAAGGCTTATCTTGTATACCTTTAAGACAGCCATAATTAGCCAAAATGAATCCCACCTTATATGAATATCGTCTGCCTGGAGTGTCCTTGAAACAATTCCTTCCTGCAAGCTAAGGTCTTCCCTCCAAGATTCCTGCTGGTCATCCTTGCCCTGCCCAGCATGCACCTTTCTGGCTGATAGCAGCTGTTGTTAACAATGTGAGCTTGTGTTATTGCTACTGAGAGACTTAATTCTACCCTGTTGTGTCCTTTGCTTTAGTGGCATCTCACCCCTAGTTTATGTTGCTTCTCTGTTTCACCTGTTATGACTTGTGTCTGAGTAGAAGGTCTTTCCTTGTTCCCCTAGTACCAGTGTCCCTTCAGATGTCCTGATTGCACGATGCGCTGTTCACCTTTGATCTCCTAAGTGACACTGTCCAGAATCTTTAGCAGACCTCCATCCAGGTGTACCTTGGACTGTTGCCTTTTGCCACTGCTTGTGGGAGAAGAAATTACCAAGAAGGAGACTGTCATCATTATTAATATCTCTCAGCAGTTCTATTCTCCTTATCAGTTGTTCCTATGATTTAGTTATTTTTTTGTGCCACCAGTGACTGATTCTTTCCCCCTCCCCTAAGATAATAAACCATTTTTGATCTTAACTTTCTCATATTTCACTCCTGTCAGCTGTTTTAATGAGCAGGACAAGCAGGAAGAACTAAACTTAATCTTTCCTTGTATCATGTTACTTGCTAGATGCATGTCATTTGTATTTGCAAGATCTGGTGCCACAAATAGACTTGAAGCATTAAAAAATGTGTCCTTGGTGCCTTACTACTAACATATCCAAGGCCCACTAGACTTGTACAATGTTTACATTCACCTGAACTCTTAGTTAACTGTGGGTTCTCTACAGTGATCCTCAGTATAAATTCTAATAAGAAGAGCAAACAGATCACTAGTCATTCAACAATTAATTCCATAATTATTTAATTAACAAATGTTTGAAGCCTTCAGGTACAGGTTCTTTGAAGCAGTATATAGCTTAATGTGCAGTTACTTAACACCCCCTCCTCATTTATTACTAATGCAAATGACAGCCAATAACACATTTTTTATCTTATTAAAGGTTCTTGCATTTGCAGTTCTAGGTAATGGCAAGGAAGGAATTTTCACTTTATGGTCAGAAAGAGAAAAATACTTTCATAAGAACACCCTTTTCTTTTTAAAAACAACTGTGTTTCCATCAAATAATCAACAGGTGAGTTTCTATATTTACTACAGAATTGTCTTCATAGCCCTGACAGCTTAAAGATCTCATGAGGTAGATTTTCACAACAGATGAAAAGCTTTGGGCTCCAACCAAAGAAACTTGAAGTTTTCACTAATAAATTCAAGTCAATCAACTCTGGAGGCTCCGAAATGACTCTTGAGCAATCAGTTCATGCCCTGTTACAAACACTAGTTTATCCTCCATGTACATTTCAAAAAGTGCTATTCAGGTACAAACACTGGCCGCTCTACCCAGTTTAATCTGTTCCAGGGGCTGCAGTGGCAAAATGGAGAGGAGCTGGCCATCAGCACCTGGGATTCCTGAGCCCAAGGCTGGAACCTATGACTCAGAGGGCAGCCTGAGCCTGTGAGCCAGAGGGGAGAGCTGCTGCGCATTCCTTGGCTTGCAAAGACAGGGAGGGGGGTTGAGGGAACCTGGTGAAGTGGCTGCCCTTCAGCGCCGTTAATCCAATTGCATCATCTGGATTTAAATACTGAGCTAAGCTCTCAGTTATATGAGTGAAAGCAGGAAGGGGCCACCCTGTGAGGAGCTGGGTTTCTGTAACATGGGGTCATTGTGCCCTGCATACGGGGTGTGTGTGTCGGGATGTGTGTGTGATGTGCTCTAAGGCCACTCCTGTGAGTCAGGTTATTCCCACTGAGTGGTTAAAGAAACTTAGGTGGGCCCTGGGTATGTGGCAAAGAGCAGCTCCACCTGACTTAAAAAACTGCTCATTCTCCTGCTCAGCCACCACCACAGTGTCAGGAGGGCTGTAGGATGAGTTGCCTGCGGGTGCCGGGGCTGAGAGAGAGGTGCATAGGGCTGTGACCTGCCTCTGCCAGCTGTGTTCCCCCGCAGGGTTTGAAGGTTAACTGGGAGCAGCGGGGGAGGGATGGGGGCAAGGTTCAGAGCTGCCAGAGAGCGCTGGCAGGGCCCTGACCTCACCTTCCAACCCCTGAATGCAGCAGGCAGAGCTGGGACAGCCAGAAGATGAGGGTCTGTGTCCCATCAGGGTGGCCAGGGCTGGGCATGAGCTGCTGGGTAAGGCTGGACCTGATGTGGGGCTCCTGGACCCTGGTCAGGGGGGATTGGTGAGCAGGGGTGGGTAGGGCAGGGCTGCCTGTGCCCTCCAACCCTGACACGAGGTCTGTTTTAAGAACATAGGAGGAGCTCCTTGGGAGTCAGGGCAGCAGGGAGGGCCAGAAAATTTCCCTGGATACATGGTAACATCCAAACAGGTGGTGGTGTAAAGATACGCTGCAGAATTGCTGCTATCACAGTCTGGCCATCCAAGGGCTGGCTAAGGCCCAGATGTGGTTGTACTCTTGGTCACAGAAAGAAAAGAAAAATGTCTAGTGACAGCCTCAGCCATTGTGCGTGGGGTACTGTAATTCAGATTGATTACTGGGGGGGGAAGTTAAAAAAAAAATCATACTCGTACACTGCATTGCCACAGCACACCATTCTGTGACGCTGTCTATCTCCCTCCCAGAGCCCAGGAAGATCAGTCTGTCCTCACAGCCAGGAGGGGCTCATGGGAAACTCTGGGGAATGCCAGGCTACTTACTCTGGTTCTGTGAGGGGAGTTGTCTCATTTGGCTCATTTACTGGACTCCCGTCTTCATGATTGGTAATTCTTTCATCCTCTGTTCTCATTTCCACTATTGGCTCTTTTGATCCATCTTTCCTAAAGATTATTAAAAGAGTCTTAGTCTCATATCATCATATTAACCACATGCATTGCACATAACTAATTACCAAGATCCCTTCTCTCAAAAGTCGACAGAGAAAAGGCAGAACTAATTATCAGTGACTAACACCACTGAGACGCATTTAACAGCGTGTTCCAAATTCCTTGAAGTCTTCAAAGCATCTTGTATCCATGGTTACTTACCTAACTCTGCAAACATCATGGATTAGCATCTCAAAAGAGCATTTTGTTATGACTAAATAATAAGATGATGGCCTCTTCATGGGAATAGATGTAAACTTTCCTAACCTAGTATAATAAATATAGGAATTGATACCTAGTTATGCTTGAACTTTTTGAGCAGTGTAAAGGAGCTTTTACGTTAGCGTTCCCACTGCAGAAGTGTACTTTAATCTCCTGAGACTGTGACAATCCCAGCTGCCAGAATGGGGTAAAGACACTTCGTGCAATAAGAATCTAGCTCCTTCTGCTCATACTGGTGGAAGAAACTCTTCATTTCTACGTTATATTGTCGTGGTTTAACTCCAGTCAGCAAAATACTATGAAGCTGCTCTCACAGGTTTCCCCCCCACACCTTCCAGCGGAGGGGAAGAATCAGAGGAAAAAGACAAGGGAGCTCGTAAAACTGAGATAAGAAATATTTACTACTTTAATCTAAATGAATTTATATATATATATATCTCAATATATACAAATACTGCTAAGAATAAGTAATTAAAATAATAGAAAATAAAAGTTATGATACAATTGCTCACCACTCACTGACTGTTGCACAGCTGGGTCCCGAGTACTGAGAGTCAGAGAGCCCAAGAGCCAGAGCCCGAGAGCAATCACAGCAGAATCTGAGCAAACCCTATCAGCAACAGCATGACTGGGAAAACTAACAGACCCAACAACTCACGAATGAGCCAGCAAAGGAAATTAGCAAAGCAGCTAACAAAGGAGTTAGAGTGTTAGCGAGTGTGAGCATAAGTGTAATGGCCCCTGAACCCACTCCCTGCTTATGCCCCGAACATGGCATACTATGGAATGAAATACTCCTTCAGCAAGTTTGGGTTAACTGTCTGAACTGTGTGTTTCCTAGCGCTGACTGTAGCGAGAGACAGTTGGGAACTCAGCTGCAGTATCAGAAGCTTAGAGACTCCTTGAATTTGGTGCATGCATTCCCCAGAACCAGCTTAAAAGACAACTTATAAGTACTTTTCTCAGCATAAATCCAGGAACACAGCTTCATACCAGCCACTGTAGAGAGAGTTAACTCCTGACTAAACCCAGCACACATGAGTTTTATGAACAAATGCTAGTCTCTCACATCTAAGAAAATTAATAACCTTTGTGCCTATTGGACAATTAATTGTAAGGAAGATGGAGCACTGACTACTGTCATTACCCTTTTGTTAATAATCATAGAATCATAGAATGGTTTAGGTTGGAAGGGACCTTTAAAGGTCATGTAGTCCAACCCCCATGCCAGGGGCAGGGACACCTTCCACTAGGTGAGGTTGCTCAGAGCCCGGTCCAACCTGACCTTGAATGTTTCCAGGTATGGGGCATCCACAACTTCTCTGGGCAGCCTCTTCCAGTGTCTCACCACCCTCTCTGTGAAGGATTTCTTCTGGATATCCAGTCTAAATCTACCCTCTTTCGATTGAAAGCCATTACCCCTTGTCCTGTCACTACAGGCCCTTGTAAAAAGTCCCCCTCCAGCTTCCTTGTAGACTCCCTTCAGGTACTGGAAAGCTGCTACATGGTCTTCCCGGAGCCTTCTCTTCTCCAGGCTGAACAAGACCAATTCTCTAGCTGCTCTAGGAGAGCTGCTCTAGCCCTCTGTTCATTTTTTTGGCCCTCCTCTGGAACTGCTCCAACAGGTCCATGTCTTTCCTGTGCAGAGGGCCCCCAGAGCTGGATGCAGAACTGCAGGGGGTGTCTCACCAAGCGCAGCAGAGGAAGAGAATCCCTTCTCTTGACCTGCTGGCCATGGTCTCCAGATACAGCCCAGGATATGGTTGACTTTCTGTGCTGCCAGCGCACACTGCTGGCTCATGTCCAGCTTTTAATACACCAGTACCCCCAAGTCCTTCTTCTCAGCGCTGCTCTCAATCCATTCTCTGCCCAGCCTGTATTTATGCAATTACTTGAACAATAACTTTTATATCTAACAGACTATTTTTTTGCATCTGTGATGTTCTAGAGAGAAGTCAGACTGCTATGTGCCATAGGAAAGACCTTGTCTAATTAAAATCTCATATTTTCATATTGTTCCTGAGAAGTTAAATGTTGAAGAGTCTGCTACTACTACCGTAATCCATCTTTTCAGGAAGTACCTGGAAAAATCTACCATCCTCTGGTAGGTATCCTCAAGGAAAATCTTTGTAGGTTAATAAGAGTGTAGCACAAATAAATGTGTAGCCAAGAAGTTGACTAGGGAAGAATTAATGTGTAGAAAAACCCCTGCGTGTGTATATTCACTTCTGCAAGTGAAATTCAGTATTAAGATACACAAATTGGTACGATGCTCATTTCTCTAGATGACACACATAACTGTCATGGCTACCTCATATCTGTGTAAAGATTATGTATCGTTAGGACTGGTGGAGGGAATGGTAAGTTCTGTCTATACATACATCTACAGTCTTATGGAAGAACATGTATTATTGCATAAATAAAAGCCTAAAAAAGATGTTATTTACAAAGAGTATTCATAGAGGATTGAGGAACTGGTTTGTACCGAAAGTACAAACTGCATAGCAATTAAAAATTCCACAGAAGGGAACATTATTTGTAGTAAATGCATTATGTTGCTTCTGTTCCACTTCTGGTGGCTGTGTCTATGTTACACACATTGTATGATCTACATTCATGACATATGGAATATAATTAATCACTATATATATGTCCTACAATCAAAATTTAACAAAGAAACGTACCACAAACCCACTTGAAAAATCCAGAATGAGAGCTGATGTATTTAAAACAGGGAAATGCTGGTGTGTTATTGACTCTTCATGCCTGTCTTGAAATTTTAGCCTGACAGTTTATTTATGCAGAGAACAAGTGAACATAAGAACAGTCCCAAACATTTTAAGTTCTGAGTGACTGAAGATCACCCCAACAACGAAAGAAATACAATTAAATAAGATAGCTGTTCTTACAAAAGAAGTGTCATGTAGGAATTCATATTAATTGACCAGTTTTATGTTATTCTGGGACAGCATGGAATGACATTTGGGTACAAGATGTTGATAGCAAGATGTAAACTGCTGTCGAGTGACATTTGCAACTTTAGCTCCCTAAGGTCTTCCCATTCAGGAGGGTCTGCATACCAATTCATACTTGGTCACTTCTTGAATGGGAAATTAAAGCATAAACTGAAGTGCTTCAATAGGAAAGGACAGCTGAGTCAGAGCCAGAAGCTTCACATCTTGATTCTATTGACCCAGACATACTAGCTTCACATGACAGAAAAAAATGCTGTCATTCTTTCTCTTACTGTAAGCTGAGAAGAATTAGGAAATAGCTATTTTATGGCTAACTTTTATTCAGAAAAATTATTTGATGTAAATACTGTGTGCTTGTTTATGATTGGTTTTATTCTACAGCGCTATTCAGAAAGGGTTGAAAACTCAACCAAGAAATGTAATCAAACTACCTAAGAAAGAGAGTCTCTGAATTTCAATAGCCAGAACTACAAAAAAAGAGACTCTACACCTCCACTCCTGACAACAAAGAAGTCTGATACAGCTATGAATAATGTGGGGTGCAAAATCTGATCTGCTCTACAGGCATCTGGGGAAGGATGGGATCTGGGAAGCTGCAGGAGAATGAACTACAAGGCCTGACCACTAGGAGAGCTACAGCACACAGTACTTGGACCAGTAAATGTTATTTAAACCACACTCAGACAGCATTCTCACAGATACTACAGTGTATATCTAACAAGTCTATCAGATGAACATAATGGGAAATGACACATTTTGTAGTTAAAAAAAAAAAAAGGAAGTGCCTAAAATGAGGGACCATAACTAATCCTCTCTCCAGCTTGCCTTTCGAGAACCCTGTAAAATTTGAGTCTTTAAAGCACTGTTATTTTATGCAATCAGTACTTGAAATGTTTTGCCAGAGATCTCACTATCCACTCTTACCATTTAAGGAAACGTATTTGCACATAAATGATCGGTTCATTTGCATTTAGCTGATGAAGTAGCCACTATACAGGGGTATTTGTAAGAATCAGGATTGTTTTTTCCCACTTATGTTAAGTCATCATTAGCTATTGCTATGAAGAACAATCACGTTAAGCAACATCTCACCCACATCCAACTCAGCACTCCTATTTTTAAAAATCAAAAATATTTTTTACTTCTAAAGTTTATGGGCAAGAAACAAGATTTTCCATCAAGCGCTACATCTTAGAAGAAAAACTCTTTAATGGATTTTCCATAATACTATGTCCTTTACTCCCAGATTTACTGGCAGTGCCACAACCATATGCTGAGTTTTTGGGTATTAGCAGCCAAAGATGGATTAGCAGAAATGGAAGTACAGTGATATGTTACCTGTTCTTCACAGACCACAGACGTGCCTGTAACTATTACCGAATTACAATTGATTTTCTTAGTGTCAAGCTGCACATACCTTAAAGTGAGGTATGGCAAACGTCTTTTTTTTGTGTTCATTTTTCTTTTAAGGTAACATCTGACCATCAACAATTCTATGACTTTCAGGGCAACACTTTTTGCAAGTAACAGAAATATTTTATTAACTCCATTTGCCACACTGCAAAATGGCCATGTAGTTAATACAAGGTGAACAGCGATTTTTTTCCTTTAATGAGGTTTCCAAAACATGTGATTAATACTCACAAGTAAGCGGCCTTTCCTTCTTCCAGTTCTTTACTCTTTCCACTTGAACCACTCTTTTTCCCACAGATCCTCCTGGTGATGCACATTAGCAATCCACATTGTCGTACAAAGAAGCAGCTAACATCAGTCACAACCAGGATTAACAGAAGGGCTGCCACTCCCAGGCCAATGACAGCACCAAGTCCAAGACCGTTAAAAAGAGTGTCTTGAAAGAAAAAAAAAAATATTAATAAAATTCAGCCCAAAGAACAGTATTTTCTAAAGGTTTTGAGTTGTAGGCCAGGAGGCTAAAGGATGTTTAGAAATGAACCATTCAGAGTTAATGGAAATAAAAAACCCACAAACCCCATCTTTTCTATATAATATTTTCCCATTGTCAAAATTCCAATATAGTCACAGTACATAAATGACATTATATAGTAATAAATAACATCACGTCTTAACATTCCATGACAGAGAGTATCAGTCTAAGAAAAACATTTAAAATGTTCAGCATAATAATAGTTGATATAAGTTGTCATTTTTCACATTTCAAATATAATTAATTACCGTGGTGCTAAGGAGAATTACTGAAAGGTTCAAGAGAGTGCTAAAACAGTATTTATTCTTGTAAAGGTAATTTTCTGAATTAGTCTGCAAAGAAGTTAATTCAAGCTATTTACTCTGCAAACAGTTGCACACACTTAAATAAATTGGTATGAGGAAAGCTATGCATATTATTAAGTCATTACAGGGTTAGGACCTAATTTTTTATAGTCTTGTACCTTGAAAATACATTCATACACTTCAAAACAAACATTCCACACCTGATCTTGCTTTCTGTATTTGTATTATGAAAGCTGATACTAAGATAATTTTACTTCATTACAAAACGTTTAATATTTTGACTCAGTTGACATTTCTGTAATAGATAATCTTACAGATGGTTTTGAATACTGTGATTCTGAGAAGAACAACAGCTACTGTGTTTGTGAACTCGGATGACTCTTACAAAGGAGAGGACTTTGATCAATAAGCTAGGGGGAAAAAAAAAGACACCTCAGTAATGGTTCATGCACCCAGCAAGGTGAAGAAGCTGTTCAGTCTAGGTCAGAAATTGGCTAATGACAATTGCCTGGTGTGATGATTTGCCCTGAGCAAACTCCACAGGGGAGTGGAACTGGGTTTTTTGCATGTTGGTGTTGCACATCGGCATTGCTCACTCGGTGTTACCAGGCCCTGCAGTGATGCATAAGTCAGCAGTGCAGTGGGCCATTTCTATTTGCAGCTGTATCTATGCCTGTTGCCAAAATAAGAGCAACATTTTTCTGACAGTAGATTACCTGAATGCTGTTCTGACACCAAAACATAATATAATAATGTAATATAAATATATAATGAAATATAAATGTTTTATTTGGGCTACTTCTATCATCATCATCTTCTTTCTCTTCCACCTCTATGATACACTGTGGACTGTTTTCAGATTATCAATTAAGCTTTCATATTTCTGCTTAACTAATTTTAGTGAAAATATGTATTTACTTTTTCAAATATAAATTGAAAATTATTTTTTTAATGTATAAATTACAAAAGTAATGGTACAGCAATATAATGTTACATCATTTATGCATTTCCCCATCAGCAATGGTGGAAGTTGTCATTTCACATGATTTTTTTTTAAATATAAATATTTCTAGTTAAATATTACAAGTACAATTTCCAATACATTTTCCAAAACTTACTTTATCCATACATCCACCCATCATTTTGATGACTTCCTTTCCAGACTCTAGTCATTTGTATTTATCAATCTGAATTGTCAGGAAGATATAAATAGATATTGAATTCCAGTTTATGGAAAAGCATGTATGTTTGAGCAGATATATCAGTCAATTTAACAGACTCCAGTTCTACAGACCTTATACAGCAAAGTTTTCCTCTCTATACTTTCTTAACCACTAAATATAATTGTGGAGTAGAAAAGACAGGGTCTTTTAATCAATATTTTTAGGCAGATTCTGGTGTGTTATGTTGCTGTTGAATTTCTTCTTTCTTTTCTTTTTTTTTTTTTTAATACAGTGTTAGGAAGTTTTACCTCGGGGAGATACATTTTTCACTGATGTAAACAGCATTTCCAGTGTTACTAGAACATTGTGATGTGGCAAGCTTCCCACCCCAAATGATTCAGAGATGGAGAAGCCTACACAGTATTTTGGCAAGTGAAGGAAATGTTTATAGCAATAGTATTGCTCCTTTGCACAATAATATTCATATTCATTTGCCATAGTTGAGAGGAAGAATTTTCTTGGTATTGGTAAGACATCTGAGACCTACATATATGACTATTACCTATTTTTCTATCTCTATATGTTTAACAATTTACTTTTCATTTAGCATTCCCCATCCTTACTACTGCCCTACATGTCCTGAGTCCTACTTTTCCTGTCTGCAACCCATTTGTTCATACAGGTTTCTGTTTTACAACATTTGAAACTCTGATTTCTTATGATCGACAGTACTTTTCCAAAATTTCTCTCCTTTATCTTCCACATCCCAAAGAGTGACAAGAATGTGGCCACATCCCACAACAGGACGAGGAACATGGCTGTCATCAGCCTTCTCACATTTCTTAAGCTCTTTATGTACATTCTTCTGAAGACAGGCAGAAATTGGACTGTCTTGTGTTTTAAAAGTATCTGTGTTGTGGTTTATTTATAATATTCGTGAAAATATATGATTAATTTTTACAAAGTTCATCTTCAGTTTATTTCTGCTCTTTCTTAATTTATTGGACTTCGTACTGGTCTATCTGCTCTCACAAAAGTCAGTTGTAAAACTAATGTGGATTACTATTAAAGCAGACTTAGTTCTGTCCTAAGTTCTTTCAAAAATAATATCTTAATATATCTATTGAATCAAAATACTGTGAAATTTTGTCTTAGTATCCTAAGCATCAACATAAGTACTAATTCTGTGACTAGATGAAAAGTTCATGTCATACTACAGACAGCCTTTCAACCAACTTTGAAAAACACTTTTGTTATCAAAAAGTTTTGCCTTAAATGAAATTGTGGTTAGTTTTACTGTGACAATTCTTAAGCAATACAAAAAAAAATACATTTTAAGCAGCAAAGATTTGAAATGGTCTTTTTTTTACAGTGTCTCAGTATGTAACAAATGGACTCAAAATAATAGTTCTACTTTATGCTCTACAACAATAAAGTATTTATACATTATATACCCTCTTTTTCTAGTTGAAAACACATTTATTTTAAATCATAAAAATTCAATGTTAATGTGAGGGAATCAGTTCCTAACAATTTTTTGAAAAGGTTTATTGTATACCTGTCTTAGTAATCTAATTATAGTGGAACCTTTTAAAACACTGAGTGAAAAAAAAAGTGTAAGTTCCATAGTTCTGGATGAGTTTTAATTATAATTTGTCAAAAATATGCTAAAGTTACAATAATACACTTTTTGTTATATAGAATGTGGCATAAATAATATAATACAACTTGCCACGATAATGACAGAAACTGCCAACTTTAAACAAAGTCACTTCATTCATCCACTTACAGATTTATTATATAAATCCATGTAATCTTATGGAAATAAGATTACAAAACTTTCAGAGAGGCAATAAAAAAATTGATGCAAGTTTCTATAAATGTCATGGAAAAGTGTGGCAACTTTCAAGTACTCAATTGTTCAATAAGCTGTACTTCTAACATGTAATAAAGTAATTGAACTTTTTTGCACAAATTATTATTTGAATAATGGGAAAGAGCAACTAAGAGCTTTGGCAAGTAAACCAGAATTTCCCAGTGAAGAGAACTAACTGGCAGGATAAATTTACTGTACTCTCAAATGTAAATTCAGAGTAAATTCCTTTAAGGTGTCTGTATCAGATACTCTAAAGGGAAGCGGGCCTTAAGAGAGCGCTAGCATCTACATATGTGCACAGAATGTACTGTGTACAGGTACACCATGTGTACAGGTACACATGGAAAACTAAAGCTACTGCTTCTGCACAGAGATAGGAACTTAATATGCAACATGAAGACTGATGTTACATGTCCTTCGATGTGACAGAATTTCTTTGTACTCTTACAGAATCACATTGTATGTATTCAACTGGTGGTAAAATGAAATAATAGTTGCAAGTGTTCTAAGTACTCTGCTTAGGGATTTGGACCAGATGACCTACAGAGGTCCCTTCCAACCTCAGCCATTCAGTGATTCTAAGTTTTATTGACAAAAAAAAAAAAAAAAAGAAAGGAAATTAGCTCCTTTTTGTGCCTTTCTTCCCTTTCCCTCCTCCTCAGCAGGCATGGATTAAAAAAAAAAAAAAAAAAGAGAGACAGAGGATTCTACACAGCCCTTAACCTTTCATAGTAATTTACATCTTTAAGTTAAAAAAAGTAATGTCATACTTTCCTATGCTCATAGGTTGGCACCAGGCAGCTACATTTGAAGGGGCCTGAATGACTGTGCAGGGATATTATGCATGTTTGCTCTTTCTTAGAGGTAGTCTGAAGCTAAAGTAGAAACTGCTTGAGAGCTGAAGCAGTTGAAAGTTATGAGCTAGAGGACAAATCTGAAAATGCTGAGCTGGGTAGTGGCAGAAAAAAGCATGCTTGTGTTTATCATCTTGAACTGCCTTGTTGTATTTACTCTTATAAAGGCTGTCCAAACATTACAGTTATTTCTGCACTGCCTATGAATGATGTCTTTGATTTTATATCTGATCTGGAACTTTTAGAATCAAAGGCTTACAAGATTCATATACTTATTCAAAACCTCTAAAAAGATAGACAACATGAATCTTAATAATTAGTTTCCAGTGATGAGCATCCAAACAATCATACTGTAGTACCAAAAAGATAAACAGCTGTACAAGGATTTTCTACTAGTTAATACTCTAAGGGTGGAAGGCCAAGACCATTGCTGGGACAAGCACTGCCAAGCTAAAAATCTGGAGAGGGGAAAAAACAGAAGGGTACACATGCAAACCACAAGCACATAATGGAAAAACAACAGCAACAACAAAAGGATTTACTAGAAATGTTGTAGAATTCCAGACAGGTATCTACATGCATCTACAATACAGAGCCAGCCCAGATATAAAAATGTATGCATGTACTACGAAATGTGTCCTGGAGGAAGGTTATTGCAAATACCTAAAGGACAGTTCTTCATTTCAACTGTTGCAATTACTCATTCGCTTTCACCCCATTTATTTTTAGGGATATAAGTACAGTCAAATTTGTACATAGCAAGTAGAAATAATTTTTCTACTGATAGCAGCTAAAAAAGAATCAGTACTCTTAGAAGTCATTATGTCTGATATTTGTATTTCATAGTCTTTTAATGCTTTGCATTTTTTTTGTATTGAGGATGGATAGATCTAAATTGTGGGATTTGTTTAGCTTTGCTCACTGCCTGTCAAAACATCCTCCTTCATTTTCCAACAGGAAATGTCCAGGAGGGGTTTACATGGAGCTGTTGTGTGCTCCAGCTCCTTCACAGTGGGCGATCTTGATGCAGGAGTATGTGGTACCCAGCAAACCTCACAAGTTACAGGTACCCAGAATGAGCTCTATATGAAGGTAACGTGTACCCAGCTGCTTTAGCGAGAATGGTACGATGCCTGAAGACTGTATTAATTAGAAGATGAACCATTTCTTAGTTTTCTATGAGAGCATTCCATGACTATGCACTCCTGTCTTTTACTGAGATAAAAATCATGGGAGTCAAAAAGGAGCAGAAACCAATAAACCCTTCCTCCTACCCAAACAAGCTCCAGTAATTTGGCTGCCACAGCCAGAACTGCATTGCTGCTTTTAGCAATTTAAAACAATAAGACTTGACTTTTGAGCCAGGTAAGTGCCCAACAGCTACATGTCTACCTGTAAATGAAATAAAAAAATCAATAACGTTGCAGCATCAACTTTAAAAAAATATGATTCTTTGCAAACACTTACTGGGGAAATGAATGATGCAAAAGACACCATGACAGAAAGTAATATTCTTTTCTATGTTGTTCCATAATACAAAAAGATGGTAACAAGGCTGTAATCAACATTAACTTTAATGCCTTTTCTTCCTCAGTGATTTTTCCTGTAAGTTTCTGCTAGGACAGATACCGCTGAAGGGCAGTGTACAAGCACACAAGGATATGTCCTCGGTACTGCATGACTAAGTAATGCGTTGTGACAGATATGCTTGACACACAGCTTTGAAAAATAAGGAGACAGTATTATTGATCCTATTGTCACTAACTAAACAGAAGGCTTGCTCTAACTTTCTTCTACCCATAAATGACATATCTTCATTGTGTACCATCTCTAACAAAATCTGAGCCCAATTACAGTGGAGTTTCAATGGTTCCACTGCCACGAAAAGGAGACATAAAGAAGAGGCTCTATGCCATAGACAACGACACGCGAGAAGGATGGGAATTCACAGTCAAGAGTGTCTGTGGTGCCACCAGGATTATCAGTTATAAGAGATGTGAACTCCTGAAATGAGTATGTCTAAAATGCTATCTATCAGAAATGTTATGTTTTTCCGATACTTATCTGAGTGAGGGAGCTTTTCTTTATTATGGCAGCAAACAAGTTGCCAAAAAGTTTTCTGAAATTACTTTTTTCCTCTAAGTTTTACAGGAGAAGTTCTTTTATTAAGTCTCCCGCTGGATACTGAGTAAATAGAACTTGAGTTCTCATTTATTTTAATGTCCTTTTACACCATTTTTCATATGAAGATGTCTTAAACAAGACATAAACAAAATACCTAGATGAATCAAATGTTGTAAAGTAAACAGCAACTTCAGTGTCAACGATGTCTTGTCTGTGTCTGCTGAGGGTTAAGAAGGGAAAGGAAAGAAGGCTTTGTTAACTACAAAACATATCCTGGGTTGTGAAAACATTCTCTGAAGTTGTGACTTGCTGTCTTTTAAGCAAAGTTTTAAAAATTATTCCTGGTATCATCAAATTATCTCCAGATGTATATCTAATGTGTCTAAAGAGTTACCAGGCCGCTACAGCATCTTCTTTCATGTATTTACTCAGTCACCGTAGTAGAAAGTATTTTTCTACCTTTGTCTACTTGTATGGGAAGCCCCAGAGAAAATGGGGCAAAACTCATTCTTTCTGTGAGAGCAGCAGCCACACAAGGCCAAGAGAAGGTATACACTTCCAGTACAAGCTGGTTCACTCTTCAGCCTGCTGATCAATACACTTTTCCCAGAATTTTCAAGGCAGAAAGTGAGGGAAAAAACACAACACTTTACTATGTTGGAAATGGTGCTTTTTGCTTTTGTCAAAGAACAGTTAAATAGGAGGGCAGAGAGATCCCAGCACTGAGGGAGGACAGGCTGCTCAATGATAGCAGCTTGTGGCATCAGCTCTCCGTCCAGGCTTTAGAAGGCCTTGGGGAAATGACTAAGTTTCTGTCATTCAAACTGACAGCAGATTTACTGAACATGTCTCTTGGAAGAATTTCTAAGAACCTGCAGCAATTAATTAAGATTGACATGGGTATTGAAAACATACACTTATGTGTGGTTTCAGTACTGCTCTTACATAAAAGGTTAAATTATTTTAATTGCTTTATTTTTGAGAATTGAAAATCACACTGTGCACATACCACAGAGACCTGAGAGATGTTTGTATCTTTATTCTGGATGACAGCTGTAACCAGAGTAGTGTAGTCAGGAGACATGAAAAAAAGTCCAACTATGTTGGGATTGTATTTATATTGATAAAATATTTCCAGTTTGACAGCACTTTCTTTTAGCTCTTCAAGATGTAAGTAAATGCAAACAAAATAGTTTTGAGAACTATTACTTGGAATAGTATTTTAAATGTATAAGTATTTTATAGCATTAGCTGAAAAAAGAGAGGTTTAATATTATGAGTGCTGCTAGTATATGGTGCATGTTTTTACTTGAAATAGATACGCTGGTACAACTGCAAGCGTCAGCAGGTTTGTACTTGGTGTGAAGGTGTCATGTACCAATATAGTTTCTCCCAGTATAAAACAACAACCTTTTGGGATACAGCTGTTTCAAGCAGGCAGATTAAATCAGTATGGATCAAGTGCTCAGGCTGTGTATTTATAGACATTTCACATACTTGCTTCATTAGTGGAGAAGCATGGCAGCCATCTAATATGAACCAAATGAAAAACTGGGGAATTCTAAATTTAATTATCTTTGGTTGGTTGGTTTGTTTTTTGTTTGTGGTGTTTGTTTGTTTGTTTTTTATTCACAATTGGATAAAACACTGAGTTTTACTGTTGAAACAATATTTTTACAACATTAAAAAAATCTCTTCAGTTACAAAATGCATAAACGCATAATGTAGATAATACAAGAAAACCAGCATTTACCAGTAATAAAGAAAATACAGATAGAAATGCTTTAAGTCACTTTTCTTTATTACAAAAATGAAGGCAGAAGTTGCATAAACTAAAATGAACTTTGAACAACAGATGAAAGACGCACAAAGTTACATACATTTCTTGACACTGTGTTTGGAAAGACGCTGAGAGACATTACATTTACACTATGCACACATTCTTCAGGGAGAAAGCAGAGATATGACACCAAGTACTGCATGCATGAAAGAAATCAGTGGAGCAAAATGGTAATGAAACATGAACAAGATGAAGAAAACCCACCATTGGTTCACAAATTAAAATAAACTATTTTAAATCCAGATTTTGTTCTTGGCTTTCATACTGTTTTTGAAAAGAGAAACTTACAGAAACTGTAGTGATTGCAATATTTTTCACAGAAGTAGTTTTTAGTACATTGTATATATATTCTTTTGGAAATAGACAGTAAGATTTACTTTGCTTATATTACAGCCCACTTAACGTTTATTATAATTAAAATGATATGAAAATAACATATTCATTAGAAAATGCCTCTAAAAATGTTAAATGTAAAATAAATATTCAAGACTATTAATAAAAAAATTGTACAGTGTGATAGGAGTATGATGGAAAGAACTACTACTACAGTTTCTCAGGGCTTTAAAACACATAAAAATGAACAAAAATGGGTATTCCTACCTCAGTTGCTTGATCTAGTTCTTGTAAAATATCTAAACTTTACACAGCTTTCAAGCATACAGCTTCCATACAGCTGCTGTTTCTAAACAGGCAAATGTTGTAGTTTCTCTACACTTGATGTTTGATACCACTGGCTTTATTAGGGTGATGTCAATGGCATTGCAAGGGATAGGATTTTCCCTCTAAGTTTCCATCACTTACAGATTAGGCCTCATAAATGTGTACCAAAGGAAAACTGAAGATTCCTTATAAGCCTGGAGAAATGAGATGGATGAAGTAGAATGTGATAAGCTCAAATGAGCTGCAGATGTTGCAAAGGTTCCAATGATGTCATTACAGCTCTCAGAAGCTAGATTTGTCTTGATATTGTTCAAACTACTTCCTAAGAGTTTTTTTCCTTTTCTCCTAAAAATCCTGAAAAAATTAAATCATCAACATACTGGACAATGGGTAGAAGATTGTAGACTGTTAGCACAATCACAAATTGTATTGTATGAGTCACTATTACTTCTTTAAAAAAATAGTTTTGTTAGGATTAATTAGTTAACTTTACATTTGCATACATGTGTGAGTGGAGGTATTAAATTTGATGAATGAGGTTTGCATGCTGGATAGATAATACATGTTAGGGGCCAGGAATCAAACTGACTGGTCATACGGTTACTTATTTAAATTAACCACTATATTTGTTTATCTTTTAAATAGGTATTTTTTTATATGCACATCATAATTTTTTCATCATTCCTTGATCTTATACTTCCATCACAAAATTAAATCGCCTTTTTTTTTCTTGTTAATAGTATGGATATATATATATTTATTTCCAATGTTTGCAGTGCCTGTGTCTACATCTATATGGGCAATATTTTTCCTGTTTAGCTAGACAGCAATCTATATTGTAATAACCCAACTGCAATAAGTGAAGGATCACATTTGAAGTTGTATTATGTAAATACTTTGATTCATGAATAATTGGTAAATGTCAAGAACTTGTCAAAACTCTGGAAACAAGAAAGACAACAAGTAAAATCTGATTAGAAGGAAGCCAGACATAAACTCAAAAGGTTATAAATCAAAACATTTTAAAAATTCTGTTCCTTAGAGATACACTGCTATATCAAAGAATAATCATTATCCTTTTAAAGTTTCTGTGCCATCAATTTGGATTTAAGACGTAAGTTCAGTGTATAATATTTTAGGACTTCAGTCTTGCAGACAGTTGAATATTAGCATTTCAAAATATGTGACAATGTTTAATAAATGGTAACATTTTATGCTGTCAGTCATAAAACATAAAATCCCTTTTACAATTACTACATTTAAAGGAACAAATTTACTTATCTAACATTTAAGTACTAATGACAGCAGAACATTAGATTCAATTTGTGAAGACATATTTATCATTTTAATACAGTTTAAACTACAATTTTAAAGTGGTTCAGTCTATAACTACCAATTACAATTTAATTTGCAAATGTCTCTTTTCACTTTTCTCTCATTCTCGTCTGTAGGAAGATAAGATTTAAAAATTTTCTGTATCTGCCTACAGATTGTACAAAATATTGTAAAATAATCTTGGTCCCATTGTTTTTAAAGATAGAATGATGAAACTTCTTTAAGAGAAATACGATCAAAACTGTATTAGTTATTCATCTCAGGACATACATACCAACCCAAGGACATTATTCTCTTCCTCTTTCTCATTAAAGAAGTTTTGGGACACTGCCCAGAACTGCCTAGCTGTGCTGTCACAGAATCCCTATAATATTGTCTGAACTCATCCTCTTTGGACTTTGAAAGGAAGCGTAGGGCAAAAAGGAAAAGGATCATATTCAAACTACCTGATAACCTCAAAATACATAATGGAGAAGAATATAAATTGGAGCAGACCTACATTTTTCCACATTTAACAGGGGAAAATTACGTAGTTTCCAACTGAAGCTACTACGAGTTGGAAAAAAGACAAGTGATCCAAGCTAGCCTCTATCCCACTGGCATTCTGACACTGAGGATAAAACTCAACTTGTCATGTATAATGTATATTTAGCTTCTAAAATTTCTCAAAGCTTTTCATTAGCTCCTTCAAAATATGTTTAGAGAGTTCACAGTCGATCACTCTCTATGCCCTAATTGTTATCTTGTCATTATATACCGATCTGAAATGTTAAAATGACTTGCTAAGGTAATAAATTTATAACTGCTAAAGAGTACTTCCACCGTTTAACCAGAGTAGTAAAATGATTTACAAATTTTTATTTTTCTACTTTTATACATATCTGTAGTAGTCTCCTTTCTTTATTAAAAAAAGTGAGGAGACAAGTATGACAGGTAAAATATGTATTAAAAGGTTGAGTGGAACAGCTTTAAGGTTTCAAATTCTAGGAAATCCAAAAAACACTGCAAAATAATGAAATAACAGAATTGCACTGTCTTTGCAACCTTAATTAGACCCTTATTTTATGTTTCATTCTGTTCGATCATCTAAATTTTACTTAAAGCCCTTGGAAATCCACTGGCAGGTACTCACTAGTTGTGATCTTATCTGCAATTTGCTTTTCTTTATTATTCAGAACAGCACTCTATTGTGTCCTCATGAGAAAATTGTTTGTTTATAAGCACCCAGTCCCTATCTTACAATTACATCAGAATGGAGAAGGGACATGACTGCAGACAACAGCCTCTCAAAAGAATTGGCCTCCCCACTGGCCCAACAAGGAGCCCTGGTGTTTGTGCAACACTGTCGTCCTGCAAACTGAGAAAGAGCTCCTGGGAGCAGATCCTGGTGCACTTGTGCTGAAGCATACTTTGTGGAGATGAAACAATGTGCTATTGACCAGTTGTGAACTGAGATTTTCAGAGGCTTCTAATGAGGCTAGACTTGGGTGTCTTTGTTTTGCTGTTGGTTTTTTTTTCTGCTTGGGAATATTAGCAGAATCTACTTACTACATGTCAGTTCTCTGATCATAAGTATATTTCTACTTGCAGTTTAATTGGTTTATTACCACTAGGAAAATAGTGTCAACAATGATAACAGCAAACATTTTCACTCTCTGGATTTTAGAAATGGTTAGAAAAAAATAAGACCCCCTTGCAAAAGCTCCTGCCCAAGGTAATTCCTCCCCTAAAGAATTTAGCATAAGCAATAGCACCTGCCAGAGTTATACTCAATTGAAAATGCGTTCTCACATCTGAAAGTTTTTTGTTGTCTGTAGGTTCAAATAAGCACTTAAGCATTAAACAAATAATTTTTAAATAAGAATAACACTTATAAAACTAAATAGCAAGGTCCATGCATATATTCACATTGTTTCTGCATGGAGAAACAGGCTTTCAGCTCACTGACTCTGGGTGGGAACCCAAAGTTTTGAGTCTTAAAAGATTAGAATAGAAATTCTATTTAATCACAATACTATGCACATCAATATAATTCAGTTCAAATTAATGGAAGAGCATTAGGTTAAGGTGACAGAAAACAGTGACAAGGGCTGTGGATGAAATAGTGGCCCCCACTTTAAACAGTGAGATTTTTATTTTTACATATCACAATAAGACAACATTTTTAGAATGACATTTGCTTGAATTCCAGCTACTTCATTAAAATAAATACCTATTTTTTAAAAAAAGTATTTGTCAATAAATGAAGTCTTCAGATTTACACACATGCATACTAAGACATCTTACTTGTGACACAAGCCAGTTTTTTAAACTGACTGTTGGTTTTTTTGTATGAGGTTTTATTAATGATGTCTTAAAGTAAAGACTTCCAAGAATAAACTGAAACTGGCAAACCTGATCATAACCACTATTTCTATGAAATTAGAATATCCCTTACACTGGTGAAGATACATAATTACTGTAAGGGGGGGGGGGGGGGGGGGGGGGGGGCGGAAAATCAATACATGCTCTTAATTAGTTATCTTTGTTATGTTTAGTAACAATTTGAAGACAAATATCTTTAAATATTTAATTCTGCCTTAGCTTTAAAATGCATTGATTTCTTGCTTGATTCTGTAATATAAACTACATAAATTCTAAAATCAAATATATGAAATAAAATGTCTATGTGGACTGTACTAAATGAACTTTTTTTCCTGAGGTTTTATATAACTAGTAGCAGAGGTTGTAAGCCATTATTTTAATGTGTAAGATAGGAGGAAAAAAAAAATCTAGTCCCTGGATCTTCAAGTCCAACAACTGCCATGAAATGGAATGTGGCACCGTTACAGTAACAAGTGATTTTGGTGAGCAAAGACCTATGTTATCTGCTGAGGTATGGCTGCAAAGAGGCACAGAAAAAGTATATGAAATTGAAAACTATGAAATAAATCAATTTATAGATTATATATTAGGGAATAAATGTTTGTTAAAATCCACTAGAAAGTACAAAACTTCTATATTAAGTATAAAGCTTTAAGTACATCATGGAAGGAACTAGTACAAGCACAACTATTTGAAAAGGATTAATACAGAATCAAAATGCTCTCATAAAAACCAATTGATGGTGTGCCTGGAAAGCCATGCAACTCGCACTCTTTGCATAGATTTTTTATAATCAAAACATAGTTGAGAAAATAGAAACAGATCACATTGATTAAATTCAGTAAGTCACATCCAACTTCTATCAGACAGAAGGCCCAAGAATCATCTGTTGAATTTGTCACAGAATTTACAAGGTTTCCAAAATGCTGGATAAAGAATTTTGCATGCAGACTGAAGTAATTACACTATTTAGGATCTGAACAAGAAGTGGAAACTTTAGAAGAACTATAGAAACATGAAATTTTTTATACAGGTCTGTGTTTATTTTCCTGTTAATATAAAATTAAGAGGGAAAGGAAGAAAACATATTGCTTGCCTTATTAACAGCACCAAAGCATACACCAGAAACTTATGACTACAATGAAAGAGAAACCAGCAGCATTCAGCTGCAGAGACTGGCATCCATTTTCATGTCTAGTAGTTTCACAGCATCTATCTGTGTGGATAAGAATTGTTACAGAAAATCAAGAGTGTGAAAAATAAGTAAATTTGAGAAAAAAGTGAAAAAGTTGCTAAAACATAAAAAAAAAAAAAAAGGTACCAAAAGGAATAATTGGGGGTGGGGGGAGAGAAAAAGAAATTAATATTTACATTGTGCCATTGTGCCAAAGATAATCACTTGAAAGATATTACTCTAATAGAAATACCATATTATGATTAAAGCGTGGATGAAATTATAACCACTGAAGTGCTTTCGGAAAATCTGGATAATAAAGTACTCAAACCGTAAAAAAGGTGTACCTTAGTAACAGTAACGTGGTTCTCCACAGCAGCCAAAGTGATAAACTGTTTAAAATTATTTATTTAGGCCCTTAACCTGAAGCATGTGACCAACTCCCTTGTTTTCCCTTGAGATTAAAATATATTCAGCTAAGCACAACCTAAATACAATCTTTCATGTGCCTTTTGCGCTGGAGGTACTTGGAATTCAGGAAACTACAATGCAACATGTGTTAGAAATAGTGAATATTTGAAGCGGCAACAATCAGCAGTCCATAGACTGAAAGAAGAAACTGTAAAAAAGGTCAATAATTACAGAAAAGGCAAGTTCCAATCATGCATTAGAATAATAAACATAGAAATTTTTGTAGCTGTTTCTTCTTGCAAGTAAGTTTATCTTGTTCCTGAATTATTACAGGAGTCCAGAATGGACCACTGTCAAAACTGGCATCAATAATACAGACATGAGTCCACATGAAATACGAATGGCTAATGCAATTAGCATAGCCATCTGGGTATTTAGATACTGACTTTAAGACTGGGGTAGGAATAAAACAAAGTTTCTTTTCAAAACATGCAACCTCTTAGACATTCAAGTCCGCACTGTACATCCATATGCAATTCAGTGCAATACATGAAGTTTGATTCTATATTTTCTATCAATACTTATGTTAAAAGTTCATTTTTTGGCAGAGAATAGTCAAGTTTTTTGCAATACAGTCTATTTTTAAACATCTTAATCTCCTTGACTGGATATTAATTTATTCTTTTCAGCTACAGTGACACAGTAATTATATGGATAGTGACTAGTATCAATGTTAGGCTACTGTTTCAAAAGAGACTTCAAAAGAAATTGAAATGTAGAAAATCTTGTGCGGTATGAACGATAACCTTGGTTACATCTTGATTTACTTTAAGAAAGTGTAATGGAAGTAGATGAAAACTGTTAAGCCCCCCGTTTTTAATTTGAACTGTGTATCAGTCCCTTATTATAATTCTTTAAGCTTTTGAAGAATTTGTTTAAGGTGTAAATCAGTGCAGAGGACGATTTTTGACATCTTAGCACAAATATATTGTGGTAGGTCTCTTACTCCAAAGAACACACAGTCTGAAGAGAAAAGCAAGTGATGGATAAACTATTATCTTTCCACAAATATATGATCAAGACATGCAGAATTTAAGTGCTACCCAAAATAAAGGATTTTTTAGGTTTTAGGATTGAATCTTCTAGGGTTTTTTGCAATGCACCTCCAATTTAGCTTAAATCACAGACTTATTGTTTTGTGAATATGTTCAATTGGGAAACTTGCCTTCAGGACCTGGATGCATCATGTTTAAATAATGCATTCTCCAATATAACATGAATGTCCCTGTTCTTGCACAAATATACAGCTGAGTGTAGGTAACTATCAAGTAGAAAAGACAGCAATATAAATAAACTAAGAGCCATTATGGACTTTACCCCATCCTCACAGATATTTCTACTGTGATATTTTCAATGATACACATTTTTAAGGAAATTATGACTGTACAATCTGTTCAAAATTCACAACCAGTTCTTTTTATCAAGACTTAAAACAGTTTGGTCCTTACATTCACAGCATAAAAAAATCGTTGACATGTTAAACATCCACAGTTATTCTAATAACAAAGCTTTTAAATAATTTTAAAGAATATATCTAACAATTTAATATTTTAATTGGCACTTAGGGTTTTTTTAATTATAAAGTAACATAATGCTAGAAATTACTTATATCGAATATTTTAGGTGAATAATAGTACCATACTTGCAGTGTGGCTTAGCACTTCAAAATTCAACAGCTTTGATTTTTTTTTTCTTATGCATTGAAAAAGATAAGCAAACTTAAAGGTACAAAAAAGATTTAAATTCCTTTTGAATCTGAAGTTCTGTGAATAGACTAGTTCTTTGACTGTTATTGTTTTTCCAGCATTCTACTGTTTTTCTAGTACTGAGTGGTAGTTAATTTCTGTGACAGCTATACTGTAAGAACTACATTTTATACTTATTTTTTTGCATATGAACATCTACAGTGGTACTGATAGTATAAGACACTTTGTCTCTCTTTCTGATTCATATCAAATAAGTTCTATAAATTTTAATAAGTGATTTTTATCCCTCTTCATGTAAAAAACATTAGTCATTTCAGGGAATAGAGCAAACAGAGCTGTTTATAGCCTTGAGCAAGAACATGCCCTGTCACGTACAACAATATTCATTTAGAGGATTTGATGATAAATGGCTCTTAATCAGCAAATTTTAGTACTAGATTGCAAGACAAAAGCAAACAAAAGTTTTCTGGGGGCTATCATCTTTTTGAAGTTTTGGATATTAATTTATCTTATTGATGGGATTCCTACCACCTTTTATTCTTAAAGGACGAGATATCAAACCCACATTTAATCTCTCAACCTTCTTGAGGAAAAAAGATAAAGAAAAAAAAAGAAAAATTCTTCTTCTAATACAGTGAGACATGCTGAAGGCTGAGACTTTGCTTTACACTTTTAGCTCAGAATTATGATCTGAACAAAAGTCAGAGAAAAATCTTGATTTTCAAGTTTTGATTTCAAAATAATATTATTCACCCTATGAGAAGATGATGCAGGTAGATTCACAAGGGTAATAGTGCAGCTCTTCCTTGCCTTGGGAATGAGGTCAGAGCTGTAAAGAAACGAACATCCTCAGGGCTTTCCTTTTTGACTACTGCATTTTATTTTCATGTTAGATTTGACTAAAAACCTAACTATTCAAAGCTGTAGAGATAGACTATGGAATTTTGTAATGCACAAAGTTGTACAAAACAGGTACTGTCATGGTTTAACTCTGTCTAGCAAAATACCACAAAGCTGCTCTCACAAATCCCCCTCCCCTCCTCCAGTGAAGGGGAAGAATCGGAGGAAAAAGAAATAAGGAAGCTTGTAAAACTGAGATAAGAAATATTTACTAATTAAATCTAAATGAATATATACAGATACTACTAATAATAAATAATTAAAATAATAGAAAATAAAACATATGATACAATTATGATACAACTATGATACAGTTGCTCACCACCCACTGACCAGTGCACAACCAGGGACTGAGTAGTGAGAGTCAGAGCCAGAGAGCCTGAGAGCCACAGCCTGAGAGCGATCGCAGCCCAAGAGCCGCAGCCCGAGGGCCGGAGCCCAAGAACTGTTGCAGCAGATTCCGAGCGAACCTTATCAGCGATAGTACGACTGGGAAAACTAAACCCCACCAGCTCCCTCATGAACGAGCCAGCACAGGAGCTAGTAAAGTAGCTAACGCAGGAGTCAGGGAGAGTGTTAGCAAGTTCCAGGAAGTAAACAAGCAAGAGAGTAAGGGTGAGAGTAATGACTCCCAGACCCCCTCCTTGCCTAAACCCCGAGCATGATGTACTAAGGAATGAAATACTCCCTTGGTCAGTTTGGGTCAGCTCTCTGAACTGTGTGTCCCCTACACTGCCTGTAGTGAGACAGCGAGAGCTGGGAATGCAGCTGCAGTATCAGAAGTGGGGAAAGACCTTGATTTCAGTGCAGGCATTCCCCAGCACCAGCTAAGACCTTATCAGTACTTCTCTCAGCATCCAGAAACACAGCTTCATAGCAGCCACGGTAAAGAGAGTTAGCTCTTTCCTAACTGAACCCAGCACAGGTACCCATTATGGTCTTAAAATTTCTTATCCTTGGAATGGAAATTTTGTCTTTGGAAATATGTTCAAACTCCTTCTGTGCTTTTCTTTTTCTTTCTTGGTTTAAATTTATCATTGCTATCCAAGCTGTTGCAAGACTTTTAGTTCTGGCTCAAGTAGTTACTGGCAGCCTTTCTAGCTTTTTCTATGGAAAGAGACTACAAAAGAAGAAAATGACTACAAATCCCCACAATTGTCCTAATTTAACTTTTATTCATGAAATGTAACTTTTCCTACAGGCCATTCACCCTCACCTCAATCACTGGGAAGGTGATGGAGCGACTAATCCTGGAAGCTGTTTCCAGGCAAGTGAAGAACTACTACCTCAGTAGTAAGCATGGATTCACAAAGGCAGCCATCCTTGACCAACCTGGTAACCTTCTATGATGAAATTATTAGCTTGGTAGATGAGGGGAGAGCTGTGGACACTGTCTACGTCAATGTCAGTAAGGCTTTCAACGCCTTCTCCCATAAGATCCTCAAAGAGAAGTTGCTGATGAACAGATAAGCAGTGAGGTGGAATTGAAAACTAGCTGAATGGCGGGATTCAGAGGGTGCTGATCAATAGCAGGATGTTTAGCTGGGAGCCAGTGACTAGTGGTGTACCTCAGGGGTCAATATTGGGTCCAATCCTGTTCAACATCATCAATGATTTGATGGTGGGTTGGAGCATACTGTCAGCAACTTTGCTGATGACACAAATCTCAGAGGAGTGGCTGATGTGCCAGATGGTTCTACTGCCATCCAGAGGGACCTCAATAGGCTGGAGAAATGAGCTGACAGGAACCTCCTTAAGTTCAACAAGGGGAAGTGCAAAGTCCTGTCTCTGCAGAGGAACAACCCTAGTCATCAGTAGTCAGCTGGGGCCACCCAGCTTGAAAGCGGCTTTGCAGAAAAGGCCCTGGGTGTCCTGGTGGACACCAAGTTGAACAGGACCCAGCAATGTGCCCTTGCAGCAAGGAAGGCTAATGGGAATGACAGAAGAGGCCTTGGTTGTGAAAGCAATGCTTTCATGTGATACCCTGACCTTGATGCTTGGTTGTAATCATGTAAAATCTAATTTCAAACAGATCTTAAATTATTTGAAGTCTATGGAAGATGCTTCAAAGGACACAAGAACTACTCAGATTGGAAGTTTATTCATAGTTATGGTAAGTCAACAAATGTAATGTGCTTTTGTGGTGGGGTAGAGAACAAGAATGAAGATGCTGCTTTTTGGCTTTTCTCAGCTGATGCATAGTCATGGTCAAGTCAACCCTTTTGGAGAAAACGGCGATTATGTCTCCTTTCAGGGCTATGGAGACTGTGCCCAGAAAGTCTCTTGCAGCCCGTGGGTCAGGGATGAAGTCGTTTGAAAGACATGGAAAGCACCTGCAGCCAGAGTGTCTGCTCTTTGGCAGCAAGAAGTGACAGGAACAAAAAGGTTCCCAAGCTACACAGACAGGATCATATAGAACTTCCTTCTACACAAAAAAAAGTAAATTAATTTCTTGACTGAAAGCGAAATTCAAGAGCTTGCCCTGAGAGAAAAATGTGGGCACTGGGGAAACTTAGTTCTATTTTTCTGTACTTAGTTATTTTCAGTCTCTGGACAACAAGGCTCATTATCCTAGCTTCTATTCTAATAAAACAGTCTTTATGGTTCAATAGTCCTGTTTTGTCTATGTAGCACATCATGAAATATATGTATATACACATATACGTGTAGCATTGATAATAGGGTTTTTCAAGTTCTTTTCCTTCAGTTTGACATCACTGGAGATACTAAAGCTGCATTTTGGTAAAAACTACTGATAAAAATCATGTTTGGTATGAAAAGTATCGTATTTGCTATTAGCGATTATGTGAGAAAATACCACGCATTAGGTTGTTCCTCTTTGCCTATCACGGTATGATTTTAAGCACTGGTGACAGACGTGCATTGAAAAAAAGTAAATGAGATGCACAAATGATGAAAACTTGTCCAGGGATGTAAATAAAAAAATATTCCGATAGTTCACACAGTATTAGAAGTTAAAAAAGTCCAAAACAACCAATATCACAAAATGAGAAAAACAGGTCTGAGGGCTTCTTATCATCTCCAAATGCTTTTCTCATTTTCCCACTATTGCACCAAGTTATTCATTTATAATGAAGAAGAAAAAACTTCTGAGAAAACACAACTTGCAGCCACTTTTAATATATTTACTTGCCTTCCAGAGAGACAGCACTGACTGGATAAAAGCCCTTGGAAGACAGCACCTGCATAAATCTTTTGCCACTGATTTCTGAAAATATATCTAACACTTATAGAAAGTATCCTCTTCTAACACCTTCCATTTCATATTAAGATTCATTTAATACAAAACTGTAGATGTTTTAGGTTGCAATAATAATGGTTCAGAACAACATCTGATTTGGACAGTTTCCAGCTGCATGGTACAAAGACAAGATCTCTGTCTCTGCCCAGCTGAGAAAGAGTAAATAGACCCATACAAACGGGCTGTAGTGTCGCTCTGGGAGCTCATGGAGCTTGGCTATTCCCAGTGACACCTAGTCAGAGAGGGTTTATTATGGCTGCAAAGTTACTCTGTGCGGTCCTAACACTGATAAAGAGCTAAGACACACAGCTTCTTTGAGAATCTCCTTTTTTACTTCTGGGACTAGAAGAAGCTTAACACTATAGAAAAACCAGAACAAAATTTTCTAAAATGTAACAAATCAGTACTTAAAATCTGATAAAGACTTCACTCAGAGGCAAGCATGCCGATATTAGAGTTGCATGTGCCTGCAAGTGCTGCACACTAACATCCCTAGTGAGATACTGGAATATATAAAATACTACATTTAAGACTATGCTGCTCTTTCTTCAAAGAATAATTGTTAAATACATGCTCATATGTCTAAGTAAAAATGAAAAACAAAGATGTAAGTGCTGACAGCAAAAAATAATTTAAAAAAATAGGCAGTAAAATTATATATACATAGATATAATATATAATAAATTATGTATAAACATATACACATACATAAATATATGTAAACATATATTTATTTAGGCAAAGTGTTTTAAGAAGTTAGTTTGCTGAGTATTTTGTAGTCAGTGCAAGGTTCCATTAGTAAACCTCTCAGAAAGCTGGAAAATTTTTATTAAAAGGATTACAAATTCTGAGGAACTAATCACAAATTTGAGTGATTTGGTGAATGGAGACTGCATTATAGGCCTTGGAGCAGAAATTACAAAGTCAAGTACATCTACAGTTGGAGGCTGCTGAGGCCAGCCATGTGAAAATTTAAAGGAATGTCGGTCTTATTTATACACCTCACTGATGCCAGACAGCAATTTACCGCCTCAGGCTCCTTCCTAGACCTCAGACTGGTAATGGAGGATCATTATATTGTGTTATTATAGAATTTGACTGCCAGCCAGGAGCTGGTACTTGCTCACACTTACACAGCAAGCAGTTGTGGACTCAGTGCCCACAGGAGTTGTGTATTCACGTAAGCAGAGTTTGGCTTCCAGTCCCTGGCCTCAGGGATTACTTCTGTTTTATATTCAATGGCTCTTGAAAGTATAAGCAAGCTCCTTCTGCAGGAATCAGAACCAAAGTTTTATTTCTTGTGACAGCTCTCATTTCCTTTGTAAGCACCCATCAAAGGACAACAAATGCATCCTTGCCTCCATCTCTCTCCCATTCTCTGACTAATTGCATGAACTTGCACAAATTTTCACCATAATGGTATGTTAGGTATAGTTAACCATCATGATACTTAGAGGATCCCAAAATTCTCTCGGGATAAGTAATATCTATGAAATTGCAGACATAGGGTCTACAGACATCTTGGCTTTTAATTACATTTAGAGCAAGACAAACACTCAGTTCAGCTGAAGTGCCATAGGTCTGGGCACTTACAGATGAAAACTTTCAGGAGTCTTAGAAACTTTTCTATTAATCACATGAATAATCAGGAAGGGAATCTCAGTCATCAGCTAAGTGAACACAAGATAGGTGTCACAGATTTCATTCTAAAGTCTATCTAATTTCATTCCTGTTGCCTATGTCCTTCTTTGGCCCTAGATGTAGATGCCTAGCTGCAAATACCTAAGCCACAAAGCAGAAAAATTGTGAATCATCTGAGTTGATTAACTGATATCAGAAAGAATTATTCTGCTCAAAGTTAAAAATTCTATACACACTGTCTATCAAGTTTTAAAAGAGTAGTTTTATACTTTTGCAACAATATTACATATATTATATTGCAATAATAATATTAGGCCATTTCAAAACAAGATAACCGTACTAACTCATGAATATGAACATTAGCATTCTACTGATTCTAAGTGTCTTTTGACATACTTTCAAAAAATCGCCTACAGAATTTTCTTGTGATGGGAATTTCACACTGTGTTCAGGCTTTGGAAAAACAGTTGTCAAGGAAACTAATTAGTTCCACAATCATAATTGCAATAATGATTCATACAAAGAAGACCTGATGTTAAATAGTGTAACAGACTTCTTACAACTACTTGGAGGTTATGGGAGAGCACTGAAAGGAAAAAGTCCCTAAAAACCTATAAAATTATGTTCAGAGAAAACTGTTTTATCTATCTTCTGAAGCTAAATTAACTACACTGCTTTTTACCTGAATGGCTGGAGATCATCTACATTATCATTTATGCAGGCATGTCATGTTTCTCTCAGTTATAGCGGCTGTGGCAATAATACGGAACACTTTAAATAATTCTAACAGGTTAAAGTTAGATGGCACAGCAAAACAAGAAAGATTTGTTTCAAATATATAAAATTGAAAAATGGCTTATCCCTTCCACTTACCTAAATAAAGTTTTATTTATTTTTCTACTGGACAGATATTTTTATTTGCTTGGGACAACAAGTTTGCCTACATTTCTTTTTCCCTTTTCCGATTCCGTAGTGAAGTTTTATTTCTGAATGATGGCAGTCACAAGACACTATCTGTTTAAGAACAAGTACACAGGGCCTATTGAGGCCATGAATTTCAATCAAGATGCAAATCAACTCTCACTACTGCAATTCAAGTGCATAAACCAAGTATTTGTAGTAGAACTGGATCTGAACCTATTAATTAATTACAAATGCCTATTTCTTCCTGTAAATGCAAGTAACAATGCTTCCAATATCAACAAATTTCTATGGAATATTAAAAAATGTTTCAGAGATCTTAGGATAACATCCTTAGAACTGTATCTGAAAAGAACTTGCAATAAAAAGACAAAAAGTTATTTTATTATTTCAAAATTTTCCAATGACACAGTAGTCTATGACTCATTCAAACTCAATGCTACTCAGATGCTCAGGCTGAAACACAGGTATTGATATGGTATATATTTTAATATATTTTCCATTATATTTATTTGGCAAGATTTTAATTTGTTTCTAATACTCTAAAGGTCTAATATATGGCATACAAAAAATACTATGTTAGACGTTTTAGCTCCTGATTTTAAAATAGCAATAATGACACTGATCTAATTTGGAACATATTATTAAAGATATCAGCTCATAATTTAGATTAAAAGTTTGAAATCTCTTCCTCAAATATTTGCTTTATAAAAATTAAGATTGCCCATAATATATCAGAAATTTCCATCCTATTTTAGGTTTATTCTGAATGAAACAGATTTGCATTTTTGCACCAAAATATAACTTTACATCGGGAAGCATTAAAACTTGATAAAGTAGTTACTGAAACAGTCTCTTAAATGCTATGTGGTTTTCCTTAAAATAAATCCAAAAGTTCTGTGATGCTTTTGGTTGAGTTAGAATTAATTTTCTTCATAGTAACAAGTATGGGGCTATGTCTTGAATTTCTGCTGGAAAGTGTGTTCATAACACAGGGATATTTTATTTACTGCTGACCAGTGCTTACACTGAGCCAAGGTCTTTTCTGCTTCTCACACCACCCCACCAGGAAGTAGGCTGGAGGTGCACAATAAGTTGGGAGGGGACACAGCTGGGACAGCTGACCACAACTGACCAAAGGGATATTCCATACCATATGATGTCATGGTCAGCAATAAGCTAGGGGGAAGGTTGGCTGGGAGGCTGCTGCTTGGGGAGTGGATGGCCATCAGTCGGTTGGTGGTGAGCAATTGCTTTTATTTGCATCACTTGTCTTTCAGGCATTCTATTTATTTTCCTTTGTTATTTTTCTTCTAATCACATTTGTCTTATTATTATTAATATTACTATTATTATTATTACTTTCAATTATTAAACTGGTTTTATCTTAACCCACAAGTTTTCTCACTTTTACCCTTCTAATTCTCTTTCCCCCATCCTGCTGTGTGGTGCGTAGTTGCCAGCTGGGGTTAAATCATGATACCTTTGTATTTACACACTTAAGAATATGAACAGCATTTCAATAGACTTCAGAGCTTGAAAATAGGCCTAATAGAAAGCTGTATGTTCACCATGGTTGGGTGAATCTGTAAGCTTGTACCTAAACAAGACTATTGAAGTCTTAACCCCATCAGACACTAAAATAAATACCTTTATTACACTTGTATCTTGAAACACATGTAGACATATTTTGAGTGTGACTGAAATAAAGAATTCTAACAACTAAGTTGCTTACAACAGACATAGGCAGTACAAGGCAACATAAAAACATACAGCAGGTGTATCTAATTCTTATTAACTGTCATCATCTGGGTTGAAGATTCAATGTTTGTTTTGTACTTTCAAATGACTTCATTATGAAAAGTAGGAAAAAGAGTTCCATTTAAGGGGTTTGAATTGAGTCTTTGCTAATAGTGTGGGGTCTTGGGTTTTGTCAATTAAAGACTTCAGTTACCTTACGTTCAACTACATAGATTAGTGTACTATTAGCAGCAAACATTTCATGGAGAGAAAAACACTCTAGAATTAACTTACCCGTAATAATGTTGGGCTTTGGTGGCATGCTGAATTCATACAATGTTGGTTCAGAATAACCCAGTCTGTTGGCAGCTGTAATTTGTACTTCGTAACCCATGGTCCATTGAAGGTGCTCTAAGATGATGTGGTCTCTACTACCCTGGACTTTTTTCTCTAGCCACTGGTCTTCCTTATCTTTCTGTAAAAATACAAATATTATTTTAAATTCTCAAAACCTCTTGTGTTATTTGTCTAAAGTATGTGTTTACATGATGCAAAAAAATTATAAAGTTTTATTTAGAGAGGATATGAACATTCAAATAAGCTAATTTTGGAGTTCTGAGTGTTTGGGCTTTTTATAATTTTCACCACTCCTAATCAAATTTCCACAATGTGGATTGAGGGATTTCGTAGGCAATAATTTTTAACCTCCTGGCTTCAGTTTATACTTTGCTCAGATACTGATGTTTATCTTGGGGAACAGCAGGATAATTATTTACAAATGCAGCTAAGAATAAATTCTGTTTATTTTATACAGATGTTTCAGTTACATTTTGATCAATGTTCTTTAAAAGAAAATTGCCATTAAAGCCAAACTTGAATTGTTCATAAATACAAGCTGTGCTTATATCATACCTAAGTTATACAATTAAAACACACACCAACACTAGCAATATGTGCTACTGGAGTAACAATTTGCAAACTAGGTTGTATGCAAAAATATAAACACCATTGGGAAAATATGTAGTCCTATGTCTACATTCGTGACAGGATACATGCAAATCATTTAGATGGTGTTCTAGAGAAAAAAAGAGTTCCCATAATTTGGATAATTATCTAAGACACCTATGCAAAAGGAAAAAAACAGGGCTTCAGCTGCAGTCTTAATTCTGGAATTTGGAGTGCTTACCTTTGCAATCACTCCTTTTAGTGCATAATATATTTAATTATTCTTTGTACAAATGAGAATTACAAAATAACTAATAGGTAAAATGATAAAATAATACATACTGTCAGAGACAAAACCATCTTGTTCAAAGAAGTATCAATAACAGTCAATATGAATCTATGCAGTCCTATTCTTACTAAATTGAGGTACAATACAGTGGCAAAAACTGTGGCCAAGAGCCACATCCTGGCCATCCAATCCATACATCAACACAGACAGAGTCAGCCAATATACACCTTTAGGAAAAAAAAATGCTTCAAATACAAGGAAGCATAACTGTGCTGCAGACTACTATCCTTCTCAACAGCATCTATTTACTCTTCACTGAAGAATCCTGCTTGTGACTAACACAAGTGTTAAAGAAAACAGCATCTGAATTAGACTGCTCAGGGCCTAATAATGCTCCTTATGCCCAGGTTTCTTTTGTCCCGAGTATTCAGAAAGTAGAGTGGCACACAAAACTCCCTTATGTGCACTGCTGCAATACTTATTTGCTATCAGCACTGAGTGTGATGGTCTTTGCATACTGACTTCACCTTTTCTTAAACTCTTTATTGCTTCTTCTGCACTGGCATTGATGCTGACACATGATAGTCCTGGGAATGATTAGAACACAGTAAAACATCTCAGGAACATCTGCAACAAAGTGCAAGTGACTACTTGATGCAGCATTAGACCAATGAAAAACACCAGAATGGTATTTTACATTACAAATAATGAAAAAAACCCCAAACAAGTAAATGCACTGGAGTAAAAATAATTTAGCCATCATACAGTGAAACTGGTATTGTTTGACAAGGATATTTTTTCATATCACAAAATCACAGAATCACAGAACAGTAGGGGTTGGAAGGGACCTTCAGAGATTATCTAGTCCAACTCCCCTGTCAAAGCAGGATCACCTAGAGCAGGTTGGACCAGAACACATCCAGGCGGGTTTTGAACATCTCCCGGGAAGGAAACTCCACCACATCTCTGGGCAGCCTGTGCCAGTGCTCTGGCACCCTCATACTAAAGAAGTTTTTGCTCATGTTGAGATGGAATTTCCTGCTTTCCAGTTTGTCTCTGTTGCCCCTTGTCCTGTTGCCTGGCACCACTAAAGAGTCTGGCCCTCTCCTCTTGACACCAGCCCTTTAGATATTTATAGGCATTGATAAGATCCCCTCCCAGTCTTTCTTTCTCCAGGCTAAACAGACCCAGCTCTCTCAGCCTTTCCTCATAACAGAAGTGCTCCATTCCCTTGGACATCTTCAGAGCCCTCTGCTGGAATCTCTCCAGTAGTTCCCTGTCTTTCTTGAACTGGGGAGCCCAGAACTGGACACAGCACTCAAGATGTGGTCTCCCTAGGGCAGAGTAGAGGGGAGGATAACCTCCCTCGACCTGCTGGCCATGCTCTTTTTAATGCACCCCAGAATGCCATTGGCCTTCTTGGCCACAGGACACATTGCTGGGTCATGGACAACTGATTACCACCCAGGACTCCCAGGTCTCTCTCTGCAGAGCTGCTTTCCAGCAGGATAACCCCCAACCTGCACCAGTGCATGGGGTTATTCTTCGCCAGGTGCAGGACCTTACACTTGCCCTTGTGGAAATTCATTAGGTTCCTCTCCACCCACCTCTCCAGCACATCCATGTCTCACTGTATGGCGGCACCGCCTTCTGGTGTACCAGTCACTCCTTACAGTTTTGCGTCATCAGGAAACTGGCTGAAGATATACTCAATCCTCTCATCCAATATCCTTGTGGATAATTTCTGTTGCAATCACCTGGCATGCAACCGAGTAAATCCACCTTTATTTACACTCTTGAGGCACCTAACCATTGACTAGTCTAGAAAATAACATCTCTGTCTTTAATGGTCATTTTGCATTGTACCCAAGATCACATTCTCTGGAAACTCATAAAAAGCAAGGAAAAGTGATTAACCCCCTTCAACCCTTTGCCTTATCTTCCTTAAATTGTTGCACTGAAAATTCCACTCAGACTTGTTATGGTGGTCCCTGTGATAAAAAAAGGGCAGGAGATACCACACTATTTTGAAAGTTGGCAGGAAAACATATCAAGAAATCCTCATAGTAGACAATCTGGTAATTTAAAGCAGTGACTTCACAAGAATTCATTACATTAGGATCGTGCTTTCTAGGTCTGGGTCATACATGACAAATACTGAACAAAGCACAGAATGGTTGCTAAGTACATAATGTTAAAATGTATAGAACGTCCATGGATCTCGCAGTAAAACAGAACTTAAAGATGCAAAAACATTTAACTGTTTTATGGTAGGACAAAAAGGACAAACTTTTGCTTCTGACTATGAGAGTCATGCATAAGTGATTGTTCCTGTATGGCGATCACACATTGTACACTGTTTCTGGTGCTAAGCTTAACCTGTGTAATAGCTTCCAAAGGCTGCTTTGGAGCATGCCTTTCACTTTCAGGTCTGTGCCTGGTCACCCACCTGCCCTGAGCTGCTGTGCACTCCCTATTCTGTATCCTATAAGCACCTTCCTCCTGGCCTTCCTTATCTGGTCACCTTCCCCTTAGTCTATACAAGCCCTTCAGCCATTTCCTCAAGCTTTTTGTTTGTTACTATAGTATTTGGTAAATAATGAAGTCAGTAATACCCATTTACAAACTCAGTGCACATTTCCCCAGTAATTTCCACGTATGAAGCTTAACACTCACCGTGCAACACCAGCCCCTCATCGTGTGTGCCCTGACCAAGGTTCATAGTGTCATAAGCAGGAACAACAAAAGGGGAGCTTGAGTTGGTATGCATTAAAGTTACAGTCACTATGAGAAGTGTACTTGTGGGGGTCACCTCCTGCATCAGACAGGATGCTTGTCTAGTGAATCCCTATCACTGTTCTTCTTGGTTGGCTACTGGGGAGCAGTCTTCCCTTGTCTTTCCTCCTAATCTTTCCTACGGTAACACTGAAGTCAATGTATGCCATCAGCTTCAGACCCCATCAGTGAAGCTTTGTAAGACTGTCTTGACTTGCTTTGTGCAACATAATGAATCAATCTGAGGCTGCTACTCATAAACATTTCACGGTACCTACTTTTCTGGAATACAGAACAAAACATGAAAATTATTATCTGATTATAGTTAGTAAGTCCTGCACATAATATGAATAAAGTGATGTGATGTAAGGACAGCAGTATTTGACAGAATGAAATACGTGACTTTCAGAAAAATAAAACTTAACAATTGTCCTATACCAGGCACTATATGTAAGATAGATATATATAAGATATTATATTGCTATAATATCTTAAAGGGTATCCTTCTCTCTATTTTAGAAAAAATTGGTATCTGTATAAAACTTAAATATGAGAGAACTGAGTCTTAGTAAGACATAAGCTGTTATGAAACACATAGAAGAAATAGCCACTGATTTATAACTTGTTATCTAATCTGCTCTTTAAACATGCAAGTAAATACATTAGTCCAAGTGCTAATAATGAGGCTGGCAGGAGTTATAGGAAAGCTAATTAAGTACAACCAATGGGAAAGATAGAAGAGAAGCAGTCAACAGATAATTAAGAACTTTAAATAGCATCCATTCATTCTGATTAAAACACCCAAAAAATATTGTGCTTTTTTGTTGTAGGAAGGCCTTTAATTTAGTCAAATTGCTTTTTCAATTGGAAGCTTAAGGAAATATGGATTTGAGGTCCAAGTAAAAGCTATCTTCCCCAGTAACCTATTAAGTTTCCAGTTACTCCTCAAGTGCACATTTATCTTTTAACAATATACATGAAAAGTGAACTTTTCATAACATAATACCACACCTTAATTAAAATGCTAGATCAAAATCAGGTTTCCAAAAATACTCTAGATATTTTCCAAACCATTCAGGTTGCTTAAATTACAGCAACAGATTAAATTCTGTATACTGTATGCATATATTATATCCAAATGGTTTATTTTCTTCTCTTCTCAATTACAAATATTAGAGACATTGCAATCTAACTACAAAGCTGAATCCCACAAAACTGCATTGTACTGCACATTTTACTACCCTCTCTCTTCCTTACAATTACATTTCCTTTATGCCAACTGTACTCGCTAAACTGAAAGTCATTTAAGGAGGTCATTTTAAGATTCAGGTATCAGTGATATCCGAATAACTGCTGGTTATACCCTAAGGCTATTCTTAAATTTTTCTCAATTGATTTGGTGCTACCCATCTTCTCTGGTTATGCTTAGCTTAGGAAAATCATTTTACATGCCAGGTTTAGCACTTGGATAATCCCCGAAATATTAGGAAAAGGTTACATTATAGGAAACATTAGAAAATGTGACAAAAAAAATTACAAAACAGGAACTGGCTTTTCCTTTCTGCTAACAGTAAAACAGGTTCTGCATTCAACTTTTCAAAGATCGCTTATTTCTGTTAAATGTAGTTCTCACTACCTTCTGTTTAACATGTCTAAATATCTGGTGTTACATTCCCGATGTCTTTTAGGCTTTCAAAACAGACATATAAATCTGCTATTGCACTCTAGTAAAATGTCTTTTTATGGGGTCTAGTCAGACAACAGTAGTATAATCTTCCTAAGAGAACATAAAGAAGTTATTAGAACATGCACACCTTTGAATTAAATGAATTGCTTTTGCCAGCTGTATAGTCACTTCTTCAACCCAATAATTCATAAACCTAGTATATCAGGAAAGGAATGGTATTTTAAAGGATGCTTTAATCATACAAACCCCCTTTTTGCCATATTTGGTGAGAACACCAAATCAGGCTCTAGCTGACAAAAGACCAATAAACTGCACAATGGTTGTTAAAGAATTGATATGTAGAGTGAAATTCATGAAAGTCCTAACAGTTTGGCTTTTTTAAGCTGACCCTTGAAATGTAGGAAGATAGAAAATATGAAACATGATCAGGTAATTAAACTTAGTTAAAATTAATATGAAGCACCAGAATACAGCTTTCTATTTCTACTATGCTATCTATCAGTACAGATGCATTTGTAAGAGGTTAATAATTTGCTGTTCAAATAACCCTTAATTATGTAACTTTAATGCCTGCTAATTTACTGCACTTTTGGGAGCTGAAGACAAATGTTCCTCATTTACCACGTAATAAAACAGAGCATATAGTTTTCTTTTTAGAATGAACTTTCAGTTACACATTTAGAAAGAACAGGGTGCTTTTTTTTTCTTTCTTTTTTTTTTTTTTCCTTTATAATTTGGGATTAGGAACCTAGGCACAGGAGAGACTATACTATACCTTCTTTTTCTTCTGGTAGTATGCAAACCATTTTGTTACATTTCAAATCACATAAATAGTCTTCTCTACATTAAAAGCAGGTATTACTAAGAAAAAAAAAGCACCTATTTCAATTAACTGAAATACTTACACTTCTGTATTTGACAATATATTCCAAAATGGGAGCACCTCCATCATCTTGTTTAGTTATGCTAAGTTTAAAACTCTTGCCACTTCCCGGTTGTCCATGAATTGAAGGGGGGCTTGGCTCCCCTAAACAAGGTTAAGAAGAGTAGATAACAATCATTTAGTGATAAGTCTTAAATTACAGCTGGAAGCTTGTCCAAAGCTTATTAATCAGAATTTTAAAAATCAACATGATCCTTCCAAGCACTGCAGAATATCCTTAATAAGAGGGTTAAATATTTTGCTTAAAGTTTGTTCTAATGTAGATCATCTCAAACAAGAAAACAAGATGACATCAATTGTGAAAGAAGTATTTATTTCTTTGAGACTTTCCAAATTTGACATTTTCAAACGTAATTTAGTTCAGAAATGATTGAGCCATCAATTCAGCAAGGCTGGTGAGCTGCTGGTCACACTAAGTTCAAGAGTAACACAATCTTACAGGAAAGCAACCTTAAGCATGAACTTTAGTCCCATTTGTGAGATCTAAGTTTTAATACAGATATTAAGTAAATTAACTCTTCCATAAATGTGCCAAGGTAAAATTAGATACTTTCAGAGTATTTTATAGTAAGAATAAATATAAAGAATAAGATTTCCAAAAGCAAAACCCATTTTCTCTGTAATGAAAATATAAAAATCATCTTAAATGTACAACTGAAGGATTAAGAGCCATCTTAAGACACTTGGCTAATGGAAAGTTGCAATTATAATTTGTATATTCCATGACTATTATAAACTTTTAAATCGGGTCCTAAATGAACATGTGTTGTCATACTGAATTGTCTTATCTTAAAAATATCTGTAAATTTGCATTCACCCATATAGATACAGTTCCTTTAGAAATAGTTGTAGTATTTGTGTTTAGCCCTTTTCACAGTAAAGACAAATTGACTTACATCCCAACACAAAATTTGCCTAGCTTTCTATCAGTTAATATATATATAATTTCTGTCAGTTTCTGTAACTTTTTAACCACATATGATGTTCCACATTAATAATAGCAAATTATTTTATCTGTTGTTCAATATATTTAGATTATGCATTCATTTTAACCAAAAAGAAATTTGAAAGCTGCCAAGTGACCAGTTTTGGACAGAAGAAACTTATCAATAAGAACACAATACAGTAACACAGAAATAGTTTGTGTTCTTTATAGTTCCATGACTTTTATTGTTTATTCCATTAAGGCCAGTATTCTTCACTATAATGAGTAACATCCTACTCAAAAAAGTTCAGTTGTAAATGATTTGTGACAGACTAATCCAGTAATAGTTGCTGATGTATTGTGGTATATGTACTGGAGTACTATACAGTGCCACCTGGTAGTTCCTTTGTTCTTCTCCCTTTGAGTTTGATTTATTTATTATTGATTCTATTTAAAAGTAATTTGAGAAAAATATTTTTCATTCGCCTTTAATATTTAAATCTTAATTTGTTGCCTATAAAGGTTACTACAAATACAGAAGCAGCTTCATAGCATTTATCATTTGCATGTAATCATAATTAAATTAATTTTTCTCATGTTTTTTCCATAGCTTAAGATTTCTGTTTGAGGCTTGATAATTGCAAATCTGGTGGCAGCTTAGTTTGCTGAAAAAATGTCTCTAGAAAGGCCAAATTTATTTTTCACAGGTGTCTATAATACGCTGTGAGTAAATGAAAAAAAGTCTTTAATATCTGTCATGGTTTGTGCTCTTGAATATTTATGATTTCTGAGAAACAATGTAAAGACTAATGTTATACACTGGGAACTAGTGTATACATATAAACAATATTATCCACAGTGAATCATATTTTAAATGAATAGCTGATGTGGAGACAATATATTCTAATAACCATTTACATTTTCATTTAATAGCACAGGTATTACTCACGGACAGGTAAGGTCTGAAAGATCTCAATTTTGCTATATTCTCCTTGCCCTTTTCCATTTACAGCAGCAACTTTAATTTCATATGTTGTATTTGGTTCCAAATTGCTGAGAACAACCATTGCTAAAGAAAAGGGAAGAAAAAACATGGAAAAAAACATTGAAGTAGTAAATTTTTTAAAAAGTCAACAGATTTCATAAATTCTTTCCTTCACTTGTAACTTAATGTCCCATTTTCTAATAGGCCCATGGTCCAAACTTAGCTTTCTTGTTGTAAACTAATAAGTCTTTTTTTTTTCCATCTGCATAAAATGATTGTTATGACTCATTAATTTATGCTTTTACAGAAGCCCTAGGAAACAATTAAGGACCTTGATGGTGACTATTATTTTATTTTCAGGTTTTAAGCATAGAAGATGTGAATCTGGCATTATGGAAGTTTCCTTTCTCCTAGCTGGTAGTGGGCATCTGATGTACATTCAAGCCACCTTCATACAGTTCATAACTTGCCATTTCTCCCTCACGGAGAGCAGTATCAGCTATTCCCGTTCCACAATCCTGGTTGCATCTACGTGCATATTAGTGTTGAATTACACTGTGCTATGCTCTGTGTGTTCAACCACGTATTCAAGACCTAAAATGACAGGTGGCTATGATGATCAGAGGAATAGTTCTGAGTTCTCTACTAAGGACCTGAAAGTAAATTAGGCGTATTGGTACATATTTAAGAGGAGGTGTATGGAAATGCATATTAAGTTATTTGGGAAGCAAACATGTTTGAACTTAGGACATGCTTTCAGAAACCAAGACTGAATCCCTGGCAGCAATCTTTCACACAGCCTGAACCTATCTCTAGGATTCTACCTGGAGAAACAGGTGGTAAAACTTTCCAAAAAGAATATTGTACAGTGCTCAGAATATTGCTGCTGCAATATACAGCAACAGATCCAGAAAGAAAATCCAGGAAAAAGATGTTGGATTCCAGGATCCTTTATGGGAATGCAGTATTATATATTATCCTAGTACTGTGTATTACTAGGATCAGTGTTGACTATGCAACTGGAAACTGATCCACACAGAGTTCTTGGACCATTGACCTACCTTTACAAGAAAGCTTCCTTTTATTGTCTCTATAACAATTGCCTGCCTGCTGTTTGCCAGCTCTCTGATGAGCAGACCACATGTCAGATTCATACTGGGGAATGGACATAAAATGGATGGACTTTACTTGAAGCACATCAGTATTTCTCTTGCCCAGAAAAGCAGGGGCTGTATTATCTTACAAGAGGATGTAGAATTGTTAAGTCTTGAGAAAGAGCCAACAGTCTCTTTCTCAGTCTCTAGGGAACCTATTTTTTTCATTATACAGGAGTATTTTAATAGTCACTTCAGGCTTGCTTTTCAAGTTCTATATTTAATGAAAGTATAATTATTTCTGCCAGCTCTCTTTGTTATTCTTCTGAGTCCTGATTTATTAGAATTTTTATTTCTTTAGTTTCTGCAGCAGGCAGGCAGAGGTCCCACTACATGTGGAGCTAAAGGGATTTAATGAATTTTGGAATAACACAAACTTTTACATTTCACACTCTATTATTAGACCTTTACTTGAATTTGCCATTGAAACATGATAAGTGTTTTCTTGTAAACAAAACAGTAGATTTGTATGTCTTCCAGCACATTTTAGCTTTATCATTTTCATGAGATTTAAAAATATCAAACTATAAAGTATAACCGTGTCATGAAAAAATGAAGTACCATCATGAGAATAAGAATAGAATTTGGAGAAGAGAAGGATTATAATATGTAACATTCAGTTATGGTAAAATGAAATTTAAAACCTAAACCAAGCTGTAGCAGTGTTTGACTTTGCCTTTCAGCCATGATTACTTTCCAAGGCTGAATAATTTCACTGAAAATAAACCTGAGGGTATACTAAAAATTAGTGTTACTGTAAATGTTTTTAAAATTTAAACAACATAAAAGCATGACTATAAGTTTACACTTAACAAAACGCAAATGTGTTAACTATATAAAATCTAAGGATCCGATTCTATAAACACTTGATTGACTCCTGGGGCCTATCTAAATTAATAAAATTACCTATATATGCAGTATTTAAAGCATCAGTCTTTACTTTAGAATCCCCTGCACAGCACTATGTGCCTAGATGAAATGACTCTTACAAATACATTTATGGAACTAATCCAACTAAATCTGGTGGCATAATATGTCCTCAAAAACTGGAACCACTTAGTAACAGTAATGATATGGTGTGGATATATTTTATACATAGTAAAAAGTAGTTATTACTATGTCCTCTTGGAAAACAAAGAAAAGACACATTATTGATCAGAATATTTGAAATAATCCAGTTATAAAGAATATTTAGAATAATTAAGTAAGATTAAGGAACAGAAATGCATGGCTTAAATCTAAGAGTAGTGAAAGTTTTCACTTGCTTGCCAAGCATTTTATATTTCTGAAATACGTTGAGATTGGAAGAAAATAGTTACTAAACTAGTTAGTTGGTTTTTTTTTTTTTTTTAAGATACGTATCTGTCGTTTAAATATAAAATCAGCTTATTCTGCTTTCCATATACAGAAAACACTCTTCTTAAAGGAATCTATAGCTCACAGCCCTTGCCACTATGGTATTTTCTTTGCAGTTTTCAATGATCACTGAAGTAATTGGCTGTAAGATTTCAAATACTATCCTGAAAGAAACACAGGAGTTTCATTTTCAGTATAAGAGAGTGAAAAAATTTGTCCACTGAATATTGCATGTGCGAATAATGACATTGGCATATATCAAGTCCCAAATACAGTGATAGTCAAATACTTTATTTATTTCAGAATATGATCTGAAAATTTTTGGTATTTTTCTACCTCTTATCTATCTGTTTCTGTTTTTATATTGTCTTGCTAATTATAGTATCTACATGCTTTATCTGAAGCATTCAATTTTGTAGACTAATTGATTTTGTTGGGATTATTCACATAGTGACTGGTTGCATTGAGGAGTAGACTTTGAAGCACTACTCCAAAGAGAAAAAAACCCACAAGATTCTCTTGTGACCTCTACAGGTATTGCTGGGCTCAATTAACATGATGCACAACATCTCAGATCTTATTGTACACTCTTAAGAAGATAGACAGGGAGGCTGCAAGTCACATGTTACCCTTGGACAAGATCATGACACAGGAAGTTAACAGTTATTTTGGTTTTGTTTTAATATACTGTATTTTATTGCTGGCCCGAGTTGAACCACTACACAGGTTATGCAAGGACAGGTTTTTTTCTAATTTTGTAGACCGGAATTTGAAAAGAAACAAAACAATCAAAAAGAACTAAAGCTTAACTGAATACAAGAAAATCAGTTCAAGCTATTCTGTGGCAAGAATCCTAAAGTTTAAGCAACATTAAAAATAAAGTCTCTATTTTTCAATTACACAGATCATTTTAATTTGAAATCAAATCTAAAACATTGAAGTATTAACACAGTATAGAAAAAAAGAACCAACCAAACAAAAAAACCCACCAAAAAAGTTTATATTAGGTAGATTAGATAGGCAAAAATTCAGAACTCCACACTATTTCAAAGAGTGTAAGCACTTCAGCTAGAAAAGCTTACTTTATTACTGTATAATTTTGACAGCTATCGAGAAGAACGATAGGAAAACAACATCTGACACAAGATTCGCTGTGAAATGAATTGTACCATAAATCTGAGTCAGTAAAAACAAAACAAAAATCCCCAGCTGCTTTTCTGGTCCAGGGATAGGTTGTTTGTATTACCTTATTAAAGGAGAATGAGTGGAAAAGTCTGGCATACTAAATTGTCTGTTAACCAAAGGAAATCTACCTCAGAAATCTTTTAAAGACTGTGATATATTACATAAACCACTACCAAAGCAAGGAAGTTTAGGGGAAATAATAATACAGTTACAATACATTAATCCCAAAGTAGATCTTATGTGAGGTTAATTAACAGAAATACCACATCAATACTTCGTTCTCATTGGAGAGCTACCTGTTGCATAGAGCAATGTTCTTCCAGTTTCAAATTCAATCTCTTGAGGATGTCAGATCCAACTAAAGTAGGATATAAATTTATTGTGAAACAAAGTAGCTATGATATATCATTGCTGAAATATCATAATCACACATCTATATTTCAGATAGTGGCAGCAATGTGAAATTCCTCTCAAAGAATTAAAAATTCTAGGATTTTTTTTTTCCTATTTCTTTCCCTTTAGTCTGAATCTTTATTATGCAGACTGAATGCAGATTGTATATGGCACAGGTTAACAAGTGGAGTCTTTTGATTTAGCAGCATTTTGCTGCACCTTTTACCCATTATTTTACAACTCTCAAGGAAAAACTGAATTGCCTGGAAATACTTGAATCTCTTTCACAGAGAAAAATGAATAGCATTTTAATGAAGCTTAAACAGGTTTCTCTTTTTGACAATGACTCATGTCCTTTTAAGGATGGACGAAAAAGACAAGGAAAGAAAACAGTGAGAAACCTACGGGAGCATAGCATTAAGGTTGTGTACAACAGTCTCAGATTTATGTTGATGTCACAATCTGATGAACTTCTTTCAAAACCTTTGACTGGCTGGGATAAGCAACAGGGTTTTCTTTAATCTATGTGCTAACACAATGAGAAGAAGAGTATAAACCCCTTTTTTTCTAGCTGAGCCCCACCGAGTTAGCTCACAGAAGTGTTGACAAAATGAAGTTAGAAATTCTTATGGGGGAGAAATACAGGGAAAAAAAAAAAGATAGAAATGTTTATTCATATGCAGAAACAGTAAGAATGTCTCAGTTCCATCTGTCTGCCTTGCTCAAATAATTTCATAAATACTGACTTAAACATCTGGCTATAATGTCAGATTTCAACTAACACAAATAAATGAATTTTAATAATGAAAACACTTCAAGTTGCATATTATATGAAAAAAACATAATGGTAGTGAATCCTAGTGGCAGTGAAATAGTATAACTACCGTTAACATACATGCAGACAGGATAAAGCCTGAAGTCGTTCCTTAAAATGCATACTCAGAAACAAAAGTAATCATTTTAAAAATCAGAGATAAGTGCTCTGTCAGGAATTCCCATTATTCTTTTCACTATAATGTATAATTATTGCATTACTTTGGAATAAAAGTTGGAGTGGCTTAATTAACAGTGAATATAAACAATTAACAGTGAATAAAGCTACATAGTGTGATAGAACAGATATAATTAATATAACGTTCACTAGCATGAATAACTTCCTTATAAAATACTTTTCAGTAGTCGATATAAAAAATGCAATTGGCAAAAATTACTTTAATATATTTTGTACAGCTCCAAAAACACAATTACCATGTTAAGCTCCTTTTCTCCATATTTTTAATTTTTATTTTTATTGGGTAGAATTCTGAGATGTCAGTATACAAACTGAACAAGAAGGAACATCAGCACCCTACAGTCATTCAGGGGATTAACTTTGATAATTATTTTCATTGAAATAAAAATAAAAATGAAAGATTAAGTAATCCATGGGACAACTATAGTTATAAAATGTACAGTGCTATAAATTAATGAAAATAAAACAAGCAAGACGGTAATCCCCAACTATAGTAAAGAGCAAGTTTGTGGATTGATAACACAGTTTATAACATCGTGAATCAGCATGAATCCAGAAGATGGGGTTTGTCATTTAACGTACTAAGGGTGTAATAGGTTTACTTTAGAAGTTCATTTTCTAGTTTATTTATTTAAAAGCAATCTTCATTCAACCTGCGTTTAATCTAAATCACAGCATAGCACACATTTTAAAAGAAAAAGTAATCCTAGGAGAAACATTCCTGGAACAAATGCAATTTACTGAGATGGATCATTGTATTAGTAAACTGTTCCCACAACCTTATTCAAAACAGACAAGTACTTGCCTGAACAGCATACCAAATAATTCACTTACACAAGCTAGTGTTAAGAAAAATGAAAAATTATTAGTTATATGTAATATTTTTAGGCAATAAAGTTACAAAAGATATTTGTACTTCCACTGATAAAAGAGCTCATATTATCATGACATCTTATTTACATTTTTCTGTTATATATATTTTGCAATAATACAGAATATTTTATGAACAAATTCTGACACTTGTACTGATTAGCCTTTTATCCTTTCAACAATCCTGCACAACTAGGAGCTACCTCTGGTAGATTTTGGTGCTAATCACCAATAAAATATAATTTATTTTTCAAACATATATTCTAACTTAAATTTAAACTAAACCATGCTAATTTTACTTTAATCCTATAGCTGTCTAAAGCACTTTATACTTCACCATTACTTTCAGTATATAGTAATGTCCTTTTGGTGATGTATCACTATTAATTCCAACTTGGTATTCTTCCTTTCCATACAGAAACCTTCTAACAGTATAAAATGATAATTTTTAAACACATAATGAGAATATATGAGTATGTAATATATATACTTAATATCCATAAAATAATACATTTTTGTCCTAACTTTATTGATTTTTCATATCATCAGAATTAAAACTGATGTAGGCAAATTTTTCTTTCTCTTTTTGTTATATTCTTATATAACCTTATCATTTGCTCAAAAAGCCAGCTTCTCTTTTTTCATGTTTGACACCACACTGCTCTTATTAAACTGTTTATCTTATGTTGCTATTTTGATTACGCTTCATTTAACTCTAATGTATACAAACATAAGATGTGGGTTTAGTTTTTAGTAAGAAGTATCTTACTTAGAAAATTATGGGTTTTGCAGCAGACAACAAAGCCAACATTTTTTTTATCATGCTAACAAGATGTGCTTCATTCCCTCAACTGTAAAAACACACATTAAAATACAGATACTCAAATCTTTACTGAGTATTGGGATGATACATTTTCTAGAAAAAAATTAAAATGAACAAAATGACAAAAAACCTTTCTTATCTCTTTGTCCAGTTTTTTAGTTTAAAAATTTCCTATCCTACTTTTATGATCACCAAAGATAACTGCTTAATACTAAATGTGTAAAAATGCAGTTGACTTCCATAAATACTATTTGCATATTTTAAAGGGAAGGGAAATGGAGAGGAAGGAATAGGAAAGGGAGGAAAGAGAAAGGTATGGAAGGTGAAAAGGAGAGGAGAAAGAAAGAGTGGACAATTAAAAACTTACTAGGTACCACCATACCTAAAGTCTGGGAGAAAGACTGCTTGACATGTGGTATTGCCTGTAAGATCTTGTTAAGCAGAAAAAAAGGCATACTTAACAAACCAATTCTTTACACAATTCAATAAACTACAATGGAAATTCCTATTGAGCTTTAAAATCACACAATTTCAAAATTTAAATTAAGTTAAACAAATGCTCTTGGAATAACCTAACTTTCAAAATGTCAGATCTCCTCAAAGTACTCATTAGTCCTTCATTCTATTTATTAAATAATTATTTTAGAACCAGTTTTTAATAAGGGTTGGGTGGGTTTTTTTTTTGTGTGCAGGGGATTGTGGGTGTTCTGAAATGTTTAAAATTTATTTGATGATAAAAACTTTCATTAATAGCTAATATTTTGTTATCCTAAAATTTAGAAGCATTAAGTTACTCAAAATTATGGAAATGAATGTCCTGGAGACTAGTGAACTTTGGCTCAGACCTTAGAAGAACTCATCACACTCTTGTTTTAAATCACAAGGCCAAATCCCAGTTCTCTAATTCAACTGAAGGAAAAATAGCTGCAGAAGCAGAGACTGCAGAATCTCACCTGGCTAATTCTATTATTCATTGATGTTCACCCACACATGCACCAAGAAGATGCCCAACAGAAACCTCGGTTAGATCAATGATAACTGCAGATCTCTGCAAGGGTGAAAGGGTGTTTCTAGTCAGGCTGAAAAGCTCACGTAGACACAAATACATACAGCAGACCAACAGATCCAGTCAAGGCTGCACAACTCACTGCCACCAGCATGGCGAACTGCCTACTTGGGCTGTATTTGAGCTGGCAGATTGAGGGAAGTTTATTGTCCCACACTAGTTAGTACTGGTGGGGCCAAAGATGGGATCGTGTGTCCAGGAACAAAAATAAAACAGATTGGGTTCACGCAGAGGAGCCTGCGGCACATGAACAATACATAGATACCGAGGCATATTTAAACTGATGAAGGGAATGCCAAGGTGTGATGGACAGTCACGTTCCATCCCTTCACAGTGGAGATAGAAACAATGGTGACTCTTCTCAACAGTGGTAAATAGCATCACAGGGGCAACAGTCACAAGCTGCAGCTTGGCATGTTCAGACCAGGTATTAGAAAAACTTATACACTGGGAGAGAAATAAAGCATTGAAACAGGTTGCACCGAAACAAGAGGGTGAGGAATAACCACACTTGGAGGTCAAGATGGAGTTAGACAAAGCCATGTCTGACCTGATCTGCCACCAGTCCTGCTTCAAGCAGAAGGTTGGACCAGATAAACTCCAGATGTTCCTTACAACCAATCTTTCTATGGTTCTGTAAATTAAAGAGGAATACTACCTGGGTTCTTGGAACCCCATTGTCTCCTCTGCTATAAAATTATTGTGCAGTTCTTAATGCAAGGATTTTGAAGTCTACTGCTTGAAGAAACAGCTAGCAACTTGAAAAGGGCTACATTTAAAATTTTTATGAAACAATAAAACAATATAGTAAAATCAATGGGGATTTGGAATGCTACCAGATATTCCTCCAATCATACAAAAAGAAGGTATTGTTCAAAGTGCTTTCTAACATATGACTAACATTCTCAGTATAGCAGCATGAGGGTTCATTGTAAAGTATTTATGTGACTATAATTGCTGCAATTTTAATAGTACAAGTTATACTACTAAATAGAAAATCTGATGAAGTTAAATCTTTCCATAAATCAAACTTATTTTCTGTAGACATTAATTTTAAATTTCTTTTATAACAAAAATTTCTAGGCCACTGAATACACCTGCGCTTCCATTGGCAATATGAACACATAAAGACAGTAGAATTAAGTCTTCTAAGTAATACTTTATTGAGTGATTATAATGTACTAACGTGTAGTAAATTAATATTTTTGTTAATCTCATTGCAGAAGGGCAATTAAGGCCCTACTAAGATAATTTATGTTGTTTCATTTATCCTTTTTTTTTTCTTCTTCTATTTTTGAACACCCAGCAAGGCTAAATGCAATGTTTACTGGGATATGACTCAGAAAATAAAACAGGGTCTTCTAAGTGGAACAGGAATTTCACTACGAGATTACAAAGGACATGGTGGTGGTTAGATTTTAGCAAATGCCACTATGTATTCCTTGTTTTATACTGAGATCTGGAATCTACCCTGGATTACTGAAGAATGGGGGAGGCTGGGGGTTAGCAATGAATACATCTTCTATGCTTGCTACTGTTACTCCATTTTCTCTCATTCTTTCATTTGTATAAATCAAACTCTATCCTACCCCAGTATATGGCAGAATCCAGAATCTTTTACACTCCCTTGTAGGGCAGAAAGAACTGTTTTTATTTCACTTTTTCCTGCCAACTTTTCTTCTGTTCCTATAACGGGGAGCCTGTTGTTATTAGGAGCTAATATCCTATTTGAAATTTGCAACACAAAGCTGGAGTTGAAAAGAGTCTCCTACATTCAAAATTCCATCTGCGAGTTCTTCATTACTGAGAGCTCTTGAGAAAGAGGTGAGGTAGGCCTCAGCTTAATTCACAGAATACAAACCTTGTAGCTTCTAAGCATGAAGCCCACAGTAGTTGCACCTGGAATGCATCCTTAGGTTGAATGTGTATGCACTGGCCAACGGTGCAGCAAGTCCACATAGTTTTGAGGACCATGTTACTGTTTGAGAAAGGCAGGTATGGGAGACCTTGGTATACATTCCTGCAACACAGTCACCTTTGGTGGGTCTGTGAGCCTTCCTATTTAAATCAAGGTTCCACACTTCTGCATCACCACAGTTGCTGGTGAATGGGGCTTGCTAATCTGAGGGCAGAACTGTGCCCAGGTGCTCATCTTCAGTTGGAGCTGGTCTCTGCTTGACTGACTTCCCAGAGTGAGCTCAGGTCTTTTTTCAAAAGGCTGAGCAGGCAAGTTTCTTTCAATGTGATACAACTGCCATTTGAAGCTGGTAAGCCAAACTAAGCTTGTGTTGACTGCTTTTAAAGAGCAGGGTTAATCTCAGATCTAAACTAACAACTTATCCTAAACTAATAACTGATTACTGGTCCAAATATCTTCTCTTTCTATCACACACGCAAAAACCTCACAGAAAATGGCTTCCAAGTCTAAGAAAATAAAGACAACGGTTTACTTTTAACAATTGTACCTTCTTCCTATTGTCAGCCAAGTTCAGCAGGGCTATAATGATCTTTTTCTTCCTTTGAGACTTTGTAACAGGTTTAAGATGTTTCATATAATTCACTAGAATTAGTTTTCTTATGTTTTATGCAACTCACTAGTTTTCTTATGGTCTTACAAAACAACACCTTGTTAAAGATACAAATAAAAGATGGCCTTTCTCAATCAGATGGACCCAAAATGCCTAGGAAAATGAATTACTCTTTACTCATTATTACAAATACATCAGTACTCTTACAAAGCCACAAGACAGATGTCAAGAATTCAGAAATTCTTAATGGTACACTACAGGAATACCTGCACAGCATAAAGTAATGAAAATTTCTAATACTGTGCTCAGAGAAGTAGATATCTTTTTATAGGCAGATTAATATGTTAGCAAGACTTGCATCTCAGTTCAGACTATTTAAAATTCTAACACTTTTTAATTGTATTATAATTCTGCATACTGATAGTAAAACAGAAAAACATATATAAAATCCACGTCTTTTCTCAGTTTTACCTACGTACAGAGAATTATGTACTGTAACATACCACTTAATTAATTTTTAGAAATTGAATGCATGATTTTATCTTTTCTAAACCACTTATCTTACTTTGTCAGTTTATGTTCCAAACAAGCCACTTAGAGTGAATGCCAAGGTAAATAGTCTTCTATGTGCTCCTTTTCAATGGTATATTATCACTGACCAAATTTTTTTAAACTGGAAACTCTCATTAATACTAATTGTACCATGACTAAGGTATGTTGCTGCAGTCATGGGAGCTACCTAGGAAGCAAGTTATGACACAGGAGTCGTGCCTTTCATTCCTTTAACCCTCTAACCCATGTAATTTTCAGCTCTGGAGTATGCAAAGGGTGAGAGAAAGAGACTCGATTGTTACCAAATGCAGGAGCTGTCAAAAACCTAACCATCACTGTTTGAGGCAAGAATAAAACAGCTCCAGGTGACTGCTATCATCAGAAACCATCCAACAGTGAGAAAGGGACAAAAATGTGATCTCAAATGTGTCTTTTATGACATTCACTACTGTTAAAAACCAAAGACCTCAAGGCTGATGTGAATGATGATTTCAACAATAGTTCTTTTGCTTCTTACATGCAAAAATAATTGTCATTCATAAGTTTTTCTTCCTCATCCCCATCCTACTCCTGAATACTATACTTTAGTTCTTGACAATGGAGAAAAAGTAGAGAGAAAAAAAGTGATAAAAAGGACATTCATTTAATGGTACCATGAAATGTAATAGAGATAGGGCTATGCTATCTCTCTGTCACTTATTGTTGTATGTGGCAGAAAGAAAACTCCATTCATAACTACTCTGTCATTCAATCACCTTGAAAATACCTAAAGAATCCTCCAGGAACACTTTTCTGTTTTGAATTACAAAATGCAGCAGAAGTTTATATACACATAAATATTCCATAAATGTACTTTACCCTTTTGTAAGCAGATTGGCAATGTTAAATAAATGCAGATGAATACAATACAGATTTGAAAGGCAAAATTTGCAGCTGCACTGTGCATCTCATTTATTGTCAGTTATTCAAATCCAATGTTGCATTGCATCACTCTTTACTTAAAAAGATTTACACTTACAAGTCAGATCAGTAAGCCCTTTACATTAGACCAGCATCTTCGCTGCAAATATATTTGAGAATGTGCCATCATAAAAAGCCTGAAAAGGTCTAAATAGGGAGTAGTCAAGAGTTACCACAACAGAGAAAGACAAGGCGAAATATAATTGGAATAACTGATTCTTCATTTAGTTGTTTATGATTTTCTACATAGTTCTTGCAGTCAAAGAGTCCTACATTTGTGCTTAAAGATTTTCAGGTCTGTGACTTTAAAAAAAAACAACACGAACATAAATCACATTTTGTAATGAGCTTTTGACTGTTTGACTAAATGCAACTGCAAACACAGAATTACAAGCTATTGAAGAGCAGAGTAACCTCAGATAACGCAGTGGTTATAGCTGCATAACACTCAGTTGCTTTTAGTTATGAACTCATGCTGTGAAGTAAAGGGTCTGGATTTTCTTCTCTTCTCATGACATTCTATTCACCTTTGAATGTGAAAAGTACATTTCATTCTCCTGATGATTCAGGTCTGTATAAAAACCTGAAATATTTAAACCTAGGCTTTATGCTTCTTCTCACTTTCCAGTCTCTCTAATCTGTCCGTGTAATTTAGTTTAAGACATTTATTTAAAATCCAAATTTTCCATCCACGAGTCTTACAGCAAAGATTAAGCTGGACGAAGGCCAAGAATAGTATGGAGACAAAATTAAAAGGATAAATAACTTTCATACATACAAGTCTACATACAAATTAATTTCGATAAAAAGTGGTCTTTTTCCTACCATTTAATAGTAATCTATATCGGCTGTAAATTACGTCCATTCTTTCACTTGTTTATTTAATTGTAAGACATGTTGCAAATTCTATCATGCCATTTTATCCCAAATATTTAGATTTATTAAAATTAAGAACTTTTTATTTTAGTTATTTCTACTGCATCTTACATCACTATAGCTTAATAATACATATATGCAACTCCCACATTCTTGTAATTTCAAAGCTGGTTTGAGTAAACTATTTTTGAATCAATCTAAATATCCAGTTTCTTTTGAAAATGAAATCCTGTGAGTTTAGGTTTAGCAGTAGTATCATAAGTATATTAACTGATAGCAGGAGTGACCTATGAATTTATATTTTTTTAATAAGATTATCAATTGTTGCCTATTGACAACAGACATTTTCTTAAAACATTAATTTAAGTCAATTTGACAATGTAACAATCAATGTGACATTTTAAAATTCTTCATACTGTGCATCAATTGCTGTTGTACTAGTTGGATATAAAGTGACAACAAATTTTTGGGGTTGGGTTTTAAAGTTTCTATCATCCATGTTTTCATTGGTGTTAAACTGCCTGCCTAAATGTCTGCTAAATGGAGAACCAGATTCTAAAGCTGAATTCACAAGCTAGAAATGTTTTCTGAGACTTATGGCATCATTTAACATATAAAAATCTCTGAGTCTTCAGCTACTTCTACATTTCTTGAGTACATACATGACATTCCAGAAATCCAGAAACACTTTTCAGAAATAGCAACTGTCATTTTAGAGCTGAATGTGATCACAATTCATGTCATAGGGAGCCAAATCTGACAGAATGCCAAGGAATTCAATGTCTCAAATACTTAGTAAAAAATGTATTTTCCCACTGGAACAGGCTAATGAATGCATTTTTCCTTCTGCTTTAGAAGCCTTCACTAGACATTAATGAATACTTTCATGAAGATTTTAAACTATTAAAATAAATTTGAATGCTGACTTAGCCTACCAAAGTATCTGCGATGTTTATCTGTTTGATCTACAACTTATACAGAAATACACTCTTAACCATTAAACTCATTAAGAAAATGTTTGAATTATATGGGGTTCATATCTCTCAGGAGTACACTTGAAAGACTTCCCAGTCAATGGTGAAGCACTGTTGTGCTGGGAAATTGTTTTAGTAATCAATGGGATGCATACTTTCATGCTGCAGTATGAAAGAAGCAGGAAATACAAAACCTAGAGCCTAAGATGCAGTACATGAAAATTCTAACTGACCTATGTTTTAGAATTCCTCACCATGACAATAAAAAGATACATTAATTGCTGTATTTTAGAATAAAAAAATAATTTCATAATGGTAGTTCCAAAATATTGGTGGAAAATTATGCACTATAGACTTTTAAAATCTTCTGAAAAATGTCTGTTCATGTGAGCTCTTTCAAAAAGTCTTGCTTAAAGGTAGTAGTTTTACCCAAAAACCTGAACTGCACAGACACAAAAAAATCATCGTCTCATTGCTTGGAACATCATATATATTATAAAAAGTAAAAGGGAAAATGGAATTACCTTATTTTAAATGTACTGACTATTTTTTGACTAGGATTATAAGATTTGCCTACATACACGCATACTTTCTCACTGGTATAGCCAAATCAAAAGTAAAAAGCGTAACATAGAGACAAATAAATTCAAGTTTTGATTACCTCATCAACACTGGCATGTACATAACTTCCTCTAACTTTACGGACACATGTAGTAAAAGGAGCGTCAGTACCAGGCATAACACACAGCACAGCAGTTTAAAAACTTTGGTAACAGAAAATCCTTTCTTTACTATAATGTGCCTAAAAAGATAAGGTGAGTGCATGTGAAAAAGTGGTACAGACAGGACCTTGTGTAAAAAAAACCCTGATTTCAGAAACAAACTGCTACATACTGAATTTCCATTCATAGAGTGATTCAAAACTCAGGACAATGCCCTAAGCACCCTAACAAAATTTTTAATCTGGCCCTGCTGTAACCAAGGAGGTTTGGAGCCAGTGATCACAACGTCCCTTTCCTTCTAAATTATTCTATGATTCCATAATGACATTGAATGTACTTAGATGAAAAAAAAAAAACCCCAAACAACTGGAGCTGCTGAGATTTGAATATGAACTTACAAAGAATTACTTATTTCAGTTTTGAACTCCAATTTGTCAAGAACCAGAGAAAATAAAATGTTCTGTTGAAAGCAAATGCTGGAAATAGTGGTTAAAGTTTGAGAACTCCTTAACAGTTAAAATAAAATAATTAAACTTAATGCAGTCTTCAATTTATTGCATAAGATAAAGATACTGTAGAAATTTTCTTCGTATTTTTTCTCAAGACAAATACCTTTGATTCTTTCTTTATGCTGTGCTTAATTTACAGATATGTAACATAATATCACTTGTAGTGCACCTGTCAATAGATTTCCTTTTCTTGTACAAAGAATAAAGATTACAACATTCCTTACGTTGTAATATTTTTCATCCTTTCATTTTGCATTATAATAGAAAGTTGTAAAAACACATATTTAAAGAAATATTTAACTGCTTTTTGTACATAGCCTGACTATGCTACCGCAAGACTTTGAACATTATTGCCTTCTTCTGTACTGGGCTTGCATGACAAGGTTTTGGTAGCAGAGGGCTACAGGGGTGGCTTCTGTGAGAAGCTGCTAGAAGCCTCCCCTATGTCTGACACAGCCAATGCCAGCCGGCTCCAAGACAGACCCACTGCTGGCCAAGGCCGAGCCCATCAGCAACAGTCATAGCACCTCTGTGATAACATGTTTGAGAAGGGAAAAAACCAGAAGATGGTAGATTTTGCACACAGACAGAGAGCAAGATGTGAAAGAAACAGCTCTGCAGAAAGCCAGGTCAATGGAGAAGGAAGGGGAGGTGGTGTTCCAGGCACCGTAGCAGAGATTCCTCGGCAGCCCATGGTGCAGACCATGGTGAAGTCACCTGAGCCTCCTCTTCTCCAGGCTAAAGAACCCCAGTTTCCTCAGCTTCTCCTCGTAAGACTTGTGCTCCAGACCCTTCCCCAGCTCCTTTCCCTTCTCTGGACACACTCCAGCACCTCAATGTTTTCCTTGCAGTGAGGGGCCCAAAACTGCACACAGTATTCAAGGTGTGGCCTCACCAGTGCCGAGTACAGGGGGACAATCACTGCCCTAGTCCTGCTGGCCACACTGTTCCTGATGCAGCCCAGGATGCCACTGGCCTTCTTGACCACCTGGGCACACTGCCATCTAGTATTCAGATGGCTGTCGACTACCACCCCCAGGTCCTTATTCACTCGTCAGCTTTGCAACCATTCTCCAGCACTGACAGCACTGTTAGCCCTGACTGTCCCTGTCCACTTAATCTACCTCGGGACTCTGGCCAACAGGGAGCTCCACTGCACCATGACTGTAAAGTGAAGGTATACACAGATTTGCAGCTAGCTTGTAACAAAACGATTTTCATATTCAGAAGAGCACCTAACAAGTGCAGAAAAATCTGTCTACCATTTGCTCAGGATCTCTTCCTGAACTATGATAGTTTGATTATGACTTTTAAATCCCTAAATAACCTGAAGTTGGTGTATCGGAATGATTGATTCACTTTCTCTACTCTCCTTCAATAGCTGCAATCAGCACAGACTTTGAAATGAAATCTCCTTCATTATAAAAGACAAAGGGGAGGGAATAGGGAAACAGATATTCTTGTCTACAGCTCCAAGAATCTGGAATTTTCTCCTTAATTTCATCAGAAACCAGCTCAAACTAGTACAGTTTGAGACAAAAGCCAGCTTTTGAGGGATTCTTAGAAGAAACCTGCAGTGTTCGTCCTAGATGAAGAGAATTGCAGGCTGTTTGAATAGATTTGCATAGAATCTATTTCATACTGCTTAATTTTTTTCTGATTAAACTTATTTGTATTTACTAAATGATTGATTACATGAGAATGCCTAACCACTTTGGTAAGCATCTACGGTATTTTTCATATAAATAAAACCAGGCAATTATAATGCTCCTTGTAGAAGGTCTGATACATAGTTATTGGATGGTAATTATAAGAAAAGTAATGACTTGTTAGTGCTAGTTGCAAATACTTTCAATAGCTTTTTTAAACATCTATGAATCCTTTGTTAACACTTTATTTATAAAATAACTTCTGTAGGCACATTTCCACAATGTTTGTTTCATTTAAAAATACAGTTTTCATTAATTTAATGAATTTATTGCTGTTCTTTGCCACTGTATGAAGACAACTACAAAATTTCTTCTGGTGATAGTAGAGAGGCACCAGAAGACCCAGCTTGGTCTGGACAGTGTCTGTGTTGGAAGGCTACCAGTCTTCCAGGAACACCTTTATCCTGCATGTAGATTTTTCTGCCTTTTTCCATTAAAAGATGGTCTTGGAATTTATACACTACTAACATTGTGGTAAGAAATGGCTGCAATCTGTTTTATCATTCTTGAGTTAAATCAGACTGATAAAAAGATATCCTGTAAAATTTCAGCATAGCTTATCACTGGCTGCTGGGAAAAAATCATGACATTATGTATGCATCATTACATGAGATGTGCAAGCAGTTAACAGTGCCTCTGTAAACAGCATTTATATCTGAATCTTAGCCATAAACCTGTCTCTAAAATGTGAACAGATGAAAAAAGTGATTTTGTTTCCATTATGAAATATTGATCAAGTATGGAAATGACGATGACCCAACTACAAATCATAATACAGAATACTGACTGAGTATATTCTAAACATCCTCCTCACTCAGCAGAGATGATGCTGAGGTATCGTAGGAATTGGTCCTTTGTTACCTAAGCACAATGAGAAACTGTCTCAAAAACATGTAATATTTTTTATCATTCAAAAGACTTAAAAGCATCCTAAATGTCTCAGAAAGTATGAAATAAAAAAGAAAAGCCATCACACTAAGGAAAGTTTTAAAAAAGAAATCTTTCAGGAACTGAAAATAGGGATTTAGAAGAGGATATCTTGATGTTATCCTACCATGACACTTTAAGCAGGCTAAAACATAAATACAGAGAGGTTTCAACAGATGCTTTAGAAAACTTGCTGAAACCCTCTGAACACTCAAAAAAAAGGCTGAGTTTTTCAGAAAAATTGCAGTTACATTATGCAGTGTTTGCATTACGAAAAAGGACACGTTTTTTGACATCTCCATCTGGGGTGCCTTTTTCTGCTTTAGGTTTCTCAGTCTGTGTTTTGGTAACATACCTTGTATTTCTGGTCTGGCCCCATAGTACCTCACAAATAAAACAAGTTTTTAACCCATTATAGAGTGATATATAGAGATAAATATTTGCAAGAAGTTATGATAAATGCAACCAGATCCTTTTTGATTTCCCTATCAAATTACATAGTGTAGAACCAGCAAAAAAGATCTACAAAAACAAAAGCAGCCCTGAGGAGAAGGACTTGGGGTGCTGGTTGATGAGAAGCTCAACATGAGCTGGCAGTGTGTGTTGGCAGCTCAGAAAACCAACCATATCCTGGGCTGCATCAAAACAAATTTGAGGGAGGCAATTCTCCCCCTCTACTCAGCTCTCTTGAGACCCCAGCTGGAGTACTGCATCTAGCCCTGGGGCCCCCAACATAACAACAACATGGACCTCTTCGACTGGAGCACCTCTCCTATGAAGAAAGGCTGAGAGAGTTGGGCTTGTTCAGCCTGGAGAAGAGAAGGCTCCAGGGAGACCTTATAGCACCTTCCAGTGAAGCTGAAGGGGGAACTTTTTACAAGGGCCTGTAGTGACAGGACAAGGGGTAACAGGTTTAAATTGAAAGCGGGGAGATTTAGATTAGATATGAGGAAGAAATTGTTCACGGAGAGGGTGGTGAGGCACTGAACAGGTTGCCCAGAGAAGCTGTGGATGCCCCACCCGTGGATGTCTTCCAAGTCTTCCAGGGCTTTCAGCACCCTGATCTAATGGAAGATGTCCTTGTCCAGGGCAGGGGAGTTGGAATTAGATGATCTTTAAGGTCCATTCCAACCCAAACCATTCTATGCTTCTATGAGATGCCTCCTGCTTAGCAAATATTTTAAATTCTGAAGTAGTTTTTGATTTCTGAAGTAGTTCAGAGATAAGTTCTGAAAAATATATGACATACTGTCTCAATATTTTCCTTACAGGGCTATACAAGTAGAGACTTCAGAAAACAGCATGAATTAAGTATTTGGATCTAGAACTGATAGAACTGAAGACCAAGATGACTTTTTGGGTCATTTTCACATGTATTAGTTTTCATCATCATTTGGAGCAGATTCTGGTAATGAACGACAGTAAGTGGTAGCTTTAAGCTGTCCAAAATCAGTGTGACATATTTTGTTTTTTCAACAAAATCTCTCAGCTTTAGAGTTGGGGGACAGTGGAATGAAGAATAAATACTTGAAAGAAGATAAATTCCCTGAAAATTGCTAAGCAAGAAAGGAGTAAGCTGAAAAAAGTGAGGCAAATTGCACAAAAGCAGACGTGGGGAAATAACATTCCAGTATGTAGGAACTAATACAACCTTCTTCTCAAAGAAACTGTATATTCAGTTTTAGTAGGGATAGTGGCAGAGATCCTAAATACTCACAATCTGCTTCACAGTGGTATTATCTTCATAAGGATTGCAGGTATTTGTACCTGTCAATCCACTCTCTTTTTAGAATAAATTACCATATAATTGAAACAGATATTGTACTAAAATAATTCCAAGGATATCAATTAATGTTATACAGAAATCTCCCAAACGAGCTGTATGCAACAACAAAACACATTAAAAGCATGTAATGCTGAAAGAATGTTTCAAAATCAAATATGAACTAATTCTGAAATTTAGAACATGCTCTGCTTAGTGCAGAAGTTTTGCATGTGGACTGTGGGATGTGACAGGAAAGAAAAAACACACATTAGATCATTTGCTACATTTTTTTCTCACTTCACTGTGCTGACAAGTGCAAAACCATTCACCTCCTGCTGTCTAAATCAGAAGACTGTTGGGGCTGCTTTAACTTGCACTACCTGTTAAGAATATCTAAGCGTAAATATGGACGCAAGGGATTACTGATCTGTTGAATGTATTTTGTTAACATTACTCTGCATAAACACCCCACCTCAGCATGTACTTAAAGACCTCTTGTCTGTTTGGGGAGGCTTATACTGTTTTCTGCCTTCAAAGATGTGCAAAGAAGACATAGATCTGGCAAGGAATTAGCCCACTAATACAGTAGATAGATAATAGATACAATACCTAACAAATGCATTTAATATTTGTTGAACAATACTCTGAAACAGACATCGTGAACATTAGCAGGTATGTGGAAAGGTTACTAAGTAGCTGAAAAATAGTAATTAATGCCCAGGATTAAATATCACATAATATCTTACTTTAAAATTTTGAGTTAACTTCATAGGTGATGCACACTCTTAAAATAACTCCTTTGTGATTTCTACTCTCTTCAAAATTTATAGCTTCAAAAATATTCTTCATATCTACTTGACTGGAAAGTGAAAAATGCAAAATAGTTGTACATTTGTTCACCAAACTTTTTTACAATGAAAAAGTAATGGTTGACATTTACAAGATTAGAGTAAGATTCTAATTGGTATAAAGAGGTCTGGTTTCCTTAACATTAAATAATGATAAAGCTACCGGACTAAGACTAAGGAGAAACAAAGAATCATGTAACATACACTTGCATTCTTTTCCTGTGATATCCTTTTCAGTTAAAATACTTCCATTTATTTTTTGTATACTTACTTTGAACTCCATGGGAGCGAACTATTTTCCAGGTTTCTGAGGCTACCTCTTTTACATCCACTTGGTAATGATGAATGGGCACTCCTCCATGTGAATCTGGCTTATTGAACGAAACTTTGGCAGTGGTTTGTGACAACTCTAAAACTCGTACTCCATAAGGATTTGATGGCACATCTATAAAGGTACAAACACCAACTTAGTAATCAGCAGCAATTAGACAGACCTAAACACTTGATAATCTACCCCAAAAAGTCTCCTTAGCACCTTGAAGGGAGAAAAAATAAATATTGAATATGATGTAATAATGTTTCCTTTAGATAAACAACCGAAGCTTCCTGATACAGAGCTGTAAGAAAACTGCATTTATACTCTTGTATGCCAAGTTATGCAAAAACATTTTCCATATCTGCCTTTCTTTTATAATATGATATTTTTTAATAGCTAATTTCATCAAACGCAAGTGTAAGAGATTAGTTTGTTTACTATATAATTATGGAAAAGAGAATAACAAACTTTAAATCAAATTTAACAAGAGGAACAGTTATGGCTAAATAGATCATTCAAAGTCTGAATTCTTCTAAATGAGATTATGACAAAAAACTGTAGGAATAATTTGGCCGTTTTTATGAAACTCTGAAATACAGCTGAATACATGAATCCCTTTTTTCCTTTTTTGAAAGACAGGATTCCAAGCTAGTATCAAGGAACATTAATGTCAGATTTCTATTCTACTTTTAGTTTAAGAAATAATTTGCAGAATAGTTTGAAAGAAACATTTGCTCTGAAATCAAAAGCAAGTGCATATCTTTCAATGGAGGAAAGAACTATGAAAATAAAGCAGGTGTGTGTAGATGTTGAGATGCTAGATATGAAACAAAAGCAAAAACATATTATTGGGTTCAGTACAACGTTAAAAAGAGAAACATTGTCACTTTTACAGTGTATGACTGAACTAACATACCAAAGACAAAAAACTAACTTTTCTGCCTGTCGTACATTTTGAAGTGTTATCATTACAAAAAAAAGTAGTAGCGAAAATACTAGGAAGAATTCTAGTTCTGTGGAAAGAAGACCAGGGATTTGAAACATCATTACATATTTCTCTTCTGATACATCTGACAATTATTTGCGTACCTGCTTATAGATTGGACATTGCGTTTGTCTCCATGCTATGAATGATATTTTTATGTGGACATGCAAGAATTTGAGCTAAAGCCTATCATTTGGATAGTGAGTACTGCACCATTTACATAAAAATGAGTCTTTATTCAAGGGCTGTCAGACAGTTGGGAATAAAAAGAGAGTCTGAGCTTTACACAGTATTGGTACTTGAATAAAAATGAGCCAAAAATTTCTATAAAATATTAAAGAATGGGCTTAAGGTCACATTCAGCCACATATTCTCAGGAAAAGGACACCTGCCAAAGCTGCTCTAAAGGGGCTGATTAGTATAACCTTTTAATAATCAGGTACCTAAATTTTTGCATAAAAATTCTCTTACAAAGAGAATTACTTATCAGAGTTGAGTGTCTTGATACCAATATGATACCTCTGTGAATTCTTACAGTTACCATTTCTGAATATAGGTCGCTGGAAACCTCCAATGCTTGGTGCTCACTGTGTTAAAACCAGTATATTTACATGGACAACAATTGTAATATCTTTCACTTAAAGACACAACTATATGAATCCATGACATTAAAGAAATCTCATCTTGAGGGATTCAAATGGTCAAATCCTTTCTTATTCTGGGAAACATTAATTTCACTGGGATATGGGATATTGCAGGAAATGTCCACTCTTCCTAGTGAGGCTGTATTACTCTGCTGAAAGGAAATCAAGAGTCCTGGTCGTACAGAATGTGACCAAATATAACAGTATGCTGTGCATCCAGCAGAACACAGACCTGGATTTTGAATATTTTTCTAAATTGATCAAGAAGATGTGGGGTTTTTTAGAAAAAAGAAAATATGCTCAAAAAATCATACAGATTTTTTTCACACAGAAGAATAATTAGTTGTATGAGTTTCTTGCTAAGTAAATATGGATCCCAAAATCAGAGGAGGATGAAGATTAGAACCAGCTTGTGACCCCTCTCCTCCAGAATGTCATTATATCTCAGAGCAGTATTTCCTCTCTGCTAACGACAGTATCTTAAGCCCCAACCTGTGTACAGATTCTTTCTCTCCCAAGCTCAAATGACTGCTCTGAGAGGAGTGGGAAAAATACAACACAAGAATGCCAGCAGAGCAATCCAGGATAGCCAAAGTAAAGCAGCATGGCACTGTATGAATGATGGGGATACCAGTCACTTGGGAAAATGAGTATAGCTCTGCAGTACTGAAGGTAAATGCTCTATGGATTTAATAGCAAGCTAAAAGCTGCTGTGGGTACCTAAAATATTACAAATAGTTTCTAAACACTGTTATTCCTTTTGTGTTGCTAAAAGAATTAAAAATTAAACAAAAATAATTGTTTAAGGTCGAATGAATATTTAATTTCACTCAGATTATTTTTATGATAGTTTTTGTACACTCTTTTTATAAGGCAATTCACTGATACTTCAGTTTGGATCAAAACAATTATTTGGTCAATGGTATGAAACAAATATGCATTACTTAGATATCCACTCTGTTCTTGACTTTGAAAATTTTAAGGAGATCTCTTTGCTTGTGTGTTTATGTCTGATATGATTAGGTATAATAAACATGGCATAGGGAAGACGACATTCCTCAGGAAGAACCTTATGTTCTCTACTGCAGATTCAAGTATAATTTCTGCCAAATTGAGATACGATGCCATTTGGTAATAAGCATAAAATGAAGGTCCTGTGAAAACCCAATAAAATATTTTGCACAATTCAATATGTTTAAAACTCACTTAAGTGTGAAATACATCTACAATACTATTTAATATATGCAACCCACTATCCAAGCAACCCACATGTGTAGGTAACGTTTATGCAGTTTTCAGAGTTGAACTATATCAGTTCTTTAAAAAAGAGTAAATCACCTGAAGAAAATAAAACAGGAGACACATTTCTAGTCAAAATCAGAAACAAATCCTAGCAATTCTGTTAAGATAGAACAAAATTCCTATTATCTCTTTCAGACTAGGCAAATCTGTAATTTTTTTCCCCAAAGAAGACCATTAGAAGCATAATGAACTAAATCTAATTCTGTAGGTCTCTAATGAATATGAATTTGATCATGCAAGGTAAACAGCCTTCTAGTCCTGAGCTAGCTAAACATTCCAGCATTAAGCTGTCCCGTCAGCTGAAATTATTTGGAGCATTGCCACGATTTTTGTGTTACAATTGCAAGGCATTTGGCTCAATATTTAGCAGGAGTGAAGAGTAATTTGCAAAGCTGTGTACCCTGAAGCCTGTGTCTGGAAGGACAGAACTGTGGATGGTTCTTGTTCTTTTTCCTTCTGAAACCAACCAACCAAATGAATCTTAGAGGAGTTTAGCTATGGGCAGTGATTACTCTTTTATATGCTGTTATGGATGTAAGTTGAAGGACTATATTTTAGAAAAAGTATAGGATTTCTTTTCTGTGATCTAAAGATCACTTAGTTATAGCACAGATTCTGGTACACTTTCTTAGAAGTTCCACTGCTATTTTTGTTGCCGGTATACTGCTGACAAAACAAGAGATAATTTACCAAAACTTCACCATTTAAATTAAGTCATTAAAAAAACCAAACAAGCGTCAGACATCTAGTCAACTTCATGTCTTGCCACAGCATCTATTCCTCTTTTCAGTATGCGACTGTATTCATGTATGATGTTAAAGAATTCCTTAAAAACAAAATAAGAAAAAACATCCCCAAATAGCAAAACTAAATTTACACTTGATTTATTTTGTACTCAGCGCTTAAAGCTGGTTAGCATGAATAAACTTTGTGATACAATGGCCTGAATTACATAGTACTGGTTTGGTTCCAAAAAATTATTGCAGCTGATGGAGAAATACACACAGAATTATGCATACATACTTATCTGCAATGATACGTAAATGGTCTTTCAAGTCCATTATTATTATTACTCAACCTGTTCAATAACTGACTGCCATTTTACCCTGGGGATTTACTTTTCAAGATATAATTTTCATTCAGAGTTCCTCAGTCCTGGTGTAAATGGAGAAAAGGAAGTGATGGTGTGAGAGTAGGTAGGGGGGTCAGAGGTTACAGGGGTTCCAGGTAGCTGTTATCTCCTGCCAATATGTTCCTAGTGCAGTTCTGCAGCTTTTCCTGTCTCTTTATACCTGGCATATATATTGATTGAAAGTAACTACCTTGAAATGCTGAACATAAGTAGTATCAGAACCATTTCACGGAAAGAGATGGGGCTGGGGAGTAGAATTTGGAGTCAAAGACCTCCATGAAAGAGCTCATGCTTGTACATCCTTAGAATGGAGAAAAATTTCAATATTAAATCAGTCTTGCCTTGATGTCCTTGCTTGAGGAAAACTGCAATAAATTTCTTTTAGCAAATCATTGGGAGTTCTGGAAAAATAAGGAATTAATTAGAAAACGGGACCACAGCTAGCAATTAAATAAATAAACAATAAATGAAAATAAGATACATGCACACAAAGCAAAACATTGTTGCTGTGTTGATAGTTTCATATATATGCCTATTGAAAATCTTTTGTTGTTTATTTTTTAGTAAAAATCCTTCAGCTGATGCTGCTAAAGATGTGAATGGCAAGTTTTAGGATAGAGACCTAGATTTTATATCTGCCTACATTTTTGTGGCGGTAAATAGGATTTTGGCAGCAGCAAGGCAAAAGTTATACAGAGAAAGCAACCTAACAATCCTAAAAAAACCAAAAAATCAGTAAGATCCCATAACACTGTCTTGGAACACAACATGATGATCTTTTTTATTATGTTATTATCCAGGGAAAATTAAGTCCTACTTCTTTGATTTTGTCTGTGTGAAAACACAAATATTTGAAGAAAAAAGGAGCAACACCAATTAACCAGAATCATAGTGCCAGTACCAAAACTCCAGTTTAGTAAACTGTTAAATTTGATGTTGTAGTCCTTGTCAGTTATCGATCAAGCTTACTGTATTTTGAGCATGACTTGATTCCACAAAACAGGTTACAGGATGAAATTTCTGTGAAGCTCAATTATTGTCTTTCCCATGTCTTCATTTACTTTTGATGTCATTATTCCCCATCTTCACTGACTTTCTGTGTATACAGAATGTTTAAAATATATTTAATTAAATAAAGTGGAATGAGAATTCTCAATACTTAATGACATCACAGAATGTATTTTAATTTTGCTTTTTAATTCCCTATAGTATTGCTGTAGAAAGGAAACAGATACAGCATCTCTCATGTCTTTAGGTGTACTTATACATCACCACCTCTAAAAGCTGTAAAATCTCTGATGTTCTATATTGTACTGTGCAAAACATGTAATAGGGATAATTTGGCAAGAAAAGTTTGAAACATGTCATCAGATTTGTGTGATGTAGCTAATTTGTAAACTATGTTCACTGCCTATTAGTATGATTTCTGCCAGGAGTCAATCCTGTTAGACACTGTAACTCTGTGCTGAGCTGCAGTTCCAGGCCTGATGTAGTGAGATCAGAACTACAACTTTCATCAGAAATGAAAGTAACTTTCTAGGTGCAAAGACTGAAAGAAGACTGAGGCAAAAAGGTGAAATCACACTATTTATCTGAAATTCTAAACTTTCTGTCATCCCAGAATAGAACAAATAAGGGGAAAGGGAAGTGTAGGATGAGTAAGGCCATAACAGCCTCTGAGGTGAATCATGGTTTACTTTTTAGGGGCTCTGGATTCAGTCCACTGTACACTGCTATGTGCAAAATACACATTAATATTTAAAGAAAACAAATTACTTGAAAAATCCAGTTTAGCTCTTTGTGTCACCACCTTAACATTTCCCATTTTAAGATAATAAATTATCTATTCCAACAACATAATCTCAGTGTTGTGGTTTAACTCTGGCAAAGCAAATACCATTTAGCTGCTCTCACAGATCCCCCCTCCCCTCCTCCAGCTGAGGGGAAGAATTGGAGGAAAAAGGCAAGGAGGCTCGTAAAATTGAGATACGAGCTATTTACTACTTGAATATAAATGAATATATACAAATACTACTACTAATAAGTAATTAAAATAATACAAAGTAAAACATATGATACAATATGATAGTTATGATACAGTTGCTCACCACACACTGACCAGTGCACAATCAGGTCTCGAGAAATGCAAATCAGAGCCAGAGCCTGAGAGCCGCAGCCCGAGAGATGTCACAGCAGATTCTGAGCCAACCCTATCAGCTAGAGCATGACCAGGAAAACTAAACAAACCCACCAATTCCCTCACAAATGTGTCAGCAAAGAAGTTAGCAAAGCAGCTAGTGCAGAAGCTAGAATAAGGAAGCAATAGAGAAAAGGAGCAATAGCTGCCAGACCCGCCCCCGCCTTTGCCTCCACCATCATATACTATGGAATGAAATACTTCCTTGGTCAGTTTGGATCAGCTGTCACTGCCTGTAGTGAGACAGCTGGGAAGGCAGCTGCAGTATCAGAAGCAGAGAAAGACCTTGAATCTGGTGCAGGCATTCCCCAGCTCCAGCTAAGACCTTATCAGTACTTCTGTCATCATCCAGGAACACAGCTTCATAGCAGCCACAGTAAAGAGTTAACTTTTTCCTGACTAAACTCAGCACAACTAGACTAGTGATGGTCATACGATTTTCTGTTTATCTATAAAAAAATATTTGAAATAATGATACTGAGATCTCAGCAAAAAGGAAAAATGCTTCGCTAGTTAATACCATCTCCCTGCATACTGATATTTCACATAAACTATGACTAAACTAAATCTGGGAAAATCTAGGAATATCTGTGCTCACCTCAGGCTCTGAAAGCCATTGGAACAATCTGTCAAGTTCACCTGGCTTGCAAACACCGAAGGCTGTCATAGATTAAAACCAGGATAAGTAGACTCCTAAAACAGAAGTCCTGGTTGTAATGTGAAGTATTTAATTTGCAGTGGCAAGAAATAGAAAAGACTGTGTTGTTTTTTGTGTGTGGGTTTTTTTGCTTTTTTTTTTTTTTTTTTTTAAACATTCTACATGTTACTTGCACAGCAATTAAAAGTTTCAGCAATGAAAAAGAAGGATATCAACCACGTGTTTTTTTTACGAGTTGATTACCACAAGCTGCAGTTTCTCAGCATTTACCAGTAATGGCCAGCACCTTTAAGTGTGAAACCTTAAATAAGCTGCAATTCTTCAATTGTTTTGAAAGGTTTAAATGAAAATGACTGGAATTCAGGCTGATTTAGTAGCTCTGCAGAATCTGAGTGAACAGGTATAGTTTTCTTGTCATACAAAATGGTATGGTTGCAAATAGCACATAAATTCTGCAAGAAATCTTTTTTGCTCATCAATAAGCCTAATTTAAAGGAGGGCAACAGAAATAAGGATAATGGCATTGGGACAGCATGATCACCTTTTAACTAGCAGTAAATAAATAAAAAAAAAGGTAGTTTGATTCTGCTGTAAACCAGCAAAGCAGAAAAATTGAATAAAACAGGAAGCAACAAGTCATTCTGGCAGAATTTTAAGATAAAACTATTCAGTAAAATGATCATTATTTGGAAAATTTACCTTACTTTGATTAATACTGTCTCCTAGCTAGAAATACTATTTATTTTTCCCTGAAAGAGTAATTGGGAAAACATTCTACACCCTACCATTAGTATTTACAATCAAAGCCTGAAAAAAATCCAGGCTGTATTGAAATGCGTTGAAAAAATTTATAGGCTTTAATATGGAAAATATCAATGATTAGGGCTTCCTAATTTACCACAGTAAAGCAACACAGGTAGTAAAGCTAAGAAGAAAGCTGTATTTGACATTTTACACCCTTAATTATTATGCCAGTTTTATCCTCCATCTCCCTTGTTGATTTTCATATCCACCTGGTGCTAGTTTAAGTGCAAAGCCTGTAACAGTGAACTACATTTATTTGCTGTATCTTTTTTTTTTTTTTTAAAAAAGCCTATTTAGTTGCAAATACTAAAAATGTCAATCTCTCAGAATACTGAATACAATGCATTACACTACTGTAAGTAGTGCCTAGAATAATGGAGCCCTGACACCCCCAAAGCCAGTGTTTACAGCCTCACATAAATACTATACTACAAATGGTTTCTGTTACAAACACCTGTTCATTATTATTACTACAAAAATGGAGGTTTTTGTTTTCAGCATTTCATACAATTTACAGTATGTCCATATATAGCTCATGCTTTACATAATAACTTCCCATAATTCTTTATTCATTATATATTCATGAAATATACTCTGATTTATGTTTTTATAATGCTAATATATATATTTTTAAGCATTCAGCCAGTTTTCTGAGAATTGACTGAAAAATATTAAGCAAACTGTTACAAAAGTACAGTACAGTATGGTGTTTGAAAAACTGGCAACAGTAACATCACTGATATAGCTGTATTAAAAAAGTCAAAACAGGATTATAGCTTGCATGGAGTTACTTTCTCTCATTTGAATTTCCAGGGGCTCTCATGTGAGAATTTGCTAAATACAATGCATTAATCAAAATATAATGTTATTTTCCTATTAATACTGAAAATTACTTCGTATGAAAATTAAGTAGTTATTTATAGAAGCCACACTGATCATCATGCAGTATTATCAGTGTGATGGGATACTATTTTGCAAATCTAAGAGAAAAATCAGGTGTTGCTCTGAGATGTTTACATATCGATGAAAAAACAGTGCACAGCAATAACCACAACCAGAGTTCCTCTGTTTTCACTGGCATAATTGTTCCATTTTCTCATCTTTTTCTGTCCTGAAAGGTAAGACACCAGAAGGATGTAAGTGGGATTTTTCCATCCCTTTCCCAGCATTTGTATTCATGACTTTAAGAAAGACTGATAGTGGCAAGTCTTGTGTTTTTGAGAGGAATTATTTTTCTAGCAGCTTTCACATTGTACTTCTACAGCTTTTCCTTCCAGTAAAGCTTCAATTGTAACAAATCTTACAGATGATACTCCAGTGACAAGTGTAGCAACTAGCCCAGCAGGACAGGCAGAAACAGTGCCTGTTTAAAATAAAAAAATGCACGTGTTGACCAAAGAGAAAGCATGCTACTGAAGAGAAACAGATGTAACTGACCAAAAATCAGAGGGTTACATGCAGTCCTTTTGTTTGGTGAATTTAATGTAACTCCGAAAATCCTATGCCAGTCATTAATATTCAGGAAATCAAGCCCTGAGATTTTTAGAGGGCAAGAACTACTTTCTAAATGAAAGAATGACAAAAGTAATACACACATAATAGTTATATTTTACCTATTCAAATCAATGCTAACTTGCTATGTCTAGAGATTTCTTAATTAGAGACAGAATAATTGGTATAGAAATTGTGTTTTTCCTTCAATCTTAGAGCTTTTCTGTTACTACCTCAATTTTGAACATCACAGGGAGCGTTCATTTTTCATATTTAATGCCACATGTAGTACTGGTGAGCTGCTACAGTCATAATTTTAGCCCTAGTACCAAACCAAAATTGTTCAAGTAATTCCATTGAAATAAATGGGATCAACTAGGTAAATGATAATGAATTGAAAAGTCTATGAATTCTATTCTGAATTTATTTTCACAAAAAATAAAGTTGTTTTAAGTATGAATTAGATTGTGAGTCCTTATACTGGGGAGAGTTTTGTAACATGGAAAGTAAAGAATGTATTATATGAAATTAGGACTTAGCCAGAAGTAAGAATGGTTACATGCAAAAGGATGATGTAATGTATTTCTCGTTAGTTGTATGTAGCTATCAAAGGAAGATCAGATTTGCAACACAGCTAATACCCCAAGAAAGTTGTAAACGGAAAGGAAATGGATCTTCTGCATTATGTAAAATTGTGCCACACAGAAATCTCCTGTTTTCTCAATAAAACCTCACAGTTTCATACTTTAGGAAGCTCAGTTCTTTTGACCACTGTTCACAGACAAAAAAAATATTGTGTTCATAGTAAAAGTGAGTGCTAATAATCCGTCCTTTAGAGGCACTGGGACAAACTTTCAATAATGTCTACAACTTCTAAGAAATTTCTTAATAAACAACTGGTTTTTATAATTCCTGAGGTGCCAAAAGAAAATAATTACCCTGTTGAGCAAAACTATAAAAATTAAAAACACCAGGCTGGGTAAGAGAGCCTCCCTACTGCTGGATGTGCATATTTCAGCAATATACCTCCAAAGGTTCTCCTAGTAGGGCTCCAAAGAGTTTATTTTCTTATTTAAAAAAAATAAGTAACCAGAAGTTACAACCAAAACATTCAAAATAATAAAAAATATACAAGTCCTAGTTTAAAAAAAAAAAAAAAAATTATACACTACCTGTCCCCTCAACACGTACCAGCCAGTCTGGCAGTATGGTATGGTCTAAAAGTTATATGATGAAATGGCCCATAACAATGTATGACAAGGAGTATCTAGCTTTCACTATGGCTGTACCTTTATTACTGTAAACTGCATTGTAACTCCACAGACATCATTAAAGCTGGAACAATTTGCATCATCTAAGTGTGTAGATACAAAGGATGGGAGACAAAGCTTGCTGAACAAGCGCTAGTCCATTCCACAATAAATTATAATTGAAAGAAATGCTAAGAAACTGTCACTATTAGTTAATAGTTATTTCTGTCAAAGAAACTTACATAATTTTTTACATTTCCTTAAACGACAATAGATGGATCTAAAAATATTCAAAAATCCTGTAACAATTGGTTGCAGCACATCTAATGAGCGAATTCATTCTAGCACTCTGGGTCAAATTCTGCTTTCAAATAACTAAAAGTACAACTGAAGACAGAAATTCTTTGCTGAAGACTTTCAGTCTTTTGTCATCCTTGGTTTATGAAGAAAATATGACTGAAAAAAAGGAAAAAAGACTTTCCAATTATTTATTATTTTTATGCCTGAAAATCATATGCCTTCTCCACTGAAGAAATGAAAATAAACTGTTATAAATGTAAGATGAAATAAAGGGAAAAGAAAAAAATCTAGACTAATTAATTTTTTTCCAATTTAAGAAGGCCTTAAAATTAAATCTACAGAAGATTCATCTTCTGAGGGAACTGTTTTATTTTACTTTATATTGCAACTCAACTTTCACCGAACAAAAATTAAATGCAAGCATTCCATTGGTATAGAACAAACACAGAAAAGTGACTGAATTTAATTTTGATTAAAATAGAAACATTGTTTAAAGAAAAGTAAAAACTTTTAAACTTACCAGCTAGACCAAGTGTATACTCCTGATACCTTGTTCCTATTCTATTTGTGGCTGTACAATTATACCGTCCAAAATCACTGTCAGATGTGGGAGCAATCTTTAAAACAAATACAGTTTTAAAATATTAGTTATTTTTAAAAAAGTGTTCTCAACTAATATGCAGAGGCATTCAGCCTATCTAGTATGTTCTCCCAATACAGATCTAAAATTCTCAAATTCAAATGCAGAAATCAAACAATGGAAAATTGTAATGTTGTTCATCTTTACAATTTCACTTTTAAAGTTTTTTTTTTCCCCCACATTTTTTTTTCCACAGATGCTATTTGCACTAACTAGTATTTTGATTGAAATAAAGCAGTGAAAGTTCTGAAAATTGCTGCTTCCTACAGATGATGCAGAATAATATTTTATTTTTTATTGCAGGATTCACATCAGACATTCGGGGGGAGAAAGAATGAGGGATATGACTCAACCATAACTCAGGTCAATAAAGATATTAAGACAGAACAGATACTAGATACCCCAGGGAGCTAATGCCTTGTTGGAATCCAGCTTGACTGAACTACCGTTCAGGTGACAGAAGAAGGAAAAAGCACTCTGAGAACTACAGCCTGTAAAGCACATTTTGTGTTGCTAACTTTACTTAAAAACCCTAAAGATGACCTTCAAACAAGAGTAACACTGTGTCTATAAATATATATCGTTTCTATAAAAAATGAGGGTACTTGTTTGGACTTTAGGAAAAAAAACATAGTTGTTTTCAATGCACTGTACACCTCTTGCTTAGGATCTGAAGTAGGTCCCGCACTCTGATTAGCTCTAGAACTTCTTAACCCTTTTTCTCCCATGGCAATGGAGATGGTTCTGCTCAGACATAAGCCTGATACTGGATAGAAATGGAGAAAACTAACTTCTTTCACACTGTGGAGGAAGGCAGTATATTATCCCTGTAACAGGAGAGACCAGGGCTGGAGACACTGGTTACACTTTGTTGTGAAATGATTAATCAAGGACCAGTATTTGCTGTACACTATTGCTGAGCAGTTCGCTGTTTAGTCAAAGTCAATAAAAAGACAATTAATGTCCACTCTTTGTCTTCTGCCTTTCTCAGGTTTTGTTCTTGCATGGGCTCTGACATGTACCTTTTAGATAACAAAAGGGAGCTTAGTTCTTATTCTTCCAATCCCTCCATGAGAAAATAGTTGTTATCAAAGCCAATTGCAGTTTATCATCACTTTACCCTTTCTGCTCTTTTCTTGACTGCAGTCACACAAATCTTTTTGTACATACCAAGCAACTACCAGGTAGTCACTGTAATTTTTAGTATTAACCTGAGGGGTTAGTTTTATATTTATTTATGTATTTATTTACTTGCAAGAAATATGTTACAATTTTGTTCACTGCAGATGGAGAACTGAGTACGAGCCATCCAAATGAGGTTTATTTTCTAGCTGCTCACAAAAAAATAGAGATAAGTAAGTTCAGAAACTGGTTTTTTGTAAGAGCTTTACTTATTAAATTATAAGTCTTATCCTTAGTGCTTTCAATGGTGCCAAACTGAGGAAGAAATTAATTAATGTCACCACGCTGATTTCCATTTTAAGCCTTACCTCTAGAATCAGCTTTCTTCCTGTACTGTAGGTCTTCAGATGTGTTGTATTTCTTACTGGCAAAACTAATTTTCCTCTTCTCCACTGAACTGAGGCAGATGGATTTGCTAGCACTTCACAGCTTATATTGATGGGATTGCCTTCCCAAGAGTAGTACATTGTTTGATTTGACACAAATGTTGGAGCATCTGGAAAAAGGAAGTAACGCACAAATATATTAACTGTTTAGTAAAGCAAGTTGTATACCCCTGTCCATGCATTGACTTTTACATAGAAATTTCAGTTGATTGCTGTATCAATTAATTATGGACCATAAAAATCTCAATATTCAACCTTGTTTTTCTTGAGCCTTTATTTTGGTAGCTTTCTCCTCTCCTGAAACTGTTTCAGCTGAAATTCTTAGGAAAAGAATACCTGCTAATTATATTTAGCATTAGGCAACAACAAGCCCTTGAAAGACATTATCTCAGAAATGGGAATGAGCATTTCTTCCTGAGAATAAGAACTCTTCATCCAGACACTTGTATGACAAAGGGAGGGGAACTATGAAACTTACAGATATTACATGTTAATTTTCTGATTTTACAGTGTCTTGTTTTGATATGGAGAAATTACATCCACTCTCCAAATTTCCACAGATGTGTAAGAGTGTCACCCATTTCTCACTGGCACTATGTTATACTTTATGAAATCTTTCTAAAGAGAGATATCTATTTGTGTGAATAAACCTAGAAGAAAAATATAATAAAATAATACCTAAGATATTGCAATGTATTCTACCTACTTCAGAAAAAATATTGTGTGTATCAGTACACTATTTAGAATAATTTTATACCAGTTCCTTATGAAATCATAAAGCTGCAGACAATCAAAAAGATGGTGCATCTTCCTTACAAACCAGACTGTAAATGGTACGTTAAACATACAGCCAAACACTGAGTCTGATATAGAGGAAATTGTTGGTTTGTACATTTTTTTTTTTCTGATCACAATGCCAGTAGGGACCAGAATTATCTATTCTACAAATTGTTTCTCTGGGTAGCAGACACATATCAATGGTCTCAGGAAAATGAGAGGGAGCAGCTCTTTCCCTGCTATTCTATTTATATTTCGGGTAAATAATATTTTTTGTCTATTGTATATTTATTTCAAAACATTTCTTTTAAATATTAATCCCACTCATATTTAAGAGTATTAAGAAAATACCCTTTATATTACTAAAATGTAAGGAAAATCTTGAGCATATTAATTCTAAAGGAGTATTAGCAATTATAGCTGGTGTCCTAGCAAATTAGTATTTAAAATATGTATTTATATAGTTTTATTTTGATAAATAGCTCCAAAATGTTTCTTGATATGTCTCTGGAAATTCTATTCTGGTCTTCTCATAAATAGTTTAACTTTAGGCTAGAAAAATGCTAATAGGTCTATCAGAGACAGGTCTAAGCACATTTAACTAAGTAGTAAAATTTAGCTTCAGGAACGGTTTAAAATCACTTCTTTGTTTCTGAAATGCATGTTTTCAACCTGTTTCTATGTTTGCCTTTGTCAGAAAATTTTTGGTGACATTCTGCTGCTGTTGCATGCATGCATACAGGCTTTGACCAAAAACTGTTAGCAGTGGAAGTTTTAAAACACGGGTCAAACCTGTTACATAGCTCAACACCAGCATCATTTTTTTAAAGAACTATTCAGCCCTTATTTTTGTAGGAGAGCAAGTTGTTTAATCCAAACAAAGTATGTCTTCCTATGAATTTATTTACCAGATACAGGAGCTCACCTTTCTTTTATAAATGTTTTAAGCAATTCTAGTGTTCCTTGATTTTCATAGACCTTTAAAAAAAATTTCATCATCTGAACATCTTAATGCAAAAATGGACTATCAAAGAGTCTTCAGGATGTGACACTTTACACTAGTGATGCTCTATGAAGAAAAAAGTAAACCGCATATGCCTGTTTTATGGTTACGTATGGTTAGCAATCTCAGAATACCAAGAGTCAGAGCCTTGATTTTTTTCCTCTGGAAATGAAGATAGTGCTGGGAACCACTTCAAGGCTCTTCTGCGTGGCAGACAGTTTTTGCACCTAATGTGTTCAACATATGGATCAGAAATCTCATCAGAGTGTTAATGAAGCACAAAATGTGGTTATTTCACGACAAATTTTAGGTAAGCACTGTCTTCCAACACACAATTTCTCAGAACAGGCTCACTCTATTAAAGAACACTGGCATGAATGTGGAAAACAGAAAGATATCTGCCTGACCCAGACTAACTATTCTTCCAAGGTAACATCATACGGTTTAATGCTGTCTGTTGATTAAATTACATGTGGAAAACTGCTCTCTCTTCTAAACATAGATTTTGGATGCCTATAGTACCTGTTAATTTATTTTCTGTAAGAGTGAGTGAGTTATGGATGGCCATCTACATGACTACAGATACTAAGTTTTAACATCATAAAACACAAATAAGACTAAAAGCCCGCCTAACGAATATATAACCCAAAATCAACGACACCCAAACATATATCATTCCTAAACTGAAACAGCTTCACATTTTCCCTCTGAAAACGTCTGGGTAAAAATGCTTTGCAGCCATTTCCTCAGCAGTCAAAAGCTCCAGCATAGCAAAAAGAAGGGGACAGAGGATGACTGTGTCAATGTCTTGATACAGATGTCTTAAATCTGACGGTTTTTGATTTCCTAGTCAGGAATGGATTAATATACCAGGAGTTTAAAACTAAGAAAATAACAGTCCAAATTTTTTTTTTCTTGTATGCTCTGCATCCTGAACAGTAGTATAATATGCTTCAATAGTTATAGAATTAGTATTTATCAAACAGAAATACACAATGTGTTTAATACAAAATAAAGCATGAAAAAAACCCCAAACCTAAAAGCCGAGGCTTTGAAAACATAAGGTGAACTATTTAATATGTCTACAAAATCTGATACCTCCAGTTTTCTAGAATAACAAAGATACAAATAAAGTTAATAAAGAGAACATTTATCAAGATATTCTATCAACTGAAAATGAAGTATAACCAAGTAGAAATGAGGTGGACCTTCTCGCATGTTAACATATGTTAAAAATACATAAATGCAAAGTATGTACTGTATAAACCCAAAAAAGCTTCCATGAAGATCAGTGAGAAAGTTAAAACCATTAAAAAATAAAATATGGACTGCTTAGCTTCTAAGTAACTCAGTATTAATTTACGTCTGACAAAAAATCAATTCAGGGTGTAAATGAACTGTTCTTTTTAAGATTTGAACATAAAACACTACCAGTTAAGACACCTTGTGCTTCTAAATAGCTAAATACAGAACTAGGAGCTTGAATACACACCATACTTTAAAAAAGCAAACTTGATAGTTATTATACCTGAACTTCGTGGCATTCCACAGAAGAAAAACCCAAACCAAAAAAACCTGTAGAAATATTCAATATACTAAAGAAATATAGTGTTCACATTAGTATAGACACACAATGAATCATAGAACGGTTTAAGTTGGAAGGGAACTTCAATGACCATCTAGTTCTAACGCCCCCCTTCCATGGGCAGGGACACCATCCACTAGACCAGGTCGCTCAAAGCCTCATCCAGCCTGGCCTTGAACGCTTCCAGGGATGGGATATCCACAGCTTCTCTGGGCAACTTGTTCCAGTGCCTCGCCACCCTCTCCAGGAATAATTCCTTCTTATATCTAATTTAAATTGATTCTTTTTCAGCTTAAACCCATTACCCCTTGTCCTGTCACTACAGGCCCTTGTAAAAAGCCCTCCCCTCAGCTTCCTTGTAGCCCCTTCAAGTACTAGAAGGTGCTATAACGTCTCTCCAGAGTCTTCTCCAGGCTGAACAAGCCCAACTCTCTCAGCCTGTCCCCATAGGAGAGGTGCTCCAGCCCTCTCAGCATCTTTGTGGCCTCCTCTGGATTCGCTCCAACTGGTCAGTAACTTTCTTATGCTGAGGGCTCCACAGCTGGACGCAGCACTGTACACAGGGTCTCACGAGAGCAGAGTAGAGAGGGAGAATCACCTCCCCCGAACTGCTGGCCGCACTTCTCCTGATACAGCCTAGGATACAATAATGTTCATAAGTACTGTTATAAGCTGCAATGGTGAAAGATTAAATATTATTTTTGAGTGATGAGGCAATCCAAGTAAAAAGAGATGCCTAGAAGGAAGAAATGCTATATCACAAAATTTCAAAATTCCTCCTATGAAGGAAGAAAATCTTCCCAGAGAGGGTGGTGAGATACTGGAACAGGTTGCCCAGAGAAGCTGTGGATGCTCCCTCCCTGGAAGTGTTCAAGGCCAGGCTGGATGAGGCTTTAAGCGACCTGGTCTAGTGAAGGTGTCCCTGCCCATGGCAGGGGGGTTGGAACTAGATGATCTTTATGGTCCCTTCCAACCTAAACCATTCTATGATCCTATGACACCAGGATTCTACAAGCAATTACATATTTAGAATGGCATTTTAGATTAGTTAATATTATGGCATCAGCATCAGCTAAACTCAACCTGTTAATCTTCCTAAAGAAGAAACTGACAGGTCAGCACTCTACTTAGGAGAAGTGGTTCTGAATAGCCTGCATTAGAAGAAGCAAACTCTGACCTGAAAACTGTCTCTAGCATTTAGATATTCTTACTAGGTATGTAAGTCAAAGAACAGTGATTCAAGAAAAGACTGATATATTTCCTGTCTCATTCAGAAGGCAATTCTATTTACAGCTTCAAAGGTCCAGCTCTGGTGTATGTTTGGCATTATATGCAAAATTGGATATGGCATATTACCTGATTCAGCACGTGTCCAGACAACTATAATACCAAACTAGTGTACGAAATCAGCTTTCCATTTCTTAATTTAAGAACATGGGTTTTCAAACTTTTGGCTATTTGTTCCTCAAATAATTTGTTTTCCTGGATCATACAACGAAAATATATGACAGATTGTCCAGTCTAAGATGCTGGGAGATTTTGTGTAGTATATTATCGGAAGTCTATCTGTTAGATAGTTAATATCGGCATAAGTTTCCCACCATCAAGGACTTCAATAAACCATGTCCTCTAGAAAATCTAGTACTTTCCTTGCCATCCATCCTGTAAAACTACCTTAATTTATTGTAACACTGCCACAATTTGGTTAACAGCCTGCTAGCTTTCTCTTTGCAATAGTTAATATTTTGGAATGAATGGGATAAAGTAGCAGAACCTCCCCAGGTACAGTAACTGTCACATATTCCTTGTAACAAGAAATAATATTAGAAAGACTTGAAAATGAAGCCAGGTAATTAGATTTTAATATATAATCACCTTCAGAAGGAAGACAGGAAGTACAGAGCTTCAGGGTTACTAACTTTCACAGTTCTATGCTACTATCATGATCATGTGGCTGGAAGGAAAAATGTGTAAGTGAAGTTTCCAAATAGAAAAGAAAATGAAACTTACCATATACTAGTTTTAAATTCCCATAATTATTGTCTAAAACCAGATTTTTTTTTTCAGAATACAGCTCATCATTTCCGAAGTTTGAGATCAGCAGTTTTGCAAAGCTACAGGTTTCTTTCACAGCAAGTGACATGAAACACCACTCCTAGTAATCTTACCTTTCTCCCACCCCACTCTCCTGGTTCCTCCCAAAATGCTTTCAATAAAACTACTAATAAATCTACTAATTATACTGTTTATGCAAGAATAAGAGTTTTGTCTTACTGGCAAGCAGTACTCGCCCCTGATAATCCTGACTATGATATTATTTTTCATATCCAAACACCACACTCATTTCTCCATTTTCATAAACATAGGAAAAAAAAAATATCGTGAAGCTAAGGTAACTTTCTCCTACATGCAAAGTATGTTGTGATAATGGCACCTTCAACCTTAACGAACGGTGGGCAAAGAATGCATGCATAATTTTGGTGCTGTCAGTCACAGAAATTCAATAGATCCATTTTTCACTGAATTCCAGTTGATATTAAGGAATGGTATTTCATTAATCGCTTTAAAAAAAACCACAAACAAACAAAACCAAGATAAAAAAAAAAGAAATTTTTGTTTCATATACTTATCTGTTCTGAATGGATAAACCTGTCTAAAATTATCTCAACCTATCTAAAATAGAACAAATATAAAGAAATCACAGCTAGCCAAAATAAGCTAAGAGCTAAGTATGTCAATAATGATGCTTAAAAGAAACCGTCCGCATATATGTATCAGTCATTTTTTATGCCAGTAAATCGTTGAGAACACTGGCCATCCAAACTAGAACATGAAAGCTCCCTCTATAGATCTCACACTGGCAGTAATTGTTATTTTAATAATAAAACGATCAGATGTTGCCAAATACTGACACATTATTTTATGTGTCAACAGTTTATATCAAAATTTCTATTGTTACATGTAATTTAGGATGGCCAAACTTCTATCATCATATATTAGATCACATAATTCTCTTATAGACGCTAGTGAAAAAGTGCAATGCCTTTCTCAAACCAGGATCCTAATGCCTATCTCTCTTCCTATCCTACTTGTCACATTTTCAGAACAAAATCCAGCTTCATATAATTTTTCCCCATATTTTCCTACCTGTCACCCTTACCTCCACAACATGCCTCCTTATCTTCCCTCCATTCCCTAATGTCTCTCACTCTCTCTCTCTTCCTATATTCCCAAATCATAATTTTTGTTCCTGTACATAGCAGAGACTCTCAGCCTCACTATAACTTTACTTAATTTTTACACACAGTGCTGTCCAGAAAACAACAAAATAATCTCTAAGAAATTTTAAGGAACATACTAAAAATCCAAACAGCATTACTGAAATTACCCTGTATATCCAACTCCAACATGTGGTTCCCTTAAACTTACACCTTATATCCCTGAGACCTCCAGTACAGCGTCCTCAAACTCACCTATTTCCTTCTTTGCCTTAGCCCTGTGCTGCTCCCAGTGTGTGCAGCAGGGGGACCTGGCCTCAGATGCTGCAACTAAAGCTACCTGCCACAGGTTCACTGTAAACACTAGGAGAGGTCTCTCTTTCAGGCATGTGCTATCCTAGTGACTACAGGATGCTCTGACATAACTGAAAACTACTTAAAGACACCAACCTCAAGTAATGCCAACTCTTCCTCAGTGAAGTTAATTAAGGGAAAAAAAAAAAAAAAAAGAAGTTAAAAATCTCAATTTAAGATATTTCGTTTTGTTCAAGTTTCATAGTTTCAACATCACACTTATCATACCACCAGAGCATTGCTTCTGCCCTGCTGGACCTAGCTTGGCAGTATAGAGATGACGAAGGCCATGTTGCCCTATTTTCATTCACTGGTCATCCCTGTATAACATAAATTACGCTTAACATAGTATGAAATGATGTGCAAAACAGTTGAATTTTGCAAGTCTGAAAATCAGTTTAAAATTTATGCATTAATTATCAATGTAAACATTTATTATTTAGCCTGTAAGACAAACTCATGAAGTAGAACCATCTTCAAGGAAACATCAGAAAACTCTTTCTCGCCCTTTTCTTCACCTTTCACAACAGAACATGTGAAAAATTGTGTCAGTCAGATAAATTGCTGTCATATATACCTATTAATAAAATGAGTAAATTATTAGAAGAGAAACAGAATAAAACCTGAACTATTTTATTCAAATACTCATTCAAAATTTTATTTTTCTATTAAAAAAGAAAACCCAGCATGTTGTTAAAAGTTTGCTTAAAATTAGATCAAGCTGATTGCAAGGTCAACAAACACATGCAGTAGAGAGCTCTATTAGGTAAAAATTTTAACAAATAACATTTTTACAAGTTGTTAACATATACAGGCCAAAAGTTTTTAAGATAGAATTTCTATTCTAAAGTATAATTACACCCTTTTAGGCTAAAGAATAAGTAGATTTACTATAGAGATGCATATTTTTAGCCACTTTGCCACATTTATTGTTGCAACACCAGAAAAAGACAACAAAGATGCGTTCATCTCTGATTCAGTGCAGGGAGTTTTGATGAAATGGTTTTTGTAAAGTGACTTTATGCAACAATCATCATCTTTTGCTCAAGTTCAACAGTATTATGCCCTTTAAGTCACTGCAATGGCATATCAGATTTGCTGCTACGCAAGTGCACAAGTAGTTAAAGACAGAAAACTCTAAATCTAACAAGAGACATTCTTGAGCTCCACGCTCATTATGATGTGTTTCTGGATGCTAAAGATTGACCTTTTCCATCTTTGCTTTCTCATTTTAAGCTATAAATTTGACAGGAAGAAATGTAACTAATGTCAGTAGTATTTGAATAGAAAAAAAGCACAATTTTCCAAAGTATTTCAACATTTTGTTTTTCTTGATTGTTTTTCCTGTAATTTGCCTCTTTCTTAAGTCATATGATTGTGTTTATCAGTTTTGTTTTCTGGATGCAATAACAAGATAGGTGTGGGACCCCAAGGTTAATAGCTGAAGGGAGAGTGTAAAGAAGATGGAGCCAGGCTCTTTTCAGTGGTGTCCAGTGACAGGGCAAGAAGCAATCCCTCCCAACCTCAACCATTCTCTGATTCTGTGAGTACTGATGGGATGTTGAAACTGATTTCTTTTAACAGAAACCAAATCCAAAGTATGAACTGTTTGCATTTCTTATATGATAGCAGTAGATAGCTGAAATATTTGACATCTGTCACAACATTTGTGACACTCTGCACACAGCAGTATTCTTTTTGCTAATTTCAAAGCCTTGCTTCCTTGAAGGTAAATAGAATTTGTAGCTTAGCTTGTTCAATCTAGTTTTAAGTAATTAATGCTGTATATTTTTGCAAAGATATAAAATTAAATTGTATGAATCCAAAGCATCTGCACTAATCACAGAGCAATACAGCTAACTAACATGAAACAAAGTGAAAAGCCTAAAAGACTAATTGACTCAGGAAACAAAGTTCAATACTATAACAGTAATGAGGTTGATTTCAAATTGGGGCTGGAAAGGAAAAAAGACTGTTTCTGATAATCAATAGAGTAGTAGAATAAATACTGCACAGGGGTTTTTTTTACAAGTAAAGACTATATTGTACATGCTTCAGAATTTCTTTTTGCTACCACTGAATACTGACACTTTAATAAGAAATACGACTACAAAACGCAAGTTTGGATGAAAACCAGTAGAAAGAAAAACTTCTCATTTTTGGAAGACACTTTAAATTATTTAATTTTTATTTTAGAATTTGTTTTCTAAGAAATAATGTTTGTCAACCACTCACGTGGCTGATATCATACAAAAATGTACCATATTACTGAATGCAATACATTTGTGATAGTTGATTATATATCCCTAAACAACAGTTTTTGTGTACAGTGAGAAGTAGGCATTATTCGACCATCCAGCATACCCAAGAACTACAGTATCAATATTGAAACTTGTAAGTTTTAACTGAAATAGAGTGATGTGAAAGCTGGTAATTACAGCTATGAAAGCCTGCATGTTAGGATGCTTCCCAGGTAGTATATGGAAAACCAGAGACTTTTCCAAAAAATGTGGCTTAATACATTTTCTCCAGTAACAGGAGTATTCTCCAAAGGAATTGCACCTGGTGATACAGAGCAATCAGAGAGCAGCATCTTACACAATGTGTGCACCTAGGAGTACAGGATTAAGTGCTGTAAATACTTCTGACTGTGTTAATGACAGTTTGAACACAATGAAAGGAAAACTTTAAGGGCAAGTAGAGGGCCATTTCTAATGATCATAGACTGCTGATGATTACTGGCTTCTTTAAATCCTTTCTAACTTAGTAATGTCATCAGCATACCCTAAGTAAGAATAATACTATGAAGAAAGGTGATCCAGCATACTGAATGTGTCAAAATTATGATTTTTCATTCACAAATACTTATCATTGCAGTGAACAATTTGTGGAACCTGTAAGATTCCACATAACATTCTCTCATAAGATTTTTTTCTTCTTTTACTCAGGCCTGTATTGTGCCTTCTAAGACTCCTTGATATCCCTAGCATACATTTTTCAGAATAATTATGTCTCAGCTGAAAAGACAAAAAAATGCCACATGGAAATGTAAATATCTGCACAGGAAAACTGTAACTTTGAAAAACACCTGATAGTATTATATGTACAAGTCAAGCTGTAATTCACTGGGATTTGTGCATTTAACTTAGGCTCTTCTGAAAACCTTATCTTTGAGTATCTCCTGCTTAATCTATATTTTATCTACTTATATCATGTTATTTAGTAAGAAAAGAAAACAGCTATTTTTCCACCTATGACAGATATATATATATAATCACTATAGACACATCTTAATACCCAATACCTAGTGTACATCATATATGCCATCACACAGGAAATTTTCAATCAGTTACTTCTATTGTTATTATTGTTACCCAATACATACTAGGCTTCATAAGTGTAATCAAATTTTGCAGTTAATGAAACCTATTAGTAACTAGTATTTATAATGGTATCTTCCTTTTTCACGTAATTTTGATTTTTTTTCATACTTAATGGAAGGAAAGCTAAAAATAACTAAAGACAAAGATGACTTTGTAGGAAGAAATCCTTCTGAAAGTCTCTGGATTCCCTACAATTCATGTCTGTCTAGCAATTACTTGAGAAAAAAAGGCAGGGTTAACTGTGCCCAATTGGTATCGAACCTGATAATCTCTTCCCGACCTGGAGAACCCAACAGAGAATAAGGATAAAGCACAGAAGCTGTTGTACAATCCTACTTTCAGTTTAAGTCTCTGACAGGGGTCAGTAAGCAAAAGGATGAGACAGTGACACCAGAGAGCTCTGTGTCTCCATTGTGTCTCCTGTTAGCTGCACTGACATTTAAGGAACATATTTGTAGTGTCTGGCAAAACATAAATTCAGACTTAAACCAATATGCTATTCAATTTTCTCATACACTATATTTGAGTGTTCCCACACATATTCAGTTAAGTCTTCCACACCATAATGAGAATATGATACTTTTAAATTCTTAGTATCTGTCCTAAAATTTTACCATGAAAGATGTCTCAGACTATAATAATTTTATCAATCCAGAGATGGTGTTATGCCCTTTAGTATGAATTTGATGCTGTTAATAAATTCTTAAATGTAAATTGCTCATGTTTCATAAAATGTGGTGCATCCTATATCTGTTTTCTGAATACAAGTTATAAATATTTAATTATTAATATTTAATTTTAATGCATAATGACTATAGAACCTAAACCAAACAATATATTTCATAGCACTATGTGTAGAGTAGGACAGGATTTTACAGAAATTTTACTGGAACTTTACTGAAACTGCATTTTTTTCCTTTTATATACATATAAAATAGATGATTAGCAGTGGACCAGTGAACTTATACAGAAACAAATACAGTAGATTAGTATATTCCCAACAGAATAATAATAATTTTCAGAGTTTCATATCCCTTCATATGTCTATTTATCAAAGACTATCTATGTGAAAGCTATTAATAAATACTGTATTTATTTCTTAGGTCTTCTGGACTGGCAAATCTCTCCATTCCTAGCATCTAATTACAGTTTGACCATTTCTGATTTTGCTTTCAGATTTATTTCCTACATCATAATACACTGCTTGACTGCCAAAAAAATGGAAAACACACCTGTGTACTGAAGTCACTTTCAGAACTCCTCAGGAAATCATTCAGCTGCAAACATTAACTATCCTTCTATGCCACAGGTCTTATTCTAACTTCTACCTTCCCACTGGAAAGACTTTCCCTTTCAGAGTCTCAACCTCAAACTGGTTCACTCAAGCTGTATTGCAAATGTAAAACAAATGTATGTAGAAAATCTAGCAAAATAGAATGATGAAACACAGAAGAAGGATTTTTTTGTTTGCTTTCATTTTTTGAAGACCTTTGCTTCATGAATTATAACAATTTGAAGAGACAGCTTTCCAGTGAATTTTTGTACATTCCAAATTTGTATCCTCTGATTGGCTTCTATAGCATCACACTCTTCTCTAATAAAAAATAATCTCCTTTTCTCCTGGATAAAATTCAAAAGCTTTGAATAAAGCAGCTTGCCCATAAATCAGTCTGTCTAAAAGAGATTGTCACAAGCTTGAGAACTCCAGGAGGGGTTATGAGAAAGGCTAGAGACTTGTTGGGGATTAGTAAAGCAGAGAACTAGGAAAATACCAGAAGACACCTTTGAATCTTAGAAGGTTAAGACCAAGACTGAGATGTTGCTCAAATAAATCCTTACGTTATCCCATTGAATACTTTTCACCCACAGCAGTCTCCACTAGCCTGAAGATTTGAAGTTACTAAGCTTAGCCTTAAGTAGGGTGATAATACCACTGGAATATGATCTCAGATTAAATTCTGTCCTGCTTAAATCACCGACAAGGGTCTTGTCAACTTCAGAAAAGACAGGTTTCCTCCACAGAATTCAGTATCGCCAACTACACAATGGCATGCTTTCTTAAATTATGCAAGTTTAAACATGAAAAACTGACCTTCCATTAGGAATGTACTTTTTGTCTTTTAAAACAAATTTAAAAGAGAAAACAAAATATTAGAACTTACATTCAATATCAAGGTACATGCTCTTTTGGTGCCCACCAATTCTACTTGCAGCTTCACAGTCATATCTCCCTGAATCTGACAACTTCACATCTTTAATATGCAGTGACGATTTTCCATGTTGCCCTTTGACTTCTATACGGCCATCTGGGCTCTGTTTATATTGATTTAGGAAAAAGAAAGGTTTTATATATATGTATATATGTTTTATAAATTAAACACCATTGATAAGTATGACTGAAAGTATCTCTTCACCTATGGTGAACTTAGTACTGACAGCTAAGCAACTTCTAAATTTGTGAAATAAATTATAAAAAATAGAGAAAGATGTTCTGTTTCTAGGCACTATAATCAAGGGAATAAGTACATGCTTAAAGGAACATTGTCAAGGTAAACCACAAAATGTAACCACTCATGACTGGAATAATGAACTACATACTCAAAGCTTGTCTAAGGTCTCACTCATTTTGTTACGATGCTGCAGTTAATGAAAATACATACATGTAAAATCATAGTATCTTAGATTACACTTAGCATTACCTCCCGTCCTTAAAAATGTAACTGTGAAATTGAATAGAAATCCTCCCCCAAACAATGATCAAAATGCAAATCCAGTCATAGATTTATTTTCATTATTCACATTTTCTTGTCACAAGCTCACAATTTAAAAAGAACAATGATCCATAAATACAACTGGATTTTCTGGATTTCCTGGATTTCATTTCTGTATCATTGCATGGAAAAAAAGCAAGGGGAAAAAAGGAATGCTGGCTTCTGATTTTCTAGAACATAAATTTTGTATTTAGCAACTTCATAAAAATCCTTATCTGTAACAACTCCCCAGCCCCTCCCCCAAAATTATTTGAATTTCAAGAGTATAAAATATTAGGGAAAACTAAATGAAGTAATTTTTTAAAAATCCACTGCTTTACACTTCAACCTTCATGGAGTAGTATACCTGAGGAAAAAGAAGTTATTTTTAAACTGGTTCTGCTCTTAATTTGTTTTGTAGCTTTCAGAAAGTTGCTTTACTTGTCTTTCACTTCTTCATTTGAGGGAACAGAAAAGCTGATAAAAAATACTGATATTTACCTACCTTTGTTATTGAGCAAGGTGGAAAAGGGAGGGAAAACCAGTAACTATTTCACTGTATCACATACTTTAATGTCCAATCCTATAAATACATACACTCAAGTTTATTGCTTTGCACACTAAATACTCACCAAGCAGCAGCTGATATTTAAATGTCTGCACTTTTAACTCTGTACAATTGTTTCTTCACTGAATACAGGAAAAACGCACACAATTTAGATCTTAAATGATTTGACACAAAGAAGTCATATAAAGCATTCTATGTATCAGAATTTCTATGGAAAGAAAAGTATTCTGATCCCACATCAGAATCCAAGAACACTGAATTTTCTTTCCTATGAAAACCTAAGAGCATAGGAACATAAATTAAACTTACGAAATTCTAGTGCAAGATCGAACCTAAAACCCTCTGGATTGGTAAATATTAGCAACTAAGACTAATTAGTTATCTTTTATGTAATTTCTAATGCTGAAAATTTGATTTTCATTTTTCCTTTAAAAAAGGAAAGAGAAAAGTTTTGAGGTTACAAGCAAACATTCCACAGTACTGAATGTCATCGTTTGGAGGGGTTTCTTGGGAGAATTAAAATGCAATGTCTTTAAAAAAAAAGTAGTTTTCTAATTTCTTATGTGTGTGTGTGTATATATATATATATAAAATACAAGTACTTTGTATGACATAGTTAATAACAGTATTATGTACCCATGGACTATTTGTTTTTTTTTTTTTAAAAAATCAAGTATGTAATACAATGATAAATCTACAATATTCCCACCTAAAATGTACATCCACTTCAGCAATTTCATTTCTGATTTCACCTTGATTGCAACTGTTTCCCCTAAAAAGTCACATTTTAAACTGTGAGAAGACATATGCTGAAACAACCTGTGACTATGAATCACAGACACAGTACTAAATACTCTATTAGTGATTCATTAAGAGCCACCCTCCTAAAGCACTAAGGTAGCTCTATACAATAGGAAGTAGTAGTAGAAAACAGGTATTTAGAGCAAAATATTCTCTTTGCCCTTCCATATTGTACATCACAAACACAACTGTGGAGCCACTTCAGTACTAATCAGAAGTATTATAATTCATTGTATATTTTACTGTGATTTATTCTATACATTCTAAAGCATAGATAGAGTACTAATTGATGTTAAAAAATAATAAAAACAAGCACAAAGATGCTTTAAAAATATCTTTTACATTAATTTCTCAATCTTGTTTTCAGTTTATCTAAATATTTTCTAATACTGCTGGGAAACAATACTTTGATATGTATGTATTTGGTCTGTACTCAAAAAAACTTTCCTATGGTCTCATGTATGGACGATGTAATATAACTTAGATTTACAGTTAGGGAAAAAAACAACCTAATAAATACCCTGAATGATACAAGATTTTTTCATGACTACACTGATTATTATGATCATCAAATATATGGTAAGAAGCATTCTGAGAGGGATCTAATAGGTTAAACACAGTCCACAAAACCAAATAAAACACCTAACAATTGTGGAGGCAAGAAAATGTGGCCCAAATAAAAATACATTATTTACTAAAGTTAATTTCTACTTTTTCAAAATAGTCTGAAAATGATTACAATAGTCTCTCTGATTACAAGGTAATGTACAATATATAATAAGATGCTTTCTGTCTCATTGTTCAGAATGCTTTTTGTCCTGTGGCTTCTTCACAAACAGTTTAAGAAGTCCTGCTCCCTAGTCCTATTCTGCAGATGGATTAGTGTACAATTTCATTAATTTTTCTGCAGACATGGTGCAATACCTGACTAAAAATATACTGTTAGGCTGACATTCCTGAACACAAAAATACCGGAAAAAAACAAGAGTGCAAATACAGATGAAGAAAAATCCATTAATAAATAAGTAAATAAATACATGAATAAAAGAAAATATTTTGAAGCAGTTGCCTATGTCTAGAGAATATTCACAGAATATGCTAAAGATTAATACATGCAAATGAAAAATGTTGGATAGTATGATGAATTTTCAGAAAGACTTAAAAAATACTAGTGTGGCTATGTTATATTGTTCCATTGTATAAGTCAGTTAATAACAGATCTGGGTAAATAATTCAAAGACATAGCATGACACAAAAAGCACAATAACAGAACAGTCATGCTGAAGCACAACTAGTAACAAACATTGGAAACACAGTGAAGACACAGAAGTTGACTATTGCAAAGAACAATGAAGAAGCTGGGACAAAAAATCATAGGCAGTGTTAGCCTGAAGCAAAAAATGAAGCCATGCTAGTTATATCTTCCCATTGTTGTAAAGAGCATTATCAAACCCAGAATATACTGACAAAGCATAAGTCTGCATTCACACTGATCCATAATGCCAGTCTTCCTATTTATCTTTCAATAGCAAATACACAGTGTCAAACAGGGGCAGCCGTAATCTTGAGATTTGCAACTATCAAAACTTCATAACCATTGGTAAAATCTTTCTGAGGTTTATTTCCCTCCTACACTAAGTATGAAGAGCACGTATTAGTAGCATGTCTGGCCTCGTAACACACCAAAACAGGAAGAGGCAGCATACATGGGGACACGAAGTTCACTGCACTTGCCCAGTAGTCCTCAGTAGGAATCCCCACAAGGAAAAAAAGCATTGGAGCTGCCACTGGTGGCAAATCAAAACACAGATATTATGTCTATAAATTAATAATGTCAGTAGCTCTCAAGTCTTCCTGAAATAATAATGGACACCTACTAAATTGAAATATGCTCTTTTCTTTTTAAATGTTATAGTGGGAGAGAGATAAAATACATACTATGGTGTTTTCTCCAAAATTGAAATGCTTTTATTTCTTATTATTAATAAAGTAGACAAAACAAAAACTGGGATGATCAGAATAGTCTCTGTGATTCATACTCATAATTTCTGCTCATTCAATGAATTACTTCAAATCACTGGGGAGCATGAGTAATCGGTGAGGTCTGAAAACACACATGGCCAACATAGTCCCTTACAGACATACATATTTCTTTAGAAAGATCAATGAACCGGCACTTACAATCTAAGACATTGGAAAAATAATTTCAATAAAGAGATCATTGTGTATCATGAAAATGGCGAGGACAAACAAGGTCTTCAGAAGTCATATTTTTATAGTATTATGAAAATCATAATGAAATCTGAAGAAATCAAAATATTTTTAATATTTTAATCAGATAATTTGATAGAATTCATAAATAAAAGTGGGATTTGGGGGTTTTTGGTGGTATTTTTTTCCCCACCACAACCTCAGTAGCAGCATAAAGTTAAAACACAAGCAACAAATCTTGACTTTAGTAGGTACAGCTCAGTAGGTACATTTCCCAGAAAAACACCTTTCATTTTGAATACGGAGAGCAGCCTAGTTCTCTGTCATTGTCAAAGAAAACAGAACTGTTATAAACAGGTCTCCAAGTAAAATTATCCATGACAACTCTGAAGTATCAAAAAGTATCTGGAAAAAAAAGGAATTCACAAAAAAACCCACTGAAGTGTGAGAACTTTCTGCACTTGCAATCTTCTTACTGAGAGTATGTAGCTTAAATGAATAATAATCATAAAATCAGGAAATATCTCATCACTTGAGACTAATTCTACAGATTCTGTAAAACTAAATATATTTTTTTTTACTTTGATAAAATTCTTGTCACATTACATATGCTATTCTACTACCTGACCTTTTCTGTCATGCTCTTGTTTCCCAAACTTCTTACACAATTTGTAATTCCACACGTGAATACTCCTGAAGTTCTGACTGGCTTATGCTGACCTGACTGGTCACCACACAGCTCCAAAACCATGTTCCAGAGCTCCCAAGGCAGTACCAGAATGATGATAACAGTGTATTTCAAGGGTTCCACATGCAGAGGAAGTATGCAGTTTTCAGGGTATGGTTGCTAGAGAGAATAGGGTTGTGATGAGAGTATAACATCCACAAAGAGACAAGAACAGCTTTTGGGACAGAATAACTTATTTGGGTATCACGGAGTGTTCAAACTGCACAATTCCACTGCCATTGTAGTTCAAAAAGTGTAATTTCTCAGAAGGGGAGTGTTAGCTGATTATGATGCTTAGTAATTTTCATTCTTTTTCAATTGTAGAAAGCTGTACTTGGGGAGAGGTGGATGTTGTGTTTAGTGGTTGAGTTTATCAGCCACTTCTCCAACTCCCATTGAGGAACTGTAGCATCAAATGAGATGAAGTTGTATGGCTGCCAAAACATGCATTTTGAGTTGGCTGAAAGGAAGAGTGAAGGCGAGAATAGATGCAGAAATTGGTGACTCGTTTGTAGCTGGATTTTGGTAATATTACTTGGATGGGTAGAGCAGCTGTGACTTTGTGTTGATTATTTTCCCTTCTACAGAGTTTATCATTTGGCTGACAAAGTAATTCCTTCATCCCTTGAAGTCCAAGTATAAGACGGCAAGCCAAAAATCCCTACATTTAAAATCTAAACAAGTTGAAATACCTTTGTTTCTCACATAAGGTTTAAAGTTTATTTGTGATCAAAGTGACATTACTGTTCATAGTTACACCACTGCAGGTCAGTTTTGCTTGTCACATATTTACCAAATAAGTCTTCTGACACCTTGTGCACTTTAGCATTTTGGATGTGCACTGCATGTGTTAACAACAGCAAAGATGAAGAAACAGTGTCTTAAAATTGAGCGTTGTTTCTTTTGTAAAACGTGGGGAAAAATAAAGAAGAACAGTCATTGTGAGAACACATAACTTGAGTAAAACCTGCAAGACTTTTTCAAGTTCATTCAAAGGAGTTGCTGCAGATGAACAAGGTAGAAGATCCTCACACTGGGAGGTGGAGGGGTGGGGCAGGGGGCAGAACATGTTTTATGCCTAGCTCTTCCTTCTTCAGATCAAATTGTCAAAAACTGCCAACTCATTATGTTGTCTTGGTCATGTTCCGAGTACACATCACTGAATTTTCAAGGAGAAAAAAAAAATACTGATTAGCAGAATCATCTCTAGAATTTCATGAATAACAATTTTTAAGGAAGCTTTCTGATTCTGGGTTGTGTTGATATCCACAAGAGAAAAATTTCAGATACTTTAGGCTTATATGTGAGATTGAAGCAGATCATAATTGCTCATGAAACTGTTCCTTGAAGCAGCATGAAAGATAAGAACTTCTGCAACCTGACTTGCTGATACTAAATGATGATAAAATTCCAGAAGTCTATTAAATGTAAGTGACTAGCAATTCCTAGTCTGAAAATCTACCTTTGATGATGAGAAAGGGCTGTTAGTCACAACAGCCATCATCGTGTAGAAGCTGATGGAAGCTCCCTTCTGGATTATGGATGGTATATTCACAATATTTCTCATTCTCTTCAGGTAAATGTATTCTATCCATGCACCTGTTGGAGACAGCAGAAAATTCCAGAGTATTGCTACGTGCATATGCCTTAATGTCCAGTGAATCAGAATAATGCTACAGCAGTGTCTTGGACTTGAGTGATTCTTATAGGAAACCTTGTGATTCTTTTAGAACTGCAGCTCATTAGACATATATGTTAGCATGCTGCAAATTCCTGAATTTGTTAGGGATGTATTTTTCCAAAAGTGTCCTTTATTTGGCTGCTACAGAGATAAGTTTTTTTCCTAGTAGCTGGTACAGTGCTGTGTTTTGGATTTAGCATGAGAATAATATGATAACACACTGATGTTTTGGTGTTGCTTACACTAAGCCAGGGACTTTTCAGCTTCCCATGTTCTGCCAGTGAGGAGGTGCACAAGAAGGTAGGAGGGGGCACAGCCAGGACAGCTGACCAAAACTGGCCAAAGGGACATTCTATACCATATGATGTCATGCTCAGTATATCAACTAGGGGGAGTTAGCCAGGGAGCAGCAATCACTGCTTGGGGTCTGGCTGGGTGTTGGTTGGCAGGTGGTAAGCAGTTGCATCACTTGTTTTTCCTGTGTTTTGTTTCTCTGTTTCTTTTTGTTGTTTTCTTGTTCATTACATTAAAAAAAAAAAATTAAAAATTATTCTTTTTTTTCTTTTTTGCATTAACCCATGGGCTCTCTTATGTTTGCCCTCCAAATTCTCTCATCCATGCCACCAGGTGGGGAGTGTGAGCGATCAGCTGTGTGGTGCTTGGTTACCAGAAGGTTCAACCACGACAAGGGAGAAATTATATAAGAACTTATATAACTTATATAAGAACATTGTTTGTAGACCTATAGTCTAACACCAGGGAAGCCACAACTAACTAATCTTGAAAAAACCCCACAAAAATCCTTATTTTGATTTTCTGTTCATCTGCAGATGTAGCAGTCCCATTTTTAGAATGGAAATAGTAGCAGGTTCTGTGTGGGCTGTTAGCAGCATGTAAAGACTCAGGAAGAATGTATTCTTGAAAGCTTCAGACAACTTTTAGAAATTCTGAACTGATATTTGATTCATGCTGGCATTTCATTAAAACTTAAGTTGTTACGTAATGAGATGACACAGGATATCAAATACACCAAAACCACTAAGACATGAAACAGAAAACTGGATGTCTTTCTATTATTGGCTTTTGCTCACAAAAGAGTATGAAAGAAAAATTACGATGATCAGCCATTCAAGAATACTTCTGCTAAAGATGCAAATCACAAGAAAGAAATGGTTGATGGTTATTAATTGCAAAATATTACCATCATATGAAAAAAAATATAGAGGAAAACAAACATTAGTATTGGCCATAAACAATAACAATACTATTCATAAACGAGTGTTTCTAACAGAAGTATTATAACAGTAATAATTATACATATATTGTGCAATTAGAAATTGTGATTCACTCATAAATACGGTATTTAGTGAGTTTATTTCTAAGAATGCTGCTGATCTGAATCTACTCCAACACTGCTATGATGCCATTAACACGGGTGACTCAGAGGGATTCGGACCAGGCAAATTCTCAGGAATATGACTATTAAGTTCAAAGTTCTTATTCAGTACAGACCTCACATAAACCAGGCACTAAACAGAATGATTTTACTATACAATTACATCTTACTTTAGATAAGCAAATCTTATTATAAATTGCTTCTTTGGATAAATGAGAATGAGACACAAGTGATTCTATGCTAGCTTTGTAAATCTTTAAAATGCTTGTGAAGCATTTGTAGCTTCGGTGCAAATTGGGGTCACAAGGTCTTCCTGAAAAGGATGAGTAAGTGAAAACTCTAGCATAAGCATAGGGATCCAAACATGTATCGGTATGGGATCTAGGTCTGCTCAGATTTAAAATGCTAACTGCGACGGGAAAGTCTTTGCTCACAAACCCAGATAATTCCTTAGGGCTTATTGCAGATGAAGAAACAACAGGAAAATATTGCAGTAGACAGTAAAATGGAAAAAATTAGTTAACCTGGATATAACTGAAAGGGCATAGAAATATTTGTTTTCATGTTATTGTATTTAATTGTTATAATTCAATGGATTTTCTCTATTTACATTTAAAAATGTAAATATATGGATGAATATTAATAAGAGATTACACTGAACATATCAGTCAAATTAGGTGGAAATTATTACGGAAAAAAGTGCTACTTCTAGAGTTTGAAACAAGTTGGAAAGCAGAGATTGCAACATGGCAGCACAAAAAAATGTATCTCATTAGGTAAAGTACCACTGAGAACCTAGAAGCAATCTATAGGTTATTTTCAGTCAGCCTACAGCATTTCCTACTCAACTACACAAGTTAAGAAATTCAAGGAGTATCTATTATTAGACTAAATTATCAGAAGTTATGTATAATAGTCTATCGATGAAGAAACAGACCTGTAACAACACAAACTGAAGAGACCATGTGGTAAAAAAATAAAAAAATCAGTCCTCAAGCTAGGATTCTCAGGTATGCAGGCAAATTGGAAATTGAAGCCTGGAGGAAAGTAATCAGTTTCTGGGTGAAGAAGGAGAGGAAAAAGAAAAGTGAGGAAAAAAGTGTGAGAAACAGCCCTGCAGACACAAAGATGGGAGAAGGAGGAGGGGGAAGAGGTGCTTCACCCAAGCAGAGATGTCACTGCAGGGCACGAAGAAGGCCATGGAGAAGGCCATGGTTAAGCACGTTGTTCCCCTGCAGTCCATGGATGTCCATGGCACAGTGGATATCCATACTGCAGCCCATGGAAGACCACATACTACAGCAAGTGGACATGCCCTGAAGAAAGCTGCAGCCCGTGGAAAGCCCACTCCAAAACAGGCTCCTGGCAGAACCTCTGGCCCATGCGGGACCTGCGCTGTAGTGGTCTGTTCCTGAAGGACTGTGGCCTACGGGAAAGACTCATGCTTGAGCAGTTCTTGAAGAACTGTGGGCAGGGTGCACGTTGGAGCAGAGGAGATTGTGGGCAGCAAATGGCTTCTTGGTGGGCCATTTGATAGGGGTCAGAGTTTTCTTTCTCTTTTGTACAGCTACTACCTACCAATGTCTTATCCAAGAAACAAAGTTACCAATAAAATTGACAAAAAATACATTTGCTGAGGATATCACATGAGAAAAAAAAACCAACATACATGTTATTTAATATTTTGGCATTTGTTACAAAGTGAATGATGCATGTGTAATGTTTTATAACCACACAATTTCATTTCAACAAATAGGATGCTAAAGATAATAAAGACAAAAGGACTAATCTGTTTATATAAATCCATGAATTTTCACACATAATTAACTGTAAAGATTTCTTAACATAATTAGGGCATATCTACACAAGTACAGGCTGGGCAAAGAATGGATTGAGAGCAGACCTGAGGAGAAGGACCTGGGGGTACTAGTGGATGAAAAGCTGGACATAAGCCGGCAGTATGTGCTAGCAGCCCAGAAAGCTAATCGTATCCTGGACAGTATCAGGAGAAGAGTGGCCAACAGATTGCAGGAGATGACTATCCCCCTCTGCTCTTGTGAGACCCCACCTTCAGTACTGCGTCCAGCTCTGGAGCTCTCAACATAAGAACGACATGGACCACTTGGAGCGAGTCTAGAGGAGGCCATGAAGATGTTCAGAGGGTTGGAGCATCTCTGCCATGGGGATAGGCTGACAGAGTTGGGCTTGTTCAGCCTGGAGAAGAGAAGGCTCTGAGGAGACCTTATAGCACCTTCCAGTTCCTCAAGGGGGCCTACAAGGAAGCTGGGAGGGAACTTTTTACAAGGGCCTGTAGTGACAGGTCAAGGGTTAATGGCTTTAAATTGAAATATTTAGATGAGATATCAGGATGAAATTCTTCACAGAGAGGGTGGTGAGGCACTGGAACAGGTTGCCCAGAGAAGATGTGGATGCCCCATCTCTGGAAGTGTTCAAGGCCAGGCTGGATGAGGCTTTGAGCAACCTGGTCTAGTGGAGGGTGTCCCTGCCCATGGCAGTGGGGTTGGAACTAGATGATCTTTAAGGTCCCTGCCATTCTATGATATTTGCTAATTACGATGACCTGTGAGTTGAGGAATTCTTAAAGAATATCCATGAATCTTAAGGTTCTTAGAGGTTTTAATTTTGAATGCCTACATTACTGCTTTTGGGTAAGATAGTGATACTTTTGTCTCAAAAGAGATTACTATGGTTTTGGTATTACTGAAATCCCTTTGATACTATAAGGAAGGACTGATAACTGTCATCTAAATAACATAATACATTCCATACTGTAAATATTATGTTTGCTTAATCAGTATGCATGCTAACTCTTCCCCCCCGGTGTTTAAAAGTTCAGCAGGAAGCTACTGTAGTTTCTGATGAGATTCTGTACTTACGACATTTTCTAAATTAAAAAACCCCAAACATATTGATCAACAGACCATTACTCCAAATAAGGCCTCTGAAATGTGCTGGTAAAATAGTATTTATTCAGTTGGAATTTCTAAATATTCACAAACCATATTCTTAAGGCAAATTTCTATATTAAATATCAATCTTATATTTTTCTTTTTTTAGTAAGACAAATATATACAGACTGTGGTAATTCAGTCAAATTTTGTGAAGTTATATAACCCTGAGTGTTTTAACATTACATATCAGCTACCTATAAGACACACTAAAGCATGTCAGATGATCAGCTTGCAGTAAGGTAAAGATTACCACATGCTATTAATTCCTTGACCTTTGACATAAATGTCACAACTTGATTTGTACAAGCAGGTATTTACAGAAACAGAAAAAAACATCTCAGTGCTGATATAATTATTTAAATTATTGTAACATTTAGAAACTTTGATAACACAGGGTGGGTTCATGCATAGGTGGGAGGTTTCTTAACCATGAATGAGAATTCAGACCTATGGTTCAGTTATGCAGTCCTAAGAAATACTGTTTGTTGAATTTCAGAAGCTGTCAGTAAGGGATGGTGCAAACAGTCTTCACTTTTCCCAATGCAAAGAAGTAACTATTGCATTATGCTGTAGGTTAAGTTGCACAGCCCCATATCATGAATGATGGACATACACTGATCCATCAGCACTGTCAGGTTAAACAGCCATAACTTGAATTTGTGTTTGAGATCTAAGAACTGGCAATAATAGGAAGATAATGTCTGAGCAGACACACACATGGAGATGGTACAGTGAAAATGTGATAGGAAAATGTGTTTTTTTTAACAGCAGACTAATGACATTAATAAATTTTTAAGAACTAGTTATTACACAGAATTTAGATAACTTGTTAAACAAAACAACAGATCAAAAAATAAAATCCAGGCCACTTGCTTTCATTCTGGTTTTGCCAAAATTCTAAATACTTTTTTTCTCCTAAGATACAAGCTTATTCAAATTGCCTTTCAGTTCAGGAAAAGTACTGATAGGTTTTAATAGAATAAAATACATTTTGCCAGCTTTCCACTGCTGATCGTGCCATTGATGGTGCTCATTTCCTATGAGTTTTCACGGTACCTAGAAAATGTAACATTCCCAAAGTCTTTGGGGAATATGAGCACTACCAAATCACTCCAGTCTATAAAGTGTATATGTATGCTTAATGTATCATCAGATGCAAGAACTCTATTTTATCAGAGAAGTAACAGCTATTTGAAAGTTATTAAACAATTAGAATATAACTGATACTTATGCAGGAGCTCATAAAATGATCTTTTGTGTAGTAGAAGAAATGAATGAATATTCAAGGCCAAGTTGCACTGGTATTGTAGGAAATGTTGGTCCATAAAAAGTTCCCTGATAATTTCACTCTTCATCAGTGTAACAGATGGCATATCATCACTGATGACTATATGGGAAAAGCTAATACTGGAAGGCAAAGAAATGTCATTTTCAAGCTTATATGGCTTTATTTCAGCCAGTAAATGTAGCACCACAACCCACAAAAATTACCCAAAAATATCTACTTGGTGCATAAGTACTACATAAGCACATGGATTAAATGGAAGACAATTTTTAAGTTTGAAATATAACTAGGTAGAACTAGGAATATCCATTTACAGAATAGATAAAAACTTTGGACTGAATTTAAGTTTAGGTATCATGTTAAACAACTGATTAAATTAGTGATGTACCTAAATAAAAATCATCCTCTTCCCGTAGGTTGTCTAAGCTTTTAATACAGAAGAGGTATGAAATTTTACATTTTCTCAGACTTTTGCCATCTTTAAAGAATCGACAACTCGGTCTCTCCTAGTCCTGTCCCATTGGAAAGTGACCTTAAAGTTTTACTGAAAGGAAAAATTTGCAGAAATGAGAGAATTCTCAGCTGGTGACTAATAGTCATCCACACCACATGAATACAATACATACACACAACATGCAAAGCCTCCAATACCGTCCTGCACGACATCCTTGTCTCTAAACTGGAAAGACATGGATTTGATGGATGCATCTCTCAATGGATAAGGAACTGGCTGGATGGTCGCACTCAGAGAGAGATGGTCAACGGCTCAATGTCTGAGTGTAGACCAGTAACAAGCAGTGTTCCTCATGGGTGGGTGTTGGGACCGGTACTGTTTAACATCTTCGTCAGTGACATGGATGATGGCATTGAGTGCACACTCAGCAAGTTTGCTGATGGCAGCAAGCTGTGTGGTGCAGTCAACACGCTGGAAGGAAGGGGTGGACATCCAGAGGGACCCTGACAGGCTGGAGAGGTGGGCCTGTGCCAACCTCATGGAGTTCAGCAAGTTCAAGTGCAAGGTCCTGCACCTGGGTTGGGGCAACCCCAAACACAAGTACAGGCTGGGTAGAGAATGGATCGAGAGCAGCCCTGAGGACGACAACTGCAGGATATTGGTGGACAAAAAGCTGGACACGAGCCGGCAGTGTGCACTGGCAGCCCAGAAAGCAAACCGTATCCTGGGCTGTATGAGGAGAAGTGTGGCCAGCAGGTCGAGGGAAGTGATTCTCCCCCTCTGCTCTTGTAAGACCCCACCTGGAGTACTGTGTCCAGCTGTGGAGCCCTCAGCTTAAGCAGGATATCGACCAGTTGGAGAGATATCCAGTGCAAAGGAGGACCACAAATATGATCAGAGGGCTGGAGCACGTCTCCTATGGGGACAGCCTAAGAGAGTTGGGCTTGTTCAGCCTGGAGAAGAGAAGGCTTCAGGGAGACCTTATAGCACCTTCTAGTGCCTGAAGGGGGCCTACAAGGAAGCTGGGGGGGCACTTTTTACAAGGGCCTGTACCGACAGGACAAGGGTTAATGGCTTTGAATTGAAATATTTAGATGAGATATCAGGATGAAATTCTTCACAGAGAGGGTGGTAAGGCATTGGCACAGTTTGCCCAGAGAAGCTGTGGATGCCCCATCCCTGTCTGTCTTCAAGGCCAGGCTGGATGAGGCTTTGAGCAACCTGGTCTAGTGAAGGTGTCCCTGCCCATGGCAGGAGGGTTGGAACTAGCTGATCTTCAAGGTCCCTTCCAACCCAAACCATTCTATGATTCTATGAATACATATATGGATGTGTGTATGTAAAGGCCATTTGGGTCTACTCTGGGTAACAGAGCATTTAATTTCTCTTATAAGAGAGGAACAAATCTGAAGGGCCTTCTGGCCATGTGGTAGAGATTTAATATTGAATTGTCAGTATAACCACCAACCAAGCCTGCACTGGGAAAGAGGCTATGGTAAATCAAAATAACTTCTGGTTTCAGTTTTGACTTCATTTACACATCACTGCAGATATTGTTACCTAAAGGAGTGCATGGAACTCAGGTAAGTAATCAGGCTACTTAAGGACTTTGAAATATCCACACTGGCTTGCAGCCTTCCTAATGTAATGTTACCTCAGCTCACCCAGGAAAGCTGCTCTTTATTTCTAACTGCATACTGTCTTACCCCTCCAGGATCAATCTTCCTACTATAATACTGTTGTCTCCCAAAACCATACACTCTAATTTTAGATCCTTTTAGTTAACTGAAGAGTTTGTCCCAACTCCATATTAGTGCAGCTGAAAATGCCATAGAGGAGATGAAGAAACCCCAAAACATATGAATATTTCTATGGATCTGACGACTGGTGAGAGTATACTATTCAGAGCTCTGATGTGCTCCATGTTTTGCAGGTGTCACAGAGTATAAATCAGTATATTCTCAACAGCACTGATTACCTAATGTTTAAGGCCACCCTCCTGTTTTCTATTCACCCTCAAGTCTGTTTATTTAAATTCTCCTTCCCATCACCATATTGTTACTCTTCTATTTCATAGCACGTGAAGCCCACCATGATTCATTTTAGTGTTAAAAACAAACTAAAAAAAATCTTTGATGCCAAATTGAATTGTTTGCAGTGTGTCTCAATTGCCTAATCAAACACAACTGCAGCTGGCTACATAAACTGTCCTGGCCTGCAGAGCTGTACTAATATTACAACAACAAAAATATTCTATGATATTGTAGGAAGAAGCTGTTCACACAACATGTAGGTGAAACAGTCTATAACAATTTTCTTCAGTAAGGCAAGGAGACTTGCCCCTCATATTTTTTCAACTAGTCAAAGGAGAAAAGTTACTGAGATTAATTTAGAAAGACTGGGATTTGTACAGCTCAGAAAAAGAAAGAAGTCTCCTGGAATAAATTCAAATACTCTAGTTACACCTATAGTTCCTCTTTAGGGGTGATTCATTTCAAATAAAGAGCTGATCCTTGATGAACAAGAATGTAACAGAGCTCTCATCACTATCTCAAAAGAAAAGCAATGTAATTTGCTGATAACACTGCTTCTTCTTGTGCAGTGACAATAGCATATCCAGTGAGTAAAAAAAAAAATAATAAATTTGGATTCTTTTTATTAACATTTGTTATAGCTGAAGTGGGGTCAACTGGCTTGGAAGAAAGAAGAGTTGACCTTTCAAAGGAAAACACAAAACAAACCTCAAATCCTTTACCTTTGCCTACTGCCTGATCATGAAAACTTTAAGCAGCTCTACAAGCTTCAAATAATCTTTCGCACATCAATATAAAGTGAAATCAAACTTGGAAAAGAATTTATTATTAGTCTGAACTCTGCAATATTTAGAAACAATGTCATAGGAAATTTCACATAGATGGTAGGAAACAGAACAGAAGCTATCACTGTGGTTTTCATTATAAAGTTAAAAAACAGAGACCTTTTTCTTGTGGATACAAGAAGAATAGTGTGAGGTATTTCAAAGACATTTGGTGAATCTGTATCAAATCTATGTAAGATATAGTATCATTTAATGTATCTTAAATCCAATTGTAAATTCTCATTCCTTTTGTTTGTTTTTGTTAACCAGTTACGCCACACATGAGGCACTATCAAAACTGACCATCAGATACTGGACTGGGACCTCTGCACTAACGCCTTCTTTCATTCATCTTACATGTTCACTTCACAAATTCTTCAGGGTAAAGATTTTCTCCTTGCACACATGCTGCATACAGTGGAGCAACTATCTCATATCAAACACCATCTGTTATTGTCATTTATATTCCAAAAGGGAGCTTGAAATGGTGATTACAGACACTATTGGTTGGCTTTCATATTTCTGCTAGGATCAGATACTAGGAAAGTAGAGCATGAAACTGCCCTCACACTTCTGCAGAGGAATCAATGACATTTTTGTATCAGAGAATCAGGATATGCTCTCCTTCAAGGATGTATGTAGATATGTATGTGTGTGCGTGTTCAAAATCCATTTTATAAGTGATTAAAGCAAATAAAATCCAATCACTATTCTTCCTTCTGTTCTACAAAGAGCAACTCTTCTCCCACCTCCTCTTTTTACTGGGAAAAGGGCCAGGTCTACTGGATGCACAGAGGTCTGTAGGAACATGCCATTTCCAGTCAGAATGGAAAGGGGCATGGCCAGGTTGGCACATTAGTGAGAGGACATGCAATGCTGGGGAGCTGGGGACTAGCCACGCAGAGGCACACTACATGCACCAAGCAGAGAGTTCTGGCTTCACACTGCAACAGCAGATGAAGCTCTGTCTTGGACTAAAGCTCTATTTCCATTTTCAAATCTTTAAGGATGAGCCAAACACTTGCTGTCACACAATCATTCATTTCTGCAGGCATGCTCACTCTCATGTATGTATGAGTTACAAAGCCATAAAAGGATTTCAGAGGTCATCTAACGTGACCTCCCAGAAAAATTTCCATTTGCACTTTCAATAGAGGTCAGAAGAAGGGGAAAGACCCTTTATTTCAAATTCTCAATGAAAGAGGGACCACACACTGTGTGGTAGATTGTTCCAAAGGCTAACTGATAAAAGGAGAGGAAAAGGCTTCTTTGCTCCTGCTTTGAACTCACTTGTCTCCAACTTCCAAATACACACTTCTGATGTACTGAAAATCCTTTAGCAAAGCTAAATTTTCCTAAGAGATAATTATGGACTTCTACTCATTAACATTATCCTCCTTAAGCCTAGTATGGTTACTTCTTTGATCTATGACTTTGGTGCATATTTTCCATTCTTTCCATAATAATTTTAAAACTCTGAAAAGCCTATGTCCTCGTTAAAAGATCTATCTATCTATCTATCTATCTATCTATCTATCTATCTATCTATCATTTGAAATAAAATATTTTGAATCCATGCAGGGTAAGAATGACCTCACATTCATCCTTATTCCTTATCCATACAAGGCATACCTCCATTTTAGCACAATAAGAATAACATGATTGAGGAGCTGCATACTAAAAGTAGTAAAAGTATAATTAAAAAAATAAGAACAACACTATGTGTTTTTTTAATCAGCATGATGTTAATATTATAGAGTTGTTCTTCCATTTCTATGGAAAAAATTAATCCCCTAAAGATATTCTTAATTCACCAATTGACGACTAAAACGTTAGACAAAGTGCAGTCTACATCAAAAAATGTTTTTAAAGTGGTAAAAAATTCAAAATATGAATTCTCCAAATGTAGGTGATAATTTTTATACTTACATAAGTATGTCTGGTGATTGAACATGACTTTAAAAGTTATCACATATAATCAAAAATTTCAGTTTAATGATATGTTACAACCCCCTGCCCCATTTTCTTCAAGTCACCTTTCCTCTTTCTGTGTGCAAAACATTGCTGTATTATTCAACAATTATTCAATAATTTAATCACTGCCAGTTTTGTTCCCTATTTACCTAATTTGGCAGGAAAGCACAAGCCAAGGCTTTGGCACCCTAGAGCTGGTGTACCACTGGGCAAATGCAGCAGCATGTTTTAAAGCTCAAGAACATATACAGTATTTCAGAATATTTATTCAATAAAAACTCTCCCATGAGCAATACACAGAGTTCATTCATTGGCAAGAACAGAAAGAAACTACATAACTGCATTTATTCTCATTCTTTTCACCTTCTACGTACAGTATGTCAGCACAATAGTAGAAACTGAATATAGGTTTTAGTTTGCTTGTCAGTGATATTCAGTTGAACCACAGTTCAAAAAATGCTACTGTAACCCATCTGCAGTTTGAATTAAGAATGTAATACTGTCCTATATAAGCAGTGGAAAAATGTCAGCTTTCCACTGCAACAATTATTTTTTTTTTCCTGCAATTTGCTTTCATTTTTTATTTCTGATCAAACCAAAGTTATTGGTTTGATTACTCCAAACATAATTGAAAGGCTGTATTTATAACCTTTGAATGAAGTGTAGTCTTTGTGTATCAGAAAGATGACCTTTGACTTGAAATATTTAAGGAGGAGACAAACTGTTTTGTTTCAGTGCAAAACTACTAGAAAAAGTGTGACATAAATACTGTTTATTTGCTAAATACTCTTATGCTGCTCCAAAATGGAAATCACAGAGCAGGTAAATGGTAGACAGAGCCTCACATAAACGGCCTTAATTCCAGGAAGGGTCAATTCAAAGACTAGACCAGAGCAGACATTCTCCTTCAGAACACAAATAATGAAGGTACATTAATTCCTTAATATACAGCAATTCTCTATGAAACGACTGCCTTACTATGTAGTTAATTCCCCCATTGGCATGATTACTGTATAGGTTTGACAACTGTTTTTTTTTAAGAAAGTGCTATGAATTTGCAAACATCTACAAGACGACTGTCTATTTTGCTATTTGATTAGCTGGAGTAAAAAAATCTGAAATAGCCAACCAGAAAGATAGTATCTCATACCTAAACCAATGCAGAGAAATTCTGTAATTTATGTCAGGAAATTAAGAAGAAAATACTTGTTCAAATACTAAAAGAAAATTATTTAAAAAAAAGGAAAAAGTTCTGTAGAAACAGCTTGTCATCTGCATGATTAGGAATAACATTACACCATTTCCTTTTTCCTTTCACTATTCTATCTAATGGCAGCTCTTGTTCCCACAGTAACTACCTTTTGTCATACTCTAATCCTTCTCTACTGAATTTACTTTTGTAATAAAACATGGAAATAGGAAAACAAAATGGGAAAATGGGCTCAATTTGCAGTTACACACTACTTGCTGTGTGTGTAGAAAAATATAAGAAAATTGAAAAACAGGAAAAAAGCCCATCAGCAGTGGAAAATAAGGAAGTCCAAAATATTCAGAATTTTTTATTTCAGATTTCTATAAGCTCTACTGCACTTTTAGAAACACCAGACAGAGTCCAAATATAATCAAGAGGGGCTATGGGCGGCCATTATGACCAAGATGAAATTGAAATCCTTAGTACGCATTATCCAAGTGAGTTACCTTTCAGCATTTTAATTGTATTTTTTTTTTTACCTTTTTTTCTTAATTTAAAATTTAGACTCTCCATGCCTCTCATTACCTTAAATAGTAGCAATTCCTTCCAATTCCAGAGGAATCTAGAATTAATCTATCTCTAGATTAAGTTTCTGTTTATGAAAAGTAGATTAGACAGACAATACATATTTAGATATTTTAGACATAAAATGCAGATTTACCTTGTCACCTTCAGAGAAAGTTATTCCATCAATGGCCCTTTTCCAAGTAATCTCTGGGACAGGTTCTCCTTCTGCTTCACAGATGAGGGTGGCTTTCCCATTCTCAAACGTGGTTTCATTTTTAAGTTGTATTATTTGAGGCTGTACTGTTAAAAATACAAATTACATTACTCATCCTGCACAAAGTCATGTCAAAATCTATCTTTTAAACCACATTCTTCTTTCTTAAAGCACACTCATGTTTATTTACTTAGGATTAACTAAAAGTTTAACGTCAACATCTACAAAACCAATCAACTTTTCTGTCTTCAAGGTGTACAACAGCCAGGGCTGCCTGCTCTGTCACTGGGGTAGTGTTGTATGGGTCGTGACTGATGAGGCCCCTGCTGTGGTGGCTGTGTTCATGTGCTTGGATCCTGGCTTTCTGTCCCTTAGTGACCAGTTGCTGTCTGGCACTTCAGAAATGGTGCAAAGATTCAACATTTCCATGATTCTCCCCTGCCTGGGCAGGAATAACTCCATGCACCAGTGCAGGCTGGGGGCCAGCTGGCTGGAAAGCAGATCTGCAGAGAAAACCCAGGGGTTCCTGGTGAACAAGAAGTGGACCATGATTCAGTAATGTGCCCTTGAGTAGAGAAGGCTCTGACGGAGATTTGGAACGTGTATAAATACCTGATAGAAGTGAGTATGGACAGAGACAATCTTCTCAGTGGTGCCCAGTGACAGGACCATAGGCAATGGACACAATTGAAACACATGAAACACAATTTAAGAAGAGGAAAAACCTTTTTTGATGAGAGGGTGACTAAACACCAGAACAAGCTGTCCAGGAGACTGTGGAGTATCTGTCTTTGACGATATTATAAGCCTGACTAGAAATGGTCCGGAAACACTGAGTTAGGGGTTGATCTAGAAAGTCTTCAGAGATGCCTTCCTGCCTCAGGTATTCTTTGATTCTATGATAATTTGTGTTTATCTTCAAAGACAAATAATTTGGAAAAAATATAGACTTATTAATATTCTTAGAATTTGACCTTTAGAAATATCTGCTTTACAGAAATTACTGAATTTAACCAAAATCATCTCATAACCATCATATTGTACTGGTATTAATGCTATTAAGAACTGAAGAGTCCTCTGATACAAAGCTATTCAACCTTACTTAACCAAGTAAATCAGTGGTAAAATACAATTTAAAAATTACAGATAGTATTTGGATTTTTCAAATCATCTTACTTGACAGCCACTAGTACATAGCAACTCCAGCTCTCAACCTATACTGTACCCTGTCAGATTATTTACATATGCAATGAAATTTCTGTTTACATGTCATCCTGGTTTCAGCTGGGATAGAGTTAGTTTTCCTCCTAATAGTTGGTACAGTGCTGTGTTTTGAATTAAGCATGAGAATAATGTGATAACACACTGATGTTTTGGTTGTTGCTAAGCAGTGCAGGGCTTATACTAAGTCAAGGACTTTTCATTCCATGCTCTGCCAGTGAGGAGGTGCACAAGGAGCTTGGAGGAAGCATAGACATGACAGCTGACCCATATTGGCCAAAGGGATATTCTATACCATTTGATGCCATGCTCAGTATTTAAACTAGAAAAAGTTGTCTGGTAGTCAGTTACTGCAGCTCAGGAACTGGCTAAGCTTGGGCAGCAGGCGGTGAGCAATTGTATTGTGCATCACTTGTTTCGTATATTCTTTTATTTTTACTTTTTTTTTTTAAAATCTCTTCCCTTGCTGTCCTATTAAACTTTATCTCAACCCATGAGTTATACCTCTTTTTCCCAATTCTCCTTCCCATTCCAACAAGGGGAAGGACAAGAGAGCAAGAGGCTGCGTGGTGCTTAGTTGCCGGCTGTGTAAACCACAACACACATGAACACTTGTATTTAGAGCACTTCTCTGTGTAATATTATACAAGATCTGTGTTTTAGAACTATGCATAGAATGTTACTCTCTTCCACACTATTCAAATATCTCCATAAAAAATGTTTTGGCTCTATATACTCGCTCATATACAACCATTAATAAGTTTCTCTGAACCTATCCACTTTACACATTGAATGAGCCATGTTTGTTTACACCTTAAACCAGTGAATTAATTTTACATGTGTAAATTTTATTTTGGCAGCTGTTAACATTGTCTTCATAAACATTAAGGACATTCGTTGAAAAGAACATATTTTCTAAGTAGTTTTCCTGAGGTTTTCCTTTGAGGAAGCACTTCTATAATACATTCTATGAAGCAGAAAATAAACATAGAGGTAACCTATTTTCTAATGGGGTTACGAGAGCATATGCTATACAGAAAAGTAATATTGGCTTATATTAGTGGATCAAAAGGGTAAAGAGAATCATTGGAAGAGACTCTGGGAGGTCATCTTGACCAACCTCCTCATCCACACAGGGTCAACAGACCCTGTTCAGACCAGATTGCTCAGGGATGTATTCAGCACTGTCTTGAAAAATGCCAAGAACACAGACTGCCTTTCTCACCACCATGTTGCCATGCCTGACTGCCTCATGTCTAGTCTCCTTCTTCATTTTATGACCACTATTTCATTTATGATCACTGTCTCATGAAAGCTGTATACAGTAGTACCAAGAAAAATAATAAAACCAGGTTCAAACTTGATATATCTAAACACAACACCTCTATCCATTTCCATACCACCATTCTTGGTCTCGTTTCTCATTCTTTATCTTCATACTCCTTCTGTTACTCGTCTACTGTCGGTTCACCCTTGACTATTACAAATAATCTACTGGCGTTTACTGCATAGAGATGAAAACCAGGTCATTTTTTACTTAACAAAGCACTGCACTAATACCCTGCTTCATTAATGTATAATCTACGGTGAGTGACCTTGTGTGCAGAAAGAAAATGCCCTGAGTGATCAGTGGCTCTTGAAATGTCAACCTGATCCAGTTTTATTGGATGTAGTTGAAGGTAGTAAGCAAAACTGTTACAGCAGGACATCAGTTTGGCTGAGAAAAGCTGAAACTCTCCTCAATAGTATAATAAGGGATGTCATTTGAAAGAACTACAAAAAAGAATTTGAGATAAAAGATAACCATGATAGACTTCAAAATAACTTCCGTAACTACTCTCACTTTCAGGATCATCCAAATGCCTAGGAAATAGTCTACCTTGTCTACACTATTTGTACAGCCATGTCTCCTGGCTACAATTTAATCTGTTCTTTCTTTTCTTGCCTTTGATATAATGTCATCCTCAGAAACAAGGAAACAGCTGTGGCATATATAGAATTAAAAAAAAAACAAACAAAAAAACCCCACAAAAATAACCTCCAAACAGATATAGTATTTTATCTCAGAAATTTGTAAAATATTTCCATCGGAAAATAGGAATTCCCCATCTGGACATGACAGACAACACAATCTTCTACAAGATGATACATGTTCTAAAACATATAACTAGTACTCCCATTTTTAAACTTAGACTTACATTCTAAATTTCTTTAAAGTCTTCAAATGGATCACAAGACAAAAAGTTTTAGCTTGACATTTTAGACACGAGCACCTGACATTTAAAGGAATAAGCACTGATTAATCATCAAATATATCTAGCTGACAGTTATTACTAGGAAGAAGAAGAGAGCTCAAATGGGGGATATTATTTAATTGCTTCATTTTGGTAGGTCACAAGTCATAACTTGCTATCAACTAGAAGTTTTTATGCTGTTTGACTACTTTTTTATAACATTTTGGACCTTGGAAAATATTAAAACACTTTCATATACATATAAATAACAATATTTTTTAGAGACTGCCACGACTAGTATTTGCAGAAATACTGAAGCAGGATTTCCCCACCACATCCAATTCCTTAACTGTTCTTTCTCAATCAACAAGGTCATTCACAAACTGGATTATTTGCTTGCTGTACTCTAGCAAATATGAAACGAATGAAAATACAGGGTCTTGGAATGTCAGTCCAAGAAACCTCCAGGTCTTTGCTGGTTTCTTCAGTCAAAAAAATTGAAATATGTGTATTATAATGTACTTAAAAACTGTAAACTGAATGGCCTAACTGAAATTAAAGAAGGTTTGAATATAGAAAGGATTTATGCTTGACCTTCATTAAAATTACTATATTTGGAAGGAAACAGAACTGATCATTGCTAGACATGCATTTAAAAAATATTAACAGAGTGATGCTGCTAAGTAAAGAAATAACATTCACTGGTTCGCAAGTTTGCTCTCTCAGCTGAGAAGGTTGGTGTTATTTTTTATAACACTTCTTCAATAAACAAGTTTCTTTCAGATTATTTCCTTGGTATCTTTAACAATCTGTCTCAGAGAAGGGCAATACCTTTTTAACAGAAAATTTAAGCTCATATCCTGTGTACCTTACAGCCTCCCCAAAAAGCTTAAGAATAACTTGGATAGCAATCTGAGGTTCTAGATTTGTTATTGGTTGCTTACAACTGGTTTCTTGAAAAAGGTACACAATTTATTGAATTCACAGTTCTACCCATATCTTGATAAAGAAGTACATCAGACTTGTGAAGCAGCACATATATAAAGCTTGAGATAGTCCTGATTATATCTCATGAAAAGAATGGCTTTAATCAGCTTGTTATTAATACAGACATGGATTTACTGGCAAGAAGCTTAGTATATGTCTATATCACTGCCTGATAGGATCTCTTGATTCATATCACATGAGGAATCACACTCAGGATTATCTTCCTGCATAGTCACACTTGGATCAGGTAGCAAAACTGCAACCCCATCCTCGTGGAAACTACTGGTAAAATTTGAATTCAGTAAAAAGGCTGAGTCCAACAAGGAAACATCTAAGAAACAGATTCCTGAAACTTGATGTCTGACATAATGATTTGCACACACACACCAGCATGAAGTAAAGGCTTGATTTAGTGCATGATAAACCCGAGTCCTTGTACATGTGAAAATTACTTTACACTCAAAGGGATGCAAGACTTGTGTTATGAGAGAACTGGCATCACTGTCTTTATACATTGCGTCATTAATTTTATTTTAAAGATTAGAGGTGTTCCAAACAAGTAAGGAGGTAAGAGGGAGAAGAAAGAACACAGAAAACGTATGAACTTTTGACACTACATCTTTAATTGGTGAATTGCACTTTGTGACAGTGCAGTTGGTCAACTTCATAATATCTGGAATAAGCAGGCACAAATAGTACCATACACAGATCCATGGGATTCCCTTTCTAGATATATCAGTGGATTTAAATAAAAACCTTCCATATATGTATTGAACAGTATCTTAGAAAAAGAAAACAAAGAACAAAACCGAAACCAAAACACTTACTAACCTACATATAAAGCTCAAAGAAAAATGAACTAGGTGTGCTCCAGCCACTATAAATGTTAAAGGAATGTAGTCATTAAGCCTGAAAATAATGGGAAAAATTTAGGTACTTCTTACCCCAATCTCACCATAAACTCACTGAAGCCTCTTTGGTACCAAGATGCTTGGCTATTGAAGACCCAGATTAACCTAAATATTTTTAATGTTAACATTTGGAACACATCTAAGAGGGATAAGACAGGAGAGGTCACTTACATTTCTTATCTGCCTGATGACAGAAAAAAAATGAATAGTATATACTTTTCTCAATAACCAATGAAAGTTACATTGATCACATCTACAAAAGCCTTCTTTCTATACAAGATTAATATTATACTTAAAAAGACATCTAGAAGCTAAAAATGGTATGTTTTAACTCTACAATAATTATAAAAGGTCTTTTGTAATTCTTCTTGAGGTAATTTTCCCTCATTTGACTTTCATGAAATCAATTGACAGGAACTACTGAAATGTCAATAAAGTATTTTTGATAAACTCAGACTACCCAGATTACCTTTATGTAGGTAAAACACCTATACCCTAGAAAAAAAATCAAATTGACATATACTAGAACTCCTTCCCATTTTTTACCAATTCTATTTAAAGAAAAAAATATCTTTTCTCTTCATAGAAATAGAAACTTCTAGACATAGAAAGATCTCTTTCTATGGTATATGTGCAGAGGAGAGAAAACTTGTTGAAAACAACAATTGTTTATGTATCATGGAATGGCAGAACCAAACATCTGAGTGATTAAGGAGTGAAAATGAGCAATTAAAGAACTAACAAAACGAAGATATAAAAACTGTCCTCAGAATACAAGCACTATTCTTACAAAGCATGAATATGTCTTTAATTAAAGCTAATTTTGTTTTATTTAGCCTGATTAGATTTTTTTTTTATGGTAAGGTAAATGAACACTACCGTCCTCACTCCAAAGAAGTAATGATGAAGAAATACATGTTTAGGGCTTAGAAAGTAAGATGATGTAGGAAGGTTTTAAGGGATTGAATTTTCTTGACTCTTAAATCAACTGGTTGTTATTATGTTACTTTTGGAAATTTTTGTTGGGGTGCCCATAGCTATAAAAATGTGGTATTTCATAATTCAAAATGCTTATTCACGTGTATCTGAACACACACATGTGTATATATATATATATATATGGTTAGTTACATTACAAAACAAACCAAAGTAAACAATGAAACTGAATAATCTGGGTGTGAGAGATAAAAAGCTATCTACCAAGAAGAGACAAATACTAAAAATATTTTTAAAGAATTCAAGGAAAAACACTTATGGTTTCAAGTTGTTCAGAAGGACTAAACATGAATGAATTTATATCAAAAATCTTCGAACAAGTCCTAAGCATTAATATGGATGAAATCTTTTAGGTAGCAATAGATAATGAAACAGAGAGAACTATAGCAGATAACAGGAAAACAGAGAGAGATTACCAAATCATAATCAGTAAGAAATCCTCTGAGGGAAGCAGGGCTTTCTTTCCTCTTCTATGTCTTATTCAGTAGAACAAATAAAAAACACTAATAAAGATGAAGAATTGAGGAGAGCAGGGTGTGGGCATATAGATTTTTACACATGTGTTAGTGTTCCAGAAAAACTGCTCAAGTAAGAATTTGATAGGTCAAAATAGCTTTTTTAACACTGATACTAGAAAGAAAAAAGAATAATGTTGAACTACAAATTCTAGGTCATGCATGGAAACTAAACATATGCAGGTGTTAGATGGCGATAAGGTGGTCACGTCCATTCAAAAGAGCAGAGTACTAGATATTTTAAATGCGGAATGCTATATTGTTATCATTTTTATTGCACTATGCTTACATTACTGTTATTATAAGTTTCAACCCTGCCAGATCCTTGTTGCAGTAGAAACAATAGTCATTGCCCCAAGGAGTTTGCACTGTAAATTAAAATTAAAGATAGCAGGTAGGTGAGACAGGCAAGCTAATGGAGTGGGAAAGAATAATGTGATCTAATAGGTCGTTATAACATAAACTGGCTGTTTGTGTACTATTTAGCTATAATAATCAGCCATCTGCCTTGCCATTTTCAGACTGCAGGTTGTTTTTGAATACATTTAAGGATAAGAAAAGTAGAATAAGCTGTTGTCTGTATATATGACTGGGAGTTTAACCTGTGTGAAAGACACCAAAGTAAAGTTCTTTGTAGGATAATATACAACAAATCTGCCTTGTCTTTTTCAGACTGAAAGTAGAGGTGAACTTTGTAAAGGCAAAATTAGACTAAAATCACACTAGCTTTAGAGATTATAAATAAGGTAAGAGGCTTAATTTATTATACTATTCCCTAAGGTCAAACCAACAGTATACAGATTATTATAATCTAATTCAAATACATCCAGTAGTACAGCACACAGGAAAAATAACTAAATATACATACTCAATGATGTGCTCTAAATTAACTATAACCATCAGGAAAGAAATCTGCCAGATACTGTAGACAGTTCTGTGGAAACACCAGTTCAGTACTCAGGGAGAGACAGAGAGACAAACAGAATGAGAGAGAAGCCACTGAGATCAAAGCAGAAGCAGCACTGAAAAGCCCTGCTGAAAAATCTGCTGAAAAGTCAGGTTCCCCCGTGACAGGAATCCTGCGTGCCAATCTTGTCTTGCCATTTCGCAAACAAGGGATTATAACCAGAAAAATACAGGAATGCCTGGGTCAGAGATTCATGTTGGTTTTCACAGTAGAGGAACTAAACAGACTGGAAACTCACAGCTTACAAAATAAATGAACTAGTGAGATAGAAAACTACATTTGATGTAAATAACATGGAATTATTCTTCTATTTTTTATCCTAAAATGACAATTATGATCCAAAAAAATGAATAGGCTCCAACCTTAAACAAAAGAATTTTTTTTTTTTTTCATGCAAGAAAGAAACCATTTAAGGAATTTAGGAGTTTAGGTTGTCATGGGAAAAAAGCATGAGTAGATTCAAAAATGGTTTAAACAAACCCATGATATCTATACAATTCGGATTTAGCTTTCTGGGGAATCCCCAGAATAGTGGTTGTTAGAAGATGGAAGAATATATACTGGAAATACTCACACTTAGTCTGGTATATATTTCCTGTTCCTTGCACTAAAATGTTACTTTGTCTTGGGCAAAACCTATGTAAATTTAATCCATATGTAAAATCATTCAAACACCACAAAATTACTTCTGTCTGAAACTTCCTTAATCTCATTTCAAAAGTAGCAAGTCTCTTCTATCCCTTCAGCACTTCAGAACAACAAAGTATCCCAATGGTCTGTCAACCCATCTGGAGCATGGAGCACTGGAGATAGCACAGCACCAAGGGCTATGAAGAGTTGCCCCAACAGGAAAGACAGTGGAAGGCACACAGGCACAGCTAGCTTGTTCACCTGACACCATGGCTTCTGCCTCAGGATCTCAGATCCCAAATGGCAGCATTATCCAACCCAACAGTTGAGCTCTTCAATACGTTACCAGATTAGCCTCTCCTGTTTGAACCATTTCACTTTGTATAAAGTACTGTTAGTTTTAACTGGGACTCAAAATTTCCCATGGTTCTAAGTATATGCTTTTGCTGTTCAAATATAAATTATATTTTTCTCTACTACAAGATATAGTGTTTGTAACAAACCCCAACACATTATTTTTTTTGTAGGATTTCATAAATAAGCCACAGCGTTGATCCTGCACAATGATTCTGAGGAATTTTTCCTACATTCTCACAGATGTCTACTCTCACTAGATTATAACTGTATAAAACTTCATAGAAATTATCAGTTCTGTGTAAAAGATTCATGAACACAGATTGTGGTAGAGCTTAGAAAGAGAAATAAGTTCTCATGATATTACTTTTATCCTTTGAAACTCAGGTCAGATAATATTTTTGGTACTACATCTGCAATCATACATTACAAAAAAAATCAAGAAAGACAGACAAATAAAAAAATCAAGAACACCTCTGGCTTCTTATTAAAAAACATCACTGCTTAGAAGTCCAAATAACCTGGTTTCTCTGCTTTCAGCATCTTGTCATCTTTCTCCTCTTAGTTTTCTTGCAAGCAGATAACTTTTAAAGGAAAACCAGAGTGAATTAACAATTTAATACTCCATTGTACTGTATCTGAATAGCAGAAAAGCAAATGCCAAAGATAGCATTTTCAAAATTAAAGACAGGTTTAAAGGTTAAAGTAGCCAACAGGGAGGAAAAAGCTGTAAAATTATACAGAGAGTGGTTTGCTGCATCAGTAGACACCTTACAGGAATACTGTTAGAGTGAAAATTGTGAATTATTACCTCAGTTCGCTACAGTTTACATTTAAAAAGGAAAGATGGAACATACTATGCAGTACTTACCAAAAACTTGAAGGAATGTCTGTTTTTTATCATTTCCTGCTTTGTTTTTAGCATTACAGATATAAGGACCTGCATCAATACTTTTTATCTCTCTTATTGTTAGTTCTGTATTGCTTCCTCTCAGCATATATTTTTCATTTTCTTCAATAAGTTTACCATTCCTAAAAAAAAATTACAACAATGTACAAATTAATGCATAGGTTCCAAAGTCTGAAACAAGGTGCCATGGAAGCATCAACATGTTGAAAATAAACTTGTAGAGAACAGACTGCTATTACACCAGACTCAAAAATGCATTAATGAACACAGCATAAATTGGCAGTATGTATAGAAGGGAGTTGATCTTAGAAAGACAAAAATTGTTCTGCAGGATCAGTGTTTTTCATAAGAACGTGCACATTCTAGACACAAGCAAGACACTCTTAACTGCACTTTGATGTTCAAGACCCCAGTTACACCATTTTATTGTCAGGTTCTAAAATACATATGTATTAAAATTAAGAATAAACATAATATTGTAGATGTTAAATATTGACAATGTTAGAAAAAGGCTTATGAATAGAACTCTAACATGCGCCTTACACTCAAGAAAGGATAGAAGGGAATTGGTTATACAAATACATGCTTGCATGTGTAAAACATTTAAAAGTATATTTTCAACGTGTAACTGTTGCAGTTCACATTAGTAACAACATACCAACTTATATAAAAATATTTTAAATTCCTTTAGAGCCTATTGGCACATAAAGAACCCTTCCAAATTATTTCCTCTCCGTTGTCGTTGGGTAGCTACAACTCAGTAAGCAGGCATGTCTCTAGATGTTATAATGAGCTCTGACCAGATGGTATAGATATACTAAAACTTGTGAACAATTCTGATGGCTGATGGAGGCTTGAACCAGTTCATCTGAGCACCTTGGCACACAAACACTTATGAAAACAGCTTCTTTTTCAAGACTGCAATTCTAACTTTTTTATTTCTTCCCATTCTGCCTTCTTTGCTGTAGGCTTCTTTTGATCTTATTTCTGTTTAATCATCAACAGTCCTTTCTCATAAGCACCTACATAAAACTTGCCTGATTTTCATAAGCATTGATAATCCTGCTGACAATGTCAACTTCTTGAAAACTAACTATTTATAAAATGAAACCAATATGCATAACTGAAATATTCTGTTCTTCTCTATTCAATATGCCTAGCTTAGGACAACCGCTTTTATTTCAAGATTTGAGCAACAAGGGTTTTTACTTTCTTCCTGCTCATGTAATGTTGATAACTACATATTTTTCAATTTTCTAAAATAATATTTTTCCTAAAAGCAAGAGTACTTCTTCCTTGGGAACGTTAATATCCATTAATAGGTTTCTCTCAACTTCTACATAGTTTGCATTTTAGTAACATTTTTGTAAATAAATCCAGTCCCCTTAGCTGTCCACTTCAAGACATTATTGTGATACTTGTTCACCTCCTTGCCAAAGCAAATCATAGAAATTGCTTTGCAGAACAGAAAAGGTCTAATTTTCCACACAGATGGTTTCGCACAAATATCTAGTGATTTGTTAGGAGACAAAAATCATTCAAGGTCAGAAGTAGTTTCCAAATGCCTGTTACCACAAACATTACCTATGTTTATAACAATTTCTAAGCAGAAATGAGATTATGAACGTTTCCTTGGAACCTTTAGTGAACAGGAGAGATTCAGATTGATGCTGATATTGGAGAACAGGAAAACATAAAGAACACATCGAAAACAGATGATTTCTTTCGTCAGATAATTCTAAGTACTGTCAGTAAAGATGAAGGGATTGATCCACCTAAACTTTACTAGTGTAAATTATCTCCACAGGTGTGAATAGTCATTGTGTTTTCAGTAGGATGATTCACATGAGTAAAGATTTCTAGTTCATGACCTGTACATTTAGATCTTTACCTTTCAGTCTTGGTTAATTAAATTCTATTACTTTACTGCTTCTCTGAAAATTATACTTTACACTAATGTAATATCAGCTTCAATAGAGATATCAGTTAAGTGGTGAAAGAATTAGATTCTCTTGGTCCATGAAATATCAACAAATTATATATGCATATTAACTAAATCTTGCTGACCCTTCTTCTTGACTAGGTATTTCAAACTGACAGATTTTTAAGTCAACTAAAGCATTTTTTGAGAAAGATAGACAGATTAGTTCAGATGCCTCCACTTTAAATGGACAAAATCTTAAATACTGTCAGCACCTGGAAATGAAAAGAGTTGACATAAATACAAAGGCTTTACCACATTAAGTATCATCTTAAAGAGTTTAAAGCTTGAAACTAATGTCTCATGTAGCATTTTGCTTATAGACAACACAAAGGGATATATAAGCCACCTCAATAGTACCGTCATTTGATTTTAAAAATCCAGCCATTTTTATGCCCTAGATGAACATGACCTGTTAAATCGGTTCATTGGAAATGGAAAAGGAAACAAGAAAGAAACTTCAGTAGCGTAAATGAGAGAGTAACTGGTGTCAGATTACATTTTAGCAGACAACAAAGAAATGAGAACACTGAACTGTGTATAAAACAGGTCCTTAATCTTGATGAACCATTTTAAGAGATGTGGATATATCTTCTGTATAATAAAACAAAACTCCTGTGAGTAGTAGAAAGAAGTAGAAATCATTCCCAACCTTTTTATAAGAACCTTTCCTCAGCTCTCCAGAACACACAGTATACTTTTGAATGTTTTACAAGGAAACACTATTCTCTGTTACAATAGTTTGCATCTCTCTAGACTTTTTTTTTTACTCAGCATAGTTATGTATTCAGAAAACAGACTTCCATTAAGTCACATTATTACACATTCCCACTTTTCAAACGGTTAACCTGAGGCAAATTAAATAAAATGACTGAACTCACATAGATAAATGGTATTGCTGGGAATAAAACTGAACACACAATTCCCATAACTTTGTGTAACCAAAGATTATAATCCTGCCAAAATCAGTTTTAACACAAAATTCGAGATGTAATTCCTCTTTTTTATTAAAAAAGAAACACTTACATAAAACTGAGGTTAATATCAACTTATATTCCACATCAACACTAAACAGGATGAAATTGGGAATATGACACCTTGTCCATTAATTCTGATACATGGATGAAATTATGTTCTTAACAGATGACATGCATAACATCATTAGATAAATCAGTTTTGATAAACTTTATCACTGACAATGCTTTCTAGACTTTTCTCAAAATCAAGAAGGATTATGTTGATCTAGTTTTCCTATGCTCTAATTCCTAAAGAAAAATAATCTGAAATATTCTAAAATCTAAAAACTTTATCTTGACATATATTTGAGATAAGTCCAAGGACAAGGAGAAGCTATCAGTAGATTGTGAATCCTTTTAACTGGCTACCAATGTGATGGAGAAGGGACCCAAACAGTTCAGGACAGAGATTTCAGAAATATGATGCAGAAATTTAGCACTGGAATACGATTTAGAATCAAGTTTGCTTCTTCCAGAAAAATAATATAGCTTCTCCCATCTTTTTCTGCCTGTTTGCATGTCAGTGATAATATTCTGTCACAGAGACCAGGATCCCTTTCCACCTACCACTTTACAACCTCTCACTCTCAGCAAATCAAAATCAAGAATATTTTATACTGCCACGAATTTATAGCCTAGTAAGAGAAAATAAAAAGACAAAGAAAAAAAAAAACCCACAACAGGGAAGGGTGGCACATAAGCAAATATTCCTCACTATGAGATAGTCCCTGAAACAGTACCAGAATTGAAGCTTCCTCATTTAAGATCTAGTATCGAATACACAGGCCTGTGAAGCTTTTGTAAAATCTTCTAAGAGATATTCAATGAATGGCTTAAAAGTCAGTTGCCTCAGGGCTGGCAAACCAAAGGAAAATCTTTCAGTGAGCTCTGATGAGTAGACAGAGATAAGCGTCTCTCCAAGACACTTAGCCTGTGTATACACTGTAATATTTATAAAATATTGAACCTCCCCCCCTCAACTGTAGAGAGAGATATCCACAAACTGTGGAAATTTATACATTCTTTATTAACAATATAAAACACTAACGTTTGCTGTCTTGCAGCAAGGCCATTTAGGATGACAAAAGTCGAAAGAACTCTCAAGAAGTTTGGCCAAGTAAGACATACAATGTAAAAAATCACTTCAGAGATTTTAAATAATCAGAATATTCAAGCGTAGTTTGAATTCAGTATCAGTTCTTTATTTTGCGCTCTGCACAGTTTGTTTCTTTTTGTTTTTGTTTTTTTTTTCTCTTGACTAGGTTTTGGATTTTAAGCCACATTAAGGAATTAATTTTACATTTTATTTATTTACATCTCCTGAGACTCAAATTTCATAAGAGAAAAATTTAAAACCATATTTGACTTCTGGCATGTTAAGATAAAGGTGTCAGTCAAAGGAAGCTAACATTTAAAATTAATCTTAACATTGTTCAAATATTCCAGTGGAGATTAAGAATTGATGGAAATCCATTCTACGCCCATTTTTAAAATGCAGTGACCTTTTAATTCACCTGAAATAATATATGTAGATGCAAATTATCCAAGTCTAAAATAGAAAAGTGCACTGGTGTGAGGAGCCTGAGATACTTTATATCCCAGGACTGATGCATAAATTTCTTAAAATTGAAAGAATATATTGTGAATGGATATTTAAATTTTCACAAATGCTATATGGCAAGTGTTCCCAAATGACATGGCTATAATAAGTTCATGTCATTGATATAATCAAAAAACACACATGAACTTTAAAAGCAGTTACATTTTCAAAACATATTACATTAAAAAAAAAAATTAAAATACACTTGAAACTTGGTCAATAAAACATTCCCATATCCCAGGGGTGTCTAAAGCCATACCACCTGAATCTCACTGAAATGAGAGGCTTAGAATCTATTATTATAAATGGGGAAAAAGTTATCTTTATTATCAGTACTGCTGATCTATATTGGATACTTATTCATTGCATGCTGCATATGCTTTTACCTGACGTGTTCATATGAAAAATTTGTTGTGAGATTTTAGCTTGCATTGTTTTTGAGATATGGACTCCTTGCTTCAACTTTATTTGTTTCCTCTCAAATATGAAGAAATCATGCCAATATGGTATTTTAGTTATTTTTACATTTATCTCATATGCTGGTAACCTGAATGAAATTATATTTTTGTGAGCTGTAGAAGTTAGAATAGAAACTGGCAGCCAATACACTAAAATTCAGTACAGAAATTAAGGTTCTACAGGTTAAAGGGCTGTGTTACAAATCCGTGATACATTAAAACAATATGCTCTGATGTGCAGACCTTGACTGAACTTACCTATACCAACTGATTTCAGGTGGAGGCGATCCAGTAGCTCTGCAGAACAAAGTTATTGCCTCTCCTCGATCTGCAGTGGCATTAAAGGATTTCGGTAGCGCAGTAATTGCAGGGGGAACTGAAAAATAGAACATTATGTCCTATTAATGGATAAATAATTCTGTGTCTTTCCAGAGAAATTTAAAGCCAAAGATAGGGTCCTTTGCTAACACTGGAATTTTTGGTTACACTTGGGGGTAAAGTTATAGTATGAATCACTGTTATTAGGATTCCTTTACTTTAAAAGGAAATACAAGATTTTTAATATTATCAGGACATTTACTTTTTTTTTTTTCCCACTAGAATAAATTTTTAAAAACCTTTTTCAGCAGTTCTTTTTTTCCAGAACATTTTCAAGTGACTGAAGTTATACCTAGCACGTGTAAGACACAACAGACATATGACTGGTGCCAATTTAACTATCTCAAATGAAAATGCATCTCTGGTCTTTTTCAATCTTTCATTCAATTATAAAGTTGACATACAACTACAAACTCATGTCAGACAATACTCTTAAACAGGTGTCCTGTTGATTATGCATATTTAATTATTTTTACTGAACACTTGCATATTTCCTGTGCAGGAGTATCACCAGCTTCAAAAGCTGAACCTAATGGATACAATTTATTTTTAGAAATTGTATTTCCAAAAATTGTAGTTGAGTTTTGACAGTGACAAATATTGTCTGTTCTTGATGGGATGAAGTTGTTACTAAAATTCTAACAGTTCACAGAGAACTTCTACCCAAGAGACAAAAATTACAATAATATTTAAGACAAGAACAACTCACAGGCTGATATTTAAAATCTCTGTTCATATGATAATTTTAAGACAGCTGTCCTAAATCTGTTTCCATTAACTGTCAAGCAGATAAACAAATAAAACCAATCACAAGCAGATGGGAAGGAAGAGGCTATGTGGAAATGAAGGAATATCAAGGACAGCGAGAGGAAACGGAAAAAGGGTTTAGAGCTTCACAAAATATAGGTCGCTGCTTGCAAGAACATCCTCTCATCAGTGTGACTCAGAGTTATACTTTTTAGCTTTATCTTTCACTAGAAAAAAGAATGAGAAACAGGCTACCCCAATGAATTTACTCTTAGCTTCCCACTGCACTTCCACAGATTTTTCTCACAAACTATTGAGAATCAACTTCTGTTGCTTTTCATCAAATGCTTTAGCTTTAGTATTCTACTTCAGGAGACTTTCCAGTTTCTGAACCTTAAACATATCAAATTATTAAATAATAATGTACCAGAACTATCAATAATCACTAAGTAAATGTTATGTACTTTTCACACTTTTTAATGGTGTGCTGAAATGTAAGTGTTTCACAGATCACTTCTTTCCTATCTGAAATTGCATGGGCCATTACTCAGCACACAAAATCCTTCAGTTGTGTGACGTCTTTCATTAAAAAAATCACTTAGAAAATGTTACATTCATTTTAGTAATTTTGCATTGCATTCTATTGTCTAGACATCAAAATATACTCAGTAACATGAGGGGATGAAACAATTCTATGCCTGTGTATCAGGTTTTTCACTGCTCACAATTAAGAACAGGACTATGACTCGGTTCAGCACATTATTTAAACACTTCTATCTTCCAAGAGATACTGCAGTGACAATGAGACGGAGTATTATTTTTGTTTTCAAAAGTCGAGCTTTGTTTTTATCGTAATTCTTTCTAGGAGGAAATTTGTCTATCCTTTGTTTTGTTCTTGTATATATGTACATTGGAACTAAAGTGCGAACCTAAAAGAGAAAAAGTCAAATGAAGCTACACTGGCAAGTCTCTCACTTTGCGAACTTAAAACAAAATGGTAAAATTCAGTCACATTTAAGTGAAAACAATTCTTTTTCATTTATGACAGTGAGGTCAGGAAGTCTATCCAATTTATGGAACTGCCCAGACAGCAAAGAAGACAAAGCAATAAATTAATAAGAAAAGAGGGGGGTGTGGGCGTGCAGGGAAAGTACAAAACCTAAGGTTTTGTTTTCAGGAGGACTTGAATTCTCTTGTGCTATTTTATACTAACCATTCTTTTTACGAAAACCTGCCATTTACACCTCACTGTAAACATGGGTAGAGAGGAAAAGCTATAAAAAGTTCAGAGTTTCAGGTAGAAAAAGAGAGTTAAACATTAGATTTTAAATAAATAATCTAGCTCAAGTGTATTTCGATTGATTATCCATTATAACTTCAAAAAAATTTCCATACATTAGAAACTAGATTTATATATCAAACTTCGTTCCAAGATTTACTTTTAACTACTCTGGAGTAAAGCTGCATTCTGTTAATATATAATCTTTAAAACATTATGCAAAAACTAACCAATATAAAGAACAGCCATTTAAAACTAAAAAGGTTTTCTAAAATATATTTACTTACTGTAAGTTGCTTTCACACTTTTTTATGATAAGTCTGTTTCACAGATCACTTCTTTCCTATCTGACATTGCCTGGGCTACAGATTGGATATGGAAATTCCATGTCCCCCCAGCAATGAACCTCTACATTTTTGGGTGAATAATTGGTGGTTGCAAGGCCTAATCCTTCATTTTATAGTAATAGTTCTACTGGTGATTAATTTTTCTTGCTTCCACACAGAACAAGAAAACATACTATAGGCAAATATCATGCACATGAACGGAGATGACTCAGTTATGACCAAAATGGCCCAGGACAGTATTTACCTCTTGTTCTTAAATATAATTCATAGGTTTCATCCTAGGTTTAACTTCCTCCTCTGGAGAGGATTTGATCCCATATCATCTACCCCTGAGATATTGGTCTTCATCAACTTTCTATAATGCTCAGGTGCTCTCATCATCTCACAATGTTTTTCTACTCTCTGTCCTCCCTTTTTAGTTGGGTAGACAGGCAGAAAAACAGTACCAAATAAAGTAATTGTTCACAGAAGACGTGATCTTAGAAAGCAACATATTCATATACTGTTTGCAGTAGATAAACATCATACATGGAGAATTCTGTTATTCTCCAAATAAATCAGCAAAGCTACAATATCAGCCCCTATATTCCTCCTGAAAACGTATTTCCACTAAATACATTAGTGGAAGTGGAATATTAGTGGAATATTAGCAAGAACTAATATTATTTAGTTATTACTCTCATAATTTCTCTATCCTGACCTCTCCCTACAGGTTCTCACAAAAATTTAAATTTTTTAAAATGTAAAATTATGGGTTATGCAGTGTGCCAGCTCTCCTGAAGCATTCCCATTCCTTTGTTGTTTAGCCACACTTTATCCAGCTTTGGAGACCTTGTATGGTTGTTACTACGTGTTTGTATAGATCTTAGGTATTTCCATAGGTCCTGTAAGCATTATTGCAATGTAAGTAAATAAAGTTCCAAATTCAAATAGTTAGTACATACAAATACCATCACAATAACTTTTTCTTTTAATACCAATCTTTGATAATCACCCAAAGAATTTATTGCTGCTTATTTTTTGGAAAAGGAAACATGGTGGAAATACAGCCATCTAGCTTCTACTGGCCTACAGCCTGCTCCTTTTTTTTCTTTTTTCTTTTTTTTCTTTTTTCTTTTTTTTTTCCTTTTCTGAATCCAATTAATTCTTAAGTTCTCCTTTTCACCAAAGAGCACTACAACTTTTCTTTGTTTCTGATTTTTAATATTACTCTAGAAGTCATTGTGGGCCAAGTTTAATACGTTCACCTTTATGTAGGAAAACCTATTTATTCCTATAAATGAAGCAAAAAATAGCTCTTAATTGATACCGCTCTACATGGGCAACCATATCAGAATCCCTCAATTGGGAACCCCTTCTCCTCACAACGCTATGAACTGAAATCTAGAGATGAGTGAGTGTTAGCTTTTTTGTCTAGTCATAATAAATACATGAAGAAACAAATTTTGTGAATAAAATCCACCAATTAAAGATATGAAATCAGACTTGGGTTTGCAATCTGATATTTTAGGTTAAATACAGGCTTGGCCTCAGCTCAAACACATACAAATATCAGATGGAAGTGAAAGGTATTCAGAATGGGGGTTCATATCCAAGTAGATAAATAACAGCAGAATAAAACCTCATTAAGCATTTTAAATACTATCAGATGCATTGTTGGAACTGTACATGACCAGAAGTCAAAGTAATGCAGCACTACAATGCACATCAGGAAAGCAATTTCTTAGGGGTCTTCACAGTGCATAGGGCACATAGGCGCATGCTAGATTCTATCACAGTATGTAGGATAATCACCAATTTGCTTGCTGCTGCCTGTACACTATGTACAACTATTGAAAGAATTCTGCTTCAAAGATTGCTGCTTGACTATATAGATTAAATAATATCTGTGCTAGAAGCTGCTCTTTCTCCTGAAATTAACTGAGATTTCAATTTATATAATGAACCCTCTAAACTGGGGTTTGCTGAGAAGAATCAGTCAAGGACAAAGCACTTAAAACTCAGAACTCAGTAGGCATGATGGAAGTAGTTTCATTGAAAAACTGACATTAAACAGAATGTACAGATAAAAATTGCCCTTTAGGGACTGTGACCTTTCTGGACAATATATGAAGAGATATTTATTTTTCACCAGGTCAACGCTGAATTTAAGAGAGTCGTAGAGCTAAATGCTCCATCTTGTTTTAATCCGCCCATATTCTTTCTTAGAAGTTTTCCTATGAAAGGATAAAATGTATAATGCCACTTTTCAGATAAATCATTATATATTTTACCCCTCATAAAAATAGAGTGTTAAAAATCTATAAGTAATACTGTTCATCTTAAAATATATCTGTGACTTTTGGGATAGTTAATAAAATATGTTCAATGCAGTGAAGGTGAAAAACTACGAAAAACCAAGCGTGTTTTTTTGACAGTTAATGACAAAACAGCACAAAATACAGGGTGAACTGAAATACTATATATTATAATCTGAAACTCAAGCCTTGCAGTGATTTTCAATGATATGTGAATTATTAAAACCAATAATCCATCTTTTACATGTTTATACCCACTGATATTATGAAATACAATGAATTCAATTTACACAGTATAGAAGATTTTTAAAAAATATTACGCAATTAAATTTATAGGAAAACAATACTAAACAGACATGACAACTGTAATAACCAGTTTAATAAGGATCTTTTAAGAAGCTAATATATTTTAAAATTGACTATGATCATCAAATAAAGCAAGAAGGCAGTTCAGAAAGTTTTACTACTTACCATTCACAATAACAATTATGTCCCGAAAGTCAATTTCTCCTCTGGCTTCTACTCTTCCTTCACATCTGTATACTCCTTCATCACTTTTATTGATGCTAAGAATTTGGAGATTATTGTTTGCTAATACTGCAAATCGATCTAGAAAGGTAAAGAAGCGATTAAGTGGTGTTAGTAAATCAAGACAAGACAAGGAATACTAACTTAAATGAATAATATTTAGGTACTTTCTCTGTACAGTCAAAATGCTCATTGACAAAACATTTGTTGATTTAAAAGTGAAATGTCAGCTTACAAATTCTTTTTTCCCCACTCCAAAATACATTTCCATTTCCTAAAATTCAATTTCCATCCATAACTTCCTACTTACTCTAAGGAGTCATCAAACGTAAGCTAAATTTATAAATTATTGCAAAATGAGTGGAATATTCATGAACACCTACACAGAGTATCAAAAAGATTAAAGAGATGGAGAAAAGATAAATTGAACAATTTGTAATAAAACAAGTAAGAAAATAATTCTTTTCTCTCTACCTAGATTAACCATCTGTCTCTGTGCCTGTTTTATCGCACTGCTTTCTCAGCTTGCTCACTCTCCTTTCCTCATCCTGTTCTTTTGCTTATTCAGTCAATGATGTACCTCATCACAGTCTAACACTTCATAGAAATGGGTACAAAGACATAAGCCAAGAAACCACTTCACCTTCTGCACAGTCCAGCCAATAGACCTTTTGAATAGCTTAAATTCAATGAAAAAAATCAGATTACGAACAAGTATGCATACACTTTCCTGCACATGCAGCAGATTAAAATTATGATCCACAAGAGTAAACTGAACCTGAATTTAATCTTTCTCTCCTTTCTGTCTGAACTAGTGTATTGGGTTTACATGCCAAGATGTTGGCAGCAGGAGGGCAGCAGGGGTGGCCTCTGTGAGCTCCAGCGGAGCCACTACACGGCACGGCTGAGTCCCGCAGACAAGGTGGTGGGACCTCTGTGAAAGTGTGTATAAGAAAGGACAAAAACCACTGTGCAGCAACGGAGAGGGAGGAATGAGAAAAATATGAGAGAAACAGTCCTGCAAGCACCAAGAGCAGAGGAGGCAGAATGGGAGGAGGTGCTCCAGGCACTGGAGGAAAGATCCCTTTGCAGCCCCAGGAGAATGTAGGGTGGAGGCAGATATCCACATTGCAGTCCACAAAAGACCCTATGCTGGAGAAAGTTTATCCGAAACAGGCCTGGAAAACCCAAACTGGAGCTGTTAGGGCCTGATCACAATCCCCATTCCCCATCTCCCTGCACTGCTTGGGGTGGAGAAGGTAGAGAAGTTGGCAATGAATAGTGAAGTTGAGCCAAGGGAAAAGGAGGGGGCGTGTGTTGCTTTAACATTGCATTTCACCTTCCAACTCTATTTAACTGGCAATAAATTCAATTCATTTTCCCCAATTCAAATCCATTATGCCTGTGCTGGTAATAGGTGAGTGATCTCCCTGCCTTTATCTCCATCCACGAGCTATTTCATCTCATTTTCTCCCCCTGTCATGTTGAGGAGGATGAGACAGTGGCTGGGTGGGTGCCTGGAAGCTGGCCAAGGTCAACCCACCGTAACTAGTCAATATTAATGGACTACTTTGAGAATTACTTCCTGCAGTTCACTGTATGTGGCTTTTGAGGAACCTGCATACTTGTTATTCAGCTGTTTTTCTTGTTCTCTTTGAACCAGTGTATTCCTTTCAGTACTGAAGGATTATGTGATTGACCAGCTTTCGGTTTTAACTAGTAACCAGGTGTCATTTTTCACTTTGCTTTCATTTTTGATTCTGGTAGATTTCCCACAGCACCACCACTGATTTTCCAAAACAGAGATAAACAACACTTGGTAGAAAAGCTTTCATGTAGTTGTACAGCTAAGACTATTTGTAGAACATATGTGCACACATATTTACAAATAAAAAGCTTTTTATACCATGTGGGTTCTGTTTCATTACCAAGAACACTATCAGAAAACGTAAAAAAAAAAAAAAAAAAAAAGCTAATTATGCTTCACCTGATAGAGGTTTACAGGACATCAATAGCCTCAACATAGTTGTGCTAATTATGTCTAGTTTATTACAGTCACGCTTGACCATTAATGTCATTTCACACACTACAATGTACAAATTACATCAATTTTTCTTTCTGTCCCTACACAATTCCCAGACAGCTGTGTTTCAAATGTTTTGAAAAGGTGATATCTAGCCACTCTTTCAGCACTAACAACCTTTTTTCTTTTTTTGTTAACATAAATATTTAATGTGTGAGATGAATGAGAGGACTGGAGATCACCTTTAATGCTTTAAAATACTGAAAAAAGTGAGGGTTCATTCAGTAGTAGGAAACAAAAGCTGGGGTTGGCTGGGTATCTTTTCAACTTTCACTGAAGAACATTATAATAAATACAGCAGGAGATAGTCTCATGAGTAAACTAGTTAGAAGATAAACATCTTGGGTCTTTTTCTGCCACTCATAGTCTACATACAGACAAAATTAATACACATTATAAGAAAACTTTAAAAATGGAAGGTGAATTGAATATGTGACATTCTCTAGACTCAACTTCAAATGTCTAATTTAGAACAACAGTCACACCATCTTCCCCCTTAGGTGAAATCAGATGTTAAGTGGTATGGATGGCAAAAAGGATTGCCTATGTCCTTTTAGCACCTTATAAACACAGCTTGAGGAATTTCTGGCTTATGGTTTGAAAATTTTACTGTGTTCTAGGGCATTTACAAGGCCTTGACCCACAAAATCTAACAAAAAGGTTAGGCACAGCTGTTCATTCTAAGACCAGGACATGACTAAACACCTGTTGAAGAAAAAGGTCAGAAAGACCAAGACTCCCTCATAAAACCAAACCAGTCATTCTATAAGGAGGAACTGTTTTTCAACCCACTAATTTCTTCTTCTGGACCAAATGTAAACAGCATGCTAACCATACCTTTGCACATCAGTTTACACAAGTGTATTTAACAGGTCTACATTGTCTCTGCAGAGGAATGGCACCACTTTTTCCACCAATGTATTTTGAACTGCACAAACTGTCATAGGGGGAAACCTATTTCTCTGAGACTATGCTACACTGAGGAAGAAGCAGAACTGGCTTGTCACCGCCTACCCAATATGATCCGTAGGGTTAGTCTGGCTCATTTGACGTCTGTCTTACCTAGTCCTCAGAATAAGAGAGAATATGTTGTTTATAGACCACACAAATCATAAGAGAACATGCAGTTACCTAGAATTGCAACTAGATGCATTTTCAAAAAAACAGTAAATTCTAAGGTTTTCCAGAACCTTTTATCATATATTAATAGTGATCTTGAAGCAAATCATACCATAAATATCATAAATACCTATACAGCAAAAAACCCCAAACCTAACAAAATTACAAAATTGAGAATGTACAAACACTGAAATACATCAAAGCACACAGGAAACATGAAGGATGCACCAGACTCCAGTATTTTCTATCCAATCACACAAAAAATACACTTTTCTACGTGCATTAAAGTTACATACTGTACCCGTAATATGTTTATAGAAAACTGCTAATCTGATAGTGGAATTCTGACAAACCTTAATGATTTGAACAGTGACAGAATAAAAACTGCATATTTACATACATAGTGGATAATTCATACGCAGCCTATTTGTATTAACAGCATCAGCTAATCTTCTAAGATTAATACTAACCATAATATACAAAAATCTGTACATAAAATTTTTATATTTGCTTTACACTCTGTAGAATGAGTTGTATTTAATGTCTTTTGAAGACCCAGAATTGTGCAAAAACAGAGCAAGTCACTTACAATTCCAGGTAAGATCTGATCAATGAAAACAATGCCATTCACTTTAATAGCGAAGAAAGTGTTCCTGACTCCCATACAATGGAATTATGAGTCACGACAATTCAGCTCTTGATAACAATGGAGAAATTCTTAGAACTTTCCCAGAAAATCTTACTTTATATATTGCTCTGTTAAACCTTAAACATACAGCCTAAGACCAGAAAGATTTTTGAAGATCATTGTTCACTTAGTTTCTGGGGTTTTTTGCTTTTTGTGTTTGTTTTGGTTTTGGGTTGTGGGGTTTTTTTTCTTTTAGTGAAGAATGATGTACAGCCACTCTCACAGTTTTTTTACTCACATCTTTGTTTGCAGATCTCAAAAGAAATGATAAATCTTAGAATGATCTAGCACTGGAGCAGATAAGGTGTTCGGAATATACAGAAACTAATTCGGAATGGTGAGAGGCTATTTCACCAAAAGCTGTTTCAACTACAGACCTAAATCTTTAAATTTTTATTTCTGATTTTGTGCACAGGTATTCTGGGAGAAGAAATCAGTCTTCTGTTCAAATGGAATATACAAATATGTACCTAAAGTAACAGGTAATGTAACTATATAGAGTATTATGTAGCTATATATTTATTATATATCATGTAACCGATATGTAAAGACCAGTAACTGTCAAGAATTTGCAAAACTGAAATAGTCAAAATTCTGCATAAGTCCTGGTAGTAGTAACATGCAACAGAAGAATGTCCCAAAAGAACAATTTAACAGAAAAACCATGAAATTAAAGAAATAACATTGTCTCATGTCTTCCTATTATGCTCATGATAGAATGCTCAAAATCGAAAGTGCTTTCTCATGCACCACAAATAAACTGCAATATGCAATTCAGTTTGAATATTAAATTATTCAGTATTTCAGATTACATGAACTAAAACCCATCAGGAATAATTAATTACTTCTTTTTTGATAGGCATCATTTAGACTATGACAAATTTGATGCTATTTAATAATTTTTCAAATAGGTTACAGGTACTGATCCTTCACTAGAGATTTTGAAGCTGGAAACTTAGTATGAAAGTGAGTCTTTATGTCACAAGGGATGAAAAAAATTCTTAACTGTAAGACTTTTGTTTATACTCATTTCCCATCTGCATTATAAACCCATATAGACATTGCCAAAATTCACAAAGTTCAAAATGTCCTATGTTTTACATTATTTAAAACTCCACTTCCTCCCAAGCATGACTGGAATCTTAGTTGGATACTACTCTAGATAAGAACAGAAGGAAGGTATTCTGATATTTAAATTAAAACTGGTTTCTATTGTTCTACCTTTTCACACTGTAAGCACTGCGAAAAAACGGTTAAAAAGAAATTTATGCATTGAAATTTGAAAACTTAGAATCTTCATAAGGTATAATTTTGAAACTGAAAGGAAATGTTGCTTTATTTCCTACGCAATTCCTACAGCAGCCAGATTGATTGGACAATAAACAAATAAAATGGTAATAATAAAAAAAATTGAGTGAGATCTTTGAGGCACTTTAGTTTTTCAAGCTCTGAGCTGTACCCTTGAAAAAGAATTTTTTCTAAATTTCAAAATCTCACTTTGTTTTCAAAGTTCTTATTTTTCAAAATCTGTATCTAGGTGAGAGAAAGAGTTAGAATATAATAAATAAGAAGATTGAGCCAAACTTTCTTTCATAATAAAGAGAAGTCTTAGACTGAGTCCAGAAGCATCAAGCCACCTTTTTCCCCCAGCAACTGGTCCACTTTTGTTTATGTAATTTCATAAGAGACCAAATACAGCTTTTCATTTTGAAGTAAAAATAATATTTAATTTCTAAAGACAAGAATTCTAAGTGCATACACTACAACCTAGAGTTTTAGTACATGCAGAGATACAGACTGCAGAAGAGATCAATAAGCTGGTTTTTGTGGTTTAATGCAGAAAGCTTTGTTTTCCATAAAGGCCAAGAAAATTACTGAGACAGCACTGAAAAAAATAGTTCACAGTTTTTGAGGGTGTAAATCACACAAATTCTATATGCCTAACTCTCTCTCTCTAGGCTTAGAACTTGCATGTGGGACAGGTGAGATTCATCTTCATTTAACTTTATCACTCTAGCTGTTAGGGAATCTAGCTTCAACATATCACCTATATTCCCAGTTGTTTGTAACTCAAAGGGTAGCCTACACTCATACAAGTAAATTCTGACAAGAGTGCAAAAAGCATATCCACGTGAAAGACTCCGAGCTAACGTGCAAGTATACCAAAGTCAGTACAGTGTTTGCTCAGTGTCATAGCTTTCTATGCACAGTGAACTTTATCTGCGTGTGTTTTAAAAATGTGTCCAACACCTACATACATATGTGGCAACCCAGGAAGACTTCGTGAAGAAGCTCCCAGCAATCTTTTGAACATTTAGACCCTCATATTACATCTAGACAAAATTCCCACCTGGAAAAAAATGATACATAATGGAAACCATTGCTTATCAATTCTCTACCGACCACAGAACCTGGTTAAATTCTATTTAAGCTGATGGGCTAATCAAAATCCCTCCTCCACTATAATGTGATCAGTCTTCTCTTACAATAACATATTCATATTAATTAGAATGTATAACTTAAAGAGTTACCAAAATACTAACTGTCAGCAATAGTTGTGACTTCCTCATTCCGATACAACCAGCTGACAATGGGAGCAGGTGAACTAGTAACACGGCAAACAACTTCTGCATCTTCTCCCTGCCTGAACTCCTGTGGAGATATTATGTCTCGGAAAGTGAGCTTTTCTGAAAAGGAAGAAAACAGAATATAGTAAGCCTCTTCCAGTTCAATTAGCATTATAACCTTATACATGACACCAAATAAGATAAAGATAAAATAATACAAAACTATTTCCATAATACAATTTTCCCAAATAAAACTCAAATGGTCCTGGACATACACTTTCCAGTGTAGAAATTATTTTACAATCATTTTGCATTATGAAAATATTTGCTTTATTTATATAAACTAAACATGCTTTATAGATATATTTTTTATTGTTTTCAATGTTCCAGAGCCCAGCTTTGAAACTCTTAGCTTTTTTAGTGGTCTATATATTCAGGTTAACCATCTATTTACTCTCTTGTAGTTTTAATTCAATAAGATCATGAGGAATAAAACACACACGTTTTTATTCCATCAAAATCACCAAAAGTATTTGCAAAAGTCTTATTAAAAAGGTGGAACTTTAGCCTCACTGACTGTGAAAACTATCATCTGCGTAAAACATAAAATCTTAAAAGCCAGTAGGAAACTATGTGGAAAACCTTAATATTATTAAGTCATAAAAATTTGTAGCACTTTTGAAGAAATAACAGGATTTTTTAAGCCTGATGAGGCTTTTAATTATTCCAACCCCAAATAACCAGCCTTGATAAATAATTTTATTAGTGAGTTGAGCAAGTTTAGTTTTATAAGGATTTAGTGCTAGAAGCCCAAGATGGCATTCATCCATGATCCCATACAACATCTAATGCAGAAACCAACTGCCTGACAAAAAATTCTGGAATATTTTTCTTCACACAGAAGAAAAACTGACCTACGTTCCCTAGGATGAAAGACTACCAGGTACATTTCAGAGGACAGTTTGGAGAACATAAGTCAGAGATGCAACTCCATCTCCACTTCTTTGCATTGATATGAGTGCAGGCTCAAATAATTCACACAGTTCTCACAGCAGAAGGAGCACAATTTTGTTATATACATCTCTTGTATACTTTTTAAAAGAATTTGTATTAAATTTTTCAAACATTTGACCATATGTAAGTTGAAAGAAAAACTCTCAAAGACATCAGTGAGTACGGAACTAGACTGTAGGATTAAAGTGCATCCTGCTTTTTCCTTACAATACATCACAAACATGAATAATGAAACTTTTATATGTCAGTTCCCATAAACCTTCACATTTCTTGTATAGGTCTTCAGGTTTATCTAACCTCAGGATTATTAAAATTACCACATGCAAACACTTCAAAGGATTTCAACCTTGCTCAGCTGTTAGCTAATGGAGTGACTGGCAGTTTTAAGCATACAAATGAATTCCATAAAACTTAAAATCCTTTCAACAGCCTGCTTTCAAGCCATCATGTAATCTCTTGTAACTGCTATCAACATTTTAATGGTTGTTTTATCAATCGATTTTTTTTAAACTGTAGGCCTTTTGTTATCTGAGTTACCTGTACATTTCAGAAGCAGTGCTGTATGATTCTACTTTGTATTTTCTTTCTCATTTCGATGCCTTAGAGCTCAGTCCTTCCACTTTTTTTTTTTTTTAGTGAGTATTAAAAAACTATTCTCCAATGAAATTAGAAAATAACTGAGCTGAAAGGCTGCTGGCATGTCTCACCCTTTCACCACCAAAGATCTTGCCTTATATGTTCACAGTGTACTTTTTTAATGTATTGCTTTTAAGCATTTTTGATTGATCTAAATAATGTAGTTCAATGTAAAGTTGTTTAAGTAATCTGAGGGAAAAAAAAAACGTGTCAGAGAATCTCATATCACAACAGAATGTATTTACTTCTCAAATACACTCCTCAGGTGTTTATCATTGAAATGAAATTTAGCTGCTTATCACATTAAACTTGGATGGTTTATGACAAAATTCCATTATAAAGCCAAGAATAGGAAAATAATGACAAAAAAATAACTAATTCAGGCTAAACTCCACTTTGTTTTAATGGTATATATTGCACTTCCAGCACTTTTATTTATTCATATATATGTAATAGGGTTTAGCTATATTTGTAATAAGGGTTAGGTTGACATAACTTTTTTCTCATATTTTCTCTATTCCATGAGGGGCATACAGTGCACCCTCATAAGATGCTGTTTTAAGATACAGAGGAAAAGTGAGCTATAAGATTACAAACTGGCCATCCATTTCATTTAAATCTTTGTCATACTATTAACTAAACTGCAGGAGATGCAATTATATGGAAGATAAGGGTCAGAGCCTGGGAAGTTATTTTTATAGGCTTTACTTTCTCAATAGCAGTGGCTTTTAAAACATAGTCTTTCATTTGTTAATTGGTAATATTTTACTTACGATAAATTTCCAAAACAACAGTAGCTTCTTGAGTTTGCCCTTTAGCATCTGTTGCTTGACACCTATATATACCAGCATCTTCTATATCTGCATTATAAATGGTTAGACGTGATCGAACACCTTCCTTCTGAACAACCACTCTTCGACTAGAAACAATCTTCTCTCCTTGTGGATTGTACCAATCTATGTTGTCAGGCTCACCAATGGCTACAAACAAAACCAAAAAACAATCAAACATTAGAAGTTCAGGGAGATGTTATGACCCACGTATGCCTACCCAGTGCACAATGTCTATGCAATATCAGAGAATTGCTAATTTATGAGTTGTGAGAAATTCTGTAGAAAGATTAGCAAGGCAAAACTGCAGGTAAATGTATGATTGTTGAGACAGCATAACCAGTAGCTCAAAGATTCAAGAGGGAAGAAAAATAAACACAGAAAGGTATAAAGTCTTAAAGGAATAAACAGTTCAAAAGTCACTGGATCAACAAGTCAAGTCATCAGTTAGTTGAGCTGTCAGTGTAGTCAGGCCATGTGCCACTGTCAGTAGAAAATGGTAATTGAGCAACATCAAGGATCCACATCAGGCCACTGCAAATGGAAACCCTTCTCCTCCTGTCTGATACCTACCTCACCAGAAAAGACTCTTTGGGTGTCTCATTAGGTTGGAGAGGATATTAAAACTTAGCCTAGTAGCTTATTTAACTCCTTAGTTTAGACAAGTGGAAATATAATTACTAATTAATAGCTAATATAAATAATTCATATAATTAAAGAAGCATTCTAAAATACACAAATTACCTGAACTGATATAGACAATTCAAACTGAGTGATTCGGAGACTGAAATGCATCATTTCTAGAGTCGAAATGGGAAGCCAGTGAAGATCTACTATTTACCAGAATTATCACAGTCAATGTGACTATACAAAATTTGCTAATTTAAATTAATATTGTGAATGAATCGTTTCAAATTGCGTAGGAAGTTGAAAATCTAACAAAAAACACATACTTACAAGTAAAATGAATACATACCTGTGCATGTGAAGAATTTGGATTCACCCACACTGAGCTCAACTTTGCTAAGGGAAATTGTAACTTGAAGTAGAGCTGAAAAATATAACATGTTGTGAATACATTTTGACATTTATCAGTTTAAGTTCTATATTTTCACGCTTTGTATTTTCCCATTCTATACTACAGAACCTGTTCCAGAAATTTCAGAAGTTTCAGCTAAGCATTGTATCTTTTGACCTGGAGTATATATAGAGGTGGACAAAACAAGAAAAGATGTTACACAAAGGATAACAGCCTCACACCCTAAAACTGAGGACAAAATTATATATAAAAAAGAAAATAAAGTACAAAAAACAAACAAACAAAAAAACAGAAGAAAAAGGATAGAAATAACATACAAACAAAAAACATCAATGGAATAAAGTGACTGTGAATACTCAGCCTAGACTGACCAAGAGTAAATCATGCCTGATCAACCCCACTTGCCTTCTAGGATAAAATGATTATTTTTGCGGATGAGGGAAGAGCGGGGGACAATTACCTTGATTTTACCAAGGCTTTTGACACTACCTCCCACAATATTCTCATATGCGAGTGTGTTGGGCATAAATAGCAAGATTTTGATAGCAGGGTATGGCTTCAGGGGTGACTTCTGTGGGAGGGATGGTCAGAAGCTGCGCTGCGCCAGACACAGCCAGTTCTAGCGGGCTCTGCAACGAACTCACTGAAGGACAGTTGGAGTTTGTAACAGCTCTTAAAACAGCAAGACAAAGGAACAAGGAGGCCAGAGCAATAGGAGGTGCTCCATGTCATAGTTGGTAATGCCCCTGAAGGGAATGTGACCCATGCATAAATCCATGCCACAGCAAGCACACTTCCAAAAGGACCATGGACTGTCAAACAGAGGAAATGAGTTAGGCAGAAGGAGCAGTGGAAGAAAAGAGTGAGAAAGAAGGTATGGCAGAATGAAACCACTATGTCCTTACTCCAACCTCTGGCCTTACCCATCACCTGAATGAAGGAACTGAGTGTAACCTACATTGATGCTGATAAGGTGACTGGAGACTATGAATGGGGAAGGAGAGGTACCTGGAGCTTGGGAAAGGGGAAGCCAGGTGCTTTCCTATGTGTTTATGTATCTGTTTTCTTTGTTTCCCAATACAAATCAGTAATTAAATGTTTATGTTAATGGTTAATAAATTCCCCAACTAGAGTCTGTTTTGCCCAACAGTAGTTTTCCAGTGATTTTCTTGTCTTTATTTTGATCCATGAATTTTCTCACTCCCTGTCTTCCTTTTTTTCATCCCTGTCTTGCTGGGAGTGGGGGGAGTGAGCAAGTGCCTGTGTGGGTGCTTTGCTGCCTGCCAAAGCCAACCCACCACATCAAGTTAGGGTGTTACAGTCTGGATGGGCAGACAGCTAGGCTGGTAAAAACCTAGTTGGATGGTTAGGCTTAGAAGGCAGTGGCTAATCTGTCATCCTCTACCTGGAGACCAGTAACAAGTGGGGCACTGTAGGGTTCTGTCCTGGGATTTGTCTTGTTTAACAACTTTATCAATGACAGGATGAAGACCATAGGCCTAGAGAGACTGGGAGGATGTATCAACGAGAACACCATAATATTCAATGAGGATAAATGCTATGTTCTGCATAGCATTCCGTGGGAGGGAATAACCTGCTGGGAGTCATACATCCAGTGAGGAGAGGCTGGGGGGAGCTAGGCTTGTTTAATCTGCAGAAGAGAACGCTGCAGGGGAACCTAAGAGCCACCCACCCATACCCACAGGAAAAACATCAAGAAGACAGAGCCAGTCTCCTCACAGGGTTGTACGACAGATAGACAGAATACAACTTGAAACAAGAGAGGTTCAGGCTGAGCATAAAGAAAAACATTTTCATGCTGTGGACAGTCAGAAAGTGGAGCAAGTTGCTCAGAAAGATTATGCAAACTGTTCTTTCAGGTTTCAAGAGCTCACTGGATAAAGCTTGAAGAATCTGGTCTGTCTTTGTAACTCACCCTGCTCTGAGCAGGAGGTTGGACTAGAGACCTTAAGTCCTTTACAGTCTCATGATCCTATGAATAACCTACCCAATACAGCCAGTACTATTGGTGAAGTGTTTATTTATGCAAAATAATTATGTACTCTTCAATAATTGCAATTCCAGCATTATCATCACCCTATATAGCTGTGGCTCTTTAACATCCATTATCATCATTAAACAGCAAACCAGCAACAAAAAAATGCTAGGGAAAAAAAAAAGGATTTTACCATATACTGTCACATGTTTTTATATCTAAGTGAACTGTCTGTGGGGAAGAAACCCTATCACCACCATACCCACTGAAAAGGAGATGACATTCTTGTTGAACTTGTAAAGTCCATGAGACTTGTAGTCTTTAAAAACACATTACATATTTGTATTCCTTTGGGAATAAAAATAATGCTAAAAAATATTTTTTGTGTGTGTGTGAAACTACAATGAAAATTGAATCCAAATAGCTTATTCAAACATAATCCATTCAACATTTTATCATTTAAATGTACTTTTAGATTTTTTCTATTTGTTTTAGCAGTTTAATAAACTACATAAAGTCTTCTATTCAGAAAGTATTCTAATATCCTGTAAGCACTATAACATTACAGGTTTTTTTTCTCATGAATAAAGATAAATTAAGTGGCCTAAAGATAGCCTGTCTTCCATTCAGTGGCCTTGAATGCTTGCTTGCAATTTGTTTTGTAGAAATAACTGAAAGAAAAACTGCATACGCAAAGTAAATAAAAATTTAAACTCTATGGAGGCTGGTTATTTTTCAACTTTGTAGCGGGCAGACCACTGCTAAATCATAAAGCATCACTTCTCCAGGTTATGACACTACTAAGACGTTACTTACATTTTTAATTGATTGACATCAAGTTTCACATCTAATTAAGTAGTTCAGTATAACTGAACTTTCCATTTCATCACATTACCATTAATTTGGATTTGTCAGTAGGAAACAGTGCTGATACAAAGTTCTAGAGCTTTATTTGAATCATTATGGATTCCTTGTTGAATTTCTGTCTTATAGAATACAGAGTGGTTTATTTTTAGGTAGACAAAACAGTATTTGTGTCATCATGAATTCATTTCCTACATCTGTTCAAGTGTCATTTTCCCTGATGAGAAGAGCTAGAAGTCAAATGAAGTTCAAACTGCCTTCTGGGGCATAACAGATGTTATAAGGGTGAAATGCACACTGGAAGAGAACCTACACAATCCAGTTTTCTGCAAGAATGGCACAAATACTGAAGCACAGTGAGAAAATCCTCTGCTAAATATTCTTGTCTATGACAGAAACAGTAAAATAGATAAGCTACTAATATCTGAGAAGACAGTAGACAACTATGAAACGTGGCATTGCTTAAAAAAAACCTCTGCTTGTTACAATTTTATTCACAAGACTTATCCCAAACAGAAGTAACTACTGGCTTCCACCCCAACTCAAGCAAACTATAGTTCAGAAATAAATATATAAATAGAAACACTGAATTTTATTGAGAATTCCAGGTCTGCCAATACTGGGAGCTAACCTCTCTCAACACTTAAAAGATGGCATAATGATTTAACTATTTCAATATAGATTTACAAGCCCAACCTTATTTAGATATTTTTAAAAAGTTTAAATCAATAGTCAATCCCTTATCACAGAAAGTCAAGATTAAAAGATATCCAAAGAGTAAAGTCTAAAATTCACTGCTTAAGAAAATATTCTTATTTTAACTGTAGAGAAACATACTGGGCAATCTTTATCAAATATTGATCTCATATATAAATAGATATGGAGGAAAAAATCATACAGAATAGGGTGTATATACTTATCAAAGCTTAACATTACCTTAACAAAATCTCCTCAACCTGAAAATTTTTCTTTTTGGAAGCAATACACAGAAAGTAGTATTTCAATAGCCTATGAAATTTAACAAATATGCTTCCCAAACTGAAAATTATGTCATCAGTGAATTCTTAATTTCACAATTTCTCCTAGAACCAAGGCAGAATCTTCTAAAGTACCTCAATAAAGACACAATTGAAATACAAAAACCTGAATCTTTAAATTGGCAGTTTCTCAATAACAACAGTCTAAGAATTTTTTTAATCTAATATAAAATGGATATAACAAAATTTGCAAAACTTAAAAGCTTGGAAGCAAAGAGAGTGATACAAACTGACTACTAAACACTAAAAAAATGCATTGCCCTTAATAAACAGAAATTATTGATAGTACAGCTGGTAGTACCTAGCTGAACAAGAGTATTTTGAATCTTCATACATTTAAAATGTATTGTAATATATAACCTCCTCTCGCCCATTGCTGTACAACATTAGTACAGGCTTTCACAAGAAGCAGGTCAAACTATATCATAGGGATAAATTTTCTGTATGACACGTGCTGCATCTTGAAGATATCTCTCACCTACGGGGAGAGGCTGAGAGCTGGGACTGCTGGAAAGCTCAGGGGGAATCTTATGCAAGTGTATAAATACCTGACGGGGGAAGAAGAGGGAGGCAGGCTTCTCTCAGTGGTGCCTGGTGACAGGACAAGTGGTAATGGGCACAGACTCAAATACAAGAGATTTTGTTTAAACATAAGAAAACACTTTTTAACTGTAAGGGTGGCCATACACTGGAACTAGTTCCCCAGAGAGGTTGCTGATTGTCCATACCTGAAGATACTAAAATCCCAACCGGCCACAGCCCTGAGCTAATGCTGGACTGAACAGTGGGAGAACAGTAAATCAGACACAATGCAGACAAAAAACCTCCATAACAATGATATTTATCCAAAACTGTACACATATTAAAGCTACAAACCTTAGAAATGTTGCTAAAAAGAAGCACTTGTGCTATAGGAGTGCTTCATACTTCCTCATTATATTTGATTTTTTTTTTGCTGAGGTAGAAACTTTTGAAAACTGCATTTCTCTGTTATTGCTTGGTAGTCAGCACAAGTTTGATGATGTGCCAAGACAGTAACTGAACATGGACATCCCAGCTGAAGAGTGCATTCATACTGTCTTCAGAACAGCAGAAAACATCATACTGGGATCAGGATTTAAGAAAAAAAAAAAAAAGCTAAGTCAAACCACTGACAACATCCTTCAAAATCAGCTAATAGCCCAAGTGGTCCTTCAAGTTGCAGGGAGGTACTGGACTGAGACAGCATTCTTTCTAAGTTCTTGGCCTTTACAATCTAAATCCAAGCAAAATGTTTCTCCAACTTCAGGCCAGAAATTGCATGCAATGTCTTTGTCGAATGCCAAACACATTAACCCTTCAAATGATCATATAACCAATTCAACATCACTAACCTAAAAAAAAGAGGAAAAGAAAAGAAAAAATACTGGAATCATCTTTCTGTATCAACAGGCATAGCATCAAAAAAGTCTGATGTCTGGCAGACCCTGCAAGATTATTTCAAAATTATATCTAGGCCTAGACATTTCAAGATACCAGTCAATCAATCTGTGTCACTTATGATTCTGATGAGTGGTAGAAAACATCATAAAGGATGGATTCCTCCATGTTTCATAGGAGGAGCCAAGAATTTGCCCATTTTTAAACAATACATAACCTATGCTCACAAAAATGTCTGCTTCAAGCACATTCTATGTAGGACTCCTATGTTTATTTCCAATGTGAAGTATGTATTAAAAAATTTCTCTAAAACAAAAATATAGTTGCTAAAAGACAGTGCTCTAATAAAGATAGGGAAAGAAATCAGATCACTTAATTATGGCATCAATGTATTTTGACTGACTTAAAAACAAGGATGTTGGCAATGAAAGGCACAATCAATTCCTTCCCCTCAACTCTCACCAGAAAAAATACTGAAATTAGCTTTTGAGTTCAAACGTTATTAGGTGATATTAACAAACAAGTAGACTGTCAGATACAACAACCATTGAATTGCAATTGTCTTTTGGCAGCTGTATCCAAAATTATAGGAGTCTCCGTAAAATGTGCCAGAAGGTGGTAAATAAAATAGAACAATATGGAAACTAAAGTCAGCAACAGTAAGAATAATCAGTGCCTCTGTAGCTGAACAGAGAGTATTTTAACCCTGATTCCAAGAACCTCTATTAACAACCAACTGCATTGGCTTTTCTCATAGATTTGTCTTTTTTTTTTCTTGTGGAAGGCAACATATCCCAAAATTACCTGTTTGTCCTGGTTTTGTCTGGGATACATTTACAATGTTTCAGAGAAAGGACTGATCTAGTACAAATATTCCATGACCCAAAAATCAGTCTCTGCCAGGATGTTTCTTTAATGCAAGCATAAGCAGTTCATTCTCATATCTTGGAACTGCATAATGAAAACGGAATTTCAACTACACAAACCCCCACATTTTTAATTGCAAGAGTTGACAAAGAGATTGTGGAAATGTGACCCACAGATGTCTGTTTGACATCTCAAGAAAGTGAATTAATAGCTGAAAGAGATATGAATTGCCCCATTCAGCCTGTTTCTGAAATCTATCTTGTTGTGGACAGATGTCATCAGGGCACGAAGAAATGGCTACAGAGCTTCCTGCTACCATGCATGCAAGTCTAGGCAGTGTCTAAATTCAGATTTAATGATTTGCAGCCTTTCTCTTGGCCCTTGTCACTTTGTCTGCACGCTCCTTATAGTATGCAGAACCTGAAAGAGTCCAGCAAAGAGCTATGATCAGGGGCATAAGCAAATGTCTCATGAAGAAATGATGAGGGAAACTGACTAGTTTGTTCTGGCAAATAGAAGATTAAGATAATAACAGTCTACAAATTACTGAAAAAGAGTTACATGATGCCCAGAACCAAGCCCTTCTTAGCATGCATGTTGTTTGACAAAGTAATAACAGGCAAGACCACAAACCGTGGACATCGTAAAAAAAAAAAAAAAAAAAATCACTATAAGGCGACTAACATAGGAAAAGTTTGTTCACAGAAGTTGCAGTGTCTATATCCTTGGAGAGTTGACTAGACAAAGGCATGATCTGATCAAGTGCTTATTGTCAAAAGGCATTTGTTAAGACATGACCTCCAGAGAAGCCTCCCAACCAACATTTCTATAATCTTGAGATTGTAAGAGAAATATCATAAAAGTTAGGACACAGGAAGATAAATTAAAACAATTTTGCCCATCAAAGTAAGAAATAGACACAGATAATCCAGTTGTTAATCTGAACAGAAGACAGTTCAGAGAAAACTTTTCAGTAAACAAACAGATTTAACAAGCAAATCAAATCTGAATTAAGTATCTCTGACACAATATGAAGATCTATCACATCACATGCATTTTATACCTTAGGAAACAATCCTGTGGGTTTCTATTTATGCTAGTCTTTTCCCTCTCTTATAACAGAAAGTTATCACTTCTGCCTGTAAAGGACCATAAGTACAGGTAGATTTTGCATAAGAACTATCACCAAGGTGAATCAAGTATCAGGCATTTGTCATAATGTTCAATCCTAATATGTTATCAAAACTATGACTGACAGAAGCTGATGTATCAGAGTATCTTTATAGATTTAGTTGAGGTAGCACAGTCCTATCTAAGAAGAATGAGAAAATTGAGGGATATTTTTCCTGTAACACTGTTGGGAGAAAAAAAGGCTACATCTTCAGCTGATGCAAATGAGTATTTTAACATCAATAAGAACCCTCCTTGACAACTGCATAATATATATTTAAAATGCAGACATGAAGACTAGATTTCTATTTATGCTGTTTCCCTGTTGTCACTAAACTAGACAGTTCAAGTGCAAACCACATGATAAAGCTTTTGATCTTTGAATAAATGTCAGAAACATTTCTTACATATAACATACTCCATTGAAGCAAAGAAAGGTTTTATTTTACATATGAATTAACAATTTCTTTCTTCCATATATGCTGTAGTCTTTCAAGACCCATGGAATCAGAAAGGAAATATGAGATTTAAGTGTATGATCTGACACTGGGTCCTCATGTGGAAAAATACAACTCCTACTGTTAAGTCTAAAAATTAAATTGCTTGGGAGCTAATTTACAATTACTTTAATCTCACTACATAAGTGAGATTGTTATTCCTCATTCCTCACAACCTTCTGGAAAATAAGATTCTAGGTATCTAAGAATTAAATTCAAGATAACTCATATTTGCCTGTATTTGAATATGAAATATATGCATGTTTTTATACTGCAACTCATATTAGAATATTTATTCAGAGCTTCAGTATGTTTAAAAGTCAGGATATAGAGAAGTTTAACACGTTCATTGGATCTACTAGAAGATAGGCCTTGACTTTGGGAATCAATGTAAATGTTTAATAAAAGGCTTCATCAATGTAACATTTTAACTATCCAAGTATTACCACTGCATTCAAAATCAGCAATTAACTATAATACATCACTTGGGAAATGAGATCATTTCATCATGAAGGATGTCATGAGACATTACTGCTATTGGGTGCAACAAGTTTTGTTACTTTTTAACTAAACGTTCAACAGACATCACTGAAAGTACTCAACAGGAAGTTTGTTGTTTTGCTAATACTAAGTAAATTTTGACAGACTTCTTCCCTATATATTAAAGCAAGATTTCTGCTGATAATATCACTTTCAGCCTTTGATACATGCAGCTGAATCACCACTAGGACAACAGGAAACTACGATATGGTTAAAGAGCCATTATAATATGTTCTGGAATTATTATCCTGAATAATAATCAGTCAGTCCTCCTGAATTTTGATTTTAACAGCAGTGATTGTCTTTGTGAGGAATACTAATACCTCTTTTGATAATGAGCTGCACACAGATAACAGAATGCTTATCAGAGGAAAGCTAATCATCTATGTGTTTTAATAAATGACTGACTTGGCCCCACATATACTGCATGGGGGGTATTCCTGTAGACAAAGGCTAGTGTTGTGGTTTAGCCCCAGCCAGCAACTAAGCACCATGCAGCTGCTCGCTCACATCCACCCTGCTAGGTGGAATGGGGAAAAGAATCAGAAAAAAAAAAATGTATTGAGATAGAAACATTTTTATAGGAAAGCAAAGGAAGAGGCAATAATAGTAACAATAATAGTAACAACAATAATAATGATGATAAACTAATATACAAATAAAAGTGATGTACAATGCAAGAATTGCTCACCACCCAGTGACTGATAGCCTGTCCCTGAGCAGCAACTCCCACCTCCTGGGAAACTCCCTGTAGTTGATATACTGAGCATGATGACATATGGTAGGGAATATCCTTTCGGCCAGTCTGAGTCAGCTGACCTGGCACTGCCTCACCCCTGTTTCTTGTGCAGCTCCCCTCTGGCAAAATATGGGAAGCTGAAAAGTCTTTGACTCAGTATAAGCACTGCTTAGCAAGAACTGAAAGTATCAGTGTGCTATCAACATTATTTTTATATTAAATCCAAACCACAGTACTATGCCAGCTACTAGGAGGAAAATTAAACCTATTCCAGCCAAAAACCAGGACATTAGGGCAGATGTTACTTACAATTATTAAAATAAAACTAGTTTTTTAATGTTTCAAATAACTTCCATCAAAGGATCCAAAAGTTATATTCAAAAGTACACAACTTATGGACATGATAAGCCTTACTGAAGATGCAGAATCAAGTCAATTTCAATTTCTCAACAATAACATTCTCTTTTCTGTTTTGGATAAAAATGACAGTATTTCTTAGATATTGCCAGAAATGTATCATTTTTAGACTCAAATGCAAAGTTTTCACTGGCTCTCCTGGAGCAGAGTGCTTAGTCTCTTTAATAAAGTGGTTACCTATAAAAGAAAATGAGACCTATGAACTGGAGAATGATGGGAGGGTCAGGTCCCTTGCCTGTGTCTGTATTTGGGGCTGCTCTCCTGATGCCCGTGCTTTGTGAGTTTCAGAAATTTTGTTTTGGACTAGCTCTTGGTTGGTTCTGTGAACTGAATGGCCTTCAGTGGATAAGAGTTCCTTAGATGTATTTCAGGAATATATGTTTCAGTTCAGTTTCAACGACAAAGAACTCAGTCTGCTTGCTTTGAGACCATTCTGTAACACGAGTCACAACATGGTAGGAATGGATATCTGAGAAATATGCTTCTAAAGCACACTGGTGATCCAAACTAAACTGCTAATGTAGAGGCACCCTATCATTTAAGAATTAGAATTATAATAATGAGAACAATATAGGTCTAGAATTATAAATGAAGATTTTTCAAATTATTTTTCATAACATTAAATAGTTTGTTTCAAATATCTTAGTTGAAAAAAATTACTTGAAAAGAGATGTTTGTGAAGTTTTATGATACTTCTGTGAAAATGTCCTAACAATTCAAAACTTAAAATATTAAAAATATGCAAAGAACAGACATTATTATCATCAGGTATTATAAAAATTATTGACCAAGAAAAAACACTTAAAAGTCAAGATAATCTACCTCAAAGGAACCACTGCCTATTAAGGTATTATAAAAAACTTTAATTATTGCTGTTAATACAATTAAAATATTCTCTTTGACTTGTGGAAAAATGTCAGAACAGCCTCATGAGCCCTATCTGGATTATAAAAACAGTCTGGCAGAAATAGTCTTTCTTTTTCAAAAAATTAAAAGTTCAAGGTAATGCTTATAAATAACAGACACTGCCAGAGATCATAAGAAATCAGACTGGCTTTTCAAGCTCTTTCTTTTAACCCTTAAGCTCTTTGATCTTAGAATATTATCATATGGGTACTAGCAAGTTCCCATCTTTAATTATCTTGATTTAGGAAACTAATTTTCTCTCAAAGGACTGTTTTGAAAGCTTTCTAATTGAGAACCAACCGGGTTGCAATTAATATGAAATTATCCAGACAAATTAATAAGCAATCCAATGTACAAGACAATTCTAAGTTTTAAAAATCAATCTTTTCATGACATTCAATACATATTTATTAAGCCTGCCATAACTTCTCTGCTTAAGTCTTTTGCTGGTCAAGTTATAGCTAGTTTACAGATTATAAGTATTTTAGGTATGTAAGCAGAAATTAAATTCTGAATTTCAGATAAAACCAAAACCACAGGTCAGGTCAGAGGTCTAACTATTCACTACAGCAGTTCTTCGAGCAGTCAAAAGAGAGAATCCAAGGAGTCAGCACAAGTTTGTGACTTTTTTTTTCTCACGCCAAATGCTGGCAATTTGATGTCCAAAGATCTATTTGAAGCATTTAACTTTAATATCTCCCGCAAGATCTATCCTGCTACAGTATCTTCACTGCCATTTAAGTGCTTAAAACTTCTGGCTTCCTCAACAACTGCTAATTAACTAAATTATTTAATTAGACTTTTCCAAAAAGGAATTGCTGTTCTGAAGTTGGTGCCAGATTCTTTCACTGCACATTTCTTCCTTCTCCTATTCTGAGTATAACAATCTTGTTCCCTTTCTCCATTATCTCCTGATTTCATAGAATTCTACAGTCTTTCCTCTAACTGAAGTACCATGCTCAGCCAGATCATTATAATTCATTAGGGGTTCCCAACTCACATACCATCAGACAGAATTTCAGCAGGTTTAATTGCAATTCCCAAGTATGCTTTACAACTGTACTTTTAAAATACGGTATTTCTTAAGTAACTGGGAATTTTTTTCCTATGTTATATTACTTTGGAATACGTAAGCAATCAACAGAATTCGCATTTTCTGTTAAATAATGAACATGTTTCATTATAACTAATTAATAAGAATGAAAATAATATAAATTAGGATTGTGTTTCTACTTCCACTATCGAATTCCAAAACACAATCTGTATCAAATAACGCTGTGTTGATCACTGAATTGGTGTGTGTGCCAATATTAATATCCTTTCTCACATACTGTTATGTAACATTTAAAAAAATATCTCCAGTTCTATACTTTTTTGATTTATATTTCCCCAAGAATAAGTGTCCTGTCTTCCTTCTCTCACCCTCAACAGTGTTAGTTTCTCAGAATTTTCTCCATGTTACTATTAAAAAATATTCAGTTACAATATGCTAAATAGAAAATCCACTTGGAAACATATTACATATGAAATTTTATTCTTTAAAATGCAAAGCAACCACTGACTAATCTGTTTTTTTCCAAAGAAAACCATCTTATTTAAAACCAAATAAACATTAGATCATAAATCACATGATGATGATGACACATAGAACTGTAATACTTGCATATATATGGATAACATACTGTGGACTATATAGGTATGTGTTTCTGTCTATCTTTTTGTTCTAGCACTGATTTCTAAACTGTTTCCTCTATTTGCAATCACTAAAGTCAATATTTTCAAATATACCTCTCAACAGTATTGTCCCTCCTTTTTCCCGAAACAGTCCAGCCTATCTTCTTTCAGTAAAAGAAAAGGGGCACCACAAAACAGAATCACTGATTTCAGTGGTGGAATAGTTGATGCTGGATTAAACCAGTTATGAAACTTGTTTCAGGTAACACATCACAAGTTGCTTCCATAAGAAGAGAAATAGATATATTTGAATCAAGTCTTAATAGAACTGAATCTAATTATATATTCTTTCAGTCAATTTCACTTCTTCCTATGATTCTGCTGAATTATTTTTCTCTAGCATAAATAGTTCTCCAAGAAAAAGTGCAATGAAACAATATATGAGAATTTCATATAACTTTCTATAGCATCCATAATTATGGATATAAAGGACTGACTGATGGGAAAGATAAAGGAACCAAAAGGTCATGTTTGTGACAAATGACAGACTTCAGTACCCTCTTTCACAGAAAGCAATTTAGTTCACCCATCACCTCCCAATATTGTTCAGTATACTGCCATGTGAATATACATTTTCCTCCTGAAGGAAAAGAACCCCAAAACTTAAATAGGAACCAGGAATTAATATGCACGCACACAAACGTTTTTAAAGACAGTGCAAATTACATGACAAAAAGCATTATAATTCATTAGAATAAGTTGCTCCATCAACAGCACACCTATGAAAGTAGTATCCTGAAGACATTTCCAAAACACCCCTTCCATCTTTCTCCATTTTATTCTACACGACCTCTCACACAAAAATATTTTTTACTTTCAGCACTTAAACCTCTAACATATTATGCCAACACTTTCCCATATTTCTTAACTTAAAGCCCCTCCTTATAAAGACAAATGTCCTGTTGCAGATTTCAAAGAAGCTCAGGAACATAACTGTATTTTCAGGGCTTCTATGATTGTCAGGTCTGGCTGAAACTGGTCACTGAACTATATACTTAAGGGAAATGACAGAAAAAATTGAATGAGCCTCATTTTCTAGGTGTCCAATTTTATGTAGGTCAATTAAATATAATTAGCTTGCTCAGCCACTTGAAATGTAAATACATAATGGTGGCAAAGAAACCCCAAAAATAACTAATGTGCCAATCCATTCAATAATAAGTATTTATCATTAAATTACTATACTGCCAGACTTCCTATGAAATATTAGAAGTGTCTCTTGGTACGTGTTAAGTACAATGTCCTACTGCTTTAAGCCTTGCTCTGCAAGCTCCTTATTTGCTCAAGACTTAAATCCAGTGAATGCACAAAACGTACAACTTTTAGGTTCAGTCTCTTATCACCTGTGTGGCCCAGTGAATACATTTGCCACTGCTGGGGACAGGCATCTGTCTGTGGCAGGTTGCAGGGGGCGGCTGAACTGCCCATGGCTTCAGCAGGGCTGAGCTGGGTTTACCAGGTGCCCCGTGGCCAAGTGCCCATTGCCCAGCCCATCTGAGCTCCAGCTCTGTTAGTGCTCCTGGGGAAGGGGCTGAGAGCCCCAGGCAGTGTCTGCGGGACCAACAGATGCTGGGACCATGTTGGTGTGGGGCACCTTTCACCCCTTCCTCCCACTGGCACGATAGGTAGGGATAAGAAAACAAAAAATAAATCCATGTGTACTCAAGATTGAGTAAGAAGAAAGCATCTATTTCATGCTCTTTTTGAAACAGAAGGATGAACTCCCACTCTGTGGGCACTGAACTCTTCCTGGGAAAGACCTCAAGTTGCTGATGACATCACAAACACGTTCACCTCCCCTTCCTGAGTACTGAAGTTGTCGACCATAGGAGCCAGAGACTTAACTGCCAAAAAGTGATAAACACAAGGAAGGTTTTATATACATATATAGAACAAAATATAACAATTTTAAGGTGCCATTTTATTAGTTGGAACTAACAAAGCAGTTAAAATGTAACAGGACTAATAATAAATTATTAGTGCTATTTATAGGATATGCTCCCTTTTGCCCATAACAAGATTTTGAGTGTCAACAGACAAAAGGATTTGAATTTGGACAGGTCACTTCTAAAGACAGGATCTTGACAACAAAGTTACAGGTTAATTTGCAGTGGAGTGCTCTCTGTCAATCTCCTGAAGATGTTTGCTTTGCATAAATAATTAAACATATACTGAACACCCAGGTGTTTGCTCTATTTCATGAGTATCTTATGCTACAGTGCCATTCTTACCTTCAGGCTGAAATTTGCAAGCAGCATTTGTAGGAATTATCTCTAGATATATGGTTATTTCGGTCAGATGTGATGTGACACCCCTTTACAATTTTAGGAAAAATGGACCATTTTATTTTTACACTGAATGTTTTAGTTCATAAAAGGAAAAAAATACAACAAAGGAATTTTATAGAATTCTTCGTTAATATCTGCCAATCCTAGCATACCTTTTATATAACTCCTGCTTTGAGAAGAAAATTCTGGTGAGGCAGAAAGCTCTGTAGGTTAATGAATTATTCCTTTATTAAATAGAAATAGTAATAAATTTCTCGTATGCTTCTGTAAGTGTTCAACCTTTCCATGCTGCAGAAAATTTAAAGTATTTCTTTCACTCATATAATTGATATTTTGACTGACTTGGTTTATGAGCCTTTATTTTATGAGGTCAGTGGTCAGACATTTTATTACTCTCTGATTAGCCCTCAGACCCACGCTGTGTATTTCTGTTCGACAGCTCTTTCTAAGCACATTCCTCAGACAAGAGGCAGGGAACAGATCACAGTTGCCTGCTATTAGCAAAATCAGTGAAACCAGCTGTGAGACCTGAGTACTATGACTCAGCAGTTTCCCAAAAATGCAACAGGAGAGACATGCTCTTACACAGAAAAATGCTAGAAATATTTGCAGACAAAAATCTAACTTAATTGCGCCTTTTAAGGTAATCTCTGTGGATCAGCTTAGATAATAGACAAATTATTAAAACCAAATAATTTAAAAGTTTATAAAATAAATACAAACTATTTGGATCACGAATAATTGTCCAAAACACAATCTGCAGACCACAATGGTCTGCTATCTACATTAATGTAGTGCACTAGAAACACTGTGGGTGTCATTCACTTGGCCAAATTTAAATGTCCTATTTCACGTAATGTCCCCAACAACATATAGTCAGCAGAAGGAAATAAACACTTTTAGAGCCAATTAACTGTTTCCTAAAATAGTTATCGAAAATATATCAGTTGACTCACAACCTCCAAGTGCGCGCGTGCCCTACCCCCCCTTTTATTAAGTAGTTGCAGAAGGCACCTAACATGAATAGGCTCTCACCTCCCAAGAACCAATGTATCAAGACAAATATCACAAATGCGTATGAGTTATTGTCATACATTTTTCATATATACTTGACTCTTGATATATATTGATAAACAATAAGTATTTGATAAATATTTGTGAGAGACCTTAAAAGTTTCCAATTTACAGAAGTGCTGAACATCCAACTTTTGAACATGAGACAGTGTTTCTATATGTTTTGATGAAACATGCAAAATCCTTGGCTGCATTAGAAAATGAAGCTCTATCCATGATTTGATATATTAGGAATGATATAAGAGAGCTTATATCCACACACAAATCTATACTCATGTTAGTATGATTTTAGCTTTTTACTTTCTCACACATTACATATTGCCTGGATAGACTCCTCATCATTCCATTAACAGAGTCATCTTTACTCAGTACTACTTAGACCTAATCCAGCTTTTTGCACCTGTTCATGTAGGGAGCAGCAATATTCACTTGTATATTTCTCTTATATACTAAATCATACCTTTATATATAACTCAGTACCAAGTTTCTCACATCTCCTCTGCCATATGATATATAGAAAAGGCTAAGGTCAAGCAGCTTAAGAAACATATGCTTGTAATATTAAAAATTCCCATTCAAACCACTCTCTATATAACAACAATCTGCATTTTTCCTTAAAGCCAGAAACACTAGTCTTCTTCTAGCACAACGCATGAATAAAACTATAGCTACCACAAAACAAAATAAAAATCCTTTCTTAATTATAAAGAATTCCCCCAGAAATTCCCACAGATCTTTCAACATACTTTAAATTTTTATGAATATTTATGCTGCCTATTGAACTAAGACATTAATAAATAATCTCTAGTTTTACTTAACTGACCTAATTCATTATGATTAGAAATGACATTTTTTCCAGCTTATTGCCTGAGTAAATCCAGGGAGAGCTAAATGACTAACTGCTCCTTTCCACAGTTTGGATACATTGTGTAATAATTGCTGACATTAAATAATTATTTTCCACATATATAATAAAATATAATTTTTTAGATGTTTTATTTTCCAGGAATAATGTGACTAACAACAATGGCTGGGACTTAACTTTCAGCTCCACTGCTGACTGATACAGAAAACTGACTCAAGGAAGCAATAGTGTTAGAAAATAATTTCAGAAATGGTTTATTCTTGGTCACAGATCCTAAGCCGCAAAGAATCTGAATTAAAAATTACAGGAGAAGGGTCTATAGGGACTAACAAAACCCTGAAGATGTTTCTGTGTCAAATATAGAAATAGGGGCTACATGTGAAAGTGTCCCTGAACAAGATTTCTTAAAAGGAAATAAAGCTTATGAAAAAGAGGTAGAAGTGAGTCCTCCTTGTCTAGGGTTGGAGCTCAGAAGACAGTTACCATTTTAAAACCTTGAGTGGAAGCTGCTTCTCCTACGCAGCTGGCTACCAACCATTACAATGAGTTCGAGTTCTATACCAGTATTAACATTGCTTGTAGCTGCCCTACTGTCATCAGTCAAGTGTTGCTCCTCTGAGTACAAAATATATTTTTTCTAGTCTTCCTTGTCCTACATATGTCGTTCAACTGGAAAATCACATTAGTATATCAACTAGAAGAATCTAGCCCACACAACGAACCCCAGGAAAATTGAATATAATTGTTACAGGACATGAATAAAACTAATTTTTGGCCCTTTAATGTTCAATTATAAATCCATCTTGAAAATATTTATTTGTACTAAGCATAATGAAAGCAAAGTATCTATAAATCTAAGATAGCCTCAGCTGGTTTAGTCAGATGTGATCTTCAGTATCAAACAAACAAGTTAATACTGTCCAGGTTACTGTGATAAAATATAGAAAATAGTGAAGGAATTTCCTTGAAGCCCAAGTTTATATTAAAGTATATCTCTTCAAAGACTGTATTGTTTTCTTCCATATTTAATCTTCTGAAAAAAACTAACATGATAAAATCAAACACTTAATTGCCTGTCTTAACACAAGAACACCACTTGAAATAATGGCATGTGTATATCTTCTTTAACCATGCAGAATTGCAATAATTACATGGTGTGCATAAACTAGTGAAACCTAAATAAGGACTAAGCAGCAATAATATCTTAACTGTGAATCCAATGAAACACAGAAGTTTGACCAAACTCAGATATTTGTATAAAAAAAGCTGTGACTTAACTGAAGAATTACTCATTTTTCATTCCATTTCTATTATATATTTTACATATCAAGAGATAAAAACCTTTTCCCCATAAAATTCACAATTGGACAAAATACAATATATACACAATACAATATATACACGTACTTCACTGATTATGATTTTACCAGAGCACCAGTACTTCATAAAAAAAAAAAAGCATAAGCTGAAAGACTCATCACATTAAGCTAGTTAATTTTTTTCAACATAAAACAAGATATTTAATCTGTATTTATGCAGACCAGAGGTTCTAAGAAATGAAACTGCTAATGCTGTTTAGATTTGCAAGCCAGCACTAATATTAGAAAGATGAAAGAACATAATCAGATTCTGAAAACTGATCATCATTTTGGACTCCTGTAACAGTACATGTAATGCAATCTGGTCTAAGTTTGGTTTTTTTCCCTGAAAAAAAAAAAAAAAGCAGAGAAATGTAATGCTAGATAAGATGAACGTGCCAGCTTTTGCATAAAAGAAAGCACTATATAGCAGATTATTTCAAATCTGAAAGATAAACTTCCGTGTTCCTACTACTATAACTCATTGCAGAATGCTTTCGTAACACTGGAAATCTAGTACGTTGCCAATGGAGGCTCAAGATAGTCTCTGAAGTGTCTACTCTTTAGAGGAATGCTAAATAAAAAATGCATACTTTTTTGACAAAAATCTTCATGTGAAACATCAGAAAATCTCTTACATAAAAGCTGGGGGGTTTTATACCTCCCTCCTTCAGACAGGCAACCCACCATATATTGACTTTGCACTGATACCTTCAGTGATCTCTCATAAACACTCTTATATTTCTAGACCTTGATTACCAGAAATACAAAACCAGTGAAGGAAAAATAGTCAAATGGCTTGTGCTGGCTCTTCCCTCACAAAGGATGTAAGGACAGAAGATAAAAAAGCTCCTGTACTAATCAGTAACCTATGCACATTTATTCACCTCACAAGATGTCCATTTTACAAATGCATTTGCTGTGTGCATCACTAAACACCAGTTGTTCTGTTGTTTTAACTACTTACAGTCATATCATGAAAATATGACAGAATGAACCTCTCTGTCCTTTTCACCAGCAGGATTCCAGAGGCAGATGGTCTTGGAAAGGCTTTGAGATGAGTGGAGAGCAAACTGAAAGTGATGCATATGCAATGACTGCACATCTCAAAGAACTCAAGTTACTAGCAGAAAAAAATCTGCTTAGCATTCTGGTGGTAGATCAGATCTAGATTAAAACTGGAGGTGCATCTCAGAATCTTTCATTGAAAGAAAATGAAAAAACGAATATTCTCGAGTTTCATTACTGAATTGATTGAGGACACCAAGGGATCTGATCAGGTGGTTGTGGCACCTTGGCAGATGTCACATGCATTTCTCAGTGGTACCTCCCATTTAGTTTGAACTCCAGAGAAGGCACTCACTTCCACTACGAATGTGGAGATCTCACAACAAGCATTATCCAGTCTCAGCACAGAGCTTGCAGCAACTTCTTATTCTTCAAAGGAACAGCCTTGGAAGTATTTTTAAACATTTCAAGAAGGCATTAGAGAAACACCTCCAAACCAAACCCCTAAATGACACAGAGCAGGAAGGATAAATTCTGCATGCATCAAGTTTAGAAAAAGGAGACAGGTAAATTAATTTCCTGGCTCAGCTAGAATTCTCAGATCACCTTAAGAGAGCTGTAAATAGCTTCCACAGGATAATTTATCCAGAAAGAACATAGTGTATAGAAAATTAATCAGAAAGTTTGACTCTTCCTCAACTTTCTGATAGAAGTAACTATCATCAATAAGGACATTTTCACTGACTAGCCATAACTAGACTATAGCCATAAGTCAGTCAGTAGAGGTCAGACTGCCAGGCATATTAGCTCAGATTCTGTCTTCCACGGGATTGTGGCTCTTTCACAGGCAGAAGGTCTGTGATTGATCCTTCAAAAATTTGAAGGCAACCCTGTATTAGAAAAGTTGACATATACCACCAGTGTAAGTGATGGCTCTTTAACTGAACCAAGAGGTAAATTAGACTTCTTTTGCTCCATTAAGTGAACTAGAAAGGTAGAAAATGTTGTCTATCATGGTGAGGCAGATTTACAGAAGAAATAGACCCTATTAAGACAAGAGCAAATTCCATAAATGCATTTTTGTTGGATAAGGGTGTTTCATAAAATTTTATTCAGGGCCGATCTTGCAGGAAAGAGTTAAAGTGATGAAAGCAATCCAGCGCCAAGGCCATACGGTTCACAGCACTGAGGAAATTCAGTTTAGAAATATATCTCAGAAAATCTTTTTGGTGGCAATGAAAGAGGACAGTTGGAGGAAGCCAGCTCATCAAATTTCATGTGTTCCTATAATGTGGATAGATTACTGAGACATCTATTTTTTTTCCCTGTTGGGTCTCCTGTCTCCTATTGTTTTGATATGGGTGCTTGTGTTTGAAACTTCTCACGGTGCCTCTCATCACAAAACCTTCAGACAAAGGTACAGAAAGGTGATGAACTCCCTGGGCAAAGAGTTACAAGGGATTTAATCACTTCAGCTTCAAAAGTCCACTTCCAAAAAACTGGTTGCTAATAACTATGAAGAGGTCATTTATGTTAATGACAGGTCCCATTGCCAGATATTAAAATAACACAAGTAATTCATTTATCTCACAAAAGTAGTTGAGAAAAACTGAAATTATGACAGATACATGACTCTAATAGGCTCATGCTCCGAACTTGAGGGACAAGGAACAAAAATAACGATAGGCTTAAGTGACAATAGGTACAACAAAAATAACAACAGGCTTCAAGTGACAAGAGGTATGTATATGCACAGCTTGAGTGTACATGTGACTTTAACTTGGTACTTTTTTTCCACCTAAATCTCTGGAATATGTATGAATACATATTCAGAATCGTAGATTTCATAAATATATAGAATTATACTTCTGAACACAAGCAAAGAATGGCGTATTATACTAGCTGTAAGCTTGCATAACATTCCATTTGTGAAAGTTTTTAGAGCCTGGCTTGAGAGAGCTCGCTCGTCTTTAAAAGATCAGTTTGTGCACAGGAGATAGGAAGCAAGAGACTGTGCTACCAGGACATTGAGATTTGCTGATGACACATTCTATTACTGTGGGAATGACCATGCTAAAATCTTCATTGACCTTTCTGATGAAGCATGGATGCTTCCAGAAAACTGAGGTGAATCAGATTATTGTTATCTGTGTTGCCTTAATTTCTTTCCAAATGACTCTCTAATTGTCCCTGCACTTTGCAGTGCAAACACAAAACCCCTAAAGGGAATCTTCCTGTATGACATTGACTCAAATTTGGAAGCAGAACTAGAGTCCTAACATGCTTTAAATCCTAAACTGCCCTGCAATACCTGCTTCATAATCATAACAAGACAATGCTCCAGAAGATTCAGGAAAAGAAAGGGCAGTATAACAAAGAGATTAGACACACCTGTGAGTATTACAGGTTATCTTCAGCGAAGTACAGCGTTATGTGACATTTACTACAAATCTGAAAGTGCAAATGAACAACTGAAACAAAGAACAGCTAAATCTAAGTGCTAAAGATAAGCAAACACATAAAACAAGGTAATCTCTCCAATTTCATATTACTGATGCTCAGTGAAACATCGTGGGGTTTTTTTTTTTTTTTTACAGATTTAATTTAGATCATATTCTTGAACCCATGATTAAAACAAAATCAAAATATTAGATTTTGGTTGTTAATTAAATAATTTTATTTTCATTTCTTAGAATAAAATGAAAACACACTTATATCGTGCACTATTAAAGATTAAAATGATTGATGAATGTCCTTATAAATTGTGTCTATAGAAGCCAAAATTATACTGAGGAATACATTTAAGGATAGTTTATTAAGTCCCTCTGATGTAATAGACAAGTAATATTGACTGCTTTGCAATATGTTCACTATATACAAGTAGCTTTGTTAAATTTACTGCACTTCAAGCTAGTGAACCAACTCTGTATCCCTACAGAAATGAGACAAAGACTTTCTTTTTTTTCCTCTTAAATGAAAATCAATAAACAGACTCCATATTATTAACAATGATTCATTTGCCAGAACATTGTAGAACACATACCATAAATCTTGCCTTGTCTAATATCTCAGTAAATAAATTAGCAATATTAAAACCACTTGAATTCTGAAGACACAAATTTGTGCAAATAATTTCCAAAAATTACTATTACATGAAAAAATCCACTAATAAAAAAAGATTAGGAACTTCACAAGTAAAATTGGTTACGTCCTTCAAGACTACTACGAACTAGTCACTATCCTTGCTTTAATACCGCATTGTGCCTCACACATTTTCTTTTTTTAATCTGAAGATACCAGTTTCTAATACTAGACAGGATTCTCTCTTGCTTAGAAATGTGAGAAGTGGGAGAAAGAAAATGAGAAATTATCACTAGCCATTTGATTTATCTGTCAAAATTTTGTACAGGTATATGTGGAGTGCTGTATTCTGTTTCCAGACTGTTCAGATTTCTCTGGATGAAAACTGTGCCCTCCAGCTGCAACACCAAACCAGAGGGTGCACTATCTCCTCCTAGAATTCCCACATCCACAGAACTCATCATTTTATCACAGAATGCAATTGGACTGGTCAAGTAAAATCCATTTTTATTAAATAACTGCTGGCTATTCCCCATCATCTTAGTCTCCTTAATGTGCCCAGAAATGGTTTCTGAAGGAATTAATTCCAAGACTTTACCTGGGACTAAAGTCAGGCTAACTGGCCTGTAATTCCTAAGATTATTCTTCCTGTCCTTTTAAAAAGACGGCTGTAGCATTTTCCTTTCTCCAGTCAGTGTGACTCTCGCCCAGTATATGTGACT